>CM060902.1:524623266-525961183 GCA_030737815.1 Allium fistulosum
TGTAAAGGCTGATGAATTTAAGGAGTTTAAGAATGAAAGATGAACAATATTATAGCTTGCGCAATTTAAAGTTGGCATATTCAATATCTAATTTTAAAATATGCAGCTTTCACAATCTAAAATTGCAATAACAAAAATTTTGTCCTATCACAAAATAGAAAGAAAATTCACTAACATTATTGAGAAAAATAATATATTTTTCACAGGATGTTAGAACGACACATGCTTGTCTAAAGTGCAATAAAAAATTACTAAACTCAGCTTTTCAGTAGGGATATAATGCTACATCAAACTTAACTTTATTATGAACAAGAATTGATTATTGAGTTAATTAATTTACGGTAAATTACATAATTATCCATAAGACATACCTCTAACTCTATTAAGAAGTTTATAAAAAAAATTATATTACTAGTTGATATGGCTCGTCCAAGGTATGACGATGATCGAAATGAAGTGTTATTGGGAAAATTAGGTGTGTTTCCTTTCGTCGCCATGGAAAGTGCACAAAGATCAAGTATGAATAGAGAAGCAGATACTTGGGAAATTAAACCGATGACAGCCGTAAAAGTGGGAGAATGTGGAAGCATATATGATTGAGAAAGTTATTCCTGCTATTCAAAGTAAGTGGCCAAGGGAAGATGTTAATAAAACCATCTTCATTCAACAAGATAATGCAAGAACACACATTGATTCGAACGATGATGCATTTCAAGTAGCTATTTCGCAAACCGATTTTGACATTCGACTAGCATGTCAACCATCTAACTCACTAGATTTAAATATTCTAGATCTTTGTTTTTTGCTTCTATGCAAGCATTTCAACACAAGGAGTGTCCAAAGACGGTACAAGAACTTATTCATGCAGTTGAAAAAGCTTCCGATGAACACCCTTCGAGCAAAGTGAGCGATATTTTCTTGCGTCTACAATTATGCATGCAAGAGATCATGAAGATAGAAGGATCGAACAAATATAATCCTCCACCGATAAATAAAGATGCACTAGAAAAAGAAAGTCGTCTCCTACACAAATTACTTGTGATGCCACTCTAGTGCAATGTGTTATGAATATACTATCAGTATCTTAACATAGAATTCAAAATTATGGAAATGCATTCATTTTATGTTTCTTTTTGTTCTTTTGGTTACGTTTTCTTTATGCTAGCAACAAATAACTCATCTATCACTTGTAAAAAATAAAAGCAGTCCACTTTATTTGGCATAAATACATTAGTCTTCCTTTTATATGTAGAGGAAAAAGAAAATGATTGAACACGACAAACATGTTTTTGATAATATTACTAAAAGTGCAATACAATGGCATAAAGCTTGCACATACCATAGAATAAACGAAAATAGGAAGAACCAAAGTGCAACAACCTAATAACAAAACCACTAGAAACTGAAGAAAAAAGAGTCCGCCCTAGCATGAATTCAAAAGAACCAAGGGTACATAATCTTCAATATTGAGATAATAAATTGATGCATCTCTGGATCATTGTCAAGTGTTCCTTCTTCAAAAGGCAGCTTGTTCAAATTGAGAAGCTGATCGACCTTCTTCTCAGGTTCATCATGATTATTGCAAAGTTCTTCTTCATCAACCTCTTCTTCATTAGCATGCACCTCATTCAAATCAAATCCTTTAGTAACCTTCTTCCCAAAGCCATTAGCTTCATGCTTCATATCATCGCTAACGCTTCTTTTGAGTTTTGAAGGAGATGGAGAATCCTCTATGTTATCCATGATGGATTGCAGTTTTTGCATGGTTTCTCTTAGGAAAAATGCGATTGTAATATGAGAATGATTGTCATCATTTTTATAATAGAAAAACTGAAAGGAAAATAAGTTGGTAGGTGTTTGTGGGAAGAGATTGAAGGAAAATATGGAAGAAAATATTGCATTGGAAGACTAAAGGAATGCAGCATGAGTCGTCATTTTCATTAATGATGGATATCAAAATTAGCTTTTTGAAGAAGGTAAAACAGAGAACAAAATGTTATTTGTCTCAAACATCATATATTTAGTAAATGATCAAACCTTTAGAAAGTCTTATATGTTGGACTGCGGGGAGTAAGTGATAGCCAAAGGCCCTTCAAATCCGTAATTTAATTGTGCTGCCAATTAAATGTTTGCTATTTTGTTAGTGAAACAATATTAATGGCTAAACTTTTTACAACTATATGTCACCATTCTGTGATGCAACATCCTAAAGATATACTGTTTAATTCATTGTTTCGTGCATGTTTCTTTGCATATACAGGAAACAAACATTTTTTATCGACCTAGCAACAAATATCAAAGTGTTTGATCCATAATATTATTTGGTTATTGTTATTTCGGACTAAACAACCATGTTCGCATAATAAAAGGGTTGATAATTGACAATCAAATACAGTACTTTAGATTACAAATATTGGAAATTAATATTTATCCTTTATTTTCAAACTTAATATCTGCAAAAATCCTTTTCTAAAACAAGTTTACAATATACATTTTTACTGGAAACTTTGATAGGGTTGTTTCATGAAACCTATTTTTGAAAGAGGACAGAAGTGAATTTTGAAACTTTGAAAGATGTTTGAAGAAACGTTCCTTCCAAGTATTCTTATCTGCATCCACACCTTAGGTTTTTGCCACTAAAATATGTATATGTTTAGTTATTTTTCCATAGGCAAAGAAAACATTTTGTCCATTTCTGGGTAGTTGGAGTCTTACGTAACTCATTTCCTCCTATTAATTAATAATTAGATATCAAGAATTGAGATAATTAATAGTTGGTTTTACACCGGATGACCTTAAATTTGGTAATGTTGTTCGGATAGACAAGCTGAGATTTTTCATATTAGTCCGCACAACTATAATATCTGAATCCTATATGATTTTTCTTGAGGAAATTTTATTCTTATCCACCGTTTCTATTAGTTGATCCACACTTGAGTTTATTCACAACTAATTTGTCAGTTTTTCCACGTGTGGATGAATTAACTAATTTATTAATTTATCCACATGTGTATAAATTTACCAACTGTTTTATTATAATTTTGAGTATTGAATATGTACTTTGTAAAATGCCATTTATTGAACTAAAATCAATTGAATTAGTTTGTGAGATAGGTTTAAGATTAGTGAACACAGTCCATATTTGTTTATGTAGTAGTCTTTTTTCTTAGTTCAATATGCTGGCATATAACTATATCATAAGTTTTTCAACTATTTTCAGTATATACAAACCCCCCATTATGTTATAACAGTTTGAAGTCAGTAGTACAACAAAGATGGGGCTATTATCCAGTACATGTAAGCATTTAAAGACCTATCAATACACATCTTAGATACATTTCATAGAACGAATAATTTATGTGGACATGTAAATTACGAGAAGGTTGATATAACGTATGGAATGCTAACATAAATGTTCATGCATGCGGCAATATTTTTGTGACTAACAACAGATAAAGTTAACGGTATATCAAGAGGTAAAGCGAAATAAAATAGGTAACGTGGTTCCAACCCTACTGTAAATTCATTGAATAACAACCAATCACTGTCAGGACCTGTTGGGAACAATGAACTTCGGCTGAGTTGTGTACGTTGTCACTCTCTTGAAGACGTTTCGGCATTCTGCTCAAAGGTGCAAAGCAGTTCAGAAAAAACAAATGCCGCCGCCTATAGGATAAAACAGCCTCTCTAATCTAAAAAATATCAACCTGTTTGCACTGACAAAGTCGATTCTGATTTGCACTCTAAAATATTGCTCAAGGTGTTTAGTTGTGTTGAAGGAAGAAGAAAAAGAAAAATGTATGTTATTCCTATCATTTCTCTTCTGTCTATCTATCATTTAAATAGGCAGAATGGAAATTGTATACGTTACTAAAGTGATGGAATGTTAGTGGATTTTAATTTATTCTCATTTAAAACAATATTGTAATACCATTAGCTTTTGTAACGGCTTAATAATAATATCACATAAATATATTACCGTTGTGCAAGTGTAACGACTCAATAATAATAACGATTCTTAAATATACCGTTATAAAATTTACAACGGCTGAATTATAATAATGGTTCATAAATAAATTACCATTAACTTGTATTTTGATTTAGTTTTTTAATAAATTCACTTCATAAACAAAACCATTTCCAACAATCCTCCACTTGAATTTTTTTAAAATATTTTTCGAGCAGTTTCTAAAAACGTAAGATTGTGCATAAACAAATGTGTCTTTCGACTTGAACCTTTACATAGTGGATAAAATTCAGTTTTTACTAGAGTGACACATAGTCTTGAACTCTATTCCTAACATCAGACCACACACAATCTTTCTAGAGTGCAATCAAATAAGCCCGTGCATTTATAGCCATGCACGTCATCCCAATTTAGTGAATGATCTCCAAAACTCCATAGGAAATGGCCACATTTCCACATTCACACAGCTGAGTCTATCAAGAGTACTCCTTAAGGTAGGTACTCCACTCCAAATAGAGTATAGATCTCATTAAGAGTTTCTATTAACTCATCCTCTAATCACTTCAAGAATACATGCTTCTTAATATAAAAATAGCATGTTCAACTAATATCACTTCACAACTTGTTCTTACCCATTGAACCTAGTTCTCGGGATCTTCAGTCATTAGGTCAGGTTACCATTGTGCGTGACTCAACAATCTAAGGGAAATAGTCCAATTCTTTTAGAAGTTCTAAGGACTTCCTCTCTGGCCAGTCCTTTCGTCCAAGGATCTACCAAATTCTCATCACTGCGTATGTGATCCACTTTAACAACACCTGAAGAGAGTAGCTCTGATACCAACTGTAACGACCCGCTATTTTTGACCATTCAAATCGACAATAAAACCACACATGTCTGACTTGAATAATTCAAAATACCGAATTGTTAATTTATATTTTGCAAAACTCAGAATATACAGTAAATAAATAATCACAGATCACAGACACAGAGTAATATAATGCATCGGAAACAAAGAAATAGTAGTTCGTGAAGCTACTATATAAATACATCAGAGTTAATTAAGATACAATAGGAATACCAAGATACAACAGGAGTAACAGTATGAAAATCAGGTACAACTCAGAATACAAATGGAATCAACTGGATAACAAAATGAATAGATATCTGGATCTTCAAAACAAAACTCCAGCTCCAAAGGTGAGTCTCTAGTGCTGTATCACTAAGTCTGACCCGAGCGTAAAGCAAACACAAAACACTCGAGTCAGGACATACATACTTATACAATGTAAACCAACTCAAGTGAACTATAATAAAGGTACAAGTAACTTAAAGGATGCTTAGGACCGCCCATCCTCTAAGGATCCGTTAAACTATTTACTATGTAGTAATATTTCGCTATTATAATAATGTCTAATAGTAAAATAAACATACTTTAAAATAGCATGAGGGCTTTACATTTAATTTGAACTCACCCTAACACGTAATTGTCCCAGTAGTCTATCCAGTATTAGCGTACTCCCAAAATGGGGGCTACCCTCGATACTCCACAGGCTACGAGAGAAATCACAACTCGTAGTAAAGCTCGATATGGTAAGTGACACGGCACAACTAGGCAATGCCAGGGTAGATATACCAATTACGCATCCGGGCTGGTGGAAACACATAGCAGCCACTACCGCCCACCTCGAACAACACTCCCAAATCAAGGGGTGCACCCAATCAATCACAAAGTAATAGAATGTTATCGAAGAAGTGTGCCCAATCAAAGGTGCTATCTCATTGGCCTGTCAATCGCTCCTGTTTTAGCCACTTTATGCCAACTCATGGGAGTTGGGTCCACGTATATACCTCAAGGATCGTCGCCACCATCGTACTTCATTTTGGAAACTCCACCGCGTACACAGTTGTCAAAGTGGTTTTCGGTATCGACAGAGAGTATGTCCATATCCGATCCTGGTCTCTTTAACAACCAATCGTTATTATAACCCGTGGTTATAAATTTCAAATAGTTTATGTTTCAAATCAAAATACATCCTTTAAACCATTTCAAAATCATATCATTTATTTCAAAATAATACATACTATCAAACCCAAAACATATCCATTTCAAAACCAATTCAACAATATATCATTTCCATTTCAAAACCAATTCAATAATATATCATTTTCATTTCAAAAATCAAAGCAATAATATATCATATAATTCCAAACTAAATCAATATATTTCTTTCAATTTATTTAACTTGAAATATTCTTTTAAATCATATTAAACCAAACCACCTTATAGAGTCATATCCTTGAATCTTAAATTTCAACAAGTTTCAAATTAATATATATATTTAAAGACAATTCTTAATTAAATACAATTCCAATTAATTTCATTTCCAAAGCATAGTACTTTCAAAGTCATAACAATTATGAAACCAAACTTTTTGAAACCAAAATACTTGGAAATCATAACACTTGAAATATTGTCATTAGGACCTCATAATACTTAGAAAAATCATAATACTTCTAAATTAATATTCATTACCAAAGTTATAACACTTTAAGTTCATTCATTCAATTATACCAATTTCAAACATTGTATTAACTCATCAATTTCAATGTGGTTTATATTCAAATCAAAATAATTCATTTACACCATTTAAATATGAAGTCATTATACTTACAAATCAAATATTCAATTCCCAAAAATTTAGCCTTTTCTAAGCTCATTTATTCACTTAAATACTTCAAACAATTTAAATTTCAGCTTTCGTAGCACTTAGAGAATGCAACGGTAAGTTATATTTGAAACAATTCAATTCGGCAAAGACAGCATTTAAAAACTGCTGTAATAGTTCAGTTTTAGTGGAAAAATAGTTCAATTCAGAAAAGACAGCATTTACAAAACTGCTGTAATAGTTCAAGTTTAAATTTCAAGTTTAGTTCAATTCAGCGAAGACAGCATTCACAAAACTGCTGTAATAGCCCTTAGTCAATTTTAGCCTTATAGTTCACTTCTGCAACTGCAGCATTTACATAGTGCTGCAGATTCATTTAGTTCAGATTTTAGTTATTATTCAGAAACGATAGCATTTCTGAAGTGCTACTAAAAGAATTTCCAGATTTTCAATAAAATTTCAACACTAAATAAACT
This sequence comes from Allium fistulosum, assembly GCA_030737815.1. Lineage (NCBI taxonomy): Eukaryota > Viridiplantae > Streptophyta > Magnoliopsida > Asparagales > Amaryllidaceae > Allium > Allium fistulosum. The sequence goes on from CM060902.1 coordinate 524,630,377, forward strand.
TCAACTTAAATCATTTTTAACATATAAAAATCATATTTTCCCACTTTAAAATGGTCATTTTGAATACCCTTTAATCTTATGATTTTTATCAAGTAAATTTTCAATAATTATCAATTTCTTTTCAATAATTCACTTATTAAATTCAAGTGTACGATTTTCCCATTTCTACATTTTCTTAACACATATTTAAATTTCTATTTCATAAATAAGACTTAATTTCCATTTTTATTTTCTTTACTTCAAATTTCATTTTAAACCAAATCACAATTTCCAAATTAAGTTATATTTCAAATCACAAATTTCCATTCATTTATTTAACATTTTTAAATACATAAAGAATCATTTTTCACTTTATTAAATCATTTTAAAACCAAATTTAAATCAAAATATCAAGATTTATATTTTCAAAATACTTAAAACTTCCAGAAAGATATATAAAATAACCACGGGTCTGTATAATATTTTCTAACCTAGGTCAAGTGATACAGATAATATATCATTTCAATCCGAAATTTACAAAGAAAAATCCGGGTTTTATCATTTCAAACCCGCAATCCCAAGTAAATAAAATTAAATAAAAATCGTCCAGGCTTATCATTTCAGCCTATAACGATCTTTCCCTATTCTAAAGTTCATTCGGGTATGTATCATTTCAACCCATAGTGATTCTATTCTACAGGAAACTTGTAGTGTGATAAACAGAATAGAATAAACAGTAAAATAAAATAGAACATAACAGATGATGTGACAAGTTAATAACAGGGTTTAGCATCATATAATTAACATCACAGGCAGGTATAACATAATATAACAGTTTCTACACATTCACTTGTTGTCACTTCATAAATTATATAAGTATAAATGTCATGAGTGAATACTCACCTTTTTAAAGCTAGAGATGATAAATCAAGACTCAAGAACAAACTCCGCAAAGCACGACAAAGCATGAATTTCGAAGCAAAGCACGATGGAGACGAGTTCGATGGACAAAGCTGATAAATAGGAGTTAATAAAATCCAATTAGAACAAGATCGATGAAGATCAATTATCAGAGAACTTATATATAGCTATATAAAATATATATAAACTCATATTCTAAATTTTAAACATACATTAAATTAAATATATATGTATTTTGAAATCATTGTTTACATTTAAAACCCATATATAAAATACAACTTTCTTATATACTTGAGACCACTCATGCATTTATATATAAACTCATATATAATATTTCTTTTATAAAATAATATACACTTCATATACTGGAAAAATATAAATCAAATGCTAACATGCTATATACTACAGCAAAAGAAAATAAGCCTTACATATATAGATATATACTTTTGAATTCAACAATATATCTATCAAATATAAAACTAGTATATATAAACTGTCTGTAACTACAAATTGCCCACAATAATTTAAATAACATATTATATACTAACCAAAACAGACCCTTTATATACATTTAGAACAACTTATATAATATAACGCTTTAAACACACCAGTACATATTATACTTATAAAATATAACAGACAAGTATAAGAACTACTATATACCTACCCACATTTTATATCCTGACTCCACAAATTTATACCCACAGATAAGATAAAATGCAACTAAAATGTTATGCATAAACATCCAGTCACTATATTATATCTACATAAAACTGTAATACTGTATACTTAAAACGATATATATATATACTTATATACCATAGAAAACCATTATATAAAACATATATAAATCTATATATATATATAAATCTACTTTAGTTCATATGTTTTATAAAACAAAACTTATACAAAACAAAACTTATAAAAATCTATACTGTAACTTTTTATATATATAATTGATATATTAACAGTTTACAATCATAACTAGTATATACCTTACCGATAGTTTACCAGTATCAGAATCAAAAAATATATATAAATACTTTCGTTTATAATATAATATAGTATACTTTGAAATACTGGTTTTGTTACTATATCCATATATAAACAGAGGCTAAACAAAAGATATATGAACATACTTGCGGCTACGCAGGGAAAGAAGGAAGTGGGTGACGTGCGGAGCTTCAGCAGACGGTAAGGTGCTGGATTAGGGTTGCGAAGCGGGGTGGCCGGTTGTGTGCTCGCATGGCTTAAGCCAGATCTGGAGGAGGTGGTGAAGCAGCCCGTGCTTGGGCGGGGAAGCTTTGGGTAGTTCGGTGTGGCGCAGACAATGGATGGAGGCTGGTGCACTCGGCCGAGGTTGGCGCCGCGTGTGTGGTCGACGTGGGCAGTGGAGTTCGTCTAGAGCCTTGATGATGTGGTCAAGTTTAGGCTGTTGAATGGCAGAGGTGGCTGGAAATGGGTTTCGGTGATGGGCAGAGGGTTTGCACGTGGTGGCGGTTCGGTGAATGGCAAAGAGAAGGGAAGATTTGCAACCGGGAACAAGTGACGTGCCTGGGGAAAAGAATTAAGGTGGGAGAGAAAGAGTAGATAAAAAAAGAATTAGAGGCAAGTAGGCAAAGCAAAAATAAATATAACCTATATGTAACGTATGCTCACATGAACGGTCAGATAATTTTGAACGAACTAAACAAAATCCAAGCTAGAGAAAGGCAAGAGTCATAAATTAGACAACTGGCTGAAGTTATTGAGCTTATCAATTCACGTGGGTAACTGAAAAGACAAGCAATCTAAAGTATTATAAAACCGGTATCGATACGCAATCGTTTTTCACGGGTTCCGCTACGTATCAGACTTCAAAACACAGAATTGAATATATCACAGAGATCAGCACGACGAGATGATCAAAACGGTATACAGATATCAGTGGTACGACTATCGAATCAAAAGTCGATAATTGGTACCCAAAAATGCTGCAAATCTGTCAGAAATAAGATAAACGGAGCAACATAAGTCCAAATTTGAAAAAACGAAAGATGACGCCTCACTCAGAAGATGATTTAGAAATTTATTGTGTAAAAGTATTCAGGTTTGGAAATTATTTTATTACCATCAGATTCTAACTGATTTAAATTGAATTAAAGTTACACCAGAAAATAAACTTCCATATTTTTTGATGAAACTTTACCAATTGCTATGTCTAATTAGACGTATTTCAAATAATAAATTTTTATTTCCAAATTTTATTATTAAAAATTTCACAAAATTTCAATAAATTAAATTAAATTAAACCATTATAATTTATGGGTCGTTACACTCTCCCCCACTCAAAACTTTTCGTCCCCGAAAAGGAAGAAGGTAGGAGAATAGAAACAACCAGAAAGAAAAATAGATTGATATACAAAATAAACAATTTATTTGAAACCATGTAATTTTAATTTAAATTAATTTATATTCAATAATTGATTTTATCCATTTGATTTCACTTAAGTTAAATAAATCTTAACTATTTCTAATTTCATTATCTCATCATCCTCTTTTCTTAAATTAACAATTTCTAAAATCATGAATTTGAAAATCATTTATTATACTCATCTTTATTCATTAAATTTCATTCTTCTTTATTCCAAATTATTCTTAAATTTATTTCACTTAATATATCCAATCCTATATATTTAGTTTATTTCACTTATTATAACTATTCCAATTTATTTATAATTTCCTTTAAATATCATTATATTGTAAATTAATCAATTAACCTTTTCTATTTACCTCTATTGATCCTTTATAACTAAAATTTAAGTGTATAACATTTATTATAACTACTCAAATTTTATTTATAAAATCCTCTTTATATTGTATGTTTTCCAATTACATATTCAACTTCTGAATAATTTAGGTAAGTTATATTGGAATGTAATTTAGTATTATACAAATAATCTTTCTAATTCAATTATACAAGCTTAAATATTTATTCGGAATTTTGGCTTCATTTAAAATTGAAATCATCCTTAAACATAAAATTAAGAATTAAATTTTCGATTACTTCAAACTATTTAGAAATAAATAAATATATATATATATACATACACAATATATATCAAATCAATTTTAAATTATATATTAATATATTATAAGTCAAGTCATATTTAGAAATTCAAATCAATTTAATTTTTAAAGTAGAACTGTAGCAAAGCTACATAATAGTCTCTTCACTTCGAAACCCGAAAATGAATGTCGATGATGCTGCGGTCATCACCAAAATTATTTTCCAAGGACACAGAGAAGAGCACTGATTTAACTTTAAAATTCTTTGAAAACTATTTCTATTCGAAAATACTTTAGATAATATATCCTTTTAAAAATTTAAAACCAAAGTTCGAAATCATCGGAAATTAAATTCTCAAATTCTTGTTTTAAAATTTTCATTTAAATTTCAAAATAAATTTATAACCAAGTTTTATAGTTCAATTATTTATATATGAAACAAAAGACAATAGTTATAAAATACATACAAAGTCAATTATTATTTTTTAACATCCAATTCCATTAATTATCAAAATTCAGAAAATTATCCTTATACTTATTATAATTATACAAAATTTATCTATCTACTAAATTTGAAAACCATATTGTGTTAGTTTGCTATGTTCGAGTGTTTTGGAGATCCTATCGATAGCGTTGATCAGACGAATCGATCGAAAACCCAAATCAACATCAACAACTCAAACAACACAATATATAAAACATCTTTAAATATAAGATTTTCAATGATTAATGTTCCAAAATAAGGATAGGGATTCAAATTGATGGACTCAAATTAAAGAGAACTCTGATTTGAATATAAGTTGGAGACAAAGATAAGATGATTAAACAACATAATAGGGAGTATGGATAAGCCTATATATATCACGGGCAACCTTAACCAGGTCAACCGTGACTTAATGAATAAGATCGATGTGGATTTTCTAGGGTAAATCTACATTCGATCTCAAGAGATAGAATTCGGGCATAGCAAGAGATAGTAGCATCGTAAACCAAGGATACAGAAGTCTTCGGTGAATCAATGCTTTTTGTAAAGAAGTTTCACCCCTTTACAAGTCATTAGAATATTGGCGGGACCGCCAATTCATTAGAAAGATTATTCGGAGTGGAGTTATGGGACATTCCAGAATCAAGAAGACACAAATAGGGGAGGACAAGAATGGACTTTGGAACCGAAGGGAACGTTCCAAAATTCAAAGGAAACCGAATCGAAGAAGAAGGAATTCAAGTTCGAATGAAAGTGATTCTGTAATTAAATTTATTCTATATGCTGAGTTTGCCTAAAACCAGAGCTCTGATACCAACTGTAACGACCCTCTATTTTTGACCATTCAAATCGACAATAAAACCACACATGTCTGACTTGAATAATTCAAAATACCGAATTGTTAATTTATATTTTGCAAAACTCAGAATATACAGTAAATAAATAATCACAGATCACAGACATAGAGTAATATAATGCAGCGGAAACAAAGAAATAGTAGTTCATGAAGCTACTATATAAATACATCAGAGTTAATTAAGATACAATAGGAATACCAAGATACAACAAGAGTAACAGTATGAAAATCAGGTACAACTCAGAATACAAATGGAATCAACTGGATAACAAAATGAATAGATATCTGGATCTTCAAAGCAAAACTCCAGCTCTAAAGGTGAGTCTCTAATGCTATATCACTCAGTCTGACCCGAGCGTAAAGCAAAACACAAAACATTCGAGTCAGGACATACATACTTATACAATGTAAACCAACTCAAGTGAACTGTAATAAAGGTACAAGTAACTTAAAGGATGCTTGGGACCGCCCATCCTCTAAGGATCCGTTAAACTATTTACTATGTAGTTATATTTCGCTATTATAATAATGTCTAATAGTAAAATAAACATACTTTAAAATAGCATGAGGGCTTTACATTTAATTTGAACTCACCCTAACACGTAATTGTCCCAGTAGTCTATCCAGTATTAGCGTACTCCCAAAATGGGGGCTACCCTCGATACTCCACAGGCTATGAGAGAAATCACAACTCGTAGTAAAGCTCGATATGGTAAGTGACACGGCACAACTAGGCAATGCCAGGGTAGATATACCAATTACGCATCCGGGTTGGTGGAAACGCATAGCAGCCACTACCGCCCATCTCGAACAACACTCCTAAATCAAGGGGTGCACCCAATCAATCACAAAGTAATAGAATGGTATCGAAGAAGTGTGCCCGATCAGAGGTGCTACCTCATTGGCCCGTCAATCGCTCCTGTTTTAGCCACTTTATGCCAACTCATGGGAGTTAGGTCCACGTATATACCTCAAGGATCGTCGCCACCATCCTACTTCATTCTGGAAACTCCACCACATACACAGTTGTCAAAGTAGTTTTTGGTATCGACAGAGAGTATATCCATATCCGATCCCGGTCTCTTTAACAACCAATCGTTATTATAACTCATGGTTATAAATTTCAAATAGTTTATGTTTCAAATCAAAATACATCCTTTAAACCATTTCAAAATCATATCATTTGTCTCAAAATAATACATACTTTCAAATCCAAAACATATCCATTTCAAAACCAATTCAACAATATATCATTTCCATTTCAAAACCAATTCAATAATATATCATTTCCATTTCAAAAATCAAAGCAATAATATATCATATAAATTCCAAACTAAATCAATATATTTCTTTCAATTTATTTAACTTGAAATATTCTTTTAAATCATATTAAACCAAACCACCTTATAAAGTCATATCATTGAATCTTCAATTTCAACAAGTTTCAAATTAATATATATATTTAAAGACAATTCTTAATTAAATACAATTCCAGTTAATTTCATTTCCAAAGCATAGTACTTTCAAAGTCATAACAATTCTGAAACCAAACTTTTTGAAACCAAAATACTTGGAAATCATAACACTTGAAATATTGTCATTAAGACCTCATAATACTTAGAAAAATCATAATACTTCTAAATTAATATTCATTACCAAAGTTATAACACTTTAAGTTCATTCATTCAATTATACCAATTTCAAACATTGTATTAACTCATCAATTTCAAAGTGGTTTATATTCAAATAAAAATAATTCATTTACACCATTTAAATATGAAGTCATTATACTTACAAATCAAATATTCAATTCCCAAAAATTTAGCCTTTTCTGAGCTCATTTATTCACTTAAATACTTCAAACAATTTAAATTTCAGCTTTCGTAGCACTTAGAGAATGCTACGGTAAGTTACATTTGAAACAATTCAATTCAACAAAGACAGCATTTAAAAACTGCTGTAATAGTTCAGTTTTAGTGGAAAAATAATTCAATTCAGAAAAGACAGCATTTACAAAACTGCTGTAATAGTTCAGGTTTAAATTTCAAGTTTAGTTCAATTCAGCGAAGACAGCATTCACAAAACTGCTGTAATAGCCCTTAGTCAATTTTAGCCTTTTAGTTCACTTCTGCAACTGCTGCATTTACATAGTGCTGCATATTCATTTAGTTCAGATTTTAGTTATTATTCAAAAACGATAGCATTTCTGAAGTGCTACTAAAAGAATTTCCAGATTTTCAATAAAATTTCAGCACTAAATAAACTTCAATTTAAATCATTTTTAACATTTAAAAATCATATTTTCCTACTTTAAAATGGTCATTTTGAATACCCTTTAATCTTATGATTTTTATCAAGTAAATTTTCAATAATTATCAATTTCTTTTCAATAATTCACTTATTAAATTCAAGTGTACAATTTTCCCATTTCTACATTTTCTTAACACATATTTAAATTTCTATTTCATAAATAAGACTTAATTTCCATTTTTATTTTCTTTACTTAAAATTTCATTTTAAACCAAATCACAATTTCCAAATTAGGTTATATTTCAAATCACAAATTTCCATTCATTTATTTAACATTTTTAAATACATAGAGAATCATTTTTCACTTTATTAAATCATTTTTAAACCAAATTTAAATCAAGATATCAAGATTTACATTTTCAAAATACTTACAACTTCCAAAAAAAAAAAAAAAAATAACCACGGGTCTGTATAATATTTTCTAACCTAGGTCAAGTGATACAGATAATATATTATTTCAATCCAAAATTTACAAATAAAAATCCGGGTTCTATCATTTCAAACCCGCAATCCCAAGTAAATAAAATTAAATAAAAATCGTTCAGGCTTATCATTTCAGCCCATAACGATCTTTCCCTATTCTAAAGTCCGTTTGGGTATGTATCATTTCAACCGATAGTGATTCTATTCTACAGGGACTTATAGTGTGATAAACAGAATAGAATAAACAGTAAAATAAAACAAAACATAACAGATGATGTGACAAGTTAATAACAGGGTTTATCATCATATAATTAACATCACAGGCAGGTATAAAATAATTTAACAGTTTCTACACATTCACTTGTTGTCACTTCACAAATTATATAAGTATAAATGTCATGAGTGAATACTCACCTTTTTAAAGCTAGAGATGATAAATCAAGACTCAAGAACAAACTCCGCAAAGCACGACAAAGCATGAATTTCGAAGCAAAGCACGATGGAGATGAGTTCGATGGACAAAGGTGATAAATAGGAGTTGATAAAATCCAATTAGAACAAGATCGATGAAGATCAATTATCGGAGAACTTATATATAGCTATATAAATTATATATAAACTCATATTCTAAATTTTAAACATACATTAAATTAAGTATATATGTATTTTGAAATCATTGTTTACATTTAAAACCCATATATAAAATACAACTTTCTTATATACTTGAGACCACTCATGCATTTATATATAAACTCATATATAATATTTCTTTTATAAAATAATATACACTTCATATACTAGAAAAATATAAATCAAATGCTAACATGCTATATACTACAGCAAAAGAAAATAAGCCTTACATATATAGATATATACTTTTGAATTCCACAATATATCTATCAAATATAAAACTGGTATATATAAACTGACTGTAACTACAAATTGCCCACAATAGTTTAAATAACATATTATATACTAACCAAAACAGACCCTTTATATACATTTAGAACAACTTATATAATATAACGCTTTAAACACACCAGTACATATTATACTTATAAAATATAACAGACAAGTATAAGAACTACTATATACCTACCCACATTCTATATCCTGACTCCACAAATTTATACCCACAGATAAGATAAAATGCAACTAAAATGTTGTGCATAAACATCCAGTCACTATATTATATCTATATAAAACTGTAATACTGTATACTTAAAACGATCTATATATATACTTATATACCATAGAAAACCATTATATAAAACATATATAAATATATATATATATATATATATAAATCTAGTTTAGTTCATATGTTTTATAAAACAAAACTTATACAAAACAAAACTTATAAAAATCTATACTGTAACTTTTTATATATATAACTGATATATTAACAGTTTACAATCATAACTAGTATATACCTTACCGATAGTTTACGAGTATCAGAATCAAAATATATATATAAATACTTTCGTTTATAATATAATATAGTATACTTTGAAATACTGGTTTTGTTACTATATCCATATATAAACAGAGGCTAAACAAAAGATATATGAACATACTTGCGGCTACGCAGAGAAAGAAGGAAGTGGGTGATGTGCGGAGCTACAGTAGACGGTAAGGGGCTGGATTAGGGTTGCAAAGCGGGGTGGCCGGTCGTGTGCTCGCATGGCTTGGGCCAGATCTGGAGGAGGTGTGAAGCAGCCGGTGCTTGGGTGGTGAAGCTTTGGGTAGTTCGGTGTGGCGCATGCAATGGATGGAGGCTGGTGCGCTCGGCCGAGGTTGGCGCCGCGTGTGTGGTCGAAGTGGGTAGTGGAGTTTGCCTGGAGCCTTGATGATGTGGTCGGGTTGAGGTTGTTGAACGGCAGAGGTGGCTGGAAATGGGTTTCGGTGATGGGTAGAGGGTTTGCACGTGGTGGCGTTTCGGTGAATGGCAAAGAGAAGGGAAGATTTGCAACCGGGAACAAGTGACGTGCCTGGGGAAAAGAATTAAGGTGGGAGAGAAAGAGTAGATAAAAAAAAGAAAAAGAGGCAAGTAGGCAGAGCAAAAATAAATATAACCTACATGTAACTTATGCTCACATGAACGGTCAGATAATTTTGAACGAACCAAACAAAATCAAAGCTAGAGAAAGGCAAGAGTCATAAATCAGACAGCTAGCTGAAGTTATTGAGCTCATCAATTCACGTGGGTAACTGAAAAGAAAAGCAATCTAAAGTATTATAAAACTGGTATCGATACGCAATCGTTTTTCGCGGGTTCCGCTGCGTATCAGACTTCAAAACACAGAATTGAATATATCACAGAGATCAGCACGATGAGACGATTAAAACGGTATACAGATATCAGTGGTACGACTATCCAATCAAAAGTCGATAATCGGTACCCAAAAATGCTGCAAATCTGTCAGAAATAAGATAAACGGAGCAACAGAAGTCCAAATTTTAAAAAAACAAAAGATGACGCCTCACTCAGAAGATGATTTAGAAATTTATTGTGTAAAAGTATTCAGGTTTGGAAATTATTTTTTTACCATCAGATTCTAACTGATTTAAATTGAATTAAAGTTACACCAGAAAATAAACTTCCATATTTTCTGATGAAACTTTACCAATTGCTATGTCTAATTAGACGTATTTCAAATAATAAATTTTTATTTCCAAATTTTATTATTAAAAATTTCACAAAATTTCAATAAACTAAATTAAATTAAACCATTAAAATTTACGGGTCGTTACACATATGATAGTACAAATGTCATTCTTAGATTTATAGTAAATGCATTTATCACTTTTATTAACTTTGAAACCATGTGAGATTATTAAGTTATCAAAATTTTCATGCCATTGTTTAGGTGCTTGTTTTAAGCCATATAATGATTTATCTAACTTACAAACTTTATATTCTTGACCATGAACTACAAATCCTTCAAGTTGGTCCATATAAATTTCCACTTCTAATTCACCATTTAAAAAGGCAGTTTTAACATCCATTTGGTATATTATTAAATTATGAATAGATGCAAGTGAAATTAGTTCTCGAATGGATGTAATCCTAGTTACAGGTGAAAAGTGAGAGGAATGCGGAATATGGATCTTAAGGCTAGGAATAACACTAGAGGGGGGGTGAATAGTGTTATTAAGAAATTACTAAATCTTTTTGAGTTTATGTTAATTTGAACACAAATGTATGTAATATTCAGACACATATATAATCACAGAAACAAACACATATGCAGAGATAAAGTAAATGCAGTAAAGGAAAGAACACACCGGATTTTATACTGGTTCGGAGATACCCTACATCCAGTCCCGCACAACTAAGTACGGATTTCCTTTCAAAATCAATTCAACAATTACAACCCTCGGTTTCAAGGCTACGAGGTACACCCTCCAGAATCACAATCCTCTGGGTAGAGATACTTGATTTACGGGCGACAAGTTCACCCAATTGATTTCCAAGGCTACAATCACACCTTTTCTCGCTTGATTGATTTCCAAGGCCACAATCACACCTTTTCTCGCTAGATAGATTACAAAGAAGCCTATAACTCTGAATAGCACTTAGATCTTGTTGAGATAGTGATAGAGAATCAAACCAGAGATGATTAGCTAGATTCAATGTTGATTTCGGCAGAGTAATGATAGGATTTTGAATAAGAAAATGGGGAAGAAGAAGAGGAGTGAAAAACCAGAAAAAACTGATTAAAAATTCATTGAAACTAACCCCAATTTATAGAAGAACAACAGTCATGTCCATTCGTGAAGAGTTATGGCGAATGGACACTTCTTTTGAAATTCAAATTTTGAACTCAACTGTCACCATGTCGACATGGTCACCATAGGCATGTCGACATCCCAAAGAAATTTTTGATGTTCTGATTTTCTTTGAAAATAACCTTTATATATTAAAATTATTTTAAACTTTATAAATATACTTGACTATAGATAAAATACATAGATAAATATAGAGAATAATATATATAAAATTTTACTATAATTTTATATTTAAATCTGAGTATAAATATATTATATTTAAAAGATAGTTTAAAATAAACGAAGTTTAATAAGGCTAAAACATCTTTTTGAAAATCATTTGTAAAGATAATTTTTAAGGCTGAAACATTTTGAAAAGCAATTTTGAAAATCATTCCAAAGTAGTTTTGAAAATCATTTTGAAGTAGTTTTGCAAGCTTCTTCCTGCAGAATATCTCATCATGTCAGGACTCGAGAACTTGTATAAAACCAGGATGTTCGTGGGTTTGTAAGCCACTTGTCGTAGGTTTGTAAGCTTCTTGTCGTGGGTTTGTAAGCCACTAAAAAGGTAGAAATGGGTTCCATCCCAAAAGAAAAATGGAGTGAAGATTTCAGTGCTATTATGAAGTTTTAACAAAATTCTACACTCGACACTTATCTTGAAATCTTGAACTCTTGATAATCTTGATACTCATGAGTCTTCAATCTTGATATCTTGAATCTCTATACTGTACAGTCTTCATTCTTGGTACCTGCATTGTTAAATCCTGCATATACATATATATCTAAACTATATTGTTAGTATTTATATTTTATATTCTTATTCTAAGGTTGTTGTCATCAAAACCATCAACTCATGGACTAACAAAAAGGTGTCAAAAAAGTCTACATTTTCTCTTTGCTTAAATCCTTTAGCTACTAAACAGTCTTTATATTTATCAACTGTGCCATCAGGTTTTAATTTCTTTTTAAGTATCCATTTGCAGCCTATAGAATTACAATCAGGTGGTAGATCTACTAAGTGCCAAGTCTTATTGGATTCCAAAGAATCCATTTCATCATTTATAGCCTCTTGCCAAAAATCGGCATCTAAGAAAGATAAGGCCTCTTGGAGGTTTAAGGGATCCTTCTCTATAGTAAAAGCACAAAAATCTGAACCAAAATCTTTTGTGGTTCTTGCTGTTTTACTTCTTCTAAGTTCATTTTCAGAAGACTCATTAAGTTCTGCTATAATAGGCATGGTGTTACTTGATGTGCCCCCACTATTCCTCAATTTAAAAGGAAATAGATTCATAAAAATCAGCATCATTAGATTCTATTATATTATGTGTATTCATGTCATAAAATCTATATGCTTTTCTATTAATAGAATAGCCAATAAATACACATTCATATGCTCTACTTGCTAATTTTATTCTCTTAGGGTCTGGTATACAAATATATGTCAAACATCCCCAAGTTCTAAAATAAGACACATTTGGTTTATAATTTCTTAAAATTTCAAATGGTGAGATTTTACTTTTTGATTTAGGGATTCTATTCAGTACATAGCATACAGTCAATAAAATATCCCCCACCAATGTTTTGCTGCACCCGAATTCAATAAGATAACTACAACTAATTCGGTAAAGGTTCTATTTTTTATTTTAGCTTTACCGTTCATTTCAAGTGAATAAGATGCAATTCCCACATGAATTATACCATGCAATTTATAGAAATCAAGAAATAAACTAGACTCGTATTATGTTCCTCTATCACTATGAAGTCTCTTAATTTTCTTATTAGTCTGATTCTCAATTTCGGTTTTAAATGATTTAAACATATCAAATGCATCACTTTTATTTTTCATAAGGTATACATAAGTAAAATCAGAACAGCCATCAATAAAAGAGATAAAGTAACGGTGTCCATGTCTAGTCAAAGTTCCATCAAGTTCACATGTATCAGAATGAATCAAATCTAAAGGTTCAGAAACTCTATCAACTGATTTATGTGGTTTCTTAGTATTTTTGCTTGACTACAGAATTCACATTTATCAAAATCAGTTTGTGACATTTTAGGGATAAGATCTAAGGTGCTCATGTTATGAATTATATGTTTATTCATATGACATATTCTAGAGTGCTAGATATTAAAATCACACAACATATAAGAAGAAGCAGACATTTTATTACATTCAACATTCAGTTCAAACATACCATCAGTTGCATAACCCCTACCCACAAACATACCATTCATAGTGATGGTGTACATATCAGCCCCAATAGTCTGTGTAAAACCAGCCTTATTAAGAAGATAACCTGAAATAAGATTCTTTCTCATCTCTGGAGTGTGCATTACGTCCTTCAGAATGACGGTCTTCCCAGAGGTAAACTTCAACTCTACACTTCCAATCCCAACAACAATAATGGTGTGAGAGTCTCCTAACAACACTTTCTTGTTCTTAGTCTCCGTGTATGTTTTGAACATAGCACAGTTATAGTAGACATGGCGTGTAGCATCAGTATCTATCCACCAACCCTATGATCCCCAACAAGGTGAATCTTATTGGTAATCATAGCCGTTAGAGGCTCCTTAGTCAGGTTAGCCTACGATGCAGGGCCTAGTCCGTTCCTGCACTTGCGTGCCATATGACCTAGTTTTCCATAGTTGTAGCAAAGAAACAACTGTCCAGAGTCATTCTTTTGGGGTGGTTTCTGTTTGTTGCGGTTCTGACTAAGCTTGCGGTTCTAATTCTTAAAATTTTTAGGATTTGGTTTCAGAACTACAGCTTTCTTAGTTTTGCCTGTAACAGCAAGCACTTCTTCCTTCATATCTTGTTTACGTGATTCCTCCTCAATACGGAGGCGAGTTATCAAGCTTTCCAAAGAAAATTCTTTAGTTTTATGTCTCAGATTAATCTTAAAATCCTTCTCACTATGGGGTAGTTTATCTATCAAAACAACAACTTGAAATTGTTCATCAATAACCATACCTTCGGAGACGATCTCATGAGCTATTTTCTGAAGTTCATGAGACTGCGTCTCTACTGACCCGTCGTCCGTCATTTGAAATTTGAGGTAGCAGTTGACGGCATATTTCTTTGCTCTAGCTTCTTCTGTATCATACTTCTTTTACAGCGCCTCCTAGATTTCCTTGGTTGTCTTGTCCGAATTGTAGTCGTCGTAGAGATCGTCGCTCAGGCCATTGAGTATGAAGTTCTTGCAGAGGTAATCCTGCTCTGTCCAATTTTGCAATTTTTGGTTTTGTTCTTGCCAGATCTGCAGTTGTTGTGCATCGGTTTCAGTGGGCTTCTCTGGTACTGTCGGTTTTTCTGCAGTGAGCACACCAACCACCTTCCTCGTCGTCAAAAAAAAATCCCATCTTTTTCCTCCAGCGCTTGAAATGTAGGTCCTCGAATCTGAAAGGCGCAGAAGCGACCATGGGGGCCTGAAATATTGAGGTCAGTGCAGCATCATCAATAGTTTCAACAGAAGTCATTGTTGTTTGGAAGGTCTTCAATTTGTTGGGAACAATGAACTTCGACTAAGTTGTGTACGTTGTCACTCTCTTGAAGACGTTTCGGCATTCTGCTCGAAGGTGCAAAGCAGTTCTGAAAAAACAAACGCCCGCCTCTAGGGTAAAACAGCCTCTCTAATCTTAAAAATATCAACCTATTTGCACTGACAAATTCGATTCTAATTTGCACTCTTAAATACTGCTCATGGTGTTTAGTTTTGTTGAAGGAAGAAGAAAAAGAAAAATGTATGTTATTCTTACCATTTCTCTTCTGTCTACCTATCATTTAAATAGGCAGAATGGAAATTGTATACGTTGCTAAAGTGATGGAATGTTAATGGATTTTAATTTATTCTCATTTAAAACAATATTGCAATACCATTAGTTTTTGTAACGGCTTAATAATAAAGTCACATAAATATATTACCGTTATAAAATTTGTAATGGCTCAATTATAATAATGGTTCATAAATAAATTACCATTAACTTGTTTTTTTATTTAATTTTTTTAATAAATTCACTTTATAAACAAAATCATTTCCAATAGGACCTCAATGCAATTTTATATCTGACCAAGCCATCAAATGATACTAAATTAGAAGAATGAAAATAGGAAGCTTTGGAAAAAAATTAGCTACATCTTTTAACGTACAGTAATTCTATACAGAGTAGATAATAAAGCCTTTGATTCTAGCAAAACAAATACCTAAATAACCAACAATGTATAAAGAAAACAAAAGTTCAAGTTACAACCAGAACAAATACAAACAACCAGAAACTGAATTCAAATTACATTAAGGTTGCTAAAAAACAAACAAATAGTAGGTTAACAATTCACGTAAATTAAATAAACTGTAGTCATAATGGATGAAGTAGTTCGTCATCCCATAATATGATAGTCTATTCAGATTTTCTTTTTCCTTCACTTGTCCACTGCTTTTGTACGTGCTGATTTCACTTGAGTTGCGAGATCTTCATCTTCTTGAAAAAAATCATTAGAAATTATATAGAGCAATATATAATGTAAGATGGTGAGTGTTTAATGTATGACATCATAGATTGAATCATAAATGTATTAAAAACAGTTACCTGAAAGTTTGTTTACATATTGGAAGTTCAGTGTATGTATAAGTTTACATACAGTAAACTAAGAAAAGTTTTTTGTATTAAAACCTGAAAAGTCAATGGAATTTTTTTCGAGTGAAGGAAACTCTGAAGTCATCACTCTGTCCCATTTGAGAATTATATTCTTAACTACATCAAATCATTTCTGCGCATCTGGATAACATTGTTTCTCCTAACCTGGATAAATATATGGCAATGGTGCTTCTTCTTTCAAATGGACTATCATAAAGTGGTTCTCATCCATCAAAACAATTGCTATTACACTATGTTCATCTTTTGGACCCACTCTTAAAAGAAAATATGTCATGTTGTCTTCTGGAGAATAAACACAAAGTATACAATTAAATGACGTTGCAAATAAGCAGCCCATGTCCAGAAAACTCAACCAATACTTTTTGCATACACATCGCCCAAAATTTGCTAATGCTGCTTCAACTTGTTGATATCTCATCACACCACCTAACAAGTTAATATGTTGTTCCTTGTGCAAGTGTAATTCTTCCATCATGGTTAGTCGTACAGTTTTCCATAAATCATCATCTTCGAGACCCAATAGTCCCGCACAACAACTACCTCACACAACTTTTCAATATTTTTGCACCATTCAATAAATTCATCACGTGAATTAATGATCTGAGTTATAAATAAAAAATTAATTGATTTTATATCTTCTGTGTAACGTTATAATTAAAAAAAATACATACCTTACTAGTTCGAAATGCAAAAGTGCAATCACAGTCTAGTACGTGATCTTTTGAGCATAGTAGTTCACTATCCTGAATAAAAAATATCAGATTTAACATAAGAAAGAAAAATAAAACTCTATGTAAAACAATCATAAAAATTAAAATTTACCGTACTAAAAGTTGATTTCTCAGGATTATCTACACATTGCTCAACTGTATCATTGTTGTGTATGTTCTCTTGTTCTGTTATACTTACATCTAACCACTCTCCATCTATTTCATTACTTATAAATCTTGAATCCTCTAATAACCGTTCACTTTCATGTGTAATAAAAAAATTGATTTTCTCATTTATATTGGAAGAACTACTCTTTTCAGACAATTCCTGTTGAACATAGATCAAAAGGCTTAAAAAAATAAAAATAAATGACTAGATTTTTTTTCCTTTTCAACTAAATTTTTAGCGACATACACTGTTATTTCACTCATTTATTACACATTAGTTTGAATTCTCAATAACTCAACAATTGCTTTTGCATGATGATATTGTTTTGAAAAAATAACTAAATTTACAAGCAAAACTCTGCATATAGATTCATCTTAGAATAAATATCTTTTTTTTTAAAATACGTCATCTTACCTCAATCTTATACTCTTCTACTTTAAATATACATTAATATGTCATCTTCATGGTGCATGATAGTGGGAAAAAGAAGAGATCGGATTTGACAATCTCTGTTTATTTTTATTTTTTGAGTTTTGATTTAACCCTAAGGTGATGTGTTTGTGACTTGATTAGGTGATGAAAGAAAGAGAATTGTGAGAAGAAGAAGCAACTATATTAATTAATCAATTTCAAAAAATTAAAAAGATAATAAAAGTAGGAAGTAATCCAAAAAATTAGGATGAATAAATTAATAGAAACGGTGGATGAATTTTTTTTTCCCTTTTTCTTCTGATAAAAGCAGGAGGATATAATCTAGAGGGTGGTCCTTTGTGTTACATGATTTACATTAATTCATTACCAAATGTTGATTTTGATTCATGAAAGAAAACACGATTTAGCACATTAATGACATGCTAACATCAAGAATAGTTGATCATGTTAATTCATTTGAAAGCATACGTTTTAAATTAATTTAAAAAAATTGATTGCATCTCAATTGTTCCAAAGGTTAACTTGTTTTAAGTCATGCACAAAGCATAAAAACACGATGAACACTGATGGAATATATTTGTTACATAAAATAAAATTTCCTATTACTCAGTAACTATGCACCTAATCATTTCACATGGTTAGAGAAGTCTTACATTTTCTAATGATGTTCCTGAGCACAAAACTGTATTTTTATTAGTTGAATCGAGGCATCACACATTAGTTCTAATCACTGTTTTCAAGACCGGACTAGCATCTGGATTACCGGTAATCTCTCATTCCCTCGAGAGACTATAAGAACTATAGCATGTCAGAGGAGTTGAGGTGGTTAGACCTATACCCCAGAATGCTCCCAACATAGGAGCCTATGGTTCCATTCTTGTTGTCGCTGGAGGTACACATACCTCTTCTCGGTACAATATACGAAAAATAGATGCTAAGCCTGCAATGTTCGATAATGGCTCTGAAGTAGTGAATCTATCGGCACCATAGTAGTGGCATACAACTTCGGATCTAACGGCCAGCCCCTTTCCCTTTCGAAATAGGGTATCTCCATTAACAACAACCACGGTAGTAGTTGCGGAAGTACTGGGCCAGGAGAGGACAACATGTTGTTCCTGCTCCTCTTTCTTCGCTTCGGGGACCAAACCGCTGGTTCAACCCTAGAAACTATGAACCAAACTCTAGCCTAGTCTAAAAGAAGGAAATGCTGCAATGTGCAGCAAAACCACCAAAACTGTATGAACCATGGTTTAACTAGAATATAAAAACCAGCTTAGTTAAAAATGCATCGAATCAAGCCAAAATATAATACTATTCTACCAGGACAATACTATTTCAAGACCAAGCGGAGTCGCTTAGGTAGATATATTGAACCAAGCTTTATTTATAGCTGCACGGTGAAATTGGTCTCATTATTTTCTAAGATGTGGGACTTAAAAAGGAGTGGCAAATAATTTACTTCATAATCTATGTTTGTTGTTGTTAAAAGCAAGTTAGATTTAAAGATAGTTGGAATCAAATAGACTAAGAATTGCAGCATATATTCAAATCTATGGGTCTAAAAATTATTTTATTCCTTTGTTTTTTCAATACAAAGGAGGTTGTATTCAAATCCTGGCATAGTTTTT
This sequence comes from Allium fistulosum, assembly GCA_030737815.1. Classification (NCBI taxonomy): domain Eukaryota; kingdom Viridiplantae; phylum Streptophyta; class Magnoliopsida; order Asparagales; family Amaryllidaceae; genus Allium; species Allium fistulosum. The sequence goes on from CM060902.1 coordinate 524,649,764, forward strand.
GCCTCTATAGTATACTTTTCTTACACAAAGCTAAAATGATTTACTAACATAGTTGCAGTTTATAAGGCTGCTTCCACAGCAATAATACAACATATTATAATTAATCATTATATTTTTATACTTAATTAATTTATACTTTTATACTTAAAAGTTGTAAAAAAAACATTTTGATACTTGAGAATTGCGGAATTTTATTCACATGGATATTTTTAAATGTATTTTTAAATGTTTTAAATTCGAAAACTACATTTGGCATGGTTTTTACAGTTCGACCGGTTGGACAATCGAAACCTCTGACCTTCACTTACCAAGGTTCAACTTGCAATTCGATCGTGAAAACTATGGTTTTAATATAGATGGGGTTGCTTGAATAATTCGTTATTGTACGCTCATATGAGAACCATGCAAGATATTAAAGAACTAAACTGTGTCTAAACCAACGTTGCCAAAAATCAAGAAAAGGGATGTAAGGGTGTGACGCCCCACCCCGAGACCCACATCAACAAAGAGTATTTCTGGGTAATACCGTCTGCTAATGCGGAAAATAGGGTTGGTTAGGAGTGACCATCTATACCTTTGTCTTAAACAGCTATTAAATACGTCGATTAATGCTCTAATTTTTTTTCTATCTCAAGTGGATCGACATATCCAATAAATGCTTAATACAAAACCATAGGTGGCTAACAGATCTATCAGAACAAAATACAACAAATAATATGTACATCACATCACAGAGCAGCAAACATCAGATATATACATATATATACAGATACATCCCCGGTACAATACAAAATGATACATCATAAGTGGTCCATAGACCACACTATATACAATAAGTCAAAATAATATACATATCGGAGTCGAGCAAAAAGACTACAACAACAAAAGGTGATAGACAGATATCCAAGCGGAAGCGTCTACGCAAAGTTAAGTCCAAAAGCAGGTATCTAACCTGAAACAACTCGGTCTGACCCGAGTATAAAATACACAGATCAGTCTAGCTAAAACAATCAGTTTAATAGGATAAACGATAATATAATACATGAGGATAAAGGTGATAATTCTTCTCAAATGAGAAGAACTAATTCTAAGTTCATGTGATTACTTCAAGAGATGAGGTGGTATCACTAAACAAATATATAATCTCAAAGAGATAAACTCCGTAACAAAAGCACTAAACATAGCATGCTTCATATCATTGGCATATCCCAAAACAACAATAATGGTTTAGAGAAACCATAACTCCTAAATAGGAGGAATCTCGAAACCCACCATAACGGCAATCTCAAATGCATTCCCAAAAGAGAAATCTCAATTTCCAAAATACGCCATAAAGGCAATTACATATATCTCCAAAATAGGAGAATATAAATCTCAAATAAACTCCAATGTTGGAAATTCAAACCCCAAATATAGAACTAAAAGGAGTTCAAATTTCCAAAGATGTGATCGCCATATATATGATATCTCAAACGGCTCAAATGGCCAATAATGTAAAAAGGTGATACCCTTGGAAAATCACAAATAATCAATGAAATCATCTCAAAAATATAGCACGTGCTTTTGGCCAAAGCCTGCCAAATACTGTTCTCTCAAAATAAGGCGCCACGTCTCGAAGACAAGCGTCCCGAAGGACAAATACGTCGCAATGACAAACATCCCGAAGGACACATACGTCGCAATGATAAACATCCCGAAGGACAAATGACTCGAAGGTCCAGTACTGGCAAATACGTCTCGAAGACAAATGTGTCACAAACTCTCAGGTAGGAACCCGAAAAGTGTTAACGTGCGTCCCATACCACACGTTCGCACCCAACGGTTTACTAACCGCTAGTAAATGCCACACTAGAAAGCAGTAAAATGTTTACCTCATCTCATTAGTAAACACGACCCGAAGGTCAAAACGATCAAACGGACAAGTCAGGAATTAACCGATAAGATAAACGCACGTGTCATATACCACGTGTTTTACCGAACCGTTTAATTCTTCTTCTCATTCGCTCGAATAGTGCAAAAACGTGTATTTATATATAAAATAATTTATTTGAGAAAACAAGCTTTTAAAATAATTTTTCGAAATCGTTTTTGAAAACAATCTTTGAAAATTCCCTTATTATAGAGAATATATAGTTTTTGTAACTTGGAAATAATCGAAAAATATTATGTAATAATTATTTCAAAGGCCAAGTTATTTGAAAAATTATTTCAAATTCGTTTGGAAAAACCCATGCTCGAAATCAAAACATCGAAAAATACTCAAAACCGACACTCGAATTCATTTCAAAAATGATTCAATTTGAATCTCAAATTCTCCAAAATCTTGGCTAGCCTATTGATAGGCATCATAACCCTCAAAACAGTTTAGAAATATCATAAAAACATGAAGTAGAAGTCAAAAGTCGGACGAAAAAAGAAGGCAGAACACAAAAAAAATGCAGGCAAAAGCAATACCCAGGTCTGAAATCTTCTCCGGGTTCAACTTTCGGACATAATTTGAATGGCTTAATGACCTCAGAATGGTCTGAAATTTGACATACACAAAGTAGAACAATTTATATTTTTGCTGGAAAAAGAATCACTGAATTCCGACATGAAATGGTAAAGATATGGAATTCCAAACATGCACTCAGGCCATGTTGAATTCTGCCCAGGTCTGAAAACCATCTCGGGTTCAACTTACAGGCATGAAACAGAGGACCAAACGACCTTTGATTGAACTAAAAATTGGTAAGCATATAGTAGAAAACTTAAACTTTCAAAAAAAAAAGAATCAATGAATTCTGACAGGAAATGAAAAAGATACGCTGTCTCAAAAGCTCAGAAAACGGAAATATGCTCAGGTCTGAAAACCATCTCGGGTTCAACTTACAGACATGAAACAGAGGACCAAATGACATCTGATTGAACTGACAATTAGTATGCACATAGTAGAAAACTTCAAATTTCAAATAAAAAAAGAATCAATAAATTCCGACAGGAAATGAAAATGATACGCTGTCTCAAACATGGACTCAGGCCATGTTTGCAACTCAGAAAACAGAAATATGTACAGGTGAATTACAGTGCTCGTATTGATTTTGCAGTGCAGTTTTCAAGCATCAAACGAATATTTTTTGTAATTAAATTTGGCACACATATACTACAACACACAGGCTATCAACTGAAGAAAATCCGGTAGTATTTCGTTGCCGCAATTGGAAGAAAATGACATGCAAAGTAACACCCAAACTCAGTTTTCACAGAAACAAAACATGAACATAAAATCAGTATACTGAAGCTATTTTTTGTTTTGATTTTGGCATTTTGAAGCTTGGCTTCAGCTAGCATTTGTGAGTTTTGATACTCACCTTGATTATGTAGTGCGAAAACTCGGATTAGAGCTAAAAGATTGAAGCTTTGAAGAAGAAAGAGCTTCAAATAACCTGTAGAACTCAATATATAGACATGCAAAGGAAAAGGAAACAATTAACAGACAATCTCTTCAAAAAAACAAGATTTTGATGAAATATTTAGGTTTTGGGATGAGATTACCTTTGAATTTCACTTTAGATTGATAAAAATTACAGTTTGTTGAAGAAATTTTTGAGATTGAAAGCTTGGATTTTGAGAAAATGGAGGATTTCTTATTTACTGGCTTCTGCTTTTCTTTCTGGAGAAGAGAGAATGAAGTACATACAGGTAATTCATTTCTCTTTTCTCATTTTTCGGTTTTAGGCTAAGTGGGCTTTTTACCCACTAGAAGAAAAATTAATAAGCCTAAGTTAATTTAATTCAACACTTAAAACCAAAATGTACACATATATACTCTATGTTATAATAAAACAATGCATTTTCTTCAAGTTTTAATCCAAACAATTTATGTAAACAAACTTACATATAAAATAAAATATTTTACATCATATATAAAAAGATAAATTTTAGTTTTTAAAACATTTTTATTATTAAAAAACCTTATTTCTACATAAATACACAATTTACACAAATAAATGCATAAATCCTCATTTTTAACTCCAATAATTTAAAAAAAAAATATTTTCTTGCATAGAAAAATATAAAAAACCATTTGAAACTCAAATTTATAACCAAAACTCAATTTTAACTAAATTCTCCTTTTTATTTAAATAAACTACCTTTAAAATCAATACTTCCTTTAAAAATTATTAAAAGAAGTAATTGTCAATAATTACAATAATTATTGTATTACTAAAATAAAATCATATTTCACTCATATTTCTCACAAATAAACATAATAAAGTTTCCAAAACTTTATTTTCACATTTTATTTCCAAAATTTCATTGTTTATTTAAAATAAACAATTTAAATCTCCAATTTATTTTAATTCTCAATATTAAATTACAACCACCGTTATAATTTAATATTTATAAATAATCTCCAAAACTAGGGTTGTTGCAAGGGCATCTCCAGTGGGTTACGGGCTGAATATTCAGGGTACTGAATATTCAACCCGTAACTGGACTGGGTTTTCCATAGGTCAGGCGCCCATTAAATGGGTGCCAGCCCCCTCCCTCATTTCTCTCTTAATTTCCAATTTCTAATTTTTTTTAAATAGAAAATTTAAATGAAATGTCACCACGTCCAACTAAAATCGCCAGAAGAACGGTTCACAGGCATCTAGTGGAACAAGCTGGACCATTACACGTTCCTTCGGCACCAGGAGTTTCACCAGATGATCTACGTATACTACATGATCTTCTAGATGGTTATCGGCATAGAGCTGAAACTGCTTTGACCACGGTACATGTATAATTTACACATTAATATATCTTGTTATTTTTATATGTACATCACATAACCATATTAAATAACCGTTAGTATATCCAAAATTATTGATTCATAAATTATCTATAGGACCATTACATTCATTGTCGTGGTAGTTAGGAAAAGTGCATTACCCAGTTTTATGACTCTCTTCCTGGTCCTATTTTAGGAAAAATGCATCACATTGGACTTACCTAGCAGATGCAGGTCTTATGATGGACGACCATCCCTTGATGGTTGCGTATACATTATCCAGACATAGGGTGGCTTTGCATACACCTCCATTTATGCCTATGTGGTATTTGGGAGAGAGATGTGCTTATTAGATCACGGGTGATCGTCGTATACCATCTGATCCTTTATCATGTGATGACATGTTTGGTAGACATAGGGTGATTGGAGATCAGTACTTGGATGCTCTACGTTAGGCCGGGTTGGGTGGATAGTAGTACATTCTTCATCGATGGAGATTATGATGCTTATTGGGCCAGAGTAGCACCGCGTAGATTCATCATACCAGATTATGTTCGTGAAGTCAACTCTGATCATATAGGACCTCACATTGCAGTCGGAAAAGTTCAGGCATCGGAGGTTTCAATTGACCCGACTCCATCACAGTTCTCCCAGACTCCGATGCAGTTGGAGCCTGTTATTACTTTTAGAGCATATGATGTCTCAAGTGCTCTGATTGAGCAGCCCTTAGTCTTTCCAAAGCACCCCGACTATCCTGGTGTGCCTTCAGTCGGGTTATATCCTCCGCATAAGGTACATTTGTTGCTTATTGCCATTTTTCTTTATTTTATGCTTAGTTTCTTATCTATGTCAAATTTCATCTTTATGAAGTATGCAGCTAGATTGGACCAGGCCAGAGTTTCAATTGGTGTGTTTCATGATAAGAATCTTGCACATACTCACACCATGCATGATATGTACATACATCATACACAGATGCTAGAGGCGCAGATTGATCAGCTATCAGCTAGACTTGCTGTATATGAGCCTTTCAGACCACCAGGCGGAGGTGATGCTGGTCCCAGTAGGTATGGCACTGGTGGTGTAGATGAGCACGATGGGGATGATGCCAATGGGGATGATGACGATGGGGACGATGTGGATGATGGGGAGGATGAGGACGAGGGGGAGGATAGTGATGATGGGGATGATGACGACGACGACGACGACGATGTTGCATCCCTTTAGTTGTATAGCTTTTACTTTATAAGCAGTGGATATTTTATTATATGTAGTAGTATCTATAGCTTATGTACTTGTATTATTGTTTGAGTATAGTGTGAATTCTATATGTTTATCTAATTTCACTTTCCTTGAATTAAGACGATAATGTTTAAACCATTAATTCATCAAATTAATAGATAAACCGATTACAATTGCAGACATACAAACATGATACACTGATAAATTAACCTACTAGTGACATACAAACAGAAAGAAACTACTAGTGACATTACAATTGCAGACATACGAACATAGTACACTGATAAAATACAACACATTAGTAATAACACACAAATATGAAGAAACTACTAGTGACGATTAAACTATAACTCCTGTAAAGAAAGTCTAAGACATCTTATCTCCTGTTCTAACCCGTTTGCATATGTTATGCCCCTTGGACATAAAGGATCATCCAACCATTCCGCGTAATTGCAACCATTCGGCCAGAATTGACATAGCTGGATTCGACGACCAATTTTTTCTCCATCTACACGTACTATAACTTTAACCCCATATCTGTAGTGACAAAAAACTGGGTACGATTCAATTTCTTGCTCAGAGGGAGGTTGAACAACTTGACCCTGGTTATCAGGTTGTTCATATGCCTATTGAACAACCTGTTGTTCGTATGGTGGTTCAACCACCTGAAGTCTCAACTGGTCAGGATCTGAAAACTGACTACGGACATCTTCATAGTGTTGGTCTTAATAATTGATAAGCCAATTATCATCAGTATGTGGACTCTCTGTAGGCACGTAGCCTGCATCTAAATCGATAGAAGAAGGCCAAGAAGGCATTGCGTTGAAGAAGAAGTTGTTGTTGTGAGTGAAGAAGAAGATGAATATAAATGAAGAAGAAGGAGTTCAGAAGGCGCATATATAAACAACCCTGTCTCTTTATTTGATGTGATACCATTACTTTTTGATCTGACAACAACAGACAATATTATTTGAAATGAAAATTCAAAAAGCTCTCTAAACAATACATTACCGACCGTTACATAACCAACTAGCTATACCATTATATTAAGGTCATCCAAATCTTTCTAACCAATTTTGACGTATGATGTACACATCATAGCCAATGAATGGAGTGCGGTATTTTAAATTGTATCGACCGTCAAAAGTCGAATGTGTAGTCTCGAAAACATTTTCTGATACAACTTCATTAATAACCTTTGTGTAACGCGTGCATGCCCTAGTAAAGTTTCCGTACGCAGTCCTAACCTCTTCAGCCGTACGTCTAACTCGAGAGCCCACATCATTGTTGTAAAGTTGAGCCAGAGTTTCCCAAAAATGAATTACCATTATCTCATGCTTGTCGCACATCTCATCGGTTTGTATGTAGTACTGCATAAGCAGCTTCAATTCATGAGACGAAAATGTCAAGTTGGACATTGTTGTTTGAATTATGCTAAGGTTTTAAATGTCTTAAACAGATAACGATAATGTGTACATATATACTGGATGTTCCATTCAATAAAGAAAATCAGCTGTGGCTAGTAGTGGAACGTGACTATAGTGTATGATTTGATTGCACACTGAGCCACCTTGTCTCCACTCATTAAAGAAAGCAGCTGTGGACGACAGTGGAACGTGGATACAATGTATGATTTGACTAGACACTGAGCCACTTTGTCTCCACTCAATAAAGAAATCAGCTGTGGCCAGCAGTGGAACGTGACTATAGTGTACGATTTGACTGCACACTGAGCCACCATGTCTCCACTCAAGAAAGAAAGGAATATTGGCTGACAAATGAACGTGGCTACAGTATGTGATTTGACTACACACTGAGCCACCTTGTCTTCACTCAATTAAGAAAGGACTATTAGTCAGCAAATGAACGTGGGTACAACATGTGATTTGACTAAACACTACCAAGGTGTCTCCAAAACGTTACCCCTTATAACCATATGGATCTCATACTTGTTCAACACAATTTAATTTAACACAAACATTCACAAATCAAAGAACTCTCCTGAAAGACAATGTTTGGAAATTTACTAAAAGCTATATTGCTATGCGATAGCGACTCTGAAGAAAAAGCATACGCGTTAGTACATTAACAAGAGGAAGAGGAACTAATGGAGATCTACCATGAAGCATACGGTTCAACTTTTGGAAAACATGGTGGCTCAGTTGTGGGTCGGAAATACATCAACCATAACCAGGAAGCATTTCACAAAACACTTATGCAAGATTACTTTGCTCGCGATCCAACTTATGGTCCAGAGATGTTTAGACGACGATTCAGAATGAGTCGTCCATTGTTTTTAAGAATTCTTGAAAGTATTCAGCAAAATATAATTACTTTGTTTATAAGCAGGACGCTGCAAAAAAAAAAAGATTTGAGTGGGCATCAAAAGATGACCGCAACTTTGAGGATGTTAGCATACGGTACACCCACTGATGCCCTTGACGATGCATATCGTATTGCAGAGAGTACGGCATTGGAAAACCTAAATCACTTCTATCAATCAGTTGTTAAAATTTATGGGACTGAATATCTTTGTCCTCCAAACGAGGCAGATGTAACGCGATTGCGTGAAATGCATGAAAGTAGAGGCTGGCCTGACATGCTTGGAAGTCTAGATTGTATGCATTGAGAGTGGAAGAACTGTCCTAAAGCTTTTCATGGAGCATATAACGGCAAAGAAAAAAAACCAACTATCATCTTAGAAGCAGTTGCCTCTCATGATTTGTGGATTTGGCATGCTTTCTTTGGAATGCCTAGTTCTCTTAACGACTTAAATGTTGTCGAACGATTTCATTTGTTTAATGATTTGGTGCAAGGTAAATCAACTCCTGTATCATTTACTCTTGGTCATAACACATATGAGCATGGATACTATCTAGGAGATGGAATTTATCCCAAATGGAGCATGATTGTAAAGATATTTGCAATTCCAATGACGGCAAAACAGTAACAATTTGCTGCAATGCAGGAAGGACAAAGGAAGGACGTAGAAAGGGCGTTTGGGGTCCTCCAAGCAAGATTTGCAATGGTCAGCAATCCATGTAGATTATAGAAGAGATCAAAAATGGCTACAATTATGTTATATTGTATAATTCTGCATAACATGATCATTGAAGATGAATGCGGTATAGACTATTCCGATTTCGAGTATGATGGGGCTAGACAACCCCCTGAATTGTTCCGCACTACCACGTTACGAACTGAAGGACAGTACGCAATTCATGTCGATCATCATAAAGTATATCGTAATGCAACTATTCATAATAGGCTTCAAAAGGATTTAATGGAGCATATTTGGAATTCTTATGGAAATCGGTATAGTTCATGACGGTGGATCTTTGTTTAATTACATTTGTTTGCCTTTTTATTTGTGTAACGAAGTGTAGCATGCTATGATTATGGTGTTTGTAATAGCTTTTATGTTTGGTGAAGTAAATCTATAATGATATCTAAAGAATGCATCGACAAAAACGATATACCATTGAATATTTCAAACCTGAAAATAGTACATGATTGAAAACAATACTGAAAATACATGAATATTTCAACTACAATAACTAAAAATAGTACATGAATATTTCAACTACATATGTTTCGTTCCTGATCTACTCTCAACAATGCGTTGTTTGTACTCCATCCAATACTGCATTGTTAATGGATTCATTCCTGTGATATCCTTTTCCATTACTAAGGTCCCTTGGCGTTGCCGCTCTAACTCAAACATGCCCTTCTCAATTTCAGTTAATTCTTTTAACACGGCAAGCTTTTCTGCACTACCTCTTTGACGTTCTGCATTTTCTCTCGCATGTTTTTCATGCATTAGGGCTAAACGAGAATCAATTTGGGATTGAACAATAATTTTCTTCTTAGTTGCTCGTTGCCCCATCGATCTAGCATCTTCATCAAATTCGAGTTCTGCTTCTTCAGCTTCGTTATCTGGGCATACATTAGAGTCCATATGAGAAGAATCGTCTAGGCTAGAACTATAATTAGTTCGACTTTCTTTTTTCTTGCCCTTTGACTTTATCTGGACATCTCTTAAGCTTTTTGCGTTGTTCGAGCTCCATTTTTGATGACTAACAAGCAAGTCATAGCAATTTGCAAACTGATAGTAATGTGGTTTCTTTGCACCATTTTCTCTTGGAAATATTTCAAGAATTGATCGTTCATCATTCTCTTCTGAAAAAAACAGAAAAACAAATTGATATTTTAACAAATTGATAAAATACGAATATAAATAGAAATTGATATTTTTTTAAAACGTTACCAATTCAGCTTCGCCACCCATTCCACTTGGATTTGCTGTTCTTATTTTGTGAATCTGAGACTCATAGAACTGCGTTTGTCGATTAATCTTTCCAAATCGATCGGTAATTGCAGATATTGATCTAGTCTTTTCAACATGCTTTTTATTGTACGCAATCATGACTTTCCCCCAAAACGCCTCTCCACTTTGGTCATTTCTCTTGACCGAGTCGTTAGAAAAATGACAGTAGGTATAACACAGATTTTTGTCTTCATCCCCAGTCCATGGAGCAGAAGAATGGAAGGATAGAGGGGAAGCAGTTTGGGGATGAACATTTTGAACGGATAGGGAATCAAAATCTCAGTTATCAATATTCATCGTTTCGGTATATGATTGAAACGGATGAGACATACTTTCAATATTATGGAGTTGAGAATATAATTTTAGTAGTAGAAGAGATGTGTGTTCTACAATCTCAAAAATAGTCCAATATATATAATGAAATCAGAAATAGGACCGTTTATAGCCGTTGGGGATAAAAAAAGAGACGCCCAAGCCAATGGGCGCCAGAAGCTTGGCGCCCGTTAAATGGAAAGATATTCGTACAATTCAAGGTTGAATTATAACGACCGGAGATGCTTTAAGAAGAAGCCTTGCAGACTTAATATTAAGTCTTACCCCCATTTCGCTATTGTTTTTCTTATCTAAAATTTTGTGCTTTAAATGTGTACATCTTCTTTATTCAAACCCTTGAACTAACCTATTATGTAAATATCTGCTGTAAGTGCAAGCAATCTGAATTTTTATTTGTCAAAAACACTGAAACCTGGATGATATCACTATGTCAACCGAAGCTACAGTGTTACACAACATTATAATGCTAACGTCAAAATCAGCATTCCTCAATTTTTGCTATAAAATTAAAACCAATTATTGATTATTGAAAACACTTACATATCATCGATTTACCATCTGCAAAGCATAGATTGCACAAACTATTAAAAAAAAAAGGTTGACCTTGCACAATTCAGCGCATGTTCACTGTTTTCTTTAAAAATTGTAGGTTTGCACAATTCAAAATTGCTTTTAAGTTATATGAAACAAGAAAAGAGCAACATGTCCATGTTTTTTATGTTGTTATAAGAAAAACTCATACATAAATGAATATGTAAATTTGATTCTTATTTTTGAAAAATAAAAAATGAAAAATATCTTTCACTTTTTTGACAGAAAACGCAAAGTAATTTGCAGTTTTTTTTTTTTAAATTTTGTAATTTTTTGAAAGTGCAAGTTAAACCGCGCTTTCTATCTAAAAACTGTAAGCTAATTTGCGCTTTCTGATTTAAAAAAAAAGACCTAGTTTATATAATCATTGCTGCATGGACTTTTTTTATAACAACATGAAAAATATAAACATGTTGTTCAAAGCCCTTATGTGAAAACATGTTATTTCTATAATTAGATGTATTTATGCAATAACTTTTTTTGAGGGATCTATAACTAAAATTTGTCCTATCGGAAATAGAAAAGAAAATACAGTAACATTATTTAAGAAAAAAATTGTTTTTCACATGATGTTAGAATGATGCATGCTTGTCATGTCTTCCAAATTGACAACACGCACAGCTACAAACGCCTAAAGTGCAACAAAAAACTGTTAAACTTGGCTTTTTAAGGGACATAATACTACTACATCACACAAGTCGTCAAACACGCTGTAAGCTTCAGAACAGATATTAATGAGCTCCATGTACTCAACTGATATATCCTAATACAATAATCTTAATTTTATCTTTAAAATACAAAAGTTGATGAATACTTCTTTCGATCGCTTGATACATCCTAATACAAAGATCAAACAATACAAAAGTTGATGAATACTTCTTTCAATCGCTTGATACATCCTAATACAAAGATAAAAAATAACGTATTATTCAAAGCCTTCTGAGCACGAAAATAGATATCAGACTCGCTCAGTGTATCTTTCTGGAAAATATTTATGGAAGGTGCGTCGTAGAACGAACAAGATGAAGCGTGCATTCTTTGGTTTTCTCTGTTTACCATTTTTCTAGGAGAATCTTGGCTTTGTATATGATCATACCTGTTGTCGTTTGGAGCAACAAACGGAGGAGGCTTTACAACACTTCGGATAGTACTTGTGCCTTGTGGTGTTACCATTGTTGAGTTCCAACCAGCCGTTCTGGGGATCCTTCGTTCACTATGAATTGTGCAAAATGCCAAGCCTATTTATTTATAGAGCCTTCTTTCCTTCATAAATCTCTTATCGAATTCTATCGTTTTTCTGATTAATAAGAAAAAAGGAGGAAAAAACTTTAAATGGCTCATTTTAGATTAGAGTAGGGCCTTATGCAAGGACTGAACTTATGCATATCAAATACGTGAAAGCTACAATACTGTATTGTTTGCTTTTGTGAACTATATGTATAAACTAAAGGATAAAACTGTAATTTAGAAAAAAGATAATTTACAAAAGATGGAAGAATATAATAAAGTGGAAATTAGGTGATGTCCATTTTCTTCCAACTTAATACTTCAAAAATCCTCCTAAAAAACAAGTTCCATAAAACATTTCTGTCAAAGCTTCCACCAAAAATATGCAATTTAAACCGCAAATATATGCATCTGGCTAGAATTGTAAGTATATGCAGCTGAAACGACAAATATATACAGTTTAAATTATAAATATTTGAATTTCTGATTGCATATTTTTGTAAAACAAAAATTTGCATTTCTAACTGCATATATAGTTTTGACTGCAAATATATGCAGTTTAACTGTATATTTTCGCTGCAAAAGTTGACGTATGTGTTTCATAAAAAAAAAATTTGAGCGATAGCGGCGAAAGTGAATTTTGAAACTTTTTTGGTTGTTTGAAAAAACATCCCTGTAATAATAGGATGAATGATAAATGATGAAAGATAATGTAAACTAAAAGACACAATAAAAGATAGAAAATTGTATTATATTGCATAGTTATATTTATATGTGTGATATTTTAATATTTAATTTAATAAAAGACAAAAGATAAAAATAGAAATTGAAAGATTAAAGATAAATAATTTAATTCGTTTGAAAGCATTAAATAAAGTTATCTTTCTGTTTAATGCTTTCCAATTTTAAATGTAAAATCTTATGTTAAACAAATGATATAAGATAAAAGTTAATGCAAAAAGATACTTGATTATTTTCCATTTAATAACATTATTTTTGTTATGTTTCAAATGCTATAGTTTAATATCTACAATGTTAATCATTAAAAAGTGCGATACAAATGAAAATGTAGATTTTTGAGACTATCATGATGGGTTCAATGTACAAATTTAGTGATTCAAACCAAGTAAATAGATAAACAAAAATTATTTAAGATGACAAAATATAAACTATAAATGATAAATCATTTTATCATTATGAAGATGTTAATAAATATTTTTGTTTATGGCTTTATAAGTCAATATGCAAAATACATATTTATAGTGATTTATGTAATATTTTCATATTAAAAAAGATAAAGAGAAAAAAATAAGCAAAAGATATAAACAAAGTAAAAGGATAAAATTAAAATAAAACGATAAAAGGAAAAAAAATCTAAAAGAACGAAATGCAAAAAAATAACTGATAAATTACTTTATCATTATGAATATCTATAGAAGTTATGATATTATGCTAAGTGCAAAATACTATAATCCGCATTTTCAGGAACAATACCATTTATAGATGTATCAATTGAATTTTTTTTGAAATAAAATCATTTATTTATTTAGAAAGGGATAAAATTCATTAATGTCATATAAAAGAGATAAGAACCATATATATCTTGTAAAAAGATTGTTTATTTATCTTTTATGGAAGCAATTTGCAAATGGTAAAATAAATGTATCACATTTTTTTCATCAAAAAAATATCTCTTTTTCTAGAAAAAAAAAGAGAAATTCATTTATATTTTTTCCAAAAGATTCTCTCTACCATTTTAATGAAAATTAAAACGTATACTTTGTACCAGTAGATCATCGACTTTTTTTAGTTCATAAACAATAATTTCACATATATGTTCAATGCAATTTGAAAAAAAACATAGTCATTCAAACTAAGGTGTCAAACTCCTTTTAACTCTTATTCGTAATTGAGTAAATTTCTTCACTAGGTTAAAAAACAAAAGTAGGAAGAACAAATGTTACCAGAATTTCTCGTAAGTATGGAGTGGTCTGACCCGGCTCGTTCGAATAGCCTGTATGACTGTGTCAGCGCGCACCATGGCCCGTCTTTTTGCCTATATACCCTCATGCCCTAACACGTTGCTCTCCTCCGGATCAGACAGCATTGGCTCGCCCATGCACCTCAAGCACCAGGCTCCTGGTTCACTCGCGTAGTAGGGCACCCGACCGGTCAAGCAAACATGGTGATCTAATAGAACATCCGTCCCGACACCATCCTCATCTCGGGCATGCATCGCTCCTGGAGCCACCAATGGGCAACAACGGCGATACACGAGCAGCTTGGCCCATAAAGCTTTCTGAGCTGCACGTAAAAGTGCATATTTTTACTTTCATATTTAATCTACTTTTATTCAAATAAATGAGCATATTATGGTATTTTACATGTTTAAATCAAAATTTAAATTGTTTTCAAATCATCATTTATTCATCTTCATTTGGAGGGTAAAACGATAATTTTGTGTATGGTTTAATTTGAGAAAATTTACTTGCACATTTTTATTTTTAATTGTAGGAAAAAGAGAGCAAATATGAAGAAGCTTTCATGAATGTATGCATGCACAAGTGAAGGAAGACAAAAGAATGAAGAAATAAAAGAAGTCATGCAACATGAAGGAGTCCACCTACCCACTAACACATGGACCACAACTAAAAGCTAATGGAGATTAAAATGCATATGCATATGTTAATGGTGGATTAGGTAGAAGCTAATGATTACTTGGAGGTTACACCTCCTAAAGGGCATTTTCAGTAGCCCCTTAAAATAGGGATTAGAGTTTTAGGCATGTACAAATACCCTCTTATGTTTCATGTAGAGATCCTCTTACCTTCTTTTAAGTTAGTTTAGTTGTAGCCACAAAACGTAAACATAAACTCTCTTTCTCGGCTTCTTAGCCTTTTCTTTATGCAATTTATTTATATGCAATTTTAATTCATGCACTTTTAATTCCCGTTCTTTTCTTTTTTTGTTTCTTTTTATGCTAGTGGTATAGATCTCTTTCTTTAATGCAAGCAATTTAGATTTATTTTATGCAAGTAGATTAGCTTTTTAGTTTATTTTAATTAGCTCTCTTCTTTCATGTTGAAATCACTTTATGTTATAATGAATTCAAATATGAGAAGTTAAGCCCCTTCAGTTTAGGGGTGATGAAGCTCTCATAAATAACTTTATGTTATTTTTATTTCATTTTTCAGCGATTTTCTAACCAATAGAAAATTCGTCGTTAAACAAGTTTCTAACAACATTGCCGGGGAATTGCAATTTAGTTTTAATTTTACTCTTCGAATTATTATTTTTACATTTTTTCTATCTTGTTTTGTGTTACTAGAAAAAAAGAAAAAAAGGGTTTCATTGCATTTGTTGCTGTCTTAGTTTCTGTCTTTGTTTGTCTCTGTTCTGTGCATTTGCCATCAACAAGTTTACATTGTCTCAGTTTTTGTTTTTGTTTTCATTGCAATTACATCTGCATTTGCATTTCCATTTCTGTTATCTGTTTTCTACTATCTTATTTGTTGCACATTGCTTTGTTAATGTTTTCACTAAAAAAATATATTCACTAGTGCATTACCACAGTACAAGCAGTTACATTTCATTTGGTGTTGATTAATTTTGTGTGCGTGGTAGCAGTTGCTACATTTCACTGTTTTTCATTGATTGCAACAATACTCCCTCAACCTGCAGCACATCTTCTTTCAACCATTGTATTCCTTTGCAATTCCAAGTAACTGCTACCTCCATCACTCAAAAGCTCCTTACAGTCAACCACACCCAGTCCACTTCTGCCTCTACATACCCTTCAACTCTCTTTTTCTCACCCAAACACTACAGCAAACCAAATATACATACACACAACCTCTCCGACCACACCACATTACATACATTCATCGTACCAACAACCCACACAACATCACACTGTTTCATATCACCGCCTCCTTCAACAAACTTTTCCCACCACATCACATCATCACTGCTCCTCCCACTGCCAACCGCATATCACATCATATTGCAACCTGCCACTCCCCACAACAGTCATCACATACTTGCCTCTGTCCATCCTAGTGCATACTGTTACCTCTCACCTTCAACTACACTGCCTCTTCCATTTCACCATCTCCACTTCCCTGCAAATCACCCCACATTGTCAACCCAGCAACATACTGCCATCAACACTACTTCCGTCCACATACAAATACTGTCCAAACCTCCCCCCTGAACCTCTCTGCACACTCACAAACATCACAAACCAACTGCAAGCAACACTGCTCCATCCTCTGCCTGCTTGTCTACATCATCAACTCCTCAAAACTTGTCTTCACAACAAACAACATCCCGCTGCCTCCATAACTTCCACTGCACCATTGCCTCACCAAATCAAACTTCAACTTCTCCAACACCATCCCACAGCCAACAAACATCACTGCCTTGCTTCAACCCGTCACACTACATACATCCACTGCCTTACATACATCCATCCACCGCACACTTCTAACTCCCAACACACCATACTACACTTAAACAACCCACCATCCTCAAACAAACCACGCCAACCTCTACAATCCACAAATCGCCTGAAAATTGTCACTACGACCGACCATCAACTATTGCATCCCATCGCCGAACCTGAACCCATCAAAACTCAAGCATTCCTGCCTCCATCTCCTATCAACCACACTTCAAAAACGCCTACATCACTTACTTCCTGAATCAACCCTTTGCTTCTCCGCAAACAAATCTCCAACCATCAAAATTAAACCCTCTTTACCTCCCAAACCATCATCCCCGCAACCACTTCAGCAACCACTTCCAGACCCAAACACTTCAACAACCCCAATTCGTATCTCCTGCAACCCAAAACCCCCAAATTCCCAAACATGAACCACCCTCGGCAACACAATCGAGCACCAAATCGCCTAAATTCGAACATCAAACTCAAACACTAGAACATCAAGCTTGTTTGCGAATTCTGTTTTGTTTTGTGAATTGTGCTGTGAAGTTAAACTAGTTTGAGGGGATTTAAGCTTTGTTGGGTTAAGTGTTTTGATAAGTAGTTTATTTTTTTGGGTTACGAATTGTGTTGTGTTTTGTTAAGTAGGGTTAAGTATTGTGTTTGGTAAATTTTGGGCTTGTTAGTGGGCTGATTTGTTGTGTAATTTTTGTTAGTTTCTCTTGGTTCCGTTGCCAACAAAAAAAGGGACAAAAAAAAAGAAATATACATATACATACACACACACACATATATATATATATATATATATATATATATATATATATATATATATATATATCTTGTTTAGATTTTCAGGTTGCAAAAGGAGAGGATTTGCTTGCTAAATAATTGCTTTATTTTGCTTGCTAATTGTGCTAAAAAACTTCACAACACAATTCACAAAACAAAACAGAATTCGCAAACAAGCTTGATGTTCTAGTGTTTGAGTTTGATGTTCGAATTTAGGCAATTTGGTGCTCGATTGTGTTGCCGAGGGTGGTTCATGTTTGGGAATTTGGGGGTTTTGGGTTGCAGGAGATACGAATTGGGGTTGTTGAAGTGTTTGGGTCTGGAAGTGGTTGCTGAAGTGGTTGCGGGGGGATGATGGTTTGGGAAGTAAAGAGGGTTTAATTTTGATGGTTGGAGATTTGTTTGCGGAGAAGCAAAGGGTTGGTTTAGGAAATAAGTGATGTAGGCGTTATATACATATACATATACATATATATATATACATATACATACACACATATATATACATATACATATATATATCTTGTTTAAATTTTCAGGTTGCAAAAGAAGAGGATTTACTTGCTAAATAATTGCTTTATTTTGCTTGCTAATTGTGCTAAAAAATTTTTTTTTCTGCTTTTAAAATAAATTGCTGATAATTCTGCACGCTCTAGTATCGTGCTCTTATCCCTTGCCGTTATTTGCTTTGCACCGTTGGTTGCTTGCATTTAAAAAAAATTCAAAAAACAAAAATAAAAACAAATTTCATTCGTAGTTGCATTGTTAAATCACGTTTATTTTCAGTTTTGAATTCATCTCATCTTATTTTCTTTTTTAAGGGCAGTACCCAAATCCACATAAGGTGGGGGATTTCATCACCCTTTCCTTGACCCACAAATTGCATTTCATTATAGAAATTGACTAATAATAACGATTAGACATCAGACTTAAGGGTGTCACGAGCTCACTTAGGGCTTAATTGTATCTTGACAAGTTGTTTCTTTAAACAATTTATTTACTTGGTGTCTAGGCTACGGCAGAGCAATAATCATATATAAATATTACGGTGATTCGTAAATATTATAGTGATTGTTTTTTTGAAGGTAATTAAACCTTCGGCTGCATTATTACGGTGATTTGTGGTGCACCGATAACTCCTGTTCGTTACTTGGCTAAGAAATATTTTGTTGGATTAAGACAAAGTGTGATTATATAATTTTGGGTTAGGAGCTACTAAGGACAGAAAATTTGTAATTAAGTCCTTACATTCATTTAGTTGCATTAGTTCATGCACATTTAAAAAAAAAAGAACAACAAAATCCAAAACTAAATTTTTTTTGTACATTTTACTTAGTTTTTAAATCCTTTCCTTTATAAAAAAAATCATTTTATTTAAGTTAGCTTTTTTAGAAAAACAAAAATCCAAAGAAAAAAAAAATACAATCTTTTCAAAAACAAAAAAATGAAGGCAAAAACATTTTCCATTTGTAAAATAAATTTCTTTCCTTTTTTTTAAACAAAAAGAGAATTCAAAAATCCACAATAAAAAAACATTTTTGAAAATGTATGAATTTCTCTACTCGCAAGAATTTTACAATAGTTGTGAAAATCAATATAATCCATATAGTTTCACATCAAACTCTTATGGATATTTTAATAACAACTATTGTACAAACAATTCGAATTTTGCACCACAAAGTCTTCAAAATGATGACCAACCCTCAACTCTTGAAAAGAGTGTTGAAACTATTTGGTCTTTACTTGAATAATGAAATCAAATGATAAAAAATTTGAGTAATTTATATCTGTGCAATAACACAAGTCAAGGATTTCAAAATAATCAAAATATGAATTCACTTCAATATTCAAATAATTTTGATTATAACCTATGCCAATTCAATTTCAAACTCCAAAATGAAGTTCAATATCAAAATGAAAATGGAAATAACTGTTTAATTGATTTTGGCAATGGGAATAGTTTCAATTATGGTGAAATTTTTTACTCTCAACAATTTCAAATTGAAAATTCTCAAATTAATTATTATGAATGTGATTTTGTTGAGAAAATGGAAGAAATTCAGAAAAATCACACGGATTTGTTGTTTGAAACATATATGAAACAATGTGAGAAACAAAATCAAATCCCAACGTGTAACGAGTCAAGTGATAATCCATATCTTACCAAAAATGACGATTTTCAAATAACAATTTTTGAAATTGAAAACGACAATCTTAATGAAGTTGTTGAAAGTGCGGTAATTGATTTGGATTTCAATTCTTTTGAAGGTGAGAAACTCGATTTTAATTTCGATCTTCCTTTTTCTGACCAAAATGAATTTCAAACAACAACTTTACACCTTGAAAAAGATGAAGTTGTGAATAATTCAACGAAGGAAGATGAATTTAGTGAACAATTTTTTTTGGAATTTTCGAAGATGAGTTGTTGAATTCTGAAGGGATAAACTTAAATCGCCATTTTGATTTTTAAATCAATAATTTTGAAGAATTTGTCAATGATGAGTTTGAATTTAAATTTGGTGAAAATAAACTTAAAATTCAACCAATTGTTCTATCTACCCTAAACATCATCGAAAATAAAACAACTCATACGATTTTTAATAAAACGACATTCGTTTTTCCAAATCAACATTCAACTTTGAAATCTTTTATGGTTTGGTTTTCTGTGCTTAAACTACGTCTCTCATAATTGACGAGACAAATGAATTAGTCTTTGGAAAACCTTTTCATTTACTCTTTAATGGTATATTTTCTGATGTCGTGTAAATATAATCGTTTCATTTTCATATAAATACAGGTCATATTTTTATTTTTATTTTATTTTTCTCCTTTCACTTAGGTTAACTGTGGGGACACAGTCAAAATTAAGTGTGTAGGGGGGGAGTCTCATCTTCATTTTTTATTTTTCATGATTTTTTTTTGCATTTTCTTTCCAAAACTCAAAAAAAAAATCCCAAAACAAATTTTGTTTTTAGCATTTTGATTTATTTTTGAAGAAACACTATAGGATATAAGTATAAGTATATGTTTTTGGTTATTCAATTGAAATTTTTGAAAATTTATTTGTCTCAACAAAAATAAAAATAAAGTTTGATTACAAGAAACGATGGTTTAACTAGTATATAGAAAGGTTCATGGGTGTTGAAGTATATCCTAATTATAATCTTTGTTTAAAAGAGTGGTTGATTTAAAGTAAAGGCAATAATATTTTCAATCTTCTAAGTTAAGTAGTGCTAAGATAATTTTGCGAAACTCTCTCTTCATAAAAGAAAAACAAAAAAAACATTTAGAGTCAGGTGTTCACACGCAAGTGTTTACACTCGCCATACTCTATACCCTTCTCACGTAAACCCGAAAGATAGTGCATGATCGGTATATCTGGCCTCAGTTTATCTGAGTTAGGTGCATGCAAATAGATTTAATAAAAATAACCACCTAGTGTCATGTGTTCATACGCAAGTGTGTACACTCACCATGCTTCGTACCCTTCTCAAGTAAGTCTGAAAGGTAGTGCATGATCAGTATACTGGCCTCAGTTTATCTGAATTAGGTGTGTAAAAATAATAATGTTAATACTTTTCAAAAATAGAGAGAACAAGCAATTGAAATCCAAGCACTATTTTCACTTATTTGATTCGACTTGCTATTCAAAAGAAATGAAAATACCAATTTGGAAAACTTTCATAATCAACGAAGGATCCATTTCATAGTTGCACTATGTTATCAACCGAAACAACTAGCCAAACTAGAGTTTGATTATGATGATAACTTAATTTTTGTTGGAAGTTTTGACGAGTCAAAGGACTTAAATTTCTTTATAATAACCAGAACTTATATTTAACTTATTCGTGTCAATTTAAAAGTAAATTCTTCATTTGTGAATATTAAGTGGCAAGTGGTAGAGTCGTGGAAACACTTGTTTATTCCATATTTTGGACCTTAGCTCCATGGAGCAATATGCTACTGCTGAAGCATGGAAGAATTGAAATCTTAGATCAAAACACTATGTATGGATGATATGAACTGCCTAAACAAGAATTCTTGAACGGTGAACAACCAGAGCCTATTACTCACTACATCAAAGAATTTCCATTAATGAAACCATGGAAATCCGTCGGAAAAGAAAAAATACGCATGTCCAATGAAACGATTGTTGCTATTTGCTCCAATAACGAATCATTGGTTTAACTGAATAACTAAAGAAAATAGATAGACCTTTCTCTTCGTCTCAGGTCGATGGATCTTCTCAATTGGAAGATCTCCCATATGGATAATACATATTCCGGTTGACCGAGCCTAATTCTAATTGTTTTGTTCCGAAGCAAAGATATCCATGGAGGTGGTTCGTCCTATTCACAACCAAGAGGTACTGGATTCTCTTTCGGATAGGCCCTGAAAAGAGAAGGAAAGCTAGAATGCCAACAGGCATCTGTCTATTCTCTAATTCACCCGACCCGACAGTACCCATTTTGGGAATGTTCAGTGCCAAAGTCACTGAATGGGTAAGTCGCCAATCCCTAAAATGTACTATGTTATGTACTTTATCCGCTGGGTTACGGGTACTAGTGGGTATTTTACTAGAGGTTTCTATCAATCTACCCCTGTGTGATTCCTGTTGAATCATATACTCGGGAGGTGGCGTGGGGCGGACGATTTCCAAACGGACTCCTCATTCATTAGATAGAGAAGATCACCAAGGTTTCGTGATCCGCTGCCGAACCTGTTCCAATTCCAACAGCTCGGACTCGGATCGTGGGGATCGCCGAAATACTTCGTATCAACAGATAAGATACTCGGTATATCAATATTGATTAGATCCGAAATCTGTTATTGAATTGCTCATTCAATGAGCATTCTCAATATTATGCCTTGAAGAGGACTCGAACCTCCAC
This sequence comes from Allium fistulosum, assembly GCA_030737815.1. Lineage (NCBI taxonomy): Eukaryota > Viridiplantae > Streptophyta > Magnoliopsida > Asparagales > Amaryllidaceae > Allium > Allium fistulosum. Next base: position 524,672,368 of record CM060902.1, read on the forward strand.
GCTATTTAGCACGAGATTTTGAGTCTCACGTGTCTACCATTTCACCATCAAGGCATCTTGAAAGTGAATCGTATTCCATGAATATGATATCTATCTAGTGTGATATATGGACAAAGGTGGATGGAGTGTTGGGGTATTTCTATCGATCGGTCACTGAAGTATTGGGTGGTTGATAAGGCTTCATCGGTATTTTGTACCTTGGGAAGGGGTAAGTAAGTAATCGTGTATGCAATGCAATGTTAGATTAGATTGCTAGCCTTAATGGATATAACGATTAAATGGAAACCAATCGGTATAAATTTATGTTATAGATAGTTGATAGATTCTCCAATCATCAGAACGTTGTTCTGACCCCTTCCTCATTACAACCCATGGGATAGATTTAGAGGAATAGGTCACTGGAGCTGGATGTGCTTTGTTGTTGGAGAAGTCTTATTTTCTCTTATGCTCGATGCTGATGTGGCAGTCTGCTATCAAAGGAATACCATTAATTCCAAGATAGTAATCATAGTCAGTATTCTTATCCTATTATTGTTTTCGCTGTGAGTTCAGATTTCTATCAATCTCTAATAATGCTCACGCTTATTTGTAGGTACCAAATCCAACAATCTGTGTTTTGATGGACTTGGATTTCAATTTTTGTTAAAACGCTAGAATTTTTTTTCTTTCGTTAACACTTTTCTTGCAAGCTTTCTATAACATTTTTTAATGTCATGCCACAGGAAATGATTTAAAGTAGTGTTAACCATGCCAATAAGCTTAGAGGGGAGAATAATTTTTTTTGTATAATACAAACACATAGTCGTAGCTATCGATTTGACAATGACAAGTCTACCCATAGTAGAAAGTTTGGAAACATGCAAGGATGATTATTTGACCATAATTTTATCATACAATGGTAGGCACCATTTAGCACTAATTCTGGAAGTGGTGAATGAAGCACTAAAATAAATATCATCAAAATCAATGGGAGATAGAGTAGATAAGACCATCGGATTTCTTTTTCTCTTTTAGAAATCCCAGCTATTAGAATTTTGGGCTTTTCTTTATTGACAACCAGGCCTGATAACTCATAAAATTTAACCAGAATAGTTAGAGAACCAATCATAGATTTAAAATTTGGTTTGGTGAAAAACAGGAGATCATCAGCAAACATGAGAGCTGCTATTTTTAGAGTTTTACACATAGGATGGATGTCAACTGCTTTTCGTTTAGTGGCTTTATGGAAAATGTATGTTAAAAGCTCCATAACACATAAATAGATGGGGAGAAATTGAGTCCCCTTCTCTAATCCCTTAAGTGCCAGTAAAATAGCCAAAAGAACTTCCACTTAAATTAATAGATTAATGAACTGCGGATAAGCAAGTGTATACCCATGTAAGAAAGGGGATACGGAAGTTCATTTTGTGAAGAAGAAAAATTATAGATTTCTATTAAATATTTTGCTATTATGTGAAGGGGTTAGGGAAGTTCATTTTTTGTTATTATTGCTATCAGTACGCTAGGCACGTCCATTGGACGTGTGTAAAGAAAACTGAGAAAAAAATTATTTATTGTGAAATAATGAGAATTTGCATAAATAAATGCCTCCTTGGTTACATATATTTGCAGTCATAGTTTGGTAGCTTAGATCGTAATCTATTCCCCTGGTGAGGAAATTTAAATGTTGTGATGATTAAAAATAAATACCAAGAAGAAATCAATACTAAAAATTTAATTGGATTTCATTTTGCTGATTTTGGATTAATAATTTTTACTGATGTATTTAGTAATTTGGTTATAATTTGGTCTGCATAATTTAATGAATTATTACAGTGTTTACTCCATGTGTTTACCAAGTTTAAGGATATGAATAGCTAAGAAAAAATGTTTGAGGAATGCAAAGCTTTTCGTAGTGCTGACAATATTTGTTAATGTCCTTTTCACCTAAAGAATAAATTACTACTTCTCATTACTGAATTTAGGAGACAAACATGGCACTTAATCACTTTTGTATGTTTACACTTCCATCATTTGAACTCTTCAGCATTGGCTGCCCAAGGACATACAGAAAGGTGTGATAATTATGAATCGTTACTGTGGTAATTATGGACCTGAAATCATTAAGTAATCTCTCAAAATACTGGAAGGTTACAAATGTAATTAGTGAACCTAACCGACCTGCTATCTATTGTTGGCCTATTCCATACCTTGCTAAACTACCTGGTCTAGACAGAAGTCATAGACACTTTCCAGGTCCATGCCAACAACATGGCAAAGGCATCACGGTCATCGTGCCCAAGGACTCAGCTAATACCACTAAGAGTTGCAACAATTCACATGGTGGACTAACACTAAAAGTTGTAGTAATTAACCGTTGAAAGAACATTCAAAAATAAACAGTGCAAGTTGCAAATTCAACATTAAAATAGTTAAAACTGTTATGAATCACCACAAAAGAATTGTAGGAACAACCCTACTAATTAAACTATTTTGCATCTAAATATTTATCCACCGAATGTAAATATCCATTAACCCTTCAACATTCATTTGAATTTTCCTGCCTAATACCACTCTTTTCCTTCGGTTTACATAAACCTGCATAGCCAAATTAAAAACAGTAGTTGACATATTTGCATATATATTCTTCATCTATTTTGATATAGAAAAATAAAAATATGAAGGAAATCAATTGATCATTGCCTTTAGATGTTAGCATATTTTTTAACATGATTAATTAATGCCAATACATTATCAGTTCTGGGCCTAAACTCATGACATTGATCACTCAATCTGAACTGATGATTGGTATCTTTTTTCTTTTAATTATCTGATGATATATGTATAGCGATACAGAGTATGGAGAAATATTAAACATGACTATTGAAACTTTCAATAAGGCATCACCCACAAAAAATTTCTCCTTACTAAAAGAGATAAATAATAATTATATCTCAATTTTGAGAAACCATGCATAACAATTATCATTCGTTTAAAAGAAACAAACTATGAAATTTTTTGTAAATAAAGATTTCAAAAGAATGCAAATTCAACAATATGAAAGAAGACTACTACAGTAGTCAAAAGAGGATGAGTTATAGTTGCCTTTCAAGTACAATAATTTTTCTGCTTATCATATTCTTCAAGAAGCTCTTTACATCTAGTATCAAAATATTTCTCAACTGCACAATTGTAGTAGCTTAGCTACACTACAATATTAAATTCACACATAACTTTAGGATGAAATAAGCTACTGAGTTTGATAGCCAACTTTTTCTATCATATATATGATGTAAGCTAAGCGTAAGTTCACGTATAATCTAAATGCATTTCTTGCTAAGTGAGTTCTTTAATCCTTTAGTCAATTCATGAATCTATCTTAAATAACAGATAATTAAAAGATGTAATTAGCTATATTATATCAAAAACATTTGATTATGTAATTGGTCGAAGTAGGAGAAGTAGAATTTAAACCCCAATTGTTCTTACAAATTAAGAAACTTCCAAATAATCTTCACAAATCAGATACCTAAATTCAGTAAATCCCAATTCATTTTTGAACTCCAACATAACTACATTTTTGAACGATTTTACTTGAATGGATGAGAAATTAGGGTTCTTATAAATTACCTCTAGCAATCGTGCTTTTCAATATGTATCTGAATCCAATTACCATAGCCTTCTAATTTGGAGCTTTGGGTTGGAGTTTTAATCATATAGCTTAAAAATGAGGGTGAAACTATTAATTATTTGAAAACCATTGTTAAAAAGAAAGGAGAGTGGAAACTGGAACCGTTGGTAATGGCAGCGGCAGTGGAGCGTTTTACATTCATGGAACTGTAGAGAAGGCATGAAAACGCGGATATGGAAAATGACGAACCTAGACTCATCTCATTTAATTTCCTTTAAATTCGAGAATGGGCATTTACGTAAATCCAAAAGCTTCAAAATGAGGTATTCCTATTATTATATACCAGTACGAATGGCACGTCCGTTGGACGTATGCAAAGAATTAGGTAAGTTAACTACTTTTTGGTGCAATATAGCATATGTAACATTAACTTAAAAGAACTATGAAACTAACATACATCTAATTCACACATGTTTAAGCATGGGAATTGCGTATATGCATGTCTCCGAGGTTGTTTGAACTATAATAAAATACTTTTCTTTTGACATATATGTATCCAACAAAACCAACTATTCAAGCATCTAAAAATAATATTTCATTTTCAACCAGTAATCCAATGAATTAGATCTGATCATTAGTTTGCTAACTAAGTCAAACTACTCAACACACAACACATGGATATAAATTTCTAAGTTTTATAAATGTTAACCTTACAGTATGTAATCGAAAAAAGGAAAAAAAATATTATACTTCATATGCATATTTTCAGTGTGAAAAATCAATGTGTATAATATCAAAGAAATCGGTTCAAAAAAATTATTTCGAAACCATTAAATTTTAAATGAGAAGGTAATCTTATCCAAATTTTGATTGTTAATAACATAAATAACTCATCTACATCAGTTACAAAAAAATACATACAATGTTGGAGGTGGCAAGAAAAAAAAATTGGGTGTAGACTTTTCTTTGATTGGATAATGAAAATACTTGGTGAGTATAAATCCCTACATCCGAAGTGAGAAGTCCAAGCACCATCTTCGGCGTATATTCTTTACTTTTGTACACAGTCTATGGTGAATCAAAACCACCAAACACCTATTGAATATTGAATACACATGCAAAAAGTGCCTTAATACATTGAATGGTAAATTATTTGGCCCCAAATTCAGTTTGCATTTAAGAGACAGTAAGGTGGTACTTTTTTTTTACATGGTTATTTTAGGAATTTAGAAAAATCCATCACCCATATAGTCCATTTATATGAACATAAAGGTGGAAAATAAAATAGGCTCAAATAATAGGTCAGTTGATACGAATTGTACAGACGGTTACTACTTATATGAGAACTGGGTATGAATAAGTACATTTTGCATTGCCTTAATAGGCTGCTGTACAGAGAAGGTTGTGGACCCGTTGAAAGATAATAATATGCTAATGTAGCAAGAAGCATGTGGACCACAATATGACAGTTCTTTGTAATGTGTACTTGTTTACTTACCACTTTCTTTGAATATACATTACAACTGTATTAAATATATAAAATAATATCGATACAGCTGTAGGCTAAATTTTAAATGAATAAAGTTAATATGAGTTAAATCTTATTGTACTACATTCATTACATATGTTGAGGTGCAACATATATCCATTTACGCTCCTAACTTGACATAAGTTTGCATGTTTCTATCGTTGATTCTATAATTCATTTGAATTTTATGTACAAAAAGAAGCATTTGATGTGATTGGTAAGAATACACAGCAGAAATGGCTATGTTTATCTATTGACATACACTTGAATGGGTTCTTTTTTATTTTTATTTGACTCCTCTTTGTAAAATTTGCAGGTACATCCCATGCTTATCTTCAATAAAATACCAACCTTTTTTCAATAGAAAGTTATAAAATATAGCATTTTAAATATTTCAGGAAATATGTAACAAAAATCTATACAACTATTTCAAAAGTATCAGAGCAATGCACACTCATAATCATGCTCATCAGCACATGTGTCAAGCAATAGACCACATGCCATGCTACTGTCGACCTGCCTGCTTCCTACCACGTTAGACTCGTAGACCCTCTTTTTCATAAGCCTTCCTTTCACGCTAAGAGATGCCTGCTTGCTATTTATATTTGCTGGCCCTCAAGCATTTCACCTATGCATCATTGTGCAGTACATTTGCTGTCTTTATGTGCATCACTGTATGCTACATTTGCTAGCCTTCGAGCATGCCTGCTTGCTGTAATTTGTGTAGTGCAGTACTAAATTAAAGCACGCTACTCATACATAGTATAAAGAACAATATATACAGTTTAGCAAACAGACAGTAAACTACAAACCTGAGAGTAAAGAAAAATATTAGGTTAACTTTTGCAGAATTTACCATTTGACATATAAAGGACTATTAGTTAATGATGAGCATACAACCACGCACTAAAATGGATAGATGCTATTACTGTTATTAATGAAGTTTCATCTATTTCTAAATTTAAATACTCTAAGTTGACAATATTGGGTTAACTACAAATAGAATTCACTTTTTTTTTTCATGTGGTAGAAAGTGACTACTTCTTGTCGACATAAATTATTTTTCTTAAAATAGACATTTCATAGTCATCACTTCCAATTGCTTCGATATGTATATCCTAAAAAGAAATTTTATATTCAGTTGAGGGAAAAATGATAGATATTTGCAGTATGTTTTAAAACATGATCATTGTAGTAGTAAAATAAAACCAAAATGATCAAAGAATCCTACAAAATAGCATAATTATAGACTGCATGCATATATACATAAACAGCACAACATAGCAATCAACGTGAAATGATACTCCGTCACCCATTCATGAGAAGTAGTAACATAAAACCAATATCAATGTAAAAATAAAAAAAAAATAAAAAAAATACTTACAGTGTTCAAAGCAGCAAGGGCAGAATTGAGTGCAGGCTTGGCTTCTATTATACACTGCTTTCTATTATACACTGTAACTACTTTGTGAGTATGAGTCCAACATCAACTGGTGGAGAAGAAGAAGGCACCATCTTCAACGTATATTCAACTCCCATAAAAAACAAAAGAGAGAGAATCCAACCACCATCCGCTTGCGTTTGCGCCTTTACCTTCCTCCACCCCGGCCTGCATCCAACCCGCCAGAACCACCAACCTCCTCCGTTGCCTAAGCGCACCGATCACCCCTCTCACCTTAGCCGCCTCCGCCTGCCTACATCACCTCCACCCTTGGCCAAAAACTCATCACCCTAACCTCCTCTGTAGGTGAAAATATATCAACTCCAGATTACAAAATAATATAAATATAACTATTTTCATTCAACAATTACTATGAAAGAAAAAGTTCATAGCATAAACAAATTAATTAAGATAGCAAATATTATTAGCAAGAACATGATTAATTACATTACAACTACACTTCAAGTGTTAACTGATGTGATCAACTGAAATATGATCTCATATATCATCAATTTGAAGCAACCCATACGCACAAACCTAAATTCGTCATTACAGTTAATGTTACAAAATACATAGTACGCACAAAAATGTGAAAATTTCGAAAACCAAAAAATTACCGAGCGATGCCAAGCACTATGCGTTCTTGGCGATTGTGGCTAGGAGGTCCAAGCTCTGGCTCTATGCCAATTCCAACAATTTGAACAACCTACAAAAGAAAAACAAACAAAAGAGAAATTAATGAAAGTGAAATGAAAAAATTACACTAAATTTAGGTCAGTGATTCTCATGTATCTCTAAGCTCGCCCCACACGCACAAACCTAAATTCGTCATTATAGTTAATGTTACAAAATACATAGTACGCATAAAAATGTGAAAATTTCGCAAACCAAAAAATTACCGAGCGATGCCAAGCAGTATGCTTTCTTGACGATTGTGGGTAGGAGGTCCAAGCGTTGGCTCTATGCCAATTCCAACAATTTGAACCAAAAATGCTGCAAAAGAAAAACAAACAAAAGAGAAATTAATGAAAGTGAAATGAAAAAAGTACACTAAATTTAGGTCAGTGATTCTCATGTACCTCTAAGCTCACAGTAGCAAAGCATGCCAAATGTCCATTTTGGACTAAACCTCCTTCATGTCTTCACTGTCCTGTAGGATTAATATAGGTTGAAATTACCGATAGAAATTGCCAAACATAGACTTGAGTTTAGATTGTGAAGTCGAACTAAAAATGGGTATGCGCGATTACTGGAAACATGGGGCAGAAGTGGAAAACTTTATACAAAATGAATTGTCGGTGGTTTCTCTGCTTGTTGATGATAATAATGCCATAATGAACCCCAACTAATTGTAGCTGCAACACAATTTCTGATTCTTTGATCGTTTGTGTGGTAAAACTTGGGCATAAATGTTGTTATATTTTGTTCTTATATCAATTGGTAATCAAATGGATTTCAAGTCAAATACTAAAAAACTGCAAGGTTTTATCATCTGATAAAACGATTAGTAAGAGGTGATTACTTACAATTGGCCATCATTGTTTAAGCATCAGCAACAAAGTTGTCACCATTGTCATCAAATTACCCACTTTATATCCAGTTGCACTCCAAATCTCCAAAGCATGCAAAGTGCGTTCAGTTAAGAATACAAAGAACTATGTGATTTGTGAAATTCAAGTGGTGCAACAATGGTTTACATTATGAACAAAATTATTTTGATTCATTGCAAAATGTTCCATCAAAATGTAAGTGATTTGGAAAAATACCAAATTATGTCATACTGCTAACATTTAAAGATCTGAATGCCATCTCAAGCTAGAGTACAATTCATTCAATTCTTCTTATCTGTAAATTTCAAGATAACTGATGTGTTCCCCATTTCTCTCACTTTATAAGAAATTGGTCCTTCTTCATAGGGTATGAAATTCTAGATCAATGGTGTTAATACTTGGTGTACATGATATATAATGTATAAACAAAACCATTTCAAATCCAAAGTCGGATTCCAGTACCAAATCCAAAGTCGGATTGAATCTCTAGAACAATGGCAATAGAAAAGATATCGTCGATCCAATTTGCTATAAATTGATAACAACAAATTAAAAAAACCAAACCAAAACATAGTTACCTATTAGCTATCGAGTTATGTTTCTCTTAAATCTGCACACAAAACCACGCAGCCCTGTTTTTTCTCAATTTCAACAGCGCTACCCAGTTTCTTCTCGGCTTCATACAAATTAGGGTTTGTTGGTTTTACAACTTCGATGTTAAGGACAGAAGAAGTCGATTGAGGTGGTGATGGAGGAGTGGGATCGGTTATGTCATACGCAATGTGAAAGAAAGAGGATTAATTTTTTTATTAATCAAAAGAAAATGGTGCGGTTAGGAGAGGAAACGCGTCTATTCCAACTGGAGCAAGGAGGCAAAAACGTGAGAAAATTGTAATGACCAAAATATCCTTACCGCTTAGTACAAATTTTAGAGCGTGTTATGGACTTTTCAAAAGCTTTAAAATAGGGTATTCCCATTATATATAGATATATAGATTATGACTATTGTTGTTCTTATTATTGGTAGTATTATAATCTTAGTTAATTTTCATAAACATTGGTTAAATTATTATTATTATCATCAACTTAGTTAATTTTATAAGCTTATTTAATTTTTATATGACCTAATAAATGAAGTTATTTTTTCTGATCTTAATTTATTTATTTTTATTATGATATTAAGATTATTATTATAAATTTAGTTAATTTTCATAAACTTAATCAGTTATTATTATAAACTTAGTTAATTCTTATAATCTTATTTAATTTTTATAAAACTTAATTAACGAATTTAATTTTTATAAACTTAGTTTAATTATCATCATCATCATCATTATATAAACTTGATTTTTTTTTAAACTTAGTTAACTGGGTTAATATTTTATAGTTTATTATTTATTATTATTGTTATTATAAACTTAATCAATTTTCATAAACTTAGTTAATTTATTATTATTACAGTAGACTTAGTTATAAAAAGGTAAGGTGTACTTGAACGTCATCGGAATCAATTAACCATGTTAAAAAAAAGCACAAAACTTACAAGCATGTTAAAGTCAAAAGGGATAAACCAGGGACTAAAAAGTTGAGAAGATACGAAAAACTATATATAATATCGTGTGCAAGTATGTTGACATGCGTGCATGACTGTATTCATGATTTAAAACACTAACATTTAAAACAATATTTCACTACGATTGTATTCATGACTGAAAACACTAACCGTATTTGATTGTGACTGTATTCATGGCTCAATACACTAACCACATTTGACTGTAACTGCATTCATGACTTGAGCACTAGCCGCATTTAACCGTTGTTGCATTTATTACTAACATTTAAAACTATATTTAACTACCAAATCACGCAAGAATAAGAGTTTCAGTTTCAAAACAAAAATAAAGACATCTTTAATATGAGTGGTTGATAGTATACCTGGAATATAATAGGAATGACTGGCAAAGAAGGTGAATTTAGAAACCGTGCATAACGGTCAAATGCAAATTGTGCAAACAGTCTTATGAGGTACCGTGCAAGAGTAGCTGATGTCGCATGTCCTGTCCACGGCCAAACCATTCCCATTGTAATAAGTGGAATAATTAAAGTTAAAATGAATGGTACCTTAATGCCATACTTAAAGTTCAAATATATCTTATTTCTAGGTTCACTTTAAAGTTTAAAGCAAGGGTCTCCAAATGTGGTCAACTATACAAAGAAATATGGCAACTCCACTATAGAATAAGGATTCCGGAAAGAATAGTGTGAGAAAATCTACAGGAAAAAAACATAAAGAATTAAATATATAACTAGGTTGGTAATATATTTTAACCAAATTATATTGTTAAGAATAGCCAAGGTCTCATTTGGCGAACAACAGCAAAATTGTTTTTTCTTCTTTAATAAGATGAACAGTAAGAAAGCCAATTCGGAAAACATTTATGCATAGGCTGAAATTATATAAACAGCAACCAAATCCACATTAAGAAGTCAGACCCAAAAGGTGATCGTTTTCAAAAGCGAATTTTAAATGTCATTATCATTTATTTATGTAAAATGACTTTTGCTTGTAACTCAAATTATGCTACCTAAAAGAGCATTAAGTAATTAACATTGAGAATCCTATCGATTAACAATGAGTCTTTGCACATTGTAGACAGTATTCTCCATAAATAAAATGAAGGAAACACCAAAAAATTTACATGGGTAATTGAGTCGATAAACCATAGTAGTGTGGAAATTTCTTTGTTCGAAGTTTTAACGACCCGAAATTTAGGACATTTCGTATTTAAGGTCTGAATTATTTAAATATTTGAATCTTGGATTAAATGTTATTAAATTGATTTAATAACCTTGTTACCCTCTTTTTAATGATAAATAATGATGGCAAACTTATTTTTGAAATTTGTTTACAAAGTAAATACTTCGAAGAAATATCGATAATGTGACCGAAAATCAGTTTATTGACAAACAGTTTTTTTATCAATATAAGTTGTTCGAACTCTTTTGTGCTAAGCCAATGAACATATGAACATAATCGGAACTAATTAGAAAACTTTGCTTCATGATGTAATTAGGACATTCTGAGAGCTTCTAATGGATAAGAGATATTTCTGTGTAAGGGTAGTTTAGTCATTTACAAATTGTAAGAGGTGTAAAGGAGAAGTGATGGGCATGTGGAGGGCTTAGCCTTCCATGGCATGATGTGAGGGTGAGAGGAAGGGTAGGCAACACCATCTTGAGCCTATATTAGAGAGGGCATTCCTCTTCATTTACATTTTGCAAATTTACACTTAGGTTATAAGCTTTTCTATGAAAATATGCTAGGTGCAGGAATTGAACCCAGGTGCTCAAAGGGAAAGTGGAACACTTTTACCACTAAGCTATATTACTTCTAGTAAATATTGTGAACATCTCATTATATATCATATAAAAATTAAAGATTGAGGCCCCCGGATATCGGAGGCCCTAGGCCACCACCCTGGTGGCCTTGGGCCAGGGCCGGGCCTGGAGCTATTATGGGGCATTTTTGCCTAAAAACTAGTGCAAAGCAATGGAAGTGGTAGAAAGTAAGGTGCTAGCAAGGTTGATATGGGAAGTGGAGCTTGGACTAGATAGTTTTTTACTTAACAGTGAGCTTACTCACCACCCTGAATGAAAATATTATGTATATCTGCATGTGGTTGATTACTTATATGTTGTTTGAATTGATATTGACATATGTTGTAATATTGGGTTTGATTCTTGCTCTGAAAGCAAATAACATATGTAATCCATATGTATGGACTTGTATGAATTGTACCATAGCCTTGAAACAAAGCATGTAGGTTGTAGTTGAACATATGTTTGAAGTGACTAAGATTCAGAAGTGTTCATATGGCGATAGTCGCTATGGATGCACTTCGGAATTGCCTTGTTTTTGGCTGTTTCTATGGAAATTTGTAGAGAGATACTTAGGGATTTCTTACATATTTGTGATTTTTTATATGTATGTTTGCTTCCATAAAATGTTTGAATGTGAAGAAGTTGAGTAGCATATCGAAAAGTGGTGAAATTTATACTTGTGCCAAATTGCCACGTTCAACCTCAATTTTTGAACTTTAAAGGTTTGAAAAAGACGTTTAAATTAAGTATTTGGTTTCATTCTTTTTACAAGTATTTGCTAACTCTTATTAGAGTGTTCTAAAAGTGGTTTAACATTTTATGAGTTTTTAATAATTAGTTATGAATTTTTTAAGAAGAGGGTTTACTTTTAAAAGGAAACGTGGTTTATCCAAGTTTTCAACTGAATTATAAACTTGCTATTTCCAAGTAATATTTTGGATGAATGTTTCAAAACTTATTATAAGTATTTTGAAGTATTTTAAAAGTATTTTTAAGTATATATATTTTTTAGAAAATGTTTTGACTTTTTTTTATTAAATTATAAATATCATATGAATTAAAATATCTTTTAAATTGTTTTATTAAATATCTTGTTTTTTAAATAAATTACTATATATATATATATCATTTCTAAAAGGGTTTTAAATTATAAACAAAAGATTTAGAAAGGGTTTACGAATTGCTTAGTGGCAAAATCATGTTTTGTTTACTTATTTGAAAGGTAATTAACTATGCTTAATAGTAAAAGCCGACGAGGTAAACTTCTCTATTTATGAGAGTTTAGATTGAAGTTCGAGTAGGGGTAGAAGCAATAGTGCTCTAATGTACCGACTTCCCTCTTGATCAAGGAATATTTAAGTCGAAATGTCGAAAACTTATTAATTTTGTTGTTTACTTACTTATTTGAAAAGTAATCAACTATGCTTAATATTAAAAGCCGACAATGTAGATTGTGCAAACAGTCTTATGAGGTACCGTGCAAGAGTAGCTGATGTCGCATGTCCTGTCCACGGCCAAACCATTCCCATTGTAATAAGTGGAATAATTAAAGTTAGCACTAAAGTTAAAATGAATGGTACCTTAATGCCATACTTAAAATTCAAATATATCTTATTTCTAGGTTCACTTTAAAGCAAGGGTCTCCAAATGTGGTCAACTATACAAAGAAATATGGCAACTCCACTATAGAATAAGGATTCCGGAAAGAATACTGTGAGACAATCTACAGGAAAAAAACATAAAGAATTAAATATATAACCAGGTTGGTAATATATTTTAACCAAACTATATTGTTAAGAATAGCTAAGGTCTCATTTGGCAAACAACAGCAAAATTGTTTTTTCTTCTTTAATAAGATGAACAGTAAGAAAGCCAATTCAGAAAACATTTATGCATAGGCTGAAATTATATAAACAGTAACCAAATCCACATTAAGAAGTCAAACCCAAAAGGTGATCGTTTTCAAAAGTGTATTTTAAAGGTCATTATGATTTACTTATGTAAAATGACTTTTGCTTGTAACTCAAATTATGCTACCTAAAAGAGCATTAAGTAATTAACATTGAGAATCCTATCGATTAACAATGAGTCTTTGCACATTGTAGGTAGTATTCTCCATAAATAAAATGAAGGAAACACCAAAAAATTTACATGGGTAATTGAATCGATAAACCATACCAGTCTAGAAATTTCTTTGTTCGAAGTTTTAACGACCCGAAATTTAGGACATTTCGTATTTAAAGATCTGAATTATTTAGATATTTGAATCTCGGATTAAATGTTATTAAATTGATTTAATAATCTTGTTAACCCCTTTTTAATAATAAATAATGATGGCAAACTTATTTTTGAAATTTGCTTACAAAAATAAATACTTCGAAAAAATATCGATAATGTGACCGAAAACCAGTTTATTGACAAACAGTTTTTTTATCAATATAAGTTGTTCGAACTCTTTTATATTAAGCCAATGAACATATGAACATATTCGGAACTAATTAAAAAACTTTGTTTCATGATGTAAATAGGACATTCTAAGAGCTTCTAATGGATAAGAGATATTTGTGTGTAAGGGTAGTTTAGTTATTTACTAATGGTAAGAGGTGTAAAGGAGAAGTAATGGGCATGTGGAGGGCTTAGCCTTCCATGGTATGATGTGGGGGTGAGAGGAAGGGTAGGCAACACCATCTTGAGCCTATATTAGAGAGGGCATTCCTCTTCATTTACATTTTGCAAATTTACACTTGAGTTATAAGCTCTTTGATGACTACCTCTTCATAAATTTCCTATGCAAAATCATTTCAATACACATCCAAATTAACTAAAAATTGTATTAGAGCCTTAGGAAAAAATCACAACACCATCTAGCAACTTGGATCTTGAAGAACCAAAGCCATGCTCCCCCCACTTGGATAGGCCGTGAGCTATTATGGGGCATTTTTGCCTAAAAACTAGTGCAAAGCAATGGAAGTGGTAGGAAGTAAGGTGCTAACAAGGTTGATGTGGGAAGTGGAGCCTGGACTAGCTAGTTTGTTTAGTTAACGGTGAGCTTACTCACCACCCTGAATGAAAATATTATGTATATCTGCATGTGGTTGATTGCTTATATGTTGTTTGAATTAATATTGACATATATTGTAATATTGGTTTTGATTCTTGCTTTGAAAGCAAATAACATATGTAATCCATATGTATGGACTTGGAATGGACTTGTATGAATTGTACCATAGCCTTGAAACAAAGCATGTAGGTTGTATTTGAACATAGGTTTGAAGTGATTAAGATTTGGAAGTGTTCATATGACGATAGCCGCTATGGATGCACTTTGGAATTGCCTTGTTTTTGGCTGTTTCTATGGAAATTTGTAGAAAGATACCTAGGGATTTCTTGCATATTTGTGATTCTTTATACGTATGTTTGCTTCCATAAAATGTTTGAATGTGAAGAAATTGAGTAGCATATCGAAAAGTGGTGAAATTTATACTTGTGCTAAACTGCCCCGTTCAACCTCAATTTTTGAAATTTAAAGGTTTGAAAAAGACATTTAAATTAAGTATTTGGTTTCATTCTTTTTACAAGTGTTTTCTAACTCTTATTAGAGTGTTCTAAAAGTGGTTTAACATTTTTATGAGTTTTTAAGAATTAGTTATGAATTTTTTAAGAAAAGGGTTTACTTTTAAAAATAAAGGAAATATGGTTTATCCAAGTTTTCAAGTGAATTATAAATTTGTTATTTCCAAGTAATATTTTGGATGAATGTTTCAAAATTTATTAAGTATTTTGAAGTATTTTAAAAGTATTTTTAAGCATATATAGTTTTTAGAAAATGTTTTGACTTTTTTAAAGTATAAATATCATATGCATTAAAATATCTTTTGAATTGTTTTATTAAATGTCTAGTTTTTTAAATAAATTACTACACTTATATATATATTATTTCTAAAATGGTTTTAAATTATAAACAAAGGATTTAGAAAGGGTTTACGAATTTCTTAGTGGCAAAACCATATTTTGTTTACTTGCTTATTTGAAAAGTAATTAACTATGCTTAAGTGTAGAATATGCTAGTATACGATTTTTGTTTGATGATAATAAACATATATATTCATTTAAATGTATTTGTTCTTGTATTATTTTATTTTCACATAATTAAATAAATATTCGTTGAATAAAATAAATAACACAGAATTTAAATTCAAACAAATATTTTATTACAATTTTGAATAGTACACATTTGAGCTCTCCCTACATATATACATTTTTTCAATTACAATACAATTTCGATTACATCTCAAATTTCACTTTACATTGTTCACCTCACTACATATCACTCATTCACTCGTATTTTATCTTCGACTTTGCTTCAGCCTGAATCCATCATCTGAATTATCTGCAAAATAAACACTGACGCAGTAAAATTGAAAAAGAAATATTTTTTTGCAGTGTAAAATAAAATGTGTATTTTGAAAATATTATTTGCCTTGGTTATTTGGGTTGAGTGTATCACTGTACATGCCACAAGGACGTGCACACCGATATACACTTGATAATACTGTAGGGACAGGTGAGCACAAGGTCAAACCCAACCAAAAGCTAGGTTCAACTCAAGTGCAATAAAAATAAATTCACGACATAAGCACAAGGTCAAACCCGAGCTATAAGCTAGATTCAACTCAGGTGCAATACGAAAATCAAATCCAGATGAAAGTGTACACAAAACATCAAGTTGTAAACAACACAGGTATAAAGTGAAGTACACATGAAGCTAGCAACAACAGGTTCAACTAAATCCAGAAATGAAGACTTAAATGTATCAAGCACGTCAACTAAGAACAGTCAGAATTATCACCATCATTTAAGCAAATAATCTAATGGTCGAGCAAATAGTTGAAGAAATCAAATAAAATATATACGAACGAGATTATAGGATTTCGAATCCTATTTAACCCAATCTCATCATCGGCTACTACCCATTCGAGTTCAAGTAAAAAATCAGAGAGCAAGCATCAATCCAGAACTTGAATCGAGTCGAGTATAATATAAATCGAAAAGGGGACACACGTACCAATTCAAAGCATCATTCGATCTCGAAAAATTAAAGCAGCCGAAGTCGAACAAAGCAGCAATCAATCCAAAGCAACTCCATATTTCAATCGAAGTAAAAGAACAAGCGGCGGCTTCAATTCGCAAAGCCCTAAATCTGAAAGAGGAACGAACGAAGAAACAAAAGCATACGGGCTGAACAAATGAAAAGGGAGACGAGTTTATTTTCTTAAGCCTTAATTTTGGGTCGGTCACCTTATAAATTATATTAGGCTGAATATATTAAAAAGGGCTTTGCTTTTGTATTGTTTAGTTTATTTTTTATTTTTCTTTTAAACTTTTGTAAAATTCTAGTCGTGTGACTAGGGGACGAGCTACGGTGGTGTAGTTCGAGAATTCACAACTCAGTGGTTGAGTTGTGGCAGAGTTTTGAGCGTAGAGTTAGGTTAGTAGATAGCGGGTGTCGCGATTTTACGTGTGTATGCGTCTGACTACTTAATTTCTAGTAGAAACCTTGGGGGTGGTATGTAGGCAGGGTTTTGCCGAAGCTGGGTAAATCTGTGTTGTTCTATTCCTGCTTTTATTATTCTGCTATTATCTGTGCTACAATTATTTTATATATTTCCACATTAAATTTTTATTATTATTAGTATCACCCTATTCACCCCCCCTCTAGGGTGAAATCGATCCTACAAGTGGTATCAAAGCTAGGAACAAAAACCAATTTTGTTTTAAAAATTTGATTTTTAAATGGCTTCTTTTAATAATGCTTTTGCTGAGGGTCGGTCCAGTATTATTCCTCCTATTTTTGATGGAATAGATTTTTTAAATTGGAAATTATAAATGTAATTTTACTTAAAATTTGTTAATTTTAAATGTTGGGATATTATTGAAAATGGGTGTGATATAATAGACAAGAAAAATACTTCAATTAATGCTCTTGCTATGCATATACTATATTCTCATATTAATCAACAAAATTTTAACTTTATCTCTCATTGTGAAAATGCACAGGAAATATGGAATACTTTTGATGCAATATATGGTGCAAAAGTCAATAACGATGAGAAATTCTCCACAATCGACTCAGTTAAAGAAACGTGCTTCACAGGATTGGCAAAAGGCAGCAGTGATGAAGATTCAATAGCCGATGAGATAAGTGATTTTCCATTCAATGATTTAGTTCTCTTATGCCAAAAATTAATTGAAAATAATAAAGCTCTTGAGATGAAAAATAATAAGTTGAAAAGGGAACAAGCTAAACTTTATCAGAAAAATAATGAATTGGAAAATGAGCTTAAAAATATTAAGAAAAATAAAAGTCTAATTGCAAAAGGTGTTTGAACTATGAAAAATAATTTGTCTGTTTTCATGGAAAAATTCAAAAATTAGAAAATGAAATTTTAATGCGGGAGAAAAACAAAACTGAGTTGATTTGTAAAAACAACATTTTGCAAAAAGAGTTGGATAGTTTTAAGAAGTCGGAAAATTCTAAATGTGAGATTTTTGAAAGGAAATTAAATGAAGTCAATGAAAATTTCAAAACCTTTGAAAAAGAAAACGTGATGTTGAGCAAATCTGAAATTATTCAATTAAATCACGAGTTTGAAAAGGAGATTGAAAAAATCAAGGATTTTGAAAAAATTAAATTTAAAAAACTCCAACTTTTGAAACTGAGATGCTAAAAATTGAGAATAAAATTAGAGAGCTTCAAAATGAAAATATGCTATTAAAAATGAATAGTCTTGAAAAGAGAGATAGTACCATTAGTTGTTGTTCGAAGCTGATAAATGAAAATAAACTTTTAAAATCCAAAGTTAATAAACTTGAGTTGATTACTCGAAATTTATTCCCTAGAGAAAAATCATTTAATATGCTTTTAGAAAAGCAACTCTTTGTGAATAAAAGAAAAGGACTTGGATTTGAAAATGTGTCAAAATATGAACAAACGACTAATAACACTGTCAAAGGGAAATATGTGATAACCAAAAGTGTAAAGTGTGGAAATATTGGACATAGGAAGAATAATTGTCAAAATATATACAAACACAAAACCGTTAAACAAATATGGATTCCAAAAGGTACAAATATAAATGGTTTGAAATTTAAAAAAAATTGGATTCCCAAGGGTACAATTGTAAATGTTAACGGTTTGTTGTATAGACAAATTTCGGTACCAAAGGTTCCAACAAATAATAATAGTGGTCCTACATCCTTAGTTAGACCACTTGCCTTCTCCAAAATTTAGACATATAAGTGAGCTAAGGAACAAATTTGATGGAGATAGATTTCGAGTTGTTCTAAATAATTGATAAACTAAAATTTAAATGTTCCTTAGCCTATAAAGTTTAGATGGAGATCATCGCATTTTGGATATCACGACATCAAAGGAAAGTGAGGTATGATCTCTCAACTCAATTTTGTTTACATATTGTTAATTTTGTTCTTATCAACATTGCTAAAATATTTCTTCCATCTCAACTTTGAAATTCTTGAAGTTCTGGAAAGCAAATAGACAATGCTATAATTTCTCTATTTTTTAGTTTTTATTGATTCACTTTGGAATGTCATGAAAAACGGCTCTGACGAATTTTTAGAATGTGTGTTTTCTTACTTGTGCTTGATATAAATGGATGTGCTGAAAATTTCAAACTAATTCAAGTGTTGAGGAATACACATTTTTCTTATATACCACTATATAACACCATGAATATCTCAAATACAAGTGGTATCTTATATGATCTCATGTTGAAATCATTTTTGCAATAATTTAATTATTTATATTGATTTTCAACTAGAAGTCATTTTCACAAAACCCCCTTCTAGAAAATAGTTTTCTGTTGATCCTGTTTCAAGATTAGTCATTTTTGATTTGATAATCATTCTAGGATTTGATGACTACATTAACTAATCTAACTCCTTGCTGATTATCAAAAAGATAAATAGTGATTGAAAAAAGTGATGAGTGTCGATATTAATCATATATTATGACTTGAGACAGTATATTTAGTAAATTTCTTTAAAAAATTTAAACAAGATTTATAATAACTTCTGTTGGTAAAAATTCCATGATCATCTCAATTTCTATCATATTTCTAACGACCATCACTCATTAAAATTCAATATAGTATGTCAAAATATGGTATTTTAAATAGGAAATTATTCGTTTTTATTTTTTTAATTTTTTTTAATAAAAACATCCAAAGTATTCACTCTCATTTAAAAGTCCTCACGGTTATGCATTGGTGAATTACTTGGAATATTTTTTTATGTGCTTTCATGCTCATTTAAAATTCTTCACGGTTATGCATGTATGGAACATATATCAAAATTGGTTAGTAAATAGACGAGTTGATTCTAATCCTATTCAAAAGTCCTCACGGTTATGCGTGGTTAGAAGATACTAGAAATTTGTTTTTTGTTTTTTAAAATTTTGGGAATGCTACTAATCTCATTTAAAAGTCCTAACGGTTATGCATGGTTAGTAGATATTCAAATTCCTGATATTAATATACCACCAACAGATACAACTATAAGGTTTTATATGTCGACATCACCCCTATCACTCTAAAGTGGAATATGCGCCTAACAGAGTATTTATGATTTCTATTTGATTTTTTATTGAAATTTAATATTTATACTCGATTGGGTATTAATGTTGTATAAATGTCTATCACTTTATCTCTATTTTTCTAACACTATTACTCTTTTGCTGATAACAAAAGAGGGAGAGAGAAATTAGATTTTGGTTGGGAAATAATTCAAGTCATATTTTTTTATTTGCATATTCTCCTCTAGGTTTATTTGCATATTTTTATGCATATATGAAGGGGAGCTTTGTTGTAGGGGGAGTATTCAAATAGGGAGAGCAAATAGAGTTCATCAATGACCAAATACATTTAATAAATTCAAAATCTTAAATATATGTTTATTATCATCAAAAGGGGGAGATTGTAGAATATGCTAGTATATGATTTTTGTTTGATGATAATAAACATATATATATTCATTTAAATGTATTTGTTCTTGTACTATTTTATTTTCACATAATTAAATAAATATTTGTTGAATAAAATAAATAACACAGAATTTAAATTCAAACAAATATTTTACTCAAACAAATATTTTATTACAATTTTGAATAGTACACATTTGAGCTCTCACTACATATATACATTTTTTCAATTACAATACAATTTCGATTACATCTCAAATTTTACTTTACATTGTTCACCTCACTACATATCACTCATTCACTCGTATTTTATCTTCGACTTTGCTTCAGCCTGAATCTAGCATCTAAATTATCTACAAAATAAACACTGACGTAGTAAAATTGAAAAAGAAATATTTTTTTGTAGTGTAAAATAAAATGTGTATTTTTAAAATATTATTTGCCTCCGTTATTTGTGTAACAACTCGGTATTGCGTACCAATTATTTATCATCTTTGGACGGTCATCTTTCCTATTCGATTGCTGTTTGGAAATTTGTTAAGTGTTTAATCAGTTACAAACTCTAGTATAAATTTGATTAAGGAATTAGGTGGGCCTTAAAAATCATCTCGGCCCATGCTTTGTGATGCTATGATTTTTATTAAGGGTTGATAACCCTTCCTCCATTTTTCACTTCCATTCGTGAACCCTAAGCCAAAATCAGACGAGCGAAAATAATGGCGGCTGTGAAATTCCTTTTTCTCCGATCGACTAAATCGTGTTCATTCCTTTGATGCTTGCTAGGGCTTCGGCCTTGCCTCTTTGAAATTTGCGAGGGCTTTGGCGTTGTGCAAATTAGGGCTTCGTTCCCTATTTCTCCAGACTGTTGAATTTGGGGATTTTAACCCTTGTGAGCTCGGCTTTGCTTGAGAATTGGATTCATGCTTAGCCTCGACCGCCCCAGTCAAAAAGGTGAGTAACTTTACTCACATCTAGTTCGTTCTTGTTATGGTGCTTCGACAATTCGTTTTGCTTCGTTGTTGTTTTATCTCGTCCTTCTGCTTTCATTGATGTTGGTAACCGATTTGGCTATGAGAAATTCTACCGTGTTACTGTCGTTCGACTTTGTTCTAGTGTCGATGACTTCTTTATCTCGGCTATTTAATTTTGTTTTACTGTTAATGATTTCTGACTTGTTTATGACAAATAACTTGGTTTACTTGAATTAAAGATGTTGAGATCGTTTTGCTGACTTTGGTCTTGTCGTTCTTTTTGGCTTCGGCCCTATGCATTGGTTACTGTCTCTGGTAGTATTTTCATACCATTTTGATTTTTAGTTGCTACTCTATGACTTCGGCAACTTGCTTGCAGCTTCGATTTTGAACTCCGCCTGCTATTCGAACTTAACTTGGGGTTTTTGTGTTGAGGTTGATTTTGATCGAGTTGTTTGAAGTTAATTTATATTTGCACTTTGTTCCATTTTTCTGTTCGATCCTGGACACTTTTAGTGTCTGATCAGTAGCCTACACGACTTGCTCGATTTATGACTTCTGCTTCGATCACTTGATTATTACAGTGTTTATCCCTGACTTTGATCATTGTTCGGGGATGATATTCTGGCTTCCTGTTGCTTACATACATGAACCGTTGACTCGTTTATGTATTGAGGCTTCAACATGCTTCTGGCCTGTAAGTTGTAGTCTGCATTCATGTTATAATTCTCTGGCCATCTGACTTTGGCTTCACTGATAGGGTTGCACTGATGTACCTTGATTCCTCTTGATCCTTAGTGTAGTTGTAGTCGCATCTGTACATTTGCCTAAGTCACGTGTAACTGCTGTTTTATGTTGTTACTGATGGTTTATATTGTGTTCATGAATTTCAAGTCTGCACTATGCCTGTTTATAGCCTGGTCTGATGCACTTTATTTTGACCTGTTGTATTTATTGTTGTGGCACACTTACCTGCTAATCGAGCTTGCATGTTGCCTTCATAGTTTAATTACCGAGGCTTTGTCATGTTGCATGGACATTTTCATCATTTCTGTGCTTCATTACTAGTGTGAAGTTGTTCAACCTGTCTTGCAATCACTCTGCATGGTTTTGGTCTGGCACAGTCATGTGTATTAGTTCAGATTTTTACTGAACTTGTTTTGTGTCTCTCTTCCATTTTTCATCTGCGAATATTGTTGAGGCTCATTGTATAGTAGGTGTACACGTGCCTTGTGATCTTCATATATGAGTTTGTTGCATACATGTACGTGAGTCATTTGAGACATTGGATCTTTGCATTCAGTTTACTTGTTTGGTGCCATCTTCTTCCATTCGACAACTGTTTGTTTCACTCGAGTGTACATGCAGCATGGAGTCAGTTTCCTTGTTGTGCTTACATTCTTGAAACTATTTTGACTTCTGGAATTACTTGAGTTTCTTGTTGCAATTTCAAACTGCTGTTTGCAGCTGACCTGTAGCTTCACTTGAGTCAAATCGAACTTGAGTCACCGGCCTTATGCTGGTGTCTTCTGAGCATTCTTTATTCATGTAATTCTTCTTGGCGTTGACATTGCTAAGTCTTTGCCTCTTGATGGCCTTGTTTCTCCATTTAGTCTTGCTGCAGTTGCTAGTTTGAGTTTTGTTGCCTCTTGCACATGCTCTTTGATATTGGTTGAACTTGTTTCACTTGCTGCCACTGTCTTCTTTGTAGTTGCATTCTGCCCTTGTCTTTGCAACTGTTTGCTACTATAGCTTCATCGTGGTGGTTGCTTCGTATTCGCTTATGTCTGCAGTCGCATGCGCTTTGCAGTTTTTCCCCCTGTTGGGATTTGTTCTTGAATTCACTTGAGTTGAACCCGATTTCGGGGTTTGACCTTGTGATCACTTGTGACTTTCATTGAGCTTTTGTGTATCTCCTGCGATAGTGGCGAGGCAGTACACGCATGCGTGTACTGCAGCCCTATCAGATTTGACAGTTTTAAATTGATTTAGTCGATTTGATAAATTGTTTATTTATCTCTGTTCATAATTTAAATCTGCTGATTTTTGTTAAACACTGTTAAGTGTTATATTGACCGTTATCCGGTTTCTTTGTTTAAAGAATCGGATAGACGGGAATTATTGTGACTGTCGTCTATTTAAATTATTACTGCCTATATGCAATAATAAACTGGTTTGAATTAGACTGACCTGGGTATTATTTTCTTTTGAATGTAATACTCGGGTCAGACCCGAGTTATTTCAGGTTGTAGATTTTCTTCTTTGAGTTGCTGTTCAGGATATGAAGACTTTTCACATCTTCTGAAGTTGTCAGTGTCATTTTGTAGTAGTTGTGTCATTGTATAGAACGATATGTATTCATGTATATTAGTCGATAATGTACTTGTATATATAACTTCTAGAGTCGACAGTTGTAGTTGTATCATATGTATCGTGTCAACTATATTGTAACTGACATCGGTTATATATATATATGAGATTTTTGTTAATCTGTGTTCCGCATTTATATTATCTGTGTTATTGTTATATCTAATGTCCTAAACTATTATGAACTATCGTAGTTTGTTTTATACTGATAATTGGATATGTCGATGGGAGTAAATAAATAATAGATGAAAAATAAAAAGTATATACCACTCCTATCGAGATAACCAATATTAGTGTAAGGCCAATTACGGATGGTCGCTCCTATCCAGCCTTATTCTTCGTAATAATAGACAGTATTTCTTTTAATACTCTTTGTTATTATGAGTATAGAGGTGGGGCGTCACAGTTGGTATCAGAGCTTGGGGTTTATGGACATAATATAAAACTTAACTCGGATGGAACATATGTTACAACTATTGGTCGATGTTTTATTGTGATTTGAGTCAAAACTAAAGTTTTGAAATTTGGATGAAATTTTTAAATATATTTATTTGAAAATAATAGTGAAATTGTGTTCTGATGATTTGATTGATTTGTGTTCTGTTTATCAGAGTGCGCATCGGAAACAGTGAAACTGTCTTCGCTGAGTACAACTGATAATCTTTTTGATTTAAAAATCAAAATACGAAATTGATATGAATTTCATTTGTTGTTCACATAGCTGTAATTATTTTGTTTCTTTGAGAATTTCGAATCCGAATTGAGGATTCGAAGAATTGCAGATATGTGATTTTTGTTGAAATTTCCGCTGGCTTTCTTTTGTACTAATCAGTTATTGATTAGATTTTGCTGTTTTGAATTATCTTCATTGAAGATACCTTCGAATGATTTCTTTGTTCATTCTATAGTACATGCAAAATTTTGAATTGCACGTTACTGCATTTAATTACGTTGAACCGATGCTTGGTTATGAAACGTATTTTGTTGCCGTTATTTTTATAACGAGATTTTTACACCAATGCTAAATTTTTGAAGCAAGATGTTTTGTGACATTTTGATGAATGAAAATTCACTGATATTACATTTTGATGTAAATTGTTTTGATGTGATTTTGACGTTTTAAAATTACTGTCGCTTTGGCTTCAGTAACCGTCATATTTTAAAAGTGGATTTTCGAGCGGTTATTCCGCAATACTGATTTGTAACCGTTTTTACGGTATTTTGAGAAGTACGATTTCCTTACCGAAATTGTTACTGATTTGCTGTTTTAATCACGTGATTGTAAAAATCGTTTTAAAAATGAAAATTGTTTTATAAAATTTTAGCAGTTTGCATTTTCAAAAGAATGAGAAAGCGACTTAAACGATTCAGCAAAATCGAGGATTATGACCCCTTTCTTTTACTGTTTCGCTTAACTCCGGACTTGTCCAGTTGAGGAGGTGAATTGTTATTTTTACAAAATAAATAAAATTGTTTTCAGAAATTTAACAGTTTACGCTTTCAAAAGAATGAGGAAGCGATTTAAACGTTTCAGCAAAATCGAGGACTATGACCCCTTTCTTTTACTGATTCGCTTAATTCCGGACTTGTCCTTTTGAGAATGTAAAATGTATTTTTACAAAATACACAATTTTGCACTTTCAAGGAAACGATGAAGTGATTTAAACGATTTAGCAAAAGTGCGGAGTATGGAACCACACTTTTACTATTTCGGTTAATTCCGGACTCGTTAATTGAATATCTGTTGTTTTGATGAATTTGATGATTTCACACTTTCAAGGAAACGATGAAGAGAATCAAACGATTTAGTAAAACACGTGGTATGGGACATGTGCGTTTGCTATTTCGGTTAATTCCGGACTCGTTAATTGAAACATTTTGATACTTGCGTGTGCTTTCGAGCCACTATGAGGACCTTCGGGTCATTTGTTGGACCTTCGGGTCATTTGTTGGGCTTTCGGGCCACTCTGCGGACCTTCGGGTCAAATACCAGTACTAGACCTTCGGGTCACTCTGCGGACCTTCGGGTCAATCTGATGGGCGCCAAAATTATGTTGAGTACTTGGTAGGCTTCGGCCACTCTGAGATGCACGTGCGGCGAATTAAAAACTCGCCATCTGATGGGATCGATCCAAGCTTTTATGTTGATTTTCTAGTCTTCTTAATTGATTTCTAGATATTTGTTGCTTCCAATTATCTGCAGGTAATTGGATATTTGTTGAAATGAGTTCTGATTATCGTTTTTGATAATCAGATATTTGTTGTTTCTAATTATCGCTTGTGATAATTAGATATTTGTTGATATGAGTTCTGATTATCGTTTTTGATAATCAGATATTTGTTGTTTCTAATTATCGCTTGTGATAATTAGATATTTGTTGATATGAGTTCTGATTATCGTTTTTGATAATCAGATATTTGTTGTTTCTAATTATCGCTTGTGATAATTAGATATTTGTTGATATGAGTTCTGATTATCGTTTTTGATAATCAGATATTTGTTGTTTCTAATTATCGCTTGTGATAATTAGATATTTGTTGATATGAGTTCTGATTATCGTTTTTGATAATCAGATATTTGTTGTTTCTAATTATCGCTTGTGATAATTAGATATTTGTTGATATGAGTTCTGATTATCGTTTTTGATAATCAGATATTTGTTGTTTCTAATTATCGCTTGTGATAATTAGATATTTGTAGATATGAGTTCTGATTATCGTTTTTGATAGTCGGATAATTGTTGCTTTTAATTATCGCTTTTGATAATTAAATATTTGCTGTTTTGAAATTTAATTATCGCTTGAGATAATTAAATATTTGTTGATTTGAGATTTAATTATCGCTTGAGATAATTAAATATTTGTTGATTTGAGATTTAATTATCGTTTGAGATAATTAAATATTTGTTGATTTGAGATTTAATTATCGCCTGAGATAATTAAATATTTGTTGATTTTAGATTTAATTATCGCTTGAGATAATTAAATATTTGTTGATTTGAGATTTAATTATCGCCTGAAGTAATTAAATATTTGTTGAATTTGAAATTTGATTATCGTTTTTGATAATCGAATATTTGTTGAATTTGAAATTTGATTATCGCTTGTGATAATCGAATATTTGTTGATTTGAGAAATTTGATTATCGTTTTTGATGATTGAATATTTGCGATTTTTGAGATTTGAGCTCCGTCTTTTTCTCTGGCGATTCAGGTGAGTAATTTGATTTACACACATTCAATTCGTGCTCTGTATGGGATTTCTACTCTGTTTTTCCTTCTCTTTTAGTTGCTGGAACTCGATTGTTCTTGCTTTTGTTAGTCGTCTGATTTTGATCCCTGATTCCCATGATGTTGGTTCTTTTGATTTGAAGTAGTCGAACCTTTCGATTTCTTATCTAATACTTCCCCGCTGACACTTTCTTTGCTTATACATTCGACATTGCCATGTTCTTATGGTTGTTACCTCTTTCCCACTTATCTCTTAGGATTGCGAGGACGCAATTTCTTTAAGGAGGGGAGTCTGTAACAACCCGGTATTGCGTACCAATTATTTATCATCTTTGGACGGTCATCTTTCCTATTCGATTGCTGTTTGGAAATTTGTTAAGTGTTTAATCAGTTACAAACTCTAGTATAAATTTGATTAAGGAATTAGGTGGGCCTTAAAAATCATCTCGGCCCATGCTTTGTGATGCTATGATTTTTATTAAGGGTTGATAACCCGTTCCTCCATTTTTCACTTCCATTCGTGAACCCTAAGCCAAAATCAGACGAGCGAAAATAATGGCGGCTGTGAAATTCCTTTTTCTCCGATCGACTAAATCGTGTTCGTTCCTTTGATGCTTGCTAGGGCTTCGGCCTTGCCTCTTTGAAATTTGCGAGGGCTTTGGCGTTGTGCAAATTAGGGCTTCGTTCCCTATTTCTCCAGACTGTTGAATTTGGGGATTTTAACCCTTGTGAGCTCGGCTTTGCTTGAGAATTGGATTCATGCTTAGCCTCGACCGCCCCAGTCAAAAAGGTGAGTAACTTTACTCACATCTAGTTCGTTCTTGTTATGGTGCTTCGGCAATTCGTTTTGCTTCGTTGTTGTTTTATCTCGTCCTTCTGCTTTCATTGATGTTGGTAACCGATTTGGCTATGAGAAATTCTACTGTGTTACTGTCGTTCGACTTTGTTCTAGTGTCGATGACTTCTTTATCTCGGCTATTTAATTTTGTTTTACTGTTAATGATTTCTGACTTGTTTATGACAAATAACTTGGTTTACTTGAATTAAAGATGTTGAGATCGTTTTGCTGACTTTGGTCTTGTCGTTCTTTTTGGATTCGGCCCTATGCATTGGTTACTGTCTCTGGTAGTATTTTCATACCAGTTTGATTTTTAGTTGCTACTCTATGACTTCGGCAACTTGCTTGCAGCTTCGATTTTGAACTCCGCTTGCTATTCGAACTTAACTTGGGGTTTTTGTGTTGAGGTTGATTTTGATCGAGTTGTTTGAAGTTAATTTATATTTGGACTTTGTTCCATTTTTCTGTTCGATCCTGGACACTTTTAGTGTCTGATCAGTAGCCTACACGACTTGCTCGATTTATGACTTCTGCTTCGATCACTTGATTATTACAGTGTTTATCCCTGACTTTGATCATTGTTCGGGGATGATATTCTGGCTTCCTGTTGCTTACATACATGAACCGTTGACTCGTTTATGTATTGAGGCTTCAACATGCTTCTGGCCTGTAAGTTGTAGTCTGCATTCATGTTATAATTCTCTGGCCATCTGACTTTGGCTTCACTGATAGGGTTGCACTGATGTACCTTGATTCCTCTTGATCCTTAGTGTAGTTGTAGTCGCATCTGTACATTTGCCTAAGTCACGTGTAACTGCTGTTTTATGTTGTTACTGATGGTTTATATTGTGTTCATGAATTTCAAGTCTGCACTATGCCTGTTTATAGCCTGGTCTGATGCACTTTATTTTGACCTGTTGTATTTATTGTTGTGGCACACTTACCTGCTAATCGAGCTTGCATGTTGCCTTCATAGTTTAATTACCGAGGCTTTGTCATGTTGCATGGACATTTTCATCATTTCTGTGCTTCATTACTAGTGTGAAGTTGTTCAACCTGTCTTGCAATCACTCTGCATGGTTTTGGTCTGGCACAGTCATGTGTATTAGTTCAGATTTTTACTGAACTTGTTTTGTGTCTCTCTTCCATTTTTCATCTGCGAATATTGTTGAGGCTCATTGTATAGTAGGTGTACACGTGCCTTGTGATCTTCATATATGAGTTTGTTGCATACATGTACATGAGTCATTTGAGACATTGGATCTTTGCATTCAGTTTACTTGTTTGGTGCCATCTTGAATTTGAATTCTTCCATTCGACAACTGTTTGTTTCACTCGAGTGTACATGCAGCATGGAGTCAGTTTCCTTATTGTGCTTACATTCTTGAAACTATTTTGACTTCTGGAATTACTTGAGTTTCTTGTTGCAATTTCAAACTGCTGTTTGCAGCTGACCTGTAGCTTCACTTGAGTCAAATCGAACTTGAGTCACCGGCCTTATGCTGGTGTCTTCTGAGCATTCTTTATTCATGTAATTCTTCTTGGCGTTGACATTGCTAAGTCTTTGCCTCTTGATGGCCTTGTTTCTCCATTTAGTCTTGCTGCAGTTGCTAGTTTGAGTTTTGTTGCCTCTTGCACATGCTCTTTGATATTGGTTGAACTTGTTTCACTTGCTGCCACTGTCTTCTTTGTAGTTGCATTCTGCCCTTGTCTTTGCAACTGTTTGCTACTATAGCTTCATCGTGGTGGTTGCTTCGTATTCGCTTATGTCTGCAGTCGCATGCGCTTTGCAGTTTTTCCCCCTGTTGGGATTTGTTCTTGAATTCACTTGAGTTGAACCCGATTTCGGGGTTTGACCTTGTGATCACTTGTGACTTTCATTGAGCTTTTGTGTATCTCCTGCGATAGTGGCGAGGCAGTACACGCGTGCGTGTACTGCAGCCCTATCAGATTTGACAGTTTTAAATTGATTTAGTCGATTTGATAAATTGTTTATTTATCTCTGTTCATAATTTAAATCTGCTGATTTTTGTTAAACACTGTTAAGTGTTATATTGACCGTTATCCGGTTTCTTTGTTTAAAGAATCGGATAGACGGGAATTATTGTGACTGTCGTCTATTTAAATTATTACTGCCTATATGCACTAATAAACTGGTTTGAATTAGACTGACCTGGGTATTATTTTCTTTTGAATGTAATACTCGGGTCAGACCCGAGTTATTTCAGGTTGTAGATTTTCTTCTTTGAGTTGCTGTTCAGGATATGAAGACTTTTCACATCTTCTGAAGTTGTCAGTGTCATTTTGTAGTAGTTGTGTCATTGTATAGAACGATATGTATTCATGTATATTAGTCGATAATGTACTTGCATATATAACTTCTAGAGTCGACAGTTGTAGTTGTATCATATGTATCGTGTCAACTATATTGTAACTGACATCGGTTATATATATATGAGATTTTTGTTAATCTGTGTTCCGCATTTATATTATCTGTGTTATTGTTACATCTAATGTCCTAAACTATTATGAACTATCGTAGTTTGTTTTATACTGATAATTGGATATGTCGATGGGAGTAAATAAATAATAGATGAAAAATAAAAAGTATATACCACTCCTATCGAGATAACCAATATTAGTGTAAGGCCAATTACGGATGGTCGCTCCTATCCAGCCTTATTCTTCGTAATAATAGACAGTATTTCTTTTAATACTCTTTGTTATTATGAGTATAGAGGTGGGGCGTCACAATTTGGGTTGTTCGTCATCATTTATTTTGAATTCATCATACACGAAAAACTTGTGACATGCACAATGTATCACTGTACATACCACAAGGCCGTGCACACCGATATCCACTTGATAAAACTACAGGGACAGGTGAGCACAAGGTCAAACCCAACCAAAAGCTAGGTTCAACTCAAGTGTAATAAAAATAAAGTCATGATATGAGCACAAGGTCAAACCTGAGCTATAAGCTGGATTCAACTCAGGTGCAATACGAAAAACAAATCCAGATGAAAGTGTACACAAAACTTCAGATTGTAAACAACACAGGTATAAAGTGATGTACACATAAAGCCAGCAACAACAGGTTCAACTAAAGCCAGAAATGAAGACTCAAATGTATCAAGACTCCAACCATGCTAACAAGTGCACAAATGTGTACACATGAGAACATACATAAACATATATACATATATGCACATATATATGTATACACATATACGAGTTCAAAGAATACAAAAGCACCAGCATGAATAATCTCAGAAGCTCAATGGCAAGCAAACCAGTACATATGTAAAGATATCAAGTGCATAAAAATGGAACAACTGAATACAAGTGCAGATTCAAATAATCAATGGCATCAAGGCAGTGCAACAGTGGTGACACACACATACATCAGTGTAGAGCATGAAATGATCAGACCATAAACCAAGCATACAAGTTCATATGCACTGGCTCGAACAATACAAAACTGAGGTGGCTACAGTAATAAGCACACATGCCCCGGCTCATAAATCAAAGACATAAACACAACATGATCTGCCTCGAAGCAATATGACATATAACTGTTACAATATGAACTACTCGAACACATAGACATGTGTATATGCAACTACAAGCAATTAAACAGCAAGTAGCACATTGGATACAAGTGTAATCAAGTCAAACACACATATATACATACATATATGTATGTATATATGTATGGAGACCATCAACCAAAGTGCAGAGAAGTTCCAAAAATCAAGATGGACCCAGATTAGAAGTTCAAAGTGAACCAGACCAAATTGAAACAGAGACCAAAATAGTAACATATATACACGTATATCAGTGCAATGATTCAGTGCATTTTAGCAAGGACAACACAAATGAATTAACATGAATGCAAAGCT
Source organism: Allium fistulosum (assembly GCA_030737815.1). Taxonomy (NCBI): domain Eukaryota; kingdom Viridiplantae; phylum Streptophyta; class Magnoliopsida; order Asparagales; family Amaryllidaceae; genus Allium; species Allium fistulosum. The sequence goes on from CM060902.1 coordinate 524,704,184, forward strand.
TCAGAGGAAACTGGAAACTCAAAACTACAACCATTCAAGAATACAAGTCCAATGAGAAGGACAGTTTCAAAGTAACATGATTACCATAACATGAATGTCCAAGCTAGGTAGACAAATGAAAATGCACAAACATGGCTCAACAACTAAATGCAACCAAACAGTCCAGGCTTTCAATATCCAGTGCAGACTCGAGTGAACAGAGGCAGATTCACAACAACTATGCAATAGTCCACACAACCAAATAAGTCAATACTAACATGAAGTGCAAACTAGGATATGCATACATGAATAAACATTGCAGTTCGAAAAACAAACCAAAGCAGTTTACAGTTTTACAGAAATCTGGTAGCAGTTTCAAATCAAGGTAGCAGAACAAAAATCACGTAGCAGTTTCAAATCAAGGTAGCGGTTTTTCAAACTAAGTCAAGTTTAAATGCAAAAGAATCAAAGGCGTGGTGACCAAGGAAACAATAAACAAGTCAAAGCCAACAAAAATTGGAACAAAATCAAGAGAATCGAACAAGTCCAAGGTTATCACAATTTCCAAATGACCGAAGTTATATGTGAAATAAACGGAACCGACTAAATTATATTCAAGCACGTCAACTAAGAAAAAGTCAGAATTATCACCATCATTTAAGAAAATAATCTAATGGTCGAGCAAACAGTTGTAGAAATCAAATAAAATATATACGAACGAGATTATAGGATTTCGAATCCTATTTAACCCAATCTCATCATCGGCTACTACCCATTTGAGTTTAAGTAAAAAATCAGAGAGCAAGCATCAATCCAGAACTCGTTTGGATCCGTAATAGTGTGTTATTATCGGATTTCAAATTTCATAGCGTTTGGATGTACCGTTTGGTCGTACGGGATAGAAAGGCGTTGAAATTAATATTGAAAATTAATTTAATAATTGGGTTCAAAAAGCTATCTTCCACATACGATCGAACTAGGTTCCGAAACTTGTTCCATTGCATTCGGAATAGGGGTATAATATTACGAACGCCAGTCAGCATGCCTCGATAGGGATTGTAGATTTTTAGTTACCCAATACGAGATATTTTGAATATAAAATAAATAAAAATCAAGTCAAACCCTATTCTATCCAGCACCCTAACCACGTGCCTATAGCTTGTACAAAAGTCGCTCTCTTCTTTTAAAATTGAGTTATCACTTCCTTCTCTTTCAGATTTGAAGCAGCAAACCAAAGGAAATTAAAAATCAAAATCAAATCGCCAGTTCGAGATAAAAAAGAAGCATGAGGGTCGCAAACGATGCTGAAGTCGCGATGCCTAGAGGAAATCTCATGGCAAGGCGGCGATTGAACCTGGAGAGACGCGGGAGGTGATGGGTGCAGTCGCGTCGTGAAGCTCGCGCAGAGCTTCATGACGCGGCGTAGCGAGATCTGGTGAAGGGCTGCGATGATATCGAGGCGGCGAATGATGCTCGCATGCGTTCAGCTGGGTGACTTCGGAGTGCTGACGAGATGAGATGGTATTTGGCAAACAGGAAGTTCGTGAAGGAGGCGGCGAGGCTTGGCAGGGCGTATGGCAAGGTTCGGTCGCGAGAGTGCGGCGCTGAGGGATGGAGTCGCAACAGTTCCTGTTTGAGGTAAGAGTTGTGTAATTAATTTTATTATTATTCAGTTAATTTTTTTATTAATTAAAATACAAATTTAAATTGCAATAACGTCGGACCAAAACAAGGTAAAATCGCTGAATTTCAACAGGCTATGGGTTCAAGTTCGACAGCTGTTTTGAAATAGCAAACCAACCCAGATTGTTATGAAAATTTTCAGAATTATAAATCAATACTCCTACTTCAATCTACAAAAAGAATCACTCAAATCCAATTTAAAACGAATGAGTTATGCTATCACAAACATGGACTCAGGCCATGTTTGCAACAGTTCAAAAACACAAAAATGTGCAGGCCTAAAACCCTCTTGGACTCAACTTCCAGGCATGAAACAGGGGATCAAATAGAATTGTATTGAGCTCAAAATTGGTAAGAATGCTGTAGAAAACTTCATCTTTCAACTCATGCTGTAACGCCCCACCCCGAGACCCACCTTAGTAAAGAGAATTACTAAGTAATTCCGTCTACTAAAGCGGAGAATAGGGCTGGTTAAGGGCGACCATCTATAACTTTGTCTTAAACATCTACTGAATACGTCGATAAATGCAATATGATTTTTTTCTTTTCTATCTCAATGGATCGACATACCCAGTAAATGCTTAATCCAAAACTATAGGTGGCTAACGGATCTATCAGAACAAAATACAATAACTAAATGTAAAGCACATCACAAAACAGTAATCAACATCATATATATATATATATATATACATATATATATATATGTATACACTGATACATGTTTAGTACAATACAATATGAATACAATAAATGTGGTATACGCTCACAATTGACTAAAATAATTTTTGTTAGTTAAATTTATAATCTGAAGTGATATGAAATTTATTGGCTGTTGTTTGGTAGGTTTAATTATCATCTGTATTGATATATGAATTAATTTATAGAATTTAAATTGACCGTTAAAATAAATTTAAATTTAAATTGGCAGTATATTACTCGATACTGATAATTATAAAATTGTTGTGAATGTTATTGGCTTTATGGTTGATTGGTTGTGATGGATGCTATTGGTCGATATTGGTTGTTTATTTATTTGATATATCATGCTATCATCATGTATATTGTTTATTGCATATAAAACTGTAAACTGAATCATTTCGAATAAATTAAGAAATAGGTTGAAATGATATACCTATGACATCTATTTGGATTGAAATGATATATATCCATCCTTGAAATGAAAATTGAAATAATTATCCACTTGGCCATAGGTTAGAAAATTATATACGGACACCGGGTTGGTTAAATTAAATGATTTTAAAAGTTGTTTTGAAATTATTTAAATGAATTGATTTTAAGAATAAAATCCAATTTATGGAAATTGAATTATTTTGAATTGAAGCTCGAGATGTTGGAATTTAAACTTGGTAAATGAAATTGTTTAATTATTTCGAAGTTTAGATTTTTAAGAAAAAAAAATTGAAATATGGCGTAAATTTTCGGAAGTTGATTTGTTTTAAAAGATTGGACTTTTAATCGAACTCTGAATATTTCTAAGAGAATTTATATGAAATGATATTTCAAGTTTGAGTTTGAAATTGAAATTTATTTGAAATTGAGATTTAATTAATTTGGAATTGAATTGAAATTAAATTGGGATATAAATGGAATTATCAAATTGAAATGTGAATATTTAAAGCTTTGAGATATATTGAAATTGAAATGGCTTATTTTGTGGTTCAAATATGTATTTGAAATTGATAATTGAAATGGTTTATTGAGAAGCTGAATCGAGTTGAAATTGATGATTTGAGATTTGATTAAATTTTAAATTTGGAATTCGAGTTTATATGAATTGTTTTGTGAAATTTGAGGAAGCTATTTTTATATAAAGTATTTTAAACTATATCTAAAACTATTTATATTTTACTTTATAAATTTTAATATAAATTATTTTAATATAAATCATTTTCAATATAAACTATTTTATTTTAAACTATTTTAACTTATAACTATTTTATATAAACTATTTTATTGTATAAACTATTTTCTATATATACAAATTTTAATATCTAAACTGTTTAAGAGGAAAGTGTTAGGATTCCAAAATGTTATGATTTCAAGCTATGATCTCAAAGTGTTATGAATTTCAAGGTATTGATTTCCAAAGTGTTTTGATTTTAAAAGACTTATGATTTCGAAAGCGGTATAATTGTGGAATGTGATATGATTTTGGAAATGGATTTATTTGAAGTGAAAGTGATATCGTATTGATACGATTTTGAAATCGAAATGAGATATTGAGGCTAAAATGATTTTTGAAATGAAATCGTATATTTTGAGTGATATGATTTTGGAAATGGATTTATTTGAAGTGAAAGTAATATCGTATTGATACGATTTTGAAATCGAAATGAGATATTGAGGCGAAAATGATTTTTGAAATGAAATCGTATATTTTGAGTAGATATGATGATTTTGAAATGGATTTGATCTTTGAAGCGAATATGATATTTTTGATAATCAATTATGAATTGATTTTGAAAATGTAAAGGATCCAACCGGTGTGAAAAATATAACGTAGTTATTAAAGAGACCGGGATCGGATTTGCTATATTACAGCATGATAGGGGGTTCTCGCTTCGCGGTTTGGTGGCGAACGGGAGACTCTTACCCCTACATGTCCCTTTTGGGTAGTAGAGGCCCTGGGTTGGTTGCGAGTCGAGAGGCTGGCCGTAAAAGCAAATTCGAGGTATCACTGTATGCCACGGTGGGTCTGGGATAGTTGCAAAGCCTACCGGTCGCCACTGCCTTCGGGTTGTTACATTTAGATAATTAAATCTTTGCTGATTTGAGATTTAATTATCGCTTTAGATAATTAAATATTTGCTGATTTGAGATTTAATTATCGCTTTAGATAATTAAATAATTGTTGATTTGATATTTAATTGGGTTGCTAATTGTTTGGCGTTTAAACAATCGGAATTCTTTTAAAAATCAGATTGAAATTCTTTTTTTGAATTTGTGAAATAGTATGCGGGCTTTAAATTTTAAGTTGGCCCACGTTTTCTTTTAATTGTTTTGAGCCGTGATGATCATCTAAGACCAACCCGGCCCCCTTTGCCTCATTTTCATTCATTCATAACCCTAAAAATCAAAAATACGAAACTTAATGGTGGCCTCGATCAAAATTAGGGCTTGCTCATCTTCGTCTCGCCGTGAAGATAAGGAGCTGTCGTAGGATGAGCATCTCGTTCAATGATTGCGTGGCCACCGAGCTCGTCTTCGCTTCGAAAAATTGTGAGTAAATTCTCACATCTAATTTAATCTCAGAATTATGCGATTTTGTGAATGGATTTACATGGCTTTGATGGTTTTTGATTTTGTTTGAACGAAGTTGATTTTGTAGTTGTCGGCATTTTCATGTTGGTTCGTTTTTGGGTTACCCACGGCTTCGTTGATTTTCGAAATCGAGTTCGACAATGTTATTTTGTTCGACCTTGTCTTCACTGACTTGTTCATGCTTCCACTGTTTCACTTGTGCTCGGATGTTTGAACTTGATTTACTTGATTCCCACGTTGTTAAAATGATGGCTTTGTTTTATTGTTTGAAACCACTGCATGAACTCTCTGGCCTTCAAATTGAGTATGTTTGGCCTTCGGCCATGTTCGAATTTCATTGCTTGATTAATTGAAACTGACGACTTTGATTTTGTGTTGATGCTATTTAAACGGTTATCCCTTTGTACCCCTGTCACTTGTTAACTTCGGTCCTAGGTTGGCCACGGTATCTTTGTGGGACATCGTCTTGATTTATGCTTTGACTTCAGTACAGGCTTGTTTAAAAATTTTGATTTTCGTTGTCTGATTAAGTGAGACTCTCGGCATTGAATTCCCAGTTGTTTTGAATACTTTGTTTTTGGGATAGCATTTTGGTTTCGGCTTCCTTGAGCTTGCGAACTCAATTTAGGGTTCTCGTGTAATTGGTGGTAGCCGACTTATTGTTTGATCGTTGCCTCTTGTTATACTTCCAGCTACACTTGACTTCAGTCATAAGAAGTTTGTTTGTCGGTTTTGTTGATTTCGTGGTCACCACGGTGCTGATTTTTGTTGGAATTTGCTGCTTCGATTGGCATTTTTGAGACAGTATGAGCTGCTGCTGTTTGTTGTTGATTTCGTGACTTCGGTTATACCCTGTTACTTTTTATGTTTGGTATCAGAGCTTGGGGTTTATGGACATAATATAAAACATAACTTGGATGGAACATATGTTACAGTTGCCCGAGACCCACCTTAGTAAAGAGAATTAACGAGTAATTCTATCTACTAAAGCGGAGAATAGGGCTGGTTAAGGGCGACCATCTATAACTTTGTCTTAAACATCTACTGAATACGTCGATAAATGCAATATGATTTTTTTTTCAACTCAAGTGGATCGACATAACCAGTAAATGCTTAATCCAAAACTATAGGTGGCTAACGGATCTATCAGAACAAAATACAATAACTAAATGTAAAGCACATCATAGAACAGTAATCAACATCATATACACTGATACATGTTTAGTAGAATACAATATGAATACAATAAATGTGGTACTCGACCACACCATATACATTGAATCAAATATAAATACATCCGAGTACGTGGAAGAATATAAATTACTCAAGAGAAAGGAGAGCTGATATCCAGCATCAACTTCAAGCTAATTCCAATAGATGATACCTGAAACAACTCGGTCTGACCCGAGTATAAATACATGGGTCAGTCTAGCTACAAAAATCAGTCAATATCGGTAATATGAAGCAGAATAGACATAAAGATACTTCTTCTCGAAAGAGAAGAATGAACCAATAAACTCATAAGCTCAACACTTAAGTTACAAACGCTACTTAAGTGAACAAATACCTCGAAGGAGCTAACTCAAACTCAATACTCAAATCAAACACAAGTGCCTCATATCATCGGCGACATCCCAAAATGTCTACATGGTTTCCATGAACCATATCTCCTTAAAAGGAGAAACATCAATACAAACTCTCGCCAAAATGGCAAACATAAAACATTCTCAAATAGGATGATCCAAAACTCAATTATAGATGAATCTCCAAATTCAATTATACCTCATCTCATCGGTATAAATGACTATAAATCTCAATCTCAACTCGCCAAAATGGCAAAACCTAGAATATCCTATAAAATTCTGAAATTATCCAAACTCATAACTCAAGGAACTCGATAAGAGTTCAAAACATCATAATTGAAATCACCATATATATAACATCTCATATAGCACTAGGCTATCGATGTAATAAAACATCTTAAAAAGGTGAAATCACAATAAAACAGCAAACTCAGAAAATTCGGATTGGCCAAATCCGCGATTGTAATGCCGAAACAATGCTGCACGTGCTAAAATCAAACGGCCGAAGCCTCAAACAAGGTTGCTAACACCTCCCAAAGCAGTTCGTCCTCATGACAAGGTCGCTGACAACTCTCCAAGCCATTTTGTCAGCCCTAACAAGGTCGCTAACACCTCCCAAAGCAGTTCGTCATCATGACACGGTCGCTAACACCTCTCAAAGCAGTTCTGTTAGGTAAACATCGTGAATGTGTCACAAACTCATGGATAGGAACCCGAAAAGTGTTAACATGTGTCCCATACCACACATTCGCACTTAGCGGTTTACTAGCCGTTAGTCGATGCCACACTAGAAACATCATAAGACTCAGAAAATTATATCTCGCCTAGTCTCATTAGCGAGTGATAAAGAGACACCATACTTGTCTCATCTCATCGACAAGTATTAAATGGTATCGTAACTTGTCTCATCTCATCGACAAGTGAAACATCATGATGGTTTCTCATAAACCATAAATCTCAAAATATGAATTCATAAACCCATGACTTGCCTTATATCATTGGCAAGTAAACAAAACATCGTGATGGTTCTCATCGGCCATACTCCTACATAGGAGATCTCAAACCATAATACTTGCCAAATATTGGCCATCTTAAATAATTCCAATAAATAAAAATTATAAAACTCAAAGTATGCCATAAAATGACAAAACATCTCAGAATCAATATTCTCAAATAGCTTCGATCGTACAAGTCCGAAATTAACCGGAATAGTAAACGCACATGTCCCATACCACGTGTTTTACTAAATCGTTTAATTCTCTTTCTCATACGTTCGAATAGTATAAAAGTGTGTATTATATATATAAAATAATTATAAATTTTTGTAAAAACATTTAATTTGAAATCTTTTCCATTTTAAAAATCATTTCGAAAACGTTTTAGAAAACACGTGCACAGAAACAGCAAAAATCGATGAAAATTCAATAAAATTAACATACGATAAAACCCAAATGAAACCGTCAATTCATAGTGCGAATCGACGTTAATGTCGGCTTTTCTATTAGTAGGAGTTAGCCTTTTAGAACCATCTAAAAAAAATGCTCGAAATCATCGAATTCAAAAATAATTCAACGAAAAATGCCAAACTTTGTAAAAGAACTCAAGCTAGCGGCTTGTTTTGCCAGTTCGCCCCTTTTAAAATCATAATTTGAGAAAATATGAGACATAAATGTTGAAGATGATTGTTACAGCTCGAAGTCAGAAAAAGAATCATCTACTTTGGACATTCGAGTCAAAAGTTACGGCAATTTAAATTCTCAGGTTTAAAATTATAAAACTTTGAATAATTAAAATAACGACAGGGCTGCGGCTTAAAGAGCAATTTGGACCCTGTAGAACTCAGAAATTGATAAATCATAAAACATGAAAGTTTAAGAGCATTTCCAAAGCTAGAAGTCAGAAAAAGAATCATCTAATTCGAACACTCGAGTCAAAAGTTATGGTAATTTCAATTCTCAAGTCTAAAATTACAAAACTGTGAATAATTAAAATAACGACAGGGCTGCAGCTTAAAGTGCCATTTGGACCCTGTAGAATCCAGAATTTGATAAATCATAAAACATGAAAGTTGAAGGTAATTTCCATAGCTAGGATTCAGAAAAAGAGTCACCCAATTCGAATACTCGAGTCAGAAGTTATGGCAATCTCAATTCTCAGGTCTAAAATTACTGTCACTCTGCTCTCGGGATTGTAAGAAAGAAGTGCAATTTTGACTAACTTAGCTTCAAAATTTCATAAAGCTCAAAACATGAAACTTGTAGAAATATGTCTCTGCTTTCCAGAACATATAAAATTATCAAATTCTGATGAATATCAAAAAAGTTATGATGAAAACAATTTTAGATTCAAAATAAGAAAATTTTGACAAAGACAGAATTGTTCTTCTTTGTTCAATTCTATTTCAGGTCAAGTAAATTGAAAATTTTCGAATAGTAACTAAAAGAGAAATTGTTTCTCCTTGAGTCTAGTTTCTAGCCCAAAAAGAATGAGCTCAAATGGGTTAGAAACATGTATGATATCACTATTTTACTTCTATGCAGTTTTTTCTAATGCATATTCAGCAAGCATAGAAACCCTAAAATCATCTTTCAAATTCACAAATTCAACCAAAGATTCATCTAATACAACCAGAAAAAAAACATAAAAACTTGAATAAACTAGAAAAGTGAGTGTTTAAACTCACCTTAAGATTTATTTGCAGCAAATTAACGGATTTAGCAAGCAAAGTAGGAAACTTTGGCCTTGATTTGGAGTTAGAAACCTGAAAGAGGAGAAAATAGAAACATGCAAAGAAGGAAATGAAGTTACAGACAAAGCCAAACAAAAATCAGAATTTGATGAGATATTCTTCGTTTTGGAGTTGATTACCTATTGCAATTATCTTCAATTTGATTAAAATCAGTAAATCTGTGAAGAGATTGAAGATTGAAAGCCTAGGGTTGAGAAAAAGTAAAGTTTCATTGTTTTCTTTTGTTTTTGCTTTTGATTACAGTAAGATGAACGTACAAAAAAAAGGAAGAGGAGAGAAGGATGGTTTCTCTTCTCTTAACAGGCTAAGTCAAAATGGGCTATGACCCAAACAAAGAAATTTAGCCTAAGTAAATTTAATTTATCACTTAACACCAATATAAACATATGTTACTAAATCAACAACATATCTTTACAAAGTTTCAACTCAATAAGTTTTCACAACCACATTTTCATGTTATATAACATTTTACAACTAACGAAAAGATAATTTAAGTTATAAAAATATTTTTATTATCAAAAATTCTTATTTTTAATTAAACAACCAATTTATACATTTAATTACATAAAATACTATTTCCTTGTATAGTAAAACATAAAAAATCATATTTTCAACATTTTACAACCAAAATTTATTTTAAAACCAAATTTTCCATTTTTAATTATAATATACCACTTATTAAATGAAATGCTTCTTTTAAAAATATATAAAAGAAACATTTGGCAATAAATATCAAAATTACGGCATTTCTTTATATTAAAATCATGATTAGTTCATTTTTAACTTAATTAACCAAGTAAAGTTTCAAAACTTTATTTTTTCACATTTTATTCCCCAAAATCCATTGTTTATTCCAAATAAGCAATTTAAAATCTCCAAGTTAATCTTAGTTCACAATATTAAATTATAACTACCATTATAATTTAATATTTACAGGTAATCTCCAAAACCAGGGTTGTTACAGACTCCCCCCTTACAAAAATTGCATCCTCGCAATTTTCTAGAAAAAAAAAGCTGTAAACAACACAAAAATTCAATCGATAAAGGATAAAAGACAAGCTCGAAAGTCAAACCATTCATACTCTCAACATAGAATGGTAAAGAGAAATAAGGAAAAACTCACTTGGTTAATCCAATGGCCCATCAAATGCTAATATAGTGATTAGCAAACCATTGAATTTTCCAAGTATCTCGAAAGAATTTCGAAGATATCCCGTCTTCGAATCAAAACTCAATAAGATGCTCAACAATTAATCAATCGAAAATGATTGATTTCAAAAAAAAAAAATCTACGAATAGAGTCGGGATCAAACTCACTTAAACCTGAACATCCAAGCAATAAAGAAGATCATCAATAAGATTTTCTGCATAAATATACGGAAAGAACATTCTCACAGCAGGGTAGACACAATAGACAAGATAGATAAATCACAAGATGGCTTCTTACAAGGCCACCAAACTAGAACGACCGCGAAAAATGCACGTCGTTGATAATAGCTCAAAGATAGAATATACTCAAGAACAAGGATATAAGCTCGAATTATCTTTTAATCCAAGGTATTTAGAGTTTTAAATCTCAACATCTTTTAAAATTTTAAATCTCAATTTTCAACATTTGAAAATTTCTCAAACTCTTTACTATATTACTTAGTAAGTAATTTAAAACTCAAAATTCAAATTCAAATTTCTTCTCTTACTTCAAAATTAATTTCCAAAGAATTTTGTAAATCCATAATAATATCCCCCAAAATAAATTAAGGGTTTAAATTCTCTTATTATACTCTTCCCTTAAAACATCCAATGTATATAATATAGATTCTAAAATCTCAAAATATATTTTCAAAATCTTAATCTTTAAAAAACAAATCATCGTATCTTATTGCCTCATCATAGCATTTAGGAGATTCCTATCGATAACGTTGATCAGGCGTATCGACCAGAACTCTTAACTACTCGATGGATAACCCAACACTCTCAAATTATTTCTATGAAAGAATACTACTCATATAAATATATTCTCAAAACATTCTTTGATTTTTTTTTAAATATCTCAAAACTCCAATTTCTCTTTTTAAAACTCATATATATAGCTTCAAAAACTCAAACCAAGAACATTAAGAGAATGCATCGAGATATTCCTAGAATACTCGATTCATAAAATCAACAAAAGGAGATGGAGTGTTCGTCAACTCCTACAAGATGACGAGCCACTCTCAGTAATCATCAAGGCAAAAGATAAACAATATATTCTTCTTAAAAGAGAAGAAGCACAAAAACAACAAATAGCAAGCTCACACTCCAAACAATAAAAAGTCCACCTCGTATCATCGGTAAACTAGACCCAAAGGTCAAAACGATCAATCGAATAGGTCGGGGATTAACCGGAAAGAAAATACACACGGTTCCATAGGCCGGAGATTTCCTAACCGTTTAAGCACCTTTCCACTTCGCTTGACGTGCTAAAAAGTGAGTGTGAGATTTTTATTATAGAAAATAATGGTTCGAAACGGATTTATAATTGATTTTGAGAACACTCTAAAACGGCATTTGAAAACTCTCCTATTATGAAGTAAATAGTCTACTAATTAAAAATAATATTATATAATAATTTCGAAAGCCATTTCGGAGTGAAAAATCCTTTTAAAACCCTTTTTATAAGGCCCGTGTACAAAATCCAGAGACAAATCTAAAAGAAATCGATAAACCAGAAAATCACTGAAAATATTCCAAGTGTTGGAAAATAGTCCAAAACTGACGCGAACCCAAGTTCGGAAAATTATTTGGACCAGCAGACTGAATCCGAATGGCATGAAAATTGGTAGGAATGTAGTCCGACATTCCTTCTTCAGAACGCAAAAAGAATTACTCGATTCCGACTTGAAATGAAGGCGTAGCGACGTTCCAAAGTCGGACACAGAAACATGAAATGCACTGTTTTGCACAGCGATCTGGGTTCAACTCTGACAGGAAATTCGAAGGGTCTAATGAACTCAGATGATGAACAAATTCCAGATATGGAGTTCATAACTCCATCTTTCCAACGAGACCAAAATCGTCAAATTCCGACTAGCGGCTCAAAAGTTATGACCAAAATAGTTTCAGTTTCATCCACAGAGCTAATATGTGTATCGCTCTCGGGAAGATAGTAGAAAAATCAATTTTTGACCTAGTTAGACTCAAAATTACAGAAAACTCACTGAACAAAAATTGTAGCATATGTTTTAAGCTTTCCGGAACATCCAAAATTATCTAATTCGGATCAAAAACGAGAGAGATACATGCAAAACAATATCAGATTGAAACCCAAGATAACTTGTTAAAGGCAGAATTGGTCTTCTGTCTTTAAACGCATTTCAGGTCATCTAAATTGCAAAATTACAGAAAACTCATTGAACAAAAATTGTAGCATATGTTTTAAGCTTTTCGGAACATCCAAAATTATCAAAATCGGTTAAGAAACGAAGAAGTTATGGCTAATACACTTCTCAGTAGCTAGATTTTGTGAGTTTCAAATTCCGTTTAGAAACGAATAAGTTATGGTGAATTTTGTTTCAGTTTCAAACATAGAGCAAATATTAGTTTTGCTCTCGGGACAGCAGTAAAAAAATTCGATTTTATCATAGCTAACATCAAAATTACAGAATACTCAACACAAGAATGTTGTAGCACATGATTTGGGCTTTTCGGAACATCCAAAATTATCAAATTCCGATCAAAAACGAGAAAGATATTGCTCAAACAATATCAGATTCAAACTCAGGAAATTCTGTCAAAGACAGCACTATACTTCTATTTTCAAATCTATTTCAGATCAATCAAATGATAAAATATCGAAATATAACCTGAAAAGAAATTATTCCTTATTGAGTCTAGTTTCCAGCAAAAAAAATTTGACCTAAATCGGATAAGAAACGAGTGACTTATTGCTAAAACACTTCACAGCCCTGTGATTGTTGTTGCTGTCAATTTGCTCTCGGCACAGCAACAAACAGGCATAATTTTGAGCAAGCAAACATCAAAATTTTGGAAAACTCAAAACATGAAACTTGTATCTCCTAATCTTCAATCTAAAACCAATTTCACCATCAAAACCTAATTCACAGTGAAAATCTATTAATTCCTTCTCTGTCCTTGTTTGCATGTCTGTTTTTTTGAGTTTTTACAGGTTTTAACGGTCCATTCTCCTTCAAAGCTTGCATATTTGGCCACTAAATCATAGTTTAAGATCATGAAGGCAAGGTAAGAGTTTCTTACAGCAAGCTAAAGCTAAAAAAAATCAAATTTTGCTATCAATTGTTGATGGAATTGCTCAATTTATCGACTTCGTTTTCTGTTTTGCTGGCTGAAAAGCCCCATATTGAAAAAAATCATATCTTTTTCAATTTTAAGCTAATTGACCTCAGATTTTGATATGTTGTTGTAGTCGGGCAGCAGTACATTTTTGGAAATTTTCATAAAATTTTGAATTATTTTGCTATAAGAAATTATTGGTTGAAGTCGGCCAAAAATTGATCTTTTTGTTTTGGCCGAAAATTGGTCATATTAGAAAAATCATATCTTTTACAATTTTTAGCATATTGATCTCAGTTTTTGATATGTTGTAATACTTGGATGGTTCATTGCTTCTGGAAATTTTCAATGAATTTAGAGTTGTTTTGATCTAGAAAATTTATGCTTGAAAATGGCCAAAAACTGATCTCTGATTACTGGCCGAAAATACATCAACTTAGAAAAATTATATCTTCCTCAATTTATAATCAATGAAACTCAATTTTTGATATGTTGTAATACTTGGATGTTCCATTGCTTCTGAAAATTTTCAATGAATTTGCAATTGTTTTGACCTGCAAAATTAATGCTTGAAATTGGTCAAAAACTGATCTCTGTGTATTGGCCGAAAATACATCACTTTAGAAAAATTATATCTTCTTCAATTTACATTCAATGAACCTGAATTTTTGATATGTTGCAGTACATGGATTTTTCAATGTTACTGGAAATTTTTAATGAATTTGGAGTTGTTCTGATCAGGAAAATTTATGCTTGAAAATGGCCAAAAACTGATCTCTGATTACTGGCTGAAAATACATCAAATTTGAAAAATCATAACTCTTTCATTTTGTAGTGAATTGCTCTAAATTTTTGATATGTTATAGTCCACATATCATAGTATAATACAGCAAAATTTGACTGAAATCTGGGTTGTTTTGGCACCCCAAATTGCTGTCCAAAGTTAGGCAAAAACTAAGTTGTTTGGTAGATTGTTCTTTTGCTTCTATTTGCGCTTTCGTTAGCTGTTTCACTGCAAATTTCGCTGATTTTAAATATTATTGAATAAGTTTGATGATGAATATTTAAGTATTTTTATATGACAGTGAATTGGCTTTGAAGTACTATCTTATGATATTTTTACCTGCCAAGGACATGAGGCGGGATTGTTATGATGAATTGATGATGGTTGTGATGTTTAAGATGGACTTTTACTTGTCGATGAAATGAGACAAGTCTTGATGTCACTTTAAACTCATCGAAGTATGAGACATGATGAGTTGGGTGCTTTACACTCGCCGACTAGACGAGGCGGTGTATGTTTGATTTGGATTTTCATGAATGTTTTCTAATGTGGCATTGACTGACGATTAGTAAACCAATAGGTGCGAATGTATGGTATGGGACGTACATTAACACCCATTGGGTTCCTATTTAAGATGTTGTGACACATTCAAGATGTTATTAGTACTACAAACCGAGTATAAGATTGGAATCATTACGATGTTCTTGATGTCATTACTAGATTCCAATCATCATGATGTTTTGCTCGGATTTTATGATTTGGGTGTCATCGCGATATTCGACTATAGTCAATCAAGATGATCATGATGCTAATATGTTAATGACCCCAAGTCATCACGACGTATGGTACCAAATAATAGTAGTACTAGTCAAGACGAAAAGCACGTGCAATTTTCTATGAAGTTTTCTATGTTCGATTTCACCTTTTTATGATGTGTTATTTGAATATGGCCTTGAGTATGATATAGGCTACATTCATATTATTCTATATGATGATTTCGATTATGATTTCCTTTAACTCTTAATGAGTTCTTATGATAGATTATGATGATTTGATGTTTCTTTATGAAGTTATTATATGGTTCTCATCCCTTATCCACTTTACTTAGAGATGTCCTTAAGAGAAACCATATGCATGTTACTTATTGAATTCCTTTGAAATAGATAGATAAATCCCCGATGTCCCCTGTCTTATAAATGATATGATGAATAACATGTCATTCTGTTGGCAACAACGGAGTGATTCTCACCCCCTTTCGCTTATTAGTGAGATCCTTACTACTAATAAGTTCTAGCCTGCCCGACCCGTGTGTTTTTCACTCGGGTCAGACTGAGTTGTTTCAGGTATCATCTATTGGACTTAGCATGAAGTTGATGTTGGATATTAGCTTATCTATCGCTTGAGTAGTTGATTTCTTCCGCATACTCTGATGTATTTATATTTGATTCAATGTATATGGTGTGGTCGAGTACCACATTTATTGTATTCATATTGTATTGTACTAAACATGTATCAGTGTATATGTATATATATGACGTTGATTACTGTTCTGTAATGTGCTGTAACGCCCCACCCCGAGACCCACCTTAGTAAAGAGAATTAACGAGTAATTCTGTCTACTAAAGCGGAGAATAGGGCTGGTTAAGGGCGACCATCTATAACTTTGTCTTAAACATCTACTGAATATGTCGATAAATGCAATATGATTTTTTTCTCTCTCAAGTGGATCGACATACCCAGTAAATGCTTAATCCAAAACTATAGGTAGCTAACGGATCTATCAGAACAAAATACAATAACCAAATGTAAAGCACATCATAGAACAGTAATCAACATCATATACACTGATACATGTTTAGTAGAATACAATATGAATACAATAAATGTGGTACTCGACCACACCATATACATTGAATCAAATATAAATACATCAGAGTACGCGGAAGAATATAAATTACTCAAGAGAAAGGAGAGTTGATATCCAGCATCAACTTCAAGCTAATTCCAATAGATGATACCTGAAACAACTCGGTCTGACCCGAGTATAAATACACGGGTCAGTCTAGCTACAAAAATAAGTCAATATCGGTAATATGAAGCAGAATAGACATAAAGATACTTCTTCTCGAAAGAGAAGAATGAATCAATAAACTCATAAGCTCCACTTAAGTTACAAACGTTACTTAAGTGAACAAATACCTCGAAGGAGCTAACTCAAACTCAATACTCAAATCAAAAACAAGTGCCTCATATCATCGGTGACATCCCAAAATGTCTACATGGTTTCCATGAACCATATCTCCTCAAAAGGAGAAACATCAATACAAACTCTCGCCAAAATGGCAAACATAAAACATTCTCAAATAGGATGATCCAAAACTCAATTATAGATGAATCTCCAAATTCAATTATACCTCATCTCATCGGTATAAATGACTATAAATCTCAATCTCAACTCGCCAAAATGGCAAAACCTAGAATATCCTATAAAATTCTGAAATTATCCAAACTCATAACTCAAGGAACTCGATAAGAGTTCAAAACATCATAATTGAAATCACCATATATATAACATCTCATATAGCACTAGGCTATCGATGTAATAAAACATCTTAAAAAGGTGAAATCACAATAAAACAGCAAACTCAGAAAATTCGGATTGGCCAAATCCGCGATTGTAATGCCGAAACAATGCTGCACGTGCTAAACTCAAACGGCCGAATTTAATAACGATTGCATATGAGATAATTAGGTTGCTAATTATTTTTATTAAGTCAATTAATAGGTTAATTAAATTCGTAAATAAGTAATCAGTTTGAATTAAGAAAGTAGTTGATTGATTATAATTAAATTGTAATCTTTAATTTATATTATTCGAATTTGCTTATTGTAACGACCCATAAATTTCGACAATTAAATTTGTTAATTTAATAGGATTTTGTAATTAAAAATTTAGTAGAAATAATAAAAGGTGATAAATTTATATTGGAGTGAACGATAAATTAAAATGTAGCAATGGTAATTAAAACCTATTTATAGTAATTTGAATAAATTCAAATGTAGGACTTAGTTATAAGTGTAAATTTATGGGTATGATAACAAATTTGTATAAATTACCTAATTAAATGGTCAATTAACTTATTAGAAATCAAACTCATTTAAATGGTATGTAATTTTAATGTGTTATTGATATAAACGTTACTTTAATGATTATTAATAAAGTAACGCAAGAGTAAATGAAAACTTAATAAAAACATAAATTTATTTTAAGGAAACAAGAGATATATTGTACAAATTGATGTATTAGTATAAATTAAATGGTGATTGGATAAATTAATATCATATGAGTTATTGCAACATTTTTGGGAAACTATAAACCCATAAATGTGATTTAGGGAAATTAGTGACCGTTATTAATGGTTGCTAGTTTACTTAGGTTATTAAACGGTGTGTGGGAATCAATTGAATTTATTTAAAATATTGATTTAGGGAAATTGAATGTAAATTGAGGTAATAAAGTAATGCAGGACAATAAATAATTTATTTAGTACAATCCCCATTTTTTGGTAAAAAATTGTAAGGTTTTATTTTATTGAAATTTGAAAAATTAGGAAATAGATTCAAAACTTATATTAGATAATGAATTGCAATAATTAAAGATAATGATTAATGGATTAAATGGAATACCAATTTATTTATAAAGTGAATGTAAGTGGATGTAACAAAATGAATAGGAAATGCTATTTTATTCATAAAGTTATAGTTGATGTGAAAAAGGAATAGAACCAAGATGGAATGATTAATGGGATTTAGGATCTTAATTTGTATGTGTGCATTAATTTAAAATGAATGGGAAAAACGAATCAATTAAGATATGTGTTTATTTCTTTAGTATGTTGCATAAAATTTGGAAATCAGTTTGCAATCAGAGGAGATTAAGTAGCACGTTAAATGGGAAATAAATTAATTTATACATTAATGATGAGTAATATAATTCATTGTTAATTATACCCATACAATGTCAAATTATTAAATAGTTAGATTTTTAAATCAATAAACGAATTTATTTAGATTTCAATTTATAATTTATAACGTTTAAGGTGAAATCAATTGTCATTTATTGTCCTAACTTGTGCAGTTAGGGTAGGTTTGATTTGTCATTTAAGATAGTTAATTACATAAGATGTAAAATGTTAATTTTATTTACGATATGAAGATTGGTTGATTTAAGGAGTGAAAACCAAGATTTATTAATTTATTTATAATTTGAAACTTAATAAGTGGATTAATTGCAAATAAGTGGAATATAATTTTAAAACATTACACAAATGAAAATTTAGGTGAAAATTGAGAATGTTAATATAATGGGTTTTGATTCCAATATTTATTTCATCTGTTTGTAATAATGAATTTGAATAATATGAATAAAAATTTAATTCAAAGAAATTATTGAAATTTAATTTATAATTTCTAAATTTAACAAAACTGTAATTTAACGCTAAAATTGTTAATGTATTAACATTTAATTTGACATCTAAATTTGTTTAAAATCATTGTGAATGATTAAGAAAATAAAAGTGTTAAAGATTGTCAAATTCAGAATTTAAATAGGAAATTTGATTTAATTAATTTATTTTAAATTTATTTACTAAATGGAAAAATAGCCATTTTGGCCACTGACTCGGATTTCGATGAAACCAGTTTCATCGGATCCGTAACGGTGAATTATAATAGTGTTTCAAGTTTCGTAGCGATCGGACTTGTCGTTTGATCGTATGAACTCGAAAAGCCTTGGAATTTATGCAATTGAAATCAATTGAAATCAATTTGGAAAATATTGTTTTTAGCATAACTTCTTCATACGACGGAATTTGAACCTGAAACCTTTTCCATTGAATTTAAAATATTTTAAAACACCTATTTTGATATAAGGGGTTACCCAATTTCATTCCGGAGTCAGAACGGGCTTTTGGGCCACTTCGGCATTAGCGCGTATATCTGTTTTATCCATCTATTCTATTTTCAATTCTGCCTATAAATATCCCGCTGTAAACCCTAGCAGCCTCCATTCCTCATTTCTACATACAATTTCATTTGCTCTTCCTCATTCCAATGGCTGCAAACCCTAATCTTTCCAATCCAATTTCAATTGTATAAAAAAAAAATTTGCGGATCTACAGCAACATCGGGTCGCGCTTCGAGTTTCAGAGGCAAAAACGCTGCATCTACTTCGGGTCAGGAAGAATATGACTCGAGTCGCTCTGGGTCGTTTTCGCAAAAACTCCAAGCAAGCATGGGGATTTGAGGCTGTGGACCGAAGTTGAACCCGAAGTCAACCCAGGACCAGAATTTTCCAATCTTCAAATTTTCATAAATTTTTCATACGAGCTCGGATTCATGCGCGGTTTGTTTTGCTGGGATCGTATCGAAATTTCGGACCTGATGACGCTAGTTTGGATGAATTCTGAGATGGTCAAATTTTTGGGTTTAAATTGAATTTAAATTCAATTTAAATTCAAAAGGTGAGTGTTTTAACCCACTCACAACTTCTAAGATTTCTTATGTTTGTTAAATTAAATTTTGATGTGATTTAAAATTTATCTATGATTGTTTGGGCATATATTTAATCATCATCTCAGTTAGATAGCATTTAGTTAAATTTAATTGTTATTTAATTTTATTATTGCATATAATTTACCAGTTAAATTTATTTATTATTGCATATAAACTGCCAGTTGAACAGTTATTAATTTTTATTGAATATAAACTATTTGTTGATGCCTGTTATATTTTATATGCTTTATATTGATGTTTTGTTTAAATTGGATGATGATTGTAATAAATGGTTGTTTATTGATATTTGGATGAATGGATGCTATATTTTATATTGTATAAACTGCAAGTTATTATGCATTTTCATTTCATTCGGGATTGCGGTTTGAAATGATATATAACCGTAAACTTTTATTTTTAAATTATGGATTGAAATGATAAATATCCGTATCACTTGACCATAGGATAGAAAATTATATACAGGCACCGTGGTCTATATATAAAATATTTTAAAGTGATTTTCTATGGTTGGAATGAAATATACGGTTTAATAAATATTAAATTTTGATATTATATAAATATTATTTTATATATGGTTAAATTATAAAATTTAAGCTATGTATAACTTGATGATGTTTTAAGTTTGATTTACAAATATTTCAAGTTTGAGCTTTATTTAAGTGATATTGAATTTATTAAATAAATATTTCTAAACTAATAATAGTAAATTGAATTAAGGTATATATAAGATTATCAGATTTGGTTGGGAATTTTGGAAATATTCAAAGTCTTGAGATATATCAAAATTGAAATGTTTTATTGAAATTAAGGTATTATTGTTTTCAAAGTATTGGTTTTCGAAATTGTTATAACTTTGAAAGTAATATGGTTTGAAAAATGAATTTATTTGAAATAGAATTTATTTAAGAATTATCTGTGAATATATTGATTTGAAATCTATTGAAATTGAAAATTTAGGAATATGACTTCAAAATGTGGTTTGGGTTTAAGATGATTTAAAAGAATATTTCAAGTTATCTAAATTTAAGAAAGATTAGTGATTGGAAATTTGGTTTTATTTAAATGAGATATTATTGAATTGTTTTGGAAATGGAAATGATATATTATCGAATTGGGTTTTGAAATGGAAATAATACATTGATAATTTGGGTTTGAAATAGTAATAATATTTTGGTTTAAAGTATATACTATTTTGAAGTAAAGGATATGTTTTGAAAGGGCAATGATTGTGTTTTAAAAGTATATATATTTTGAAATGACCACGGTGTTATAATAACGATTGGTTGTTAAAGAGACCGGGATCGGATATGGACATACTCTCTGTCGATACCGAAAACCACTTTGATAACTGTGTACGTGGTGGAGTTTCCAGAATGAAGTAGGATGGTGGCGACGATCCTAAGGTATATACGTGGACCCAACTCCCGTGAGTTGGCATAAGGTGGCTAAAACAGGAGCGATTGACGGACCAAGGAGGTAGCACCTCTGATCGGACACACTTCTTCGATACCATTCTTTTACTTGTGATTGATTTGGTAGCCACCCTTGATTTGGGAGTATTGTTCGAGGTGGGCGGTAGTGGCTGCTATGCGTCACCACCAGTCCGGATGCGTAATTGGTATATCTACCCTGGTATTGCCTTGTGTGCCGTGTCACCTACCATATCGAACCCACTACGATTTTGGTTTAAAGATCCGACCACGTTAAGGTTCACCATCTCCTTAACGCTATTTTCTATATGATTATACTTTACTGATTAGACACTACTGTATATAGCGAATATTACTACATAGTATATAGTTTAACGGATCCTTAAGAGATGTGAATCCCGAACATTTCTTAAGTTACTGCACTCATGTTAGACACTGGATAGGAGATGTCAAACCCCGTAAACATCTCTAACGCCGTTTACACTCATATTTATTTCATTGATTTAACTTACATAAGATCTTTTAGTTCTGACTCGAGTGTTTTGTCTTTTCAATTCGCTCGGGTCAGTCTGAGCATTTCAGGATTTGAAGGCCCTATTTCTGAAGGACGAAGACGAAGATTTTATTATTACTATTTGTTATATATTCTACTACACCATTGTATTCCGCTGCATAATTATCATTCTCTGGTATGTGTAACTCTGATATGTATTGTATAAGTATAATCAAATGTTTTGTAAAACAGCTTCATGAACTGTTATTTGATTATTATATTTTATCGTTCCGCTGCAAGATTCTATTTTGTTTCTTTTATTTCTCCACTTTTTCTTATTTACCCCATAACAATCCACCCTTCTGTATGGTTAAGGTTGGCACGTGTGTCTGCTTAAGCATACAAAAAGGTGGGATGTTACATTTATACGAGGTTCAATCAAACGGAATTAGTCGTGTAGGGTTCAGAACTACGAAATTTGCGCAAAGGAATAAAAATTGGAACGATTAGCGAATTAAAAATCAAGGTGAGTAAATCTCACTCATTTGGATTACTAGATTTAATTTTAAATAATTTAAATTAATTATTGGATGTTTGGTTGAATTAATATTTTATTATCAGTTGAATGTTATAATATTTATAGTAGTAGTATATATATTAGTAGTTGGATATATTTCCCGCCGTTGGAGTGGATGAGACCCCATGCGCCCCGCATAATAGCGGATGAACCTATATTACCACGATATCCCCCTCGAAGAGGGTTGGTATTTTTATATTGTATTAACATCTTTGGATGCAGGGAAACAGGTTGGAGGGATCCAACTAGATTTCTCAAAATATATTATTTGTTCATATATATTGATATATGATGTGTGTGAATAAATCTGCTATAGATTTTATTATGATTGAATTTTGGATGCTATAGTAGCACTGGCCTTAGATTTGGTATTTTAAATACCATAAATATTATTTTTGAAATTTAAGGAATTAAAAGGAGATTTTGAATATAAAAATAATTATCGAAATTTGGACTATTTGAAAAGAGATTGGTTGAATAAACAATAAATTTTATTTTTGGTTGTACTTAACTATTCGTAAACTGTTTAAATAGAGATTTTTAAAATAATTATATAAGAGATTTTTCAATGATATCCTGAAAAATATAAAAAGTAGTTGAAAACGATATTAAAAATAGTTTTGAAAAATAAATGGAATTTATAAAGAATTGGACTTATAAAATGGAATTTTATAAGTGAGATTAGTTTTATAAAAAGGTGAAACTCAAAGGAGTTATAAAATTCATAAACGGTGTTTATAAATAAGGGAAACAATATCAGATGTTAAATTGGGAATATAAATTTATTGCGTGAATTTTTATTAGATCATGGAAATCGGGTTGAGGAAAATGGTGGATTCTATTTTTGAAAGTGAAATGGTTAGGAGGTCGAAATGAAATCGATGTATTGCGAATCGAGAGGAATTTATAAATTTAATTGGTTATTGACATTTTAAAAATATATTTTATTTTTAAGAAGTTAATTGTTTTTAAAAGGGAAATTTTATTTAAAACTAGTTAGTATTGAAATACTTTGGAAAATGGTTTTTTTCAAATATTTAATATTAATTGGAATAAATTCTAAATTTTTAAAATCAGCTTTGGAAATTTATTTGTTTTAGTTAAGAATGAGTGAAATTTAGTATTAATGTTTATTTATAAAGTTTTGGTATTTTGAAATAATTGTTTAAAACATGTTCTTCAAATATTACTATGCTTTAAAAATATTTATTTTATTTTTTTTATATATATAGAGATTTGGGAAATGATTTTAATTTATTTATAAATCTTCTCGAGATGTAAAGCGGGATTTAGTTAACGGATATGATTTTTAGAAGAGAAAATATTATAATGGAATTATGGGAGCTTAAGGAAATTTCTGAAATGTTAGAAAACAAGAACATCAAGTTGAATCCGAATTCATAAAGAAGTTATAAATGGATTGACGAGATTTAAGTGAGTATAATCAATTTTTGGAATATGTAAAAGGAATTATCATAAATTCCAAAAATGTAAGAGATAAGATATGGAAAAAAACTCCTAAGTATCGATGTTAAAAATGATTTCAGGAAAATGGACTTATAATAATTTCCTAAGTGTTGACATGAAAGGTTTTTTTGGAAACATTTAGCGACAAAGGATTTGTATCGAGATATTTTGCCTAAGTAATGGATTATAAATTGAATTTGGAAATATTTCACTAAGTGTAGAAGTGAGATACGGATTGAAATATCCTATTATGGATAAGTGTTGAATTTGTTTTCAAACATTGAAATACTGGAAGAGATTTGAATATATAAATCTTATAAAATATTTTGAAATTAAATGTTTGGAAAATTTATAATAGGGCCTAGTGACTGCTTATGGATGTTATTTGATAGCTAAATAACCGACCATAAAATTTGGCCAAATTCGTTGATCGTTTCGAAGAGACCGGGATCAGATTTAATTATCCAAAAACCACTTCAATCTCGTTGGTGCATTACAAATTGTGATATCTCAAATATAATGGAGATGGTGCTGTTGAAGGAGATTCGATTTGTCCAGACCTAGGACAACTTGTATGAATGAATGCTATCATTGCATCGTTGCTTAGAAGGCAGTGATTAGCGTTCCAAGAATGAATGCTATTCTAAAGGTAATCGTAGCCTCAAGCCTCATCAACCGAGAATGACTAAAATAGGGAAGATGCAGCAAGGCTAAGTGGGTCACACCTAATTAGGGTATGTTTATCACCTTTCTAGATACCCTCGGAAATATATTATAAATTATGGGTATGGTTGTGCATGGAAAAGTGAGCGCTCGATTAAGGGTGGGAATACCCGGGGTGATAACATATTCAGTACTATCCAGGTTAGGGGTAGGCCGGCCTTGTGTTAGCAGAGGATCCCGGCAAGGTCCTCGGTACATTTTTCTAGAGTTGTACTATGATGGGCGGTACCCCAGTAGCCCAGTCATTGTATGGAATCCAATATCCACTACGAGCCTGTACCGGTTTTGATTGTGCCCAACTATGTTGAAACGTGAGATGCAATCATTTCAGCTATTTTCTAATTTACTTTCTATAGACACTATTATAATATCATATGATTTTGATATAAAATGTTTTGGTTATCGTAAGGGAAAAACCCGTCGTGTTTATGTGTGACGTGGTCTTACGAGATACCTTTTTTTTCCAAAGGATTTTGAAAATAATAAAAATTCAAATTGAGTGTGTTTTCTCACATTGGTTTTCCAAACTGACTCGGGTGTTATTTTATTATAATGCTCGAATCAGATCGAGTATTACAGATTCAGGATAGAATGTTATTGAGCTCAGGAGACGAGCTGGAGGATTTCAGACGTATTTCACGTACTTGGTTATTTCCGCTGTGTGAGTTATGTATATGAGGACAAGTTGTATAACTATCCAGATTGGTTGTTGACTGTTGTACTCTGATAATGGTATGTATATTAACTGAAATAGTTTCTTTTGTATAATGATCTGTTATTATATATTATATTTTGTTCCGTTGTGTTTGTGAGATTTTGTGCTGTTCTATTTTCTTCTACCTCTTTCTTCTTTATCCCTAGCAATCGGTATTTCCGGCACTTGAATATTCATCATGTTATTCAGAGAACATATTGATGTCGATTTTCGAGGGTCGAAAATCTCGGGTCACTACAAAAGATAAGAATAAATGAAATGGTTTTGGGTTTGTAGTGGCAATGTTTAAGTAACATTAGTCTTAAACCTTTAAATGCATTTGTCGAAGTACTTAGATTTAAAAAAAAGATATTTTGAAGAAAATTATAAGTACGGAATTGTTTGACACTTTTCTATGGGATTAGAAAAGCATGAATTAAAATAATACTACAAGCGCACAGGTGTGTAGTATGCAGGACGAACACAGAGAGGAAAATTAAATTCTATTGTTTATGCAATTTCGTGGGCGAGTTAGACGAATTTGGAGGTGATTTCTAAACTACAAAAAATGCAGAAAAATAGACAAGTGAAGAAATATTGATTTAAACTCCAGTTCTTTTCTCACAAAAGGATCCAACTATTTATCACGGAAGAGTTGTTGAGTGTTAAATCAGAACTCCTTCACAAGTTCTTAATAATGGAAAAACAGAAAAAACAGAAAAACAAACAGAAATTCAGATAAACAAAAAATAAAATTAGGATAGCCGCTAAAACTAATTAACGGTCTATCACTAATGAAAAAGGAAGAAAAACTTAGATAATTATATCTAACAAAACTAACTGATAGAAACCACAATTATTTAAGTGTAAATAAAAAAAACAGAAAATAGAAGAAGAAGAAGAGCTTTTTTACACTAGAAATTATGAGATATGAGATATCATTTACAATGAATACACCCGGGTATTTATAGAGTACAAGTTGTTTCCCATCAAAAATTTACAAAATATGTTGCCATAAAAATGAATATCTTCTCTTTGATCATGTGAATATGAATATTCATGAGAGATAGCTTGTCTTCAGATCTTTGACATGTGGCATGATGGGTGATTGAGATTTAAGGATGATTTGTTGATGTGAATCAAATCCATGATAAATTGGCATAGTCATCTAAATGTGATTGTGATTGCTTGATTTGATTGGAAGATTTTGGTTGATCGTGATTTGATTGGAAGAAGATTTGTGATTGATTGGGAGATTGTTGATTTGTATGTATATAATCAATCACAAGTACATTCATATGTATATATATATCTTCTCAAAAATCTTCCATTTACATATGCAAAAATAATGTGCTTTCCAGTATTTGAACTCAACTCCTTCCACCATTTAGGAGATGCCTTAACCACTCAGCTACAACTTCTTTTGTTCAATCTTTTCAAAGTAGGTATAATCCAATGCAAATCTCCCTTTTTCTTCTCTTTTGCTCCATTTAACATGAAGGCTCCTCAAATCTGTATATTTGTAGAAACACTCAAAAATACTCATTGTAACATTTATTTATATACAACAAAGGTAAGATATGAGCGCAAAAATAAACACTTTTACATGTCAATCAAATACCCCCATACTTATCTTTTACTCGTCCTCGAGTAAAACAAAAATAAAAACAAAACTAGGTAGGTCGCACTTTTGTAGGAATCACGATTGCATTGAGCGTATGCAACAAGCCGTTAAACCTCTAGGTGTCCCTAGATGGACGAGTGGTGTCTCGTGAGGGTTTTCAGCGGATACTACCCACAAAATCCAAATGCAATATGTGATGATTCTAACGCAGTTACATGAATGCAACGAATATATATAAATTACAACATGACTTATTTTAGAATAGTTGCAACACAGTAATGTATACATGTCTAGTCATTTTCTAGAAAATTTTTTTCCTCAACTACTCACAATTTTACAACATAATTCAAGATTTCATACGTTAAACTCTAGTTTGGCTAGTTGGTTCGGTTGACAACATAGTGCAACCATGAAATAGATTCTTTGTTTGCTTGTCACAGTTTACAAAGTGGTATTGTTATTTCCTTTTGTATAACTAGTCAAATCAATAAAGTCAAGAAGGTGCTTGGGTTTCAATTGCTTACTCTCTCTTTATTTGCAAAATTAAAAATCTATACACCTAACTTAAAAGACCAAGGTATACTACCCATGCACTGCCTCACGGGCTTACGTGAGAGTCAGGACAGAGCTTGGCGGACCATGCAGACCGATGTTGACTATGTCAACAAGGTGTCAGTAATCCTTAGGTTTCCAACTCATAAAATGAGACCAAGGTATACCATCCCATGCACTACCTCGCGGGCTTACGTGAGAGTTGGGAAAGAGCTTAGCGGGTTTGCACACCAATGCTAGATGTACAAGAAATGTTGGATACCCTTGGAGTTTTATTATTATGTTTTTTGTTTCGTTTTCTTTTGAAGAGAGAGTTATGCAAAATCATCTTAGCACTTATTAACTTTACAGAAAAAAACAAGTGTCAACGCAAGTACTTTCAAGCAACCACTTTTTAAACAAAGACTACAATTTAGAATAGATTTCATAACCATTACATATGAGTCTCCCTATATAATAGTTACAATATTATCGTTTGTAATTCAACTTTTCGTTACGTTTTAGATTCGATATTAGTGATTTACAAAATTTTCCATCCCACGAATAAAACTATTTAACTTACTATGTCGTGACTATTTAAAATAAATCAAAGTTTGGGAAATGAGATGAAACTTTAAAAAAATTGAGGTGAATAAAAAATTTAATGCATTTTTTTTTAGAAAGAAAAAAAAAATGAATGAAAAAGACAAAATGCAATGCAGACCCTCCTCCACACTTAGTTGAGACAGTGTCCGCACTGTAAAAACGTTTCCTAAATTTGAATGAGAGTACCCAAAGATGGATGAGGTGTAAAATGATTTGTAAAATGAAATGCAATTTAATAATTAAATGCGGACATGGATCATATATAAAATGTCATTGTGCAAATGATGAATGAATTGTGATGAACACCTACATCTTTCTCCCCCACACTTGTTTTTAGCACTATTTTTAGAGTTTGCATTGAAATGGAGAATAGACTCGATGAATGGTTTGTCGTTATGCTTAGATTTAAAATCAGGTGTGTCCCACAATAAAACTCTATCTATAAAGATTTTATCAACACAAAGGTTCATGTGTTCCAAATATTTGTCATTATAATCCCATACATTTGTGTGACTAAGTACGATTTCATTCAAAACACTAAAGTTTGTATGTTCATTATCAATCAACGATTTTGTTTGTAATCCAAAACTCAAGTCTAGTGGTGAAGTGTGTGAATCAAGCATGTGGTTTAACTCAGAAATATATTCGTATTCATCGAAGTCAGAGTTAAAATGGTTTAAGCATGCATTCCATGCTTCAGTAATATCACTAAACTTATCGTTTCCAACCGTTTGAACCATGTTGATTTCTTCTAAGTTTGAAAAGTTTAAGCAAAAATGGTTTTTACTTCAAAATAGTAAAAAGAAAATACTAAATTGTACTTTATTAGTTGACTGACTCAATTAGAAGGGGAAGAGGGTCTTATGGTCGTTCACGTATAGTATAAAATACTAAGGGATACGACCAATGTTTTACGGGTAGTATGCAACCTCTTTTGCAAATAGTTCAATAAATTAAACTACTATATATCCACGATCTAACTGTTCGAGACAGTCAATTTCACAAAATGCAATTTTTCAATTTTTATTATTTTGAAATTCAATTACAAATTCACGACCAATTTAGCAAAGAACAAATAAAATTGCAAGTAAAAATTGTACAAGCATCGCCGATTTGCTATTTGCAGCAACTTGTTTTTACAAGCAATTTTTTACAAAAGCATGGCACCTGTAGAGAAAGGAAATACTTACAAAATTAAACTTGACATCCAATATTGCTTGATAGTGCCAAAAACTTGATGGCGTTGGAGTGTTTGTAGGTTGGATTAGCGATCATGATGTTGTGATGTTGTTTGGTGAAGGTGATGGTTTGTAGACGGAGTTTGAAGAAAGGAATGTTTTATGTAAAAGGAAAAATCAGAAATAGAAAATTTGTTTTTTTTGTAATCTTGCTTTAGAGATGGAATTGATTTACCAAATCTAATAATCAAGAAAACTTTTATAAATATGAAAAAAAAGAAAAAAAAGTTGCAAAAGAGAAATAAGCACAAAAAAGGATTTTTTTTGTTGTAGTAAAAATACTACGAGATGTGTTTTTTTGTTGCAGTATAGACACTGCAAAAAAAAATAAACAATTTAAAAAGAAAGAAAGTTTTTTGGTAGGAGTAACAAAGGAAGGAGAATTGTAAAAATAAGAAATAGGCAAAAGGAAATATAAAAAATGCAGATTTTTTTGTTGCAGTTAAAACACTTCAATATATGTAGCCTAAAATAGGCAAAGGGAAAAAATGAAAGAAAAAAAATGAGAAGAGACTTTGTAAACTAAAATGAAGGAAACAAAAATAAGAATAGATTGTGTAATCTAAAAGAAAGGAGGAAATTACCAAATCTGTAAACAGATTGATAATGATTTGTTTCTTTTTTCATCCTTCTCTTGATTAGATACACAAAAACTAACTCAAATCAAAAATTAAATAAACAGTAACATTTAATAATTTCTCCTCAGCAACGGTGCCAAAAACTTGTTTAACACTTTTCTATGGGATTAGAAAAGCACAATTAAAAAATAATACTGCAAGTGCACAGGCGTGTAGTATGCATGTCGAATACAGGGAAGAAAATTAAATTCTATTGTTTATGTAATTTCGTAGGCGAGTTAGATGAATTTAGAGGTGATTTCTAAACTACAAAAAATGCAGAAAAATAGACAAGTGAAGAAATATTGATTTAAACTCCAATCCTTTTCTCACAGTAGGATCTGACTATTTGTCATGGAAGAGTTGTTGAAAGTTAAATCAGAACTCCTTTAAAAGTTCTTAACAATGGAAAAACAGAAAAAATAGAAAAACAAAGATAAATTCAGATAAATAAAAAATAAAATTAGAATAGCCGCTAAAACTAATTAATGGTCTATCACAAATGAAAAAGGAAGAAAAACTTAGATAATTATGTCTAACAAAACTAATTGATAGAAGCTACATTATCTAAGTGTAAATAAATAAAAAACAGAAAATAGAAGAAGAAGAGCTTTTTTACACTAGAAATTATGAGATATGAGATATCTTTTACAATGAATACACCTATGTATTTATAGAGTAGACGTTATTTCCCATCAAAAATTTACAAAATATGTTGCCATAAAAACGAATATCTTCTCTTTGATCATGTGAATATAAATATTCATGATAGATAGCTTGTCTTTGGATCTTTGACATGTGGCATGATGGGTGATTGAGATTTGAGGATGATTTGTTGATGTGAATCAAATCCATGATAAATTGGCATAGTCATCTGAATGTGATTGCTTGATTTGATTGGAAGATTTTGGTTGATTGTGATTTGATTGGAAGAAGATTTGTGATTGATTGGGAGATTGTTGATTTGTATGTATATAATCAATCACAAGTACATTCATATGTATATGTATATCTTTTAAAAAATCCTCCATTTTCATATGCAAAAATAATGTACTTTCCAGTATTCGAACTCAACTCCTTCCGCATTTAGGAGATGCCTTAACCACCCAGCTACAACTTCTTTTGTTCAATCTTTTCAGAGTAACTGGTATAATCCAATGCAAATCTCCCTTTTTCTTCTCTTTTGCTCCATTTAACATGAAGGCTCCTCAAATCTGTATATCTGTAGAAGCACTCAAAAATACCCATTGTAACATTTATTTATATACAACAAAGGTAAGATATGAGCGCAAAAATAAACACTTTTACATGTCAATTTCTGAAACAAAAATTAGTTCTGATTTATTAAATAAATTCTAATCGATTTACAAGACTTGTTTATAAAACTTATTGTTTGCACCAAAATTGGTCACAAACACCCGATAGTCGTTGAAAGCACCAGTACGCAATCACAATTCACAGATAACAAATATGCAGAGAAACAAAAGTGAAGAACACTCAGAAAACTAAAAAGAACAGCAGCAAACAATACAAATTTTATAGTGGTTCGGCGATCTTACCTACGTCCACTCTGAAGCTTATGATTTTATTGATTCACTTGATAACTCCAATATGTTACAGCAGATTACAATTGATGATAGCGCTGAAATTCGAATACAACAGCAATGATAAGGTGTAGAATTGGATCCGGCAGAGTCTGGACGTTGAATCGCGAAAAAGATCCCCTTTCTGTAGGCTTCAGGGGGCTATTTATAGGCGTAGGAGGCTGAGATCGCGCTCAAACTTTGGGAGACTTTTTCAGGCACGTGAGGGGGCCCACGCGACCAGTTCCACCGAGTTTCGTCTCGATCTGTGATCGATACGAATTCATTTCGTATCGATCAAGAATTAGTCCAATCGGGCTGAAACTTGGTGGGAACATTCTTTACCTTGTATGGAAGTTGCTGTGAAAATTTCATGGAATTTGGATCAGGGATTTGTGAGATATGATCGATACGAGATTATGGTTCCGTGTGCACTGCCTTGTTCGAATCCATGGCTTCGTATCGATGACCTTCGCATCGATAAAGCACGTGGTTTTACAGTGGCGTGGCGCGCGTCCTTCGGGTAGACCCACCTTTTACTCCGAGTCGACCGCATCTCCCTTAAACTTCACCTTACTCGTATCAGAGACGTTGCCCGAATCCATCGATGCCAGTTGGACAAGGCTTCCCGATGGATTCGATCAAGCCTCCTTTCTCTCATGGATTCGATACAAACTAAGGCTTATGGGTACGAAACCGACCGACTTGAAGTAAGGTGCACCGATGGATGCGAAGCGGCGTGGATTGATCGAGTCGAACGTCATCGATTCGAACATGCGGACACGAGAACACCTGATGGATTTGATCTACGCAAATATGATGGATACGAATCTGATCGATTCGAATGGGTTTTTGATGGATACGAACGACGCATTTTATCTAACTTGTATCGATCATATCTCATTCATACGAACTTCGATTAACCTGAAATTTGGAATGCTGGCTCCCATGACTTAGCTCGCCGTGTCCTATCAATTGTAGCATGATCCGGGCTCGGACAAAATTCATCGATATCCATGGTTAAACAGTGTATAACGAACTTTTACGATGAACTGTTTTTAGTTTTCCAGTCAACTTCTTGGTGTCACGGCCTTGCCAAAAGGCGGGATAACATTTGCCCCCCAAAACATGCCTTGCGATAGGAAGGTGTGTTTTGTAGTTCCATAAGCTGGATGTTCATATCCTATCATTGACCTGTAAAGAACTTGATAGTCTTTCCTGACCACGAATGATGATCGTTTGCGATCATGTGTCGTACAAGGCAGAAATGTGATCGTTCGCGATCGGGTGTCGTTCTAGACGGATTGTGACTATTCGAAGTCGGATGTCGTTCTAGACGGATTGTAATCGTTCGCGATCGAGTGTCGTACGAGGGAGAATTTGATCGTTCGCGATCGGGTGCCGCATGAGGCAAAGTGTGATCGTTCGCGATCAGATATCATACTAAATGAATTGTGACCATTCACGGTCGAGTGCCGCTCGAGGCAGAATGTGATCGTTCGTGATCGAATGCCGCACAAGGCAGAATGTGATCGTTCGCGATCGAATATTATAATAGATGAAGAGTGATCGTTCGCGGTCGGGTGCCATTCGAGGCGAACTGAGTGTGCCCGGGGAGGGACTTAGTATCATCAATACCAGGTTTCACATTCGGGTGAATTCCCGGATTGTTTGTTGCAACGGTTTATCGCCATCTCAGAGCATGCCTAGGGACCGTTCGCGATTCCGTACATGTGTAAGTGGCTTAGCCGTTATGAAATCACAAGTAGTATTTTTTCATTGAAAATAAGTCTTTAGCAGAAATATTAAACAGAATCAAGTTCAAATGCTCAAATCAAGATGAAACAAAAGCAAAGCAAGGATGTCAAAGTGTAGACTCCCACAACGATAGGGTTAGTAGTCATTCAGAGCATACCTATGGACCGTTCGTGATCTCGCACATGTGCAAATGACTTACCCGTGTTGGTGAGAGGTTTACGACTTGTTCATCGTTATTTCAATTAATTGATAATCATACGGTGTCCCGGCTCGGGGGCACCCCTAGCTGATGTAGACGGCGGTCGTTCTGGCTCCACCGCTGGAGCTCGCCTCCTCACATACTGAAGTAGCATACCGTTCCTGATGTGCCCTTCCACCTCATCCTTCAGATGTCTACAGTCGTTGGTGTTATGACCATTCAGTTCGTGGAATAAGCAATATCTGTCTGATTGCCTTTCGTCAACAGTGGGGTCCCTTCGTATTGGCCTACGGTAGGGGACTTGCTCTAGGGTATCTTGGTAGATTCGCTCTAAACTCTCATTCAGCTCTGAATAAGTGGTGAATCGTGGCTCTCTCCGCAGTCGCTTTGGCCTGTCACCATTGTCCTCAGCCTTTCGTTTTCTTTTATCCTGGTCTGAATCCTTTTCAAAAGGCTTTTTGTCTTTAAGTGCATAAACTTCTATTCCCTCTCCTTCTTCTCTTTCAGCATTAGCGTCTTCCAATCGCAAAAATTTTTCTGCCTCATGATAGAATTCTCCTAGATCTATAGGCGGATCCTTAGTTAATGAATTTTTGAATTTTGTGTCATCAGCTATTCCGGACACAGCTGCCATCATAATCATGGATGGATCTGGCCGATCCACCGATGCTGCTGCCGCATTGAACCGCGTCAGGAAATTCCTCAAAGACTCTCCAGCTTTCTGCTTTAGTGTTGCCAAACTCATCACATTCTTGGGCCTTGAAATGTGAACCCTGAATTGCCTCATAAATTTCTCAATCAAATCGGTCCATGTCCTAATGGAGCCGCTCTCTAGTTGTCTAAACCATAAAGCTGCTATGTCTGTCAAATACAATGGGAAGCACCGGGCCATGACTTCTTGTGATGCCCCCAGCACTTCCATGTGCCTTATATACCTCGTTAGATGGACCGCAGGGTCCATCCTCCCATCATACCTTTCCACTGTTGGCAGTTTGAATTCTGGTGGGTTCCTAGCTAACGTAATCGCAGGAGAAAAGGGGCTCTTGTTCATGTCTTCAAGATCTCTGTTTACTAGTCCGCCTCTCATGGCCCGTCTGACCATCTCTGCCAACCTGTCGTTGTCGTCGGGCGGTGATCTTTGAGTGTCATCCTCATTCTGCCCCCCTGGCTGAGTGTTCATCCCTCTATTGCCACCAGGTTGCTCGGATGTCCCTGAATCTCTTCCCGGGATTGGATCAACATGCTCTAAGTGTATGCCCCCCAGCTCCGGCGCTGCGCCAGATGGTCCTGCTCCGTTTTGGGTTCTGGTTGTTCCTTGGTTTTGCGCTCCAAGTTGTCCAATTTGTTGAAGCAAATTCTGGATCATTTCCTCCTGTCTCTTCATCATTGTCTCCATCTCATCCCTGGTGATGAAGATCGATGTTTGGTTTGCCCCCGAGGAAGCATCTTGACTCCCTTCATGCTGACTTTGCTCTGGTCTCTGCCTTCTACTTGTTTGTCTCGTCATAGCTTTTCAGATCTGGGCTCTTAAGTCTTCAAATTCAACTCAATTGATGATAGAACTCCTGAATTAGCCTTCTTAGTGAAAGCACCAAAATGTTTGCACCAAAATTGGTCACAAACACCCGATAGTCGTTGAAAGCACCAGTACGCAATCACAATTCACAGATAACAAATATGCAGAGAAACAAAAGTGAAGAACACTCAGAAAACTAAAAAGAACAGCAGCAAACAATACAGATTTTATAGTGGTTCGGCGATCTTGCCTACGTCCACTCTGAAGCTTATGATTTTATTGATTCACTTGATAACTTCAATCTGTTACAGCAGATTACAATTGATGATAGCGCTGAAATTTGAATACAACAGCAATGATAAGGTGTAGAATTGGATCCGGCAGAGTCTGGACGTTGAATCGCGAAAAAGATCCCCTTTCTGTAGGCTTCAGGGGGCTATTTATAGGCGTAGGAGGCTGAGATCGCGCTCAAACTTTGGGAGACTTTTTCAGGCACGTGAGGGGGCCCACGCGACCAGTTCCATCGAGTTTCGACTCGATCTGTGATCGATACGAATTCATTTCGTATCGGTCAATAATTAGTCCAATCGGGCTGAAACTTGGTGGGAACATTCTTTACCTTGTATGGAAGTTGCTGTGAAAATTTCATGGCATTTGGATCAGGGATTTGTGAGATATGATCGATACGAGATTATGGTTCCGTGTGCACTACCTTGTTCGAATCCATGGCTTCGTATCGATGACCTTCACATCGATAAAGCACGTGGTTTTACAGTGGTGTGGCGCGCATCCTTCGGGTAGACCCACCTTTTACTCCGAGTCGACCGCATCTCCCTTAAACTTCGCCTTACTCATATCAGAGACGTTGCCCGAATCCATCGATGCCAGTTGGACAAGGCTTCCCGATGGATTCGATCAAGCCTCCTTTCTCTCATGGATTCGATACGAACTAAGGCTTATGGGTACGAAACCGACCGACTTGAAGTAAGGTGCACCGATGGATGCGAAGCGGCGTGGATTGATCGAGTCGAACGTCATCGATTCGAACATGCGGACACGAGAACACCTGATGGATTCGATCTACGCAAATATGATGGATATGAATCTGATCGATTCGAACGGGTTTTTGATGGATACGAACAACGCATTTTATCTAACTTGTATCGATCATATCTCATTCATACGAACTCCGATTAACCTGAAATTTGGAATGCTGGCTCCCATGACTTAGCTCGCCGTGTCCTATCAATTGTAGCCTGATCCGGGCTCGGACAAAATTCATCGATATCCATGGTTAAACAGTGTATAACGAACTTTTACGACGAACTGTCTTTAGTTTTCCAGTCAACTTCTTGGTGTCACGGCCTTGCCAAAAGGCGGGATAACACTTATAATTCATTTTGACAATTGAAAAATATTTAAATAAAACTTATAAATACACATATATTTTTTAATTCCAATATAGCCAATCTAATATTTATAAATCTCTCGATTTATCACCAATCGATTTACGTCCCCAATTTCATAAATCCCTTTTTCACATTCCTAAAAGAAAAATCTATTCTTTTTTTTTCTAAACCGATTTACCCATCTCATTATAAATTCTCACCGTGAATTTATATTTTCAATTTATCACTGATAATCATTTCACCTTTATTTATAAACATTGTTTATAAATCCCATAATATCATTTTCAGTTTATAACGGTATCACATCGCTTAAATCCATTACAAATTGATTTCTGAAATTAAATTCCATTTATATATCAACTTCTTATATAATCCAAACTATATTCCAAAACCAACCAAATATCGATTCTACTTTCATTTCGCAAATTTAAGAATCTGATTTAAGATCCAGTATAACCAATTTTTTATTTATTTCCAAAATTCCCTTTTATTCTACCAATCTATTTTAAAACCTTGATTTTAAAAATCTTTTATATTTAAAACAAGTGTCACTTAGGAATTATTATTTAACATCATATATATATATATATAAATAATATTCCAAAATCTCTATTTACAATATCTCGAAATAATTAAGTACAAATAGAAAATCAACCCATTTATTTTATTCAATCAATTTCTTTCAACTAATCCAAATTCTGGATAAATATTTAACTTTTAAAAAATCCCTTTTTAAATTTCTTTTCAAATTCAACACATATTTATGGTATTTTAGAATACCAAAATCTAGGCTAGCCCTACCATAGCATCCAATAAATTCAAACCACACGATAATCTATTACAGATTATTCAAACAAATCATATATCACTATATATGAAATTAAATTCAACGTTTTTGAGGAATCCAGTTGGATCCGTCCAACCTATTTTTCCTGCAACCACAGATGTTAATACAACATAAAAATACCAATCCCACTTCGAGGCGGGATATCGCGGTATATAGGGTCATCCGCTATTATGCAGGACACATAGGGTCTCATCCGCTCCAATAAGCGAGAATAATCAATCCAACTACTAATATATATACTACTATATATATAATAACATCCAAACTGATAATAATTATCAAATTCAACCAGGCATTCAATAATTAATTTTAATTGTTATAAATTAATTCCAGCAATCCAAAAAGATTGAGATTTACTCACATTGATTTTTATTGTCGCTTTCGCTTTTTGGTTCCAATTTAATCCGAACGTGTTTGAATTTATCTGAAAATTCTACAACCTCTAAACTCAAGCAAGTTGACTCCATAGCAAAGATCTCCCTATTACGGACCCAACACGACTGACCGCGTTGGATTCCGATTTAAAACGAATACAATATTCGATTTATAAGTTTCTAATGATTTTATTATAAACAATTATATAAACTATATTATTTTTCAAAAGAAAACCCATACCCATTCAATACAAAACCCGGCCCCCTTTGAACAGTGCTTTCCCTTTCCCCTCTCCTCTGTTTTTTTTCATTCGCCTGTAGTTTTTTATTTTCTTTTCTTCTTTTCCTTATTTATATTTCCTTTTTTTCTTTTATTTAAATGAAAGACCATACCACACCATCAAAACCCGGCCCACACAACCTTCATCTTCCCCAATCCCATGTACATGCCATTGCCAGTATCTTGCGTGCATAAGAATGAGTGATACCATGCTACGATCATCTGATCGACGAACCGATTTCGCCGTCATGCTCCTCTCCAAAATCTCCACGTGCCCATACCCTTCTCGACAACCCCGCTTCACCCATGCTAATCACGACTTTACCAAGCATCCACGGCTATAACACAAAGTCGCACTCCTCCTTCCATGATCACACGCTCCAATTTTTCACACCGAGATGCTATCTTCCCTCACGAGTTCGAAAACGAGCTCCATTTCTCGAATTGACAAGCGAATCCCTTAAAACATGGAACACTAGTCTACAACCACCATTCGACTTGCTGCCGCAACCCCATATTCACCACCGAACAACCCAGAGCCTCGGCCGTGCATAGCCCTTCCCCAAACAAGAATTTTATAATTAGTTTCGCAATTTTTCGTTGAATATTTTGTGACATACAAATTCTTGAGGTTTGATTTTTTTTTCGTTTTCTCTTACTATGTATGTTGTGTGTGTTTAAAAGGAGGAGGGAAACGTATTTTGAATGGCAAGGGTACAGTGATTTGA
Source organism: Allium fistulosum (assembly GCA_030737815.1). NCBI lineage: Eukaryota > Viridiplantae > Streptophyta > Magnoliopsida > Asparagales > Amaryllidaceae > Allium > Allium fistulosum. Next base: position 524,742,805 of record CM060902.1, read on the forward strand.
GTGAAAGAAAGGATGGGCTAATGTGAATATGGTCAAGTCAAAAAAATACATACATACATATATATTATTTAAATTACAAAATGTCTCGATTTACGTAGCTTAAAATCTCAAACCCCTATCGAGGCGCGCCGCTAGGCGTGTATAATGTTATACCCCTATTCCGAATGCAATGGAAAAGGTTTCGAGTCCTAATTCGATCGTATGGAGAAGATAGCTTTTTGAACCCAATTATTATATTGAATTTTCGATATTATTTTCAACGCGTTTATATTCCGTACGACCAAACGATAACTCCAAACACTATGAAATTTGAAATCCGACAATAATTCACTATTACGGATCCAATGGAATTGGTTTCGTCAAACCCGGGACTGTGCCCCGGAAGGCTATTTATATACGTTAATTTAAACGAGTTATTTTTAAAATCGAGTAAATTGCTTTTAAATCCAATTCAAAATTTTTATTATCTTCATTCTTACTAATAGAAATTTAATAAACCTTTAAATTATTTTTATCAAGCTAAAAACTCAAGATTCAATTATTTGAGTAAATTCCAATTATTAAATTATCCAATAAATCATTATATTTGAAATTCAAGTTAAAATTTAACATTTAAATATTAAAAATCAATTAAATATTCCAATTTCAAATAACCAAAATTCAGGGTTGTTACATTCCTTCCCTCTTAAAGGAATTTCGTCCCCGAAATTTCCAGAGTATGAAGAATGGTCCAAAACCAATTATCTTTCTCAAACCCAACCAGTTTAAACAACTTTCCAAAATCAATTTATTGAAACCACATTATTACTTTTACTAATTTCCAAATTCATCCGTAGATTCCAAATAATATTATTTACCCAATCATTTCAAGTTATAATCCAAAATCTAATTTTAGTTATTAAAAATTTCTTCAAAATTTTCTAACTTCTTAAATTTTCAGAAAATTTCACCAGCATCTCCTTTGCACGGCTAGATCTGAACAACTACAAATCGCCACTACGGGCCCAAATCATCAAAGAAAACAAAAGCCAAGTGGCTCAATCATAAAACCATCAAATTCAACAATAATTTAAACATGCACCTTTTAGTCGGATAATCCAATTTTTCTTATGATATCGAAGACATCAATTTAGTTCTTGCTTTTATATACCTGCACTTTACTTACCAATAATATCCAATCATATAATTCAAAATCATTTTATTTAGAATTTTCAAATTTCCAACATTTATTTCACCAAAACCCGTATGATGTACATATATCATCTGTACGCAAAATCAAATTTGATCGCTCACTCGACCACATAATTTCCCTTCCGAACTAGTATCGTTCACACAACCACTCTAGTGCAGACTCAGATCTGTTTTTTGATTAGAAAGCTTCATTCTCCTTGCATAGCCGTATACTATGATAGAGAATCTCATAATCAAATCAAAAATCCATATCCAGGGTCCGCCGTCGAAAATCGAGTGAAAAATCCTAACTCGGATCGATATAACTTATCTTGAAATTCTATGCTCGAGTCTGGATCAAACCGCCATGCGAATAAAATACTGTACGTACAACTCACGTATTAAATTCCAATTGATTCTTAGCTATATCAATTTCTTTTTATTCACATAACTTCATTTCCATTCAATTATTCACAGTTATCATTCACATTTATACTTCGCATTCATCTATTTTCTTAGTATATTTCTTTAATACCAATTTCGCTTAAGAACTTTACCATCAATTTTCTTAAGTCCATTATAAACATTTTATACAAACTTCTTATGGTTATCACAACTTCACAACTCAATTCCTTACCCATTTTTAATCAAATTCAATTTCAATTTTCCAATTTCACATTTGATTTTTATCAATCAACATTCTAAACCATATCCAAATAACTAATCGATTTAATTAGTTCATTTATTCATTTATTCCAAATCTCAATAAATTCCATTTCCAATAATTATTTCATTTAGCCTACTTAGGCTAAATTTTCAAAATTCACTTTATTAAACTTAATTCAAGTTAAATTTCTATTCTACAATTCAATTTCAAAATTTCCCCTCCTTTGCACTAATATTGAACACTTTAAAGCATTTCCTTAACTTGCAATTTACAAATTTTATAAGTTATCAACTTACTTATATCCCATTAAACATTTAAAAAAAATCCTAGAGTTTTAAAAAATTTTCCTAAGTATTTCAAAATCATTTTTGAAATCAAATATACCCAAAATCCCTTGGTATATCAAATCATTCTTTTGCATTTAAAACCAAAACCAGTTTTACCAAACAAACTCCAAAGGCAAATCATTAAGGCGGCAATTCCTTCCTTGGAGACTCGAAAATGAACGTCGATGATGCTGCAGTCGTCACCGAAATTATTTTCCAGCGACCGAAGTGAGTTTAGTGCCTTTTCTCTTCTTTCTTTTAAAATTCCTTTTAAATATTTCCAATTCAAAAATATTCTCCAAATAATATCACTATTATTTTCCAAGACTTTGAAAAACAATTCAAAACCAACGGGAATTAAATTCCCAAATTCCCAGCCTTCAAATCCTTTTAACAAATCATATTTAAAAGTACTTCTGGAATTTCATTTCACTTCAAATTATAAATCACATTTACAAAATTACATTTTGTTATATGAAATTATTTCTTAACTGTTGAATAATATCAACTTTTATTCAATCACCACAACAAATGATAATGGTTTAATATTATCATTTTCTAACAACCAAGCACACCATATACAACTATAATAATATTTTTGAAAATTTATTCTTTCATATGTAAAAATAATCTGGGTAAAATTATTTCATTTACCCCATTTCAAAACAATACCATGCCGTATTGTTCTGTACAAGTGTTTAGAGACTCCTATCAATAACGTTAATTACTCGTATTGACCAGAACCCATAAACCACTCAACAAATCAACCAACACAATATAGAACAATTTTTATATCACTAACAAATACGCGCTCATATCTATTACTACACTCAAACTCATTCTAGGGTGCTACTGACCCTATCTCTAATAAGTTACCCCATCAAAGCTAAGGTTCTCGCTTAACCTTCAACTCTGATACCAACTGTAACATACCATAATTTTCGACCCTTGAAAATCGACATCAATACGTTCACTATATTACATGCCGAGCAATCTAATGCCGGAAAACCCGATAGTTAGGGGAAAGAAAAAGAAGAGGTAGAAGAAAAAAAACAACAATACAGAATCTCACAATCGCAGCGGAATAATATATAATAGATAATAACATGTCTTTATACAAAAAGAACTATAACTGTTATATATACATTACATCATCAGAGTACAACAAATCAACAACTCAATACTGGACAGTTATAATAACTTGTCCTCACCAGTGCTGACTATACAGCTTAACACACACAGTGGAATATAACCAAGTACGTGGAATACGTCTCTATCATCTAGCTCATCTCCTGAGCTCCATAGCATCCTAACCTGAATCTGTAATACTTGGTCTGACCCGAGCATTATAATAAAATAACACCTGAGTCAGTCTGGAAAACCAGTGTGAGAAAACACACTCAATTTGAATTATTACTGTTATCAAAAACCTTTGAAAAACAAAGGTATCTCGTAAGACCACGTCACACACAAACACGACGGGTTTTTCCCTTATGATAACCAAAACATTTTATATCAAAATCATCTGATATTATAATAGTGTCTAAATAAAGTAAATAGAAAATAGCTGAAATGCTTGCATCTCACGTTTTAGCATAATTGGGCACAATCATAACCGTACAGCGCTTATTGGAGAATGGATTCCACACAATGACTAGGCACTGGAGTACCACCTATCATGGTACACGTCTAGAAAAATGTACCGAGGACCTCGCCGGGATCCCCTACAACACAAGACCGGCCCTATCCATAGACCCGAATATGTTACCACCCAGGGTGTTCCCACCCTTATCGAGAGCTCTTTTTCCATGCACCATCGTATCCATAATTAATAATATATCCGAGGGTATCTAGAAAGGTGATAACATACCCTAATTGGGTATGACCCACTTAGCCTTGTTGCATATCCCCTAATTTTCAGTCATTCCGGTTGATGAGGCTTGAGGCTACGTTTACCTTTCAAGAAAAATTTCACTTAGAATGCTCATCATCCTCCAGTGACGATGTTCTGATAACATCCGTCCATATAAGTTGTCCTGGGTCTGGATAAACCGAATCACTATCTTCATCATCTTCACGATAATCATTCGTAACGCTCAAATCGGTTTGAAATGGTTTTCGGATAATTAAATCTGATCCTGGTCTCTTCGAAACAATCAACGAAATTGGCCAATACTTGATAGTTGGTTATTTAACTATCAATATAACATCCATAAGCAGTCACTACGCCCATATTATAAAACTTTTTTTTTTCAAAATTTATTTCCAAAATATCTTTATAAGATATACATTCAAATCCCTCCCAAGTTTAAATATTTGAGACATCTCAAATACTTATATCCATATCAGGATATTTAAAACCATCTCTTATTTCAACACTTAGAAAAATATTAAAAAAATATATTTTCTAAACCCCTTACTTCCTAACACTTAGGAAAGTTCCATTTATTTCTCTTTTCTCAAAACCGTTCACAATTTATATTGTAAATTCCTTAACTCGATTTTAACAAAATCTATAAGTTCCGGGTTCCTTAATTAAATCTCTTTATTCAAAAGTATATACTTATCTTATCGATATAAGTAAATTCACAAACCGTTTCCTTCAAAAATATTTGAAAAACCTTTTAAAATAAATATGAAAAGCACCATGCGGTATCAACCATGGATTCACAGCTAAATGATTACGTCTCTATCCCAGAGAAATCGAAACTTAACTACAGGCAATCTTTGCCTCCGATTTCGCCATGAAAGTATACCATTACTTTCTGAAAACTTAGTTAATAATCAGATATACTTTTAAAAGAATATAAATAATTACATAACTTTGAAACAGAAATTAGTTCTGATTTATTAAATAAATTCTAATCGATTTACTAGACTTGTTTATAAAACTTATAATTAATTTTGACAATTTAAAAATATTTAAATAAAACTTATAAATACACATATATTTTTCAATTCCAATATAGCCAATCTACTATTTATAAATCTCTCTCGATTTATCACCAATCGATTTACGTCCCCAATTTCATAAATCCCTTTTCACATTCCCAAAAGAAAAATCTATCATTTCTTTTTCTTTCTAAACCGATTTACCCATCTCATTATAAAGTCTCACCGTGAATTTATATCTTCAATTTATCACTGATAATCATTTTACTTTTATTTATAAACATTTTTCATAAATCCCATAATCTCATTTCCAATTTATAACGGTTTCACATCGCTTAAATCCATTATAAATTGATTTCTGAAATTAAATTCCTTATAAATCAACTTCTTAAATAATCCAAACTATATTCCAAAACCAACCAAATCTCGATTCTACTTTCATTGCGCAAATTTAAGAATCTTATTTAAGATCCATTATACCCAATTTTATATTTATTTCCAAAATTCCCTTTTAATCTTCCAATCTATTTTAAAATCTTGATTCTAAAAACTTTTATATTTAAAACAAGTGTCACTTAGGAATTATTATTTGAAATCACATATATATACATATAATATTCCAAAATCTCTATTTACAATATCACGAAATAATCAAGTACAAATAAAAAATCACTCATTTATTTTATCCAATCAATTTCTTTCAACTAATCCAAATTCTAGATAAATATTTAACTTCTAAAAAAATCCCTTTTTAAATTTCTTTTCAAATTCAACACATATTTATAGTATTTTAGTATACCAAAATCTAGGCTAGCACTACCATAGCATCCAATAAATTCAAATCACACGATAATCTATCACAAATTATTCAAAAAAAAATCATATATCACTATATATGAAATTAAATTCAACATTTTTGAGGAATTCAGTTGGATCCCTCCAACCCGTTTTCCCTACAACCACTGATGTTAATACAACATAAAAATACCAACCTCGCTTCGAGGTGGGATATCGCGGTATATAAAGTCATTCGCTATTATGCGGGGTGCATCTCATCCGCTCCAATAGGCGGGAATAATCAATCAACTACTAATATATATACTACTATATATATAATAACATCCAAACTGATAATAATTATCAAATTCAACCAGGCATTCAATAATTAATTTTAATTGTTATAAATTAATTCCAGCAATCCAAAAAGAGTGAGATCTACTCACATTGATTTTTATTGTCGCTTTCGCGTTCTGGTTCCGATTTAATCCGAACGCGTTTGAATTTATCTGAAAATTCTGCAACCTCTAAACTCAACCAAGTTGACTCTATAGCAAAGACCTCCCTATTACGGACCCAATGCGACTGACCGCGCTGGATTCCGATTTAAAACGAATAAAATATTCGATTTATAAATTTCTAACGATTTTATTATATATAAACTATATTATTTTTCAAAAGAAAACCCATACCCATTCAATACAAAACCAGGCCCGCTTTGAACAGTGCTTTCCCTTCCCCCTCACCTCTGTTTTTTTCCATTCGCCCGTAATTCTTTTTTTTTTCTTCTTTTCCTTCTTTCTATTTCTTTTTTTTCTTTTACTTAAATGAAAGCCCATACCACACCATCAAAACCCGGTCCACACAACCTTCATCTTCCCTAATCCCCTATACCCTCCATTTCCAGTATCTCGTGTGCACGAGAATGAGTGATGCCAAGCTACGATCATCTGATCGACGAACTGATTTTGCCGTCATGCTCCTCTCCAAAATCTTCATGTGCCCATACCCTTCTCGACAACCCTGCTTCACCCATGCCAATCGCGACTTAGCTGAGCATCCACGCTTACAGCGCAGAGTCGCACTCCTCCCCCCATGATTGCACGCTCCACTTTTTCCCACCGAGATGCTATCTTCCCTCACGAGTTCGAAAACGAGCTCCATTTCTCGAATTAACAAGCCAATCCCTTAAAACATGGAACCCTAGTCTAAAACCACCATTTGACTTGCTGCCATAACCCCACGTTCGCCACCGACAACCCAGAGCCTCAACCGTGCATAGCCCTGTCCCAAACAAGAATTTTAAAATTAGTATCACAATTTTTCGTTGAATATTTTGTGAGAAATAAATTTTTGAAGCTTGTTTTTTTGTTTCATTTTCTCTTACCGTGTATATTGCATGTGTTTAAAAGGAGGAGGGAAACGTATTTTGAATGGCAAGGGTACAGTGATTTGAGTGAAAGAATGGATGGGCTGATGTGAATATGGTCAAGTCAAAAAAATACATATATATATTATTTAAATTACAAAATGTCTCAATTTACGTAGCGTAAAATCTCGAACCCCTATCAAGGCGTGCCCTAGGCGTTTCTAATCTTATACCCCTATTCCGAACGCAATGGAAAAGGTTTCGAGTTCTAATTCGATCGTATGGAGAAGGTAGCTTTTTGAACCCAATTATTATATTGAATTTTTCATATTATTTTCAACGCGTTTATATTCCGTACAACCAAACGATAACTCCAAACATTACGAAATTTGAAATCTGATACTGATACACTATTACGAATTCAATGGAACTAGTTTCGTCGAAATCCGAGACTATGCCCCGGAAGGCTATTTATATACGTTAATTTAAACAAGCTATTTTTAAAATCGAGTAAATCGCTTTTAAATCCAATTCAAAAATTTTATTATCTTCATTCTTACTAATAGAAATTTAATAAACCTTTAAATTATTTTTATCAAGCTAAAAACTCAAGATTCAATTTATGAGTAAATTCCAATTATTAAATTATCCAATAAATCATTATATTTGAAATTCAAGTTAAAATTTAACATTTAAATATTAAAAATCAATTAAATATTACAATTTCAAATAACCAAAATTCTTGGTCGTTACATTAGTGATTGATAAGTGAAGTTTTATTAGATAAAAAAAGTTTTACGAATAAAAGAAGTTTTACTTAATAAAAGATTAATTAAACAAAAAGGGAATTAGAAGTTCTTATATGACTTAATCATGCTTTGTGTGACTTGAACATGCTTTATGTGTTTACTTATTTATGGAAAGAATTTAGTCGTATACTTAGCACTAAAATTTCAGAAACATGATATGTATACGAGAATTAGTTTTCATGTGCGATCATTCTCATTATTGTTGAATATGACCAAATTCATCGATTTAGTCTTAAAGAGACCGGGATCGGTAAGAGTTTTATTATCGAAAACCACTTTAAGATTGCATATGTGTTCTATCTCTTGGAAGTGGATCCATTTGAGATACTGGAATTCATGTGTAGTTTCGAGATCTGTTCGAGATGTGGGAATCCATTTGGAGATTTGTGTTCTGTTCGAGTGGTTAAGACTCGTACGAGAGATGTTGAAAATGACCCTGACATTGAAAATAACAGAAAATAGAGTAGGGGTAAAGCTTGGGGTCTCTACCCACGATAGGATGTTATCTCTCCAAATCTAGAATATGCTTATCGATGTTGAACATGGGAGTGATGGTATTTGGGATCGTATGTTTTAGACATGGACCGACTATGTTTTCCTTAATGGTATATTATATCTAGAGATATACGATGCTCAGAGGTAGTTTCTAACTCTTATAAAGGAGATTGGATTTCGGCTTGATTGAAGAGATCTCCCTAGAAAACCCATTATGCAAACGTACCTTAGCAGTTTTGATTGTACCTCAATATTTTGTGGTATGATGAATGTAAGCATCATAGCTATTTGGTATGATTTATATTCTATACTCCAGACATTACCTATCATATCACTATATTGAACTTAATGAATGGTTAGATTTTTTGAGGGGAAAACCATTGCGGGAATCCGTATGGCCATATTTGTTACTGTTACATGTATTCATGTATCTCGAGTTTTCTCATACTGGACTTATGTCTGATGCGTGGTTTTTGTTTTCCTTAAATTCCTCGTGTACTCTTTGGAGTAGGCTGAGTAAAGCAGGCATTACTTTGGACACTTCAGGGTCTAGGAGACAAGCTGGAGGCTTCCGTTATCTATCAATTTCTATTTCTGTTGCACCGTATTATGTATGTATATATCAGCATTATGAGGACAATAGTTATAACTGTCCAGGCTAATGATAGACCTTAGGTTTTGTAACTCTAAAAATTATATATTTGGAGTAACCCTTTAACTGTTGTTTTAATATTATATATTATCGTTCCACTGTGAGATTATGATGTTGTGTTCTTTCTTTCTTGTTCGATTTTTTTATTTTTATTTCACCCTAACAATTTGTTTGTAGGGAAAATTGGTTGCTCGACACACGAATACCATGGATGTATTAGTGTCGACATTTAGGGGTCAAAAAGGCAGGTCATTACACTTGGTATTAAAACTGAAGGTTAAGTGAGAACCTTGGCTTTGGTTGGGTATGACTCATTAAGAGGTAGAGTAATGGAATGCCTTAGCATGAATTGAGTGTATTATACATATGAGAGTGTATTTGTAATTGTTATAAATGTATCCTTAAAGGTAATTATGGCTGCGAAAATTAAAGATCTTATATAAGGTAACTTATATAAGTATGAATTATTTATGTGCAGTTCAATAAATATAGGAATTAATGGTGTTCATTAGTTACCCCCTCATTAATTATTTTAGCCATGTTCAGCAAGCTTATGAATACTGCTATCCTTTGTAGAATGATTTGACATGCTTGACCAGTTTATGAGTATTATTATCATTTGTAGATTTATTAGATTAGTCATGCTCAGTCAGTTTATGAGCATTAACTATTGTTTATCGATTGTTGATTTGTGCTCGACCAGTTTATGAGTAGTTTTACCTTTCTACATCAGGATTTGGATAGACAGTAACTATGGGTACATTGAAATGAATACCTTGTGAATTTAGTTTCACAGTTTGACTATAAGGCGTTCGGTTGCCATGTTAGGTTAAAGGTTGAACTTAGTAAAAGTTGTTTATTTTAATCTAAAGGAAAGATAAGATATTTTGTAAATAAACACTTGTGAAATGGTTTATATAAGAAAGTAGTTTTATATAAGTATGGTTTATAAATGTGGTTTATAAACAAAGAGGATTTAAATTGATATTTTGAGAACTTAAAATCCCGGTGTCTTTGAAAATGTTTTTCAAGATTTTAGAGAAAATAAAAATAATATTATTTGAATGTAAATATTTAGGAAATTGGTTTATGAGATTAAGATCAAGGTACTTAGTAATATTTACGAAGTATTTGATACCGCTCTAGAATGATTTTGGTTAAATCCAAAAAGTATGGGTTAAGATGTACTGAACTCGCTTCTACCGCTTGGAAATGAATCTGGTGATGATTGCAGCATCATTGGCATTCATTTTCGGGTTTCTAATTAGGGGATGCCACTTTAGTAGTTTACTACAAGTTGTTTATGAAAAATAGATTTTGATTTAAATCCTAAAAGTCTGATTTGATGTACAAAAGTTATATGTATATATTATTTCAAAATGGTTTGAAATGAAACCCAATGTTTAGTTCTAAAAGTTTTTTTGTTAAGTTATTTCATGGACCCATATAGCCTATGCATTAGGATAGTATGGTATGTGCATCATGTTATGATATGTTGTTTAGTAGTTTTTGTATATTAAAATGAAACAGGATTTTCGACATTTTTGGACAGTCGGAAACTTCTGAATCGTTATAGAACTTGAAGCTAAGTGTTTTGGGTGAAAAATATAAAGTTGAGTTTATATAACACTTTAACTACGTAGGTAGTAAATTGAAACAAGATTTGAGATTGTTGAACATACTTGTTAAGTAAAACAAATTAGATGTTTTGTATATACTCTTATAATGTAGTGGAGTATTATATGAGTATGAACTTAAGTTATAAAATGTATACAAACTTGAAGTTATGTTTTATGAAATGCTTTATAAATGGTTTTAGTATAGAAAGAGATATACTATTTGGATAAATGAATATGATTAAAAAGGGAATTGGTGTAGTTAAGAAACCAATAGGATAAATACGTAAGTTATACATAGATCGTTTTATTCGCATGACTGTTTCGATCCAGTATTCGAGTACATGGTTTCTAGATGATTTACATCGGTTCGAACAAGGATTTTTCACTCGATTCTTAACGATGAACACTTGATATAGATTCTTGAGAAGATCCCAAAAGTTTTATAGAATGGTATATGGCTATGTAAGAAAATAGAGTCCACACTAGAGAGGTCAAGTGATCAATACTAGTTTGGAGGTGAAATTTATATGATCGAGCAAGTGTTCAGATCGGATATTGCATACAAATGACCATTGTACATTGTACGGGCTTTAATATGTTTGCATACTATATTTTATTAGCTTATGGAGAGTTTAGGTTATGATTCTTCGATTTGTTATAAGGTAGCATGAACGATCATTTAAGTAATAACCTAAGGTTGTTGAGTGTAAGGTACGCTTAGTATATTGTTTATCATCCTTGTGTAATGAGAGGGTCTTTAAACTTGAGCAAACCATGAGCTTTGTTTGCTAGTGATTATGATACTATTAAGCATAGATGTGTTGTTGTTTCTTTGGTTGCTTGTGTTGGAATTTTGATGACGAAATATTTTAAGTGGGGAATGTAACGATCCAGAATTTCGGATACTTTATATTTAAATATCTGAATTATTTAAATATTCAAATCTTAAATTAAATGTTATTAAATTGATTTAATAACATTGTTAATCCCCTTTTTAATAATAACTAATGATGATAAACTTGTTGTGAGAAATGCCGATTACAGATCTTAACGCTGGAATAACACTAGAGGGGGGGTGAATAGTGTTTTATGGATTTTTTAAATCTTTTTGAATTTTATTCAATTTAAACACCAACAAATGCAATTCACAAACACAGATATAATCACAGAATTATTCACAGATGCAAATACTAAATAAAAGCAGTAAAGGAAAGAACACACCAGGATTTTATACTGGTTCGGAGTTACCCTACATCCAGTCCCGTACAATCATATGGATTTTTTATCAAAATATTCTTCCAGATTACACCCTCGGTTTCAAGGCTACGAGGTACACCCTCCTATATTCGAGTCCAGGGCAAACTCTCTTGATTTAACTAGTCTACAAGATCACCTAATTGATTTCCGGGGCTACAATCACACCCAATTGATTTCAAGGCTCAACCACACCTTTTACACAACAGTTTGATTTACAAAAGATTCTATAACTCTGAATAGCACCGAGATCTTATAGAGAGAGTGGCAGAGAATCAAACAAGAGATAATCAAGTTTGATTCACTTGGTATTTTGGTAGAGTATAGTTTAGGATTCTTTAGAATAAATGTGGAAGATGAAGAGGAGAGAAAATAAATGAAATCTAGTAAAAATTCGTTTAGAACTTACTAGTATTTATAGTAGAGCAACAACCATATCTATTCGTGAAAGGATATGATGAATAGACACTTCTTTTGAAAATTGAAATTTGAAAATAACGGACACTGTGTCGACATGGGGGGTTAAGGGATGTCGACATGCTCAAGGCAAAATTGATGTTTTGATTTTCTTATTAAAATTGGTTTCTATAATTTGTCAAAACAATTTATAAACTTTGTAAATATATTTGAATATAGTTTAAACATATAAAAGGGTTTAGAAAATAATTTTTAATATATATAATCTTAATCTATAAAGTGATTTAAAATATGAGTATATAAATATTTTAAAGCTAAATATTTAAAACAGAGATGGTTTAAAAACAAGGACAATTTTGAAATCAAAATATTAAAAATGATAAAAATAGTTTTGAAGCTAAATATTTCAAACAAGAGAGATGTCTTTTTGAAAGGAAAGTTTTGAAAACATTTTTAAAAAACAAGAGATATATTTTTGAAAAACATTTTTATAAAATTAGTGGATATCAAAATAGGACCACTATATGTTCCACTAGATATTGTCGTGGGTTCCATCCCACTAGGGTTCCATCCCTTTAGCAGGCTCGAAGTGGATTCCATTCCACGAATAAATTTCGAATAAAGATGTAAGTGCTTTCAAGAAGTTTTAACATAATTCTAGACTAACTACATTATCTTGTACTGTTTGAAATCTTGAACTCTTGATAACTTGATTTCTTGATACTCATGAGTCTTCAATCTTGATATCTTCGATCTTTAAATTCATCAGTCTTGTATCTCTATACTGTACAGTCTTCATTCTTGGTACCTGCATGTTTATATTATGCATATACATATATATCTAAACCATAACGTTAGTATTTATATTTTATAATAAGTCCTAAGGTTGTTGTCATCAAAACCATCATCTCAAGGACTAACACTTGTTTTTTAAATTTGTTTACAAAAATAAATACTTCGAAGAAATATCGATAATGTGACCGAAAATCGGTTTATCGATAGACAGTTCTTTTCATCAATATAAGTTGTTCGAACTCTTTTATGCTAAGCCAATGAACATATGGACACGTTGGGAACTAATTAATACACTTTACTTCATGAAGTAATTAGAACATTCTAGAAGTTTATAATGGATAAGAGGTATTTGTGTGTAAGGGTAGTTTAGTCATTTACTAATGGTAAAAGATGTAAAGGAGAAGTGATGGGCATGTGGAAGGGTGAACCTTCCATGGCATGATGTGGGAGTTAGAGGAAGGGCAGGCAACACCATCTTGAGCCTATATTAGAGAGGGCATGCCTCTTCATTTACATTTTGCAAATTTACACTTAAATTATAAGCTCTTTCATGTCTACCTCTTCATAAATTTCCTACGCAAAATAATTTCAAAACACATCCAAATTTACTCAAACTTGGACTAGAGCCTTAGGATAATATCACAAAACCATCTAGCAACATGGATCTTGAAGAACCAAAGCATGTTTCCCCCACTTGGATAGGCCGTGAGCTATTATGGGGAATTTCCGCCTAAAAACTAGTGCAAAGCAGTGGAAGTGGTAGGAAGTGAGGTGTTATCCAGGTTGATGTAGGAAGTGGAGCTTGGACTAGTTTGTTTGTTTGGTTAAGGGTAAGCTTACTCACCACCCTAAATGAAATTATTATGTATATCTGCATGTGATTGATTTCTTATATGTTGTTTGAATTGATAATGACATATGTTGTAATATTGGTTTTGATTCATACTTTTAAAGAAAATGACATATGTAATCCGTATGTATGGACTTAGAATAGACTTGAATAGACTTGTATGACTTGTAGCATCGCCTTGAAATAAAGCATGTAGGTTGTAGTTGAACATAAGTTGAACTAGACGAAGATTTGGAAGTGTTTGTATAGCGATAGTCGCTATGAATGCACTTCGGAATTGTATTGTTTTTGGCAATTTCTATGAAACTTTGTAGAGATATCCTTAAGAGTTTCTCTCTATATTTGTAATGCTTTGTATGTCTGCTTAATACCGTAAAAAGTTTGAATATGAAAAGACTGAGTAGCATATCGAAAAGTGGTCAAACCTATACTTGTGTGAAATTGCCCCGTTTAACCTTTCTTTTTGAACTTTAAAGGTTTGAAAAGGATGTTAAATTAAATATTTGGTTACAGTCACTTTACAAGTGTTTTTTTATCTCTTATTAGAGTATTTTTAAAGCGACTTTACATTTTTATGAATTTTTAAGAATCATTTATGTATTTTTAAAGAAGAAGTTTACATTTAAAAATAAGGAAATATGGTTTTTCCAAGTTTAAAAGTGAATTATAAACTTGTTATTGTCAAGTAATATTTTAGGTGAATATTTCAAAACCTATTATAAATATATTAAAGTATTTCGAAGTATATTAAAAGTATTTTAAGCATATATAGCTTTTAGAAATTATTTTGACTATTTTATTAAAGTATAAATATCTTATGTTATAATATCTTTTAAATTACTTTATTAAATATCTAGTTTTGTAAATAAATTAATATACTTATACATATCATTTCTAAAAGGGTTTTAAATTACAAACAAATGATTTAGAAAAGGTTTATGAATTGCTTAGTGGCTAAACCGTGTTTTGTTTACTTACTTATTTGAAAACAATTAACTATGCTTAACACTAAAAGCTGATGAGGTAGACTTCTCTATTTGTGAGAGTTAAGGTTGATGTTCGAGTAGGGATAGAAGCAATAGTGCTCTAACCTATCGACTTTCTTCTTGACCGAGGAATAGTTAAGTTGGAATGTTGAAAACGTGTTAATCTTGTTGCTTGCTTACTTATTTGAAAAGTAGTCAACTATGCTTAACACTAAAAGCCAACGAGGTAGACTTCTTTATTTGTGAGAGTTAAGATTGATGTTCAAGTATGGATAGAAACAATAGTGCTCTGACCTACCGACTTCCCTCTTGACCGAGGAATAGATAATTTGGGATGTCGAAAACATGTTAATCGTGTTGATTTCTTACTCATTTATGAGAACCATTAATTAGTATACTTAACACTAAAAGATGACAAGGTAGACTTATCTGTCTATAAGGGTCAAGAATGAAGTGTCTAGGCAAGGCTTTGGTATGCAACTGGTGCTCTAACTTACGTGACTTCACTCTTGAACGAGGGATAGTATAAGTCGGAATGTCAAAAACGTGTTAAGTATACTTCTATAACGAACCGCAAATTTATCAATTTGATAAATTATATTTATTTTTAAAATATTTAAATATAAGGTTTTTTAACATAGATTATGATGTTTTGAACAATCGATAATAATGGTAATAAGTATTTGCAAAAATATATACCTAGGAGAAATAGCGATAAAATGACGAAAATCCATTTTATCGATAAACAGTACTATAATCGTAAAACGTTGCACACAGAGTTGGGTACATACACTTATTTTTATAATTGAATAAGAATATGAAATAAAATAATATATTTTATTTTTGGAAAAAATAAAGGTATTTATGACACCATTAGTGGTGCCCTTATATTTAAATATTGATTTGTGAATTTAAATTGGGATTTAATGATTTAATAATTATTATAATTATTCAAATAATTTGTAACACCCCATATTTTTAGTAACATTATTTAGGAACATTTAATTAGGTAAATTAAATGAAATAATGTAAAATGGTTAAAGGATTGAGATTTGTGATTAGTAAGGCTAACCGTGCCATATACAAATGAACTAAAGAATTTAAATGTTAAGGCAAATAGACAAGGGGCAAGGAATATGACACAATCTTATACCCTAAACCCTTAACACCCTCATTCTCACGTTCATTCTATATTCACAAAACAAAATATAAACTTGAGGCCGACCACAATTAAGGGAAAAACAAGAGAAGATAAAGCTAGGATCAAGAGGAAAGCTTAAGCAACAAAATCAAAGATCAAATCTCAACTCCTTAATCTCAAAGCTAAGCTGAATAATGACTACATCTCATGTTTTCTATTGTTTTCGGTTTATGATCAAATCCAAATTATTTTGCAAAGTTATTTGTCATGTTTTGAATGATAAAATGGATATATATATATATATGCTTATTGATGATTTATGATAATTCATATAGATTTTATGATATGTTTTGATGTAAAAAACCCTATTAAATGGCATCCAAATGCCTTGCGATTTTAGATTTAGATCAGAAATGATATTATAGAGATGAGATTCAATTTTCATAATTTCTGAATTAATGTGGATTTTATATTAATTTTCTAGTGAAGAAAATGATTAATTGGGTTTAAAATTATTTACGGCTAAATAATATATGTTTTGGGTCTGAAATTTATATATGTTAGAAACCATATTAAAAATTATTTATAGGAATTTTTACATAATTTTCCTAAGTTTTTTAATGAATATATAAAATTATTTAAGGTATGAGACTTAAATGTTTTATATATTTATAAAAGGAAAAGGGGTATTTTGTTAATGTTTTAAATTGTTACTTCTGAAATTTTTGGCAACACTTTTTGAAAAGAAAATTATCAACCAACCAGGTTTTGACAAATAATACAGGTTAGTTGAAAAGATTACTTTAAAAAGTTAAAAATCAGTTTAATCATGCTATTTCCATGTTTCGCCACTTTCAGCACTATGCTTTCGACCCAATACTCCCGCCTCCTTCTCAGTTGAAACCAATGCACCTGGTATCAATACTTGGTACGTAGTGAATTAGATGTAGGCGGAAGGTATGAATTTGAAATGATGGGTTCTGAAGGGGTGGAAGCATGACTTTGCTCCTAAATGAAAATGTGCCTGCTTTGCTTTCGACTAAGTAGCTTTCGACTTAGTTGGCTTTCGACCGGGTCAAATTGATTTAAAGAATTGTTTCGAAGAGGTTGCTCCTTTTGTTCTATATAAAATCTTTCGTCGGGGTCGAAACCCTTTTACTGCCGCCTTTTTTCCTTTCGAAGTAATGCCTTCGAAAGGGTTGTTTTGTTTCAAAACATAGCCGCTTCTCCAATGCTTTCGGAAGGGTTGGTTTCGACACCATCACTTCTTTACTTAGGAATAGCTTTCGAAAGTGTTGCTTTTGACCCTGTTCTTTTATGAACCTTTGAAAATTTTAAAGGTAAACCCAAAGGTTTCGAAAGATATAGTTTTGAATGGTTTCGAAAGGTTGTTCCAAAGCTTTTACTTAAACCCAAATGCTTTCGAGAGGTTTTAAAGGAAAGGTTTTGAAGGGGTGATTCCTTAACGAGTTCGAAAGGTTTAGGCAAATGGTTTCGAAGGGGTGGTTCCCTAATAATTTCGAAAGGTTTTAAATGGAAGGTTTCCAAAGGCTTTTGGAAGGCATATTCAAAGTGTTTTAAAAAGAGGATGTTTAAAGTTTTAAAAAGATTTCGAAAGAGAGGTTTTCAATCGTTTTGAAAGGAGTATGTAAATGGTTTCGAAAGGTAATGTAACACCCCGCATTTTTTTAGATAATTAAATAATCAAGTAACAATGAACAGTGAAAATAAGCATTTTTGGAATTGTTAGATTATGGCCTCGAAACTTATACCATTGGGTTTGTGACGATTTACTAATCAATTTCCATATATAACTTGTCAAAATCCGATTTAATATGAAGAAGTTACGAGAAGAACAAGAAATTAGAATCAAACGAAAAAAAGGTAAAACCCTACGGGTCGACCAATTGGTCGACCCGCAATGCACAAGGGTCGACCCATAGGTCAACCTGCAAAACACACAGGTCAACCTGTAGGTCGACCCGCGTTTTGCCCTAGACGAGAAATCGTCCAGGGACGTGCTGAAGTTATAAACTTTGATTTTCGTGCGATCTGAAGCGTTGTTTTCTGGATCCAACGATTCGTAGCGAGCCTGTGACGTGGTTGCATCAGATTCAATCCAAAAATCCAATGGTTTGAGATCCCCAAACACCACTATAAATAGGACCCTAGGCCTAGCTATTTTCTCACAATAAGATTTTCTCCCAATTGGGTTCATTGCCTGAGGCTGAACCATAAATAGAAAATATTTCTGGGGAGAAGATCTTCTTAATAAAAATATTAGATGCCTTAGAAGGGGATCCAAGAAGGCCATGAAGCAGAGCTAAGAACGACATGTGAGTGAATTTAAATTATATATCTTTTATGTTGATGATATATAATATCGTTAGATTCCTATTAATTATTTAATTCAGCATTTATTTTAGTAATTAGTTCTACTAATTAGTTCTGTTGAAGCTGTAAATTTTATAAGAGAAGTGTACTATATTTAAATGTTATTTATCTAGAAAAAGAAAGGAATCCAATTAAATATAAGTAATATTAGGCTTAAAAGTTGTAGAGAAAGGCATAAGCCTAAAAGTGTGAAATTTACAGTAAATTATATTAAAACGGGAGAAATGAATTAAAAAGGAGAAAATCTAATAACTTGATTTGGAAGTTAGTGATAGATTAGTTGGTTGGTTTAGAAAAGGGGATACATTTCCATAGTTTAATATTGTAAGAATAACGATAGATGTAACTGCAAGAACAAAAGCAAGAAAAATGGAATAAGTGCAAAATAGAGACATTACTGTATTTTGCAATACCCAATAATTAAAGAAACAATAAAAGAAATATCTTGCAGTTACGAGTTATTGTTTATAGCATTATTTTGTATTAAAATATGGAAATGGATTTTTAGCACAGTTTTTGTAACCAACCAAATTGGATAAAACTACTTCCTAGAATAAAAGAGAATAACGTGAAGCGTTAAAGAAATTAAAGAAGAGGAAATAATCAAGTTAATTGTTTGACAAGACTAGAAACAATAAACAGAATATGTGACTAGATCTGCATTTACTGCGCAGATAGTAGAATAAAAAGTAAAGCACTTATTATGATAAGAAATTTGTGACAGTTGGACGTAGTCCCAAGCTGAGACTGTCATATAATATAAGAGAACAAAAGAGAATTTAGTATATAATAAAAGAAGATAGACTAGAATTGAAAAGAGACACTTGCAATTACATTTATAACATGTAGGTTATAAAAGAAAGAAAAGAATATAAAAGTAACAATTGCAAGTATAATTGTAACATGAAGGTTATAATTAAAAAGAAAGAAATAGAAGATGCTTATTTTATCAAACTTAGATCTTGGACTAAGTTAATAAGCAAAATAATAGAAGTGACTCGTACCGGCAGCATTCCCTTTCAGGTCTAGGACTAATGGTCTCAAACATAGGTGGGGCTTGGCTTGTTGATTAGGGTAAAAAAGTAGCCAACGGACTAAGAAAAGTAAACTAAACGCATAGTAAAAGATTAGATGTAGGGTCTAATAAAATGGTAAGGTGCGTTTGGAGCAGCCCGAAAGAGAATATGGATAAAGAGCCTAACGAAGCAGTTCATCGCAGATTTTAGTACAGAAAAAGCACGTCCAACTTAGTTAGTTCGGGCTAGAAGGAAGTACGAGACTTCAACAGGTTGTGAGGATACTCTAGGATGGCCCTTTGGGGTAGTCCTAACGAAGCTGCACCCTTGGAGGCAGGTCTGTAGGTGTTCCATCAAGAGAGCATGCCTTGACTACTATTGCATAGTAGGCCTAAAGAATCGGACCTTTGTAGGTAGTCAAAAGGTTGGTGATGGAGTAGGATATATATTCGTACGACACTATACTCTAATTTGCGAGTAGGTTATAGTGGGCATGACCCAAAAGGATAGCCGCATGCGAAGATCAAGCCATCATCAGTCAAAGCGAGTTCGGGAAAGGCTAGAGTTAAACCAACAAGCCAATGATTCTTTCACTATCGAGACATTAGATGAGGAGCACAGCCAATTGGATGTTTCGATTGTTTGCAGTAGGGCACATCCACTTATCTCTTAAAAGGTCTTTCGATTAGTTGAGGGGGGCTGCGTGGGCCATAGCCACGATGAGAAAAGATACAGACCAAGTAGAATATCTGTATTTTTGGCCTAATGAAGTGGACCTTTACAAATATAGAAAATCCCCGACTGAGTTCCATACAAGGTAGACCTTATTGGCGAAATTTAGGGATTAGACAAAACAATTACGTGTAGTCCTCAAGGTACGCACTGGATGGTACATTGTGGATGTCCGAGCACTAGTATAAGCTAGTGTGGATGCAGTTTCACGTTTTCATAGTAGACAACATAACATCTGTATTGTAGGCCTTACGAAGCTATCCTTTACAGATGTAGTTACAGTACGCTCTAGTAGCAAGATGATGGAGTCCTTTTCGAGGAGGATACGGAAGGTACTATGGGTAGTACCTACGACCGATGCGGTCTTTGGGCATGTAGCTACATATATATTGGTTATTAGGTCTTAATCTACTAGGGAGTAGATGGGTACGATTCACGCACAGAGGCGAGAGTATTATAAACCCAATAAGCCTAATATAATAGAAAATGGAAATAGAACGGTATATGTAGAATTATGCTTAGAAGTGTATGATTTTTCCATTCACCATAACTTTAGTTCCGACCCCCTCCTCATAACGTCCCACAGGTTAGATGGATGGTAGAAATTTTCCAACTTTGAGACGCTCGCTTAGAAAGTGTTATTACCTTGGTGAGTATTTACTTACTATTATATTTTAGTTTGTTTCGCTGTGAGGTATTTATTTGAGCTCTGATATATTTATCTTTGCCTATTTGCAGGATACCAGTTACCCAACTCGGTCTTCAGTGGGCTTGGATTTTAGAATTTATGCGAAAAATTCGGACCCACTGGAGTTCGGGTTGTTACATTTGGTATCAGAGCTTAGGTTAGTAGATCCTAAGTAATTTAGGAAATATGAGTGAACGTTTTTTTATTTTTGAATAAAATATAAATAAATTATGTTCTAAAATCCAAATAGTCCCCAATTATAGATTTTAACATATGGAAAAATTTTAGAACTATATTTGTGCATGGTTTGCTAGTTGGGTTTGGGATGACCCAAGGATGTTGAGCCCTATGTTATTGCCGATTTATAGTGTACAATAAGCTATGTTTTGAGAGAAGATTGGTATCCATATGTTATAGGAAGTGGGGAAGTTCCCTAGGGATAGCAGGGAGAGTATTTTTTTTGGAAGCAATAAGAGATTTGACTAAGGAAATGAGATTTCCAAGGTTTAGGAAGGGTATTCCTAAGGTATAAGAAGGAAATCCACTTTATGTCTAGCCCAATAAAATGAAACTTTTGGAATTGAAAAGTTGAAAAATATAATGTTTGAGGAAGTAAATATTAGGTTTTTGAAAAAAAATGTGGTATGAAATTTAAATTGGTTTTTATATGATGTAAACTTTGTTAAAAGTGAAATTATTTTTGAAGAATTATAGAGCATGTATAGCTCGCTAGTTTCTTTATGGGTAAACAAAGATTTTAAATATAAAAACCGAGAGTGTGTTATATATCGAAAACGTAGGTTACAAAATTTATTGTTGTAATAGATGTTTTCGTGAAAAATAAAGGAAGCATAAACTATGACACTATTGTTATAGTAGGTGACTCCCAAAGGAAATGTTTTTACATAGCATATGGGATTTATTAATATTTATTTTAATTGAATCCATATACTAGTATTTTTAGGTTGTAGCGACGTTGTTTTATGCAACATCTATTTTGACCCAAATAAAAATGTGTTTTGAAGATAATTTCTAAGTATAGAAATAAAGTGGTTTGTAAGTACACTTATTATTTAAATAAGTATATGGAAATGTTTTCTAGTTATGAAAATATTAAAATAATTTTGAAAATGAGTTCTTCTGAAAAAAGATGTAAGTTAAATATTAGGAAATTAATAAATTTCGTAGGAAATGTCTATTGTAAGTGAATATAGATTAAACATACTTTAATCTATTGGAATGAAATGAATAATGATATAATTTTCTATGAAACCAAATCACAAATAAAGATGTTTTGTGCAAGTTATAAGGAATACGTGAAAGAGATGTACAAGGTATGGAAAACACCATATTTTGTATATCATATTTTGATAAAATATAAAATAAGTTCCTTGTAATTTCACATAAACATGAAATCCTCTTTTAAAGGATTCATAGAAGGTTTTAGAATTAAAGGTTTCTCATAAGAGAAAGTAGTTCCAATACATTAAGGTATAAAACCATTAGGTGTAATAAGAAGTGTAATAATTAGAGACAGTGTTAGTTAGGAGGGATATTATAGAGAGCCTTAGTAGGAAAGCTAAGCAATGGAAATTTCATATTTTTCCATTGATTATGCGCATTGGTTGCTTGCCTTTGTAGAAAGTCCCTATTTGTAGTAAGTTAGAAACTCCTTCAAGGTTAGGTAATTGGAAGAGTAGGAAAGTTAAGGGATTTTTGATAAAATAATTGTTCTTATCTACTCCAGTTTTTGTAAATTTGAAAATCTATGAAAAGAAGATTTTTTGAAAACATGTGAGGACATTTTTGGAAGTCTAGAAAAAAATGTTCTAAGGACAAGCAAGTCATGTTTTAAAGAAAATGGTTTAGTGAAAAAGTAAATAAGTTTTTGGAAGAGAAAAACTTAGTAAACAGTTAAATTTAAAAATCCAAATTTTTTATAGAAAGCTGTAGAGGTCTTTAAAAGGAAAAGAGGAATAAGTTTTGAACTTAGAATTTGTAAGTTTTCCCCTTTAGGTTTGGGGAATGATTTAAATTCAAAGAGCTGTAAAGATGCAAGTCTAGAAAGATAAAATGTTAAGTAACCAAGTACCTTTGAATTTAATAGAAACTGCAAAGTAACACTTTTAAAGGCAAGAACTTTGGGATTTGATGTTTCAAAAATTTATAAGCTTTAATTTTTGAAATGAAATGATAAATACCAAACCAAACTTTTAAATATGGAGTAGATAGGAATCATTTCCTAGGTGTGACGAGAAAAGTGTAAGGCTATAGCAGCGATTACTTTTAGTAGTAATAATAAAAGTTCCCGCAAAGTGTATAGGACACTAGTGAGAACCTAGAAATGTTGCTTCATGTGTGTAGACTATAGAAGAATAGTGAAGTGATATTAGTAAGATAGTAAGACACACGTGGTTGGGATGGATAGACCTTAGTTGGGGAAAAAATGAAAGGTAAAGGTAAAGAGAAAATTTCCCCAAGCTTAATTGCCTTTTTAGATAGAGACTGCATAGATTGAAATCCTTATTCGTTGTAGTTAATGAGACTTGGTTATTCCATTTTGAGTATGGAATGGAAGAGATGAATAGATCTTATTCATCGTGAGTAATACAGCGTAAGTTAGTAACGAGTAATAGGCGGTAGGAGGAGCATATGAGTTATTTGGATTCATAGAGTAGGACCTTTCTGTGTTAGAGTGGACATGGTCCTAGACCTCCTAGCCCTAGATGATAGCTGTGTTTAGCTGCTATATTTACCTATCTAGTATCGCTTTGTAGTAGGACTTGTTTTCCCTTTTAGTTATGAGACTGTACTCCTATGTAAGCATTTAGTTCCTATTGTAGTAAATCAATGATGATTAGTATGATGCTCTTTTTCTGTGATGTTCACAAGAAGAGAATAAAAACATAGGATGTATGTAATAAAAGAAAAATAAAAGCCAAAAAGAGTAACTAAAAGAAAAACAACAAATTTAAAGAAAGCGACAGAAACGTCAATAAAAATAAATGAGAATTGCAAAAGAAAGACATATTTTTTTTCCAAAAATTAAGCTTGGAAAATTTTTTTGGAAAGGAAGTTTTTCTTATGTAAACCGTGCTTGGGAAAGAAAATAGAGATTTTTATAGAATAGCGGCATAAGTTCCAAGTATGGAGAAAGAGGTGCGCAAAAGTAAAGCGGTAAATGTGAAGTTTTCCATTTTCTACCTTCTTACTGACATAAGAAATCGAGTTCGGAAAATTAGATTTTTTTGAAATTCGAATATTAAAAGTTGTGTGGTAGGATTTGGAAGTAAAAATTTTTTAACTACGCCCTATTCAGTAGGAGTGTGGGAAAAATTGGAAGAAAATTATTTTAAGTTTTCAAAAGATTGCGTTCATATAAAAATTGCAAGTATATTTAGGATGTGTGCATCATATTTTAAAAAGGAGTTTTTAAAGAAGAAAAGCATTCATATAGGAGGTACCGCTTAGAAATTCATGTACATGCATATATTTTATATTGAATGACACTTTGCACAAGGAACGGATGCTCGCAAAATTGGATGTACACAAAATGGATGTGATTGATACGAGGAATTACATAATTTTACCCTTGTCGAATTTCGGGGATGAAATTTCCTAAAGGGTGGGAGGATGTAACACCCCGCATTTTTTTAGATAATTAAATAATCAAATAACAATGAACAGTGAAAATAAGCATTTTTGTAATTGTTAGAATATGGCTTCAAAACTTATACCATTGTGTTCGTGGCGATTTTCTGATCAATTTCCATGTATAACTTGTCGAAATCCGAGTTAATATGAAGAAGTTACGAGAAGAACCAGAAATTAGAATTAAACGAAAAAAAAGTAAGACCCTACGGGTCAACCAATTGGTCGACCCGAAAAGCACAAGGGTCGACCTGCAAAACACACAGGTCGACCTATAGGTCGACCATCGTTTTTCCCTAGACGAGAAATCGTTCAGGGACATGCCGAAGTTATAAACTTTGATTTTCATGCGATCTGAAGCGTTGTTTTTTGGATCCAACAATTCGCAGGGAGCCTGTGACATGGTTGCACCAGATTCAATCCAAAAATCCGATGGTCTGAGATCCCTAAAGACTACTATAAATAGGACCCTAGGCCTAGCTATTTTCTCACAATCAGATTTTCTCCCAATTGGGTTCATTACCTGAGGCTGAACCCTAAATAGAAAATATTTCTGGGGAGAACATCTTCTTAATAAAAATATTAGATGCCTTAGAAGGGGATCCAGGAAGGCCATGGAGCAAAGCTAAGGACGATAGGTGAGTGGATTTAAATTATATATCTTGTATGTTGATGATATATAATATCGTTAGATTCCCGTTAAATATTTAATTCAGCATTTATTTCAGTAATTAGTTCTACTAATTAGTTATGTTGAAATTGTAAATTTTATAAGAGAAGTGTACTTATATTTAAATGTTATTTATTTGGAAAAAGAAAGGAATCCAATTAAATATAAGTAATATTAGGCTTAAAAGTTGTAGAGAAAGGCATAAGCCTAAAAGTGAGAAATTTACAGTAAATTATGTTAAAATGAGAGAAATGAGTTAAAATGGAGAAAATCTAATAACTTGATTTGGAAGTTAGTGATAGATTAGTTGGTTGGTTTAGAAAAGGGGATACATTTCCATAGTGTAATATTGTAAGAATAACGATAGACGTAACTGCAATAATAAAAGCAAGAAAAATGGAATTAGTGCAAAATATAGACATTACTGTATTTTTCATTACCCAATAATTAGAGAAATAATAAAAGAAATATCTTGCAATTACGAGTTATTGTTTATAGCATTATTTAGTATTAAAATATGGAAATGGATTTTTAGCATAGTTTTTGTAACCAACCAAATAGAATATAACTACTTCCTAGAATAAAAGAGAATAACGTGAAGCGTTAAAGAAATTAAAGAAGAGGAAATAATCAAGTTAATTATTTGCAAGACTAGAAACAATAAACAGAATATGTGACTAGATCTGCATATACTGCGCAGATAGTAGAATAAAAAGTAAAATAGTTATTATGATAAGAAATTTGTGACAGTTGGACTTAGACCCAAGCTAAGACTATCATATAATATTAGAGAACTAAAGAGAATTTAGTATCATAATAAAAGAAGACAGATTAGAATAGAAAAGAGACACTTGCAATTACATTTATAACATTTAGGTAATAAAATAAAGAAAAGAATATAAAAGTAACAATTGCAAGTATAATTTTAACACGAAGGTTATACTTAAAAAGAAAGAAATAGAAGAGGCTTATTTTATCAAACTTAGATCTTGGACTAAGTTAATAAGAAAAATAATAGAAATGGCCCGTACAGGCAGCATTCCCTTTCAGGTTTAGGACTGATGGTCTCACATATAGGTGCGGCTGAACTTGCTGATTAGGGTAAATAAGTAGCCATCAGAATAAGAAAAGTAAACTAAATGCATAGTAAAAGATTAGACGTAGGGTCTAATAAAATGGTAAGGTGCGTTTGGAGCAGCCTGAAAGAGAATCTGGATAAAGAGCCTAACGAAGCAGTTCATCGCAGATTTTAGTACAGAAAGAGCACATCCAACTTAGTTAGTTCGGGCTATAAGGAAGTACGAGACTTTAACGGTGCTGAGAATACTCTAGGATGGCCCTCTGGGGTAGGCCTAACAAAGCTGCACCCCCGAAGGCAGGTTTGTAGGTGTTCCATCAAGAGAGAATGCCTTGACTGCTTTTGCATTGGAGGCCTAACGAAGCGAACCTTTGTAGGCAGTCAAAAGGTTGGTGATGGAGTAGGATTTTCGTATGACACAATACTCTAGTTTGCGAGTAGGTTATAGTGGGTAGGACCCAAATTGATAGTCGCATGCGGAGACCAAGCCATCATCAGTCAGAGCGAGTTCGGGAAAGACTAGAGTTAAACCAATAGGCTAATGATTCTTTCACTATCGAGACATTGGATGAAGGGCACAGCCAATTGGATGTTTAGATTGTTTGCAGTAGGGCACAACCACTTAGCTCTTAAAAGGTCTTTCGATTACTTGAGGGGGACTGCGTGGGGCCATAGCCACGATGAGAAAAGAGATAGACCAAGTAGAATATCTGTATTGTAGGCCTAACGAAGCGGACCTTTACAGATATAGAAAACCACCGACCGAGTTCCGTACAAGGTTGACCTTGTTGGTATAATTCAAGGAGTAGACAGAACGATTACGTGTAATCCTTAAGGTACGCACTAGGTGGTACATTGTGGATGTTCGAGCACTAGTATAAGCTAGTGCGTATGCAGTTTCATGTTTTCATAGCAGACGATGGAACATCTGTATTGTAGGCATCACGAAGCTGTCCTTTACATATGTTGTTACAGTACGCTCTGGTAGCAAGATGATGGAGTCCTTTTCGAGGAGGATACGAAATGTACTATGGGTAGTACCTAGGACCGATGCTGTCTTTGGGCATGTATCTACATATATATTGGTTATTAGGTCTTAATCTACTAAGGAGTAGTTGGGTATGATTCACGCAAAGAGGCAAGAGTATTTGTAACGACCCGTTATTTTGGACCATTCGCATCCATTATAAGTGTATAGGTAGACACTCATGCCGGAATTGAATTGCTCAAAATATCGCGTTGTTAATTTAAATTTGACAAAACTGAACATATACAGTAAATAAATAATCACAGATCACAGACACAGAGTAATAAATGCAGCGGAAATAAAAGAGAGTAGTTCATGAAGCTACTATATAAATATATAAGTTACATCAGAGTTAAACCAGATACAACGGAAGAGTAATACGATACATCAGATACAAATCAGAATACATCACTGGAATCAGCGAATACTGAAAGCAGGATAGATGGTTGCATCTTCAAGCAAAGCTCCAACTTCAAAGGTGAGTCTCGAATACTGGTACACTCAGTCTGACCCGAGCGTAAAGCAAAACACAAAACACTCGAGTCAGGATTAACATTCTTATCAATAAATCCAACTCAAGTGAAATAGCAATTGAAATACAAGTAACTCAAAGGATGTTTGGAATAACCATCCTTTAAGGATCCGTTAAACTATCTACTATGTAGTAGTGTACGATAAGTAGATAATGTCTATCAGTAATATAAGATATCAAAATAGTGTTAAGGCGTTACCATTATCCCCCTTAACACATTTTATATAAACGTTATAGTCTATGCAGCACTGTAAACTCCACCGTAAACTAGTGGGATATCAGGGAGTACTCCATAGGTATAACGCAAAACAAATTCGTAGTGGTCGCGTATATAGGGATCCAAGTATGACAAGGCACATGAGGCAATACCCAAGGTAGTGAAACTACCGTTTGCCTGATCCGGACTGGTGAGAACGCATCGCCGCAGCGATCGCAACACCGCGAAACAACACTCCCAAATCAAGGGTGCACCAATCGACAACAAGTAATGAGTAGTTTCGAAGAAGTGTGTTCGCTCGAGGTAGCTAGCCCCCATTTGGCCCGGCACGGCTCCTGTTTTAGTCATTTCCAATTTGACACAAGTGTCAAGGCTATCCATTATCGTTCTCTTTCTTCAGTCATCACGTACATCATTCCAACCACTTCATTCTGGATCACACTCCGCGTATAGTTATTAAAGTGGTTTTCGGTTTAGACAGAGAGTATGTCCTTAACCGATTCCGGTCTCTTTAATAACCTTCGAAATTATTACACCGATTGGTCATTTAATAAATTTCAAAACCAAATCAATTACAATTTCAATTAGAATTTGTAAATCAACATTTCATTTGTCTTTCTAAAACAATTTCCATAATTTACGTTTCAAAACTTCCAAATTCATAATTTCAAAATCTTATAATTCAATTTCAATTTCTTTTAAAACAATTCAAACATTGATTCAAGTTCGTATATAAGTTTCATTCCAAAATCATTTAAATTAATTTAATTTAACATTCAAATCAATTTAAATTCATTTATCTATTTCATTCAATATTTGTTAAGTTAATTTGTCATTCAAAACAATTTCTATTAAATTTCCAATTCGTTAAATCAATTACTTAAGTTCAACTTCATTATATCAAAACTTCAAATTGTATTACATTAGATTTGTCAAATCAATTCTTTACATTACAAGTCTTACATTAATTTCAATAAATCACATTTTATTTCTTGTTAAAGAAATTCGATTTCACTTGTTTATTTACTTAGTTGCAAATTTCAAAACTCAATTAATAAAGAACTAAATTTCACTAATTAAAAAGTTCAATTTTAATTATCAAAGGATTCAATTTTATTTAATTATTAAATAATTCAATCTCATTAAATTATTAAATAATTTCGAAACTTAATTCAATCATTTCTTAAATTAAACCACATTCTTCCATCAATTTCTTTATTAATATTTTGTTTCAGATTATTAAATATTCACATTTAAATTTCATTAAAATTCAATTTCCAACTTCGTTTCAAAACCATATTATTTATTCAAATAAAATCTTCATTTTATTTTTAAATCAAATTATTGACCAATCGGGTTTTATTTAATTCTCTATCCTAGGTCAAAGTTTAATTTGGGTATTTATCATTTCAACCCGATTCCAATTCAATTCAAAATCAAAGCATAGCAAAGGGAACTTGCAGTGTGATAACTGGGATGGTGTCAAAGTAAATAAACAAGCAATAAAAACAACCAATATCAATACAATAATCAATTCAAATAACCCCGAAATAATCGTATTAATTCACATTGTTGTTTGTGCAAATTAATATAATCATTTCTAGAATCTACACTATCATTTCATGTAGATTAAAGATTTATTACACTATTATTTGATGCGGTTCTACACTTGACATTTCTTATTTGATTTCATACCATAAATTCAAAGGGTTCAAGGGTAATTAACCATTTCTACGTGTCAAATAATTAAACATTTAAGGGGTCATATTTTACAATTTACTAATCAAATCTAACACATATATCAATTCAAACTTTAACTATCCTACATCAAATTCAGTTGCATGTTATTTATCACTTATACATTTACAATTTAACGACCAATGTAAACATCAACAATCAATCAATTAACAGCCAAACTGTATTATCATCGCATAAATAATTAACAGATATTGGTGTCAGATGTCACAGGTGAACTGATACAGGTAATAACATAAATAACAGTATAAACAACTAATAGCAGAAATATTTCAATTGTCGTTTCAATTGAAATCAAATTTAATAAATAAAAGAACATTAATCGTGAGTGATTGCTCACCTTTCGAGGTTAGAGCGATAGACAATGAAGTTGAGTAACAAATCCAAGCATGAGTTTCAAAGCAAAGCAGGATTGGCACGAATTCGACGAACAAAGCTGATATAGATGAAAACGAATCAGAATCATCTAGTTATACACAGAATATATATTATTATTATTATTTTTATTAAATCAATATTTAAAGCAAAAATAAAGTGTGTGTATATATTTATTATAAAACAACGAAATATATAAACCATATACAACTGTATAATTAAAATGGTATAAAATTATCAAAACAAAAATCTATGAAACCAAGACTTGAGTATAGGTTCACAACGTATAAGAATTCAACTAAAAGTAACCTCTGCCCATATACAAAACTAGACTTAAGTATATACAAACTTATAGCTGGAATAACTTATATTAAAATAATATAAAAATCATTGTATTAAATTAAACCCGTATATATAAAGTCACAATATATGTTGAAATAATTACAGATATATATATACTCAGCCGTATCCTTATATATATAAAACCAATATACATAAAAAATAATATAACAACACATACAATACTTCATTTCAATCTAGTATAAAGTAATATATATAAGTACATATGAACAAGACAACTAGACTACATATATGAGGTAAACACTTTACATATACCCGCATACCCATATAAAATCTATATTCTATCATAGTTACATGTAGAAGCTGCAAACATAAGATACTAAAAATATATAACCAGGATCGAAATATTATTATATCGTTTTAAAATTTTCTATATATACTTTATCTATCCTAACAATATAAAACTAACGTGAAATCTGCACATCTATCTACTGTTATAAACTACGAATATACATATACAATCTTCTATACCTTTACAAAGAAACTGTACTATAGTTTATATATACTTTTTTTTACAATAATAGATCATAAAACTGTAAATCTTATTATACAACTCTTTATATGCAACTGAATAAAACAGCAATACTTCCATAACTTATAATATATATAACTGACATGCACACTATTTACATTTATGTGAAATACACACGTACGATTCTACATATATATGTTTATATACATATATACACAAACAAATCTTATATATATATAAAACATTCATTTTATTAAACTTGTTCAAACTTTCATACGGTGACCATTCTATGGTTATATACTTATGAACTAGTATATATAAGGATGTACATATATTTTAAACTTATACATAAAAATATATGTATATATTTACTATAACTAAATATCCAAAATATATACGAACTTGTTATATATACTTAACTATGAATAAACTGAGATAACATTTCATGTACAAATGACGTTTAAAACCAATAGTAAAACAATACTGTAAAGGTATTATTTATATCAAAATATATAAATTATTATACTGCATACTCAGCTTACATAAAAAAAAAAGTCTCGGCTTGCTTGTGGGGAAGGCCGCACGTGAATGAGGAGACAACAACGAATTGTGGAGCTCGGCCGGTGATTTCTGTTGAGAAGGTGGGAGGCTGGATCCAATGGCAACTCGGGTTTCGGTGAGGCAAAAGCGGAGGCCGGAAGATGGCGCCCTGGGTGCGTGAGTCGGAGGGTACTGGATTGGCTGGAGATGGGAACAAAGCGGAAGTCAGGGCGTTGCCAGGTAGAGAGCTGGCGGTGATAGGAACAAGGCGGAAGTTAGGGCGTGAGCAGTTGAGAGATGAAGAGTGGACTTGGATGTTGGGCGAGCTGGTCTCAGCTGGTGAACAATGAATTGCAAAGCAAACATGAACAGGCTTGGGGACGTGATGAATGTGTATCACAATTTGGTTATGTGATGTCATTCATTCCCTTCGCAACTTGA
This sequence comes from Allium fistulosum, assembly GCA_030737815.1. Lineage (NCBI taxonomy): Eukaryota > Viridiplantae > Streptophyta > Magnoliopsida > Asparagales > Amaryllidaceae > Allium > Allium fistulosum. The sequence goes on from CM060902.1 coordinate 524,774,972, forward strand.
ATAAATTTTTTTTTAGTGGCCATCGGCCATGGAACAAGCATGGAGGAGGGGAATGGAAGTGACAGCAAGTTGCAATATGCAGGGAACGAAATGGAACAAAGTTATAAAGGCAAAATAAATAAAAGTGAACCATTGCATGGGAAACGTATACAATAAATATAGAGTGATTGGAAAAGGAAGAGTCCCCTCAGATTTAGCTGCCTTCCAGCCTGTGAGTTTCAAATTTCGAAAACGAAGGAAATTGTAAAGTCACAAATAAATGTACCGTTACAACGAACATTTCATTGGTTCCATCGTGAACTGGACCTCAAAATACAAAAATAAATATACCATAGAGATCAGCACGACGATACGATCAAAACGGTATACAGATATTAGTGGTTCGATCGAATTATAAAAATTCGAATTTTCTAATAGTGGAAAATGCAAGAAAAACGCTGAAAAATAAGATCGACGGAGCCAAAGATGTCCAAATTTGGAAAAACGACAAACTGACATCTTGCTTAGAAGATGGTTTAGAATTTTTCTATGTAAAAATATTTAGGTTTCGGAAACATTTTATTTTCATCGCTTTTTAACTGATTAAATTGAAGTAAATTTACGTGCGAAATAAACTTTTATATTTTCGGACGAAAATTTACCAGTTGCTATGTTTAACTAGACTCATTCCAAATATCAAATTTTTATTTCAAAATTTTATCGTTTAAAATTTCAACTAATTACATTATTAAAATAGTTGAAATTTACGGGTCGTTACACTCTCCCCCACTCAAAACTTTTCGTCCCCGAAAAGGAACGAGGTAGGAGAATAGAAACAACCAGAAAGAAAAACAGATTTGAAATACAAAATAACAATTAATTTAAACCATATAAATTCTAATTTAAATTAATTGATATTCAATAATTGATTTAATCCATTTGATTTCACTTAAGTGAAATCAACCTTAATTATTTCTAAATTTATTATCTTATTATCCAATTATGTTTAATTAACAAATTTCTAAAATCATAAATTAGAATAGTCATTTAATAAAATCATATTTATTCATCAAATTTAATTTTCTTTATTCCAAATTATTATCAAGTTTATTTCACTTAATATATCTTATTACATATATTTAAAACATATAAATTAATTTAAACCATATAAATTTCAATTTAAATTAATTTATATTCATTAATTGATTTTAAATTCAAGGTATTTCCATAAGTTGATCTAATTTCAATTTATTAATTAACCTTCAAAATAAAATTTATTTTTCAATTATCTTATTATTCTATTTATCTCTATTAACATTTTATAATTAAAATTTAAGTGTATAACATTTATTATAACCACTCAAATTTTATTCATAAAACATTTTATATTGTATATTATCCAATTACATTTTAACTTCTGAATAATTTAGGTAAGTTGTATTAGAATGCAGTTGAACAATATACAAATAAAATTTTCCCAATTCTATTATTCAAGTTTAAATATTTATTCCAAATTTTGGTTTTATTTATAATTAAAATCATCCTTTAATAAAATTTAAGAATTAGATTTTCGATTAACTTTAAACAATTTAGAGATATATATAATATATTTATATCAAATCAAATTAAATTTTAAAATAAGATACTTATATATATATAAATCAAATTATACTGAAGAAATTCAAATCAAAATATTTTTCAAAACAAAACCGTAGCAAAGCTACAGAATAGTATCTCCACTTCGAAACTCGAAAATGAATGTCGATGATGCGGCCGCCATCACCGAAATTATTTTCCAGCGATAAAGAGAAGAGCACTGATTTCAACATTTTAAAAATTCTTTGAAAATGATTTCTATTCGAAAATACTTCCAATAATATATACTTTAAAATTTTAAAAACCAAAGTTCGAAATCACCAGAAACTAATAAATTCTCAAATTTCTGAATTAAATTCATTTCAAATTCCAATCAATTTATAGCCAAGTTTATAAATTCATTTATTTATATTATGCAATAGTCAATGGTTTACAAAACAATAAATGAAAATCAAATATTATTATTTCAGACAACAAATTCATTAAAAATTTAATTCCAGAAAACTTATATTTATATATAATATAATCATACAAAACTTTTATTTTATTTATCAAATTTGAAAACGATATTGTGTCAGTTTGCTCTGCTCAAGTGTTTTGGAAATCCTATCGATAGCGTTGATCAAACGAATCGATCGAAAACCGAAATCAACATCAACAACTCAAACAACACAATATATAAAAAAACATTTTAAAATTAATTTACAAATACACTTCCTCACTTAAAGATACAATAATGCATTTCAAAGCAAGGATAGAGATCCAAAAATTTTGATAGACTCAAATCAAAGAGAATTTCGATTCGAAGATAGGTTTGAAACAAAGACGAGATAATTAAATAACAAAATAAGGCGATGGATAAGTTTATATAAATTGCGGGCAACCTTAACCCGGTCAACCATGACTTCAAGAATAAGATCGATGCAGAATTTCGAGGCAAATCTACATTTGATCTCAAGAAATAGAATTTAGGTATAGCAAGAAATAGATAGCATCGTAAACCGAGGATACAGAAATCTTCGGTAAATCAATGCCTATTGTAAAGGAGTTTCAGCCTTTTCAAATCATTCGAAGTTTGGCGAGACCGCCGATTCATTATAAAGATCATTCGAAGTGGAGTTATGTGATACTCCAGAATTGAAAGAAGACGAATAGTGAGGGACACGAATGAAATTTGGAACCGTAGGGAACGTTCCAAAATTCAAAAGAATCGAGTCAAAAGGAAGAGATTGAAACTCGAATGAGAGTGATTCTGTAAATACATTTACCCTATATGCTAAGTTTTGCCTAGAGCTACCAAAGCTCTGATACCAACTGTAACGACCCGTTATTTTGGACCATTCACATCCATTATAAGTGTATAGGTAGACACTCATGCCGGAATTGAATTGCTCAAAATATCGCGTTGTTAATTTAAATTTGACAAAACTGAACATATACAGTAAATAAATAATCACAGATCATATGTAACGACCCAGAATTTTGACCAAATTAAATTGAGAATATTTAATTAATTTTAAATATTTGAACAATGATTTAATTTGAATCCCGAATATAACTTTGAATAAGATGATTAAATTATAAAATTTAATCTAGTGTGAGTTGAATAAAATGTTGTATCTTCAATTTTAAGCTGAAGAAAAATATTTCAAAAGCTTTTAAAATTCGTATTGATAACACTGAAGATAATAGAAGCTTCAGAATTGAGTTTGGAAACAATTTGATCAGTTTTGAAATTAATTGTTTGAACCGATATTTGAAAATAGTCATTTTTCAAACAGTTTCGGAATTCGACGAAACCAGTTCCATTGGGTCCGTAATATCGAATTATTACCGGGTTTCAAATTTCGTATTTTTCAGACTTGCCGTGTGAGTGTACGATAAGAAAACGCGTTGAAGTTTAAACTGAATTCGGTTTGAATTTAAACTTAAAATTTTGTTAAACGACAATACGTACGAGCCGCACCCAATTTGTCTCCCTCGTACCTTCTATTCTTCGAGCAGAAAACAAAATCATTTCGTTCGATTTTAAAATATCTTGCCTCCTTCTGTACAAATCAAAACGCAGAAGAAATCATCTCGTTCAAATCTAAAATGGCCGAAGCCTCTTTTAAATTCAAATCGAGCTCCTTCCTCCACAAAACAAATTATAATTCACGAAATAAAAATCGAATGGCCGAGCTCCTCAATTTCGTTCAAAAGAAAAATGGTGTGGTCGCTGGCAGGTGGATCGCGGAGCACGGGGGCGTGACAACTTCGATGGCGACTTCAATCACGACGTCTAGGGCAGAAGCAGGGTCGATGGCTCGAGGCCGTGACGATCTGGCGACCATGCCGGAGGCCACGAGCTCAGGCACGACTGGAGGCGGCGGGTGGTCGCGATAGCACGCACACGTGTGGTCGAGCTAGGGCAGCAGTAGTGCCAGGGGAAAACTCGCGAAGCTCGCGTTCGATCGAAGGCTGAAGGCGTTCTCGGTGGAACGGTGATGTCTGGAAGGGGATTTCGCGCGCGTGGGGGATTCGAGCATCGGTGATGCGACATGGGATGGGAGCTGTTAGGGTTGGGGATTGCGCGACGCCTTGACAACCGCGGCTGGAGATGGTGAGGCGCGACGGCAAGCTCGCGTAGGCGTGCGATGGTGGCAGCGTTCAGGCGATTTGGGGTTCATTCGATTCTGTCAAGTAAGGTATAAATTTTTTGTTGTTAAATTTGATTGTAATTAAAATACTTGTTATCAGGAAAATATTATACAGTTTCAAATTTTTATACTGGCAGTAAAAGAAATGAAATGAAAATTTAATAATTTGATTTTTATAGATAGGCAGATAAAAGAAAACATTTGCTTAAATTTAAATCGTTAGAAAATTAAATTTATTAAAGGAGATGTAGTTTTTAAATTTAATGTTTGTTAAATAAATTATTAAAGGAGAAATTGGTTAATTAAAACTATCAAAACGAAAATTTTTGATTCGATTAAATTCGAATATTAATAAATTTATACATTGTTGTACAAGGTCAAAACTTGGAGAAAACAAACTGGAACCAAAAAAATAAGCCGGTTTGAATTGGAAAGCAAAATAAAAGCTAAGGTGAGATCTTCTCACTCAAATGAAAGTGGATTTGTTTGTAGTTATTGATTGATTTTTTGACTGTTTGGATTGTTGATATTAGATATAGTAGGATATATATCTATATATATAGCAATATATACATATTGGCATATGTATATATTGGATTGATGATTTCCCGCCTCGTATAGTGGATGAGACCCTATTGCGCCGTTAGTAAGCGGATTTTTATAAAACCTATATACCGCGATATTCCACCTCGAAGTGGAATGGTATTGTGCTAACGTCTTTGGATGCAGGGAAACATGTTGGAGGGATCCAACTGGATTCCTCACCAGTATTTATTTATTTACAGATATATTGATATAGATCTGTTATCATATTGATATATGATATTGACTGTTGTGATGGACTAATTGATGCGTTGCATCATTGGATTCAAAATTTTGAAGTTTAAAAATAACAATTTTAACTTTAAAAGAGATTTTTAAAGTGATTATTTGTAAGTATACGATTTATTAAATTTTTGGAATTATTTATCTTAAATAAATAAAAGTTATAAATTTAAAGTTATGGAAATTATAATGTTTGTGAAATGTAACCAAAAGATGATTTCTGAAATTAATAGTTAAGTAATTTATAAAATAGTTTAAATAGAGATTTTTGAATTTATTATGAAAGCTCTATATATAAGATTTGTAAAATTTGATTTTTATAAATCAAAGTGATGAAAATTATAAACGAGTTTTAAAGACGTTTTAAATGATGTTAAAATGGGTTTTATAAAGGACAGAATAAATGATTTGTGAAGTCCTAAAAGAACGATTTTTGTAAATAAACGAATTATAAGTGTTTAACTTATAGAATGGACTTTTGGTAGAAAATTGAGTTATAAATTGAATTGGATAAAAAAAAGGAATTTATAAGTTGAAGTAGTTATAAAATATAAAATTGTGATTTATAAACGTTGTTTATGAATCCGAAATCACTTATTTTGATAAGTGAATTGTAGAAGTTAATTAAAGGAATTATATCCACGATTTTGGACAGTGGATAAGCCTTTAAACAAAACGTGTAGAAATGTTGAATTTGGATAACGAACTATATTCACGATTTTGGACAGTGAATATAATACTTAATAAAATGGTTGTGTTTTGGGAAGTAAATATTATGAAATGAAGTAATTGTTTTAAAAGATGTTTTAAAACGTGTTAAAATATTGAAATCATAGATTTCAACATTTATTGTTGAAATAGACGTTTTCGAGAAATAAGGAAATGATGGACTATAACACTGTTGTTATAGTAAATGATTTTCGAAAGAAAATGTTTTATGTAGTATTGGGATTCATATATCTATCTTAAATCCAAATCCCTATACTAGTGATTTTGAGTCGTCGTAACGATGTTTTACGCAACATTCGTTTTGACTCAAATAGATGTTAAAATTAATGATTTCCTTAAAGAATGAAATGTATACTTAATATTGATTTAAGTATATTGAATATTTTCAAATGTTGAAAATAAATAGATTTGTGGAATACTTATTTTTTTTAAATAAGTATGGAAATGCTTTTCCAATCTGAAATGAACTGTTTTAAGATTTTATCTTCAAAGATAAAATGAAATGTGGGAATTGATTTGAAATTGTTTTCAAATGGTTAAGTGTGGAAATTATATATCTAGTAAAGATATTTTTGAAGAATAAATAATTTGGAAAATTATTTGGAATCTGGTGATGTTGCGCATCTTTATTGATAGTTAAATAACCGACTATCAATAATTACCTTTAGATAGGTATTTGTTGTGAATTGGATGAATTTGAATGCCACACTTATTTTTGAATAATCGCTCACTATTCGGGTTAGCCGGGAAAGGACCATGGGGTCGTATAACCCATTTCGAATATGTGATACGTCGTTATGAATTGCATTTGAAGACCGGTGTTGAAGACCGGATATTTTTGAAAACGGAAGGATTACCGTCGAGTTACTCTACATCGGCTGATCTCGATTTAGAGGTTTTATCACCCTTAGTGACGGGAAGTCCTGACGTGATTGAAAATTATCCGGATGTGCAAGGGCTTCGTGAGAAGTGCCTTCGGTTCTGTTCGATCCCGGAACAGACTTGTATGGATTGTGTGTCTGACGTTACAATTTGAGATATAAAGCTGATTTCTTTCAAATACATTTCTGTTGGTGGCGGAGAATTTATTCTCTTAGCTTAACACCCTTCTCTGAGACGTACGAGCTCAGAGGTTATGTAGTTGAAATTTATCAGCGATATGTCCCAATTTGGTAACGTGGCATACTGAGTGTTGCTGTGAAATGATCGGTGTTTGATCATTTGCGATATGATCATTTGTTTGATCTTATATCTTTGTGATCATAGGTTGATCATTTTTGTTTGACCCAAAGCAGGGCTTTGTAGAAAGCGTAGCTTTGTGGACGAGACTTCATCGAGCCTCACACCCCGGAAATGGTCGAAACAGGAAGGATGCAGCAAGGTTCTAGGGAGTAGCGCCCCTTAGTGTATGTCATTCCTTCTGGATAAAGGTGGTATCATGGTATGGAGCCCAGATACTTAACCTCTGTGGTTGCTGCAAAAATTTATTTCTTTGTGGTTGTTGGAAATCGGGGATCCTCGGGAAGATCGGTGACGATCGGGGGATGGCATACGCGTGTCAGTAGTTACCTATTTTTGCAAAGGTAACTCGGCCTTGTGTTGGCAGAGATCCGGTTAGGTTCTCGGGTCGTCTATTCCAGGGACGTACCCATCGTGGATAGGAAGTTCCTTGGCCTGACCATTTGTTGGAAATCCAAAGAAACAATACGCGACTTGTACGGTTTTAGTTGTAGAACCTGCCATCTAATATGGCAGCTATAGCAAGCATACTATAATGGTACCTATGCTGGCTAAGATTTATATTCTACTTTCGAAATGTTTTCTACACTATGCACTAATAATAATATCAAAAAGAATTTGACTTTTGCGTAGTAAGCATCTTTGACTATCATAAGAAGAAATCTCCTCCAAGTCTGCGTTTGCATTGTGTGTGTGGCGGGAGGTCTTATGGTAGTTTCATTTTCCAAAAGCATTGCGAATTGACTTTAAAAAATTATTTTGTTGTTATAAAGAATAACTGTTTTACGATCTCACACCAGTCACCATGACTGACTCGGAGTTTATTGTTCCCTTCTAAACTCTGGGTGCCCACCAATTTCCACACGGGCAGCCTAGAGTTATGTTATCAGGATAGTCTGGATATTCTGGATCTTTGGAGATAAGATGGATGGCGAGACGTAGTATTTGTATCTGATAGTATCTATTCTGCTGTGTATTCTGTATGAGGACAAGTTTATAAAACTGTCCATTGTTGTATATTGACTCTGATTGATGTATGTATAAACTGATATAGTTCTTTGTTTTAAAAAGACTATTGATTATCTATTATATGTTATTCCGCTGCGATGTGTAAGATTCTGATATTGTTTTCTGTTCTGTTGTTCTTCCGTGATGTTATTCTTTTTCTTTCTGTTCCTTCTTTTCTTCTTCTTCTTCTACTTTTTTTCTTCTTTCTTAAAACCCTCACTATTGGAGTTTCCGGCACTCGATTGCTCGGCAGTCGATAAAGTGAGTATCGATGTCGAATTTTCGAAAGTCGAAAAATTCCGTATATGACAGCGTGGTATCAGAGCATATGGTTAAGCGACAACCCTGCTCTGTTGGGTGTTACTCATTAGAGATAGAGTCAGTAGTACTCTAGAATGAGTTTGAGTGTAATAATAGATATGAGCGCGTATTTGTTATTGAATATAAAATTGTTTTGTATTGTGATGATTGGTTTATTGAGTGGCATATGAACCTTCGTCGGCACAGTCTGCAAAACTGTATCGAAGGGGTTTCTAAACACTCGAATAGAACAGTTCGGCACAATATTGTTTTAAATAGGGTAAATGAGATAATTTTGCCCAAAACTATTTTTGTATAGAAAAGAAATGTTTTTCTATGAAGTACTATAGTATATGGTTGCATGGATGTTAGGAAGTAATAATAGTGAATTATCATCACTGAAATTGAATAAGAAATTGAAATCGTAACTCCAAAATTAAGAAATAAATTCACATATAAATGAAATTTGAGAATATAAATTATAAATGTGATTTGTAATTTAAAACGGAATTCCAAAGAAGTTTTTGAAAATGTTTTGAAAAGAATTTGAAAATTTTGGAGATTTGGAAAGTTTAAATCATTTTTGATTTGAAAATGGATTACGAAGGTTTTGAAAAGTATTTTGGAGAGATCAAAGCTCTAAACTCTTTTCGGTCGCTGGAAAATAACTTTGGTAATGACTGCAGCATTATCGATGTTCATTTTCGGGTTTCCAAAAGAGGTATTGCTGCCAAATTATTTTAAATGAAGGTTGTTCGAAAAAAAAAATTGGGGTTTTGTTTTGGAAATTCAAAGGATGATTTGAATTGTTTTCAAAATGGCTTTGAAATATTGGTAAACTCTGGAATGCTATATAAAAATATTTATGAAATATTATGAAATTGATAACTTGTAAAGTTTAAAGTTTAAAGTTTAAATAAAAATCCATTTAACGAATGAAATTTATAAATGTGAGTTGAAATATAAAGAGATGAATTCATATATGAATAAAATGGTGAATATAAATTGTAAATGAATTTATAAAAGAAAATAGAATTCCAAGAAGATAATTGGAAATAAAATTCCTTAATGAAATGGAATTGTGAATGTGAATGTCTAAATGATTGTATAAATCAAGATGTAAATAAGTTGATAACTTATAGAATTTTTGAAATCTGATTGGAATGAAATTCAAATTAAAGACGAATGAATTAGTAATTGGAACTAATTTAAAAATAATGCAGTTATGAATGAAAGATAATTGATAAATTCAATATTTCAGAATTGAAGATAAACCGAATCCAAATTAGATTGGAATTGTGAATTGAATTCAAATGAAAATTTGGAATATAAAATTGAATGAGAATAGATATATAACTTCAACGGTGAAGTAAAACTATATAAGCAGTTATATTGAAAATTTTGTAATTGAATGTACGAAATGGTTTGAATATATGTAACTAGATATAATGGCTAGTAGGATATACAGGTATAAAGGAATTGGATTTGATTTTCAAAGATGAATTTGAATTTGCTCGAAAAAGGTAAGTATTTGAATTATAATATGAGTTTTTGATGATTTCTTGTCTAGCCGCTTGGCTTTTTCTTTTTCTTTTTGAAATCTGAGAGTCCGTAGGGACGTTTTGTAGTCGTACCGTATTAGCCGCGCAAAGGAGACGCGGGCGAAATTTTTCGAAAATTTAGGGCGTTAGAAAATTTTTGAGAAATTTTGAAAGTTTAAATTTGAAATTTGAATTAAAATTTGAATTGTTAAGAAAACAATGTTGTTTTGAACTATAATTGAAGTTGGAAAGCTAGTTGAATTGATAACGGATCTGTAGTAGAGAGATTTGTTTTGAAATTTGATAAAACTATTTGGATTGTGAAAAATAATAGACGAGTTAAGGACCTTTTTTCCTGACTTGTAATTTCGAGGACGAAATTCTTTTAAGGAAGGAAGTCTGTAACGACCCAGAATTTTGACCAAATTAAATTGAGAATATTTAATTAATTTTAAATATTTGAACAATGATTTAATTTGAATCCCGAATATAACTTTGAATAAGATGATTAAATTATAAAATTTAATCTAGTGTGAGTTGAATAAAATGTTGTATCTTCAATTTTAAGCTGAAGAAAAATATTTCAAAAGCTTTTAAAATTCGTATTGATAACACTGAAGATAATAGAAGCTTCAGAATTGAGTTTGGAAACAATTTGATCAGTTTTGAAATTAATTGTTTGAACCGATATTTGAAAATAGTCATTTTTTAAACAGTCTTGGAATTCGACGAAACCAGTTCCATTGGGTCCGTAATATCGAATTATTACCGGGTTTCAAATTTCCTATTTTTCAGACTTGCCGTGTGAGCGTACGATAAGAAAACGCGTTGAAGTTTAAACTGAATTCGGTTTGAATTTAAACTTAAAATTTTGTTAAACGACAATACGTACGAGCCGCACCCAATTTGTCTCCCTCGTACCTTCTATTCTTCGAGCAGAAAACAAAATCATTTCTTTCGATTTTAAAATATCTTGCCTCCTTCTGTACAAATCAAAACGCAGAAGAAATCATCTCGTTCAGATCTAAAATGGCCGAAGCCTCTTTTAAATTCAAATCGAGCTCCTTCCTCCACAAAACAAATTATAATTCACGAAATAAAAATCGAATGGCCGAGCTCCTCAATTTCGTTCAAAAGAAAAATGGTGTGGTCGCTGGCAGGTGGATCGCGGAGCACGGGGGCGTGACAACTTCGATGGCGACTTCAATCGCGACGTCTAGGGCAGAAGCAGGGTCGATGGCTCGAGGCCGTGACGATCTGGCGACCATGCCGGAGGCCACGAGCTCAGGCACGACTGGAGGCGGCGGGTGGTCGCGATAGCACGCACACGTGTGGTCGAGCTAGGGCAGCAGTAGTGCCAGGGGAAAACTCGCGAAGCTCGCGTTCGATCGAAGGCTGAAGGCGTTCTCGGTGGAACGGTGATGTCTGGAAGGGGATTTCGCGCGCGTGGGGGATTCGAGCATCGGTGATGCGACGTGGGATGGGAGCTGTTAGGGTTGGGGATTGCGCGACGCCTTGACAACCGCGGCTGGAGATGGTGAGGCGCGACGGCAAGCTCGCGTAGGCGTGCGATGGTGGCAGCGTTCAGGCGATTTGGGGTTCATTCGATTCTGTCAAGTAAGGTATAAATTTTTTGTTGTTAAATTTGATTGTAATTAAAATACTTGTTATCAGGAAAATATTATACAGTTTCAAATTTTTATACTAGCAGTAAAAGAAATGAAATGAAAATTTAATAATTTGATTTTTATAGATAGGCAGATAAAAGAAAACATTTGCTTAAATTTAAATGGTTAGAAAATTAAATTTATTAAAGGAGATGTAGTTTTTAAATTTAATGTTTGTTAAATAAATTATTAAAGGAGAAATTGGTTAATTAAAACTATCAAAACGAAATTTTTTGATTCGATTAAATTCGAATATTAATAAATTTATACATTGTTGTACAAGGTCAAAACTTGGAGAAAACAAACAAGAACCAAAAAAATAAGCCGGTTTGAATTGGAAAGCAAAATAAAAGCTAAGGTGAGATCTTCTCACTCAAATGAAAGTGGATTTGTTTGTAGTTATTGATTGATTTTTTGACTGTTTGGATTGTTGATATTAGATATAGTAGGATATATATCTATATATATAGCAATATATACATATTGGCATATGTATATATTGGATTGATGATTTCCCGCCTCGTATAGCGGATGAGACCCTATTGCGCCGTTAGTAAGCGGATTTTTATAAAACCTATATACCGCGATATTCCACCTCGAAGTGGAATGGTATTGTGCTAACGTCTTTGGATGTAGGGAAACAGGTTGGAGGGATCCAACTGGATTCCTCACCAGTATTTATTTATTTACAGATATATTGATATAGATCTGTTATCATATTGATATATGATATTGACTGTTGTGATGGACTAATTGATGCGTTGCATCATTGGATTCAAAATTTTGAAGTTTAAAAATAACAATTTTAACTTTAAAAGAGATTTTTAAAGTGATTATTTGTAAGTATACGATTTATTAAATTTTTGGAATTATTTATCTTAAATAAATAAAAGTTATAAATTTAAAGTTATGGAAATTATAATGTTTGTGAAATGTTACCAAAAGATGATTTTTGAAATTAATAGTTAAGTAATTTATAAAATAGTTTAAATAGAGATTTTTGAATTTATTATGAAAGCTCTATATATAAGATTTGTAAAATTTGATTTTTATAAATCAAAGTGATGAAAATTATAAAGGAGTTTTAAAGACGTTTTAAATGATGTTAAAATGGGTTTTATAAAGGACAGAATAAATGATTTGTGATGTCCTAAAAGAACGATTTTTGTAAATAAACGAATTATAAGTGTTTAACTTATAGAATGGACTTTTGGTAGAAAATTGAGTTATAAATTGAATTGGATAAAAAAAAGGAATTTATAAGTTGAAGTAGTTATAAAATATAAAATTGTGATTTATAAACGTTGTTTATGAATCCGAAATCACTTATTTTGATAAGTGAATTGTAGAAGTTAATTAAAGGAATTATATCCACGATTTTGGACAGTGGATAAGCCTTTAAACAAAACGTGTAGAAATGTTGAATTTGGATAACGAACTATATTCACGATTTTGGACAGTGAATATAATACTTAATAAAATGGTTGTGTTTTGGGAAGTAAATATTATGAAATGAAGTAATTGTTTTAAAAGATGTTTTAAAACGTGTTAAAATATCGAAATCATAGATTTCAACATTTATTGTTGAAATAGACGTTTTCGAGAAATAAGGAAATGATGGACTATAACACTGTTGTTATAGTAAATGATTTTCGAAAGAAAATGTTTTATGTAGTATTGGGATTCATATATCTATCTTAAATCCGAATCCCTATACTAGTGATTTTGAGTCGTCGTAACGATGTTTTACGCAACATTCGTTTTGACTCAAATAGATGTTAAAATTAATGATTTCCTTAAAGAATGAAATGTATACTTAATATTGATTTAAGTATATTGAATATTTTCAAATGTTGAAAATAAATAGATTTGTGGAATACTTATTTTTTTTTAAATAAGTATGGAAATGCTTTTCCAATCTGAAATGAACTGTTTTAAGAATTTATCTTCAAAGATAAAATGAAATGTGGAAATTGATTTGAAATTGTTTTCAAATGGTTAAGTGTGGAAATTATATATCTAGTAAAGATATTTTTGAAGAATAAATAATTTGGAAAATTATTTGGAATCTGGTGATGTTGCGCATCTTTATTGATAGTTAAATAACCGACTATCAATAATTACCTTTAGATAGGTATTTGTTATGAATTGGATGAATTTGAATGCCACACTTATTTTTGAATAATCGCTCACTATTCGGGTTAGCCGGGAAAGGACCATGGGGTCGTATAACCCATTCCGAATATGTGATACGTCGTTATGAATTGCATTTGAAGACCGGTGTTGAAGACCGGATATTTTTGAAAACGGAAGGATTACCGTCGAGTTACTCTACATCGGCTGATCTTCGATTTAGAGGTTTTATCACCCTTAGTGACGGGAAGTCCTGACGTGATTGAAAATTATCCGGATGTGCAAGGGCTTCGTGAGAAGTGCCTTCGGTTCTGTTCGATCCCGGAACAGACTTGTATGGATTGTGTGTCTGACGTTACAATTTGAGATATAAAGCTGATTTCTTTCAAATACATTTCTATTAGTGGCGAAGAATTTATTCTATTAGCTTAACACCCTTCTCTGAGACGTACGAGCTCAGAGGTTATGTAGTTGAAATTTATCAGCGATATGTCCCAATTTGGTAACGTGGCATACTGAGTGTTGCTGTGAAATGATCAGTGTTTGATCATTTGCGATATGATCATTTGTTTGATCTTATATCTTTGTGATCATAGGTTGATCATTTTTGTTTGACCCAAAGCAGGGCTTTGTAGAAAGCGTAGCTTTGTGGACGAGACTTCATCGAGCCTCACACCCAGGAAATGGTCGAAACAGGAAGGATGCAGCAAGGTTCTAGGGAGTAGCGCCCCTTAGTGTATGTCATTCCTTTTGGATAAAGGTGGTATCATGGTATGGAGCCCAGATACTTAACCTCTGTGGTTGCTGCAAAAATTTATTTCTTTGTGGTTGTTGGAAATCGGGGATCCTCGGGAAGATCGGTGACGATCGGGGGATGGCATACGCGTGTCAGTAGTTACCTATTTTTGCAGAGGTAACCCGGCCTTGTGTTGGCAGAGATCCGGTTAGGTTCTCGGGTCGTCTATTCCAGGGACGTACCCATCGTGGATAGGAAGTTCCTTGGCCTGACCATTTGTTGGAAATCCAAAGAAACAATACGCGACTTGTACGGTTTTAGTTGTAGAACCTGCCATCTAATATGGCAGCTATAGCAAGCATACTATAATGGTACCTATGCTGGCTAAGATTTATATTCTACTTTCGAAATGTTTTCTACACTATGCACTAATAATAATATCAAAAAGAATTTGACTTTTGCGTAGTAAGCATCTTTGACTATCATAAGAAGAAATCTCCTCCAAGTCTGCGTTTGCATTGTGTGTGTGGCGGGAGGTCTTATGGTAGTTTCATTTTCCAAAAGCATTGCGAATTGACTTTAAAAAATTATTTTGTTGTTATAAAGAATAACTGTTTTACGATCTCACACCAGTCACCATGACTGACTCGGAGTTTATTGTTCCCTTCTAAACTCTGGGTGCCCACCAATTTCCACACGGGCAGCCTAGAGTTATGTTATCAGGATAGTCTGGATATTCTGGAGCTTTGGAGATAAGCTGGATGGCGAGACGTAGTATTTGTATCTGATAGTATCTATTCCGCTGTGTATTCTGTATGAGGACAAGTTTATAAAACTGTCCATTGTTGTATATTGACTCTGATTGATGTATGTATAAACTGATATAGTTCTTTGTTTTAAAAAGACTATTGATTATCTATTATATGTTATTCCGCTGCGATGTGTAAGATTCTGATATTGTTTTCTGTTCTGTTGTTCTTCCGTGATGTTATTCTTTTTCTTTCTGTTCCTTCTTTTCTTCTTCTTCTACTTTTTTCTTCTTTCTTAAAACCCTCACTATTGGAGTTTCCGGCACTCGATTGCTCGGCAGTCGATAAAGTGAGTATCGATGTCTTAATTAATTATAATCGCCCTGTTAATCCATATTACTTGTTGATGACTGATTATTATTGAATGTCTTGAACTAATTAATACCCGATATGTGATATGATCCTTTGTGATATATACTGCTATGTGAATATGAAAACCCTTGGTTCGTAAAACGGCATTTGAACTTCGATGCGACAGGGAGTCGGATTCCAGTTGGTTATCCGAAACCCACATCGAATTATAATAGTGAACCCTTGTGACTGATAAATTTATTTTATCTATGAATCTGTGAATGAAGATAAGTGTTATCGATTATACCGCTTATCGATATATCTGTGATGATTGATGTTGCACTATTGTGTGAAACCCCTAGACCACACTTTTACACACACAAATATGGATTTCACGTGGAAATCGGTTAAGTCACAGATGATTTAAATTTGATGTTTTTGAAATTGAAATTTTAATTTCAATTGATTTTGAAATTAGAAATTTGGGGTTTAAAGTGAAAAGCTTTTGGAATGGAATTTCAAATATAAAAGTTATTTTGAATAACTTAATCGAGTTTTGAAATTTAAATAATTTGATTTAAATTTGAATTCAAGTTTGAAATTGAATCCTATGATTTGAAATTACGGTTAAAAATGTTATAAATGTGTTCATATGAATTTAAACCATTTTAAAATTATTGTTTGAAAATTTGGATTTAACCCAAGAACTTTAACTCGTATGAATGAATCAGATTTCCAAATTGAAAACTGTTGTTTTCAAATGATAAAAGCTTTTAGATAAGAAAAGAAATTCCAATTTAAATTAAAGGAATTTCAAGATTATATTGAATTTTTGAATTAAATTGAGTAATTAAATAAATTTTTGGATAAAATTTGTAGATTTAACTAGAAAATTGGAGCGAGTTTCCCCGACTCAAATGTGAGTGAATTTGAAAATAATAAATATATAGATATATTTGATTTGAATTTAAATAGTAAATAAATTGTTTAATAATAAATGATAATAATAAATATTAGAAAGAAAATATACATATAAGTATATATCCAAAAAAATAAAGAAGCACATAGAAACAAATTAATTAAATCTAACAACATGTTAACTAAAAACTTTTCATCAAAATTACAAAGCAATATATTCTCAGCCGAAGAATTCACAAGCAAGTAAAGGAAACATATGTACTTAACATATCTCATCAGCCACCAATTTAAAAAGCAAAAGAAAGTATAAATATCATAAGGGGACATAAAGTACATTAACATTAAATGTTTCTATCTCTAGCAGCAAACCAAGGTCAACTCGAAAGGGCATCAACCAGCAAAGCATAGAAAAAAATCCCTGGCTTATGTTGTACAAACTAACAAAAATATATACACCCTGTACAAAACATTATAACACTCTGTAAACTTCTCATTTCATATATACATCACTCTCATTTCCAATTCGTTCCATTCTAAACTGAGAAAAATAAAATAAAGTAGCATCATCTCAAAACTCCAACAAACCAGAAATAATCAAAGTAAAACAAATAAAATTCTTACCTGATTCAATGCAAAGATCAAAGGGCAGAGCAACTCAAAGCAAAGATCAGTAAACAAATCAAAGATGCAGATTTAAAATGAAAATACAAGTCCCAGTATTCAACCTCGTCTGTTAAAAAAAAGAATCAGGTGAGCAAACTCTTTTGAAACTTCTAATATTGATCTGTGGTTTGAATTGATATGAATGAGTGCTGATATGTGTATAAATGCATACGTATTCACTGTGCATGTTTAGATGTTGTTCTTCTCTGTTCCAAAGTACAGAGTTCAAAATAAGGAAAAAAATTCAAAATCTTCTTTCCTGATCTCTGCTAGGCTCTAGCCCACTAACAAACCATGGTTGTTTAAAAACATAAATAAAGTGAGTATCGATGTTGAATTTTCGAAAGTCGAAAATTTTCGGGATGTTACATTTGGTATCGGAGCATATGGTTAAGCGACAACCCTGCTCTGTTGGGTGTTACTCATTAAAGATAGAGTCAGTAGTACTCTAGAATGAGTTGAGTGTAATAATAGATATGTAACGACCCGGATTTTTCGAACCCGAAATTTCCAGATAGTTAGAAGAAAAAGAAAAGAGATAGAAGAAAGAACAGAACAAGACATAGATTCTCACATAGCAATTTATAAAGAATCGAAGTGGTTTCGGGTACTCGGGTCAGACCGAGTATTACAGATTTCAGGTAAGGACGTTCTGGAGTTTAGGAGGCGAGCTGGATGGCAGGAACGTATGGAGGATATTCCGCTGTGAGATATTATAGTTGTTAGAGACATGTTAATTCTAACTGTCTAGTATATTTGTGAATGTTGTAACTCTGATATATTAAAATGTAATTAACAAATACAGTTTTCTTTGTATAACTGATATTATTATTTGATATTGTATTTTGATCCGTTGCGAATGTGAGAATCTGTGTCTTGTTCTGTTCTTTCTTCTATCTCTTTTCTTTTTCTTCTAACTATCTGGAAATTTCGGGTTCGAAAAATCCGGGTCGTTACAAGATACGAGTGCGTATTTGTTAGTGAATATAAAATTGTTTTATATTGTGATGATTGGTTTGTTGAGTGGTATATGGATTCTGGTCGGTATTGTCCGTACAACTCTATCGATAGGGATCTCTAAACACTTGTATAGAACAATTCGGCACAGTATTGTTTTAAATAGGGTAAATGAGATAATTTTACCCAAAACTATTTTTTGTATAGAAAATAAATGTTTTTCTATAAAGTACTATAGTATATGATTGCATGGATGTTAGGAAGTAATAATAGTGAATTATCATCATTGAAATTGAATAAGAAATTGAAATTGTAACTCCAAAGTTAAGAAATAAATCCATGTACAAATGAAATTTGAGAATGTAAATTATAAATGTGAATTGTAATTTAAAACGGAATTCCAGAGAAGTATTTGGAAATGTTTTTAAAAGAATTTGAAAATTTTGGAGATTTGGAAAGTTTAAATCTTTTTGATTTGAAAATGGATTTCAAAGGTTTTGAAAGGTATTTTGAAGGAATGAAAAGCTCTAAACTCTTTTCGGTCGCTGGAAAATAATTCCGATGATGATCGCGACATCACCGGTGTTTATTTTCGGGTTTCCAAAAGAGGAATTGCTACCGATTGTTTTAAATGAAAGTTGTTTGGAAAATTTGGGTTTTGTTTTGAAAATTCAAGGGATAAATTGAATTGTTTTCAAAAATGGTTTTGAAAATGTTATTAAGACTCTGGAATGCTATATAAAAATATTTATGAAATATTATGAAGTTGATAACTTATAGAATATTTGAAATCTGATTGTAATGAAAGTTCAAATTGAAATAAAAGAATTTGTGAACAAATAAATAAATTTGCAATGGCAAATGCGAGAAAATAAAATTGAATGTTAAAATTCATTTCGAATTTGTAGGCAATAAATTGAATTGAATAATTATAAATGAAGATAAAACTGGAATTGAAACTGAATGTTGAAAACAAATTTGAATAAGTAGATTAGAATTTGTAATGAATTAGTAATTGAAACTAATTTAAAATAAGCAGTTGTAAATGAAAGTTAATCGATGAAATTCAATATTTCAGAATTGAAGATGAATAGAATTCAAATTAGATTGAAATTGTGAATTGAATTCAAATGAATGTGAACTGTAAAATTGAAGGAAAATGAATAGGTGTAACTTCAACAGTGAAGTAAAAATGTATAAGCAGTGTATACTAGAAATTTTGTAATCAAATTTGCAAAATAGTTTGAATGCTGTAACTAGATATAATGGCTAGTAGGATGTACAGGTGTATAAAGGGATTGGAAAATTTATTTCAAAGATGAATTTGAATTTGCTCGAAAAAGGTATGTATTTAAATTTGAATATGAGATTTGATGACTTATTTCTCTAGCCGCTTGGCTTTTTCTTTTCTTTTTGAAATCTGAGAGTCCGTAGGGACGTTTTGTAGTCGTACCGTATTAGCCGCGCAAAGGAGACGCTGGCGAAATTTTTTGGAAATTTAGGGCGTTAGAAAATTTTTGAGAAATTTTGAAAGTTTAAAATTTGAATTTGGAAGTAAACAATGTTGTTTGGAACTTAGAGTTGAAGTTGAAATTTAGTTGAATGATAACGAATCTTTAATAGAAAGATTTGTTTTGATAAATTGATAAAACTATTAGATTGTGAAAAATAGTAGACGAGTTAAGGACCTTTCTTTCTAACTTGTAATTTCGAGGACGAAATTCTTTTAAGGGGGGAAGTCTGTAACGACCCAGAATTTTTGATAATTAAAATTCGAATATTTAATTGATTTTAAATATTAATAAGTGAAATTAATAAGTCGAATAATTTATTTAAAGGATATTGGATTTAATTTGGTCAATTAAATCGATAATTTGATGATTGAAATTCCAGAGATAATTGAAAATCGAGTTTAAAATGATTGAAATTGATTTGGAAAATTTTATTTAATCATACTGGAGTTATAGAAAGGTTATAGAACTTTTAAAATTGAATTTGGAGTTAATCTGTGAAAATTGGATATTTTAATATTTAATTATCGACTGAAAATTAGCCAATTTTCGAACAGTCTCAGAATTTGACGAGACCAGTTCCATTGGATCCGTAATAGTTAGTTATTATCGGATTTTAATTTTCGTAGCAATCGAAGTTATCGTTTGACCGTGGCAACTCGAAACGCATCGATATCGTTTTAATTTTAAATCGTCGAGTTAAATTAGTCAGTTTTCAAAAGGTCTCGGATTTCGACGAAACCAGTTTCATCGGATCCGTAATGTGATATTATTGTAAGATTTCAAATTTTGTAATTTTTGGATTTACCATTTGTCCGGTACAAATTAAAACGCCTCGAAATCGATTTAAATCGGTTTAATTTAAATTGATCGTTTAATTCCGTAACTCGCACAGATGATCGAATTAGCTTCCGAAACACATTCCATTGCATTCGGAACGCGGGGTAAACCTTAGAAACGTCAGTCGGCACGCTCGATTTGGAGTTCGGAAAAATCGAAATGAATAGTGTTTTGCGTTATTTTCTATAAAAGGACCTATCATCATTCATTTG
Source organism: Allium fistulosum (assembly GCA_030737815.1). Taxonomy (NCBI): domain Eukaryota; kingdom Viridiplantae; phylum Streptophyta; class Magnoliopsida; order Asparagales; family Amaryllidaceae; genus Allium; species Allium fistulosum. The sequence goes on from CM060902.1 coordinate 524,795,565, forward strand.
CAAACATCCATCGTCCAGAAACCCTAGCCGCCGTATATAATTTCGAAGGCTGAGATTGTTCAATTCTTCTTCCATTCATTTCTTCAAATTCGTGCAATAATTCAACAAACTTCCAACTAATAAATGAAAGAGCAAAGTGTGATCTTCGATTTCATACGGCAATGATGAGTTTTCGTCGACCATAGGCGGAGCTTTTGACCCGCGTTCGTGCTCAAGTCGACCACGTTTTCCAAGGCCATGAAGCGACCGAGCTGGCCATGGGGGTAGGCGATGGTTCGTGTGGTGATGCTCTTCGATATGGTGTGCGCAGATCGTCTCCGAGTTGCTTGAATCGGTTAAGAAAATTACTAAGGGGGTGGCGGTTGGGTTCGAACGTGATAAGTGTTTTCACGTATTGGGGAAGATGGGGGGGAGAGGCCGGATCTGCAGTTAGAGAAACGAACGGTCCAGATTTCTAGGGTTTGAAAATATTTGAAAATAATAAAAGAAATATGTAAATTGATTTATATTAAATTGTTTAAACTTTGAAATATCATATCTGCTTGATACGAGGTCGGAATTCGACGAGGTTTTTTGCATTGGAACCGTTTCGATGAGCTCTACGCAATGCAACTGATTTGGAGTCGTTTGGAGCTAGCGGAAATTTCGGGTAAAATTAAACGTCCGTTTAATTTTATTCGAAATAAATCGCTATAAATTGCTATCGGAAAATCAAGGTGAGATCTTCTCACTCAGATTTAAATTTGAATTGCAGTTGTTGATTGTTTGATTTCTATTGGATGTGATATTAGATATAGTAGGATATATCTATATATATATATATAGCAATATATACATATTGGCATATGTATATATTGGATTGATTGATTTCCCGCCTCGTATAGCGGATGAGACCCTATTGCGCCGTTAGTAAGCGGATTTTTATAAAACCCATATACCGCGATAATTCCGTACTGGAGCGGAATTGGTATTGTGCTAACATCTTTGGATGCAGGGAAACAGGTTGGAGGGATCCAACTGGATTCCTCAACTGTATTTACTTATTTACAGATATTGATGTATATTCTGTTATCATATTGATATATGATATTGACTGTTGTGATGGACTAATTGATGCTGTTGCATCATTGGATTCAGTTTTGAAATGTAAAAAAATACGACTTTTACTTTAAAAGGGTTTTTAAAGTGATTTTTGAAAATATACGTTTTATGGAATTTTTGAATCGATTTATAAACGTAAAATTTTAAAGTTATAAAAGTTATAATTTTTAGTGAAATATAACCGAAGTGTCGTTTTTGAAATAAAAGTCGATTTATTTATAAAATGGTTTAAATAGAGATTTTTGAATTTATTATGAAAGCTCTATATATAAGATTTATAAAATTTGATTTTTATAAATCAAAGTGATGAAATTATAAAGGAGTTTTAAAGACGTTTTAAATGATGTTAAAATGGGTTTTATAAAGGACAGAATAAATGATTTGTGAAGTACTAAAAGAACGATTTTGTAAATAAACGAATTATAAGTGTTTAACTTATAGAATGGACTTTTGGTAGAAAAATTGAGTTATAAATTGAATTGGATAATAAAAGGAATTTATAAGTTGAAGTTGTTATAAAATATAAAATTGTGATTTATAAACGTTGTTTATAAATCCGAAATCACTTATTTTGATAAGTGAATTGTAAAAGTTAATTAAAGGAATTATATCCACGATTTTGGACAGTGGATAAACTTTTAAATAAAATGTGTAGAAATGTTGAATTTGGATAGTGAAGTATATTCACGATTTTGGACAGTGAATATATTATTAAATAAAATGGATATGTTTTGGGGAAAGTGATATTACGAAATGAAGTAATTGTTTTAAAAGATGTTTTAAAACGTGTGAATTATCGAAACCATAGATTTCAACATTTATTGTTGAAATAGACGTTTTCGAAAAATAAGGAAATGATGGACTATAACACTGTTGTTATAGTAAATGATTTCCGAAAGGAAATGTTTTTATGTAGTATTGGGATTTATATACCTATCTTAATTTCGAATCCCTATACTAGTGATTTTGAGTCGTCATAACGACGTTTTACGTAACATTCGTTTTGACTCAAATAAATGTGTTTAAAGAGAATGATTTCCTTAAAGAATGAATATATACTTAATATTGATTTAAGTATATCGAATATTTTCAAATGTTGAAAATAAATGATTTGTGAAATACTTATTTTTAAATAAGTATGGAATTGCTTTTCCAATATGAAACGAAGGGTTTGAAACTTTATCTTTTAAAGATAATTTGAAAGGTGAATATTTGAAATTTGTTTTCAAACGGTTAAGTGTGGAAATTTTATATCTAGTAAAGATATTTTTGAAGATGAAATAATTTGGAAAATTATTTGGAATCTGATGATGTTGCGCATCTTTATTGATAGTTAAATAACCGACTATCAATATTTACCTTTAGATAGGTATTTGTTGTGAATTGGATGAATTTGAATGCCACACTTATTTTTGAATAAACGCTCACTATTCGGGTTAGCCAGGAAAGGACCATGGGGTCGTATAACCCATTCCGAATATGTGATACGTCGTTATGAATTGCATTCGAAGACCGGTGTTGAAGACTGGATATTTTTGAAAACGGAAGGATTACCGTCGAGTTACTCTACATCGGCTGATCTCCGGTTTAGAGGTTTTATCACCCTTAGTGACGGGAAGTCCGGACGTGATTAGAAATTTATCCGGATATACAAGGGCTTCGTGAGAAGTGCCTTCGGTTCTGTTCGATCCCGGAACAGACTTGTATGGATTGTGTGTCTGACGTTACAATTTGAGATATAAAGCTGATTTCTTTCAAATACATATCTGTTGGTGGCGGAGAATTTATTCTCTTAGTTTAACACCCTTCTCTGAGACGTACGAGCTCAGAGGTTATGTAGTTGAAATTTATCAGCGATATATTCCCAATTTGGTAACGTGGCATACTGAGTGTTGCTGTGAAATGATCAGTGTTTGATCATTTGCGATATGATCATTTGTTTGATCTTATATCTTTGTGATCATAGGTTGATCATTTTGTTTGACCCGAAGCAGGGCTTTTTGAGAAAGCGTAGCTTTGTGGACGAGACTTCGTCGAGCCTCACACCCCGGAAATGGTCAAAACAGGAAGGATGCAGCAAGGTTCTAGGGAGTAGCGCCCCTTAGTGTATGTCATTCCTTCTGGATAAAGGTGGTATCATGGTATGGAGCCCAGATACTTAACCTCTGTGGTTGCTGCAAATTTATTACTTTGTGGTTGTTGCGAATCGGGGATCCTCGGGAAGATCGGTGACGATCGGGGGATGGCATACGCGTGTCAGTAGTTACCTATTTTTGCAGAGGTAACCCGGCCTTGTGTTGGCAGAGATCCGGTTAGGTTCTCGGGTCGTCTATTCCAGGGACGTACCCATCGTGGATAGGAAGTTCCTTAGCCTGACCATTTGTTGGAAATCCAAAGAAACAATACGAGCCTTGTACGGTTTTAGTTGTAGAACATGCCATCTAATATGGCAGCTATAGCAAGCATACTATAATGGTACCTATGCTGGCTAAGATTTATATTCTACTTTCGAAATGTTTTCTACACTATGCACTAATAATAATATAAAAAAGAATTTGATTTTTTGCGTAGTAAGCACTTTTGACTATCATAAGAAGAAATCTCCTCCAAGTCTGCGTTTGCATTGTGTGTGTGGTGGGAGGTCTTATGGTAGTTTCATTTTCCAAAAGCATTGCGAATTGACTTTAAAAATTATTTTGTTGTTATAAAGAATAACTGTTTTACGATCTCACACCAGTCACCATGACTGACTCGGAGTTTATTGTTCCCTTCTAAACTCTGGGTGCCCACCAATTTCCACACGGGCAGCCTAGAGTTATATTATCAGGATATTCTGGAGCTTTGGAAGCAAGCTGGATGACGAGACGTAGTATTTGTATCTGATAGTACTTATTCCGCTGTGTATTCTGTATGAGGACAAGTTTATATAACTGTCCATTGTTGTTTATTGACTCTGATGATATGATGTGATGTAATGTAATAACAGATATAATTCTTTTGTTTTTAAATGATATTCATTTATCTATTATATATTGTTCCGCTGCGATATGTGAGATTCTAATATTGTTTTCTGTTTCTGTTTCTGCTCTTGTTCTGTTGTTGTTCTTCTTTCTTTTTCTTCTATCTTCTTCTTCTACCTTTTTCTTCTTTCTTAAAACCATAACTTTTCGGGTTTCCGGCATTCGATGGCTCAGCAGTCGATAAAGTGAGTATCGATGTTGAATTTTCGAAAGTCGAAAATTTTTGAACGTGAAAAACCAAACTCCAATACGTGACTTGTACGGTTTTAGTTGTAGAACCTGCCATCTAATATGGCAGCTATAGCAAGCATACTATAATGGTACGTATGCTGGCTAAGATTTATATTGTATTTTCGAAATGTTTTCTACACTATGCACTAATAATAATATCAAAAATGATTTGATTTTGCGTAGTAAGCATCTTTGACTATCATAAGAAGAAATCTCCTCCAATTCTGCGTTTGCATTGTGTGTGTGGCGGGAGGTCTTATGGTAGTTTCATTTTCCAAAAGCATTGCGAATTGACATTAAAGTTTCCTTGTTGTTTTAAAGATAACTGTTTTACGATCTCACACCAGTCACCATGACTGACTCGGAGTTTATTGTTTCCCTTCTAAACTCTGGGTGCCCACCAATTTCTACACGGGCAGCCTAGAGTTATATTATCAGGATATTCTGGATATTTTGGAGCTTGGAAGCAAGCTGGATGGCGAGACGTAGTATTTGTATCTGATAGTATTTATTCCGCTGTGTATTCTGTATGAGGACAAGTTTATATAACTGTCCATTGTTGTTTATTGACTCTGATGATATGATGTGATGTAATGTAATAACAGATATAATTCTTTTGTTTTAAATGATATTCATTTATCTATTATATATTGTTCCGCTGCGATATGTGAGATTCTGATATTGTTTTCTGTTTCTATTTCTGCTCTTGTTCTGTTGTTGTTCTTCTTTCTTTTTCTTCTATCTTCTTCTTCTACCTTTTTCTTCTTTCTTAAAACCATAACTTTTCGGGTTTCCGGCATTCGATGGCTCAGCAGTCGATAAAGTGAGTATCGATGTTGAATTTTCGAAAGTCGTAAATTTTCGGGATGTTACATTTCACGCTGTCACATACGGAATTTTTCGACTTTCGAAAATTCGACATCGATACTCACTTTATCGACTGCCGAGCAATCGAGTGCCGGAAACTCCAATAGTGAGGGTTTTAAGAAAGAAGAAAAAAAGTAGAAGAAGAAGAAAAGAAGGAACAGAAAGAAAAAGAATAACATAACGGAAGAACAACAGAACAGAAAACAATATCAGAATCTTACACATCGCAGCGGAATAACATATAATAGATAATCAATAGTCTTTTTAAAACAAAGAACTATATCAGTTTATACATACATCAATCAGAGTCAATATACAACAATGGACAGTTTTATAAACTTGTCCTCATACAGAATACACAGCGGAATAGATACTATCAGATACAAATACTACGTCTCGCCATCCAGCTTATCTCCAAAGCTCCAGAATATCCAGACTATCCTGATAACATAACTCTAGGCTGCCCGTGTGGAAATTGGTGGGCACCCAGAGTTTAGAAGGGAACAATAAACTCCGAGTCAGTCATGGTGACTGGTGTGAGATCGTAAAACAGTTATTCTTTATAACAACAAAATAATTTTTAAAGTCAATTCGCAATGCTTTTGGAAAATGAAACTACCATAAGACCTCCCGCCACACACACAATGCAAACGCAGACTTGGAGGAGATTTCTTCTTATGATAGTCAAAGATGCTTACTACGCAAAAGTCAAATTCTTTTTGATATTATTATTAGTGCATAGTGTAGAAAACATTTCGAAAGTAGAACATAAATCTTAGCCAGCATAGGTACCATTATAGTATGCTTGCTATAGCTGCCATATTAGATGGCAGGTTCTACAACTAAAACCGTACAAGTCGCGTATTGTTTCTTTGGATTTCCAACAAATGGTCAGGCCAAGGAACTTCCTAATGTAACATCCCGAAAATTTTCGACTTTCGAAAATTCAACATCGATACTCACTTTATCGACTGCTGAGCCATCGAATGCCGGAAACCCGAAAAGTTATGGTTTTAAGAAAGAAGAAAAAGGTAGAAGAAGAAGATAGAAGAAAAAGAAAGAAGAACAACAATAGAACAAGAGCAGAAACAGAAACAGAAAACAATATCAGAATCTCACATATCGCAGCGGAACAATATATAATAGATAAATGAATATCATTTAAAACAAAAGAATTATATCTGTTATTACATTACATCACATCATATCATCAGAGTCAATAAACAACAATGGACAGTTATATAAACTTGTCCTCATACAGAATACACAGCGGAATAAATACTATCAGATACAAATACTACGTCTCGCCATCCAGCTTGCTTCCAAGCTCCAAAATATCCAGAATATCCTGATAATATAACTCTAGGCTGCCCGTGTGGAAATTGGTGGGCACCCAGAGTTTAGAAGGGAAACAATAAACTCCGAGTCAGTCATGGTGACTGGTGTGAGATCGTAAAACAGTTATCTTTAAAACAACAAGGAAACTTTAATGTCAATTCGCAATGCTTTTGGAAAATGAAACTACCATAAGACCTCCCGCCACACACACAATGCAAACGCAGAATTGGAGGAGATTTCTTCTTATGATAGTCAAAGATGCTTACTACGCAAAATCAAATCATTTTTTATATTATTATTAGTGCATAGTGCAGAAAACATTTCGAAAGTACAATATAAATCTTAGCCAGCATACGTACCATTATAGTATGCTTGCTATAGCTGCCATATTAGATGGCAGGTTCTACAACTAAAACCGTACAAGTCACGTATTGGAGTTTGGATTTCCAACAAATGGTCAGGCTAAGGAACTTCCTTTTCCACGATGGGTACGTCCCTGGAATAGACGACCCGAGAACCTAACCGGATCTCTGCCAACACAAGGCCGGGTTACCTCTGCAAAAATAGGTAACTACTGACACGCGTATGCCATCCCCCGATCGTCACCGATCTTCCCGAGGATCCCCGATTTCCAACAAACCACATAGATAATAATGCAGCAACCACATAGGTTAAGTATCTGGGCTCCATACCATGATACCACCTCTATCCAGAAGGAATGACATACACTAAGGGGCGCTACTCCCTAGAACCTTGCTGCATCCTTCCTGTTTCGACCATTTCCGGGGTGTGAGGCTCGACGAAGTCTCGTCCACAAAGCTACGCTTTCTCAAAAAGCCCTGCTTCGGGTCAAACAAAATGATCAACCTATGATCACAAAGATATAAGATCAAACAAATGATCATATCGCAAATGATCAAACACTGATCATTTCACAGCAACACTCAGTATGCCATGTTACCAAATTGGGATATATCGCTGATAAATTTCAACTACATAACCTCTGAGCTCGTACGTCTTAGAGAAGGGTGTTAAGCTAAGAGCACAGAGTAATAAATGCAACGGAAATAAAAGAGATAGTAGTTCATGAAGCTACTATATAAATATATAAGTTACATCAGAGTTAAACCAGATACAACGGAAGAGTAATACGATACATCAGATACAAATCAGAATACATCACTGGAATCAGCGAATACTGAAAGCAGGATAGATGGTTGCATCTTCAAGCAAAGCTCCAACTTCAAAGGTGAGTCTCGAATACTGGTACACTCAGTCTGACCCGAGCGTAAAGCAAAACACAAAACACTCGAGTCAGGATTAACATTCTTATCAATAAATCCAACTCAAGTGAAATAGCAATTGAAATACAAGTAACTCAAAGGATGTTTGGAATAACCATCCTTTAAGGATCCGTTAAACTATCTACTATGTAGTAGTGTACGATAAGTAGATAATGTCTATCAGTAATATAAGATATCAAAATAGTGTTAAGGCGTTACCATTATCCCCCTTAACACATTTTATATAAACGTTATAGTCTATGCAGCACTGTAAACTCCACCGTAAACTAGTGGGATATCAGGGAGTACTCCATAGGTATAACGCAAAACAAATTCGTAGTGGTCGCATATATAGGGATCCAAGTATGACAAGGCACATAAGGCAATACCCAAGGTAGTGAAACTACCGTTTGCCTGATCCGGACTGGTGAGAACGCATCGCCGCAGCGATCTCAACACCGCGAAACAACACTCCCAAATCAAGGGTGCACCAATCGACAACAAGTAATGAGTAGTTTCGAAGAAGTGTGTTCGCTCGAGGTAGCTAGCCCCCATTTGGCCCGGCACGGCTCCTGTTTTAGTCATTTCCAATTTGACACAAGTGTCAAGGCTATCCATTATCGTTCTCTTTCTTCAGTCATCACGTACATCATTCCAACCACTTCATTCTGGATCACACTCCGCGTATAGTTATTAAAGTGGTTTTCGGTTTAGACAGAGAGTATGTCCTTAACCGATTCCGGTCTCTTTAATAACCTTCGAAATTATTACACCGATTGGTCATTTAATAAATTTCAAAACCAAATCAATTACAATTTCAATTAGAATTTGTAAATCAACATTTCATTTGTCTTTCTAAAACAATTTCCATAATTTACATTTCAAAACTTCCAAATTCATAATTTCAAAATCTTATAATTCAATTTCAATTTCTTTTAAAACAATTCAAACATTGATTCAAGTTCGTATATAAGTTTCATTCCGAAATCATTTAAATTAATTTAATTTAACATTCAAATCAATTTAAATTCATTTATCTATTTCATTCAATATTTGTTAAGTTAATTTGTCATTCAAAACAATTTCTATTAAATTTCCAATTCGTTAAATCAATTACTTAAGTTCAACTTCATTATATCAAAACTTCAAATTGTATTACATTAGATTTGTCAAATCAATTCTTTACATTACAAGTCTTACATTAATTTCAATAAATCACATTTTATTTCTTGTTAAAGAAATTCGATTTCACTTGTTTATTTACTTAGTTGCAAATTTCAAAACTCAATTAATAAAGAACTAAATTTCACTAATTAAAAAGTTCAATTTTAATTATCAAAGGATTCAATTTTATTTAATTATTAAATAATTCAATCTCATTAAATTATTAAATAATTTCAAAACTTAATTCAATCATTTCTTAAATTAAACCACATTCTTCCATCAATTTCTTTATTAATATTTTGCTTCAGATTATTAAATATTCACATTTAAATTTCATTAAAATTCAATTTCCAACTTCGTTTCAAAACCATATTATTTATTCAAATAAAATCTTCATTTTATTTTAAATCAAATTATTGACCAATCGGGTTTTATTTAATTCTCTATCCTAGGTCAAAGTTTAATTTGGGTATTTATCATTTCAACCCGATTCCAATTCAATTCAAAATCAAAGCATAGCAAAGGGAACTTGCAGTGTGATAACTGGGATGGTGTCAAAGTAAATAAACAAGCAATAACAACAACCAATATCAATACAATAATCAATTCAAATAATCCTGAAATAATCGTATTAATTCACATTGTTGTTTGTGCAAATTAATATAATCATTTCTAGAATCTACACTATCATTTCATGTAGATTAAAGATTTATTACACTATTATTTGATGCGGTTCTACACTTGACATTTCTTATTTGATTTCATACCATAAATTCAAAGGGTTCAAGGGTAATTAACCATTTCTACGTGTCAAATAATTAAACATTTAAGGGGTCATATTTTACAATTTACTAATCAAATCTAACACATATATCAATTCAAACTTTAACTATCCTACATCAAATTCAGTTGCATGTTATTTATCACTTATACATTTACAATTTAACGACCAATGTAAACATCAACAATCAATCAATTAACAGCCAAACTGTATTATCATCGCATAAATAATTAACAGATATTGGTGTCAGATGTCACAGGTGAACTGATACAGGTAATAACATAAATAACAGTATAAACAACTAATAGCAGAAATATTTCAATTGTCGTTTCAATTGAAATCAAATTTAATAAATAAAAGAACATTAATCGTGAGTGATTGCTCACCTTTCGAGGCTAGAGCGATAGACAATGAAGTTGAGTAACAAATCCAAGCATGAGTTTCAAAGCAAAGCAGGATTGGCACGAATTCGACGAACAAAGCTGATATAGATGAAAACGAATCAGAATCATCTAGTTATACACAGAATATATATTATTATTATTATTTTTATTAAATCAATATTTAAAGCAAAAATAAAGTGTGTGTATATATTTATTATAAAACAACGAAATATATAAACCATATACAACTGTATAATTAAAATGGTATAAAATTATCAAAACAAAAATCTATGAAACCAAGACTTGAGTATAGGTTCACAACGTATAAGAATTCAACTAAAAGTAACCTCTGCCCATATACAAAACTAGACTTAAGTATATACAAACTTATAGCTGGAATAACTTATATTAAAATAATATAAAAATCATTGTATTAAATTAAACCCGTATATATAAAGTCACAATATATGTTGAAATAATTACAGATATATATATACTCAGCCGTATCCTTATATATATAAAACCAATATACATAAAAAATAATATAACAACACATACAATACTTCATTTCAATCTAGTATAAAGTAATATATATAAGTACATATGAACAAGACAACTAGACTACATATATGAGGTAAACACTTTACATATACCCGCATACCCATATAAAATCTATATTCTATCATAGTTACATGTAGAAGCTGCAAACATAAGATACTAAAAATATATAACCAGGATCGAAATATTATTATATCGTTTTAAAATTTTCTATATATACTTTATCTATCCTAACAATATAAAACTAACGTGAAATCTGCACATCTATCTACTGTTATAAACTACGAATATACATATACAATCTTCTATACCTTTACAAAGAAACTGTACTATAGTTTATATATACTTTTTTTTTACAATAATAGATCATAAAACTGTAAATCTTATTATACAACTCTTTATATGCAACTGAATAAAACAACAATACTTCCATAACTTATAATATATATAACTGACATGCACACTATTTACATTTATGTGAAATACACACGTACGATTCTACATATATATGTTTATATACATATATACACAAACAAATCTTATATATATATAAAACATTCCTTTTATTAAACTTGTTCAAACTTTCATACGGTGACCATTCTATGGTTATATACTTATGAACTAGTATATATAAGGATGTACATATATTTTAAACTTATACATAAAAATATATGTATATATTTACTATAACTAAATATCCAAAATATATACGAACTTGTTATATATACTTAACTATGAATAAACTGAGATAACATTTCATGTACAAATGACGTTTAAAACCAATAGTAAAACAATACTGTAAAGGTATTATTTATATCAAAATATATAAATTATTATACTGCATACTCAGCTTACATAAAAAAAAAGTCTCGGCTTGCTTGTGGGGAAGGCCGCACGTGAATGAGGAGACAACAACGAATTGTGGAGCTCGGCCGGTGATTTCTGTTGAGAAGGTGGGAGGCTGGATCCAATGGCAACTCGGGTTTCGGTGAGGCAAAAGCGGAGGCCGGAAGATGGCGCCCTGGGTGCGTGAGTCGGAGGGTACTGGATCGGCTGGAGATGGGAACAAAGCGGAAGTCAGGGCGTTGCCAGGTAGAGAGCTGGCGGTGATAGGAACAAGGCGGAAGTTAGGGCGTGAGCAGTTGAGAGATGAAGAGTGGACTTGGATGTTGGGCGAGCTGGTCTCAGCTGGTGAACAATGAATTGCAAAGCAAACATGAACAGGCTTGGGGACGTGATGAATGTGTATCACAATTTGGTTATGTGATGTCATTCATTCCCTTCGCAACTTGAATAAATTTTTTTTTAGTGGCCATCGGCCATGGAACAAGCATGGAGGAGGGGAATGGAAGCGACAGCAAGTTGCAATATGCAGGGAACGAAATGGAACAAAGTTATAAAGGCAAAATAAATAAAAGTGAACCATTGCATGGGAAACGTATACAATAAATATAGAGTGATTGGAAAAGGAAGAGTCCCCTCAGATTTAGCTGCCTTCCAGCCTGTGAGTTTCAAATTTCGAAAACGAAGGAAATTGTAAAGTCACAAATAAATGTACCGTTACAACGAACATTTCATTGGTTCCATCGTGAACTGGACCTCAAAATACAAAAATAAATATACCATAGAGATCAGCACGACGATACGATCAAAACGGTATACAGATATTAGTGGTTCGATCGAATTATAAAAATTCGAATTTTCTAATAGTGGAAAATGCAAGAAAAACGCTGAAAAATAAGATCGACGGAGCCAAAGATGTCCAAATTTGGAAAAACGACAAACTGACATCTTGCTTAGAAGATGGTTTAGAATTTTTCTATGTAAAAATATTTAGGTTTCGGAAACATTTTATTTTCATCGCTTTTTAACTGATTAAATTGAAGTAAATTTACGTGCGAAATAAACTTTTATATTTTCGGACGAAAATTTACCAGTTGCTATGTTTAACTAGACTCATTCCAAATATCAAATTTTTATTTCAAAATTTTATCGTTTAAAATTTCAACTAATTACATTATTAAAATAGTTGAAATTTACGGGTCGTTACACTCTCCCCCACTCAAAACTTTTCGTCCCCGAAAAGGAACGAGGTAGGAGAATAGAAACAACCAGAAAGAAAAACAGATTTGAAATACAAAATAACAATTAATTTAAACCATATAAATTCTAATTTAAATTAATTGATATTCAATAATTGATTTAATCCATTTGATTTCACTTAAGTGAAATCAACCTTAATTATTTCTAAATTTATTATCTTATTATCCAATTATGTTTAATTAACAAATTTCTAAAATCATAAATTAGAATAGTCATTTAATAAAATCATATTTATTCATCAAATTTAATTTTCTTTATTCCAAATTATTATCAAGTTTATTTCACTTAATATATCTTATTACATATATTTAAAACATATAAATTAATTTAAACCATATAAATTTCAATTTAAATTAATTTATATTCATTAATTGATTTTAAATTCAAGGTATTTCCATAAGTTGATCTAATTTCAATTTATTAATTAACCTTCAAAATAAAATTTATTTTTCAATTATCTTATTATTCTATTTATCTCTATTAACATTTTATAATTAAAATTTAAGTGTATAACATTTATTATAACCACTCAAATTTTATTCATAAAACATTTTATATTGTATATTATCCAATTACATTTTAACTTCTGAATAATTTAGGTAAGTTGTATTAGAATGCAGTTGAACAATATACAAATAAAATTTTCCCAATTCTATTATTCAAGTTTAAATATTTATTCCAAATTTTGGTTTTATTTATAATTAAAATCATCCTTTAATAAAATTTAAGAATTAGATTTTCGATTAACTTTAAACAATTTAGAGATATATATAATATATTTATATCAAATCAAATTAAATTTTAAAATAAGATACTTATATATATATAAATCAAATTATACTGAAGAAATTCAAATCAAAATATTTTTCAAAACAAAACCGTAGCAAAGCTACAGAATAGTATCTCCACTTCGAAACTCGAAAATGAATGTCGATGATGCGGCCGCCATCACCGAAATTATTTTCCAGCGATAAAGAGAAGAGCACTGATTTCAACATTTTAAAAATTCTTTGAAAATGATTTCTATTCGAAAATACTTCCAATAATATATACTTTAAAATTTTAAAAACCAAAGTTCGAAATCACCAGAAACTAATAAATTCTCAAATTTCTGAATTAAATTCATTTCAAATTCCAATCAATTTATAGCCAAGTTTATAAATTCATTTATTTATATTATGCAATAGTCAATGGTTTACAAAACAATAAATGAAAATCAAATATTATTATTTCAGACAACAAATTCATTAAAAATTTAATTCCAGAAAACTTATATTTATATATAATATAATCATACAAAACTTTTATTTTATTTATCAAATTTGAAAACGATATTGTGTCAGTTTGCTCTGCTCAAGTGTTTTGGAAATCCTATCGATAGCGTTGATCAAACGAATCGATCGAAAACCGAAATCAACATCAACAACTCAAACAACACAATATATAAAAAAACATTTTAAAATTAATTTACAAATACACTTCCTCACTTAAAGATACAATAATGCATTTCAAAGCAAGGATAGAGATCCAAAAATTTTGATAGACTCAAATCAAAGAGAATTTCGATTCGAAGATAGGTTTGAAACAAAGACGAGATAATTAAATAACAAAATAAGGCGATGGATAAGTTTATATAAATTGCGGGCAACCTTAACCCGGTCAACCATGACTTCAAGAATAAGATCGATGCAGAATTTCGAGGCAAATCTACATTTGATCTCAAGAAATAGAATTTAGGTATAGCAAGAAATAGATAGCATCGTAAACCGAGGATACAGAAATCTTCGGTAAATCAATGCCTATTGTAAAGGAGTTTCAGCCTTTTCAAATCATTCGAAGTTTGGCGAGACCGCCGATTCATTATAAAGATCATTCGAAGTGGAGTTATGTGATACTCCAGAATTGAAAGAAGACGAATAGTGAGGGACACGAATGAAATTTGGAACCGTAGGGAACGTTCCAAAATTCAAAAGAATCGAGTCAAAAGGAAGAGATTGAAACTCGAATGAGAGTGATTCTGTAAATACATTTACCCTATATGCTAAGTTTTGCCTAGAGCTACCAAAGCTCTGATACCAACTGTAACGACCCGTTATTTTGGACCATTCACATCCATTATAAGTGTATAGGTAGACACTCATGCCGGAATTGAATTGCTCAAAATATCGCGTTGTTAATTTAAATTTGACAAAACTGAACATATACAGTAAATAAATAATCACAGATCATATGTAACGACCCAGAATTTTGACCAAATTAAATTGAGAATATTTAATTAATTTTAAATATTTGAACAATGATTTAATTTGAATCCCGAATATAACTTTGAATAAGATGATTAAATTATAAAATTTAATCTAGTGTGAGTTGAATAAAATGTTGTATCTTCAATTTTAAGCTGAAGAAAAATATTTCAAAAGCTTTTAAAATTCGTATTGATAACACTGAAGATAATAGAAGCTTCAGAATTGAGTTTGGAAACAATTTGATCAGTTTTGAAATTAATTGTTTGAACCGATATTTGAAAATAGTCATTTTTCAAACAGTCTCGGAATTCGACGAAACCAGTTCCATTGGGTCCGTAATATCGAATTATTACCGGGTTTCAAATTTCGTATTTTTCAGACTTGCCGTGTGAGTGTACGATAAGAAAACGCGTTGAAGTTTAAACTGAATTCGGTTTGAATTTAAACTTAAAATTTTGTTAAACGACAATACGTACGAGCCGCACCCAATTTGTCTCCCTCGTACCTTCTATTCTTCGAGCAAAAAACAAAATCATTTCGTTCGATTTTAAAATATCTTGCCTCCTTCTGTACAAATCAAAACGCAGAAGAAATCATCTCGTTCAAATCTAAAATGGCCGAAGCCTCTTTTAAATTCAAATCGAGCTCCTTCCTCCACAAAACAAATTATAATTCACGAAATAAAAATCGAATGGCCGAGCTCCTCAATTTCGTTCAAAAGAAAAATGGTGTGGTCGCTGGCAGGTGGATCGCGGAGCACGGGGGCGTGACAACTTCGATGGCGACTTCAATCACGACGTCTAGGGCAGAAGCAGGGTCGATGGCTCGAGGCCGTGACGATCTGGCGACCATGCCGGAGGCCACGAGCTCAGGCACGACTGGAGGCGGCGGGTGGTCGCGATAGCACGCACACGTGTGGTCGAGCTAGGGCAGCAGTAGTGCCAGGGGAAAACTCGCGAAGCTCGCGTTCGATCGAAGGCTGAAGGCGTTCTCGGTGGAACGGTGATGTCTGGAAGGGGATTTCGCACGCGTGGGGGATTCGAGCATCGGTGATGCGACATGGGATGGGAGCTGTTAGGGTTGGGGATTGCGCGACGCCTTGACAACCGCGGCTGGAGATGGTGAGGCGCGACGGCAAGCTCGCGTAGGCGTGCGATGGTGGCAGCGTTCAGGCGATTTGGGGTTCATTCGATTCTGTCAAGTAAGGTATAAATTTTTTGTTGTTAAATTTGATTGTAATTAAAATACTTGTTATCAGGAAAATATTATACAGTTTCAAATTTTTATACTGGCAGTAAAAGAAATGAAATGAAAATTTAATAATTTGATTTTTATAGATAGGCAGATAAAAGAAAACATTTGCTTAAATTTAAATCGTTAGAAAATTAAATTTATTAAAGGAGATGTAGTTTTTAAATTTAATGTTTGTTAAATAAATTATTAAAGGAGAAATTGGTTAATTAAAACTATCAAAACGAAATTTTTTGATTCGATTAAATTCGAATATTAATAAATTTATACATTGTTGTACAAGGTCAAAACTTGGAGAAAACAAACTGGAACCAAAAAAATAAGCCGGTTTGAATTGGAAAGCAAAATAAAAGCTAAGGTGAGATCTTCTCACTCAAATGAAAGTGGATTTGTTTGTAGTTATTGATTGATTTTTTGACTGTTTGGATTGTTGATATTAGATATAGTAGGATATATATCTATATATATAGCAATATATACATATTGGCATATGTATATATTGGATTGATGATTTCCCGCCTCGTATAGTGGATGAGACCCTATTGCGCCGTTAGTAAGCGGATTTTTATAAAACCTATATACCGCGATATTCCACCTCGAAGTGGAATGGTATTGTGCTAACGTCTTTGGATGCAGGGAAACATGTTGGAGGGATCCAACTGGATTCCTCACCAGTATTTATTTATTTACAGATATATTGATATAGATCTGTTATCATATTGATATATGATATTGACTGTTGTGATGGACTAATTGATGCGTTGCATCATTGGATTCAAAATTTTGAAGTTTAAAAATAACAATTTTAACTTTAAAAGAGATTTTTAAAGTGATTATTTGTAAGTATACGATTTATTAAATTTTTGGAATTATTTATCTTAAATAAATAAAAGTTATAAATTTAAAGTTATGGAAATTATAATGTTTGTGAAATGTAACCAAAAGATGATTTCTGAAATTAATAGTTAAGTAATTTATAAAATAGTTTAAATAGAGATTTTTGAATTTATTATGAAAGCTCTATATATAAGATTTGTAAAATTTGATTTTTATAAATCAAAGTGATGAAAATTATAAACGAGTTTTAAAGACGTTTTAAATGATGTTAAAATGGGTTTTATAAAGGACAGAATAAATGATTTGTGAAGTCCTAAAAGAACGATTTTTGTAAATAAACGAATTATAAGTGTTTAACTTATAGAATGGACTTTTGGTAGAAAATTGAGTTATAAATTGAATTGGATAAAAAAAAGGAATTTATAAGTTGAAGTAGTTATAAAATATAAAATTGTGATTTATAAACGTTGTTTATGAATCCGAAATCACTTATTTTGATAAGTGAATTGTAGAAGTTAATTAAAGGAATTATATCCACGATTTTGGACAGTGGATAAGCCTTTAAACAAAACGTGTAGAAATGTTGAATTTGGATAACGAACTATATTCACGATTTTGGACAGTGAATATAATACTTAATAAAATGGTTGTGTTTTGGGAAGTAAATATTATGAAATGAAGTAATTGTTTTAAAAGATGTTTTAAAACGTGTTAAAATATTGAAATCATAGATTTCAACATTTATTGTTGAAATAGACGTTTTCGAGAAATAAGGAAATGATGGACTATAACACTGTTGTTATAGTAAATGATTTTCGAAAGAAAATGTTTTATGTAGTATTGGGATTCATATATCTATCTTAAATCCGAATCCCTATACTAGTGATTTTGAGTCGTCGTAACGATGTTTTACGCAACATTCGTTTTGACTCAAATAGATGTTAAAATTAATGATTTCCTTAAAGAATGAAATGTATACTTAATATTGATTTAAGTATATTGAATATTTTCAAATGTTGAAAATAAATAGATTTGTGGAATACTTATTTTTTTTAAATAAGTATGGAAATGCTTTTCCAATCTGAAATGAACTGTTTTAAGATTTTATCTTCAAAGATAAAATGAAATGTGGGAATTGATTTGAAATTGTTTTCAAATGGTTAAGTGTGGAAATTATATATCTAGTAAAGATATTTTTGAAGAATAAATAATTTGGAAAATTATTTGGAATCTGGTGATGTTGCGCATCTTTATTGATAGTTAAATAACCGACTATCAATAATTACCTTTAGATAGGTATTTGTTGTGAATTGGATGAATTTGAATGCCACACTTATTTTTGAATAATCGCTCACTATTCGGGTTAGC
The DNA here is from genome assembly GCA_030737815.1 of Allium fistulosum. NCBI lineage: Eukaryota > Viridiplantae > Streptophyta > Magnoliopsida > Asparagales > Amaryllidaceae > Allium > Allium fistulosum. The sequence goes on from CM060902.1 coordinate 524,814,096, forward strand.
CGGGAAAGGACCATGGGGTCGTATAACCCATTTCGAATATGTGATACGTCGTTATGAATTGCATTTGAAGACCGGTGTTGAAGACCGGATATTTTTGAAAACGGAAGGATTACCGTCGAGTTACTCTACATCGGCTGATCTCGATTTAGAGGTTTTATCACCCTTAGTGACGGGAAGTCCTGACGTGATTGAAAATTATCCGGATGTGCAAGGGATTCGTGAGAAGTGCCTTCGGTTCTGTTCGATCCCGGAACAGACTTGTATGGATTGTGTGTCTGACGTTACAATTTGAGATATAAAGCTGATTTCTTTCAAATACATTTCTGTTGGTGGCGGAGAATTTATTCTCTTAGCTTAACACCCTTCTCTGAGACGTACGAGCTCAGAGGTTATGTAGTTGAAATTTATCAGCGATATGTCCCAATTTGGTAACGTGGCATACTGAGTGTTGCTGTGAAATGATCGGTGTTTGATCATTTGCGATATGATCATTTGTTTGATCTTATATCTTTGTGATCATAGGTTGATCATTTTTGTTTGACCCAAAGCAGGGCTTTGTAGAAAGCGTAGCTTTGTGGACGAGACTTCATCGAGCCTCACACCCCGGAAATGGTCGAAACAGGAAGGATGCAGCAAGGTTCTAGGGAGTAGCGCCCCTTAGTGTATGTCATTCCTTCTGGATAAAGGTGGTATCATGGTATGGAGCCCAGATACTTAACCTCTGTGGTTGCTGCAAAAATTTATTTCTTTGTGGTTGTTGGAAATCGGGGATCCTCGGGAAGATCGGTGACGATCGGGGGATGGCATACGCATGTCAGTAGTTACCTATTTTTGCAAAGGTAACTCGGCCTTGTGTTGGAAGAGATCCGGTTAGGTTCTCGGGTCGTCTATTCCAGGGACGTACCCATCGTGGATAGGAAGTTCCTTGGCCTGACCATTTGTTGGAAATCCAAAGAAACAATACGCGACTTGTACGGTTTTAGTTGTAGAACCTGCCATCTAATATGGCAGCTATAGCAAGCATACTATAATGGTACCTATGCTGGCTAAGATTTATATTCTACTTTCGAAATGTTTTCTACACTATGCACTAATAATAATATCAAAAAGAATTTGACTTTTGCGTAGTAAGCATCTTTGACTATCATAAGAAGAAATCTCCTCCAAGTCTGCGTTTGCATTGTGTGTGTGGCGGGAGGTCTTATGGTAGTTTCATTTTCCAAAAGCATTGCGAATTGACTTTAAAAAATTATTTTGTTGTTATAAAGAATAACTGTTTTACGATCTCACACCAGTCACCATGACTGACTCGGAGTTTATTGTTCCCTTCTAAACTCTGGGTGCCCACCAATTTCCACACGGGCAGCCTAGAGTTATGTTATCAGGATAGTCTGGATATTCTGGAGCTTTGGAGATAAGATGGATGGCGAGACGTAGTATTTGTATCTGATAGTATCTATTCCGCTGTGTATTCTGTATGAGGACAAGTTTATAAAACTGTCCATTGTTGTATATTGACTCTGATTGATGTATGTATAAACTGATATAGTTCTTTGTTTTAAAAAGACTATTGATTATCTATTATATGTTATTCCGCTGCGATGTGTAAGATTCTGATATTGTTTTCTGTTCTGTTGTTCTTCCGTGATGTTATTCTTTTTCTTTCTGTTCCTTCTTTTCTTCTTCTTCTACTTTTTTTCTTCTTTCTTAAAACCCTCACTATTGGAGTTTCCGGCACTCGATTGCTCGGCAGTCGATAAAGTGAGTATCGATGTCGAATTTTCGAAAGTCGAAAAATTCCGTATGTGACAGCGTGGTATCAGAGCATATGGTTAAGCGACAACCCTGCTCTGTTGGGTGTTACTCATTAGAGATAGAGTCAGTAGTACTCTAGAATGAGTTTGAGTGTAATAATAGATATGAGCGCGTATTTGTTATTGAATATAAAATTGTTTTGTATTGTGATGATTGGTTTATTGAGTGGCATATGAACCTTCGTCGGCACAGTCTGCAAAACTGTATCGAAGGGGTTTCTAAACGCTCGAATAGAACAGTTCGGCACAATATTGTTTTAAATAGGGTAAATGAGATAATTTTGCCCAAAACTATTTTTGTATAGAAAAGAAATGTTTTTCTATGAAGTACTATAGTATATGGTTGCATGGATGTTAGGAAGTAATAATAGTGAATTATCATCACTGAAATTGAATAAGAAATTGAAATCGTAACTCCAAAATTAAGAAATAAATTCACATATAAATGAAATTTGAGAATATAAATTATAAATGTGATTTGTAATTTAAAACGGAATTCCAAAGAAGTTTTTGAAAATGTTTTGAAAAGAATTTGAAAATTTTGGAGATTTGGAAAGTTTAAATCATTTTTGATTTGAAAATGGATTACGAAGGTTTTGAAAAGTATTTTGGAGAGATCAAAGCTCTAAACTCTTTTCGGTCGCTGGAAAATAACTTTGGTAATGACTGCAGCATTATCGATGTTCATTTTCGGGTTTCCAAAAGAGGTATTGCTGCCAAATTATTTTAAATGAAGGTTGTTCGAAAAAAAAAATTGGGGTTTTGTTTTGGAAATTCAAAGGATGATTTGAATTGTTTTCAAAATGGCTTTGAAATATTGGTAAACTCTGGAATGCTATATAAAAATATTTATGAAATATTATGAAGTTGATAACTTGTAAAGTTTAAAGTTTAAATAAAAATCCATTTAACGAATGAAATTTATAAATGTGAGTTGAAATATAAAGAGATGAATTCATATATGAATAAAATGGTGAATATAAATTGTAAATGAATTTATAAAAGAAAATAGAATTCCAAGAAGATAATTGGAAATAAAATTCCTTAATGAAATGGAATTGTGAATGTGAATGTCTAAATGATTGTATAAATCAAGATGTAAATAAGTTGATAACTTATAGAATTTTTGAAATCTGATTGGAATGAAATTCAAATTAAAGACGAATGAATTAGTAATTGGAACTAATTTAAAAATAATGCAGTTATGAATGAAAGATAATTGATAAATTCAATATTTCAGAATTGAAGATAAACCGAATCCAAATTAGATTGGAATTGTGAATTGAATTCAAATGAAAATTTGGAATATAAAATTGAATGAGAATAGATATATAACTTCAACGGTGAAGTAAAACTATATAAGCAGTTATATTGAAAATTTTGTAATTGAATGTACGAAATGGTTTGAATATATGTAACTAGATATAATGGCTAGTAGGATATACAGGTATAAAGGAATTGGATTTGATTTTCAAAGATGAATTTGAATTTGCTCGAAAAAGGTAAGTATTTGAATTATAATATGAGTTTTTGATGATTTCTTGTCTAGCCGCTTGGCTTTTTCTTTTTCTTTTTGAAATCTGAGAGTCCGTAGGGACGTTTTGTAGTCGTACCGTATTAGCCGCGCAAAGGAGACGCGGGCGAAATTTTTCGAAAATTTAGGGCGTTAGAAAATTTTTGAGAAATTTTGAAAGTTTAAATTTGAAATTTGAATTAAAATTTGAATTGTTAAGAAAACAATGTTGTTTTGAACTATAATTGAAGTTGGAAAGCTAGTTGAATTGATAACGGATCTGTAGTAGAGAGATTTGTTTTGAAATTTGATAAAACTATTTGGATTGTGAAAAATAATAGACGAGTTAAGGACCTTTTTTCCTGACTTGTAATTTCGAGGACGAAATTCTTTTAAGGAAGGAAGTCTGTAACGACCCAGAATTTTGACCAAATTAAATTGAGAATATTTAATTAATTTTAAATATTTGAACAATGATTTAATTTGAATCCCGAATATAACTTTGAATAAGATGATTAAATTATAAAATTTAATCTAGTGTGAGTTGAATAAAATGTTGTATCTTCAATTTTAAGCTGAAGAAAAATATTTCAAAAGCTTTTAAAATTCGTATTGATAACACTGAAGATAATAGAAGCTTCAGAATTGAGTTTGGAAACAATTTGATCAGTTTTGAAATTAATTGTTTGAACCGATATTTGAAAATAGTCATTTTTCAAACAGTCTTGGAATTCGACGAAACCAGTTCCATTGGGTCCGTAATATCGAATTATTACCGGGTTTCAAATTTCCTATTTTTCAGACTTGCCGTGTGAGCGTACGATAAGAAAACGCGTTGAAGTATAAACTGAATTCGGTTTGAATTTAAACTTAAAATTTTGTTAAACGACAATACGTACGAGCCGCACCCAATTTGTCTCCCTCGTACCTTCTATTCTTCGAGCAGAAAACAAAATCATTTCGTTCGATTTTAAAATATCTTGCCTCCTTCTGTACAAATCAAAACGCAGAAGAAATCATCTCGTTCAGATCTAAAATGGCCGAAGCCTCTTTTAAATTCAAATCGAGCTCCTTCCTCCACAAAACAAATTATAATTCACGAAATAAAAATCGAATGGCCGAGCTCCTCAATTTCGTTCAAAAGAAAAATGGTGTGGTCGCTGGCAGGTGGATCGCGGAGCACGGGGGCGTGACAACTTCGATGGCGACTTCAATCGCGACGTCTAGGGCAGAAGCAGGGTCGATGGCTCGAGGCCGTGACGATCTGGCGACCATGCCGGAGGCCACGAGCTCAGGCACGACTGGAGGCGGCGGGTGGTCGCGATAGCACGCACACGTGTGGTCGAGCTAGGGCAGCAGTAGTGCCAGGGGAAAACTCGCGAAGCTCGCGTTCGATCGAAGGCTGAAGGCGTTCTCGGTGGAACGGTGATGTCTGGAAGGGGATTTCGCGCGCATGGGGGATTCGAGCATCGGTGATGCGACGTGGGATGGGAGCTGTTAGGGTTGGGGATTGCGCGACGCCTTGACAACCGCGGCTGGAGATGGTGAGGCGCGACGGCAAGCTCGCGTAGGCGTGCGATGGTGGCAGCGTTCAGGCGATTTGGGGTTCATTCGATTCTGTCAAGTAAGGTATAAATTTTTTGTTGTTAAATTTGATTGTAATTAAAATACTTGTTATCAGGAAAATATTATACAGTTTCAAATTTTTATACTGGCAGTAAAAGAAATGAAATGAAAATTTAATAATTTGATTTTTATAGATAGGCAGATAAAAGAAAACATTTGCTTAAATTTAAATGGTTAGAAAATTAAATTTATTAAAGGAGATGTAGTTTTTAAATTTAATGTTTGTTAAATAAATTATTAAAGGAGAAATTGGTTAATTAAAACTATCAAAACGAAAATTTTTGATTCGATTAAATTCGAATATTAATAAATTTATACATTGTTGTACAAGGTCAAAACTTGGAGAAAACAAACAAGAACCAAAAAAATAAGCCGGTTTGAATTGGAAAGCAAAATAAAAGCTAAGGTGAGATCTTCTCACTCAAATGAAAGTGGATTTGTTTGTAGTTATTGATTGATTTTTTGACTGTTTGGATTGTTGATATTAGATATAGTAGGATATATATCTATATATATAGCAATATATACATATTGGCATATGTATATATTGGATTGATGATTTCCCGCCTCGTATAGCGGATGAGACCCTATTGCGCCGTTAGTAAGCAGATTTTTATAAAACCTATATACCGCGATATTCCACCTCGAAGTGGAATGGTATTGTGCTAACGTCTTTGGATGCAGGGAAACAGGTTGGAGGGATCCAACTGGATTCCTCACCAGTATTTATTTATTTACAGATATATTGATATAGATCTGTTATCATATTGATATATGATATTGACTGTTGTGATGGACTAATTGATGCGTTGCATCATTGGATTCAAAATTTTGAAGTTTAAAAATAACAATTTTAACTTTAAAAGAGATTTTTAAAGTGATTATTTGTAAGTATACGATTTATTAAATTTTTGGAATTATTTATCTTAAATAAATAAAAGTTATAAATTTAAAGTTATGGAAATTATAATGTTTGTGAAATGTTACCAAAAGATGATTTTTGAAATTAATAGTTAAGTAATTTATAAAATAGTTTAAATAGAGATTTTTGAATTTATTATGAAAGCTCTATATATAAGATTTGTAAAATTTGATTTTTATAAATCAAAGTGATGAAAATTATAAAGGAGTTTTAAAGACGTTTTAAATGATGTTAAAATGGGTTTTATAAAGGACAGAATAAATGATTTGTGATGTCCTAAAAGAACGATTTTTGTAAATAAACGAATTATAAGTGTTTAACTTATAGAATGGACTTTTGGTAGAAAATTGAGTTATAAATTGAATTGGATAAAAAAAAGGAATTTATAAGTTGAAGTAGTTATAAAATATAAAATTGTGATTTATAAACGTTGTTTATGAATCCGAAATCACTTATTTTGATAAGTGAATTGTAGAAGTTAATTAAAGGAATTATATCCACGATTTTGGACAGTGGATAAGCCTTTAAACAAAACGTGTAGAAATGTTGAATTTGGATAACGAACTATATTCACGATTTTGGACAGTGAATATAATACTTAATAAAATGGTTGTGTTTTGGGAAGTAAATATTATGAAATGAAGTAATTGTTTTAAAAGATGTTTTAAAACGTGTTAAAATATCGAAATCATAGATTTCAACATTTATTGTTGAAATAGACGTTTTCGAGAAATAAGGAAATGATGGACTATAACACTGTTGTTATAGTAAATGATTTTCGAAAGAAAATGTTTTATGTAGTATTGGGATTCATATATCTATCTTAAATCCGAATCCCTATACTAGTGATTTTGAGTCGTCGTAACGATGTTTTACGCAACATTCGTTTTGACTCAAATAGATGTTAAAATTAATGATTTCCTTAAAGAATGAAATGTATATTTAATATTGATTTAAGTATATTGAATATTTTCAAATGTTGAAAATAAATAGATTTGTGGAATACTTATTTTTTTTTAAATAAGTATGGAAATGCTTTTCCAATCTGAAATGAACTGTTTTAAGAATTTATCTTCAAAGATAAAATGAAATGTGGGAATTGATTTGAAATTGTTTTCAAATGGTTAAGTGTGGAAATTATATATCTAGTAAAGATATTTTTGAAGAATAAATAATTTGGAAAATTATTTGGAATCTGGTGATGTTGCGCATCTTTATTGATAGTTAAATAACCGACTATCAATAATTACCTTTAGATAGGTATTTGTTATGAATTGGATGAATTTGAATGCCACACTTATTTTTGAATAATCGCTCACTATTCGGGTTAGCCGAGAAAGGACCATGGGGTCGTATAACCCATTCCGAATATGTGATATGTCGTTATGAATTGCATTTGAAGACCGGTGTTGAAGACCAGATATTTTTGAAAACGGAAGGATTACCGTCGAGTTACTCTACATCGGCTGATCTTCGATTTAGAGGTTTTATCACCCTTAGTGACGGGAAGTCCTGACGTGATTGAAAATTATCCGGATGTGCAAGGGCTTCGTGAGAAGTGCCTTCGGTTCTGTTCGATCCCGGAACAGACTTGTATGGATTGTGTGTCTGACGTTACAATTTGAGATATAAAGCTGATTTCTTTCAAATACATTTCTATTGGTGGCAAAGAATTTATTCTCTTAGCTTAACACCCTTCTCTGAGACGTACGAGCTCAGAGGTTATGTAGTTGAAATTTATCAGCGATATGTCCCAATTTGGTAACGTGGCATACTGAGTGTTGCTGTGAAATGATCAGTGTTTGATCATTTGCGATATGATCATTTGTTTGATCTTATATCTTTGTGATCATAGGTTGATCATTTTTGTTTGACCCAAAGCAGGGCTTTGTAGAAAGCGTAGCTTTGTGGACGAGACTTCATCGAGCCTCACACCCAGGAAATGGTCGAAACAGGAAGGATGCAGCAAGGTTCTAGGGAGTAGCGCCCCTTAGTGTATGTCATTCCTTTTGGATAAAGGTGGTATCATGGTATGGAGCCCAGATACTTAACCTCTGTGGTTGCTGCAAAAATTTATTTCTTTGTGTTTGTTGGAAATCGGGGATCCTCGGGAAGATCGGTGACGATCGGGGGATGGCATACGCGTGTCAGTAGTTACCTATTTTTGCAGAGGTAACCCGGCCTTGTGTTGGCAGAGATCCGGTTAGGTTCTCGGGTCGTCTATTCCAGGGACGTACCCATCGTGGATAGGAAGTTCCTTGGCCTGACCATTTGTTGGAAATCCAAAGAAACAATACGCGACTTGTACGGTTTTAGTTGTAGAACCTGCCATCTAATATGGCAGCTATAGCAAGCATACTATAATGGTACCTATGCTGGCTAAGATTTATATTCTACTTTCGAAATGTTTTCTACACTATGCACTAATAATAATATCAAAAAGAATTTGACTTTTGCGTAGTAAGCATCTTTGACTATCATAAGAAGAAATCTCCTCCAAGTCTGCGTTTGCATTGTGTGTGTGGCGGGAGGTCTTATGGTAGTTTCATTTTCCAAAAGCATTGCGAATTGACTTTAAAAAATTATTTTGTTGTTATAAAGAATAACTGTTTTACGATCTCACACCAGTCACCATGACTGACTCGGAGTTTATTGTTCCCTTCTAAACTCTGGGTGCCCACCAATTTCCACACGGGCAGCCTAGAGTTAAGTTATCAGGATAGTCTGGATATTCTGGAGCTTTGGAGATAAGCTGGATGGCGAGACGTAGTATTTGTATCTGATAGTATCTATTCCGCTGTGTATTCTGTATGAGGACAAGTTTATAAAACTGTCCATTGTTGTATATTGACTCTGATTGATGTATGTATAAACTGATATAGTTCTTTGTTTTAAAAAGACTATTGATTATCTATTATATGTTATTCCGCTGCGATGTGTAAGATTCTGATATTGTTTTCTGTTCTGTTGTTCTTCCGTGATGTTATTCTTTTTCTTTCTGTTCCTTCTTTTCTTCTTCTTCTACTTTTTTCTTCTTTCTTAAAACCCTCACTATTGGAGTTTCCGGCACTCGATTGCTCGGCAGTCGATAAAGTGAGTATCGATGTCTTAATTAATTATAATCGCCCTGTTAATCCATATTACTTGTTGATGACTGATTATTATTGAATGTCTTGAACTAATTAATACCCGATATGTGATATGATCCTTTGTGATATATACTGCTATGTGAATATGAAAACCCTTGGTTCGTAAAACGGCATTTGAACTTCGATGCGACAGGGAGTCGGATTCCAGTTGGTTATCCGAAACCCACATCGAATTATAATAGTGAACCCTTGTGACTGATAAATTTATTTTATCTATGAATCTGTGAATGAAGATAAGTGTTATCGATTATACCGCTTATCGATATATCTGTGATGATTGATGTTGCACTATTGTGTGAAACCCCTAGACCACACTTTTACACACACAAATATGGATTTCACGTGGAAATCGGTTAAGTCACAGATGATTTAAATTTGATGTTTTTGAAATTGAAATTTTAATTTCAATTGATTTTGAAATTAGAAATTTGGGGTTTAAAGTGAAAAGCTTTTGGAATGGAATTTCAAATATAAAAGTTATTTTGAATAACTTAATCGAGTTTTGAAATTTAAATAATTTGATTTAAATTTGAATTCAAGTTTGAAATTGAATCCTATGATTTGAAATTACGGTTAAAAATGTTATAAATGTGTTCATATGAATTTAAACCATTTTAAAATTATTGTTTGAAAATTTGGATTTAACCCAAGAACTTTAACTCGTATGAATGAATCAGATTTCCAAATTGAAAACTGTTGTTTTCAAATGATAAAAGCTTTTAGATAAGAAAAGAAATTCCAATTTAAATTAAAGGAATTTCAAGATTATATTGAATTTTTGAATTAAATTGAGTAATTAAATAAATTTTTGGATAAAATTTGTAGATTTAACTAGAAAATTGGAGCGAGTTTCCCCGACTCAAATGTGAGTGAATTTGAAAATAATAAATATATAGATATATTTGATTTGAATTTAAATAGTAAATAAATTGTTTAATAATAAATGATAATAATAAATATTAGAAAGAAAATATACATATAAGTATATATCCAAAAAAATAAAGAAGCACATAGAAACAAATTAATTAAATCTAACAACATGTTAACTAAAAACTTTTCATCAAAATTACAAAGCAATATATTCTCAGCCGAAGAATTCACAAGCAAGTAAAGGAAACATATGTACTTAACATATCTCATCAGCCACCAATTTAAAAAGCAAAAGAAAGTATAAATATCATAAGGGGACATAAAGTACATTAACATTAAATGTTTCTATCTCTAGCAGCAAACCAAGGTCAACTCGAAAGGGCATCAACCAGCAAAGCATAGAAAAAAATCCCTGGCTTATGTTGTACAAACTAACAAAAATATATACACCCTGTACAAAACATTATAACACTCTGTAAACTTCTCATTTCATATATACATCACTCTCATTTCCAATTCGTTCCATTCTAAACTGAGAAAAATAAAATAAAGTAGCATCATCTCAAAACTCCAACAAACCAGAAATAATCAAAGTAAAACAAATAAAATTCTTACCTGATTCAATGCAAAGATCAAAGGGCAGAGCAACTCAAAGCAAAGATCAGTAAACAAATCAAAGATGCAGATTTAAAATGAAAATACAAGTCCCAGTATTCAACCTCGTCTGTTAAAAAAAAGAATCAGGTGAGCAAACTCTTTTGAAACTTCTAATATTGATCTGTGGTTTGAATTGATATGAATGAGTGCTGATATGTGTATAAATGCATACGTATTCACTGTGCATGTTTAGATGTTGTTCTTCTCTGTTCCAAAGTACAGAGTTCAAAATAAGGAAAAAAATTCAAAATCTTCTTTCCTGATCTCTGCTAGGCTCTAGCCCACTAACAAACCATGGTTGTTTAAAAACATAAATAAAGTGAGTATCGATGTTGAATTTTCGAAAGTCGAAAATTTTCGGGATGTTACATTTGGTATCGGAGCATATGGTTAAGCGACAACCCTGCTCTGTTGGGTGTTACTCATTAAAGATAGAGTCAGTAGTACTCTAGAATGAGTTGAGTGTAATAATAGATATGTAACGACCCGGATTTTTCGAACCCGAAATTTCCAGATAGTTAGAAGAAAAAGAAAAGAGATAGAAGAAAGAACAGAACAAGACATAGATTCTCACATAGCAATTTATAAAGAATCGAAGTGGTTTCGGGTACTCGGGTCAGACCGAGTATTACAGATTTCAGGTAAGGACGTTCTGGAGTTTAGGAGGCGAGCTGGATGGCAGGAACGTATGGAGGATATTCCGCTGTGAGATATTATAGTTGTTAGAGACATGTTAATTCTAACTGTCTAGTATATTTGTGAATGTTGTAACTCTGATATATTAAAATGTAATTAACAAATACAGTTTTCTTTGTATAACTGATATTATTATTTGATATTGTATTTTGATCCGTTGCGAATGTGAGAATCTGTGTCTTGTTCTGTTCTTTCTTCTATCTCTTTTCTTTTTCTTCTAACTATCTGGAAATTTCGGGTTCGAAAAATCCGGGTCGTTACAAGATACGAGTGCGTATTTGTTAGTGAATATAAAATTGTTTTATATTGTGATGATTGGTTTGTTGAGTGGTATATGGATTCTGGTCGGTATTGTCCGTACAACTCTATCGATAGGGATCTCTAAACACTTGTATAGAACAATTCGGCACAGTATTGTTTTAAATAGGGTAAATGAGATAATTTTACCCAAAACTATTTTTTGTATAGAAAATAAATGTTTTTCTATAAAGTACTATAGTATATGATTGCATGGATGTTAGGAAGTAATAATAGTGAATTATCATCATTGAAATTGAATAAGAAATTGAAATTGTAACTCCAAAGTTAAGAAATAAATCCATGTACAAATGAAATTTGAGAATGTAAATTATAAATGTGAATTGTAATTTAAAACGGAATTCCAGAGAAGTATTTGGAAATGTTTTTAAAAGAATTTGAAAATTTTGGAGATTTGGAAAGTTTAAATCTTTTTGATTTGAAAATGGATTTCAAAGGTTTTGAAAGGTATTTTGAAGGAATGAAAAGCTCTAAACTCTTTTCGGTCGCTGGAAAATAATTCCGATGATGATCGCGACATCACCGGTGTTTATTTTCGGGTTTCCAAAAGAGGAATTGCTACCGATTGTTTTAAATGAAAGTTGTTTGGAAAATTTGGGTTTTGTTTTGAAAATTCAAGGGATAAATTGAATTGTTTTCAAAAATGGTTTTGAAAATGTTATTAAGACTCTGGAATGCTATATAAAAATATTTATGAAATATTATGAAGTTGATAACTTATAGAATATTTGAAATCTGATTGTAATGAAAGTTCAAATTGAAATAAAAGAATTTGTGAACAAATAAATAAATTTGCAATGGCAAATGCGAGAAAATAAAATTGAATGTTAAAATTCATTTCGAATTTGTAGGCAATAAATTGAATTGAATAATTATAAATGAAGATAAAACTGGAATTGAAACTGAATGTTGAAAACAAATTTGAATAAGTAGATTAGAATTTGTAATGAATTAGTAATTGAAACTAATTTAAAATAAGCAGTTGTAAATGAAAGTTAATCGATGAAATTCAATATTTCAGAATTGAAGATGAATAGAATTCAAATTAGATTGAAATTGTGAATTGAATTCAAATGAATGTGAACTGTAAAATTGAAGGAAAATGAATAGGTGTAACTTCAACAGTGAAGTAAAAATGTATAAGCAGTGTATACTAGAAATTTTGTAATCAAATTTGCAAAATAGTTTGAATGCTGTAACTAGATATAATGGCTAGTAGGATGTACAGGTGTATAAAGGGATTGGAAAATTTATTTCAAAGATGAATTTGAATTTGCTCGAAAAAGGTATGTATTTAAATTTGAATATGAGATTTGATGACTTATTTCTCTAGCCGCTTGGCTTTTTCTTTTCTTTTTGAAATCTGAGAGTCCGTAGGGACGTTTTGTAGTCGTACCGTATTAGCCGCGCAAAGGAGACGCTGGCGAAATTTTTTGGAAATTTAGGGCGTTAGAAAATTTTTGAGAAATTTTGAAAGTTTAAAATTTGAATTTGGAAGTAAACAATGTTGTTTGGAACTTAGAGTTGAAGTTGAAATTTAGTTGAATGATAACGAATCTTTAATAGAAAGATTTGTTTTGATAAATTGATAAAACTATTAGATTGTGAAAAATAGTAGACGAGTTAAGGACCTTTCTTTCTAACTTGTAATTTCGAGGACGAAATTCTTTTAAGGGGGGAAGTCTGTAACGACCCAGAATTTTTGATAATTAAAATTCGAATATTTAATTGATTTTAAATATTAATAAGTGAAATTAATAAGTCGAATAATTTATTTAAAGGATATTGGATTTAATTTGGTCAATTAAATCGATAATTTGATGATTGAAATTCCAGAGATAATTGAAAATCGAGTTTAAAATGATTGAAATTGATTTGGAAAATTTTATTTAATCATACTGGAGTTATAGAAAGGTTATAGAACTTTTAAAATTGAATTTGGAGTTAATCTGTGAAAATTGGATATTTTAATATTTAATTATCGACTGAAAATTAGCCAATTTTCGAACAGTCTCAGAATTTGACGAGACCAGTTCCATTGGATCCGTAATAGTTAGTTATTATCGGATTTTAATTTTCGTAGCAATCGAAGTTATCGTTTGACCGTGGCAACTCGAAACGCATCGATATCGTTTTAATTTTAAATCGTCGAGTTAAATTAGTCAGTTTTCAAAAGGTCTCGGATTTCGACGAAACCAGTTTCATCGGATCCGTAATGTGATATTATTGTAAGATTTCAAATTTTGTAATTTTTGGATTTACCATTTGTCCGGTACAAATTAAAACGCCTCGAAATCGATTTAAATCGGTTTAATTTAAATTGATCGTTTAATTCCGTAACTCGCACAGATGATCGAATTAGCTTCCGAAACACATTCCATTGCATTCGGAACGCGGGGTAAACCTTAGAAACGTCAGTCGGCACGCTCGATTTGGAGTTCGGAAAAATCGAAATGAATAGTGTTTTGCGTTATTTTCTATAAAAGGACCTATCATCATTCATTTGCAAACATCCATCGTCCAGAAACCCTAGCCGCCGTATATAATTTCGAAGGCTGAGATTGTTCAATTCTTCTTCCATTCATTTCTTCAAATTCGTGCAATAATTCAACAAACTTCCAACTAATAAATGAAAGAGCAAAGTGTGATCTTCGATTTCATACGGCAATGATGAGTTTTCGTCGACCATAGGCGGAGCTTTTGACCCGCGTTCGTGCTCAAGTCGACCACGTTTTCCAAGGCCATGAAGCGACCGAGCTGGCCATGGGGGTAGGCGATGGTTCGTGTGGTGATGCTCTTCGATATGGTGTGCGCAGATCGTCTCCGAGTTGCTTGAATCGGTTAAGAAAATTACTAAGGGGGTGGCGGTTGGGTTCGAACGTGATAAGTGTTTTCACGTATTGGGGAAGATGGGGGGGAGAGGCCGGATCTGCAGTTAGAGAAACGAACGGTCCAGATTTCTAGGGTTTGAAAATATTTGAAAATAATAAAAGAAATATGTAAATTGATTTATATTAAATTGTTTAAACTTTGAAATATCATATCTGCTTGATACGAGGTCGGAATTCGACGAGGTTTTTTGCATTGGAACCGTTTCGATGAGCTCTACGCAATGCAACTGATTTGGAGTCGTTTGGAGCTAGCGGAAATTTCGGGTAAAATTAAACGTCCGTTTAATTTTATTCGAAATAAATCGCTATAAATTGCTATCGGAAAATCAAGGTGAGATCTTCTCACTCAGATTTAAATTTGAATTGCAGTTGTTGATTGTTTGATTTCTATTGGATGTGATATTAGATATAGTAGGATATATCTATATATATATATATAGCAATATATACATATTGGCATATGTATATATTGGATTGATTGATTTCCCGCCTCGTATAGCGGATGAGACCCTATTGCGCCGTTAGTAAGCGGATTTTTATAAAACCCATATACCGCGATAATTCCGTACTGGAGCGGAATTGGTATTGTGCTAACATCTTTGGATGCAGGGAAACAGGTTGGAGGGATCCAACTGGATTCCTCAACTGTATTTACTTATTTACAGATATTGATGTATATTCTGTTATCATATTGATATATGATATTGACTGTTGTGATGGACTAATTGATGCTGTTGCATCATCGGATTCAGTTTTGAAATGTAAAAAAATACGACTTTTACTTTAAAAGGGTTTTTAAAGTGATTTTTGAAAATATACGTTTTATGGAATTTTTGAATCGATTTATAAACGTAAAATTTTAAAGTTATAAAAGTTATAATTTTTAGTGAAATATAACCGAAGTGTCGTTTTTGAAATAAAAGTCGATTTATTTATAAAATGGTTTAAATAGAGATTTTTGAATTTATTATGAAAGCTCTATATATAAGATTTATAAAATTTGATTTTTATAAATCAAAGTGATGAAATTATAAAGGAGTTTTAAAGACGTTTTAAATGATGTTAAAATGGGTTTTATAAAGGACAGAATAAATGATTTGTGAAGTACTAAAAGAACGATTTTGTAAATAAACGAATTATAAGTGTTTAACTTATAGAATGGACTTTTGGTAGAAAAATTGAGTTATAAATTGAATTGGATAATAAAAGGAATTTATAAGTTGAAGTTGTTATAAAATATAAAATTGTGATTTATAAACGTTGTTTATAAATCCGAAATCACTTATTTTGATAAGTGAATTGTAAAAGTTAATTAAAGGAATTATATCCACGATTTTGGACAGTGGATAAACTTTTAAATAAAATGTGTAGAAATGTTGAATTTGGATAGTGAAGTATATTCACGATTTTGGACAGTGAATATATTATTAAATAAAATGGATATGTTTTGGGGAAAGTGATATTACGAAATGAAGTAATTGTTTTAAAAGATGTTTTAAAACGTGTGAATTATCGAAACCATAGATTTCAACATTTATTGTTGAAATAGACGTTTTCGAAAAATAAGGAAATGATGGACTATAACACTGTTGTTATAGTAAATGATTTCCGAAAGGAAATGTTTTTATGTAGTATTGGGATTTATATACCTATCTTAATTTCGAATCCCTATACTAGTGATTTTGAGTCGTCATAACGACGTTTTACGTAACATTCATTTTGACTCAAATAAATGTGTTTAAAGAGAATGATTTCCTTAAAGAATGAATATATACTTAATATTGATTTAAGTATATCGAATATTTTCAAATGTTGAAAATAAATGATTTGTGAAATACTTATTTTTAAATAAGTATGGAATTGCTTTTCCAATATGAAACGAAGGGTTTGAAACTTTATCTTTTAAAGATAATTTGAAAGGTGAATATTTGAAATTTTTTTTCAAACGGTTAAGTGTGGAAATTTTATATCTAGTAAAGATATTTTTGAAGATGAAATAATTTGGAAAATTATTTGGAATCTGATGATGTTGCGCATCTTTATTGATAGTTAAATAACCGACTATCAATATTTACCTTTAGATAGGTATTTGTTGTGAATTGGATGAATTTGAATGCCACACTTATTTTTGAATAAACGCTCACTATTCGGGTTAGCCAGGAAAGGACCATGGGGTCGTATAACCCATTCCGAATATGTGATACGTCGTTATGAATTGCATTCGAAGACCGGTGTTGAAGACCGGATATTTTTGAAAACGGAAGGATTACCGTCGAGTTACTCTACATCGGCTGATCTCCGGTTTAGAGGTTTTATCACCCTTAGTGACGGGAAGTCCGGACGTGATTAGAAATTTATCCGGATATGCAAGGGCTTCGTGAGAAGTGCCTTCGGTTCTGTTCGATCCCGGAACAGACTTGTATGGATTGTGTGTCTGACGTTACAATTTGAGATATAAAGCTGATTTCTTTCAAATACATATCTGTTGGTGGCGGAGAATTTATTCTCTTAGTTTAACACCCTTCTCTGAGACGTACGAGCTCAGAGGTTATGTAGTTGAAATTTATCAGCGATATATTCCCAATTTGGTAACGTGGCATACTGAGTGTTGCTGTGAAATGATCAGTGTTTGATCATTTGCGATATGATCATTTGTTTGATCTTATATCTTTGTGATCATAGGTTGATCATTTTGTTTGACCCGAAGCAGGGCTTTTTGAGAAAGCGTAGCTTTGTGGACGAGACTTCGTCGAGCCTCACACCCCGGAAATGGTCAAAACAGGAAGGATGCAGCAAGGTTCTAGGGAGTAGCGCCCCTTAGTGTATGTCATTCCTTCTGGATAAAGTTGGTATCATGGTATGGAGCCCAGATACTTAACCTCTGTGGTTGCTGCAAATTTATTACTTTGTGGTTGTTGCGAATCGGGGATCCTCGGGAAGATCGGTGACGATCGGGGGATGGCATACGCGTGTCAGTAGTTACCTATTTTTGCAGAGGTAACCCGGCCTTGTGTTGGCAGAGATCCGGTTAGGTTCTCGGGTCGTCTATTCCAGGGACGTACCCATCGTGGATAGGAAGTTCCTTAGCCTGACCATTTGTTGGAAATCCAAAGAAACAATACGAGCCTTGTACGGTTTTAGTTGTAGAACCTGCCATCTAATATGGCAGCTATAGCAAGCATACTATAATGGTACCTATGCTGGCTAAGATTTATATTCTACTTTCGAAATGTTTTCTACACTATGCACTAATAATAATATCAAAAAGAATTTGATTTTTTGCGTAGTAAGCACTTTTGACTATCATAAGAAGAAATCTCCTCCAAGTCTGCGTTTGCATTGTGTGTGTGGTGGGAGGTCTTATGGTAGTTTCATTTTCCAAAAGCATTGCGAATTGACTTTAAAAATTATTTTGTTGTTATAAAGAATAACTGTTTTACGATCTCACACCAGTCACCATGACTGACTCGGAGTTTATTGTTCCCTTCTAAACTCTGGGTGCCCACCAATTTCCACACGGGCAGCCTAGAGTTATATTATCAGGATATTCTGGATATTCTGGAGCTTTGGAAGCAAGCTGGATGACGAGACATAGTATTTGTATCTGATAGTACTTATTCCACTGTGTATTCTGTATGAGGACAAGTTTATATAATTGTCCATTGTTGTTTATTGACTCTGATGATATGATGTGATGTAATGTAATAACAGATATAATTCTTTTGTTTTTAAATGATATTCATTTATCTATTATATATTGTTCCGCTGCGATATGTGAGATTCTGATATTGTTTTCTGTTTCTGTTTCTGCTCTTGTTCTGTTGTTGTTCTTCTTTCTTTTTCTTCTATCTTCTTCTTCTACCTTTTTCTTCTTTCTTAAAACCATAACTTTTCGGGTTTCCGGCATTCGATGGCTCAGCAGTCGATAAAGTGAGTATCGATGTTGAATTTTCGAAAGTCGAAAATTTTTGAACGTGAAAATCCAAACTCCAATACGTGACTTGTACGGTTTTAGTTGTAGAACCTGCCATCTAATATGGCAGCTATAGCAAGCATACTATAATGGTACGTATGCTGGCTAAGATTTATATTGTATTTTCGAAATGTTTTCTACACTATGCACTAATAATAATATCAAAAATGATTTGATTTTGCGTAGTAAGCATCTTTGACTATCATAAGAAGAAATCTCCTCCAATTCTGCGTTTGCATTGTGTGTGTGGCGGGAGGTCTTATGGTAGTTTCATTTTCCAAAAGCATTGCGAATTGACATTAAAGTTTCCTTGTTGTTTTAAAGATAACTGTTTTACGATCTCACACCAGTCACCATGACTGACTCGGAGTTTATTGTTTCCCTTCTAAACTCTGGGTGCCCACCAATTTCCACACGGGCAGCCTAGAGTTATATTATCAGGATATTCTGGATATTTTGGAGCTTGGAAGCAAGCTGGATGGCGAGACGTAGTATTTGTATCTGATAGTATTTATTCCGCTGTGTATTCTGTATGAGGACAAGTTTATATAACTGTCCATTGTTGTTTATTGACTCTGATGATATGATGTGATGTAATGTAATAACAGATATAATTCTTTTGTTTTAAATGATATTCATTTATCTATTATATATTGTTCCGCTGCGATATGTGAGATTCTGATATTGTTTTCTGTTTCTATTTCTGCTCTTGTTCTGTTGTTGTTCTTCTTTCTTTTTCTTCTATCTTCTTCTTCTACCTTTTTCTTCTTTCTTAAAACCATAACTTTTCGGGTTTCCGGCATTCGATGGCTCAGCAGTCGATAAAGTGAGTATCGATGTTGAATTTTCGAAAGTCGTAAATTTTCGGGATGTTACATTTCACGCTGTCACATACGGAATTTTTCGACTTTCGAAAATTCGACATCGATACTCACTTTATCGACTGCCGAGCAATCGAGTGCCGGAAACTCCAATAGTGAGGGTTTTAAGAAAGAAGAAAAAAAGTAGAAGAAGAAGAAAAGAAGGAACAGAAAGAAAAAGAATAACATCACGGAAGAACAACAGAACAGAAAACAATATCAGAATCTTACACATCGCAGCGGAATAACATATAATAGATAATCAATAGTCTTTTTAAAACAAAGAACTATATCAGTTTATACATACATCAATCAGAGTCAATATACAACAATGGACAGTTTTATAAACTTGTCCTCATACAGAATACACAGTGGAATAGATACTATCAGATACAAATACTACGTCTCGCCATCCAGCTTATCTCCAAAGCTCCAGAATATCCAGACTATCCTGATAACATAACTCTAGGCTGCCCGTGTGGAAATTGGTGGGCACCCAGAGTTTAGAAGGGAACAATAAACTCCGAGTCAGTCATGGTGACTGGTGTGAGATCGTAAAACAGTTATTCTTTATAACAACAAAATAATTTTTAAAGTCAATTCGCAATGCTTTTGGAAAATGAAACTACCATAAGACCTCCCGCCACACACACAATGCAAACGCAGACTTGGAGGAGATTTCTTCTTATGATAGTCAAAGATGCTTACTACGCAAAAGTCAAATTCTTTTTGATATTATTATTAGTGCATAGTGTAGAAAACATTTCGAAAGTAGAATATAAATCTTAGCCAGCATAGGTACCATTATAGTATGCTTGCTATAGCTGCCATATTAGATGGCAGGTTCTACAACTAAAACCGTACAAGTCGCGTATTGTTTCTTTGGATTTCCAACAAATGGTCAGGCCAAGGAACTTCCTAATGTAACATCCCGAAAATTTTCGACTTTCGAAAATTCAACATCGATACTCACTTTATCGACTGCTGAGCCATCGAATGCCGGAAACCCGAAAAGTTATGGTTTTAAGAAAGAAGAAAAAGGTAGAAGAAGAAGATAGAAGAAAAAGAAAGAAGAACAACAATAGAACAAGAGCAGAAACAGAAACAGAAAAAAATATCAGAATCTCACATATCGCAGCGGAACAATATATAATAGATAAATGAATATCATTTAAAACAAAAGAATTATATCTGTTATTACATTACATCACATCATATCATCAGAGTCAATAAACAACAATGGACAGTTATATAAACTTGTCCTCATACAGAATACACAGCGGAATAAATACTATCAGATACAAATACTACGTCTCGCCATCCAGCTTGCTTCCAAGCTCCAAAATATCCAGAATATCCTGATAATATAACTCTAGGCTGCCCGTGTGGAAATTGGTGGGCACCCAGAGTTTAGAAGGGAAACAATAAACTCCGAGTCAGTCATGGTGACTGGTGTGAGATCGTAAAACAGTTATCTTTAAAACAACAAGGAAACTTTAATGTCAATTCGCAATGCTTTTGGAAAATGAAACTACCATAAGACCTCCCGCCACACACACAATGCAAACGCAGAATTGGAGGAGATTTCTTCTTATGATAGTCAAAGATGCTTACTACGCAAAATCAAATCATTTTTTATATTATTATTAGTGCATAGTGCAGAAAACATTTCGAAAGTACAATATAAATCTTAGCCAGCATACGTACCATTATAGTATGCTTGCTATAGCTGCCATATTAGATGGCAGGTTCTACAACTAAAACCGTACAAGTCACGTATTGGAGTTTGGATTTCCAACAAATGGTCAGGCTAAGGAACTTCCTTTTCCACGATGGGTACGTCCCTGGAATAGACGACCCGAGAACCTAACCGGATCTCTGCCAACACAAGGCCGGGTTACCTCTGCAAAAATAGGTAACTACTGACACGCGTATGCCATCCCCCGATCGTCACCGATCTTCCCGAGGATCCCCGATTTCCAACAAACCACATAGATAATAATGCAGCAACCACATAGGTTAAGTATCTGGGCTCCATACCATGATACCACCTCTATCCAGAAGGAATGACATACACTAAGGGGCGCTACTCCCTAGAACCTTGCTGCATCCTTCCTGTTTCGACCATTTCCGGGGTGTGAGGCTCGACGAAGTCTCGTCCACAAAGCTACGCTTTCTCAAAAAGCCCTGCTTCGGGTCAAACAAAATGATCAACCTATGATCACAAAGATATAAGATCAAACAAATGATCATATCGCAAATGATCAAACACTGATCATTTCACAGCAACACTCAGTATGCCATGTTACCAAATTGGGATATATCGCTGATAAATTTCAACTACATAACCTCTGAGCTCGTACGTCTTAGAGAAGGGTGTTAAGCTAAGAGCACAGAGTAATAAATGCAACGGAAATAAAAGAGATAGTAGTTCATGAAGCTACTATATAAATATATAAGTTACATCAGAGTTAAACCAGATACAACGGAAGAGTAATACGATACATCAGATACAAATCAGAATACATCACTGGAATCAGCGAATACTGAAAGCAGGATAGATGGTTGCATCTTCAAGCAAAGCTCCAACTTCAAAGGTGAGTCTCGAATACTGGTACACTCAGTCTGACCCGAGCGTAAAGCAAAACACAAAACACTCGAGTCAGGATTAACATTCTTATCAATAAATCCAACTCAAGTGAAATAGCAATTGAAATACAAGTAACTCAAAGGATGTTTGGAATAACCATCCTTTAAGGATCCGTTAAACTATCTACTATGTAGTAGTGTACGATAAGTAGATAATGTCTATCAGTAATATAAGATATCAAAATAGTGTTAAGGCGTTACCATTATCCCCCTTAACACATTTTATATAAACGTTATAGTCTATGCAGCACTGTAAACTCCACCGTAAACTAGTGGGATATCAGGGAGTACTCCATAGGTATAACGCAAAACAAATTCGTAGTGGTCGCATATATAGGGATCCAAGTATGACAAGGCACATGAGGCAATACCCAAGGTAGTGAAACTACCGTTTGCCTGATCCGGACTGGTGAGAACGCATCGCCGCAGCGATCTCAACACCGCGAAACAACACTCTCAAATCAAGGGTGCACCAATCGACAACAAGTAATGAGTAGTTTCGAAGAAGTGTGTTCGCTCGAGGTAGCTAGCCCCCATTTGGCCCGGCACGGCTCCTGTTTTAGTCATTTCCAATTTGACACAAGTGTCAAGGCTATCCATTATCGTTCTCTTTCTTCAGTCATCACGTACATCATTCCAACCACTTCATTCTGGATCACACTCCGCGTATAGTTATTAAAGTGGTTTTCGGTTTAGACAGAGAGTATGTCCTTAACCGATTCCGGTCTCTTTAATAACCTTCGAAATTATTACACCGATTGGTCATTTAATAAATTTCAAAACCAAATCAATTACAATTTCAATTAGAATTTGTAAATCAACATTTCATTTGTCTTTCTAAAACAATTTCCATAATTTACGTTTCAAAACTTCCAAATTCATAATTTCAAAATCTTATAATTCAATTTCAATTTCTTTTAAAACAATTCAAACATTGATTCAAGTTCGTATATAAGTTTCATTCCGAAATCATTTAAATTAATTTAATTTAACATTCAAATCAATTTAAATTCATTTATCTATTTCATTCAATATTTGTTAAGTTAATTTGTCATTCAAAACAATTTCTATTAAATTTCCAATTCGTTAAATCAATTACTTAAGTTCAACTTCATTATATCAAAACTTCAAATTGTATTACATTAGATTTGTCAAATCAATTCTTTACATTACAAGTCTTACATTAATTTCAATAAATCACATTTTATTTCTTGTTAAAGAAATTCGATTTC
This sequence comes from Allium fistulosum, assembly GCA_030737815.1. Taxonomy (NCBI): domain Eukaryota; kingdom Viridiplantae; phylum Streptophyta; class Magnoliopsida; order Asparagales; family Amaryllidaceae; genus Allium; species Allium fistulosum. The sequence continues at coordinate 524,837,266 of CM060902.1, forward strand.
ACTTGTTTATTTACTTAGTTGCAAATTTCAAAACTCAATTAATAAAGAACTAAATTTCACTAATTAAAAAGTTCAATTTTAATTATCAAAGGATTCAATTTTATTTAATTATTAAATAATTCAATCTCATTAAATTATTAAATAATTTCAAAACTTAATTCAATCATTTCTTAAATTAAACCACATTCTTCCATCAATTTCTTTATTAATATTTTGCTTCAGATTATTAAATATTCACATTTAAATTTCATTAAAATTCAATTTCCAACTTCGTTTCAAAACCATATTATTTATTCAAATAAAATCTTCATTTTATTTTAAATCAAATTATTGACCAATCGGGTTTTATTTAATTCTCTATCCTAGGTCAAAGTTTAATTTGGGTATTTATCATTTCAACCCGATTCCAATTCAATTCAAAATCAAAGCATAGCAAAGGGAACTTGCAGTGTGATAACTGGGATGGTGTCAAAGTAAATAAACAAGCAATAACAACAACCAATATCAATACAATAATCAATTCAAATAATCCTGAAATAATCGTATTAATTCACATTGTTGTTTGTGCAAATTAATATAATCATTTCTAGAATCTACACTATCATTTCATGTAGATTAAAGATTTATTACACTATTATTTGATGCGGTTCTACACTTGACATTTCTTATTTGATTTCATACCATAAATTCAAAGGGTTCAAGGGTAATTAACCATTTCTACGTGTCAAATAATTAAACATTTAAGGGGTCATATTTTACAATTTACTAATCAAATCTAACACATATATCAATTCAAACTTTAACTATCCTACATCAAATTCAGTTGCATGTTATTTATCACTTATACATTTACAATTTAACGACCAATGTAAACATCAACAATCAATCAATTAACAGCCAAACTGTATTATCATCGCATAAATAATTAACAGATATTGGTGTCAGATGTCACAGGTGAACTGATACAGGTAATAACATAAATAACAGTATAAACAACTAATAGCAGAAATATTTCAATTGTCGTTTCAATTGAAATCAAATTTAATAAATAAAAGAACATTAATCGTGAGTGATTGCTCACCTTTCGAGGCTAGAGCGATAGACAATGAAGTTGAGTAACAAATCCAAGCATGAGTTTCAAAGCAAAGCAGGATTGGCACGAATTCGACGAACAAAGCTGATATAGATGAAAACGAATCAGAATCATCTAGTTATACACAGAATATATATTATTATTATTATTTTTATTAAATCAATATTTAAAGCAAAAATAAAGTGTGTGTATATATTTATTATAAAACAACGAAATATATAAACCATATACAACTGTATAATTAAAATGGTATAAAATTATCAAAACAAAAATTTATGAAACCAAGACTTGAGTATAGGTTCACAACGTATAAGAATTCAACTAAAAGTAACCTCTGCCCATATACAAAACTAGACTTAAGTATATACAAACTTATAGCTGGAATAACTTATATTAAAATAATATAAAAATCATTGTATTAAATTAAACCCGTATATATAAAGTCACAATATATGTTGAAATAATTACAGATATATATATATACTCAGCCGTATCCTTATATATATAAAACCAATATACATAAAAAATAATATAACAACACATACAATACTTCATTTCAATCTAGTATAAAGTAATATATATAAGTACATATGAACAAGACAGCTAGACTACATATATGATGTAAACACTTTACATATACCCGCATACCCATATAAAATCTATATTCTATCACAGTTACATGTAGAAGCTGCAAACATAAGATACTAAAAATATATAACCAGGATCGAAATATTATTATATCGTTTTAAAATTTTCTATATATACTTTATCTATCCTAACAATATAAAACTAACGTGAAATCTGCACATCTATGTACTGTTATAAACTACGAATATACATATACAATCTTCTATACCTTTACAAAGAAACTGTACTATAGTTTATATATACTTTTTTTACAATAATAGATCATAAAACTGTAAATCTTATTATACAACTCTTTATATGCAACTGAATAAAACAACAATACTTCCATAACTTATAATATATATAACTGACATGCACACTATTTACATTTATGTGAAATACACACGTACGATTCTACATATATATGTTTATATACATATATACACAAACAAAGCTTATATATATAAAACATTCATTTTATTAAACTTGTTCAAACTTTCATACGGTGACCATTCTATGGTTATATACTTATGAACTAGTATATATAAGGATGTACATATATTTTAAACTTATACATAAAAATATATGTATATATTTACTATAACTAAATATCCAAAATATATACGAACTTGTTATATATACTTAACTATGAATAAACTGAGATGACATTTCATGTACAAATGACGTTTAAAACCAATAGTAAAACAATACTGTAAAGGTATTATTTATATCAAAATATATAAATTATTATACTGCATACTCAGCTTACATAAAAAAAAGTCTCGGCTTGCTTGTGGGGAAGGCCGCACGTGGATGAGGAGACAACAGTGAATTGTGGAGCTCGGCCGGTGATTTCTGTTGAGAAGGTGGGAGGTTGGATCCAATGGCAACTCGGGTTTCGGTGAGGCAAAAGCGGAGGCCGGAAGATGGCGCCCTGGGTGCGCGAGTGGGAGGGTACTGGATCGGCTGGAGATGGGAACAAAGCGGAAGTCAGGGCGTTGCCAGGTAGAGAGCTGGCGGTGATAGGAACAAGGCGGAAGTCAGGGCGTGAGCAGTTGAGAGATGAAGAGTGGACTTGGATGTTGGGCGAGCTGGTCTCAGCTGGTGAACAATGAATTGCAAAGCAAACATGAACAGGCTTGGGGACGTGATGAATGTGTATCACAATTTGGTTATGTGCTGTCATTCATTCCCTTCGCAACTTGAATAAATTTTTTTTTTAGTGGCCATCGGCCATGGAACAAGCATGGAGGAGGGGAATGGAAGCGACAGCAAGTTGCAATATGCAGGGAACGAAATTGAACAAAGTTATAAAGGCAAAATAAATAAAAGTGAACCATTGCATGAGAAACGTATACAATAAATATAGAGTGATTGGAAAAGGAAGAGTCCCCTCAGATTTAGCTGCCTTCCAGCCTGTGAGTTTCAAATTTTGAAAACGAAGGAAATTGTAAAGTCACAAATAAATGTACCGTTACAACGAACATTTCATTGGTTCCATCGTGAACTGGACCTCAAAATACAAAATAAATATACCATAGAGATCAGCATGACGAGACGATCAAAACGGTATACAGATATTAGTGGTTCGATCGAATTATAAAAATTCGAATTTTCTAATAGTGGAAAATGCAAGAAAAACGCTGAAAAATAGGATCGACGGAGCCAAAGATGTCCGAATTTGGAAAAACAACAAACTGACATCTTGCTTAGAAGATGGTTTAGAATTTTTCTATGTAAAAATATTTAGGTTTCGAAAACATTTTATTTTCATCGCTTTTTAACTGATTAAATTGAAGTAAATTTACACGCGAAATAAACTTTCATATTTTCGGACGAAAATTTACCAGTTGCTATGTTTAACTAGACTCATTCCAAATATCAAATTTTTATTTCAAAATTTTATCGTTTAAAATTTCAACTAATTACGTTATTAAAACAGTTGAAATTTACGGGTCGTTACAGTATTATAAACCCAATAAATCTAATATAAGAGAAAATGGAAATAGAACGGTATATGTAGAATTATGCTTAGAAGTGTATAATTCGTCCATTCACCAGAACTTTAGTTCTGACCCCGTCCTCATAACATCCCACAGGTTAGATAGATGGCAGAGATTTTCCAGCTTTGAGACACTTGCTTAGAACGTGTTATTACCTTGGTGAGTATTTACTTACTATTATATTTTAGTCAGTTTCGCTGTGAGATATTTATTTGATCTTTGATATATTTATCTTTTCCTATTTGCAGGATACCAGATACCCAACTCGGCCTTCAGTGGGCTTGGATTTTAGCATTTCTAAGAAAAATCCGGACCCATTGAAATTCGGGTTGTTACATGTAAGTTTTGGCCTTTTGGCCTAAGGTTTTACTTGTATCGAAAGGGCTACTTTCAAGGGTTCGAAAGGGGTACTTTCTATGATTTCGAAAGATATTGTTTAAAGGTTTAAACAAAGGTTTTGATTCTTCATCAACAATGATTTGTGTAAAGTATATATATAACATGGCAAAGTGATTTGGGTAAAGCATACTATATTTTTCTTGTTTAAGTATAATTTAAAAGGATTAAATCATTTTGATAAGAAAAGGTTTACAAGGAAAATTTTAAGAAAATTACGCTAAGTAAAATGACTCAGATATTAGAATACCAGATGAGACTGGTATGTGGTCGCGCCCTATACTTTAGCTAGTAGCCCCTAGCTAATTTAGTCAAAAATTCCAGTGTGTAGGACTTTGTCACAGGAAAGACTGAAATTATGTTACACACAGAAAGGAATGTATATGTATAGAGATAGGTTATTTGTGAGCCCACAAAACCATTAGGATCAGTTGACCCTGGAGAAGTAAGTTAGGGACAGACCGTCGAAAAGAGGAGTATCTAACAAAAGTTAGATTATTTATTTATTTTGTCTGGTAGGGCTGAGTCAGCCAAAGGTTAGTAGTTAACCAAACAAAACTATATTGTTCGCACAGATAGTCCATTTGTTACCTGAGTTATATGCATATATGATATTGCTTTATTGTTTTAACCAGTTTTGGTTGTAGGATTATGATTTGCAAAAAGATATGTTTTAAAAGGATATCAAAGAAGGGAATCCCATTCCGCTAAGCGGCATGGTCTCACTTAATATCAAATAATAGAGATGTATTGTATTATTCACACCAGGCTTTATGTTTGACTCAAAGTTTATGTTTTCCTCTTAAACTCTCGGGTGCTCAAAATTGATTTGAGTAGGTTGAGGGTTAAGGATTTTCAGGTTTTAGTAGGTGGATGAATAAATCTTCCGAAGACAAGCAGGAGGATGAAGTTAGCTATTTAGGATTCGTTTTGTTTGTTTTATTCCGCTGTGTTGTATTAAGTCAGTTATGACTATTTAGTACTCTGGTCATCCAAGGAGGCATCTTTATATGTTGTTCTTGGTGTATTTTGTAATAATTATATTTGATCTGAACCTGAAAAACGATTGGGATTATGTAATTTGGATATGAAATGTTGTTTTAAAATGTAATCAGAAAAATGTTTTAATCTATGGTGATTTTATTTCATATTCAAGTGCTTCTGATATTATAGATACCATTAACATTACCGTATTTGGTCACCGGAAGTTAATACTATGGATGATTGCAGCATCTGTAGCGCTTGGCTTTGGGCCTTAAGATAAAGGATGTTACATAATTGTTTTTAAATGATAACAATTCATTTTAAATATCTATAAAGTGATAATAAATCATTTATAATAGTTTTATAAAGACATATATTTGAATTGAAAAATATAAGAAAATGGATATCGCTTTATCGATATAATAGCACTTTTTGTAAATGATTGTTTAATATTAATTTATATTGTTTTATAAATCAAATGTAATCATTTTAATTGGTTAATAATGATAGGAAATGAGTTTTCAAATTTTGTTTACATATATATGTAATTTAAATTATAAGTGAAAATGTACATGTGACCGGGAATCGGCTTCTCGATTTTCAATGGTTTAACAAACAAAAGTCATTTCAAGTCTTCGCAACATTGTAAATTACATTAACACATATTTATATGCATGTATACATATCACAAACTTACATATACATACATATAACATATATATATAGACACACACACACACATACATACACATTTAGGAAAATATGTTTTCTAAAAACTTCACCATTAAGCAAACTAAAGTCAAACTTACATGCATAAGGACATGAATGGATGGCTTGGAAGAGTGTGAAGTGATGGAGGCACACGGAGGAGGCGGGTAATGTTGAGTATAATAAATGTATGATTTTTGTTTGATGATAATAAATATATATATATATTAATTTAAATGTATTTGTTAATGTACTATTTTGTTTTCACATAATTAAATAAATATTTGTTGAATAAAATAAATAACACATAATTTAAATTCAAACAGATTTTTTATTCAAACAAATATTTTATTACAATTTTGAATAGTACAAATTTATGCTCTCACTATATATACAAAATTTCAATTACAATACATTTCAATTTACACAACTGTCCTCACTACATATCGCTCATTCACTCGTATTTATCTTCAACTCTATTCCAGATTGAATCCAGCATCTGAGCAATCTGCAAAATACACACTGACGTAGTAAAATTGAAAAAGAAATATTTTTGCAGTGTAAAATAAAATGTATTTTTTTGAAAATATTATTTCCTCGGTTGTTTGGGTTTTTCGTCATCATTTAATTTTAAATTCATCAAACACGAACAACTTGTGACATGCACAGTGTATCACTGTACATGCCACAAGGCCGTGCACACCGATATACACTTGACAAAACTGCAGGGACAAGTGAGCACAAGGTCAAACCCAATCAAAAGCCAGGTTCAACTCAAGTGCAATAAAAATAAAGTCACGACATGAGCACAAGGTCAAACCCGAGCTATAAGCTGGATTCAACACAGGTGCAAATACACACATGAACAAATCGAGTATAAATGGGATACGACACATGTATTACACAGAGGCAAAGACTACATAAATATATGCACATATATATGTATACACATATATGAGTCCAGATGAATGGGTCAGACAGCCTCGACCAATAATTTCAGTGAGTACACAAGAAGAAAAGTTCAAGTGAACACAACATCTCTAACAAGTGCTCAAGTACAAAATGTACAAAATTAGTGCAGTAAAGACCAGACTCATGTGAAACAAGTGAAGACATGGAAGCAAATACAAACTAGCTCGAAGCAACAATCAAGAGCATACACTACATGAACTGGCTCAAAGACCAGACACAAGAAAACAATGAAGCAACCAGACTCCACCAAGAGAAACAGGAAACAGCACACATGCACCAGTGAATCAAGAACAAGAAGTTCAACAGAGATAAATCGAAGACTGATACAACTACAGATGCAACTCAACTCAAACAAGGCTACAACTTCAGGCAAATTACATAGTGCAACAAAACTCAACCGTGTATGTTCAGAAATACACAAGCATGTAAATACAAAGTAGTTTTTCAAATCAATAATCAATACAAACTCAAGTGTGCATAAGAAAACTTCAAAAGTGCAGACTGCACAGTCAAACTGCAACAACACATGGAACTACACAAGACTCAAGACTGCACAATTCAAGTACAAATGCAATAAGCTCCAAACCTCACCTTCAATATATACAAGTTGATATGCAGACATCAATAACCAGTGCAAACTCAAGTGAAGTCAATGCAAACGCACATGTACACATATATAGGCAGTGCACATGTAACAAGAAACAAAACTCAATATAGTGAACTACAATGAACCAGCCAACAAAACAGTGCAGCAATCATTTTACTCACAAACACATATGTATACATATATACTTATATATGTATACACAGAACTAGTTGTAGTGAATTTCGAAATTGATCAACCTGAAAAAGTCAGCAAGTAACATAGCATTTAACAATTACAACAAAGTCAAGGCTGAGGCAAAAGTCAATCAAATGATCAAATTTTCCAGGTAGCAGTTTCGAATAAAGACAATGTCGCAAGGGATTTTAAACTATAGGATCGATTTCACCCTAGAGGGGGGGGGGTGAATAGGGTGATACTATCAATTATAAAAGTTATTGTAGAAGTTTATATAAAAAAATTGCAACAAAGATATAGTAGAATTATAGCAGCATAGATAATAGCAAAATAATAGAAAGCAGAAAATAGAACATACATATTTACCCAGCTTCGGCAAAACCCTGCCTACGTGCTGCCCCTAAGGTTTCTACTAGAAATTAAGTAGTCAGACTCTTATACGTAAAATCGCAACACCCACTACCGATTAACCTAACTCTACGCTCAAAACCCTGCCTTCAGCCACTGAGTTGCGAATTCTTGAACTACACCACCGTAGTTCGTCCTGTAGTCACACGACTAGATTATACAATAGTTTGAAATGAAAATTAAAAACAATTTAAACAATAAAAACATAAAGCTCTTAAATATAAATAAAAGCCCAAAATAATAAAAAGGAAACCGACCCAAATTTAAAAGGAAACCCCTTTTTCTTTCTATTGTTATGTCGGCCCGCTTTCTTCTTCGTTTGTGAAAATGGCTTCTTGCTTGTTCGTTCCTCTGTGCGAAAACTAGGGCTTGTGAAAAATTGAGGCTGCCGACTTTAATTGCTCGATCGAATGATGATTCAGTGTCCCTTGCTTTGTCGATCGATGATCTCTTCGCTTTGCACACGGCTGCCCCAATTTTTGATCGAGTTCGACTAAGTGGTATGTGATTTATTCTCTTTGCTTTACTGGTTGATATGCTTGAACTCGATGCCTTTCCACGTCGAAGATGATTGGGTTTAAATAGGAATCGAATTCCTATTTTCTCGTTCATATTGAATCATTTGAATCTGTCCAACTTGGTTTTGATTGAAGTTGCACTATGTCACTGTCTGGTATATACTTTTGAATCTGGTTCCATGTAACTTTGTAAATCGAGTTGTATACATATATAGTTGTATCATGTTCATGTAGATATGTATTGCATTGAGCTCTGGTTTCAATGTGTATGATGTTTCATTGGCATTTCATCTGGAGCTTGTTCATTTTTGATTTTAGACTAGTCGAATTGCTTCACCATTGACTGTTGCATTGTGGTCATATGCATTTTGTAACTAAGTCTGCTTTGATTTCACTTGAATCTGGTTTGTAGCTGAAGCTCTGAACTATTACACATATATGCACTAACTTCACTTGAGTTTGCATTGTGGTCTCGAGTCATATGCATGTTCACTACTGTTGCATTGACTTTGTACATATTGTACTTGAGTCTGACTTGGAGCATTTTGTTGCCAGTCTTGTGTTCATTATGGTTCACCTGACTTTTGCTTCACTTGATGCATTGTATCTGATCTTGAGTTATTTCGAGTTAATGCTTTGAGCTAGTTTGCATATATATATATATATATATATATATATATTCTTTTGTATTTAGTTGTATTGCATCATGTCACTTGTGTTCATTGTGTAGTCTAGTTTGACCATGCTTTATTGCTTTTTCAATTTGGTCTGGTTGGACTGTTTAGCCTCTATTTTCATGTGTACGACTTGAACTTTGGTCGAGGCTTGATTTATGTGTCTTGACCATTTCATTTGAATTTGCACCTGTGTTGAATCCAGCTTAAAGCTCGGGTTTGACCTTGTGCTCGTGTCGTGACTTTATTTGTATTGCACTTGAGTTGAACCCGGCTTTTGATTGGGTTTGACCTTGTGCTCACCTGTCCCTGCAATTTTATCAAGTGTATATCGGTGTGCACGGCCTTGTGGCATGTACAGTGATACACTGTGCATGTCACAAGCTATTCGTGTATGATGAATTCAAAATTAAATGATGACGAACAACCCAAATAACTGAGGCAAATAATATTTTCAAAATATACACTTTATTTTTCACTGCAAATATTTTTTTTCAATTTTACTGCGTTAGTGTTTATTTTGCAGATTGCTCAGATGCTGGATTCAATCTAGAATAGAGTTGAAGAACAATTATGAGTGAACGAGTGAAATGTAGTGAGGTGCAAATGTAAATTGAAAATTGTAATGTAATCGAATTTGTATTGTAATTGAAATATTTTTGTAATTGTATATAGTGAGAGCTCAAATTTGTACTATTCAAAATTGTAACAAATATTTGTTTGAATAAAATATCTATTTGAATTTAAATTTTGTATTATTTATTTTATTCAGCAAATATTTATTTAATTATGTGAAAAATAAAATAGTACATTAACAAATACATTTAAATGAATATATATATGTTTATTACCATCAAACAAAAATCATATACTAGCATATTCAACAATCTCCCCCTTTTGATGATAACAAACATATATTTAAGATTTTGAATTTTATTAAATGTATTTGATCATTCAATTTGCTCCCCTGTTTGAATGCTCTCTCTCTACACCAAGCTCCCCTTTCATATATGCATGAATAAAAATATGCAAATGAGCCTAGATGCAAATAGAAAATAAAATAAAATATTTGACCTTTATTTTCCAAAATCTTAAATTTTCTCTCCCCCTTTTGTTATTAGCAAAAGAGTAATAGTGTTAGAAAAATAGAGATAAAGTGATGTACATTAACACAAAATTAAAACTCAATCGAGTATAAATATTAAATTTCAATAACAATCAAACAAAAATCATAAATACTCTTTTTGACGCATATTCCACTTTAGAATGATAGGGATGATGTCATTATATAAAACCATATAGTTGTGTCTATTTGTGGTATATTTATTTCAAGAATTTGAATATCTACTAACCATGCATAACCGTGAGGACTTTTAAATGAGATTAGTAGTATTCCAAATTTTAATTAAAAAATGAATTCAAGTATCTTCTAACCACGCATAACCGTGAGGACTTTTAAATGGGATTAGAATCAACTTGTCTATTTAATCAATCAATTTTGATATGCGTTCCATACATGCATAACCGTGAGGACTTTTAAATGAGCATGGAAGCACATAATCAAAAATTCCAAGTAATTCACCCATGCATAACCGTGAGGATTTTTATATGAGAGTGAATACTTTGGATGTTTTTATTGCTAAAAATATAATGAAATGAAAGCGCATAATTTCCTGTTTAAAATACCACATATTGACATACTATATTGGATTTTAATGAGTGATGGTCGATAGAAATATGATAGAAAACAGAAATGGTCATGGAATTTTTACCAACAAAAAGTTTTTATAACTCTTGTTTAAATTTCTAAAGAAATTTACTAATTATACTGTCTCAAATTGTAATATATGATTAATATCAACACTCTTCACTTTTTCAATCACTATTTATCTTTTCGATAATCAATAGGGAGTCAGATTAGTTAATGTAGTCATTTAAAATCAAATACAAAAATAATTATCAAATCTTTTAAAATGACTAATCTGAAACAAGGTCAACAAAAATGATTTTCTAGAAGGGGTTTTAGAAAAATGTCTGCTATTTGAGAAATTATTTCAAGTGAAAATTATGCATATATTTTCTTTGAAAAACGATGCAGCTACTAAATGTCTCAACATAAATCACGTTCCACTAGTAATTTTTCTATCAACTAGATTACTAGTGTAATCTGCATCCAAATTTTCCTTTGATTCAAGATTATCATTAATTGGATGTTATAGACCAGACCGTGAAGTTGCAACAATTTCTTGAAATCCTTTTTACAAATTTTAAATGAAATTCTTTTGGATTTTAACTGAAGCCGGGCCAATAAACAATCAGTGAATATAATGTCTGCAGTAAAGTAACCAAATATATCCACGTGAACCGAGAGTAATCATCAATCAATAAAACACCATTATTAAACCAAACAAATCTATATGAAGTAGTTCAAAGACTCTAGAGGTCCATAAAGTATTCTCAGCACAAAAGAATAATTTGGCCAATAAATTTGAAAAAGTCAGAATCAAAATCAACATTCATTGTTTTATCACATAACTGGCTGATTTAGTTCAGATTGTGGTGCAGATTATCACATTTAATATATCATTCAAGATAGATGTACCTTTACCTATTTTACCTTTACCGATAATATTTTGTTGTTGCCCATTGAGATTCTACCACCTTTATACTAGGCTAAGGAACTTTGATTTGACGCCCGTTGAGTGCCTGGAACAGCCAGAATCCAGATAGCACTGTTGTTGTTCCTTAGCCTGCCACCATACCTACACGAGAGAAAATTTTTATGACCTATTTGTTTTTATAGGTCCATGGTTGTTAGTGGCAATAAATTTTGAAAAATGAGTTTGTGGAGACCCAAAACTATTTATATATGTTCCTTTCGGCACCCAGATTTGTTTGACTTTGAGGGATTTCATATTTGTGCCTTTTAGAACCCAAATTGGAATCGTTTTCACGTATTTGGATCTATACCAACAAATATTTTGATTGTGTCTAGTTTTTCCACAAATCGTGCACTTTGAATTGACTTGATTAAATTCGCTTCTAACAAGTTCAGTTTGATTATATCCAAGTCCTTGTCTAACAGTATTAACAGTTTGTTTCCGTAATAGCATATTCAACGATCTTTCAGTGTTTGAAAATATTCCTAAAGTTGTAGACAACTGTTGGACTTGTGTTTTGAGAGATTCATTTTCGTTCAATAATTGTGTGCACTTTTTAATGGAATTTTCTCTCCTTGTATTTTCACTTTCTTTCAAAATCAAAATTTCATTTTCAAGTGATTTAATTTTAATTTCTAATTTTTTTAATCTCTTCTTCGAATGATGGACACTTATCACACTTAAGGCTCTTAGTTTGATAAGTTTTAACTAATTGATCAAGCTGTTTATTTAATTCTATCAAACTATCTCTCTATGATTCAATTTTGGCGTACTTCTCCCTAAGTTGTTCAAAACAGCCATTTACTTCGTGGAAATATATAAGTAGTTCCGAGTGAGAAAGTTTTGATACCTCGCTTGGCTCGTCATCATCGCTATCAGTTATATCACCTCGAAGGCACAAATCTGCTCTTTCACTCTCACTGCTAGTGCTTTTATAATCACCATCACTTTTATTCCACGTGGCTGCAAAACTTCTTCTTTTCGATTTATTTTCTTAGCCGAGTCGATTTCGAGGACAATTGGGCTTGATGTGACCGGGTTTGTTGCACTTATGACAGATGATCTCCCGTTCTTCTGGGTTGTCTAGTGCTTTGACTATTCTGCTTTTCAATTTTTGATTTAGAGCTGGATTTCTGTATTTGCGGTTCCACTTTTTAAATCTCTTCATTAGCATCGCCAGCTCAGCTGCTCCATCATCATCATCACTACTGCCTTTTACCAATCCTGTTAAACACGTTTCTTTAACAGTGTTGATTTTTGAGGATTTCTGATCGTTGTTGACTTTTACACCATATATTGCACCAAAAGTATTCCAGATTTCCTGTGCACTTTCACAATGAGAAATAAAGTTAAAATTACCTTGATTAATATGAGAATATAGTATATGCATAGCAAGAGCATTAATCGAAGTAATTTTCTCGTCTGTTATATCACACCCATTTTCAATAATATCCCAACATTTAACATTAACAGATTTTAAATAAAATTCCATTTTTAATTTCCAATTCAAAAAATCTGTTCCATCAAAAATAGGAGGAATAATATTGTGTAGGATCTAGATTAACCCTAGAGGGGGGGTGAATAGGGTTATAGCAAATTTTCTCAGATTAAACACAAAATCAAACTGTAGATAAATATGCAGAAAAGTAAATCACACACAGAATTTACCCAGCTTCGGCAACCCCTGCCTACTGCTGCATTTCCAGATTTCTATTAGAATTAAACAGTATCCCGCTTACAAACACTCTAACAGACTCGCAAACCCTTGCTCCCGCTTACAAACACTCCTATAGACTCGCACACCCTGCTCCGCCTATAGAGTTTCGTTAACTCGCAAACTCTGCTCCCGCCTATAGAGTTTTGCAAACTCGCACACCCTGCTCACTGAACTAATTCTAACTAGACAATCTGACAACACCTAAACCCTAGGTGGTGATTAACTCTGACTGGACTTTGAAAATACAAACTGAAAAACAAAATACAGTTTAAACCCGGAGCAAAATTGAAATTTAAACTTGATAATTGATTTTGCTCTAGAAAATAATCCCGGCCCAAAGATAAAATAACTAAAATTTAAAACTTTAAAACCCTATTTAAAAACTAGGCCGGCCCTCTTCAATTATCTTCGATCCCTTTTATCTCCAGCTCGATTTAATTCACTAGCCCGATCCCTAATTACTTCGGCCCGATTCTTTGAGAAAAATGGCGGCCTTCTTCTTCATTCGTTCCTCCGATCTGAAAATTAGGGCTTGTGGAAAAATGGGGCTTTCGTTCGATTGCGCTCTTTGTTCCAAAATAGGGCTTTTGCGAAGCTCCTATACTAGTTCGAACGTTGTTTGGTTATTAGCAATTTTGCCTGGTTCGATCGATTTTGTGTTGCTTTCTTCGGTTTCTTCGATGAGTTCGGCAGTTGCTTCGGGTAAGCTTTTTAGCTCTGTTGCTCTTCGATTTTCGTATTCGAACTCTTTTGATGATTCGAGTTGAATGATTATGCTCTGTTAAGCTCGAACTCGAATAGTTTTGAATTGCCAATGATGATTGTTTATATAGGGTTTGTAACCCTTGATTTTCGTTCGTATTTACATGTTTGAATTTTTCTTTGGCCGTTCGATATAATGTTGGATGGTGCGATTTATTCCTGACTGATTCAAATGCGTATATTCTTGAAATGCTCGGTTGACTTGATTTAAAATACTCGGCTTTGAATTCTCTGTGCTCTGCCATTTCCGTGAATTTCTCTATGACCCGATTGCAGTAGTTTTGAATTTTGAGATGTTTGTTTATCACCGGCTTTGACTTGGTTTTAAAACATTTCGATGTTGATAATTCGTTTTGATGACCATGGTTTTAAAACTTTCCTATTTCTTGAATTTTTCAACTTGCTTTTCTGCTACTTTATATATTCATCGATGTTGGCATCTGCATTGTATTTCTCAGTGAACTCCATTTCACTTTGTAGTTGCTTACAATCACTGTACATATTTGTTTGACCACTACTTGGATTTTGAACTGATTTGCATTGAGTTTGTTCGTGATGTTGGCACTGTGATATAACTCGAACTGTTGCACTCGATCATATGATTTTGCTGTCACATTGAACTTGTAGTTGTATTTCATTCTGTTTGCATCTGCAGCATTGTGACTACTGTGGTCTTTGGTCTCTGTTTGCTCTATTGAGATTTGTTTTGCCTCTGGCTTGTTGCACTGACGTTCATTGGCCTTGAGTTGAACCTATTTTTGAAACTTGGGTTTGACCTTGTTTTGATGTGTTAGCTGTGCTTATTTGTGTTGGGTATTGTTGCACTTTGTTTTGTACTAGTTCTCTTGCTTTTGTACACTGCCATGATCATTGGTTATGTTGAGGTCTGATCTTTGTGTTTCAGTGATGCATTGTGTTGAGTCATGACTGCAGTGACTTGACCTTTCGAATTTCACCTGAGTTGAATTCGCTTGTATATTTGGGTTTGACCTTGTGCTCACCTGTCCCTGTAAATCGATCAAGTGTACATTTCGGTGTGCACGGTCTTGTGGCATGTACAGTGATACACTGTGCATGTCACATTGTTCGTGTGTGATGAATTCAAATATAAATGATGACGAACAACCCAAATAACCGAGGCAAATAATATTTTCTAAAACACATTCTGTTTTATACTGCAAAAACATTTCCTTTTCAATTTTACTGCGTCAATGTATATTTCTGCAGATTGCTCAGATGCTGGATTCACATTGGAATGAAGTTGAAGATAAATACGAGTGTGAGTGATATGTAGTGAGGAAATAATGTAACTATGAAATCGTGATGTAATTGTATTGTGATAAAAAATGATGTATATAGTGAGAGCTTGAAATTGTACTATCAAAATTGTAATAAATATTTGTTTGAATAAAATATTCGTTTGAATTCAAATTCTGTGTTATTTATTTTATTCAGCAAATATCTATTTAATCTGTGAAAAATAAAATAGTACAATATCAAATACATTTAAATGAATGTATATATGTTTATTATCATCAAACAAAAAGCATATACATGCATATTTCACATATTGGACCGACCCTCAGAAAAAGCATTAAAAGAAGCCATTTTAAAAATTCAAATAAAAATTGATTTTTGAAAAATAAAATTTTTAAAACAAAAATGGCTTTTGTTCCTACCTCTGATACCACTTGTAGGATCTATTTCACCATAGAGGCTGGGGGGGTGAATAGGGTGATACTATCAATTATAAAACTTATTGCGGAAGTTTTTATAAAATAATTGCAACACAGATATAGCAGAATTATAGCGACACATATAATAGCAGAATAATAGAAAGCAAAAAATAGAACACACAGATTTATCCAGCTTCGGCAAAACCCTGCCTACATGCTGCCCCCAAGGTTTCTACTAGAAATTAAGTAGTCAGACGCTTACACACGTAAACTCGCGATACCCACTACCGACTAACCTAACTCTACGCTCAAAACCCTACCACAACCCAGCCACTAAGTTGCGAATTCTCGAACTACACCACCGTAGTTCGTCCCCTAGTCACACGACTAGATTATACAATAGTATGAAATGAAAATTAAAAACAATTTAAACAATAATAACACAAAGCCATTAAATATAAATAAAAGCCCAAAATAATAAAAAGGAAACCGGCCCAAAATTTAAAAGGAAACCCCTTTTTCTTTCTATTGTTATGTTGGCCCGCTTTCTTCTTCGTTTGTGAAAATGGCTTCTTGCTCGTTCGTTCCTCTGTGCGAAAACTAGGGCTTGTGAAAAATTGAGGCTGCCGACTTCAATTGCTCGATCGAATGATGATTCGGTGTCCCTTGCTTTGTCGATCGATGATCTCTTCGCTTTGCACACGGCTGCCCCAATTTTTGATCGAGTTCGACTAAGTGGTATGTGATTTATTCTCTTTGCTTTACTGGTTGATATGCTTGAACTCGATGCCTTTCCACGCCGAAGATGATTGGGTTTAAATAGGAATCAAATTCCTATTTTCTCGTTCGTATTGAATTATTTGAATTTGTCAATTGCTATTCTTTGGCCATTCGATTTTATATGGATGTTAGTGATTTTTTATGACTTGTTCATATTCGTATATTTCCTGTTTACTTGTTAATCACGGTTTTGATTTTCTTTGTTCGACTCCTTGGCCACCACGTCTCTGAATTTGGTTTGAAAATGTTACATTTGACTTTGTAAAATTGTGTTCCTCTACTGTGAGAAAAATTGACTTCGACCAATTGAGGATTTGTTCGAACTTGCCATGGTTTTGATTTTTGCCTCTGTGACTTCGGCACTGTCACTGCTTTGATTTTGTCTTCTGTCTTAGTTCGGCTGTTGAACTTGTATGGAGCATTTGAGTTGACTTGATACTCTGCTGTCAAACTTGGTTTTGATTGAAGTTGCACTATGTCACTGTCTGGTATATACTTTTGAATCTGGTTCCATGTAACTTTGTAAATTGAGTTATATACATATATAATTGTATCCTGTTCATGTAGATATGTATTGCATTGAGCTCTGATTTCAATGTGTATGATGTTTCACTGGCATTTCATCTGGAGCTTGTTCATTTTTGATTTTAGACTAGTCGAATTGACTGTTGCATTGTGGTCATATGTATTTTGTAACTGAGTCTGCTTTGATTTCACTTGAATCTTGTTTGTAGCTGAAGCTCTGAACTGTTACACATATATACACTAACTTCACTTGAGTTTGCACTGTGGTCTCGAGTCATATGCATGTTCACTACTGTTGCATCGATTTGTACATATTGTACTTGAGTCCGACTTGGAGCATTTTGTTGCCAGTCTTGTGTTCTTCATGGTTCACCTGACTTTTGCTTCACTTGATGCATTATATCTGATCTTGAGTTATTTTGAGTTAATGCTTTGAGCTAGTTTGCATATATATATATATATATATATATATATATATATTCTTTTGTATTCAGCTGTATTGCATCATGTCACTTGTGTTCATTGTGTAGTCTGGTTTGACCATGCTTCATTGTTGTTTCAATTTGGTCTGGTTGGACTGTTTAGCCTCTATTTTCATGTGTACAACTTGAACTTTGGTCGAGGCTTGATTTATGTGTCTTCATGTGTGCAATTTTATCAAGTGTATATCGGTGTGTACGGCCTTGTGGCATGTACAGTGATACACTGTGCATGTCACAAGTTGTTCGTGTATGATGAATTCAAAATTAAATGATGACGAACAAACCAAATAACCGAGGCAAATAATATTTTTAAAATATACACTTTATTTTTCACTGCAAATTTTTTTTTTCAATTTTACTACGTTAGTGTTTATTTTGCAGATTGCTCAGATGCTGGATTCAGTCTGAAATAGAGTTGAAGAACAATTATGAGTGAACGAGTGAAATGTAGTGAGGTGCAAATGTAAATTGAAAATTGTAATGTAATCGAATTTGTATTGTAATTGAAATATTTTTGTAATTGTATATAGTGAGAGCTCAAATTTGTACTATTCAAAATTGTAACAAATATTTGTTTGGATAAAATATCCGTTTGAATTTAAATTTTGTATTATTTATTTTATTCACCAAATATTTAATTAATTATGTGAAGAATAAAATAGTACATTAACAAATACATTTAAATGAATATATATATATATATATGTTAATTATTATCAAACAAAAATCATATACTAGCATGTTCAATATAAACTAATTTCAATTTGCAGTTTTTACAAATAGTCAGGTGATAGCAAATCGAATAAGTAAATATTTTCACAAAATCAAGTGACCAAAGTCAACATAAATTCAAAGTACCAAAGAATCAAAACCATGGTGGCCAAGGAAATCGAACAAATCAGAAATCAAAGTCGTGATAACCAAGCAAAAAATATACGAATTGAACTGGTCAGGGTCAATCACAAGCAACCAAACGAAAATCAACGGCCGAGCTAAAGCAACTGAAGAATTCAAACAATATCATACGAACGAAAATTAAGGGAATTAATCCCTATTTAAAATCCAATCATCATTGGCATACGAAGCAATCGAGTTCAAGCATATAAACAAGAATAAAAAGGAAATCGCATACCAGATCATTCGAACCGAACTCGACAAATTGAAGCAGCCGTTCGCAAAATCAAGAGATGATCGATTGATAAAGCAATCAATGCTAAACATCTATTCAATTGATCAACTATTATCGGCAGCTTTCAATTTCCAGAACCCTATTTTTAAACGAAGAGGAACGAGGCAGGCATTTCTCGAGCAAAGGAAAAAGAAGCAAATACGAAAAAGAAAGAAGGCCGAAGGAATAAAAAGAAAAGGGGCCGGCAATTTTTAGTGATCATTTTATTTTGGGCCGGCTTTATAATTCACATTGGGCTTTAGTTTAAAAATTTAGGGTTTCATGCTTTTACATTGTATTCATTTTGTAATTTACTTTTAATTGTTTGTAAATTTCTAGTCGTGTGACTAGGGGACGAACTACGGTGGTGTAGTTCAAGAATTCGCAACTCAGTGGCCGAGTTGTGGTAGGGTTTTGAGCGTATAGTTAGGTTAGTCGATAGCGGGTATCGCGAGTTTACATGTGTAAGCGTCTGACTACTTAATTTCTAGTAGAAACCTTGGGGGCAGCACGTAGGCAGGGTTTTGCCGAAGCTGGGTAAATCTGTGTTGTTCTATTTCTGCTTTTTATATATGTGCTGCTATTATTCTGCTATTATCAGTGCTGCGATTATTTTATATACTTCTGCATTAAATTTTTATAATTATTAGTATCACCCTATTCACCCCCCTCTAGGGTGAAATTGATCCTACAGGTAATGTGGGGAACATGATGGAAAAGGAGGGGGTCGGTGCACATGGTGATGGTGATGGATAATGATGGTGTTTTAGATATTTTTTACAACTCTTTAGCCTATAAATACAAGCATCCATTCACTCCTTCATTCACTCATTTCTTTATCTCCTTCCTCTTCTTTCTTAAGCTTTTTAATGGCTTCCACCTTTGGAAAATTATGAAGAAATAATATCAAAGAGAATATATATATACATGTATATATGTTATCATTTGACCTCAAAACCACGTGCAAATACCTCCCTATCCCCTCTACAACTCACACGACCCCTATATCCCAAGCTAAGGCCGAGCACCACTCATCCAAGGTCAAGGCCAAGAGCACCAAAGGAGAAGGAAGTAAGTCGGGGAGCTCCAAAGCAAGGAAAAGAGGAGGAAGTGCAACCGAAGTGCTGTCGGTTCGATTTAGAAAGCTACGGAAAAGTTTGGTGGAGTGGATATAAATAGTGAGTACTCAATCTTAGTTTTATTTAAATAAAACTTAAAGTGATAATATATATATGTTAAATTAGAGATTAATATGTTGAATATGGGTTGATATTGGGTGATAATTTGGTTGATATTATGATTAGTTATATGGTTGTGATATGGTTGATAACTTGGTTTGATAAATGATAAGAGAAATGGTTAGTAATTAACCATAGTTAATTAAATAGAAATTTAATCCATAAATAATATGTGTATGGAATTGTTTAGCCTCTTAATGGTTTAAATATCTAAAAATAGTTGAAGTGAATATTATAATAATATAGTATTATAATATGAAATGAAATGGAAAATGAGTTTGAAATATAAAAATGATTTGTTTAAATGAGTTTAAAATGATTTAGAAATGTTTATAAACATTTAAAATTGTTTCCATGAAGTTTGAAAAGAAATTGAAAAAACAAGTCAAAACTAGGCGCGTCGCGTAACGGTAGTTCATGATTTCACATCGTAGAATTCAAATGAGTGTAGAGAATGGAATAAAGCTCGAAATTCTTCGAGATAAGAATTTTCCAGACTATTATATCTATAGTTTTTTAATGAAGAAAGAAAATCAAGATTTCATCTTGTATATTTTTAAATAAGTCTAAAACAAATTTTCAAAATAACCACGATTTTGCAATTCGGAATCCATAAAGGGAGTTTCTTTAAAATGATATTTTATAATTTTTTAAAATTATGAAATAAATTCTATAAATCTTTAAAATGTTTTAAAACAGATTTGAGTTATATAAATGAATTTCCAAAAGATAGAAATGTCGTTTTGATCGATATAGCTTTTAAAACACAATTTGCAACACTTTTTAATAACTTTTGCGAACAATGGTTTTAACTTAATTATTCTTTCTTGAATCTTTTGCGAACTTTTTCAAATAAATAATTAAGTAATTTAAAGATGATTAAGAGGTTTAAAATGAGTATTCGGAAGCGACTAGTATGTTTGTACCATTTGTGAGTGTCACAGAAAATCCGACCGAGGAATGGAACAGATCGAAGAGAAAGCCCGGATGCTCTAAAACAATTAAAAGTTAATTAAGCATGTGAAAAGATTTAGAGTCGATCAAATAACTTGACCACCTTATGGGTGATAGATAGGTAGTCTTTAGGCTTGGGTTTGGAAAACCAGTTGCCAGCCCTCCTTAGCTACCCTTGACTGGCCCGACGGATAGGATAGTAAATTTGATTTACCCAGATCAAAATTTCCTAAAGTATAAAAGATATAATTTTCCAAATTTAAACAACTTGGATTGGATTGAAAAAATCTTCTTATACTTGGTATTAAATTCCGAAGAGAGAATCCGTACTATCCGTGAGAATTTAAAAGGTGATCTCACCGTTATTCGATGAATAGTAAAGGTTGAATACAGAAATTGAAATTGAGTAGAATTAGTATAATTTATATGATCCTTTTTACTCAGTAATGTTTTCCAATATGAGATTTAAATAAATGATTTGGAAATGTTTTCCTAAATAAAAGGTGAAACGATTTGGAATTATTCCAAGATTCAAAAAGGTTTAATTAACCAAAAGGATCTGATAAATGAGGCTTAATGATTCTATATACTGTTAAGAAGATAAATGGAATAATTTAAAATAACATGTCTCTTTGAGATATTTATGAATTAATAGAAGGATCAATTAAATTGAATGATGATTGATAATCATATATGAACTTAATATATTTTTAATCGATGATTGGTTCAAAGGAACCAGGGTCAGATTTGGGTAACTCTTATCTTAAAACAACTTCGAACTAATGCATATGTTCAAAGTGAAGACATGATGAAGAAGATGATTTTTAAAGATGGGGATTTCCATGATGATGGGCTGCTTGCCACTAGTCCCTTGAGGTGAAATTTACCATATCATATATTTATGGTGGCAGTAGTGCTCTGTTATGAAAACCTTTAATTACAAGGACTAATCGCTACTAATCCTAGAGATAATTCCCGACATGATGTAGTAGGTGGAGTGCCTTCGATTTTGTTCAATTCCAGAGCGAACTTGTATGGATGAATGTCTGACATTGCATTTCTGAGACCATAATGTTGACTTTTACAAACATACATCTGTTTGGTTGTGGAGAAGGCATCTTCTCTTAGCTTAACACCCTTCTTTGAGATGTATGAGCTCAGAGGTTGTATGTTAGTGAAATTCAATAGTGATCGAAGGAATGGCAAAGTGGAATTCAAATTGGAACATGTGATGGTCAAAGCGTGGCTTTGTGGAACGTAAGCTCATGAGCCTCACATCCTAGAAATGGTACGGGATACTATGTGGTCTGAAGGACATATTTCAAGCTATTATTGGGGGAAGATGTCCCTCTATGCACTTGTTGCCTTATTATATGAATGGACAGATATTGGAGGCTGGCGGAGACCATGTAAAGCCTAACCGAGTAATACTCTATTCCATAGTAGTATAACAGCGTAGTTTAGAGGCTGACGGAGATCGTGGTAAAGCTATGAGGAAACTATGTGTTATGCGTGGATTTTTAGGGTCTAAATGGTCACTAGTTCCCTATCATGTTGGAAATCCAATTTCAATACGTTGCTTTTACCATTTTGATTGTAGAACCTACTTTTAAAAAGTAGTTAGTAAGCCATAAAATTTAATCAACGTAACAATTTTGGCAATTTCGATAGATTATTTGAAAAGTGTATTCAAAGGAATGTCAATAAAGATAATATCAAATTATTTTGGTATAAAAGTATTTGGTTATCATAAGGTAAAAATCCATTCGTATTTATATGTAGGCGTGGTTTTACGAGATACCCTTCTTTTCAAAGGTTTTAAATTGGTATCAATTTATAAATTGAGTATCTCATGCTGGTTTATCAAGCCTGATCCGGGTATTTTTAATACTCGAATCAGATTCGAGTAGTTTCAGGTTTGGTTGAAGATGCTTGAAGTTTCCAGAGGAAAGCTAGAGATCTTCATCTACGTATGGACATATTCCATTATCCGCTGCATCAATTACATTTGTTTTTATTTTTCAACGGTCATAAGGACATAGGGTTTATAACTGTCCAACTGAATCTAGGTTAGACTCTGATATTGTATTCAAAATTTTCTACTGTAAAGATTATTATTGAAATAATCACTACAACAAAACAGTTTTTTTACAACGGGCAATGCCCGTTGTAATATGGTTTTCGCAACGGGCATGTGCCCATTGTAATAGATCCACCACATTTTACAACGGGCAAAGCACGTTGTAAAAACCATTGCAGTATACCTTTTTACGATGAGTTATGACCGTTGTAAAATACCTATTTAACAACGTTTGTTAACCGTTGTAATAAGCTCATATAACAACGCACATTGCCCATTGCAAAATAAATGCAAATTTAAAAAAAATATACAGTAGCATCCATACAATACATCCATACAAATACTAAATATTGTCGTAAAATAATTAAAATCACATACAAAAAGACTAAAAGCTAGAGTCATAGAATTCTAACACTCCGAAAAGTTAGATAAGTTTACATGCCAAATACATAAAGCATTAACACATAACAGTCCACTACAAATAGCACGTTCTAAGTACAATCATACTATACCACAAAGATGAAGTCTTTATGCCACGCGACGGTTGATCCAACGACCTCTTTAATAGTCTGCATCTCTGAATTTGGCCTAAATAAAAAGACTTCTGGTTCCACCGCTACATTAACCCATACTTTCCAAGCATTTGCTCAAAGCTTTACAAAATGTACTGAAGCATCAGGATCAATGCTTGCTATCGTCCCCTCTGCAACTACGTTCTTCTGCCAACCCAATAGCTTGCACTTTTTTTCCACCAAACATCTTAAGCAATAAACCCTTGTATGCTTCATCCACCATGAATCTTGACTGCACAACAAAAATCATTAATACAAACAAGAACAAATTAAATAAATAACAACAGACTTGATCTACTGTCTATAATTTTAATTAACTTATCATATGATATTTATCAGAGCAGCAACTCCAAGTTTGTATATAGATGTAAATAAACTCCACATGAAAACACCATCATGTAAACCATCTTATGTTCTCGTACATAGTGAACAAATATTTGATGTTTTGTTTGAGTGTCATAAGTTATAACATATGAAACTTGCTGTCGAAGCATCAAAAATGTGCGGAATTTTGATAACCTGCTCTAACTAAAACTCAAAATAGATCTTATCAATATATAAGCTCTCAATCAAAAATCCTCAAAACAAATGAGCAGTGCAAGTGCCTATGAAGAGTGAGTTGTCCATTACTGAAGGGGATGATGAACCCAATTTCTGCACTCATATCATTTCCAAATACCCAAACAAAGAAAAGTAAAAAAGTAAATAACTAAAATAAAAAATGACAACAGATAACTCAATAAGAGGAGAAAGAACATATATAATCCACCGCCATATAAATTAACAGAAAAAAACTCTTCTTACCACAAAGTATAGCAAATTGCAGGCATGATTAGGCCTAACACTAACGCAAAATCACAAAGCACTGCATAGCCAAATACATCATCATTCCAACCTTTGATACATCATTATTCGAAAAACTACCGCAATTTACCTTTTTACAGTGGACCCCATTGTTAATGTACTATATAACTGATATAGTTTTTAATAGTTTTAGTTTGTTAAACTGAATAGTTTAATGCTATTTCAAAAGACTACAAAAGTTAAAGTGAGTACAAAATATAAGTAGTAGTCAGATGGTGGTGTTGGTCTAACTTATTTGGTTGATGATATATAGCTTATTATAAAAAGATATAGTTACAATTAGTAAGGTGGTGCTGGACACTCATGCTGTCATCGGAAAAGGCGATTCAACAAATACCACAACTAAATGATTTCACCTTGAGCATAATAAATGAATAATAAAGGAGAAGGTGAGTACTTGCCTCTAAATTTGATGAAGCCGAGGTTGAAGAAGAAGAGCATAACCGAACTGAAGTAAAGGCACTTTGCATCATTCCCCTCCTAATCACTATACACAACATCTTCCTCATCCTCCTTCTTGTGAACACACGCTGCAGCTCCCCAAAACCGAACCAGGTCGAGAGACACAGCTGAAAAACAAACAAGAACTAGCTGAAAAACTACCATTTCACATTGCTGTCAATCTCCATTCCAACCTTCCATTCTTCGCACACGTACCTACAATTCGTCTGTTGCTCTGCAAAGAACGGCCAACATATCATAGGCACTCCACTGGAGATGCTCTCCAGCGTTGAATTCCATCCACAATGCATCAAAAATCCCCCAATCGATGCATGTGATAGCACCTTTCCTTGATTACACCAACTCGTAAGTAACCCTCTCCCTTTAGTTTCAGTCAAGAACTCTTCCGGTAACATTGCATTGTCTCCCTTTACTAAATCGGGCCTGATTACCCATAAGAAGTCGCGCTTGCTGTTAGCCAGTCCCCATGCAAACTCGATCATTTGTTCATTGCTCATCACAGTTATGCTGCCAAAGTTCACGTACAAAAGTGAGCCTGGCTCTTTGTTTTGCAACCAGTCGATGCACGTCGGGTCTTCTTTCCACAAGCTTGATGTTAGTGAAGCCACAGCAGAGTTCATTGGTGGCTGCATTGAAATTATTCTCTTGAATAGAGGACCCACTGAGAAGACTGGAGGTAAGACAGAGGCCATTGCATCAAGAACTGGTTTTTCAAGTTCGTCAAACGTATTTAGTATGATGGCAGAAGCTCTGGTTGCTCTGCTTGTTTCACGAAGTAGGAACTTGGGCATTATGTCATCTATGTTTGTTGTCCTTATGAAGCTTGGTATGTCCCTTAAGTGCATTTTGTCCATTCCAGGTATGAAATTTATTGGATTGTCCAGAAATTCAGGAGTGAAACCAGATTCATCTGCAGTTAGAACAATCCATGATCAGTATAGTATGAAGTGTCAACAGGTATAATTAAGAGGAATGTTCTCTCCTTATAAGTTTAATTTGGTGCAAAATAATTAAAATATGAATTATATACTATCATTTTAGCCTATTTCCATTCATGCCTTAGAACCGGCAATTCTTAGATGCTTAAGATAAGTGTGAAATTGGAATAAAATTTTGGTGTAAAGCATAGTGAATGTTGTTAAAACTGATGTTGTAATTATTATTATTTTCAACCATTGTCAAACCTAATATGTTTTAAGAATGTCAAAGATTAAATTTAATGTATTTGAACTGATACTTACATTAAAAAAAATCACTGTCAGTTGCAATGTGAATGTTTGCAGTGTGTTTATTAAAAAAAAATACTGGTAGTGCAAGAATTTGCAGTGCAAACAATGCTATGGATTTGCATTTGGAAAATAGAAGCAAATTGACAGAGGCTTGTAAAATCATTTTCTAGAAAATAGGAACAAACCAACTATTCCTTGTTTATGTAAATTTCTAGATTAGCTGCTAGTGTTGTACATATATGTCTACTTGGCCTTTCACTCCACTCAAATATGCCAAACAAGATTCTGGCATGTAGACATTTTATGAGTGGCTATAGTAATATACTAAACAGTGATTAACATTTGAAACTTCTCAATAATGCATGAAGGTCTCAATAGACAAAACAGATGATGCACAAATATAGAAAAGAAACACACTTTTCTATGAAACTTTATATACCAATTCAATGTTACATGGTATGTTTACTGTGTTTAATTTTATATAATTTTACTTTCTACTTCAAACAGAAGTTAGCATATAGCAACCTCATCTAGAAGCCTGACAGTATGCACTTTTTTTTTATATAACTCAGTTGCTTATGTCTGCAAGCCATGGTTTGGTCTTTATGTTATTAAGTTATAATCTTTCCAGAAATTTGGATTTAATTAAGCAGTAATTGTTTGCTGAAGAAACAAAAAGGGATAAACACCAAGTAGAGATAGATGAAGAATGATAGACAATGGATGTGATCTACAAAGAAGATTTTTGAGTGAATCTCCGTTTAATTTGATCATAAATGAATTCAGATCACAGATTCAAGTATCACAGACATACAATATAGCGAAGATGCAAGAAAGAAAAAGAATAGACAACAATTTCCAAAACAGTTTTGTTTGATCCAATAGATGATTATGCCCACTACAATTTATTGTTTGTTTCTTTATAGATCTCAAGTACACCATTGGGATACACAATACAGTAATCTATGCGTCGAGAGGAAAACAGTTTATAACTGCTGAAAATCAGTTCAGTACTCAAAATATCTATTCAGTTTTCTTATGAGTAGAATTTTGGTCCCATTACTATGCATGTATTGGGGTATCTATAGATGAGTATTTAATCTAAATCTGCTCGGTGTTCCCTAAAAAGTAGCTAGAACTATATAAATGTAAGAATGAAAATCGATCAAACCTAGAGTGGCTCAAACATCTGGAAATTGACATGTAAAATTCTGATAGGTTGGTTCCGCTTTGTACCAGTCAGATTTGTAGTATTTGGAGAAGCGGTGATTCAAAAGGCCAACCGAGCAGTTGAGGCCGGCGAGTAGGGTTTCCGATTGGGTGATGTGGTAGATGTTGATGGGGAATGGGAGGAAAGGGGAACGGAGGGAAGGAAGAGGGAGGCGACTAGGGTTTTGGAGTAGATTTGGTGGAGGAGGGAGAGGGAGGAGGGAGAGATTAGGAGGACCAGCGAAGAAGTTGAGGGATTTGGAGGGAGGAAAGGATCGGTAATAAATTAAAGAAACAAACATAAGTAAAATTAGTTAAAATTTGATTTAGATGAAAATAAAATTTGTTTAGAGCCAAAATTTCATAGTTGGAGCCAAAAATTTTGGTTTGAAGACTAAAAGAAAATTGTATACTTTGTTGCAATACAAAGTTGCAATACATTTTGCAATAAACTTTGTCTTCAAATATTATGAATATTTTTAAACTTTTACAGAAAATTTTAAAACTTTGTCTTTAAGTTCTATAAATATTTTCTAATTTTTTATAAATTTCAATTTTCTTTAAATATGAGATACAATTATTAAAATTTTAATACTAAATAATAAATATTACTTCCTAATCATTAAATATTATTATTAATTATCAATTTTTAAACATGAAATATTAATTTTATAATTAATTATGTAATATTATTAATTATTAATTATTAAATTAAGTATTAAATACCAATAGTAATTATTAAATATTTATATTTATTACTAATAGTTAATTACTAATTATTAAATATTAATAGTAATAGCAATTATTTAACATTAAATATTTTGTGACCGTTGTAAAATTGTCATCTATTACAACGGGCATTTTGTGAACGTTGTAAAATTAACATGTATTACAACGGGCTTGAAAGGACCGTTGTAATAGCATTCTATTACAACGGGCTATCATCCCCCGTTGTAAAAAGGGCCTTGTATAGGGCATCTATTACAACGGGCATGAATGGACCGTTGTAATAGCCTTCTATTACAACGGGCTATCATCGCCCGTTGTAAAAAGAGCGTTGTATAGGGCATCTATTACAACAGGCCCGAATGGACCGTTGTAATAGCCTTCTATTACAACGGGCAGCCAATGGCCGTTGTAAAAAGGGCGTTGTAATAGAGTATTTTTGTTGTAGTGAATATATTATTTTCTATTCGTAGGAGATTCTGTTCTATCTTTATTTTTTTTCCACAAACAATCCGGCTTTCTAGCACTTGGTTTTGCGGCATGTGAATACCGAGGATGTATTAGTGTCGATTTTCAAGGGCCAAAAATCCGGCTCATCACAACTAACCTTGATTTCTATAAGCAATCATTTTTAACTAGATAGTCGATTAGTTACTATTGAAATTAACCAAATATTAACTTGGATCTTTAATAGAATTTTTTAAAGATAAGCATAAGTGAAATGATTTTGGGTTTGTAGTGACAATGTTTAAGTAACATTAGTCTTAAACCTTTGAATGGATTTGTGAAAGTACTTAGATCCTCAAAATGGATATTTTGAAGGAAATTATAAGTATGGAATCTTTTGAAAAAAGATAGAAAAAGTAAAGGTTTAAGGTAATAAATCTTGTTAATGATTTGTGAATATATTTTTACCATTTGAGATAAGCATATGAATATGTTTTGAAGTATTGAAAGAGTGCAAATGAATATCAGCGATTGATAAATAAAGCTTTATTTGATAAAAGAAGTTTACTAATAAAAGAATTTTTAATTAATAAAAGATTAATTAAATAAAAAGGGGGTTAGCAGTCACTTATGTAACTTAATCGTACTTTGTGTGACTTGATCGTGCTTTATGTGTTTACTTGTTTATGGAAATTATTTAGTCTTGTACTTAGCACTAAAAGTCTGAAAATGTGATAAGTATATGAGACTTAGTTTCCATGTGCGATCGTTCTCTTTTATTATTGAATATGACCGAACTCGTCGATTCAGTCTTGAAGAGACCGGGATCGGTAAAATTTTTACTTATCGAAACCCACTTTAAGGCTGAGATACTTGTTCTATCTCTTGGAAGTGGATGCGTTCAAGATGCCAGAATCCATGTGTGGTTTCGAGATATGTTCTATACATGGGAATCCATTAGGGGATTCATGTTTGATTCGAGTGATGAAGACTCGTGTGAGAGATGCCGAATGTAACCTCGACATCAGAAATGACAGAAAATAGAGTAGGGGCATAGCTTGTGTTTTGGCTGACCCGCGATAGGATATTATCACTCTAAATCTATAATATGCTTACCAATGTTGCGAGCGATAGTGATGGTATTTGGGATCATGTGTTTTAGATGTGGACTGGCTATGTTTTCCTTAATGATATATTTTATCTAGAGATATATGACGTTTAGAGGTTGTTTCTAACCCTTGTGTAGGAGATTGGATTTCTGCTTAACCAAAGGGATCTCCATGGAAAATTCATTATGCGAACGTACATTAGCGGTTTTGATGGTACTTCAATATGTTATGGTGTGATGAATGTAACCATCATATCTATTTGATATGATTTATATTCTTCACTCTAGACATTATCTATAATACCACTATATTAAACTTAATGAATGGTTGGTTTATTTTGAGGGGAAAATTGTTACGGAAATCTGTATGGCCTCATTTGTTACTGTTACATGTATTCATGTATCTCGAATTTTCTCATACCAAACTTATGTTTAACGCATGGTTTTTGTCTCTAAATTTCTCACATACTCTTTCGAGTAGGTTGAGTAAAGTGGTTTTACTTTGGATGCTTCATGATCTAGGAGATGAGCTAGAGGCTTCTATTATCTATCTATTTCTATTTCTATTGCATTGTATTACGTATGTATATATCAGCATTATGAGGACATGCAGTTATAGCTTTCTAGGCTGATGATAGTACTTATGTTTTGTAACTCTAAAATTTTTGTGTTTGGAGTAACACTTTGTACTGTTCTTTTGATATTATATATTATCGTTCCGCTGTGAGATTATGATATTATGCTCTTTCTTGTTCGGTTTCTTTTTCATTTTCTTTTACCCTAACAGTATGTCTTTCTAGCACTTAGATGTTCAGCACAGAAATACTCTGTATGCATTAGTTTTGACATTTGGGGGTCGATAAGGCGGGGCGTTACACGTAGATTCAAGAACTTGACCCTCCACTCTCCCATACGGAATTCTTTGAAATGAGATAAACCCAGGTTTTTCCTAAATTTTTTTCCAATGAGTAACATGAAGCACGCTGGAAGCATTATCTTTATTAATAAGTTTTCACTACAAAAAAACGTACGAGTAGAGACTGTCATTTAGAGACCGGCATTTTTCTGTCTTTAATCAATAACCGATTAATGACCAAAATATTCAGTCTTTAATTTTAGAAATTAAAGACTGAAATTTAGTCTTTACTCAGTTTAAATTCATTAAGACTGCTTAGATACTTATATTTCAGTCTTTACTTTTATCTTAAATTTATATTCACATTAGGCAAACATCTAATGGTCACGATCGCATTTCATTACGGATCCAAAGAACATACATGGAGATCCGCGTCATTTAAAATTGATTAGAAATCCACTTTTGTTTAGTAACATTTATTTCAACTTTAAATAATCAATTAGTCTACACAAAAATAGACTTTATATCAGCAAATATTTTGTAAAACCAAAGCCACGTTTCCATCACTTTAGGCCCACTACACATTCACTGTTTCTCACATTAAATTACCTTCCTCACGCGCAATAGGTACAGCAATTTCTCTTCCGCCTTCCTTCCCCATATCTGACCTCCATTTCATATACTCCCTCACGTCTTGGTCGTACCTTCTCCATATCTACTTGATCCCTCTCTCTACCCTTCACAAATATTCACAACTCCTTCTAATTCAATTCCAACCATAGTTTCCCCAATTTTTATTTCCATTTCTTTTGACGTTTCTAATTCCTAACAAGGTCCGAGCATCTGACCATGGTTTCAATTTGAGCAATAATATAAGCAAATCAAAATTTTCCGAAGATGGCCGCAGCTTTGGACAGTGCGGAGAAAGGAGGTGTTAATTGAAAATATATTTTATGTTAGGTTGCGTTTATGAGAAGGATATATTAGGATTACTGGATTTGATGTCAATTTGAGGTGTTCATTTTACTTTTTGTGTTTCAATTATTAGCTTAGGCTACAGAGGAAATGCAATAATTTGTAATGCAGATTTGATGTTTTCAAAGAATGGATTGTATTGTGATTACATGGGAAGAAGAGAGAGGGGGAGTTTGTTGATTTTAAAGAAAAGATTGTACAGGATAGTCAATACTGGATTGTCTATCACTTTGCATATGAATTGAATGGATCATTTTTTTACAAGTAGTATACGCACTTTTCGGTATTTACTTGTATATTTATATATGTTTGCTTTTATACCTAGATATGCATGTCCACGTATACATATATGTCTAAGTTTGAATTATAATAATATATAAATGCAATTAAATGTATTTCTTCAAAATTCTACATTATTCAATATTAAAACTGAAATTATTTTGCAGAATTTGAGACCGATTGCATACCACATTTCAGTTTCAATCGTTCAGTCTTTAAAGGTATTTGAAACTGAACTTTCAGTCTTTAAATTTTAAGACTGACATGTTAGTTTCAAATTACTTTTGGGACTTGAGAATCAAAGACTAAGATTTCAGCCTTTGATCAGTCTTTAAAACGTACTTAGTGACTGAATTGTTTAACTAAAGACTGGACTTTTCAGCCTTTAGTTTAATGTTTTTTGGTAGTGTTTGAGTTGTTGTCAGGTTCACAATTTTCAGGTACACCATACCTTTATAGCTACTGGATCCAGGGAGTTTGATCTATGGGAGAAGAAAAAAGCAAGCAAAGGCTGAAGGCAATGACTACTAGAAACAGCCCGTCAATCACATGTAGCACGTTCAATAATAATGGATCAATTCGTGCTATAGAGTTTGTTATGATTAGAAGTGCTAAAATTGACAACTCCAGTAAATTTGAGATGAAAGCAAAACCACATGCGTCATATATGTTGCACTTCTGATTTTCAATTGAATCTTAGTGCTCTAGTTACTATTATTAATCTCCATTGTCATATACTTTTTATAGTGAACTACTCTATTGTGATAGAGACTTCTCGATTTTGATAGAAATCAGGAAAATTTAAACCCTTCAAAGAATTTCATGTCTGTTAGTATTTCCCTGTGTAAATTACATGCTTCAGCACAATTTGAAAAGATAAAGAGTACTAAATTCTACACAATATTCGAGTACAACTACTTCATCATCATGGAGTAAAATAATGAATCCCTTGCTATTAATCCTGTAATGATCATCCCTATAGATACATTCAAACTATACTTCAGTACTTAACTTCAACAAACAAACAAATAAAATAAAACGATAAAAATGACAAATTCTAACCATACTACCTGAGATGCTAGCATACACATAAGCAAATGAGCGGTACAATAGCATAAGGGATTCCTCCATAACTCCTTATAAAGCTTCACCCATGTTTCCTTAGGTAAAAAGCCATGCAGACTAATCATAATTACTATATATTAGTATGAAATATTTTATCAGACTCTCAATTATTATGCAATCTCTCAAAGTTTATGTTTGTCAAACTCTCAAATGTTGCATATTCCATCAAACTCCAAATTTTATACAGTCGTGTTTATGCTTAGTCGCGTGTGTGTGTATATATATCTTTGTATGTATGTGTGTGTGTGTGTGTGTGTGTGTGTATATCTGTGTGTATGTATGTGCATATATAAGTATGTACGTATGCATGTGTGTGTGTATTGTTTTGAACATAGCTAAATCCAGTTTCCATGGAAACAAAATAGAGTTTAATTGGTACTTGAAGATAGGGATAAAGCTCCACTTTGTTTGGGGTTAGCTTTTAATGTTTAGACTATTTTATATCTTTTGATCACTAGAATAAGTTTCAGGTTTGTGAATATCCCAATATGAATAATACATGGGTAAAAAATAAAATAAAAATATTAAACAAGTGGTGCACAAAAAAACCAGGTATACTAATATTGTAAGTCTGAAATTTTTTATCAACTATCTCCAACAGAAAATAAACAGAAAGAATAAAGGCAAAGTGGGATAGAATTTGCACAGAATCTAAATGAAATATAAAAAGAAGCATCCTGAATCTAATTTTTCACATGTATACAAGTTGAAGATATGAAAATTCAGGATGCATGCCTTTTGTTTAATTTGTACCAAGTTAGCAAATTCAGAAAGCATACTTGAGGATAGTTTAGGAAAGTATTGGTGGGGATGAAAACTCGCAACCGCCAGCTTTTACAAGCCGCATCGCACAGGGCATGAATCCCAATCATGTCGCCTAGCGAACTCAGCCACCTTCTATCGTACATCACCAATCGTGACCTCCTCCGGTCGTGTGTGGCATCCTTTACCCCTTGTCACGCACCGCTCCATGCTCCACATCTAGCGGGCAACCTTCAAGCATGTTTTTTTTAATTTGGGAAGAAGAATGTTGGGTTATGGATTTAGAAGTGAATAATTTCAGAGAGTGTGGCCACAAAAATAATTAGGAAGCCCGCCTTATTGAATTGTTACATAATTAATCCCTGCTCTGAATAAAAAAATTAAAACAAAAGGATAACGCTATGGAATATAGTGTTATATATTGGCGTTATAAAAAGCAACTTTTCTTATAGTGATAACTCTTTATCGGTCGTATCACATACAACTCCTAACATGTGGTTCCTTGTCATAATCCTGCCTTTACCTTAAGGAAATCTTAACAAGTAAAGTGAGATTATTCACTCTGATTTATCATTTCGCGACGGCCTAAGTATAATGGACATACTTTAAGGAAAGCTCAACAAGTATATGTAGTTATCTTACCTTGTCTATTCAATATATTGATAGAACTACATATAATATCCCTAGCTTGAGGAAAGCTCAACAACTAAAAAGTGTGCAAGTAATATATTAATATATAAATGATAGATGACAACTTTATATTAAAGATTCATAATCTTCAATATATTATATCGAGTGATATCGACTTATGGAATAATGTATTTCTTATGAAATACCCTCGTGATTCAAGTGTCGAACTCATCTGAAATCACGGTACACGTACAATACATATGTATTTATTCCTTAAGTCTGTTTGGGTTTCTTTGATGTTTCACTTTTGATTTATACATTTATATTATACAAGTTTTATTATTATATAACTTTTATATTTCATATTACTTATATAACAGTCTTATGAATATTATTATATTAATTAAATCTTATTTAATTGATTTTAATTAATTAACATTTTAATTAATTTAATACAACATTTATATTTAATAATTATTATATGATATAACCTTTATACTATAACACATATATCTCATATATGGGTATTTTTTATTTAATTAATTAATCTTTAATTTATTTATTTAATTAATTAACCTTTAATTAATTTGTTTAATTAATTAACCTTTAATTAATTTGTTTAATTAATTAACCTTTAATTAATTTGTTTAATTAATTAACCTTTAATTAATTTGTTTAATTAATTAACCTTTAATTTATTTATTTAACCTTTAATTTATTTAATTAAACAATTTTACTTAAATTATATTAATTTTAAAAAATCATATTGTATGTATACATTTATAATTATGATATCTTGAACATTTTAAAATATCATAACATTTATCAAAATATATAATACATGTATATATTTTTCATTAATTTACTCATTTAATTTAATTTATTTATTTTATTAATATTATTAATAAATTTAAATTTTGAAACTACTTTATATTATTTTTCAAACATTTTGAATTTTTTTATTATATTATAACTGTTATAATATATGTGTATCTTATTTTAAATTTGACTTTTAAATTTAAAATTTTACATTTTAATTTTCAAACAATTTTGAAAATTTGCCAAAGGCCCGTTTTAAATTTGGGTCTATTTATTAGGGACAACCTTTGGGCTGTTAGTTAACCCTAATATTTCTAAGTTAGACCACATAGGCTTTTGGGCTTTGCTACCATTGTTGGAACTAGGCCAGCGCATATTTGAAGTAATGGGTGAATTTCAAAAAGATTACCCTATTGGACTTTGTTGGACCTATGAAGTCTAGTTTATTTAAAACATTTCTAAACTACATTTAAATAAAATCTTTTGTTTTATTTAAATTTATAAAATGATATAGTATTATTTAAGTTATTGTATTTTATATATATACACATGTATCATATACACAGATATATGTGTGTGTATGTGTAACATACCAATTCGTGCAAGGTATAACTTATCCATGTATATATGCTGGGATTTACATCGCAATGGACACATTAGCTCATCCAATATGCAAATATATTATCCAAATGTATGTACATATATACTTTTGTTTTCATATATAAAATACTTTACATACATACATACATATATATATATAAACTTTAAATAAAATATATACTACTACTACTATTTTTAAATATAAATGCAGATAAAAGTATAAATATAAATATAAATATAAAATATTAGCATCATATATATAATTATGTGAATATGTATAAATCAATTATATATATATATATTAAGTAAAATAAATAATAATATTTTTTTATAAAACCGAGAATAATATATACATATTCAAATAATATATATATATATATTAATTATATATTTATAGTGTATAATGATACACTATAAATATAAATTAAAACTTATAAATACATAAAAATAATTTTTAATAAAATATGTATACCCGGTCTTGCGCACGAATCTAAAGTAACTTTTTTAATAAACTTTGAACATTATTTTAATTAATTTTACATGGTCTTAATTTAAAATAATTCAATTTAACATTTTGAAATTTAAAATTCTCAATAAATTTTTGAATGATATTTTGTACTTAGAAAACTTATTTTATAATTTTATGATTTAAAAAAAATTAATTATTGATTATTTATTTTCGACCTATAATTAAAATATTTTTACATAATAATTTTTTTTCGATCGAGTGTTTATTTTTTGTTAATGTAATTTTATAAAATGTAAAACAAAGTTTATATATAATGTTCATATTAATATATTTAATTTATGTAATTAAATGATTTATATAATAATTAAATAATAATAAATATGAAAACATTTATTTTATTACCGCCGAATTTAATATATGTATTATACACCAAATATAAAATTTATATAACATGTTTATATAAAGTATGACGAAGTAAATATATTATTGACTGTATATATGGATGTATTTAATATATATATATATATATATATTATATAATAATCAAAAAAAAATTAATTTCTGAGCTGTGACATTATAGGTTGAGCATAATTTTTTTAAATATATACATACTTATAACCACAAATATTTTGTGACAATGTCATTTGCATATTAGAATCATCACCTAACTAACACTATAAAATATAAGTATATAACAAAACATTATATTCGAGCACTAATAATTGTATTATGGTTAGAAATATACCGCACTTCTAATGCCTTGAAGTACACCTTGGAAGATATTATATGCCCCTTGAAATAATTTTCGATCCAAAGAGTGTTAGCCCTTGAACTATTGACCACCGGCTATCGAATAGCAATTAATTTGATTTGATTTGCAATTCAAAAAATATATAGATGGGAGAGTAAGATCAACCAGCAATAGATCGGGTTGGAGGCTTCAAAAAGTCTCAAATCAATGAGGGTACAGATGCTTAAATAGAGGAAAGGAAGGAGAGAATTTAGGTTCTCATCTTTTACTTAATCTCCTTCCATCTGAGCAATCCATTATCTAGCCACTCTAGCCTATGTTATAGCCATCTATATCCTCCCATATGAGCGATTCTACCAGCCTCCTAATGGGCTTTAAACCCTTGTAGAGCCCGAATAAAATACTAGGTAATTAAATGCAATTTTACGCTTATCGATATCGTATGTCGATTAATATATTTACAACTATTACAAATATATATATAATAATGATTATTCATCAAATCAAAATAATATTTTTATAATTAATATTTCATAAATATAATTAGTTTAATTAATTTATAACAATTACAAATTAATTAAATCGTTTGGTCAAAGGAGAATTCATCATTTTGATTGTGTAACTCGTTAGGTGTAAATTTGGTCAGCGATTAATATCCAACTGTTCGAATATTAACGTTCATACATCAGTTAGGAGGTGGTGTGATATTTTGACCAAATTTTTTGCTTACTTGGTTTCGATAAAATCCAATTTTACTTTATTAAGTGTTACCCGGTTGTAACTTTTATCTCACCAATTCTCTTCGTCAAAACTATATCACTTTGGAATTATGGAATTTGGTACTAGTCAAAATTCCAACATTGTCCACAATCAACTTTATAGTTTAAGCACAAAGTACTTGGTTCAATAATAACAATTATTATTAACTTAACCGCATGGCCAAAGACTTTGACTATGAGTTGACTTGACTTAACTGTGATACTAACCTCATAAAACTAAGAAGACGAATCTTCTCTTGACTAGTATTTCACTTCCAATACTTCCACTCGACCCAACTATAGTCACTCGATGGAAGTCATGCCATGATTTGACCATAATCAAAGCGGAGCTTCCATATTGAAGTTCGATAGTATTCTCAACTCAAGAGAACTATGTAAAATTATCACATCGATATTTTCCATTTGACCTTAGTTATGTTAACCAACAGAAAACTATCGAGTGATTCATTGCATAATTATCCAATAACTATCAGTACATAACCCTTTGGTTCCCCCAACAACCATGAGTAACACATTGTTCTACATTTAGAGAGCGTTCTGTACTCTAGTCTTAACGAATCTATCAATATCCAGTGTCTATACATCTTATAGGAATATTTAAAATGATGTACTTATTTCATTGTGATAAATAACTGATGGTTACAACACTTTGTAACTACTATCATAAACATACCATTTATGAATTTTCTATTAAATATATTTTAATTTAATTAATTAATTAATATAACACATTATATCAAGTATATAATAGAAAGAGAACATGTTTTATATCGAACAAGATTGATTATCGAGTTAGATATATGTAACAAATTACATAATTGTCCCTAGGGCATACCCCTAACTCTATCGCACGTGTCAAAACATAGAGCTATCACTTGGGAGTTAAAGAGCTATTGCATTTTGGGATAAAGAGCTATTGTGTGTTAAAATTAAGCTATCGCAGGTTGACACTATCACATGATGGAAACATTAATCTATTGCAAGTTGAAACTACAAAGCTATCCGCAAAGCAATCATAAGCTGAAGCTATTGCATATTGAAGTGGCAAAGCTATTGTATATTGAGAATACTAGAGAGTTATTGCATATTAATATAAAGAGCTATCGACTATCAAAATTAACAAATATTGAAGTTGACACATATTGAAATTATTATGTATTAAAGCCATCAAATGTTGAGAAACTACTATCACACATTAAGAAATCTACATGTAAAACACTCCAATTAGCCACGTGTCGACTTATGTTAGTCTACTCGTGCCACATTATCATGAAGAGATCAAAAGCAAGCTATGCCACATAGCAAATTAACAGCGTACCACGTTAGTAAAATCTTAATCGTTCATTTCTAATGGGCACTACATACCACAAATCCAAGGACACGATTTCTCTATAAATAGGCATTTACCCCCTACTAGTAATGGGTGAATTTCAAATTTTATTTCTCCCTCATTTTCATTTTTACTCAAGCATAAATAAGAATTCGATTTGAGACTTTTAAGCAACCTTAGTCAATTCTAATTAGGACTTTGTAACAAAAGACTTGCATAATTGCATATTTGCATAATTAACCACTTGACTATATGACGACTTGCATACTTGTCCAAGAGTTAATCCTCTTGCCCAATTACCATTGATTTCTTAGGCTTGAGCATATAAGTTGGGCCTAATTTATGGTCTAATATTTTTAGTGCTTTCATTGAGAGTTAAGCTTTGGAAAGACTACCTTATTTTGACATATATGGTAAGGGTAAAGAAGATCAACGTCTATAAGAAAGAGGTGATGCACCACGTCAATCTTGAGGAGAACATAATGCCTCAATTTAATATTGAGAATATCAAGGCTGGATAAGCCTTAATTCCTATTGAAATGACAAATGGGAGTGTTAATATAAAGTGTTAACTGGGTTTTTACCCAAGCAGGAATCCAGATGAGTTAGAACTCTAGGCCAAGCCTAAACAACTCAAGAATCAACCAAAAGGACCAGAAGAATAGGCCAAGAAGGATTCAAGAAGAATTACCCAAAAATCAACTAAGGGGATGAATCACTAGCGATCCATCACCCATGGATCACTAGCGATCCATAAGGAAGCTCCATGGATCGTTCTAGCCTCTTGCATCATGAACCGATCTTTTCTAGGGATGTTTGCTAAATTTTGTAGTATTCCAAGCAACCTAGTTCGAAAAGTGAACGTTCATTTGGTTCAAGTTGTAGGACAATTTAACCCGTGTGTGAACCATTACCAAAATAAGGCAACAAGCTACGAAATTACATGGAGAGCACCTGCATAAGGCAAGGAGTGCAATCCAAAGAAAGAAGCCCAAAAATTCCCTAAGTACATGGATTGCTAAAAATCCATGCCCTATGGATTGCTAGCGATCCATCAGATTAGGTTGGGTCATTATGAACTTTTCAGAGCATCTTATTTTCATCAAATGTAGGCTTTTGGCAAAGCGGGCTAATCCAATAGCTCTCCAACCTCTATAAATACAATCCTACCTGCAACATAAAGGGGATCTTCTGGACTGGTTGCCGGAACTCTGCAAAGATTATTCCTCACTCTTCTCTCCCACACAACAATCATCTAGGGGTTCATTGTGATTCTCTAGTGAACTCTTGTACTTGTGACTTGATCTAACTTAGAAGATTCAATCATATTCTAATTCTATTCACCCTGTAACAGTTGTCAGTTAATAGAAAGTTATAAAATGGATGTAGGCTTCATTAACAGCCGAACCACTATAAAAATCTTCTTGTCTTTTACTATTTTGGCTCTTTTTACATTTATTTTCTATATTATTACTCTGTAAGAACAGGGCTGGTGCTTTCACACTCAATCAAAGGTGTTGATCAATTTTTTGGGTTAACATTTTGATGCTTTCACTGAGAACCCAACTCACGCTTGGATCTAACTATCTACTTTGGATTAAATAGGTTCAGAATTAAGATCCTCAATCTCTGCTTAAAAGATTTGCAATTGAGAATCGATGGCACCAGGAAGAAAGAGAACTACCTCCGGAAGGTCTATAGGAACTACCATTGCTGTAGAAGAAATAAAACCTAAGCAAATTGAGATCAACAACCCCAACAACCTGCTATTATGAGCTAACTCTGGACATTAGGTTCCAAGATCCTCCACACATCATGAAGTTATGACTAAGGGATAATGGAACAAGATGGCTGACGAAATTAACCAGAAAATGGCAAACAATCAAAAGGCTCTTATGGAAAAGATATATGCTCTCTTAGGGCTCCAATCACTAACTACTCCCAGAACGGTGCGTAAAGCCATGGCTGCTACGGAGCAAGGGCAATCTTATGTTTCTGGCTTGAACGGAAAAAACAGAAGGCGGAAGCAAAAGGAAGTAATGGGTAGGGCTTCTGGCTTCATGATAGTGGAAAATGCTAATGCTCCGCCCACTGTAAAAGCGCCTATTGCAAGCCTGAAATTTGGAGTGAAAGCTCCATGGAAGGACATACTAGTAGCTGATACCGACTCTGACGAAGGCGAGTAGCTTAAGGAAGGTGAATTGAACTCAAATTATCAAACTCCACCCGCAAGACCAACCGCCTGCCAATAGACCTCCGTAGGAGTGACTCACCCAAAGATGGAGAGCCTAGGCTTCAGCCAGCCAACCAAGATTGTTTGTAAAGTCAAACACTTGGCGCAGCTACTGACAACCAACTTGTGGATGAACGGCTAAGTAAGGCATACATTGCGGATATGGTCAGACGCTTGATGGAAGAAAGCATGGGTAGAAAGGATGATGATTGGGGTTCCGCCTCGAGCTGAAATCCCTTCACTGATAGTATCCTGAGGGTAGAGTACCCCAAGAAATTCACCATGCCACCAGCTATGCGCTCCTATAATGGAACTACTGACCCTCAACAACACTTGTATAAGTACATTTGGAATATGGATGGTGCAAGGGTAACAGATGCAGTTCATTGCATATGTTTCCCCATCTATTTGGAACTGTGCAATTAAAGCGCCCTGCCGCTCGATAGCATTTAAGGTGCAAAAGGTTGTAGCGGAGATATATCGAGGATATAGCAGGATATAGCGGACGACTTTAAAAAGAGGAATGATGAACATTCTATACTAAAAAGAGAAACATGTATTACTTATTATTTCCCACCAAGCAAAACAAGTTATAACAAAGTAAAGATAAACAAAGTTGATACTTAAAAAGTTAGAACTAGTTCTAATAACCAACATCGTATATCATTGTTACATCAACTTTGAAGTTACCACAAAAGCAAGACATCAAGCAAAATGCTTATTTATAGGAAAGGGGGATATAGCGGGGCAACAAAATCGGGGATATAGCGGATTATTGCCGCAATATCAAGGATAATAGCGGATCCGCTATATTGTGCCACTTTATAGGAATATCGTTGCCCCAAAAGTTCGCTACGGGATATATCGGGGATATATCAAGGCAATATCGAGGAATTGACTACACAGATCTGGAAGTAGTTGCCTCCATGTGGTTTACCAGACTCCCTCTGCGATCTATCTCAACCTTTAACGAGCTATCCAGGAAGTTCTTAGAACAATTTAGACTGCACATGGCTCAGCTAAAGATGGTGATATCTTTATTCGGTTACTTCCAAGGACCTAACAAATCACTAAAATCGTTCATGAACCGCTTTAACACATCCGTCACCAAAGTGAGCAATCCAAATGAGGATATGATTTTCATGGCTTTAGTCCGCTTGATCAATCTAGAGACAGATTTTAGGAGATGGATTAAAATGAAGCAACCAACCACCATAAAAGAATTCAATTGAAAGGCTAGTCAATACTTGAGATTGGAAGAGGCAAATACGTTAGAAGGTAAAAACACTGATATGCGACTAAATGAATCAATTTAGAGTAATGTGGTGGTCAATCAAAATGGAAAAAATTCTGAAGTAACTACTGGAAAAGATAGGTACCACAAAAGGAAGAACCAGGATTAGAACACCGACAACGGAGGAGGAAAGAAACTCCAAGGTCTGAAACGCGAAAAATACACTTCGTTGAACGATAGCTTGGAGAATATTTACCTGGCAACTCAGGGAACAGAAGAGTACCCGAAGCCACCTTGGAAAGAAGTGTCTGAGCAATAAAGGAAGCGAGGGAAGTTTTGTCACTTCCACGAAACCCACAACCATAACACAAACGAGTTTGGCCATTTGAAGAATGTGATCGAAGAACTGATTAGAGAAAACAAGCTCCAATAGTATGTGAAGAAACTCCAAAACTCCAATTAGCCAACCAAACCTCATGCTCCTAACACCTAAGGAAACCAATCTGGATCTAATGGAGATGGATCCAAACGAGCTGAATAGAGACTTGTCAGGAGGTCCTCATCTAGCATAGAAAAGTTGGGGCGAAATGAAAAGATATGCTAGTTCACTCAAACATGCTCCAAAGGAAACTTCCTTTGCAATCGAAGACGAGACCCCCGCTAAATAGTAGAGGGTTCTCAATGACGACATCGTGTTTCGAAACCAGGATAGTGAAGGAACAAAAGCTCCAAATTTCGATCCAATGGTGGTGACGATAAGAATCGGAACCGTTGTCGTATGTTGGGTGTTGGTTGATACTAGAGGATCATTAAACATTTTGTTTCAACATACGTTTGACCAAAGGAAGCTTAACATAAAGGATGTCTATGCCTGCCGAACTAAAATCCAAGGATTCACCATTCATCATTACAACCGGTTGGCATAATCAATCTACCTATTGAACTCGGAACAGGAGATCGAAGAGTGGTTCTTACCCAAACCTTTATGATAATTGACAAGATCTAGGCCTATAATGCATTCTTGGGATGGCTGGCCCTTGTTGATTTCCGAATTATCCTGGCATAATGGTGTCTCACTATGAAATTCCCTAAGGAAAACAGAGTTGGAGTGATAAAGCGAGACCAGAGTGTCGCAAGGGAATGCTACATCACTGAATTGCATGAAACCAAAAAGAAAGAAATGGAGAAGAGTATGGAGAAAACTCTCCACAGCCGCGAACCGTCAGCATAGCAACTATAGAACCGCCTCTTGCTTGGAGACCATAGCCGATTCGATAAGGCTATGGACCCTAGAAAGAAGAGCTCAGGGGAGGAATGGGCAGCACCGGTAGAGATTATGGTGCCTTTCTCTGTAGACATGGATGACCTGACACGAGTACTGAAAATAGAATCCCATCATGGAACCAAGATGCGACAGGGATTAGTCAAGTTTCTTCGTGCTAATCTAGACATGTTTGCTTAGATGACGCATTCTAATATGTGTGGGATATCACTGAATATAGTGTGTCACACACTTAATATCGATCCCAAGTACACTCCAGTGAGGCAGAAGAGGCGCATCCTGGGACCGGAGTGGTTTGCTGCACTAAGAGAGGAAGTGGATAAGCTATTGGAAAACGACTTCATCCACGATGCAACCTACCCCGTATAGGTATCAAATCCGGGTTTGGTAAAGAAGTCCAATGGGAAGTGGCAAACTTGCATTGATTACTTTGATTTGAACAAAGCCTACCCAAAGGATAGCTTCCCATTACCCAAGATCGATCGGCTCGTTGATGCCACAGCAAGCCACGAGCTACTATTGTTTATGGATGCCTACTCTGGATACAACCAAATCATGATGCATGAACCCGATCAAGAATACTAGTTTCATTATCAACCTTGGATTATACTATTATCGAGTCATGCCCTTTGGACTAAAGAATGCAGAGGAAACCTACCAACGACTGGTAAATACAATGTTTAAAGATTAGATCAGGAAAACGG
Organism: Allium fistulosum; assembly: GCA_030737815.1. NCBI lineage: Eukaryota > Viridiplantae > Streptophyta > Magnoliopsida > Asparagales > Amaryllidaceae > Allium > Allium fistulosum. Next base: position 524,881,917 of record CM060902.1, read on the forward strand.
TGGAAGTATACATGGACGACATGGTTTTCAAATCACACGTATCAAAGAATCACTTAGACAATCTCGTAGAGATGTTTGAAATATTGCGGAAATATGGAATGAAGCTCAACCCATTGAAATTCTCTTCGGCTTGCTTCTAAAATATTCCTTGGTTTCATCGTGAATGCAAGGGGCATCGAAGCTAATTCAAAATAGATTACCGCCCTAAGGAATGTTGAAGCCCCCACGACTAAAAAGAAATTACAAAGTCTAAATGGAAAGATCCCAACGCTGAATCGATTCATTTCCCAAGCGACTGACAAGTGCGTACCATTCTTCGATGCATTTAAGAAGGGAAAGAAGAATTTCGAATGGAACGAAGCCTGCCAGACGGCCTTTGAATAATTACTCCATCATATGGAAACCTCGTTGGTCTTATCCAAGCCAATAAATGTGGAAGATTTGTTCGTTTATCTCGCCATGTCGACCCATGCTCTAAGTGCAACATTGGTACGTGAAGAGGCTAGGGTCCATTGTCCCATCTACTACATTAGTAAGCGGTTCACTAGAGTTGAAAAATTACTCGATGTTGGGAAAACTCACCTATTGCATGTTGATCGCATCGAGGAAGCTATGACCATACTTCCAGGCTCATCCCATCAAGGTTTTGATGGATCAACCGCTGAAATAAGTGTTGTATCGCCCAGAGACATCAGGTAGACTTCTGAAATGGAATATCGAATTAAGCTAATATAAAATCACTTACCACCTTCGAAGAGCCATCAACGGACAAGCACTGGCAGATTTCATCGTCAAATTTACCGAGCGGGACAGTGAAGAAGAAAGCACTTCATAATGGTGCCACAGTGGAAGTTGTTTGTTGATGGTGCATCAAATGAATCCTGTTTTGGTGCAAGGGTAGTAGTGAAAACCCCTGAAGGATGATCTGTTTTCTATGCCCTAAGACTGGAATTTCCTACTAACAACAATGAAGCAGAATACGAGGATTTGATAGCAGGGTTAAAAATCGTTAAAGAATTAGGAATAAAAGCTGTGCATATCCACAACGATTCTCAGTTAGTCATCTTCCAAGTGAAAAGGGAGTACCAAACAAGGGGCAACCTCACCCTCTACTTGTCAAAAGCACGGGAATTGCTGCAGGACATCGAGCACTACAATTTAAGTCACATTCCGAGGGAACAGATACGCAAGCGGATTACCTAGCCAAACTAGCCAGTTCCGGAGATGCTCAGTCAATGGGACTGGACCCAATCGAAACGCTTACATCACCCAGCATATACGATATAGATATTGATTGGATTATGGAAACCGTAGAGGGAGAGGAATCATGGATGACACCAATCAAGGATTACCTGATTGAAGGTACACTCCCCATGGATCGAAATGAGCGAAAGAAGTTACTCTGGAAGGCACCACGTTCCATCTTGCAGGATGGAATTCCTTACTGGAGGAGATTCTCTACTCCTCTACTCAGATGTGTAACCAACAGTGAAGCCAAAAGGATTCTCAGGGAAGTCCATGAAGGCGATTGTGGAAACCACATTGCAGAGCAGACTCTAGCAAAGAAGATCCTCCTATACGGTTACTTCTGGCCACCCATCAAGCGCGACGCAATGGACTACACTAGGTGATGTGTGCAATGCCAAAAGTTCACCAAAATACAGAGATTTCCATCCACAAAACTTACGCCAATGGTTGGCCCATGGTTGTTTGTGGTCTAGTGAATTGACCTGATTGGCGTGCTCCCAATTGCTAGAGGAGCCAAATATGCTATCATTGCTGTTGAGTACTTCATAAAATGGGCCAAAGTGGAACCGCTAGCTACTATTACCACTAAAAAAGTAATTAACTTTGTCACTAAAAATATTATTTGCAGGTTTAAGTGCCATGGAAAATCATCAAAGATAATGGAACTTAATTCGAAAGCACCAAATTCAAGGAATTTTGCAAGCATTTTTGCATCGAAAAGAGTTTCTCCGCAGTGGCACAGCCTCAAGCAACGGACAAGTAAAGGCGGTAAACAAAATCATCAAGTCCTCCATCAAGAAACGGCTTACGAAAGCCATAGGAAATTGGGTAGATGAGCTTCTACTTGCACAATAGTCTTAACGAACGACGCACAAGTCAGCAACTGGGCACTCGCCATTCGCCCTAGCATATGGATCTAAAGCAATGATCCCGATCGAATTGGAAGTTCCCTCTTATCAAAAATGACACTTCAATCAAAAAGAGAACGAGCAGCTCCTGCTCGAGTCACTTTACCTAATTGACGAGAAACGGAAGAAAGCCGAGCTAAGGACCATGGCTCACCAAAAAAGGGTAACATGGCACTTCAACTCCAAGGTCCACAACTGTATCTTCGAAGTGGGAGATCTCATCCTAAAACAGACCTATCCGGCTCCAGGAACATTCAAACCAAATTGGGAAGGGCCTTACTCAATTGGGTAAAAGCTCAGAGATGCCACTTTCTAGCTGACCACAGTCGATGTGATTCCCCGTGCTTGGAACAGCGACTCGCTCCGGCATTACTTTATTTAGCTTTTATCTATGTATTTCCTATTTTTGCAAATAAGCCGCCCGACTACACTGATGCATTGTAAATAGGCAAAATTTCCTATACTTTCCGTTTTATCAATGAAATCTCTTTATTTTCTTCAACCAATAAAACCATATTCATATAAATTACACGTCAGGTCGGCGAAAATAAAATGACTCAAAATCATTCATTAGTTGGTTGGGGAAGTGAAACCACACCCAAGTAAACTCCACCTACTCATTGGGTCGACGAAAGTAAACCGACTCAAAATCATTCATTCGTTGCTTGGGGAAGTGAAACCACACCCAAATACACTCCACCTACTCCTCGGGTTGGCGAAAGTAAACCGACTCAAAATCATTCATTAGCTGCTTGGGGAAGAAACCACACCCACGTATGCTTTGCCTACTCACAACGTCGATGAAAGTAAATCGACTCAAAATTAATAGCTGTGCATTTCATAAGCCACGCACTCTTAAAATCCTTGCATTTCGTAAGCCACGCACTCTCAAATGCCGTGCATTTCGTAAGTCACGCACTCTCAAAGGCCGGGCATTTCATAAGCCGTGCACTCTTAAAAGCCGTGCATTTCATAAGCCGTGCACTCTCAAAAACCACGTATTTCATGAGCCGTGCACTCTCACAAGCCGTGCATTTCGTAAGTCGTGCACTCTCAAAAGCCGCGCATTTCGTAAGCCATGCACTTCTAAAAGCCACGCATTTCATAAGTTGTGCATTTCGTAAGCCATGCACTCTTAAAAGCCACGCATTTCATAAGCTGCACAAGCACTACTTGATGTTACCCTGGCATCATCAATAAACCATTATGATTTTCTAAGTACCGGCATTTTCTTGACAACACCGGCAAGCTTGTCTATTGTTGGACTAGCAAGGATCAACTCCCACTATCAAAAAGAATCACCATGATCTAGCAATGTCGCAAAACTAGAAATCGACAAAGAATTCTGATCATTGACATTCGAGTCACAAGTTCCTGAAGATAGGAACCGCAAAGTAAATTTGGCTATAGACATCAGAGGAATCGCTCGGATCAACCAGTCATTTATCAAGTGTTTGGAGTAAACAACCCTATATAGTAGGGGAGCACACACACCAACACTTAGTTGAAAGGCAAACTACTCCATAGTCCTGTTACACCGAACGAAGAATTTTGGAAATCACAATAGATCTAGTTGTAAAACTGAAAAAATGCATACATAATGCGTGAAATCACGAAAATAAAGGCATCATATACCACAAAACATGGCACGACAATATGAAATATAGAAATTGCAGAACAAGCAATCAACGTCATGTACACACATAGGTGGTATAAAAACAAGCTAAGTACGTGATAAATAAGAAATAACAGATAAGTGACTGTGGTAGAAACATTAATCTTTTCATTTTCTCATAAGATTTTCTATAAAAAGTCATAATGTGGGGACCGTACCCACACAACATCGGCCAATAAAATGAAAAGTACAGATGCTATAACAATAAAAGTGATAAGTGAGACTCTGCACTTGTACAAAATACATGACAAATAAATCAAAATGCTACAAAATTCGGCTCCACCGTCACAAGAGCCTATCAATGCTCCTTGCCACCACTTCCTTTCCCACCTTTGGTTGGAAGTTTCTTCTTCCCCTCAGCATCCCCACCGGGAGTCGTATAGCTACCAGATATATCGATTATAGGCTCCATGCCATGTCTCTTTCTTGTTTTTTGTCCCCCTCGAAAGACTCCCCCTTCGTCTTGCACTTGCAGGACTTACGGGAGCTCCTCGAAGACTTTCTCCCCTCTACCTTCTCCTTCTTAACTGCCACCATCTGCTGCTCAGTTTTACCTGGCTGGCTAGCTTGGTCTGTCTGCTCTTGGGTGTCACCTACTGTTAAATTGCCACCTAGAGATATAGAGGGGTCGTCCAAGCCATGAAATGTGGCAATCTTCTCATATTCTGGCCCTGGTTGCAAGCCAGACATGGGAAAGATGATCAAAGCAGCTACAGAAACAAGCATTGAAGTACTCAAGATAGCAGTAGGACCCGAGACTGGAGAAATTGACAATTTTACAGGGAAAGAAGCCGAATCTATAAGATCAAAAAGAGAAGCATTCAGTTCATCTTGTTCTTGAGGCATGAGCTGGAAGTCCTCAAACTCGAGAGAAATAAGAAAATTACCTACATCAGAGGTGTGACCGTGAATCTCAACCTCGTACTCCCCACGGTTTCCTTCTTTAGATGGTTGCATAATCTTGGGCGAAGTTTTAAGACTTCCTAAGGCTTCATAGATAGGTGTTGAAGGGATGGATAAAAAAGCGATGCTGATCAAAGATTTAATGATTTCTGTCTGATCATGAAGTTGCATGGACGATTCGCTAGGCCCAGAATTGAAAGGCTCTGATAGTGCTTTAACAGTTGTAGCTGGGGCAGCATTAGCGGCTTCTCACTCCCTTTTAACCCGAATAATCACTCGATCCTCTACCAAAGCCCTCTTTGATTCTTCATTTAGATAGCCATCCTCTAGCTCTTGTTCAGCATACACATCCCTATCTTCTCGGAAACAGGCCAGGATTTCTTCCCAAATCACAACAAGAGTATGCAGGAATTTGAGGCCTAGATAACAGAGACTACCCTGCAATAGGAATTTGACGTAGAAGTTGAGGATGGTGTTATCCATCTTTGCCATCTTCCTTTCGAAGGTATGTTGCAGCTCCAAGTAGTCCACCATCACAGTAGCTTTCTCAACTTTAACTTTGGTCTTTTCAGTGTCGAGTTGCACAACTTTTTCTTGAAGCAAAGCAATCATTTGAGCCTGGTCGGAGATGGTCTTATCTCGGGATTCCACCATTCCCGCGTAATCGACAATTTTTTTCTTATATGCTTCGATAGTTTCATCATGACCAACAATGGTTCTTTTTTGAGCTTCGATGATCTCATCTCGGGTTTCAAGCTCCATTATCTGCTTGAATTCATCAGCATGGGCTTTCTTGATTTCATCTCTGAACACGATTTCAATTTTTTCGTGAGCCTCTTTCAATTCCTTTAGCAAACTAGAATTGCTCTTACTATTTCGAATGTGTAACGCCCCACTCCGAGACCCACTGTAACAAAGAGTATTACGGGAGTAATACTGTCTGTTAAAGCGGAGAATAGAGTATAGTGGAAGCGACCATTTATAATCAAGCTATAACTATCTACCGAATACGTCGAAAGGTGGAATCTATTTAAATTTTTCTCAATCAGGTGGTTCGACATATTCGGTAAATACTTATAACGAAATTACAAATGGCTAAAGATCTATCAGGACAAAGCATAATAACATAATGAAATAGCATCACAGAACAGAATCACATAACAGATATAAAATCCCAGAACAATACATCATCAATTCAGATCCAAATACTATAAGTGGGTACAAAGCCACTGCTCACACATGCGAGTCAAAAATATGTACATATCAAAGTCTGAATAATAACAGAGTAGCGGAATAGTGGACAAATAAAAGCGCTATCTATCAGCATAGCAGATAATGTCCAAGCGGAAGCACAGAAGCTAAGTCCAGAGACCTAACCTGAAACAACTCGGTCTGACCCGAGCGAAAACACTCGGGTCAGGCTAGCTAAACAATCAGTAATAACTGAGATATATAATAATGCGGTACATAAATAAAACAATACTTATCCAAAGAGAAGTATATTATGAACCACATGAATGTAATGACGATCCCTAATCATCAATAAACAATAAAAATCTCCAAAGAGAAATCAACACCAAAGTGTAGAATAAATAAAATCGCTTCATATCATCGGCGTAGCCAAAGCTATAAAAAAGATGCCCATAGGCAAATATCCCAATAGTGACCAGAGTCTGTAATCAATGCCCAAGCAAAGATCGATGCTCCAAAGAGCAATGGGGATATACTGAAAAGTCAATGAAATCCAACACTGAAAAGAAGTGTCCAGAGACACTGTGAATCCATAAGGTAATCGCACTTACATCGTATGGTTCCATAGAACCAACACCGAGTAGCGGTACTCGAATGGATATAAAAATCATCAAATAATACCAATATTGCACGTGCACCGACCAGAGTCGTTGTTGCCAAGTACTGTAGAGTTGTGATCGATCACTCGCACAGATGCGGAACGCGCGAGACGGCAAGATCCTTCCCAGAAGGATAAGGCCCAGAGGCGCATGCCGAAAAATAAACTGCTCCATAGAGCAGGTGTCTAGAGATGGTTGCCCAGAGGCGTGGTGACCCAGAGGTCCAGTACTGGCCGCCCAAAGGCTAATGTGTCACTAACTTCTTGGAGACGAACCCGTAAAGTGTTAACAATGAGTCCCATACCCCACGTTCGCACTAAACGGTTTCCTAACCAATAGCAAGCTCACACTCCAAACAATAAAAAGTCCACCTCGTATCATCGGTAAACTAGACCCAGAGGTCAAAACGATCAATCGAATAGGTCGGGGATTAACTGGAAAGAAAATACACACGGTTCCATAAGCCGGAGATTTCCTAACCGTTTAAGCACCTTTCCACTTCGCTCGACGTGCTAAAAAGTGAGTGTGAGATTTTTATTATAGAAAATAATGGTGCGAAACGGATTTATAATTGATTTTGAAATCACTTTTAAAACGGCTTTTGAAAACTCTCCTATTATGGAGTAATTAATTTAATAATTAAAAATAATATTATATATAATAATTTCGAAAGCCATTTAGGAGTGAAAAATCTTTTGAAAATGATTCATAAAACCCGTGTACGAAATCTAGAGACAAATCTCAAAGAAATCAATAAAACCATAAAATCACTGAAAAATATTCTAAGTGTTTGTAAACATTCAAAAATAGTTGCGAACCCAAGTTCGGCAATTTATTTGGACCAGCAAACTGTGTCCAAATGTCATGAAAATTTGCAGGCATGTAGTCCAACATCCCTAATTTAAGATGCAAAAATAATTTCTAGATTCCGAGTTGAGACGAAGTGGCAGCGACGTCTCAAAGTTGGACCCAGAACAAGATTCACACTGTTTACCAACAGCGACCAGAGTTCAACTTCGACACGAAATTCGAAGTACCAAACGAACTCCGATGTTGCTCAAATTTTCCAGAGATGGAGTTTGAAACTCCGCCTTCCAATGAGACCAAAAACGTCGAATTCCGACTCCGAATGCGATCGTGGCGGCATCACGAAGTGGAGATAAAAATCTGAAAACAGGGTTTTAACATTTATTTTATTTATTTATTTTTTTTGGACGCGGGCCCCGGCCCGCGTCAGCCTGCCTGGGCTGGGGAAGTACAAGCCCCAGCCCAGGTGGGCTGGGGTTCAGTTAGACCCCAGCCCGCCTGGGCTGGGGTCAAGCCCCAGCCCAGGCGGGCTGGGGTTTGAGAAGCCCCAGCCCGCCCGGGCTGGGGAGCAGCCCAGCCCGCCCGGGGCTGGGGAGCAGCCCAACCCGCCCGGGGGCTGGGGAGACAGCCCAGCCCGTGTAGGCTGGGTGCTTACAGCCCCAGCCCGCCTGGGCTGGGGAGCAGCCCCAGCCCATGCGGGCTGGGGAGAAGGGGGGGAAGTGTCTGTGCCAGCCCATTAGGGGCTGGCCTGCTCTTGGCTAGCCCAACTGGGCTAGCCTGCATCAGCCTGGGTGTAACCCAGGCCTGTTCTGGTGCACCCAGATCACTATTTCAGCCTGTTTCAGGCTGAAGCAATTTCCAGCCAACTATTTTGTTGATTTTTAGTGATCTAGGGGTGTTTTTTTCAGTTTTTGACAACAAATTTTCACCAAAATTTTAACTAGCAATAATCACTAATCAATAGTAATTACCTCAAAGAAGCAATGGATTAAATAGTTAGTGTGCACAATATCAAGCAATCCAATTCCTCAATCCCAAAGCATAAGATCATGAAACTTCAAGGACCCAAAATCAAAAACAAAACAAAGATTACACAAGATGGAAGAGATAAAATAAGGATTAAGAAAGATTAGAGAATAGGAGAGAGATTGCATTACCTTTCAAAGATTAACTAGTTTAATTATGAAGAGAAGGAGATGGATCTTCTAAAGGGAGGCCATTAATTATGTTTAGATCTAGGTTTAGGAATTTATGAAGAGGAGGGTTAGGGTTTATGGGAGGGGTTTGAGATATTAAATAGGAGTGGGTTGGTTAATGGGTCATGGTAAGAGGTTTTAAAACCCATTAGGACTTAGTTTATTTTCCTAAGGTTATCATGTGAACAAAATCCTAAGTGGCATCCTAATTTTAATTAAAACCATATAATTGTCTCATTAGCCAATTAAACCCATTATCACATTAAAAATTCCTCTTTTTAAATATTAAATTCCAAAATATTAATTTCCCCATTTTAAACCCAAAATACTTTAATTTGTAAACAAATTGCAAATTTAAATTCCCAAATTTTTTGTTTAGCTCCCTTTTCAACTTAAAATCATAAAGTTAATTTACTATTCGGTAATTGCAATCTCAGGGTTGTTACAGAATGGCGGCATCCCTCTCTTTTGTCAATTGATCAATTCTGGCATCACGTTCCGTCAGCATCCTTTCGTAACCATCCTTTTCCGACTCGAAAGAAAGAATCTCTTGATAATTTTTATTATTTGTTTCCGCTAGCTTCTTCCATAATTTCTCCCATCATTCAGCTTGATCCAAGTCGCTCTGAATTGCTCGGAGATGGGGTATATAAGAATCTTTATGAATCGCACCCAAGTCACGATTGAATTTAACTCCTTTCAGAAAACATCCGGGAAGCGCGGCTTCAAGCTTAGGTGGTCCAAACGGGAGAATATAAGCAGGCCTCCTACGAGGGTGTGAAAAACCAGAAGCATGCACAACACGAGTTGATGGAGCCTAGGTTGATGGAGCGACTTGTACAGTAGAAGTCGGAGCCTCAATTCTGATAGAAACTGGAACCGAGGCAGATGTATGATGCTCGAAAGGATGAGGATCACGATCTACCTTTGACTTTTTGGATGGCTCTTCTCGATAATCGAGAGTCTTCCTCTTCTATTAGCCACCCCTATAAACTCTTCCTCGGTCCCTATCATCCCAACGACGAGCTTCAACGTCCCAATCTTTTCTCCTCCTCCATTCTTCCTCAGTTTCTCGGGGCTAGGAGTGGCTTGAAGTCTGTTCCGACCCACGTTGTGCATTTGGAAATTGTTCAAGATCTTCATAAAGTCCACGACCTCTCATAGTACCTAATATAGAAAAAAAATGAAGTAACTTTAGCGGTAGAAAATGAGCTCAAATAATTCATATATAAGTGTATGAAACCCTAGTGAAGTATGTAACGTGTCATAGGCACCTTAAAAGGACTTCACAACCGGATCGGGAGGCAGATATAGTGGAAGTTGTGCTAATTCTGGAAACAGCATGACCGAAGTGAGGAGACAATTCCTTAGGCTCAAAATCATCTCCCATGAGTTCTGTAATGTCCGCATAAATGTTGCTCATATCCCCAAAGTCGATATCTTTTTCCTTAGGCGAAGAACCATGAAGTCTTCCAGTTCCCAGGGGAGCATCTTTAGCAATAACAACTTGGGGTGGCGAATCCAACAGAATAGGACTCATTCTTGGAATTTCATCACATGATTCAAGATCTTCTTCGCTGGAACATGCATCAAATTCCTCATTGCTAGAGGAGGGGTCATCATCACTTCCGCTCTCGATCTCACCTTCCTCCTTTTCTACTATCACCACAGCCTTGCATTCTTGTTGTTTGAACTCCCATTCCCCTTCCTATGGGATCGAGAGCATCCTGTTCGGACTAAAAGTTCCGATCGTAACATTTTTTCCTTCATGAATTTCCTCAGTTGATCCACCAAATGGACCTTCTCCACCTGGTAGACCGCTCTCTTCAGAATCGTGTGATGAAGAAGTGGAGCGTGTTTGAATCCTGAAATGGGTAGGGGATGGAACTTCAACGGTGATGGTAGATCTCCTGGGATGCAACAGTCCATATTGATGCAAATTCTCATCGTTAGCAAAAATCTGACCGATTACTCTCTAACATCTATGGCCTTCAAAGTATGGAAGGTGGGATCAAGTGATGGATCTTTATTTGACCTCGGTAAGTGCAAGAAGCATTCAGTCTATTAGAACTCCGCACCATCATAATAAATCTCAATGAGTGAAGAGAAAACTTACCCCCTGTCGCCCAAAGACGATCAAATCCTTCAGGATATCTAACGAAGAAATATTTGGTCTTAAACTAGGACAAGTTGCTTTAGAGTTGCAACACGATTTTGCAATTTCTCTAAGCCTCAAATAAAGAAAAGAGACATACGTTCATTTCTCTTCTGAAAGAAAGGAAATATATCAATTCAATGAAGCTTGGGGCATGGTTGAATGTCCGCATAAACAAAACGTTAAGACAAGTCAAAATTACATATCCATTGGAATGGGTCTAAAATGGAGATATTCCCAAATTCATAAGAGTGTCTCTCAAGAAATTGTTGAATGCGGGCACTGCACCATTCAAGCACATGTACCGATGGTAGACGATGTACCCCGAAGGTGGCATGTATGTAAACTCATTTTCAGTGGAAGGCGCACATCATCATTTGGAATACCATGTTGTAAGAAAATATTGTGCAAAACTTTAGCAGAAATGACGGTAGAAGCTCTCTCCAGAGGGATAAGTAAAACTCTAAAGTTCGGAGGAGTTTGATCGATGACTAGACCAATCAGCACAAATTGGCCATATTGAGCCTATGGTGCCGAAGATGTAGGGGCTGCTGGAACTGTTTGTGAAGGCATAACTGATGTCGATTCTGCTTCTGAGATTACCGGGCTTCCTCCACTGGATTTATGTCGAGACGACGGATGCTTCATTCTAAATAATAGAACTTCTATCCAACGTGGTCAGGTAACTCTATTTTTAACTAGAAATCCATGTATATTTAATACCTAAATTCCAAAAGGACGTTGACTTGTGGCAACTTGTCGGATTCCAAGCGTTGATTGGGGCAAGTGGAGTGTGTTATCTATGTGACATGGGCTTGGTATTCTGAACACTATGAACACTCTATCCTGTGTAGATAGCTCACTCGCAGCAAAAAAAGAAAAAGGCTTTTCATGTCATTCATTGAAGTTATTCCTTTCACACTTAATCGTTATCGATCAACGATCGATAACGGATCCGTTGTCCAAAGTAACATGGAAAGCTCTTTCTATTCTCAGGTACACCGAGTGTGCAATAGTAAAACTAATCCGGGATGACCAAGTCCATAGTAAACCGCCTCGTCGGAACCATCAAGGCCATGTGCAAGTTGATTTTGATTTATTGGACAAAGATAGCAGAATGCATCAATTGCAAGACACGACTACACTATCTACCTGCAATAAATCGAAATCAACCCGCTTTGTTCACCATCCTCATTGATCTTCTCGACTTCACTGGCCATCACCACTAATACAATAACCACATCATCACTAACCTTAGATCGAAAGCAAACAGGTTCAATTTTGGGTTCGTGGTGATCCAGGCTAGGGCTAGCCATCTACTTGGTCGGCATCAATCCAAAAAGCGGTAATTTTGGCGCTAGGGTTTGGCTCGGGGTGATGTCGAGGGGAAACCGAGGTCGGTGGTGGTAGGCTACGATGATAGAGATCAACGGCAGTGGCTGCAAAGGCTGGTTAGGGTTTGTTCTCGTGGTTGGCTTGAGCCGCAAGAAGAACGCGTGAAAAAGGCAAGTGAGAAGGGTCGGTTCGAGCAAAGCCAAATAAGGGATTGTTTGTAGAAGATTTGCGAAGTCTATGGACCACTAGCGATCCATAGAGTATGGATCGCTAGTGATCCATCAGGTTGCAACCAATCTTCTCCAAATTTTCCAAGCGTGATCTATATGTTGTTTACAAGCATATTAAAATTGTATGATAGAAATTGATTTGTTTCTACGAGCGACGACGATTCACATCGAAAACTCAACAGACGGCTGAATAATCAAAACCAAATTCACATGGTAACCTCGACAATATCAACTAGATTTCTCTAAATGGAAACTCAAAAGCAGTTACTTCCTGAGCACACCTTGTTTCCAACCAAGGCATACTCTGAGAGGCAAATGTTAACTGGCTTTTTACCCAAGCAGGAATCCAGATGAGTTAGAACATCTAGGCCAAGCCATAACAACTCAAGAATCAACCAAAAGGACCAAAAGAATAAGCCAAGGATTCAAGAAGAATTACCCAAATATCCACTAAGGGGATGGATCGCTAGCGATCCATCACCCATGGATCGCTAGCGGTCCATAATGAAGCTCCAAGGATCGTTCTAGCCTCTTGCATCATTAACCAATATCTTTTGTAGGGATGTTTGCCAAGTTTCGTAATATTCCAAGCAACCTAGTTCGAGAAGTGAACATTCATTTGGTTCAAGTTATAGGACAATCTAACCTATGTGTGAACCATCACCAAAACAAGGCAACAAGCTATGAAATTATATAGGGAGCACCCACATAAGGCAAGGAGTGCAACCCAAAGAAGAGAGACCAAAAATTCCCTAAGTACATGGATCCATGCCCTATGGATCGCTAGTGATCTATCAAATTAGGTTTGGTCATTATGAAATTTTCAAAGCACCTTCTTATCATTAAGTGTAGGCTTCTGGTAAAGTAGGCTAGCCTAATAGCTCTCCAACCTTTATAAATACAATCCTACCTGTAATATAAAGGAGATCTTTTGGACTGGCTGCTGGAACTCTACAAAGATTATTCCTCACTCTTCTCCTCCCACACTATAGTCATCTAGGGGTTCATTGTGATTCTCCAGCGAACTCTTGTACTTGTGACTTGATCTAACTTAGAAGATTCAATCATGTTGTCATTTGATTCAAATTGTAATGGCAGTCAGCTAATAGAAATTTATAAAGTGGACGTAGGCTTCATTAACAGTCGAACGACTAAAAAAAATTTCTTGTCTTTTACTATTTTTGCTCCTTTTACATTTGTTTTCTATATTATTGCTCTGTAAGAACAGGGCTGGTTCTTTCACACTCAATCTAGGGTGTTGATTCATTTTTTGGGTTAATATAAAGGTCATGCAAAAACAACTTCAGTATATGCATGAATTAATCGAGATGCTTGTATTTCAGAAGTCATCTAGGACAACCAAAAGGAAAAAATGATGAGGGGAAGGAAGTTAAATCTCTTCAAAGAGATGCTAATACATCGCATTTAAAGATTAAGAACCTTGAGAAGAGTATCATGGATCCCAAGAGAAAAGATGATTGAATTGTTAAGTCGGCAAAAGTTTACAATAAGCCTAGATCGAACTTGGGAAAAGAAGTACAAAGTAACAATCGATCAAACCTGAGATTAAACAAAGAACAAAGGAGCCTACTAAAATCTCCACTTATGCAATCCTCAAGCTCGCCTTCTCATAAAGAAGCCAAAAGGAGGGATTAGAAAGATGGTAAGGCATATCTAAAATACTTAGCAAATAAATTGGTTAAAGATACGAAGGATATGAAAGGAAAGACTACAATGGACCCTAGAGCAAACAATAATGATAGGGGGTCCCATTCATAGAAGAAATAATAGTGGTCTCATTGCCATTATATGTTAAAATCCCTTATATCAAGTATGATAGGTCAACTGACCTAGATAAACATTTATTGGCTTTGAAAGTCAAATGGACATTTATGATGTGTCGGAACTAGTAAGGTGCAGACTCTTTCCTACAACTTTCCTTGATGCAACAACTAAATGGTATTACCACTATAGGGAGAAGACCATTAGTTCTTTGGGGAAATTTGTCTTTGAATTTTCCGCCTAATTCCGCCACTTAAAGGAGCTAACCATAGACTCAAGTGTCTTAGCTAACATAAAGCAAAATCGCGAGGAGCTACTAAGAGACTATCTCAAAAGTTTTAATTTTGAAGCCATAAAAGATGAAAAAGTAAGTGATAAGGAAAAGACATTAGCGGTAAAATATGGATTGATAGAGAATACCCCATTGTGGAAAGAACTCCACCTCTATGGATGTAGGAATTTACAAGACTTTCACTTTCAAGATGACAAATTCATCCGTATATATATGATCTTTCATGAGAAAAGGAAGTCTCAATAAAGTGGAAGATAAGGGGAAAGATTTGGATTCTCGATTCAAAATAAAAGTGGGAGATGGATGAAATACCAAGGCCAACTACGTCGACTTGAACTAGCCCATCTCATTTATTTTCGATGTAACAAAAGATGAGGTGAATTATTCAATACCAAAAAGGCAAAAACTAACCCGGATCCAAATAAAGAAGGAGATTAATGTGCACAAGGTAAAAAGACACAAAGAGACGACATTCGAGTCTTGGCTGGAATCATTCAAAATATGATGAGGAAAAGAGCTCTCAAAGAGTTTGTTAAGGAAATTAGAAATTCTCCTGCCCGAATAACAATGAGAGACCTCCATCTAATAATGCAGTTTTTCTAGATAATGAACCCCCATAGGAGTTCCCACAACCAATCAATCATATTGATGTGATCCTTGGTGAACCTTATATTGCTGGAATGAGTAAAGTTTAGGGAACACATTATTGATGAAGCTAAAGGGGGAATCTGTTATATGGAGGAGGAGCCGTTGGAAAAGGCATAAAAATGTGCTATACAAATTTGGAATTTAGTGGTTACCCCAAAAGAATGGAAGGGGGTAAGCAACCTTTATAATGATCTATTGATGATTTATTCTCAAATCGGACTATCTCTAGTATCTAAAATCCTGGGGGATACCGAAAGTGTAGTAAATTTCATTATCAAACATGTGTTTAGTCAAATGGATATCCCTAGGAAAAGCTTGAGCCCATCTTTGAGCCCATCCATGGGTTCAATAGAAAAGTTCTACTCCGATTAGGCAAATAAAATTATATGTCAAATGGGAATCCCACTTTATTCAAGGACTTTCGAAACTCTATTCGTGGTGATGGACCAACTCTCTTACTACAGTTACCTTTTTTGAGAGAGCTGCCTTAGATGAAGTTGATGCTTTTGTCTCTCTGGATTATCTCCTTAAGGCCAGATAGGGGACAATGCAAGGAGAGAAATTTAGTTCTAGATAATATTTCCTATTATGATGTAACAAACTGGGTTTCCTACCCTCGGAAATCGTCACCAATACGTCCTCGGTATCCACGTGCCGCAAATCCGAGTACTAAAGACCTGATTCGTTAAGGGTAAAAAGAAAAGAAGACGGAACAGAATCTTACACGAATGGAATAACATATATTATTTCAATATATAGTCTTTACAGGGGAAAATTTAAATACATTTAACCGAGTTAAACATGGACAGTTATAAATCTCTATCCGTACAAAATGCGGAATACAATAGTACACAATTGCGGTGGGAATAGATAATAATCTATAAAAGAATCTTCTAACTCCATGCTCCGAGCTCTTCTAGATTTATTCTAACTAAACCTGACTACTAGGCTGCTCGGAAATATAGGGAACCCAGAGTTTAAGGAAAAGTAAATAAACTCCAGGTCATTCATGGGATTGGTGTGAGAACCTAAAATATGAGTTTTGAAAAAACAAAAGGGTATCTCATAAGACCACGTCCCACATAAACACGAAACGGGTTTTTACCTTATGATAACCAAAATCTTTGCTACGCAAAATTAAGGATATTATTTCTAATGACTTTCTTTTTGAAAACTTTCGCAAATAAACTTATTAATCTTAGCTGAAATGCTTGCATCTCACATTTCAGTACTTTGAACAACTAAGTCCATATGGCACTTATTGGATATTGGATTTCCAACTGAATAGCGAGGTAAGCGACTACCTCCCGTACAGTGCATTTCTAGATGAATGCACTCGAGGCCCCTATGTTGGTCCTCATGCGAATTAAGACTGGCCTATCTGAAAATATAATATATGAATAACACCGAGTATTACATCACCCCGCCATTACTGACTGATCTGAGACGTGTCATAGCATACACCACTTAATTTAAACCTAACGTTTTAGTGGGTAGAAATTTCATAGATCTAGAAGGTGATTTCATACCCTGATTGGTTGCGAGCCACTTAGCCTTAAAGCATCCCCTGTTTTACTATTTCCTGGTGTGAGGCTTTGAGGTAACGATTACCTTTTATATAGAACATATTCCACTCTAAATGCCACTTTTCCATTTCACGATCACACAACTGATTTTGACAAATGTATAACTCCTGAGCTCGTACGTCTTAGGAAAGGGTGTTAAGCTAAGAGAAGTTGCCTTCTCCGTCACCAAAAAGATAATACGTTCATAGAGATCAATTAATATGATCTAGAAATTCAACGTCAGACATTCATCCATACAAGTTGTCCAGGAACATGACAAACCGAAGGTACTTTCCTATCACATTCTATCGGGAATTGCCCTAGGATTAGTAGCGAATAGTCCTCGTGTTTCGAAGATTTTAAGAATGAAGGGACCACTGCTATTTGTTTATCTTAGGAATTACCCAAAGATTATCAATAAGCAGTCCTTCGAAATGAAGATCCTCTATCTTCCAGAATATTGGTCTTCAATATATATTTTCATTTTCGAGCGCGTAAATGGATTCGAAGTGGTTTTCACATAAGAATCGTCCAAATCTGACCCCGGTTCCTTCGAACCAATCATCGATAAAAAGATGGTTTATAAATCGGTGATTAATATTTCATTAATTAATATCTTTTTATCCCAATGATCTTCTAGAGATATTTATCTTTTGAAAATCATTTTTTTCAATACATATGGAATTTATTAAAACTCTTTTTGTTAAAGTGTTCGGTTTAATTAAACTGTTTTTAAAACTTAGAATAATTCCAATTCATTTTATGTAAATTTTAACAAAGATTTCTCAATTCCAAAAATGTGACTTTTTAATAAGTTGAAACCATGTTCTCTAAGATGGTAAATCCAAAATAGTTAATATTTGAATAAACGGATCCATACAAATCATTCAAATTATACTTGATGTTAATTTCCGTATTCAACAAGTACTATCCATCGAATATTGGTGAAACCGCCTTTTAAATTCATATGAGTAGTACGAGTTCCCTCCTTGGAATTTAATATCAATTATAAGAAGATTATCTCTATACAACCCAAGTTGTTTAGAATTGGGAAATTTAATCTTTTTTACTTAACTTGTTTCCGACATTTCGACCTTATCTATCCCTCGCCTAAGTGAGGCCAAGTGAGCTAGGGCATTGTTTGCTCCTAAACATCTCCTTACTTTAAGCATCTTAACTAGATCTCACGAATAAAAAAATCAAGTGTACTCATCGGCTTATTAGAGCCAAGATTAAAACAATTGCTTATAATAGTTTTTATTTAATTCTTTTATTTAAATCATTTTAAATAAATCATTAAATCTTAAAATCATCTTTAAAACACTTAATTATTCATTAAAAAATATTTATAAAATATTTGTAAAAGAATTGTTAAGTTTAAAATTATATTTCATAAGTTATTGAAAACCACTGTAAATAGTGCTGCGAATAGTGTTATTAAAGTTATATTGACCAAACGACTTTTCTATCTTTTGAAAATTTATTTATATAACTCAAATCTCTTTTTAAAAATTTTAAAAGATTTTTTACATATTTTTAAAGCATTCAAAAATATTAAATTTTAAGAACTCTCTTTTTGGATTCCGAACTGCAAAACCGCGATTATTTCGGAAACTTGTTTTACTTATATTTCTAAATATACAAGATGAAATTTGATTTCTTCCTTTGTTTGAAAACTATGAATATTATAGTTTGGAAAATTCTTATTACAAATAATTCTAATCTATATTCCACCTTATATACTAATTTAACTTTTGCGGCACGAAAACGCAGACTACCGTTACGCGATGCGCCTAGTTTTGGCTCATTTTTCATTCCTTATTCAAACTTCACCAAATTCATTTTTAGTGTTTATAAAACATATTTAAATCATTTTAAAACTGTTTTAAAGAGTTTTAATGATTCCATACTATTTTATAATTTGATTCGAAAGGTGAATTCCTTATGTAATATCGACGTGTATTTAACGTGACTTGTTTATATATCCAAACAATAATATTTTAACAACATCCAAACATGATAAATAATCATTTTAAACAAATATAGCCAAACATATATATCATCCAATATATAGTATATATAAATAGAGTTCTCAACTTCATTGGATATCGTATTGACTAGATTTCACTATAGCTTCGCTAACTCGAACTAAAATTCTACGAACTCAAGCCTGGAAGCCCTTGGAGTGCTTGGCCTTGGTCCTTGTGCTTACAGCCAAGCAAGGAGGTGGTGGTTGCCCGTGGCCAATGTGGTGGATGATGGTGGCCATGGGTTTTGATTGTGAAAAGAAGTGAGTTTGAAGTGTTTTGAGGAGTATATACTATTATATATCTTATATAAATTTAATTTCTTTTCACAAATATTTTCTTCATTATTTTATTAAGTGGAGAAGCCATGGAAATAGCTTAGAAATGATGAAGAAGATGAATAAAAAGTTGTAGGAAATTATGAAGAATGGGTGGGGTATTTATAGGAAATTTTGGAATTAAAATATATTAACATGAAATTACCAAACTACTCTTGCCATCACCTCCAACCCCCAAGGATGCACGACAGCTGCCCCCTCCTCCAAGCCATGTGGTAGTGGTGATGATGGTGGGTGGTGGTGATGTGATGTGGTGTAAGGTTAATTTGATGTTTACTTTTTAAAGTAATTATTACTTTAGATATTTTATTCTTTTACCATTAGTAAATAAATGTGTAAAATGGTAAGAATCTTTTTACTATTATCTTATGTATGTGTGTGTGTGTATATATATGTTAATGTGTATGTTCATGTCATGAAAGGTGCACAAGTCATTTGAACAACGTCGTCTAACTTATATACGTTAAACCATTACGAATTTGGATTCTGATCTTCGATCATATTTTCATTTATTAATTAACATATATATGTTTGTAAACAAAGTTTGGAAACTATTTTCATATTATTATTGATGAATTAAAATGATCATATTTGATTTATAAAACTCTATAAATCAATATTAAATGATTGTTTACAATAAGTGTTATTATATCGATAAACTGATATCGATTTTCCTTACAATTTCAAATCTTAATTATAAATTTATAAAACTATCATATTTGATTTATTATCACTTTATTACTATTATAAACGATTTATTATCATTTTAAAACTATTATTTGAATATTTATAATAATCATTAAATCATTAAATCATTATCTTAATTTAAAATCATTAATTAATTATTATATATATTGGGATCACTAATGATGTCATAAATCAATTAAATCTTTATTAATATATTTTTAATCAGGTTTACCATTTTTATTTATGGTTCAAAACATTATTATTGGGGTTATAAATCCTTATATTTGAATATTTCAAAAATAATCTTTATTTATTAAAGCGATAAATTTGCGGATCATTGCAGACTCCCCTCCTTAAAAGAATTTTGTTCTTGAAATTGAGCGCAAATTCGGTGATACTTATTCCAAGTTGAAATTTCAAATATATCGTGGGGTGGTACTTACATATTATTCATATGCGCTTATCTATCTTATTCGATCTTAAATTCAAATATATCATTTTGCTTCCGAACTAGTATTGATCTTCTGATTTTGTAGTGCGGATCTTGATTAGGCTCAGAGACTGTTATTCTCCTTACATATCCCTCAACTATGATAGAAAATGTAAGCAATCTGACTTTAAACCCTTATCAATGTTTGCCTTTGAACCATCGAACGATAAATCCTTTTCTAATATTAAAATCTTACATTCAAATATTAAGCCAAATTATGCTTAGTGTATAATACTTTTATACTTTATTTTCCAAAATACTTTAGAAAATCTTGGTTTTAGTTTTAAACATTTCATAAAAATTATAGTTTTATTCATTTTTTAAAGGAAATTCTTACTCGTATATTTTACCAAAATTTTTACAAAAGTTTTCTTAAGTGATTCATGTATTTGCTATTGAACAAAGTTATGAATAAAGGACATAAAGATTTTAAGGTAGTTTCTTTCTTACATCACCAGACAAACCATCTCAACACACATACTAAAACATTATTAAGCCGTTCTAACCCTACAGGGGTTCATACTACAGACATTAGTACATCACTAAACATCATGCCATGTTACTAGCCCATATACGTGCTAATATTAATACTAAATACCACTAGATTGACAACCAACTTTCAAACACTACCATCATTCTGAAGCTGATTTATTCCAATAACCAATATCAAATATCTCTCCATCATTGTCATCATCATCATTATTATTCCCATGTTCATCGTCTCCCTCATTTCCATCCTCATATTGTTGCTTCCTATCTTCCTCATATGGAAACCATGGTTGTTTCCATGGAACATGCCCCATTCATATTAGAACTCCTTGGATTACTTCCCTAGCTACTTGTTTCTTGAGATGCTGCATATAGATTTCCTTCCTCAATCTCCTCTATCCCCTAAACTTCCTTCTCTTCTGACATTTCAACTTCTAATTCCTTAGGTTCTTCCTCTTAGTTGTAATTAATATACGAGCTTGAAGATTTTTCTTGCAAAACGATATAGTCTCCAACTAAATCCCATATAATATTGCTATTTATGCCGCTATCGTTTGATTCATGGAATTTGGATATTCCATAGGCTCAGATTCCTCCTCCTCTATCGGTTCCTCGGAGGCTGGAGCAACTTCATTGTTGCTTGAAACAATAATAAGTTCAGGAGTGGGAGGAGGTATAAGCATTGCGGCCATAGGATAGCCATCTTCATCTAACCTAGTATACTGATTAAATTCTTCCTCTATGATTGGCCGACTATTTCTAGGTGGCTACTATATGTGTTCTTTGTTGCTTGATAGGATGATCAAATTGCCTTTCTTCTTAAGGACTCCACCTTCGAATACTTTCCCATGAATGGTTTCTACAAATGCAAATAAAGTCTCCTTAGATATGGATACTAACTTATTCTAATGCCAAGTCTTAAATTTAAATGTATCCTATCCCAAATTCATATGATGGCTAAGGGTAATAATTCTATAAGTACTTTGATTAAATCTTAGAAAACCAATCGATATCTTTATTTTGTTAAATCCTTGCCAAAATGTTTTCCAAACATTATTATTAACTTTCAAAATCCTTTAAAATTTCTTTCTCAAAACTTTTTAGATGAAAGTTTCTATTATTCCATTATAACCTTTCAGTATCATAATTTCAGTTGACGGTTAAATAATTTGCTAAGCACTTGGTTTTGTTACTTCTAAACCAATACAAAAATCCTTTGGAAATTTTCTTCAAAAACCCCTTTTAGATAAAATTTCTCATTATCCAAATTCTTAGATTTTATATACATCACCGTATTACTCTTATTTAATAAACATCTTATAGTCAAACTGCGAATTTCTAATCACAAGATGTTCATACTTAAATCTTTTTATTAACTCGTTTCTATAAAACCATTCGAGTTAGTATATATCTTTTAAAACATATCTTTTATATTCAAAATATAATCCTAGGTAAAATTATTTCATTTACCATATTTTCTAAAAATCATTTTTATATATTAACAAATACACGCTCATATATATAATAATCTCAACTCATTCTTGGGTGTTACTAACTCTATCTCTAATGAACTACTCATCCTAGGATATTACTAATCCTATCTCTGATGAGACTTTACCTCGATCAGGCTTAAGTGTTCGCTCAACCAAAGCTTTGATACCAAATGGAAGGACTAGGGCTTTGAGACCCGAGCAGTGGGTACATCCACCAACCTATGCTTTTCAACCATCAGCACTGGACACAACCACCATGGCACACACTGGTACCTCGAGTTTTCTTTTATGGCCAGCCTCGCGACTAATGACCAACCCTTCTTACTGGGACATGTAGGAGTAAGATTCATCTACTTGCCACCAAACACAAGCGAGAACCCCTATCATGCTGCACAGAGCAAGCAAATCCGATTACGGCACTCTGATATCAAATGTGACATACACTCGCTTTTCAACATGGCGGTGACCACAAATGAAAACCTTGAATTTGATTTTACGGCTAGCCTCATAACTAACAACCAACCCTTTCAAACTAGAGACATGTAGGGGTGAGATTCTAAGCTTCGTCACAGTTTACAAAGCAAGAACCCCTTATCATGCAGTACAGAGCAATCGGATCCGACCCTGGTTCCTTCAAACCAATCATCGATAAAAAGATGGTTTATAAATAGGTGATTAATATTCCATTAAAAAAATATCTTTTTATCCAAAATCTAGAGATATTTATCTTTTTAAAACCATTTCTTTTCAATATATATAGAATTCATTAAAACTCTCTTTGTTAAATTCTTCGGTTTAATTAAACTCTTTTTAAGACTTAGAATAATTTCAAATCATTTTACTTAAATTTTAACAAAGATTTCTCAATTCCAAAAAGATAACTTTTTAATAAGTTGAAACCATGTTATCTAAGATGGTAAATCCAAATTAGTTAATATTTGAATGAAACCGATCCATAGAAATCATTCAAATTAGACTTGATGTTAATTTCTGTATTCAACAAGTACTATCTATCGAATAATGGTGAAATTACCTTTTAAATTCATACGAGTAGTACCAGTTCCCTCCTCGGAATTTAATATCAATTATAAGAAAATTATCTCTATACAACCTAAGTTGTTTATAGTTGGAAAATTTAATCTTTTATACTTAACTCGTTTTCGACATTTCGACCTTATCTATCCCTCGCCTAGGTGAGGCCAAGTGAGCCAGGGCACTGGTTGCTCCTAAACATCTCCTTACTTTAAGCACCTTAACTAGATCTCACGAATAGGAAAATCAGGTGTACTCGTCGGCTTATTAAAGCCAAGATTAAAACAATTGCTTATAATAGTTTTTATTTTATTCTTTTATTTAAATCATTTTAAGTAAATCATTAAATGTTAAAACCATCTTTAAAACACTTAATTATTCATTTAAAAATATTTATAAAATATTTGTAAAAGAATTGAGTTTAAAGTAATATTTCATAAGTTATTGGAAACTGCTGTAAATAGTGTTGCAAATAGTGTTTTTAAAGTTATTTTGACCAAAACGACTTGTCGGCTTATTTGAGCCAAGATTAGCACAATTGCTTATAATAGCTTTTATTTCATTCTTTTATTTAAATCCTTTTAAATAAATCATTAGATCTTCAAATCAACTTTAAAACACTTAATTACATTTAAAAATATTTATAAAAGATTTGGGAAAGAATTGTAAAGTTTAAGATCATATTTCAAAAGTTATTGAAAACCGCTGCGAATAGTGCTGCAAATAGTGCTTTTAAAGTTATATTGACCAAAACGACTTTTCTATCTTTTGAAAATTTATTTATATAACTCAAATTTCTTTTAAAACATTTTAAATGACTTATACAGATTTTCCATATTTTTAGAACTTTTAAAAATATTAAAATTTAAGAAATCCCCTTTTTGATTCCAAACTGCAAAACCGCGATTATTTCGAAAACTTGTTTTACTTATATTTCAAAATCTACATACAAAAATCTTGATTTTCTTCCTTTTTTTGAAAACTATTGATATAATAGTTCGGAAAATTCTTATTACAAAGAATTCCGAGTTATATTCCACCTTATATACTCATTTAACTTTTTTGGCGTGAAATCGCGAACTACCGTTACGCGGTGCGCCTAGTTTTGAATCGTTTTTCATTCCTTATTCAAACTTCACCAATAAAAATTTAGTGTTTATAGAACATATTTAAATCATTTTATAACCATTTTAAAGAGGTTTAACGATTCCATTCTACTTTTATAATTTGATTCGAAAGGTGATTTCGTTGCATAATGTCAATGTGTATTTAACGTGACTTGTTTATATATCCAAACAACAATATTTTCACAACATCCAAACATGATAAATAATCATTATAAACAACCATAGCCGAACATATATATCATCTAATATATATTGTATATAAATAGAGTTCTCCTCTTTATTGGATATCGTATTGACTCGATTTCGCTATAGCTTTGCTAACTCAAACTAAAACTCTATGAACTTGAGCCCAAAAGCCCTTGGAGTGCTCGGCCTTGGTCCTTGTGCTCACAGCCAACCAAGGAGGTGGTGGTTGCTCACGGCCAAGGTGGTAGATGATGGTGGTCGTCGGTTTTGATAGTGAAAAGAAGTGATTTTGAAATGTTTTGAGGAGTATGTACTATTATATATATTATATAAATTTAATTTCTTTTCACAAATATTTTCTTCATCATTTTATTAAGTGAAAAAGCCATGTAAATAGGTTAGAAATAAGGAAGAAGATAAAGAAAAAGTTGTAGGAAATTATGAAGAATAGGTGGGGTATTTATAGGAAAATTTTAGAATTAAAATATCTTAACATGAAATTACCAAACTACCTTTGCCATCATCTCCAACCCCCCTTAGAATGCATGACACCCACCCCCTCCTCCTAGTTATGTGATGGTGGTGATGCTGGTGGGTGGTGGTGATGTGATGTGGTGTAAGGTTGATTTGATGTTTGCTTTTTAAAGTAGTTATTACTTTAGATATTTTATTCTTTTACCATTAGTGTAAAATGGTAAGAATCTTTTTACTATTCTCTTATGTGTGTGTGTCTATATATATATATATGTATATATATATTAACGTGTATGTTCATGTCATGAAAGGTGCACAAGTTATTTGAACAACGTCGTATAACTTACATACGTTAAACCGTTACGAATTCGGATTCCGATCTTCGGTCATATTTTCATTTATTAATTAACGTATATATATTTGTAAAAAAAGTTAAACTATTTTCTTATTATTATTCATGAATTAAAATGATCATATTTCATTCATAAAACCCTATAAATCAATATTAAACGATTATTTACAAAAAGTGTTATTATATCGATAAACCAATATCGATTTTCCTTATATTCAAATCTTATTTATAAATTGATAAAACTATCATATTTGATTTATTATCACTTTATTACTATTAAAAATTAATTATTATAATTTTAAAATTATTATTTGAATATTTATAATGATCATTAAATCTTAATTTAAAATCATTAATTAATTATTATATATACTAGCGTCACTAATGATGTCATAAATCAATTAAATCTTTGTTAATATATTTTTAAATAGGCTTACCATTTTTATTTATGGTTTAAAAAATTATTATTAGGGTTATATATCCTTATATTTGAATATTTCAAAAATAATCTTTATTTATTAAAGTGATGAATTTGCGGGTCGTTACATATGATGTTGTGTTAAACTAAATAAAACAAAAGGTAGCAAGCCCGTGGATATCAATCATCAAGGAATAACATCTAAGGCATTAAGAAAACAAAAGGTGGTGACCAAGAAGGTCGGTTTGCTGAAAAAAAAATACTGAAATAAATCAGGTTGGCCAAGAGTAAACGACAAAGAAGCTTCGGAAACAACTACTCCGGAAATAGATTCTAGAGATAGTGAAGAAAATGTAAAGTCTGCAAAGGAATTGGAGTAGATTAATAAAGACCTACATGATTCCACTAAAATGACAAAGATAGGGAAAGGACTAAATAAGGTTATCGAGGAAAACTAATTCATTTTCTTTGGGAAAGCAAAGATGTTTTTTCTTGGACACATGTAGACATTGTCAAAATTTATCCTATAGTAATGTGTTTTTCGCTTAATATAGATCTGAGTTGTACTTCTATAATGCAAAAGAAAAGGAAATTTGATAAGGCACGAACAATTGCATTAAAGTGGAGTTAAAAAGGTTGCTATAAAATGGGTTTATAAGAGTAGTGTTCTACCTAAAAGTTTTGGCAAACCCTGTGCTCATTAATAAATCTAATGAGGAATAAAGAACTTTTGTTTATTTATATGAATTTAAAAAAGTATGTCCAAAATATTGATATCCCCTTCCAAGGATTGATTAATTGGTCGATGCAACCAGTGGGAAAATATTGCTATCATTCATGGATGCAATATTCAAGGTATAACCAAATCCCCATGTTTAGGCCTGATGAACGACATACAAGCTTTGTAACCGATTGAGTAACATATTGCTATAAAGTGATGCCCTTTGGACTAAAAAACGCAGGGGCCATATATCAATGATTGGTAAATGGAATGTTTTAAAATCAGATTGGGAAAAACATTGAAGTATATGTATATTACATGTTAGTGAAATATAAGGAAAGAATGGACCATATGGAAGACCTAAATGAGATGTTTGAAGTATTGGGAAATACAAGGTGAATCAAATCACAAAAATGTTATTCTTGAATACAATTAGGAAATTTTTTGGGATACATCGTAAGTGCATGAGGAATAGAAGCAAATCCTGAATGAATTAAAGCGATCAGAGATATGGAAAGCCTAAAAGATGTAATAAGCTTAAACGACCGAGTGGAAGCTCTTAATAGGTTTATATCAAAAGCCACTAATAAGTAAATTTCATTTTGTGATGTGATAAAGAAAAGAAAAACTTTTGAATAGACAAAGGAATGACAAAAGCATTCTAGGAGCTAAAGGATCATTTGGTCAAGCTGCCAATACTCTCTAGTCTAATAGAAGGTAGAGATTTGTTCTTATATATGGCAATATCCAAGCATGCAGTCGATTCAGTCTTAATAAGAGAAGAAATAAGAGTTCAGTTACCAGTATATTATATGAGCAAATGGATAAGGGATATAAAAGTAAGGTACCTGGTTAAAAGAAAGTTAACTTATTATTTAGTACTATCAGCTTAGAAATTAAGGTCTTATTTCCAAGCGTATACGGTTAAAGTCTTAACTAACTATCCACTCAAGCAAATTTTTAGTAAGCCCTAAATGTCCAAATGGTTAATAAAATGGTTAATGGAATTAAGTCAATATGATATTCAATATCTATGAGTCGACGGAATAGGGATCTTAAGGCTAAATAACAATAGAGGAGGGGTGAATAGTGTTTAATTGATTATATGAATATTTTTCAAATTCTTGAAGATTCTACTTGGAATGATGTAATTAACAATCATAGGAACAATCATAGAATCAAAATCTAGATAAAAATAAATGCAGTAAAAGCAAAAAGGAAAGAACACAGAAAGATTTTATACTGGTTCGGAGTTACCCTGCATCCAGTCCTGCATAATTCCTTATAAGTATTTCTTTTCAACTAGTAAATGCAAATTCAATCTCGATTTCAAACAAAACACACACTCCAGAATCCCGACCTCTAGGTAAAGCCACTTGATTTTTGGGCTACAAGCCCACCCACTAGATTTACGGGCTACTAAGCACATCTAATTGATTTTACGGGCTACAATCACACCCAATTGATTTTACAGACTACAATCATACCCATAAGTATATCAGTATGATTTGAAAGAGTTTTACAGACTCAGATCCTTGATCTTGATTACAATTGATCCTATAACTCTTGAATAGCACTTTGATCTTGGTTTGAGTGAGAGAGATGAGAGAAATTAGAGAGTAGATGAAGGAGAATCAAACTAGTCAAGACTGAATTTGAATCTAGTTGAATTTCGGCAGAGTTTGGGTATATTTTGATTTAGAAATTGAGAAAGTGGAAGGAGGAGAGACGAATAAGAAAAACGATGACTAAAAATTCATTTAGAAGTCTGGTATATATAGAAGGAACAATGGTCATGTCCATTCGCGAAGAGATATGATGAACTGACACTTCCATTCAAAATTTGAAAATTACGACCAATGTCGACATACATAGATAGAGTATGTCGACATACTCTTCACAAAATTGGATCACACTTTAAAAATATTATTATGAAAATCCGTTGCTTTGTAAAATAATTTGATACTTCATAGAATTATTTAAATATATTTATACACATTTTAATCAAAATATAGCTTAATAAAACTTATAAAATAATATTGAAAGATTTAATAAGAGTATTCAATATAATGTAAATAATATATATAAAATCAATATAGTTATAAACTAAAAGTAAATATCTAAAATCAAAATATAAATATAAAAATTAACGTAAGGAAGTTATAAACTAAAATACCAAAAAATATAATAGATTAAAAAATACTTAAAAACTTAATACAATAACTTTGTAAATGTAAAAGGTTAATAAATTATTTTAAGAAACATTTTGAATAGATATTTGAAAAGATTATTTTGAAAACCAGGATATTTGAAAAATACTTGAAACAAAATTAGAGAAGGAGAGAGAGATCAGGAAAGTGTTATCTAAGTTTTAACACAAATTCTACGACTCTATAACTTATTTGGAATATCTTGAAATCTTGAACTCTTCGATACTCATGAGTCTTCGCTCTCCAACTCTTGAAACTCTATATCAGCATCTTGAATCTACTTTTGATACTGTATAGTCTTATTAATCAACACATGTCTGATATCCTGCACTATGTACTATATATAACTAGATAAAATATTAGTATTTATATTTTATATAATGCCTATAGTTGTTATCATCAAAACCAATACTTAAGGTACTAACAATCTCCCCCTTTTTTAATGATGACAACTTTGTATATAAAATATAATATAACTTCCCTGGGTTACAAAACTCCCCCTTAATCTATGTCAAGATTTTATATATTTCTCCCCTTTTGTCATCAACAAAAAGAACCACCTAAAACTATAACTCTAACACTAATTCTTACTCCAACTCTAACTCTGCCTAAATAAAATATTATAGACCAATGACATATAATAATGATGAGAATGATTTACATAAGAACAATAAGTGATATTTAAAATAAGATAATCATGAAATGGAAATGATGATAATAATGATATATAAGAAATGATAAGTGATAACACAAATCATTAATAGTAACCAAACCAGTCAATATATTCATTCAATACCACACCATAATCCAATCACATCTTAAAATGTACATATAAGTAAGTAAAACAAATGTTAAATTAAATTAAATATACATGCCACACAATCAAATTAGCGAAGACAAGTACCATCCTAACGTGATTTCCTAATAATTGGGGATTTGTGAATAAGACAGTGAGGATAATGAAGGCAAAAGTTCTCCTTTTGTTCGACGAGATTTCCATTTCCATTTAAACATACTTCTCCGACACATCAGACTTTGTCATCTTCCTCCATGTGTTCTTCCTCTTCCTCTTCTTCCTCGTCATCGCTGCCTTGAATGGGGTTATAAATGGCCAAATTTGCAGATTCATCTTCAATAACTATTGGATTCGAAGGACTATTGAATAGATATTTTTGCTTGCGAAGAATACTACTTTGTTTCTCTTGTTCTTTGGACATATGAAGTTGTACAACTTGTATTTTAGTCAACCTCTCCAGAACATTCTCCATTTCTCTTTCCAATTTAATAACTTTGGCCACAGTAGTGTTCTGGAAGGGTCCTTGAGTAGGAAAAGGGAAGGAAAACGATGAATTCTCTTCTCTATAATGTTTAGGATTAGAGAAGGCCGTGGTTTATTTATTTCAGTAGTTTAAAACAAAGAGAATACAGAGAAAAGAAGAAGAAAATCGAAATTTGATTATTATATAACCACCAATTTGAATTTTAGAGAAAAATTTAAAAAACAAAAATTATCATTATTTGTCGACATAGGGAGATAGGATATGTCGACTTATATGTTATAATTTTGATTATTTTATTTTCTTTATATTTTATAATTTACTTTATAATTTTTATATTTCCGATGGAGAAAAAATTCCTAACTATCTTCTTAACTTAGTCGTTTGATTCAATTTTTTTCGTTAATATATCAGCTATTTGATTTTCAGTGTTTATAAATTCAAGTGATATTATTCTTTTATTTACATTATCTCTTAGAAAATATTGTCTTATATCAATATGTTTAGTTCTAGCATGATGAGTTGGATTTTTAGATAAATTGATCGCACTTGTATCATTACAGTATATTAGTAATTTAGTAAAATTAAAATAAAAATCTTTTAATGTTTGTTGCATATAGATAACCTGTGAACAGGCTAATGCTACTAAAATACATTCTGCTTCTGTCGTAGACATAGATACAGAGTTTTTCTTCTTCCTAAACAGGACATTAGAGAGTGTTCCAAAATGTTATAAGTTCCACTTGTACTTTTTCGGTTTGATTTGCAACTAGCATAGTCGGCATCACTATATGAAATTAATTCAAAGGAGTCTTCTTTTGGGTAAAAGAGTCCATAGTCTAACGTGTTGTTTACATATCTCAAAATTTGTTTCATGGATTTTAAATGAGTTTCTTTAGATTGAGATTGATATCTTGCATAGAGAAAAAAACTATGCATTATATCAGGTTTACTAGCAGTTATATAGAGTAGTGATCCAATCATACCTCTATATAATTTTTGGTCTACATCTTTCGAATTTTCTTCTATAATTTTTCATTCGTTGCCATGGGAGTTGGTTTACCACTGGTATTTGACATACTAGAATTCTTAACTAAATCTTTTGCATATTTTTGTTGACTAATGAAAATTTCATTACTTAGTTGTTTTATTTGTAATCCTAGAAAATAATTTAGTTCTTCCATATGACTCATTTCAAATTCCTTAGTCATTATTTCTGAGAATTCCTTATTTAGTTTATCGTTGGTAGATCTAAAAAGGATATTATCTACATATATTTGTATTGACTGAATATCAGTTTTATCTCTTTTAATAAAAAGTGTACTATTTACTTTTTCTATTTCAAAATTTGATTGTAATAGATAAGATTTAAGTCTTACAGAACAAGCTCTTAGAGCCTGTTTTAGACCATACAAAGCCTTCTTTAATTTGTAAACATGATTAGGTAGTTTTGCATCTTCAAAAAGTGGGGGTTGTTCTACATATACATCTTCTTTAATAAATCCATTTAAAAATGAACTTTTAATATCCATTTGATATAACTTAAAATTATTATGATTAGCGAAAGCTAGTAAAATTCGTATATCTTCTAATCCTGCTACGGGTGCAAATGTTTCATCAAAATCTATTCCTTATTCTTGACAATTACCTTGTGCAACTAATCGAGCTTTATTTATCACAACCTCTCCATGTTCATTCATTTTGTTTCTATCGAGCTTTATAACTAATGGATTTATCCTCAGGTCTTGGGACTAATTCCCATACATCATTTCTTGTAAATTGATTCAGTTCCTCTAGCATAGCAAGAACCATGAATCATTAGTTGATTCTTCCTTTGGATTTTTAGGTTCAATAGTTGGAATAAAAGCAACGTTACTCATTTTATTTATTTGATTTCTAGTTTTAACAATAGATTCAATATTTCCAAGTATATTTTCTATAGGATGATTTTTCAAGTAACCCGTTCTTTTATTTGGATGTGAATTTTCTGAATTATTATTATTTTCATTTCCGGTAATCTCATTATTACTGATTTTGTTTGGATTATCAATGTTTTCTTCTTCATCAATATTCAGATTATAAACTTCAAAATTTTCATCAAATGAGACATGTAATGTCTCTTCAATAGTATTAGTTCTAGTATTCAAAACTCTATAAGCTTGTCTTCTATTTGAATATCCAATAAAGATTCCTTTGTCTTATTTAGCATTAAATTTATCCAACTTATCTTTAGTATTTAAAATAAAACATTTACTACCAAAAACTCTAAAGTATGATAGTTTAGGCTTTTTATCATAGAATGATTCATATGGTGTTTTCTTAGTTAATGGTCTTATTAAAATTCTATTCAATATATAACATGCAATACCAACTGCTTCAACCCAAAACATTTTAGGTAAATTACCACAATTTAGCATAGTTCTTACACACTCTTGAATCGTCCTATTTTTATGTGCTGCCACTTCATTTTGTTCTTATGTTCTTAGAAATGAAAATTTATGAGTTATACCTTTCTTATTACAAAAATTCTCAAAATATTTCATTTTCGAATTCTCCACCATGATCACTCCTAATAGTTTTAATTTTACTAGTCACTTGATTTTGAATTCGTTTAACAAAGATTTTAAACATTTCAAAAGCATCACTTTTAAGTTTTAAGAAAATCTTCCAAGTAAACCCAGAATAACCATCTATGATTACAAATATATATCTACCGTGATTTATAGATTGTTTCCGTGAGGGACCGAAAAGATCTAAGTGAAGAAGTTCAAGGGGTTGATAGGTAGAAATCATATCTTTTAATTTGAAAGAAGTTTTTCTAAGATTTCCTAGTTGACATGTTCACATAACTTATTAGCTTAAAAATTCATTTTGGGAAGACCTCTAACTAGATCGATTTTAGACATTTTAGATATTGGTTTGAAATTCAGATGACCAAATCTTTTATGCCAAATCCAAGAATCACTTAATTCAAGCAAAAGACATAAATTATCATTTGAGATTTTCATACTTAATATATAGATGTTTTGTTTCATAATACCTTCAAAGATAATGTTTTACTCATTATCTTCAATTTGACATTTATCTTTTACGAATTTAATTTTGAGACCCTTATCACACAATTGACTAATACTCAACAAATTATGCTTTAAATTCCTAACTAAATTATGCTTTATATTCCTAACTAAAAAACATTAGAAATAGTAGGAGTTTTAGAATTACCGACATTGTTGATGCTAATAACATATCCTTTAGAGTTGTCTCCAAAATTTACTGATCCCACCATCTTTGTAAACTATATCTTTCGAAATCTTCGAATTTCCAGTCACGTGTCTTGAGCATCCACTGTCCAATATCCATTTGTCCTTTTTTGATCTGTAGAGTTTGATCATCAGGTGTCTGTTCCTCAAAAGCCATGTAACACATCTGTTCCTGCAATTCATACCTTTTCAAAAGCTCATGTGTGTAACGGCCCGCTTTTTCGTACAGTTCAAGCTGACAATAAATTGCACATGTCCAACCCAAATCGGATGGAAAGATGGATAGTTAAGGGAAAGAAAGAAGAAAGAAGAAGAGAAGAGAAGAAGAAGAGAAAGAAACTAAAACAAGATTCTCACAATCGCAGCGGAACAATAGATAATACAATATCAATGATCTTTACAAAAAAGAAACTATTATATACATACATCCATCAAAGTACAACAACAATCACAATTATCAGCCTGGATAGTTATAACATCATGTCCTCACAATGGCTGATGAATTCAATAACAAAGCAGCGGAAAAATAAACATATACGTGTATACGCTTTGAAGACCTCCAACTCATCTCCTGAGCTACAATGCATCCAAAGCAATTTGTAAGTATACTTAGTTTGACTCGAGCGTTATAATAAAATAACACCCGAGTCAGTCTGAAAAATCCGCGTGATAAAAACACACCCAACTATTTTAAAGTTATAAAAACCTTTGAAAGAAGAGGTATCTCATAAGACCAGGCCGCACATAAACACGAACGGGTTTTACTATACGATAAACAAAACATTTCATATGAAATCCTCTGATATTATGATAGTGTCTAATATACAAGTACTTATTAATCATAACCGAGATTGTTACATTAATTAAATTCTAGCATACTAGGTTCTACAACCAAAACCGAAGGATCGTATTGGAGAATGGATTCCAACTATGAAAAGGAAAGGGTCTACCCACCGAATCCGTACACCTCTAGATAAAATGTACGGGAGGCTACAAAACGTTGCACCTCTACTACTCAAGATCGACACTACCCCCTTCTTTGGTAGCACCGAATATGATCACCCCTTGGTTGCAATCAACAACCACACAATGGGATCCCAAAGCATACATGAATATCGCTCTAGATTTGGGATGATCATACCTTACTTATGTGCGACCCACTTAGCCCTGCCTTTATTCATCTCCTGGGTGTGAGGCTCGAAGAGGCCATGCTCTTAATATTTCCTCATAGCAAAACATCTTGGAATGTTAATATTTCCCTCCAAGCAACCAATGCAATAACAACATTCATCCATACAAGTTCACTTTGGGACTAAACGAAACGCTTGAGAACTCCATCTCCATTTCTATCATCTTAAAATTATCCTTACTTCGAACGCTTGAGTTGGATCGAAGTGGTTTTCGGATAACATATCCAATCCCGGTCTCTTCGAAACAACAATCGACAGCTTCTGGTAAACTCAATCCCGGTTCTTTAGGAAATAAACAGTCAAAGATAAGAACAAAGATCACCTCCTAACCTTTAGTGGATGGATTTCCTTATCATTGTCCTAGAAGAACGAAACGATATTTACATGCACAGTACAACATCATCGGAGATGACTGTGCTACATAACTCATACGTTTCTTCTAGATATTTCCAAAGTTACTTTTGGGTCCAAATTCGATAGTCAGTTATTCAACTATCGAATAACAAAAATTCTATCAGGGATTTAATTCCATAGGAAAAACCAACATTTGGTTAAGCACCAAGCAACACTAAGCCTCCTTAATTAATCTTTTCATTAATTAAACCATCATATAAATGCTTGTATCAAAATACTTTTACAAAGATATATTCGAAAACCCTTTTATTTCCAATACTAAGAAAATATCCATATACTTATCTCAACAGTATAAGTATATTTGCCAAACACCGAGGTAGATCTCCTTTTTATAAAATTCTAAAATCATTCAGAAACTCCATTATAAATTTCTAAAACCCTTTATAAAAATTTATAAATTATTTCCCAAGTCATTTTAAATCCTTTATAAAACCATGAAATTATTTATAAAACTCTTTTTATAAATCTATAAACCCATTTCTAAAATTCGTTTATAGATATCCATCTTTTTATAAACCTCTTTACCTTGTAAATAATCTTCCTTTATACCTTAAAACCATTTTATAAGCCCCTATTATAAAAATCCAAGTCCGTTTACAAAAATCTATTTATGAATCTCGAAAACATCATAATTAGATAACTATTATTAACTTTTAACCTCACAAAAGAATACTTAATAATTCAAACCATTATGTATAAAACAATGATTGATCTTTACTATATAAATAATAATAGTAAATTACCAAAATATTATTAATTATCATTATTATTAATTTCAAGCCATATTAACAATTTAAATAATTAACCCTTCAAAATATTTAAATATTAATAAACAACATTAACAATATTAATATGGGTAACCAACTTTTGGAACATAAGCTATTTTCTCGATTAAAATCCATACTTAAATCTTCAACCCGATCATTCCCATATTTATAAAAACTATACTTGAGAATCTCTTTCCATTTTATAAAAACTTCCTTTCATGAAACCCATTTATTTATGAACTCCATTTATAACTTTATTTTCTTTTTGAATCTCACTTATTCATAAATCTTATTTAAAACATCAATCACCATTTTTTTAACGTTACTTCCATATGGATAAATTTCTTTTATAAATTCCTTTCTATTTATAAAAATATCATTTAGCATTCCAAATTTATCATCGCCTTCAATTTCAAAAATAGAGTCAGTTATTTCTAAAATATCATTCTGAATCTCATAATAAATCCACCGTTTGAATTATTCTCCAATTTATTTACCGATAATAATTTCCTTTAATTTATAAATCTCATTGATAAATTTATACTTTTATTAACAATATACGATTTTAAAAATCTTTACTTCATTAGTAAAATATTACTTTTATAAATTATCACATTTACAACATCTCATATTTGTAATTAATCTTTCATATATGTACACACACACACATATATATATATATTACATTGTATAAAATGGTTAATAAATATTAATATCAAAATATTTCTATTTTCCATTAAACATATCCCTTTATTATAAAAGACGGACTTTTTCAAGATTTTAAAATTCTTTATTTACCATTCGGAAATCTCTATTTAATAATATTTTATGAAACTATTAACTTATGATATCCAAAAATCATACCTTTGATTTTAAAATAAATTACTCCTTCAAATAATTCAAGACTGATTATTTAAGCATACATAATTTTCAAAATCGCTTTGAAATCCCTTTTTAAATCAATACACTAATTTATAGTATTTTAAAATACCAAAAATGAGGCCCGGTGCTACTAAAGCTCTAATAAGCAAAATCATGTTCATGTCATCCAATATAACATCCAACACATCATATATCACATTATATATGAAAAATAAAATCAACAATGTGAGTAATCCCGTTGGATCCCTCCAACCTGTCCCCCTACATCACATATAGTATATGATCATAAAAAAATATAAATCAACTGCTTCGAGGCGGGATTCGTATACAAAGGGTCATCCGCTCTTACACGGGAACGTAATTGGGTCTCATTCGCTCCAATAGGCGGAAATATATCCAATCCAACTAATAATAATTAGTAAATTATCTAAACAGTCAATAACTATCAATATTAAATTTCCAAACATCCAATTGATAATTTTTAATGACTAAAATATTTCTGGTTAACCAAAAGGGTGAGATTAACTCACTTTAATTTTAATAGTCGCCAAAACGTTCCGTTTTGAAATAAAATAGAACGGGCGTTCAATTTTAACCCAAAATTCAAACTTGCTCCGAATCCATCCAATCTAATTCTATAGTGTATTGCTCGCTGATACGAGCGCAATGCAACTTGTCGTGCTCGAAACAGACCTTGTATGAACAAGTTACGAATTATTAATCAAACGATATAATTAAAATTATAATTAACATAATTAATAAACAATTAAATTTAAACCTTAACCCTTTCTCTCCTGTCACCCTCTCTCAAGCACGATAATGTTTCCAGGCCGCTTTCCTTTTCTTTTTCCTTTTCCTTTTTCTTTTTCTTTTTTTGAAATCGATCGAATGCACGCTCGTGCCAACCACCAGCCATCGTCGACCACCGCCTCTACCGTGCCACCCTCCGCCTCGACTCACCAGAAACCAACACGCTCGCGCGAAAAATCATGTCGAACCCATATTGCTGCTTGCGAACGAAGGGGTTTTGCGCCACCTCGAGTCACCTCGCCTCAATCTTACCATTGAACAAGTTCGTATCGTCGTGCTCTACATTTCCCTAGTTGAAGTCGAAGGCTAATTCGACCCCCAGAGGCTCCGATCGACGATGGCTATTTGATTTGGTTAGTTTTAATGGCGGCTGTGAATTAGGGTTTGCAAATGAGGGAAGTTAAGGGCTATTTATAGAAAATATTCGAGGCACTATTTGTCCATAAAAATTTTGAACTCCAAACTAAGCGTGCCGCCTAGCGTTCTATATGTTATACCCCAATTTCGAACACAATGGAATATATATCGGGAGCCAATTCCATCATATTTAGAAGATAGCTTTTCAAAATAAAATAAACTTAATTTAAATTTCTTTAATTAATTTCTACGCATTTCGAACTCACACGACCAAATGGTACGTCCAATTCCATGAAATTCGACAGCATATAATAATTCACTATTACAGATCCAATGAAACTAGTTTTGTCGAAATCTGAAACCGTGCCCCAGAAGGCTATTTTACATGTTAAGTAAAATGCATAATTTCCAAAATTAGTTTAATCACTTTTAAATCCAATTTAAAAGTTTACTATCTTTATTGTTGTTCAAATAGAAATTAATTCAACTTTTGAAATCATTTTCATTCACATTAAATTCAAGATCCAATTATTTAAACAATTTCAATATTAAATTCAACAATTTAATTATCAAATAAATCGCTATATTTGAAATTCAAGTTGTTTAACTTATAAAATTAACTTTCCAATATTTAAAATCAATTAAATATTCCAAATTGAAATGACTAAAATTATGGGTCGTTACACTCTCCCCCCCTTAAAAAGAATTTCGTCCCCGAAATTACCAAAGTAAGAAAAATGCCCAAACCCATTACCTTTTAAAACCAATTAGTTGAAATAACTTATTGAATCCTTTTAAGCCTTTAACCTTATCAAATAGTTGTAACTTCTTATAATAACTTTTCTAAGTTTTCAAATTAATTTCATAGTTACTAACTAATATCATTCAAAGTTGTGAAACCAAAATCCAAATTTTAGTTATTAAAATTTTTCTAAAATTCCCAAAAAATTTCCAACGCCTTGAATTTCCGGAAAAATTTGCCAGCGTCTACTTTGTGCGTCTCGATCATAAAAATTTACAATATATATATATATATGTATATGTATATAATCACAAATATAGATCTCATCTTCAAGGATGAGGCATCCCATAGGGGAAAATATAAAAATATGATATGTAATCCAAGATGTGTACCTTATTTTAGTATTACCAAGCTTACACAATCAATATAGCGCGAAAGCAAGCTCCAAAAGTGAAGCATATGCCATCCGCACCTACTAAACACTCAACAACCAATGAGAACATGTATATGGAAAGTAATATTAATATATAACATGTATTAATACAACCACTATATGCAAATGTAGTAAGAGAAACATAAAAAAATAATCTCCATCCAATTAATTCATAACTATATCAATTTGCATCTTCCAATGTCAACATTTAATTTATTAAAGCCCGTACAATGCATATATATCATCCATACGCAAAACCATCCTGATCGCTCACTCGATCACACAATTTCACTTCCGACCTAGTATTGTTCACACGACCTTGCTAGTGCGGACTCAGATCCGGTCCCTTGATTAGAAACTGCCACTCTCCTTGCATAGCCATATACTATGATTTTGAATATCAGAATCAATCAAAAATCCATATCCAGGGTTCGCTGTCAAGAAATCGAGTGAAAATTCTAACTCGGATCGGTGTAAATCACCTCGAAATCGTATATTCGAATCTGGATCAACGGTTATGCGAATAAAATAATGTACATACAACTTACGTATTTATTTCAATTTACTTCCATTCAATTGATTTACGTTCACTTTATTCATGCTTAATCAATTTACATTCATTGGTTCGCATCCAATTATTCACATTATGTTTGACAACATTCCATTCCATTTTTAATTCATTTATGGATCATTTCATAAAATCATTTCATTTTAACTTTCCTAAGTTAAATCCTTTTTCATTATCATTTAGTAATTTTCTTTTAATCCTAACAACACTTAACAACCATTCCATAAAATTATTTACTTAAGTTTATTTTAAACATTTTATACAACACTTCTAATGTTTATTTCCACTTCATAACTTAAGTTCATATTCAATTCTGTTAAGCAACATTGTAAACCATATTCAATTCACT
The DNA here is from genome assembly GCA_030737815.1 of Allium fistulosum. Classification (NCBI taxonomy): domain Eukaryota; kingdom Viridiplantae; phylum Streptophyta; class Magnoliopsida; order Asparagales; family Amaryllidaceae; genus Allium; species Allium fistulosum. The sequence continues at coordinate 524,921,604 of CM060902.1, forward strand.
AATTCATTTCATTAGCTCAATTCAATTCATTCCTTACATTAATTCATTTTGCTAGTTCACTTCACTAATTTATTTCATTACTATAATCAATTTTATTTATTGCTTGCAAACAACGTTTCAAAACATATTCAATTCATTTTACAACTTAAGTTGAATTTCATTAGCTCATTCCGTTACCCCACTTGAGTTGAATTCCATTTCAAAAATCATCTCATTTAACTTAACTTAAGTTAAATTTAATTACCTATATCAATTTATGATTTTCATTCTTTAACATTCATATCTGTTAGCCGTAAAATCCACCCAGAGAACAAAGGCATGAAAGAAGATAAGAAAAGCGCCAACATCTACTAAAGTAGGTTTCGACAAAGATCATGAATGAAGGTTTCGAAGGCATTGGGAAGGCTTTCTAAAGAGTCGTAAGCAGTAGGCACCCTTGTAGGTGATAAAACACGTGCAAGCCTCCGAAAAAGATGAAAAAGGAGAAACAAAGCCACCTTTCTACCTCTCTAAGACCTTTTGACACAGATGGGTCAGCAAAGACTATTTCGAAACCTCCTTTTAAAGGCAATGAATGTTAATATCCCATGAATGTGCCCGACCTTTTTGAACTAAAGTTTTCACCCTCATAACAACCCTTTCGAAAGCATACACAAGCCTTTCGAACCGGTTGAAGCCAATGACATTAGCGGAAGGTTCCACATCAATGCATGGACATACATTCAAAAGCTACTCAACATCATTGAAACCATCGGCACATCAACATCTTCAAAGCCCCTATAGGCAATCTATCGACAGAGTCGGAGGCACCTATCTAAATTCTGATGACAACAAGGCAATATGAAGGAAAAAAGCGCATTTGGAGACCTTTCGACAACGTCGAAAGGTGTTTTAGAGGAAGCAACAAGAAAAGATACTCATAACTTAACAAAGGCGAAAGGTTGGTAACGTATTCTTTCGACTTAGTCGAAAGGTTTGGAGAAAGACAAAGGAAGAGCAAGGGTAAGTCAAAGAACTCAGAGAAGATGCCTTTCGACAGTGTCGAAGGCAGACATGGCCTTTCAACCAAGTCGAAAGTCAAGAGGCGGCATATAAAAAGGGGTCCTTTCGACCGTATTAAAGGCATAGGCGTGGAAGAAGGCCGACCTGCATCTATAACTAAACCCAAGGGGTCCAGTTTTAGGGACCGAATTTCGGAATCCCAAATTCATTTCTTCTACTCCAGTTTCTTAGCTGCAATTAAATCTCCTAGAAACCCTAAATCAAATTGGGGAAAAAGCTCTTTTATTTTTAACTCATTTGGATTATCAATAAATGAGAAGTGGCTGGTTCATTAAGAATTTTGATGACGAGGGAGATCATTCAGATCATTAGCTAGAGTAATGATCAATTGCACATGATTCTAACCTATTATCTTAACTTCTTTTTGTCTATGTAATGCATAGGATCGACTTGGGTACATACAGTCGAAACCCATCATCATCGAAACCAACATCAAAAAATGAAAATAGGAATGAGGATGAGGTTTCCATAGTGATGAGTCCATGATATTGGGGGATATCCAGGTCAATCTTATACAAGGGAAACAAAGTGAAGCTTAGGCAGTTACAAGCTGGACCTGTTTTGAAAGAGTGAAACCCCACTCGACTTGATCGAAAGGGGGGTTTCGAAGGGGTTCCAGTTTATAATTGGCTAACGATTGATCATAGAGGAACTCATTCGAAGGGGGTTTATCCCCAGCTACATCTGCAACCCTTTCGAAGGGATTCTACAACAAAAGTAGCGAAACCATAGGGTCCAAAGTAGTTGTGTCATATTAGTGAAACATGCATCCCTTTCGACATGATCGAAAGGAATGAAAAGCCAAGATGATTAGCTACTTTCAACACACTCAAAGGAAAGGTTTCGAGCAGGATGCTACTTCCTAAGCTTGTATTCCCGAGCTAACTCCTTGAAACCTATCGACTAAGTCAACCTAGTCGAAAGGTAGAGTTAACACCTAAAATCATTTTGATTTAGCTAACCTGATCGAAAGGTAGAGCGATTTCCTTAAACCCTTTCGACTAAGTCAACCTAGTCGAAAGGTAGGTTTCAAAAAAGAGATCTTTTTAGCAACTTGGTTTCGTTTGAGTTCAATTACCTTTCATATAGCATTGGGGATGTCGATAAGTTTTCTTGTTAACATTTTTGGCGCTAGAAGGAGGGCTCGAACCTCAGACCTTGTCACTATATTATAGACTAATTTTGTTTCGTTTGACTTGCGTAGGAAAAATGAGATCTAAACGATTAATCTGGAAGAGGATGTTCAAGGACAGCCTTCATCACCAACTCAGCAAGATGAGAATACTGCAAAAATCAAACATTTGGAGCAGCAGTTGCAAGAGATGCAAGAACTACTCAAAATGGCGTTGTCTCAGAAATCTTCAAAGACACCAAAACCAACTCAGGGGGATAAGGTGGTTTCGCATAGGAGAAACTTGAAGGCTAACTCAACTGTCAAAATCAAAGTAGATCTAACGTCCTCCAAGAAAAAGGAGCGCCCCCAGTCAACAGTTAACCATCAAGGAAGAGCTCTCGACAAGTCGCTTGAACAATCAGGAAGCTCAACATCAAAGGAGTATTGCCCGGACCAGAAAAATTACCGTAATGTTGAGGCTTATCTAAAAGATGCAGCTAAAAAGGCAATAAAGGATGCTATGAAGTCGAAAGAGAAGAGAACAATGGATGAAAATGTTAATGACAATGAAAGAGTGCCACCCTTCACTGATGAGATCATGGCTACAGTCATCCCACCATATGTGAAGATACCATCAATGAAATATCATGGGGTTACAGACTTGGACGATCATCTAATGGCTTTTGATAGCCAAATGGATTTGTATAATGCATCTGGGCTGTCAGATGCCGATTGTTCCTAATCACTCTCCAGGGAGCTATAGCAAAATGGTACAGATAGTACCAGGAGAAAACCATATATTCATGGAAGCAGTTCTCTTATGAATTCTCCGCCCAATTCTGCATTTGCAAAGATCCAACGATAGACTATACAGTCTTGGCCAATATAAAGCAAAGACAGGGGGAATCCTTGGGAGATTATCTGAGGAGATTCAACGCTGAAGCTCTAAAAGACAAAGACATGAATGATCGAGACAAACTTATTGCATTTCATTTTGGCTTGATAGAAAACACACTCATTTGGAAACAGCTCTTTGTTAACGGCTGCAAAGATTTACAAGACTTCCATTTCCAGGCCGACAAATTCATCCGCATGGATGAGCTTTACTATACTAAGAAGAAAACTATCCTCAAGAAAGAAGGGGGAGATTTAGCCAAGACCGAGGACAGAAAAGGACAAGATGTGAAGAGCCAATCTCTAGAACAATCACTTTAAACAATCCACTGTCTTACGTTTTTGTCGTAGCTACGGAAAGAGTAAACTTTCCGACCTCCTTTAAAGCCAAAAACAACCCTGAACAGAAAAAGGGAGGGGATCACTGTGCTTATCACAAAGCCAACAATCACAAGACCGATGAGTGCAGGGTTCTAGTTTGAATTATCCAGAAACTGATCCGTGAGGGTCATTTGAAGGAGTTCATTCAGGATCAGCAAAAAGCTCAACGGACATGGGATGGTCCACAGGAACACCCTAGCAATGCTGTAAACATATTGGAAGATGAAGACCACCTAAGCTTGAGCCCTCCAATAAACAAAATTGATGTGATTCATGGTGGGCCGCATCCGACGGAAAACAGCAAAGGGGCCCGAAATAGGTATATTAAGGAAGCTAAAGAAGGCATCTACTATGTCCAAGAGGAACCCCCAATGAAGAATCCACGTCTCAACATTCAAATGCCGAACCTTGTTGTCACTCCTCAAGAGCTAAGAAAAGGGGTTCACCATCCTCATAATGATCCTTTGATAATTACTGCACAAAATGGATTATCCATTATCTCTAAAATTCTAGTCGATATAGGCAGTGCAGTCAATGTAATTTTCAAGCACGCCTTTGATCAGATGAATATTCCTGAAGACAAACTAAAGCCAAGCATGGAACCCATATTTGGATTCAACAACGATGGATCAACCCTGGTTGGACAGATAAAGGTTCTCATGCATATAGGAGTGCCACCAACCTGCAGAACCTTCGAAACTATTTTTGTGATAATCAATCAACCCTCATACTACAACGCCTTCTTTGGTTGGCCAGCTCTCGACAAAATAGACGTCTTCATCTCCCCGAAATATCTCATGGTTAAATTCTTGACAAAAAGAGGATGGGGCACTATCCGAGGGGAGCACAGTTCAGCTCCCGAGAAATGTATTTTGCTACTCTAGAAAAGTATAAAAGAGAGTATTCTGCTTACTTTGATTCTTCTACTATTTTACAGCCTTCGGATGATGGATTTTCGCATCCAACATTTGTAGCAAAAATTAAAATTAATAAATCTAACTAACTTATGTAACAAAGGTACAATCCTTCTGGAGGCAAGAGAAAGAGAATTGATGCTAACTCAGCAGAAGAAAGTCCAATAGTCACAGAATTCGATTACCGAGTGGAAACAGAAAGGATAAAACCCATAGAGGACCTTAAGGAAGCATACATAGATTCATATGATGCTACCAAAGTGGTCAAGGTGGGAAAAGATCTTGATGGTGACATAAAAAAGGACTTGATATAATTTCTCAAAGTCAACAAAGACGTATTTGCCAGGTCACATTCCAATATGGTGGGAATTGATCCAACAGTCATGTGTCAAGCACTCAACATTAATCCAAGAGCAACCTCCATAAGGTAGAAAAAAAGATAGATGGATAAGGTACGATCAAATGCTTTGAAAGAAGAGGTTAACAGAGTCCTTGAGAATGGATTTATTCACAAAATATACTACCCAAAGTGGTTAGCCAATCCAGTTCTGGTAAAGAAATCAAATGGGAAATGGAGGACTTGCAATGACTATATAGATTTGAACAAAACATGTCCGAAAGATTGTTTCCCACTGCTGCAAATGGACCAGTTAGTAGATGTAACAAGTGGGCATAAGTTGTTGTCTCTCATGGATGCCTATTCAGGGTACAATCAAATACCAATGTTCAAACCAGATGAGGAGCACACAAGCTTCATAACTGAGTGGGGGATTTATTGTCACAAGGCAATGCCATTTGGGTTAAAAAATGCAGGGGCAACATATCAAAGGTTGGTCAACCGAATGTTTAAGGAACAAATTGGCTGGAACATGGAAGTTTATGTGGACGATATGCTGGTAAAGTCTGGCGAACCCAAAAATCATCTTAAAGATTTAGAAGAGATGTCAGGGTATTGTGGAAATATCAAATGAAACTGAACCCAAGGGATCGAAGCGAGTCCAGATCAAATTCAAGCCATTAAGGACATGGCCAAACCTCAAACAAGCGAGGAAGTGATCAGTTTGAATGGAAGGGTGGCTGCTCTAAGTAGATTTATCTAAAGCTACCGATAAGTGTATACCCTTCTTTGATGTAACCAGGAAGAGGAAGAACTTTGAATGGGGGGAAGATTGTAGGAAAGCCTTTCAGGAACTAAAAAGCCACATAGAAAAGCCACCGATACTTTCTAGTCCCGAGAATGGGGAAACCTTATACCTATATATGGTAGTCTCAAAGCACGCAGTTAGCTCAGTATTGATTAGAGAAGGGAATGGGGCACAAATTCCAGTATATTATGCGAGAAGACGGTTGAAGGATGCAGAAGTCTGATACCCAGTGATAGAAATGTTAGCCTATTGCTTGATTTTCACAGCTCGAAAGCTTAGAGAATATTTTCAAGCACACCCGATCAGGGTATTGACCAATTTTCCCCTTAAGCAAGTCTTTAGTAAACCAGAAACTTCAAGAAGGTTAGTAAAATGAGGAATCGAGCTCCGCCAATATGACATAGAATTTCAGCCATGAGCTGCTATCAAAGGGCAAGCATTAGCAGACTTCATTAATGAGTGCACTAACTTTATCAAGGAGCAATCAAAAAAAGAGAAAGACCAGAGGCCCATGTGGCAGTTATTTATTGATGGTGTATCAAACGAATAAGGGGCCGGTGTAGGATATGTAATCATCACACCGGATGGACACCGTTTATGTTATGCCATGAAATTGGGATTCCCTGTAACTAACAATGTGGTAGAATACGAATCTATGATAGCGGGATTAACCTTGGCATTAGAACTCAAAATTCCATGAATACAGATCTTTAGTGATTCTCAGCTAATGGTGAACCAAGTGAAATGGATATATCAAACAAAGGACCCCAAGCTATCTTTATGTGTGAAGAAGATACTAAGAATGCTTGCTTTGTTTGAAGACTTTTCAATACACCAAGTCCCAAGAGCAGAAAATTCACAAGCAAACTCCCTAGCAAAACTAGCAAGCTCAAGGGGAGCCCCGGAGACACATATTGTTCCAGTTGGATATCAGGAAATTCCAAGTATTGGAGAGGAGGCATCTGAACAGGGAAAGGAATTGTTAGTTCTAACAAGGTCTCAAGAAAAGTCACAAGGGGAAGAGAGAAGAGAAAGTAATAAAGAAATATCAAATGAAAGGGTTGACCAACCAAGACCAAGTAACATATATGATGACACCTGGATGTCACTCATTGTTGAATACCTAGTTAAAGGGATACTCCCATCTGACAAAAATGAAGCAAGGAAAATCAGGAGATAAGCTCCAACCTTCGTAATGATGGATGGAATCCTCTATAAAAAGGGATATGCTCTTCCCTATCTAAGTGTGCGAGCATGAATGATGGAGTAAAATCAATGGCTGAAGCACATGAGGGGTTTTGCAGATATCATTTAAATGGAACAAAATTGGCAAAGAAAATAACGAGGCAAGGATACTATTGGCCACGTATGGTAAGCCAAGCCATCGAGTATGTGAGAAGATGTGAAAAATGTCCGAAATACTCAAAGATTCCCAGATTGCCCCCAAGTCAGTTGACTCCAATTGCAAGTCCATGGCCCTTTGACGTATGGGGAATAAACTTAATCGGCCCATTGCCAATTTCAAAAGGAGGTGCAAAGTACGCCATAGTCGCCATAGACTATTTCACCAAATGGGTTGAAGCAGAACCGCTTCCAAAGATTACTTTTGGGAAGGTACTCAGATTCGTTATCAAGAATATCATAACCAGGTTTGGAATTCCCCAGAAGATAATTTCTGACAATGGGACACAATTTGAGAGTGAAGAATTCTCTCGCTTTTGCCACAAGAATGGAATCATTAAAAGTTTTTCATCCGTCGCACATCCAAAACCGGATGGGGCAGTTAAAGCTGCAAACAAAACCATAAAGACAATTCTAAAAAACGGCTAAACAAGACAAAAGGAAATTGGGTAGAAGAATTGCCACTTGTGTTATGGGCTTATCGAACATCCACCAAAACGGCGACAGGACATACTCCTTGCTCTTTGACATATGGGTGTGAGGCGATGTTACCAATCGAGATCGAGATACCCTCACACCGAAGAATCGCCTACGCATTCGATTAGAATTAAGAGCTGAAAAGAGGATCCTTAGATTTAATACATAAATTGAGAGATGAAGCAGTGGTAAGAACCGCTGAGTATCAAAGAAGAATCTTAAGGTACTACAACTCAAAAGTGAGAACTCGGTCATTTCATGAAGGAGATTTGGTACTCCGAAGAGTGATGACAAATACCAAAAAAACCGCAGATGGACCCTTGGGGACAAATTGGGAAGGGCCATTAATCATTTACAAAGTAATCCCCCCGGGAGCTTACAAATTATGCCGACCAGACGAAAATATGGTTCCGAGAACATGGAATGTCGAATATTTAAGGCCATATTTTCCAAAGATGAATGAATAAAGCATCGCTTTCTTCAAAATGAAAATCTACATGGTTGGGAGTGAAATGCTCCTTATATTTGGATACTACCTAATATGGTAGTCTACCTAAGACGGTAGAAAACCTCTGTTCACGCCGAGATGGCCAGGGCAGAGCACCTCCTGGAGGGAGGGTGGAGTAAGCCTTTAGCCGCGCCATAAGATGGCCAGGTTAAAGCACCGGACAAGCCTTTGGCCGCGCCTTTGGTCAGGTCAACGCGCCTCTTGGAGGGAGGACGGAGTAAGCCTTTATCTATGCCATAAGATAGCTAGGGTAAAGCACCGAACAAGCCCTTGTCTGCGCCACACTATGGCTAGGGCAAGGCGCCTCCTGGAGGAAGGTCGGAGTAAGCCTTTATCCGTGCCATAAGATGGCTAGGGTAAAGCACCGGACAAGCCCTTGACCGCGTCTCTGGCCAGGTCAAGGCGCGTCCTAGAGGGAGGTTGGGTAAGTCCATGGTTCCAGCCTCTAAGATGAGCTAACCAAAAACACCAGACAATGGACTAGGATGACCAAGCCCAAGAAGAGGCTCATCAAACAATGGACTAAGATGTCCAACTATAAGAAGAGACACATCAAATAATGGACTAAGATGTCCAAGCCCAAGAAGAGGCTATTCAAATAATGGACTAAGATGTCCAAGCCTGAGAAACGGTAAATTTCTAATGGACTAGGATGTCTAGGCCCAAGAGGTGGCACATCAACTTATGGACTAAGAAGTTTAAGCTTGAGAAGCATCCAATCAGATTACTACTATATCTATGCATGTCAAAGCAGATAGAATCTAAGGAGTAAAGTAGAACTCCGTCCATTGAATACCCGAATCTGGGTTTCGGGACTTTTCATTTCTAAACATCATCTATTAATACCCGAATCTGGGTTTCGGGTCCCTCTCATATCTGAATTTCATCAATTAATACCCAAATCTGGGTTTCAGGACATTTATTTCAGAACTTCATTTACTAATACCCGATTCTGGGTTTTAGGTCTTTATCGATCACTAACTATCTTTATTACACTAGAATCTGGGTTTCGAGACAATTGCTTATCTGTGCCCTAATTTGGACCGAGGATTTCTATTATGATAACAATTTTTATGGATTTCTGCCTACCAAACATATGCCCTAATCTGGGTCGAAAATTCCTTCTACAAAGATAATTGCTAATAATCTCTAATTATCCGACATATGCCCTGATCTGGGCTCGGGATCTTGATATAAAGACAATTGTTACTAAATACCTAAATCTGGGTTTAGAAATGTCACTCAAAGGACTATATTCGGGATATTGCTATCTGGATTTTGGGTATCTCATTGATAATTTCCAAACTTCACAAGTTAATACCCTAATTTGGGTCAAATTTCATTGTTTCCTAAATCAAATCCTAAACCTGGGGTATAAAATAGTAAGGTAGAGGTTGCTACAGACAACCAGAAATTTCAAACTGGTCTTCTTGATACCTAAATAGGAGTTAATGTATTATAACTCTAAATGATGCTCACCAATATCTGAATGAAGGCTTCAGGATAATTCAAATCTCTGGGAAATTTTCAAGTACATATTAGAGTGGATGGGATAAAAGGCTTATTTTCTGGTAATAACTTATAGCTCCTATTCGCAGCTATTGACTATTTCCCATAAGGAGTCCGTAGACAACATTTATTATATGCATTAATGGCTATTGATTACAACCTCGTATCTTTTGAATCAGGATTATAGCCAACTAACTATAGAAGCGTTGATATGCTGAAGCCTGCATATAAATATGATAATAAGCTAGCGATAGAGAATATCACTTACTTTGAACTTTGTAGGAAAAATAAAGTTACTAAGAGCGAGAAAGTTCTGAAATTTTTGTCCTAAAGAACAAAAGCTTCTTTCATACCAGGTGGGCAAAATGTTAGCCATAAATCCATCCAGAGAACAAAGGCATGAAAGAAGATAACAAAAGCGCCAACATCTACTAAAGTGGGTTTCGACAAAGATCATGAATGAAGATTTCGAAGGCATTGGGAAGGCTTTCGAAAGAGTCGTAAGTAGTAGATTCTCCTGGATTTGCCTCCCCAAGAGGTTATTGCTAAAGATGCATCCTCAATAGCCGAACAACCTCATGGTTCTCTGCCTGAGGAAACCAATATCAACATTGGGGACTTGGGCAACATTTATGTGGACATTGCCAAACTCATGGGAGATGATTTTGAGTGCAAGGGATTGTCTTTTCACTCTGGTCATGTTGTTTCCAGAATTAGCTTGAGTCCCACTGTAGTCATTTCCCGACCCGGTTTGTGAAGTCCTTTTAGGGCGTCTATGACATGTAACATACTTCACTAGGTCATGTACACTCATATATGTATTATTTGAGCTCATTTTCTACAGCTAAAGTTACTTCATTTTTTTATATTAGGTACTATAGGAGGCCGTGGACTTTATGAAGATCTTGAACAATTTACAAATGCTCAATGTGGATCGAAATGGACATCAAGCCACCACCAACCCCGAGAAATTGACTAAGAATGGAGGAGGAGAAAAGGTTGGGAAGTTGAAACTTATCATCGAGATGACAGGGACCGAGGCAAAGTCCATAGGGGTGGCTATGAGAAGAGGAAGACCCACGATGATCGGTAATAGCCATCCAAAAATTCGAAAATAAATCTTGATCCTCGTCCTTTCGAGCACCATACATCTACCTCGGCTCTAGTTGCTATGGAAATTGAGGTTCCGTCTTCTACTATTCAGGTCGCTCCGTCAACCTAGATTTCGTGTACTCATGTTGTGCCTACTTCTGGCTTTTCACGCCCTCGTAGTAGGCCTACTTATATTCTCCGGCCTGGTCCACCTAAACATGAAGCCACGTTCCCAGGCTGGTTCTTGAAGGGAGTTAAATTCAATCATGACCTACGTCCAATTCATAAGGATTCTTATGTACCCTATCTCTAGGCGATTCATATCGACTTGGATCAAGCTAAAGGATGGGAGAAATTATGTAAGAAGCTGGTTGACAAAAATCACAAAAACTATCAAGAGATTCTTTCTTTTAAGTCGGAAAAGGATGATTATGAAAGGATGCCGATAGAACGTGATGCCAGAATTAATCAATTGACAAAAGAGAGAGATGCTGCCATTCGAGATAGTAAGAGTAACGCTAGTTTGCTAAAGGAATTGAAGGAGGCTCACGCAAAAATTGAAATTGTGTTTAGAGATGAAATCAAGAAAGCCCATGCCGATGAAGTCAAGCTGAAAAGGGAGCTTAAAACTCGAGATGAGATCATCGAAGCTCAAAAGAGAACCATTGTTGGTCATGATGAAACTATCAAAGCTCATACGAAAACAATTGCTGATTATGCGGGAATGGTGGAATCTAGAGATAAGACCATCTCTAACCAGGCTCAAGTGATTACTTTGCTTCTAGAAGAAGTTGCGCAACTCGACGTTGGAAACCAAAGTCGAAGATGAGAAAGCTGTTATGATGGCGTACTACTTGAAGTTGCAAGATAACTTTGAAAGGAAAATCACGAAGATAGATAACACCATCCTGAACTTCTACGTCAACTCCCTGTTGCATCAGGGCAGTCTCTACTATCTAGGCCCCAAATTCCCGCATACTCTTGCTGTGGTTTGGGAAGAAATCCTGGTCCGTTTTCGAGAAGACGGAGATGTGTATACTGAACAAGAACTGGAGGATGCCTATCTGAAAGAAGAATCAAAGAGGGCTCTGGTAGAGGGCCAAGAGATTATTCGGGTTAAAAGGGAGCGAGAAGCCACCGATGTTGGCGCAGCCGTAGCTGCTAAAGCACTATTAGAGCCTTTCAGTTCTAACCCCGATGAATCATCCAAGCAACTTCATGATCAGACAGAAATCATTCTAGCTTCGACCGGTACTGCTTTGTTATCCATCTCTTTAGCACCTATCACCGAGGCCTTAGGAAGTGTTGAAACTTCACCCAAGATTGTGCAACCATCTAAAGAAGGAAACGGTGGGGGTATGAGGTTGAGATTCATGGTCAGACTTCGGATGCAGGTAAATTTCTTGTTTCTCCCGAGTTTGAGGACGTCCAGCTCATGCTGCAAGAACAAGATAAACTGAATGCTTTCCTTTTTGGTCTTATAGGTTCGTCTTCTTTGCCTGTCAAACTACCAATTTTTCCAGTCCCAAGGCCTACTGTTATCTGGAATGCTTCAACGCTTGTTTCTATAGCTACTTTGATCACCACGCTCATGTCTGGCTTGCAACCAAGGCTGGAATCTGAGAAGATCGCTACGTTGCATGGCGTGGATGACCCCTCTGTATCTCAAGAGGGCGATTTAACATTAGCTGGCACCTGAGAGCAGCCGGATCAAGCTAGCCGGCCAGGTAAAATTGAGAAATAGATGGTGGCAGTTAATAAGGAGAAGGTAGAGGAGAGAAAGTCTTCGAGGAGCTCCCGCAAGTCTTGTAAGCGCAAGACCAAGGGGGAATCTTTTGAGGGGGCCAAAGAACAAGAAGGAGACATGGGCATGGAGCCTATAATTGATATCTTTGGCAGCGATATGACTCTCAGTAGGGATGCTGAGGGAAGAAGAAACTTCCGATCAATGGCAGGAAAGGAAGTGGTGGTAAGGAGCATTGGCGGGCTCGAGTGACAATGGAGCCGGATTTTGTAGCATTTTGATTTGTTCGTCATGTATTTTGTACAAATGCAGAGTCTGCACTTATCACTTTTATTGTTGTAGCATTTGTACTTTTCTTTTGTGGGCCAATATTGTGTGCGTATGGCTCCCACATTTTGACTTTGTACATAAAATGTTATAAGAAATGAAATGATTAATGTTTCTACCGTTGTCACTTTTGTCTTCTTTCTTATTTATCACGTACTTATCTTTTTTTTGTACCACTTATGCTTGTACATGACCCGATTGCTTGTTCTGCAATTTCTATACTGCATATGGTCATGCCATGTTTTATGGTATATGGCACCTTTATTTCCGTGATTTCACGCATTATGTATGCATTTTTCAGTTTTACAACTAGATCTGTTGTGATTGCCAAAAAAATTTGTTCGACATAACAGGACCGTGGAGTAGTTTTTCTTTCAACTAAGTGTTGGTGTGTGCACCCTACTTCACAGGGTTGTTTACTCCAGACACTTGATAAATGACTGGTTGATCCGGGCGATTCCTCTAATGCCTATAGCCAAATTTACTTTATGGTTCCTAACTTTAGGAAGTTATGACTCGAAGGCAACGATCAAAGTTCTTTGTCAATTTTTAGTTTTGTGACATTATTGGACACACGTCGATTCTTTTTGATAGTGGGAGTTGATCCTTGCTACTCCTGCAATAGACAAGTTTCCTAATGTTGTTAGGACAACACTGGTACTTAGAAAATCTTAACGATTTGCTGATGATGCTAGGCAACATCAAGCAGTGCTTGCGCAGCTTACAAAATGCGTGGCATTTAAGAGTGCGTGGCTTACGAAATGCACAGCTTTTGAGAGTACATGGCTTATAAAATGCACGGCTTTTGGGAGTGCACGGCTTACGAAATGCACGCATTTTGGGAGTGCGTGGCTTACTGAATGTGCGGCTTACAAAATGCGCGGGTTTTGGGAGTGGGCGGCGTACGAAATGCGCGTCTTTTGAGAGTGCGCGGCTTACGAAATGTGCGGCTTTTGATTTTTAGTCAATTTACTTTCATCGACTTGGAGAGTAGGCAGAGCATACTTGGGCATGGTTTCACTTTCCCAAGCAGCTAGTGAATGATTTTGAGCTGGTTTACTTTTTCCGGCCCAGCGTGTAATTTATATGAACATAGTTTTATTGGTTCAAGATGCTAAAGGAATTTCATTGATAAAATGGAAAGTAGAGGAAATTTTGCCTATTTACAATGCCCTCAGTGTAGTCGGGCTGATTATTTGCGTAAATAGGAAATACATAGATAAAAACTAGATAAAGTAATGCCTAAGCGAGTCGCTGTTCCAAGCATGGGGAATTTGAATTCCATCGACTGTGGTTAGCTTGAAAGTGCCATCTCCGAGCTTTTGCCCGATTGAGTAAAGCTTTTCATAGTTTGGTCTGAATGTTCCTGAAGTTGGATAGATCCATTTCAGGGCGAGATCTCCCACTTTGAAAGTACGGTTGCAGACCTAGGAGTTGAAGGGCGATGCTACTCTTTTCTGGTGAGCCGCGGTCCTTAGCTTGGCTTACTCCTGTTTCTCGTCAATCAGATCAAGTGACACGAGCAGGAGCTGCTCATTCTCTTTTTGATAGAAGTGTCATTTCCGATGGGAGGGTACTTCCAATTCGATCGGGATCATTGTTTCGGATCCGTATGCTAGGGCGAATGGCGAGTGTTTAGTTGCTCGATTATGCATCGTTCGGTATGCCCATAGTGCAAGTGGGAGCTCATCAACCCAGTTTCCTTTGGCTTTCGTCAGCCATTACTTGATGGTGGACTTGATGATTTTGTTTACCGCCTCCACTTGCCCATTTTTTTGAGGGTGTGCCACTACAGAGAAACTCTTTTCGATGTGGAAATGCTTGCAAAAGTCTTTGAATTTGGCGCTTTCGAATTGAGTTCTGTTATCTGTGATGATTTTTTGTGGCACTCCAAACCTGCAAATAATATTTTTAGCGACAAAGTTAATTACTATCTTAGTGGTAATAGTAGCTAGCGGTTTCGCTTCGACCCATTTTATGAAGTAATCGACAACAACGATAACATATTTGGTTCCTCCTTTAGCAATTGGGATGTAATGATCTGCCTTTCTTACACCTAAAGACGACATTTAATGCATCTACGATAGGTATTCATGTACCGATCATTTAAGTGTTCGAAAGACAGGTCATTAGGGATGAAAAGAAATAAAGATAGAAGATAAGAAGAAACTAAACAGTCATAAAAACTCACAATGCAACGGAATAACATAAAATAATCAACATAATTCTTTACAAAGTCATTTCCAAAATGATATATCAGAGACATACTAATACAAATTCTACCCTAGGACAATTATAACAGCCTGCCCTACCTAACTAATACTGAGATCATACATACACAGCGAAAATAGATGATAACTAGCTAACGGTGAAGCCACCTGCTCCTGTTCCTCCAAATGCAGTCGTTGGAAACCTAAACTTCTTAGCTGTCCATAAAAATTTGAGCACCCGAGTTTTAGGGAAAAAAAATAAAACTCCGGGTCAGATATGGGTCTGGTGTGAGTAAACACAAACAACTAAATCATTATGTTTAAAACTCCTTTAAAATCAAAGGTATCTCGTAAGACCATGCCATACATAAACACAGACGGATTTTTACCTTACGATAACTAAAACAATTTTATATTAAAATACAATGATATTATAATAATGTCTAAAGTACAAATACTTATTAATCATAGCCGAATTTGTTACATTAATTAATTCCAGCATACTAGGTTCTACAATCAAAACCATAAAGGCACATATTGGAGATCGGATTCCATACAATGACAAGGTAAGGAACTACCTTCCGATGGTACATCTCTAGATAAAATGCACTGGGGTCTGATAAAAACATCTTGTACCCCTGCCACACAAGACTGGCATACCACTTGACTAGTAGTACCGAATATGATCACCCCACTTTGGGCCGCGAAGCATACATGAGTAGATAGTAATCAATCCAGATTTTGGGATGAACACACCCTGATAGGAGCGACCACTTGGTCTTGATGCATGCCCGATTTTTGTCATTTCATGGTTGATGAGGCTTGAGGGTATGTTTTACCTTTATGTAGCACTTCCCACTTGGAATGCTACACTGCCCTCTAGGCATCAATGCAATCCTAGCATTCATCCATATAAGTTCATTCTAGGATCGAAAGAAACCGAAGGCACTGCTTCTATTACATCCTTTTCGGGGAATCCCTCCCAGGATTAATAGCAAATAGCCCTTGCACTTCAAAGCTCTATCTTCGATTCCATATTCTTTAAGATGTCTTCAAGTTAAAACGCTTGAGTTGGATCGAAGTGGTTTTCGGATAACATATCTGATCCCGATCTCTTCGAAACAACGTTCGATAATTCTCGGTAAACTCAACCCTGGTTCTTTTGGTAATAAACAGACAAAAATAAGAGCAGAGATCACCTCCTGATCGTTATTGGACAGATTTCCTTATCATTTATCCTAGAAGAATGAAACGAGATTTATACGCACAGTACAACATCATGGGGATGACTGTGCTATATAATTTCCGTGTTTCTCCTAGATGTTTCCAAAGTTACGTTTTGGTCCAGATTTGATAGTCGGTTGGTTAATTATCAAATACACGATCATTTAAACATTGATTTAATTCCATATGGAATCCACTAAGCCTTATTTAATTAATCTTTAATTAATTAAAATAACTTTATAAACATTCGATCAAAAGATCATTACAAAACACTATTACTTAACCCCTTACATCCCTTTTATACTTGTAAAACATTTATATACTTATTTCACTGTGGAAGTATACTTGTAAAATAGTTAATTCAAAACCATATTTTATAAATTCAAAAAGAGCTTAGTAATCCCATTGGTACTTATTTAAGTTGCCATTTAGTTTCAATTTAATTCCAAGTCACTTATCAATTATTTACATAGGCTAACATGCATATAAATCAAATCCATTATCAAATCAGGGAATAACATATCAATACAGCTCAACTAGCATATATATGTCCAAACAACATAATAACAGGATGGTGATTTGTCCCGCTAAATAGATGCCCAAAACAATTCAACCAATTTATAACAGAATGAGAATTTATTTTGCTAAAACACATGTCCACACAAACAACAATTACATTATAGCAGAATAAGGACTTATTCTGCTATAAGACATCCAAACAATCAACTTATAGCTGAACGGGGATTTATTCTGCTAATACATGTCCACACAATAAACAATTACATTACTCTTTCATAATTGTTTGTCTAGTTAATGGCATCGATAGTTGAATCCCTTGTGCTCAAAACCATCTTTGAAAAAGAAGTACCTTTAAAACAATTTGATTCTCAAAACCAAAGGATTTATATTAAAACTCATTTTTAAAATAATTATTTACAAGCTAAACCCTTATTTAAATCATAATCAATCTTAATAAAGTCTTAATTTAATTATAAATTAAGAAATAGTTAAACCTTTAGTAACTAATTAAACAATAATTAACTATTACATAGATAATTTAACCCTACTTAATCCTTTGTTAATAATTTAAACCTTCATTAATATTTTAATCTTAATTAAACTCATTTAATTAATTAAAATAACTTTTAATTAAAAATTAATTAATAAATTAAACCTTAAATAAATAATTTATTTTAAATTAAAGCCTTAATTAATTAATAATTAAAAATAATTAAACAATTGATTTTTTATAAATAATTAACCTTGTACTTAATTAATAATTAATTAAAAATAAATCATATACTTAAATTATATTTAATTAAAAATTAATCTTACTTAATTAATAATTAATTAAAATTAATCTTATCTTTAAAAGATAATTAATTAATAACTAATCTTTACTTAATTATAATTAATAAACCTTGTTTAATCTTAATTAATTATTAATTATTTTAAATTAATTAATAAAAAATTTAATCATTAGAAACTTAATTAACTTTATAAAATATTAAGTTTATAAAACATTTTCGAAACACTTGAAGTTAATAAAACTAAATTTTTCAAAAGTTGGATTTTTAAGCGAAACTGCATCCATATCGACTATCGCTATGGATACCCGTACTCTTAACTTGCTTTTATCTTTCCTTTTGAAACTTCACCTTAAGGTTTACGAACTTTTATTTCTTTTTCCAAACATAAGAAAAACAAAGTTTGAAAACATAGGCTTTTGACTTCAAACTATTTACTATAGTTTCCATAAGAAATCTCATATCACTTTTACAAACAAGATGCAATCTAGTATACACCATATAAACATGTTTATAACACACACCATTTTTATGACTACCACAAGAACAAGATCACAACCTTAAAACCTAACACATCACTTTAATTGATCGATTTAAGTCTAATGCCTAAAAACACACTATCACATGCATATACATCC
Source organism: Allium fistulosum (assembly GCA_030737815.1). Taxonomy (NCBI): domain Eukaryota; kingdom Viridiplantae; phylum Streptophyta; class Magnoliopsida; order Asparagales; family Amaryllidaceae; genus Allium; species Allium fistulosum. Next base: position 524,939,551 of record CM060902.1, read on the forward strand.
AAACGACATCATAATCCGAACATTAACATCATATATAAATGCCATCATATAAGCAAAGTAACATCTTTATGAAAATTAGAAGTTTACTCACCAAAAATCTTTGAAACTTGAAATGTTTTAGAACTTGTAAAGCTTGGAAAACCACCAAAAATCACTCGAATAAGGGTCATCTTCCTCTCGATGTTTGGCTATGTTACTCTTGGAATTTGAACACGTGGTAAAGAGAAAAGTCTTAGAAAATTATTTTCTATACAATATGAAAAATATAATTACTCAATTTCGATTTGTTTTGAGGGAGATATGATCAAAAGAAGAAGTGCTTTTTTCGGGCTTGAAAATATAGGTTCGCAAATGAGTCAGAAAGAAATGTATTTTTGACCCACAAATATTCTAAATTTGAAAAGGTGGTTCAAATTAAAGTTGTAGCTACTGGAATTCTACGTAGTTTGCATAAAATAAAATCTTGATTTGGAGTAGAATGAAAGAATTTATGGCCGCATGAAATGGGAGAAAAAATGGGAAAAGTGGAGGAGTTTATAAATGTGAAAAAGGAGTTTAAAACAAGTTTGAACATTTAAAACAATTTAAAACTTTTTCTTTTTAAAGCTCGAAACTTAAAGGAGAAGCCATTAAAAAGTTTTTCCCTTGAGAAAGGAAGAAGACAATGCTTTTGAAAAAAATAGAAAATGAAAATGGAAGAGAGAGAAAGAGGAATTTGTTTTTATATAAAATGAAAATGTTGAATTAGCAAAATACCCTTGGACCTATACCCTCCATTCACCTTTTGCCATGACATCCCACTTGTCTCCCTCTCCCATCATCATGCCCCCCTTATGTCCCCTCTACTTCTAATCAAAGCCAACATGCCATTATTACTCGTACTAAAGCCATCAAAGTGTCAGTTCATGTCTCCCCTGATGTGACAGATACTTTTACTAAATTTTAAACTATATTATCTTAAGTATATATACACATGCATATACTTAGCTATTGCATACATGAATAGATACATAGCCCAACTTATTTTCAAATTTAATTTGTATATTTAGACTAAAGAGTTCACAATGTTCCGACAACTTTTTAGCAGACGAAAAGTTGGAAATTCGGAAAACGAATTCCGGTCACATTTTCAATTTTTTTTTGAACTAAATATTTTTGTAAACCAAATTTGAAAACAATTTCACCATCATTAATTATTATTTAACAGATTTTTATTATCATTATATATCTATTATTTGAATATTTAAAATAAATTAAATATTCGTAAATCAAAGTAGTGAAATTGTGGGTCGTTACATGGGAGTACGCCGATCAGGTGAATTCCCCAGACCGCGAACGGCCATGGGCCAACCATTGGCATAAGTTTTGTGGATGGAGTTCTCTATATTTTGGAGAATTTTTGGCATTGCACACATCGCCTGGTGTAGTCCGCTGCGTCACGATTGACGGATGACTAGAAGTAATCGTACCAGAGGATCTTATTTGCTAAAGTCTGCCCCACAATGTGGTTTCCATAATCGCCTTCATGGACTTCCCTGAGGATCCTTTTTGCTTCCCTATTGGTTACACATCTTAGTAGGAGAATAGATAATCCCTTCCTGTAAGGAATTCCATCCTGCAAGACGAACCATGATGCTTTTTGGAGTAGCTTCTTTCTCTCGTTCGATCCTTGGGGAGTGTTCCTTTGATCAGGTAATCGCTGATCAGTGTCATCCATGATTCCTCTTCCGCTATAGTTTCCATAATCCAAGCGATATTCATATCATCTATGCTGGGTGATGTAAGCATTTCGACTAGGGCCGGTCCCATTGACTGAGCATCTCCGGAACTGGTTAGTTTGGCTAGGTGATCCACTTGCATATTTTGTTCCCTCGGAATGTGACTTAATGTGTAGTGCTCGATGTCCTGTAGCAATTCATGCGCTTTTGATAGGTAGAGGGCGAGGTTGCCCCTTGCCTGGTACTCCCCTTTCACCTGGAATATGACTAGCTGAGAATCGTTGTAGATATGCAAAACTTTTATTCCTAATTCTTTAATGATTTTTAATCCTGCCATCAAAACCTCGTATTCTGCTTCATTGTTGGTGGTAGAAAATTCCAGTCTTAGAGCATAACAAACATATCATCCTTCGTGGGTTTTCAGTACTACCCCTGCACTTGAACAGGATTCATTTGATGTATCATCAACAAACAACTTCCACTGTGGCATCATGTCCGAAGTGCTTTCTTCTTCACTGTCCCACTCGGTAAATTCGACGATTAAATCTGCCAATGCCTGCCCATTGATAGCTCTTCGAGGGTGATAAGTGATTTCATATTGGCTTAACTCGATATTCCATTTTAGAAGTCGACCTGATGCCTCTAGGTGATACAGCACTTGTTTCAGAGGTTGATCCGTCAACACCTTGATGGGATGAGCCTAGAAGTACGGTCATAGCTTCCTTGACATGATCAACAGGCAATAGGCGAGTTTTTCCAACTTCGGGGAATTCTTTTCCACTACAACAAAAAGGGACTTTTGCGGCGTTTTAGAATTGCTGTCATTATCATCCGCAGCGTTTTAAAGAACGTTGTATTATGTCCTGCTGCAAAAGAGCACTAATATACCGCAGCGTTTCTGAAAAGTTGCTAAAAACAAATATACCGCAGCGTTTCTGAAAGGTTGCTAAAAATGGATATTGAAGCTTTTATAAAACGCTGCGAAAAGTTGTTAGTGCAGCGTTTTCTATATATTGCGAATGATTGTTATTCTGCAGCATTTTGCTACTTTAGTTTGCAGCACTTTGAAAACGCTGCAGTATATCAAAATTTTGCTCCATTTTTTTCATTTACTACAGCAGTTTTAAATCAATTATAGCTAACGAATTCAATAATAAACTGCTTAATTTATAACACAATAATGGATATAATGTGAGATAATAAACAACTGTAAAGATTAAACATAATCAAAGCTCATCAATTTCATTAACTATAAGATTTAGTCGTATACAAAATTTTAAAAACCGTGTTTTAACTCAAATGTCAGCGACATAAAATTTACAAAAAAAGAAGTTTGTTAAAAAAACATAACATAAATCAAGAAAAGTTCAAGCTCTTCTCCTTCAAAAGTCCAATATTCCTACAAGAAAAGAAAAACAATTAGAGATAAACAGTGGAAGAATGTCATATAGTGCTTGGAAATGGTCATTCAATACACATAACAAGAATGGTTATTCAGACAATAATGACCTGCATACTCATACTATTTCAACAGAGTTCATCAAAGTTTAACATACAATCAATCTAAAAGTATAATCCAAATATTTACCAAACATAATCCAATAACCAATTCATAAGCCCCATGCAACACACGGGCTTTCCACTTGTATACACATATAAAGCCTTTGATCTCATTAACCGGTACAGATAAAAGAAGCAACAATGTATGAAAAATAAACACACATGTACAGCTGTATTATATCTATGTATTGAAATAAATATACTGTACCATGTCAATTTGACAATCCATGATAATTTTCACAAAAAAAGAAACAATACAAAAAAACAAAAATTAAATTTGCCATACTTTGCCTATTTCTCGTCATGCTATGACTATAGATTCGACAGCCTTAGCTACAGGCCATGCATCATTTATTTCTACTTTAACTTATATGCACATCAGGCTCTACTTCTGTATTCAACTTATAGGCTCTGCATGCTATATTTATATGTTCGACATGTCTCAATTTATTGGCTCTGCATGCTTTAATCTATAAACTCGACACCGTTTGAACGAACCGGCAAACCCTCTGCCTACAAGCATTGCAACCATCTCCTCGATCACTTCTGCCAACATATTTCACCAACTACTTCCTAACCTCAACCAACCTATAACACTTAGCAACATCCAATTTCTGCAACCCAAACTCGATTCACAACCTCCCTTTGTTAAGCTTCAGGTGAAGTTGGCCATCTTGTTGGACAGTTTGCTAAGCTAATGGGTTGTTATTATTGGAAGTGCTAGTTCGGATGAAAAGGTACTTAAACAGTAGCAAACACACTTACTTGTTAAGATTATCTATTGTGCATATTATTTCATTTCATAACATGTGTAGGTTGATCTATCGAAGACCAAATTTGGGTTCAATGAAGCTTTCAATTATAAGAAGGAGAAGGACCTTAATCTAGCATTAAAAAGGCATGTTTCATCAAAAATTTAAGTGTTGTACATTATTTTGCGAAATTTATAACTTATGGAGCGATGCTAGATGCAGTGCTTTTGAACATGAGAATTAAAGGAAGAATTGCGGCTTGGGAATGATTTCTCAGTACAACCTAGAGAAGCCTTAAGGCATACATAACTTGATGTGTATTGTGACAAAGCACATAAAGATGGAAGGATTCATGGTCTCTGATCACTTCCATTAAATTTTGTAAATGAAATACAAAACTTCATCTAACTAAAACATTCAATCAATTTTTGAATGAAGAAATTTACCTGAGAAAGCTTGACGCCTAAGTATTACCTTCAGCTGACATTGCTGTAGGTGATGCAGAGCATAATGTAACTGCTGCTACAATTGTTTTATTAACTGCAATAGCCAAGAATATAAGTAATAAGTGCCAATAAACTTTGAAATTATGGTTCCATAAAGTGAAAACCAATAGACTGAAGAACATCAATCAAATTCATAATTAATGATAAGTAGAGAAAATGAGCTATCAAACATATCTAGTGCCCCTTACTAAGTTTAGTGTTCTAACTTCCAGAAATTAGGTTGCTCAGTAATAACAAATCTGAAGATGATTTGTAATAACAGTACAGTGTCATGTCTTATACACGCACATGCTAGAAGCAAAGAGAGAAGCATAAAAGTATTTGGAAACTGATCATATAAACAAAACTAGATTAACAAAATCCAAACAAAGCAAGCCACAGCTGGTTTACTGAAAACCGAATTCACTTCAAATTGAGAGTCTGAAACCTGCAGCTATCATAAATAGGTTTTGGAATCTCGTCTCTCTTTCCCCACTCAGTTTGGAAAGTTGAGAACTTCTGCACTCAATCTTCTCAACCCTTGTTTATGTATGCATATTTTAGAACACTATAAATAAGAAGTACCTGCAGACAATGACTAGAAAATAGACAAATAATCAGTTATAATCATAGCAGTAAAAAGAAATAACCATTCAGTGAATATTTTATTTCATTGTTCAATAAAGCTACTTAACAGTTAGCCATTGCCATGTTCATCTCTTTTAGACATAGATGAACTAGTACCGGAAGTACCATCAGTATTAGAAGAATTGGTACAACTCCAAAACTCAGAACCAAACATAGTACTCAAATCCGGATCATCCCCTCCACTCTGAAGAATCTTAGCATATTGAAACAAGTTTGGATACATCAAACCAGAACCCTGATCTTGACTTACAGGCCCAACTACATGTCTTGCAGTTGCAATATTTGGTGTAGAAGTGATTGTATTGTCATTTATGATGTTGTAGTACTATTTATCTGGAAAGTTCAATTTTCCTTTGCGCCTTTGAACTTTAGGGCAGCCCTATCATAGGCCAAGTCTCTCATGTTCATCATTTTTCTATCAGGTAAGAATCGCCTAAAACATTTTCAATATTGTGGTTAAGAAATTTTATGTCCTTGACATATTTATTTTCTCTCAGTATCATCGTATTTATTCACCAATCACTTTTGGTAAAAAGTATGATCCTTCTGGGAAGTATATACGTCATTTTCTCCCAATGCTGAAGGGTATCTATGTAACCTAGTATATATAGCATGTTTTATATTTAGTTGTTACATGGAATTTATTAAATAGTACTATTGGTTGCAGATATGCCAAGTGAGTGTATATATGAGCCTTGGACTGCCCCATTAAGTGTTCAACAGAGAGCAAATTGCATAATTGGACTTGATTATCCTAGGCAAGGTTTTGTTTTTCTGCCATCTTCAAAGTGTTTGTTAATCTTTAAAATCCTTATTAAATTATTTCTTGATAAAATCGTCTTAATCTGGTTGCCAAAAAAGTCAGTATTGATATGAACTGTATAAATATTTATAATTTGCATTTATGTTATCTTTCTATAGTTTTTGTGATCAAATTATTGCCTACATACAACTTAAATTGGTCTAAATTAATATCAAATAAATTTTCTTTATATCCCAAAGATTTGCTCAAATAGGTAGTAAAACTTTATTAGGCAATATCAAATAATAAATAAGCAATGATATATTACTAATTTATGTTTTTGGTGCTGACACAGTGGTTGGTCATAATTTGGCTAGCAAGGAATGTAAAAGAAGAATGGGAGCGTCATATTCATTGAATCTCTCCTGTGATTCAGTTTACGTGAAAGAGAACTTAAATAGCCTCATAAGAAAGCTTGATGAAAATGAACATATGGGATTACAAAACATAACCCCAAAGAAAAAGTTGGTTGCAAAGCCCTATCATATTCCAAAGCGCTTATTTTATGTATTTGTATAGCAAAGTAAACGGAATAATTAGAATGCAATTCTAGAAAATAGTTACATGATTGAAATAACATATCAACAACAACAACAAACATATATAGCAAAGTAGACAGCCTATTAATCCTACTATAACAACAAACATAGTACTATTTGCTTGCTTTTATATTTACAGTATACCAAGCTTTCGTGAAATAGTTATTTAAATGGAAATACAACCTACTGCTTAGTTAGCTAATAGAAAAAACGTATATTTTTGCTTTGTAAGTTCAACAAGCAAGGCTACCAGATTACACAATCGCAATATAACATACATTTAATACATCTAAATAAACACCTTTAAATAATAAAATATGAATGAGAGTTGTTACCTGAAACATGAAAAACATTTTAACAAAAAAAAATGATTCTTTGCGGTTATATCATAAAGGAACTGTAATCAGGTTTGCTATATAGCCACAGATTTACAGTAAACTAATAAGTCGGTTAACAAAAACACATATCAAAAACGTTGGGAGATATAATTTAACATATAAATGCAACCAATGTTCAAATGTGATATTCACATACAAAAATTGATTCGTTGTTGATCATACTGTGATTCAGAAAACCACTGCCAGTTTTGTTATGATTTGTAGCACAGGCATGAAAATAGATAAATTTATTGGGTGAAGCAAAGTACAAATAGATATTCAAATAAATTGATTTTGGAGTAAACTGAGAGTAGATCGAGAAGTAGGAGTTAAATTTATCAGCAATTTGATCGCCATTATTTCAAAGGAAAAGTTAGAGAGAAAACAAAATAAATGCGCTGTACATATTTTTTGAAGTAGTATTTTCCAAACAATTAACAAGTGAATGCAATAGACAAGTTAAGGCACTATCATGGATTTCACTTGAATTGGCATTGTTATTAGTGAAACCAAACAATACCAATTCTAGGGAATATAACCAAATAATTCTTTTCAATTTTTTTTATTAAACTACAATCTTGCATCAGCAAGTTCATCGGAGCATGCATTTAAATTTAACACAATCAATAAGGACATTAAACGTACTACTTATTACTTAAGTTTAGATAACATTCAATAAAGTACAATTATAAGATGAGAATGAATGTAAATTACCTTAGAGGAGCCATTAGGCATATCCTACACAATGTGGCCTGAAGGCAATCTATAGCTGCTCATCTTCCCATTTGTCAGTGGTAAATTCATGAATTCCGTTAATAGAAACATCAACAACTCCCCACAATCCATCAGAATGCTTGCAAAAGTGAAGAAAATTGACTTCCTGGATTTCAGAATAAAATGGTTATGGAAATTGAAGACTTGCTTCCATCTATTATATATAATTCAAGTATGTCAGAAATAACAGCTAAGCATAGAAGAATATTACTTGAGATTCAAGTATCTATGCCATTGGAGATTCCATTGAAAATAACATAGGCAGGTCTCTTAAGTTTTCTGCATAGAAGAATATAAATATAAGCATACAACGTATTTGAGTGCTCATACCTCTCAGTTTATCTTTATTGTTGATTTATTTTTACTGTGTTCACACCTGTAAAAGCACATTGACAAAATATAAATGATCAGTGCTTCTGTACGCTTAGTCAATATCACATGGGAACAAATAAGCAATAATAAATTACTGTAATCAAGAAGGAGACTTTCAGTCAGTACGTAACTTTGATGATAGTCAATATCCTTCCCTAGTTCTTAAGTTCAAACTAAAGACTTAGAACATAATTCACCCTTTACTTTTCAACTCTTTGAAGTATACATTCGGTTCTTAACTTGAATGGATGTCAATTAGGTGATTGTCTTTTAAAGTTATTTAGAACATACATTATCCATCACACACTGCACGAAATTACAAAAAAACTGGAAGCTTTCAAGAACAATGTTCTTTATTAAATAAATGTAATCACATCAACTATTATAATCAGGTATCAAATTCTAACATTACACAGTTAATTTAATTAATTGGGCTGCTCACGCTTAGTTACAACTCGAACACAAAGAAATTGCTGATTTATCGGCCTTACTTTATTTCTAGCTACTGCAACAAATCAGGCTATGCAAACGTAGTACCAAATTCATTCTATCTAAACATTTTCTTAAGCCAAGCCCATTGATTGCACACACCCGAAGATGGAAAACAACTTAATGTCAGATTATAGAACTAATAAAAGTATACTTTCTACATACCCAAAACTATGGAAGTTCAATACCGTTTAAACTAAGAAAAATAAAAATAAATAAATCAACAGATAATGATAAAAATGTGAATCTCATTAATGTCACTTTAGAGAGTGGAATAAGTTTTCTTGCAACACACATGGTTAATGGTTAACATGACATACCTGCTGCACCTAAAAAGTTAGACTAAATGAAAATAGAATAAATCTAAAATAAAAGTATCAATATAGAAATCTCAAGACAGAGAAGTAACATCTTTTGTCCTAGTCTATATTATTTTTTTATCTTTTTTATTCTATAGCATTACTTATTTTTGTATAACCACAGCAATAACTAGATGTTTCTCAGAATGTAATAATGTTCCTTTGTTATTTGAAATGTAATAATGTTATATGCTACACAAATCTTTCTAAACCACAAGTAATATCTTGACTACACAAATCTTTCTAAATCACATAAAATTTCTATAACTAACTACTAAATACAATCATTGGTTAAATAAAATTGAACATAGTCAAGACAACTCATTCTCACACAAATCATATAGAAAATAAACCGAACAAAAACGAAAGCAGGAGAATCATAGCAAATAATAAACTAGGAAATAGTAGCAAAATCAGTAAATTATCTAACTAAGAAATAATGAACTAAGAAATACTAGCAAAATTAGTAAATTTACCTAACTACCATATGCCCAGAATATGCAGATCCAGCAAAAACTGCCTTATCTTCTCCTGTAAAAGACGATGGAGGCGAGATGCAGGGCTTATTTTCAATTAACTAAATAACACGGATGTGTGCGCGAGAGGAAGAGAAGTCGACGCTGAGGGATAGAGGTGCGCGGTGGAGTCATAGATGTGGTCGATGGCGGATGTGGAGTCGCGGATGTGGGGAACGGGGGGCATTTAGGCGTGGTCGATGGCGGAGTCATGGATGTGGGAGAGATGGGTTTGTCGAGCACAGTGGAGAGGTAGGTTAGAATTTTTAATTAAAAGAGGAAAAAGGAACAGAGGCATAGAAGATAGAACGAGAGTGGAATAGATGAGGTGCGGAAAATTTTTATTTCTCCCGCATCTGTTTATGCGCAGCGTTTCACAAGTTTTTGTTTTGTTTTTTATGATCCATATAGATATTCGTAGCTTAATTAGTAAAACGCTGCTAGACTATGCTGCTAACCATATATTTTCTTGTAGTGTTCAGCTCTAGTGAACCGCTTACTGATGTAATAGACGGGTCGCGAGCCTAGCCACTTCACGTACCATTGCTACACTCAGAGCATTGGTCGACACAATGAAATAAACGAACTAATCTTCTCCATTTATTGGCTTGGATAAGATCGACGTGGTTTCCATATGATGGAGTAATTCATCAATGGTCGTCCGGTAGGCTTTGTTCCATTCGAAATCCTTCTTTCCAATCTTCAATGCATCGAAGAATGGTATGCATTTGTCAATTTCTCGGGAAATGAACCGGCTAAGCGCTGCGATCTTTCCATTTAGACTTTGCAATTCCTTTTTGGTCGTAGGGGCTTTTACATTCCTTAGGGCGGTAATCTGTTCCGGATTAGCTTCAATGCCCCTTACATTCACGATGAAACTAAGGAATTTTTCAGAAGTAACGCCGAAAGAGCATTTCAATGGGTTAAGCTTCATTCCATATTTCCACAATATTTCAAACATCTCTGCAAGATTGTCTCTGATACGCATGATTTGACAAGCATGTTGTCCACATATACTTCTATTGTTTTCCCGATCTAATCTTTGAACATTGTGTTTACCAATCGTTGGTAAGTTGCCCCTGCGTTCTTTAGTTCGAAGAGAAAGACTCAATAACAGTATAATCCAAGGTCGGTAGTGAAACTAGTATTCTCTTGATCGGGTTCATGCATCATGATTTGGTTATATCTTGAGTAGGCATCCATAAATGATAGTAGCTCGTTCCCTACTGTGGCGTCAACAAGCTGATCAATCTTAGGCAATGGAAAGCTATCCTTTGAGTAGGCTTTGTTCAAATCTAAATAGTCAATGCAAGTCCGCCACTTTCCATTGGACTTCTTTACCAAAACCAGATTTGATTCCCATACGGGATAGGTTGCATCACAGATGAAGATGTTTTCCAACAGCTTATCCACTTCCTCTCTTAGTGCAGCAGACCATTCTGGTTCCAGGGTGCGCCTCTTCTCCCTCACTGGAGTGTACTTGGGATCGATATTAAGTATGTGATAGGAAATATTCAATGATATCCCACACATATCAGAATGCATCCAAGTGAACACATCCAGATTGGCATAAAGAAACTTGACTAATTCTTGCTGTATCTTGGTTGCAAGATATGATCCTATTTTTAGTATTTTTGTCGGCCTATCCATTTCTATAGGAATAGGCACTGTAATCTCTGCTGGTGCTGCCTGTTCTCCCTTGAACTCTTCTTTCTAAGGTTCATAGCCTTATCAAATCGGCTGTGGTCCCTAAGCCAGGTTCGGTTTTGTAGTTGCTATGCTAACGGTTCACGAATGTGGAGAATTTTCTCCATACACTTCCCCTTTTCTCTCTTTCTTATTTCAAGAAATTCAGCAATGTAGCATTCCCTTGCAACACTCTGGTCTCCCTTTATCACTCCAACTCCGTTTTTTGTAGGGAATTTCATAGTGACGCCATTGTGCCAAGATAAATCAGAAATCAGTGAGGGCTGGTCGTCTCAAAAATGCATTATAATCCGAGATCTCATCAATTATCACAAAGTTTTCGGTGAGAACCACTCTCCGATCTCCTATTTCGAGTTCAACAAGAAGATTAATTGTGCCAACCAGTTGTAGTGGATGACCAATGAATCCTTGGATTTTGGTTTGGCACGTAGAGACGTCCTTTATGTTAAGCTTCATTTGGTCGAATGTATGTCGAAATAGAATGTTTACTGATCCTCCAGTATCAACCAATACCCGACGTACAACGGTTGGTCTGATTCCTATCGTCAACACCATTGGATCGAAAGTTGGAGCTTCTATTCCTTCACTATCCCGGTTTTGAAACACGATGTCATCATTGAGAATCCTCTGCTGTAACAACCGGTATATTTCACGATTGTATATTTAAATGTTTTATTTAAATATAGCATCGTTAATCGGATAAAGGTCTGAAATGTTACTTTTTATAAACAGTCGAATTGGGACTCGAGACCACTTCCATTGAGTCCAAAATGGCGTTTACAACTTTTTTGAGTATAAACATCGATATATTTGGAGTTGGGTGAATTTTGCTATTTTTCTATTTTGGGCTTTGGGTTTGGATTTCAGCCCACTAACCCAACTTAATACCCTAACTCCACTCAACTCCTCTTCATTCACTTATTCCTTTTCCTAACACTCTAGCTCAAGAGAAATGAGGGGAAAAAGATTGGAAATAGAAATTCCGAACCCTAGTTTGATTTGGAAACTCAAGTTCTTGCTCCAAATTCAAAAAGAAGCTTAGGTAAGCATCCTCTCCATCTTCTCCATCTCTATCTCTCTTCAATTTCAGAAATTCCTAAACCCTAACTTAGGAAATATTTGCTTATTAGCTTATATTGGAGCCTTTTGAGTTGAAGTTGAAGAGGAATTGGCCTTTCCTTTGTTTTAGAGCTTCTCATTCGTGTTTTTGGTTTTAAAGGTGAGTTCTTTAACTCACATCTACGTCTATAACTTTCATTGTTGTTAGGTATGAATTCCTAACATTATGCATGTTCATTTGCTTTTGATTTGAATTGATTTGGTGAATTTTCCAAATTTTGGTGTTTTGGTCCAATTTTATGAAAATCCTACTATGAATGTTTCGACATGATATTTGGGGTGTATCGAAGAGCTTATAAGGCTGGGTTGTCGCTTGGCGTAAATCCTTAGTCATCTTTGCTCGTCCGATCGCTCCCGATACATTTTGGCCACTTTGGCCTAGGCAAATTGTTGCCCAGACCAGGTGACCAGACGTCTGGTTTGGACCTAGAGCAAAAATATATGCACGCAGAATAATAAAAAAGAGCAGAGACTAATTCCAGACGTCTGAAATATAGGGTCAGACGTCTGGGGGTTCTCTGGATTATTTCCAGAGAACAAATCCAGACGTCTGGATTCTAAACTAGACGTCTGGTCATGGCTCAGACGTCTGCTTCGATATTCCAAACGTCTGGGTGGTTTTTTGAACTATTTCTATAAAAACAAATCCAGACGTCTGGATTCCGAACCAAACGTCTGGAAACGTTCATTTTTGCCTATTTAGGCTGTTTTGTGTGGATTTCCTATTTTAATCGATTTTAGTTGATCCGGATAGTTGTTATCACTTACTATCGACCTTGATGACTTCTTTCTTTGGATTTTTGGGAATATCCATTTTGATGGATTTGGTATCGATTTCTTTGGATTTAATTCACGTCTTCGAATGTGAATTTATAATGATTGATTGTTTCTACAATCATTTCTATGGGTTGTCACTTTAAAATACAAAGGTTTCTATACTAGTAGTAAATATTTAAACGCTTTCACAAAATGATTTCAATTCTATTTTAAATAAAAAGCTTGTTTTCAAAACTGTTTTCCAATCTATTAGTATATACAAACATTTACCCCATTCGTATGAGAAATCCAATTAAACGGCTTAACAAAACAAGTGGTATGAAACGTTTGCGTTTACTTCGTCGGTTAATTCTTGGACTTGTTCGATTGAACTCTTATGACAATTTTCGAGTGGAAATCTACAATTTGTTTGTAAATATTTAAGTTAAGCCAGTGGTTTTGGGACATGAAGCTAAACTCATTTATTTACTAGCTTAGTGTGATTCGCACTTTTTATTGATCAATGATGATCATTTTATGCTTTAGACTAGCAATGTGCGATGTCTCTTTGTCCACGTGGGGGACTATACCTCGTTTTATTGAGCTTCGTCTCATTTCTTTTATGGGCTAGCGACCCATGTTCTTATTTGAGTTTTGGTTCATCGGACGTACCGTTATTGTACTACATCATTGTTCCGAATTATTTGGGTTTTAGTTCATCGGACGTACCGTTATTGTACTGCGTCGTTGTTCCGAATTATTTGAGTTTTGGTTCAACAGACATACCGTTATTGTACTGTGTCATTGTTCCGAATTATTTGGGTTTTGGTTCATCGGACGTACCATTATTGTACTGCGTCGTTGTTTCGAATTATTTGAGTTTCGGTTCATCGGACGTACCGTTATTGTACTGCGTCGTTGTTTCGAATTATTTGAGTTTCGGTTCATCGGATGTACCGTTATTGTACTGCGTCGTTGCACCGGCTCATTTTATGGATTAGCGTTCCATTTGCATTTCTTGATTTCTAGTTGACGATTTCTAGAATTTATGTTTCACCGATTTTTGCAATTGGCATTGATATGTTTGTCAATATTTGGGTTTTGGTGAATTATTTAAAGAATGTGATTCTTTTTGGATGTTTGAGAATATTTGAGATATTGTATGATTTTTGTTGTTACCTTATGTAAACTTGTAACAGTATGGCATTTTTGTTATCATACGTTTTTGGACATATCTCTTATCCTATCTCATTTTATATGATATTTATAGCTAGACTGATCCGTTTACTATTTTCTTCTTAAATAATACTCGGGTCAGACCGAGGTATTTCAGGTGCTTCTGCTTGACTTATTATCAGGGTTCGTCACCTGATTTTTGGCTAACTACTCTAGCTTAGTAGTTTTTGTTGTTATACATTCGAGATAGAGACTCCTTGATGTATACTTATTCTTCTGTCTAGCACTTGTATCTATTCTTTTATGATGAAGTGGACCTTGTATGACCACTATTTTGATGTACACTTTTATGTGATATATTCATATCTGATTCCGCCTTTGTTATATGAAAATCTATGACTGATTTGTGTTATGTTTATTTCTATATTTTTTTCTGGAGGCCACTTAGCCACTGTGTAGTAGCTTTGAGTTTGTATTTGATATGTCGGATTTCCTCTTGAAACAAAATGCATGTCATCTAGCTGACATATCGGTACTCGCATAAAGCAATTTCACAGATGGTCGCTCCCCAACAGCCTTATTCTTCATGCTAGTCGACGGCATTACCCCATAGTGTCCTTGGCTAGTGTGAGTATAGAGGTGGGGCGTCACAGCTGCTGTTTGGCGGGGGTCCCATCTTCAATTGCAAAGCAAGTTTCCTTTAGAGCATGTTTGAGTGAAGTAGCATATCTTTCCATCTCGCCCTAAATTTTCTGTGCCGGATGAGGACATCTCAAATAGTATTGATGATAAGTCTCTGTTCAGCTCGTTTGGATCCCTCTCTACTAGATCCAAATTGGTTTCCTTGGGTGTTAGGAGCATGAGGTCCGGTTGGCTAATCGGAATTTTGAGGCTTCTTCATTAAGTGTTGGAGCTTGTTTTCTCTAATCAGTTCTTTAATCATGTTCTTCAAATGGCGACACTTGTTTGTGTTATGGCTGTGGGTTTCATGGAAGCGACACAACTTTCCCGACTTCCTTTGTTGCTCAAACTCTTCTTCCCGAGGTGGCTTTGGGTGCTCTTCAATTCCCTGAGTTGCCAGGTGAATAATCTCCAAGCTGTCATTCAACGAAGTGTATTTTCTGCGTTTCAGACCTTTGAGTTTCTTTCCCCCTCCGTTGAATTTGCCGATGTTCTAATCCTGGTTCTTCCTTACGTTGTTCCCATATTTTCTAGCAGTTACTTCATAATTCTTGCCATTTTGATCGACCACCACGTTACTCTAGATTGATATATGTGGTCGCATATCATTATTTTTACCTTATAACGTATTTTCCTCTTCCATTCTCAAGTACTGACTAGCCTTTCGATTGAATTCTTTCATGAAGATTGGTTGCTTCATTTTAATCCATCTCCTAAAATTTGTCTCTGGAAGGATCGAGCGGACTAAAGCCATGAAAATCGTATCCTCATTTGGATTACTCATTTCGATGACGGCTGTGTTAAAGGGGTTCATGAATGATTTTAGTGATTCGTTGGATCCTTGGAAGTAACCTGGTAGAGAAATCAAGTCCTTTGGTTGAGCTGTGTGAAGCCTAAATCGTTCCAAGAATTTCCTGGCTAGCTCGTCAAAGGTTGAGATAGATCGTAGTGGAGTCTGCTAAACCACACGGAGGAAACTCCTTCCAAACAGATAGGGAAACATCTACAATGAACTACATCTGTTGCCCTTGCACCATCCATATTATAGATGTAGTTGTACAAGTGTTGTTGAGGTTCGGTAGTTCCGTTGTAAGAGGGCATAGCTGGTGGCATGGTGAATTTCTTAGGATGCTCTGCCCTCAAGATACTATCAGTAAAGGAAGTTTAGCTTAGAGCGGAACCCCAGTCATCATCTTTTCTACCCTTGCTTTCTTCCATCAAGCATTTGACCATGTCCGCAATGTATGCCTCACTTGTCCGTTCATCCACAGGTCGACTGCCAGTAGACGGACCAAGTGTTAGACTTTGCAAACGGTCTTGATTGGCTGGTTGAAGCCTAGGCTCTCCAATCTCTGGGAGAGTCACTCTTGCAGAGGTCCGTTGGAAAGCGGTTGGTCTAGCGGATGGAGTTTGATCATATGATTTCAATTCACCTTCCTTAAGTTGCTCGTCTTCCTCGGATCAATGTCAGCTACTAGTATGTCTTCCCATGGAGTTTTCCCTATTGATTTTGGGTTTGTAGCAGATGTTTTTACAGTGGGTAGAATGTTACCAT
The DNA here is from genome assembly GCA_030737815.1 of Allium fistulosum. NCBI lineage: Eukaryota > Viridiplantae > Streptophyta > Magnoliopsida > Asparagales > Amaryllidaceae > Allium > Allium fistulosum. The sequence continues at coordinate 524,955,935 of CM060902.1, forward strand.
TTTCTTTCGCCATGATTCTGGAGCTCCGCCCAGTACTTTCTTTTGCTTTTGGCTTCTATTTTTTCCGTTCAAGCCAGAAAAAGAAGAATGCTCTTGCTTCGTAGCAGCCCCGGCTTTAGGTACTGTTCTGGGAGTAGTTAGTGGTTGGAGCGCTAAGAAAGCATCTATCTTTTCCATAAGAGCCTTTTGACTATTTTCCATTTTCTGCTTAATTTCATCAACCATATTGTTCAATTCTCCCTTAGTCACTACTTCATGCTGTATAGAGGATCCTGGAACCAGATCTCCAGAGTTAGCTCCTACCAACAGGTTGTAGAGGTTGGTTACTTCAATTTGTTGAGGGTTTGTTTCTTCTCCAACAATGGTAGCTCCTATGGATCTTCCGAAGGTAGTTCTCTTTCTTCCTGGTGCCATTAATGCTCAACAGCAAATCTTCTAATCAGAGATTGAGGATCTAACTTCCGAACCTGTCTGATCTGTTGAATATGCGACTATATGATTTTTGTTTGATGATAATAAACATATATATATATATATTCATTTAAATGTATTTGCTATTGTACTATTTTATTTTCACAGATTAAATAGATATTTGCTGAATAAAATAAATAACACAGAATTTGAATTCGAATAGAAATTTTATTCAAACAAATATTTATTACAATTTTGAATAGTACAAATTCAAGCTCTCACTATATATATACAATTTTAGTTACAATACAATACAATTCATATTTACATCAGGACCTCACTACATATCACTCACACTCGTAGTTATCTTCAACTTCGTTCCAGTTTGAATCCAGCATCTGAACAATCTGCAAAAATATATACTGACGTAGTAAAATTGAAAATAAAATATTTTTGCAATATAAAATAAAATGTGATTTTGAAAATAATATTTGCCTCAGTTATTTGGGTTGTTCGTTATCATTTATATTTGAATTCATCACACACGAACAATGTGACATGCACAGTGTATCACTGTACATGCCACAAGGTCGGGAACACCGATATATATATACACTTGATACAATTACAGGGACAGGTGAGCACAGGTCAAACCCAAATCAAAAGACGGATTCAACTCAAGTGCAATATAAACAATGTCACGTCACGAGCACAAGGTCAAACCCGAGCTTTTAAAGTTGGATTCAACACAAGTGCAGTTTGAATATACAAGTTTAATAAAATGGTCAAGAGCAAGCAAGTGCACCACAAACCAAACAAGAACAAAACTGAATACAAAGGCTTAAAGACAAAAATGACATGCACATGTCAACAAGTCAAGGGATGCACCAGTGAAACAAGGATGCACCAGTGAAACAGGTACATATATGAAGATGAATGAAACTGAAACTGAATACATATGCATCAGGTCACAAATGCCACATTGGTTTCAACATCAAACCAAATAAGTACAGATTCAAGCATACAATATTTAAATGTATTGAAACCACACAGCAAGTACAACCTGATATGCAAAACACACAACTGTCAACAATCAATGATGAAGCAATGCAATATGAATCAAACAGCACACAACAGTGACACAACAACCATGACTCAAAGCATATACAAGACTGCACATTCAGGTCTGGACACACTAGAATACAAACCAAATGCAAATGCAGACTCAAGTACACAGTGAAGACTACAAGTTCAAGTCCAGTTACAACAAAGATCAAAGGAATGGTGATGGCCGAAGTCATGGAATCACATATACAAAGTCAAAGCCGAAGTCAACATAAATTTAAATACCAGAGAATTCGAAACTGTGGTGAGCAAGGAAAACAGTGTCAACCAAGTAACACGAAAAGAACGAATTGAATAAGTCAGTGAAATCATCAACGTCCAACAATAATCAAATGGCCGAAGCATAATTTTGAAAATATCCGACGAACGAAATTATAGGAATTGAAATCCTATATAAACCCATAATCATCATCGGCTAAAGTGCATTCGAGTGAAAAGCAATAGAGAATAATCATCCAACTCGAATCATCGATCAAGTTCAAGCATACAACCAAAAAAGCAAAAGAGGAAAATAACATACCAATTTTTAATTCGAACTCGATCGAATTGAAGTAGTCGCAGAAAGAATTCGAAGCATCATCAGTTAAATCGACATAGCGGCGACTTCATCCAGAAGCCCTAATTTCAGAAAGAGGAACGAACAAAGATTAACGAGGCCGCCATTTTTTCACAAGCCAGAGAAAAGAGAACGGGCCGATATAATAAAAAGAAAAAGGGCCAACCTTGTTTAGTTTATAATTGTATTTGAGCTATATTTTTTAATTAGGGTGTTTTTGTTTTTAATTTGTTTTAAATTTGTCTTTTAAATTTTTAAACCGTTGTATTTACTAGTCGTGTGACTAGGGAACAAACTACGTGGCATAGTTTGGGAATTCGCAACTCAGTGGCTGAGTTGTGGCAGGGTTTTGAGCGTAGAGTTAGATTAGTCAATAGCGGGTATAGCGAGTTTACATGTGTAAGCGTCTGACTATCTAATTTCTAGTAGAAACCTTGGGGGCAGTACGTAGGCAGGGTTTTGCCAAAGCTGGGTAAATCTGTGTGTTCTCTTTTCTGCATTTACTATTCTACTATTATCTGTGTTGATATTATTCTGCTGTGATTTGTGTTGAAATTATATACTTCCGCAATAAATTTTTATAATTGATAGTATCACCCTATTCATCCCCCCTCTAGGGTGAAATCGATCCTACAAGTGGTATCAGAGCTAGGAATAGGAGTCAAATTTTTGTTTTAAAAATTCGATTTTTCAAAAATCAATTTTTATTTTAAAAATTTGAATTTTTAAAATGGCTTCTTTTAATAATGCTTTTGCTGAGGGTCAGTCGATAGTTAGACCTCCAATGTTCAATGGTGAATATGCTTATTGGAAAGATAGGATGAAATTTTTTCTAGAAACCATTAACGCTTGGAATATTGTTGAGACAGGTTATAGAACTCCAACTGTAGATAATCAGGAAATTAAAAAACCGAAGGAACAATGGACAGAGCTAGAGAATAAATTACAAAATATTAATGCTAAAGCTATGAATTCTATTATCTGTTCATTAGATCAATTTGAATTTAATTGTGTCTCATATTGTCTAACTGCGCAGGAAATATGGCACACACTCGAAGTGACTCACGAAGGAACATCTCAAGTCAAAGAATCTTGCCTTGCCATGCTAAGCAGCGAATATGAAAACTTCACAATGGCCAAGGAAGAAAATGTCAAAGAGTTGTTCGGGCGACTTTCCAATATCGTATACAAATCAAAGGCTCTTGGAAAATCATACACAGAGTTGGAAATAATCCGGAAAATTCTCAGAATCCTTCCACAAAGTTTTGAAGCAAAAGTAACTGTCATTCAAGAATCGAAAGATTTGAAACAACTCAAAGTTGAAGAACTCATCAGAAATCTCACCACTTATGAGCTAGAGATGAAATTCAAAGAAGAGCATGAAGGAGGAGATACTCGAAAGAAATCGATAACTCTCAAAGGAACAACTGAAAGTGATGATGACGACGATGATGATGGTGCAGCAGAACTAGAACTGTTAATAAGGAAATTCAAAAAGTGGAATCACAAATACGGAAATTCAGCTCTAAATCAAAAGGTGAAAAGCATAATAGCCAAAGTATTTGACAGCCCAGACGAACAGAAGATCATCTGTTACAAGTGCAACAAACCCGGTCATATCAAGCCCGATTGTCCACAAAATAAATTCAGCCGTGGAAAGAAACAGAAAAAGAAAAGTTTTGCAGCCACTTGGGATGAAACATACGAGGAAGATCAAAGCACTGGCAGTGAAAGTGAAAAGGCAGAATTGTGTCTTCGAGGTGATATAACTGACAGTGACGATGACGAGCCAAGTGAGGTATCAAAACTTACCCATTCTGAGTTGCTTATTTATTTTCACGAAGTAAACGGTTGTTTTGAACGACTTAGGGAGAGATACGCTAAACTTGAATCACAAAGAGATAGTTTGATAAAAACAAATGAACAGCTTGAACAGTTAGTTAAAAACTATCAAAGTAGAATCCCTAAGTGTGATAAGTGTCCAACATTTGAAGATGAGATTAAAAAATCAGAAATTAATATAAAATCACTTGAAAATGAAATTCTGATTTTAAAAGAGAGTGAAAATACGAGAAGAGAAAATTCTATCAAAAAGTGCACTCAATTATTGAATGAAAACGAATCACTTAAATCAAAAGTCCAACAATTGTCTACTACTTTAGATAAATTGTCCAAAAGTGAAAGATCGTTGAATATGCTATTAGGGAAACAAACTGTCAATATCAATAGACAAGGACATTGACAAGGACTTGGGTATACTCAAACAGAACGGTATTGAAGGGAAACTAAATAAGTCAATTCAATGTGCACTATTTGTAGAAAAACTGGACACGATCCAAATAATTGTTGGTATAGACCCAAACATGTGAAAACAATTCCAATTTGGGTTCCAAAAGGCACAAATATAGAATCTCTCAAAGTTAAACAAATCTGTGTGCCAAAAGGAACATATATAAATAGTTATGGGTCTCCACAAAATTATTTTTCAAATTATTCTGCCACTAACAACCATGGACCTATAAAAACAAATAGATCACAAAAATCTTTTACCGTGTAGGTGTGGTGGCAGGTTAAGGAACAAAAACAGTGTTATATGGATTCTGGCTATTCTAGAAACACAATGGGCGACAATTCAAATTTACTTAGCCTAGTACAAAGGTGACAGAATCACAACGAACAACGAAAGATTATCGTAAAGGTAAAATAGGTAACTGTATTTATTGAACGATATATTTAATGTGATAATCTGCACCATAATCTGAATTAAATCAGCCAGTTATGATTGATGATGTTAATTCTGACTTACTCAAAATGTTGACTAATCATCTTTGAATTGCTTGGATAAATTGATTTCTGATTACTCATGATACAAGTGGATATATTTGTTCTGACACTATGAGCACTATTTGTTTATTTCAACGGCTTCAATTCAAATTCAAGAGAACTTCATTTAAAAGCTGTTAAAAATGATTTCAAGAAAATTTGTTTCAGGTTCATAAGTCTTGTCTATAATATTGATAATGTTGAGTGAAAGAAAAATTCAGATGCAGATTACACTAGCAATCTAGTTGATGAAAAATTACTAGTGGAACGTGATTTAACATTCAGTAATTGCATCGTTTTTCAAAGAAAATATCTGCATATTTTTCATTTCAAATAATTTTCAATTAACAGATATTTTTCTTAGATAAACCCTTCAAGAAAATCATTTTTGACCTTGTTTCAGATTAGTTATTTCAGAAAATTGATTTTATAATTATTTTTGAAATTGATCTTAAATCACTACATTAACTAATCTGACCACCTACTAATTATCGAAAAGGTAAATAGTGATTGAAAAAGTGATGAGTGTTGATATTAATCATATATTATAACCCGAGACAGTATATTTAGTAAATTTCTTTAGAAATTTAAACAAGAGTTATAAAAACTTTTTGTTGGCAAAAATTCCATGACCATTTCTATTCCTATCATATTTCTATCGACCATCACTCATCAAAATCCAATATAGTATGTCAATATGTGGTATTTTAAACAGGAATCATTCGTTTTTCATTTTATTATATTTTTAGCAAATAAAAACATCCAAAGTATTCACTCTCATTTAAAAGTCCTCACGGTTATACATGGGTGAATTACTTGGATTTTTGATTATGTGCTTCCATGCTCATTTAAAAGTCCTCACGGTTATGCATGTATGGAACGCATATCAAAATTGATTAATTAAATAGACAAGTTGATTCTAATCCCATTTAAAAGTCCTCATGGTTATGCATGGTTAGAAGATACTTGAATTCATTTATTTATTTATTTTAAAATTTTGGAATACTAATAATCTCATTTAAAAGTCCTAACGGTTATGCATGGTTAGTAGATATTCAAATTCCTGATATAAATATACCACAAATAGACACAACTATATGGTTTTATATGATGACATTATCCATATCATTCTAAAGTGGAATATGCGTCAAACAGAGTATTTACGATTTTTGTTTGATTTTTTTTGTTGAAATTTAATATTTATACTCGATTGGGAATTAATATTGTTTTAATGTCTATCACTTTATCTCTATTTTTCTAACACTATTACTCTTTTGCTGATAACAAAAGGGGAGAGAAAAGTTAAGATTTTGGTAAAATAAAGGTTAAATAATTTCAATTTGCATCTAAGCACAATTGCATATTTTTGTTCACATGCATATATGAAGGGGGAGTATTGTGTAGAGAGGGAGCATTCAAATAGGGGGAGCAAATTGAACGATCAAATACATTTAACAAATTCAAATTCAAAATCTTAAATATATGTTTGTTATCATCGAAAGGGGGAGATTGTTGAATATGCGACTATATGATTTTTGTTTGATGATAATAAACATATATATATTCATTTAAATGTATTTGCTATTGTACTATTTTATTTTCACAGATTAAATAGATATTTGCTGAATAAAATAAATAACACAGAATTTCAATTCGAACAGAAATTTTATTCAAACAAATATTTATTACAATTTTGAATAGTACAAATTCAAGCTCTCACTATATATATACAATTTCAGTTACAATACAATACAATTCATATTTACATTAGGACCTCACTACATATCACTCACACTCGTATTTATCTTCAACTTCGTTCCAGTTTGAATCCAGCATCTGAACAATCTGCAAAAATATATATTGACGTAGTAAAATTGAAAATAAATATTTTTTCAATATAAAATAAAATATGATTTTGAAAATAATATTTGCCTCAGTTATTTGGGTTGTTCGTTATCATTTATATTTGAATTCATCACACACGAACAATGTGACATGCACAGTGTATCACTGTACATGCCACAAGGCCGTGCACACCGATATATATATACACTTGATACAATTACAGGGACAGGTGAGCACATGTCAAACCCAAATCAAAAGACGGATTCAACTTAAGTGCAATATAAACAATGTCACGTCACGAGCACAAGGTCAAACCCGAGCTTTTAAAGCTGGATTCAACACAAGTGCAGTTCGAATATACAAGTTTAATAAAATGGTCAAGAGCAAGCAAGTGCACCACAAACCAAACAAGAACAAAACTGAATACAAAGGCTTAAAGACACAAATGACATGCACATGTCAACAAGTCAAGGGATGCACCAGTGAAACAAGGATGCACCAGTGAAACAGGTACATATATGAAGATGAATGAAATTGCAACTGAATACATATGCATCAGGTCACAAATGTCACATTGGTTTCAACATCAAACCAAATAAGTACATATTCAAGCATACAATATTTAAATGTATTGAAACCACACAGCAAGTACAACCTGATATGCAAAACACACAATTGTCAACAATCAATGATGAAGCAATGCAATATGAATCAAACAGCACACAACAGTGACACAACAACCATGACTCAAAGCATATACAAGACTGCACATTCAGGTCTGGACACATAAGAATACAAACCAAATGCAAATGCAGACTCAAGTACACAGTGAAGACTACAAGTTCAAGTCCAGTTAAAAAAAAGATCAAAGCAATGGTGATGGCTGAAGTCATGGAATCGCATATACAAAGTCAAAGCCGATGTCAACATAAATTTAAATACCAGAGAATTTGAAACCGTGGTGAGCAAGGAAAATAGTGTCAAAGAAAATCAAAACCATGTCAACCAAGTAACACGAAAAGAACGAATTGAATAAGTCAGTGAAATCATCAACATCCAACAATAATCAAATGGCCGAAGCATAATTTTGAAAATATCTGACGAACGAAATTATAGGAATTGAAATCCAATATAAACATGTTGGGTAAGTTTCGACCGGGCCAGCCCACCGAACTGTACCACCGGACCAGATCCCGCCTACATGCTCCTACCACCAAACCAGAATCTCACCGAACCAACTCCTTCCCCTGCCTGCCGAACCAAAGCCGCTCCACCTATTACCGAACCAATACACCAGTACCAGCCTCCACCGAATCAACCTCCACCGAATCAACCTCCACCGAACCAAGGCCTCACCGAACCAGCCTCTACCGCTCCAACCACTTCCGAATATCTCGCAATCGGACCAAGTCCCACCGAACCAAACTCCATCCACTCACAACCGGACCAAGGCGTACCGGATCAACACTACCCGGCCAGATCGCATCAGCCCAGGCCCACCAGCAGCTATATACATCCAAGACCCCTGCCCCCAGCCTCACTCTATAAATAGAGGGGCAGGGGTACAGCAATGGAGGACAAGTTTGAGAGCTCAAGCACGGATAGAACTTTCAAACAACTTTCATATACCTGTATCAAAGCTTTGTACTTGTAATCTGAACAAGAAAGGAGAAATAATATATAAAGTGGACGTAGGCACATTCTGGCTGAACCACTATAAATCTGTGTGTCTTTTACAGTTTAGTCCCTGCTTTTTACATATTTGCATAAATCACCCAGATCACTAAAAACAACATAAAATCAACTAAATCATATGACTTGGAGGTGTTTGCCCATTTTTTGTGCAAACATTTTTGGTGCTTTCATTGAGAGCGAGAAGCTCGAAGCTTCAGCTTCTCCCACTTAACCTTCTTCCTAACAGCGTCGTTCATTGCTTGGAAAACATGCCTCCGAGGCAGAAAAAAGACGTTAACAAAGGAAAGAACATCGCAACTAGCAGCGTTCCAGATCCAGTGGTCACAGATCAAGTAAATCGTCCCATTCCAGCAGCAGTACCATACGAAGGTCAGGCAAATCCGACAACCCCTGCCACAGAACAGCCGACAGCAATTACTAGGGCAGATCTAGACAGGGTTGTGGCTGAAGTGACTAACCGCTTCACATCCTAGCAGGAAGCCTTGGTGGACCAACTCATGTCACGCTTAAGGGATGCTGAAGAGTCCAACCGCAACACTGAATCATGGGGTGAGTCCCAGTCTGGAGGATCTTAGAGACAACAAAGATCTTCCTTCTTCGAAGGAGCTAACGACAGAAGCGGCCATGGTAGGAGCCGAGACCGAGCTCAGCCCAAAGTTAGACCTGAGGAAACGCTTGGAACCGAACCCAACGGGGGAGGTACCGGGCAGAGGTCAACTGTAGCTGAGCCTGTCATACTGCCTAACCATGGAAACACCAGTGAACGGGGCCGAGCTAGAGTCCAGCCCGAAGTTGGACCCGAGGAAGTGCTTAGATCAAGGCAAGGGCCAACTGTAGCTGACCCTAGCATGCTCCCAGAGGACCAAACACAGCCTCTGGAAAATATTAGGAATGATAGACGATACCATCCCTACAGATCATCTGGACGGAATCAATCCCACAGGGCAGAACCGAACTCATTTCTATCTGCTCCAAATTATGATGAAAGGATGGCACGCTTGTTCAGAGAGTGCGTCCAACGGGATCAAAGAGACCGAGGAATAGGCGCTAGGGTAACCAGCCCTTTCGCCCGCAATATCGAAATTGCCATCACCCCTCGAGAATGGAAAATGCCAACAATGGAACCTTACAAAGGAACCTCTGACCCCGTTGTACACTTACAGAGATACACACAGCATATGCTCATGAGTGGAGCAACAGAAGGAGTGCTGTGCAAATGTTTTCCGCTATTCTTAGCAGATCTAGCTACCTCCTGGTTCTGCCATCTTCCCCAAGGATCCATCAGCTCATGGGAGATGTTGAAAGAAAAGTTCATCAGCCAGTTCCGCATTCATGTGGAGCAGCCCAAGGACGCTTATTCCTTATCCAGTATCAAACAGAAACCTGGAGAGAAAGTGCAGCAATATCTAACCCGATTCAATGCCGCAGCGGCCGCAGTCCAAGATGCCGATGAGAAGCTTATCTTAATGGCCCTCTGTAGCGGTGTGCATCCGGATACTAAATTTGCTAGAAGATTGACCAAAGAAAAACCAGCTACTTTACCCGATTTCTTCCATGAAGCTGGGAAATATATAAGACTTGAAGATGCTGCCGCTGAGAGGCAGACAGGGAAACAAAATAAGGCAGCTCACGGCAACACGCCTGCTGTAGCAAAGGACGTTCGAAGAAATGATTCTAGAGACAACGCTGGGGGCAAGAAGGGAGAAAAGCGCCTATATCGACCAGGACCGAGATTTGACGCTTACACCCCGTTGAATGAAACGATCGAAAATATCTTCATGGCCACTCAAGACGAAGTTAGATACAAACGCCCCCCGCACAAGAAGGAATCAGATAACGCAATTAAGTCTGGAAAATTCTGCCGCTTCCACGAATCCCATGGGCATGATACCAACGAATGCCATCATCTCCGGGACTTGATTGAAGAACACATCAGAAGAAGGAGACTAGAACGCTATATAAAAGGTCAGAACAGGACTCCAGTTCCTGCCAATGAGAACCCAAGGACACCCTCCCCAGAAATAGGCAGAGGAAATCGTAACACCAGCGGCTCCAGTCAAGAGAAGATAGTGGTCCATACCATCTTGGGAGGGCCACACATCGCCAATGGAAGCTGGGCAGAGATGGAAAGGTACGGAAAGTCACTTAGAAACAATGAAAAATGCATCAATTCTATTATAGAAGAACGCCACCCGAAGCGGATAGAGAATAGTGACATCACATTCAGTAGGCGTGACCTAGAGGGAAGGCAGTACCCTTACTCGGATCCCATGGTTATCTCTGCCCGGCTCGGTCCAGCCGAAGATTTCCGAATTCTAGTAGACACTGGAAGCTCAGTAAATATCCTATTCAAGCATGCCTTTGACAAAATGAAGCTGCATTAAAGGATGTTCTTCCCTGCAATAAACCACTACACGGTTTCATAGGAAATGCGAAGATGCCCCTCGGGCGACTGGACCTCTTTGTTGAAATTGGAAGTCATCCCCGCTCCGTTGTGCGGAAACAAACATTTGTGTTGATAGAAAACTACTCGGCCTACAACGCCTTCTTAGGAAGGCCAGCCTTGTTTGACTTCCAAATTGTCCTGGCCCCATGGTGCCTGAAGATGAAATTTCCAATGGACAATGGAATAAGGGAAGTAGAGGGAGACCAGGACATCGCTCGAGATTGCTATGTAACTGAACTTTGCAATAACCGCAGGAAGGATATAGGGAAGAGTGCAGAGACTGCCCTCTGCACGAAAATTTTGGAAGCATAGCAACTAAAGAAAGCCCCTCCTCTTCGATATACCAGTGACCCTTTCAATGAATTAGACCCCAGGGACAGAGAGGAGGAGGCCACCGCCGAGCCTGCAGAGGCTATGGAATTTGTATCTGTGGACAAACATGACTCGAGTAGACTATTAAAAGTCGGGTCCCAACTAAAAGCAAAATTGAAGGAACAACTCATTGATTTTCTCCGCCACAACTTGGATGTATTTGCATGGTCACACGCTGACATGACTGGAATCTCCCCTGACATAGCATGCCACGTGCTAAACGTCGATCCTACCAAGGCGCCAGTAAAACAGAAAAAGAGAAGTATGGGGGCAGAACGATCAGCAGCCCTCGATGAAGAAGTAAAAAACCTACATGACAATGACTTCATACGAGAAGCCATCTACCCGGAATGGATCACCAATCCGGTACTAGTAAAGAAGGCCAATGGGAAGTGGCGAACATGCATTGACTTCTCCAACTTAAATGACGCCTGCCCGAAGGATTGCTTCCCACTTCCCCGAATCGACCAGCTCGTGGACAGCACGGCCGGGCACGAACTCTTACCTTTTATGGATGCATACTCAGGATATAACCAAATTCCTATGCATGCTCCCGATCAAGACCACACTAGTTTCATCACTGACCGGGGATTGTACTGCTACAAAGTAATGCCTTTTGGACTTAAAAACGCAGGAGCCACCTATCAACGCCTCGTCAACAAGATGTTTGCAGGGCTAATAGGACAAACTATGGAAGTTTATGTGGATGACATGTTGGTAAAGTCAAAGAAAGCCGACAATCACGTAAGCCACCTGGGCGAAATGTTTCAAGTACTACGCCAATATGGAATGAAGCTGAATCCTCTAAAGTGCTCCTTCGGATTATCATCAGGAAAGTTCCTGGGATTCATCGTCCATGCCAGAGGAATTGAAGCAAACCCTGAACAAGTCCGAGCTCTAAAAGATATCAGGATACCTTCTACCCGAAAAGAAATGCAAAGCCTAAATGGGAAGGTGGCTGCCTTGAGCAGATTCATCTCTAAAGCAACTGACAAATACATACCCTTCTTTGAAGCTCTAAAGAAAGAGAAAGGAAAGTTCGCATGGACTGACGAATGCTTAACAGCTTTCCTTAACTTAATTGAACACCTCCAGAGACCACCAGTACTCTCAACTCTGAACAAAGGCAAAGAGCTATACCTATACCTTGCTGTGTCATCTCATGCTCTAAGCGCCGCATTGGTGAGAGAGGACAAACACACGCAGCGGCCAGTATACTTTGTAAGTAAGAGGTTTACAGGGGCGGAAGCCAGATATCCTAAACTTGAGAAACTAGCGTACAGTTTACTAATCACATCACGGAAACTGCATCACTATTTCCAATCTCATTTCATCAGAGTTCTGACCGATCAACCACTAAGGCAGGTACTCCATCGTCCCGACACTTCTGGGCGACTACTTAAATGGTGCATTGAACTGAGCCAATATGATATCACCTACCATCCTCGCACCGCCATCAAGGGACAAGCCATGGCCGATTTCATTGTCGAATTCACTACCAACGAAAGTAAGAAGCAATCGGAAATGGCAGAAGACATCAAGTGGAATCTCTTTGTGGATGGAGCGTCAAACGAACAAGGCTCGGGGGTAGGTGTGGTAATAATCACTCCCAGGGGAAATAGGCTACACTATGCTCTAAGGTTGGAATTCGCTGCCACCAACAACGATGCAGAGTATGAAGCAGTGATAGCTGGATTAGAACTTGCCTTAGAAATCAGAGCCAATTCTTTGTGTCTTCATAGCGATTCCCCACTTATTGTAAATCAAATACTAGGAGAATTCCAGGCTCGAGAAGAACGACTCATGGCATATTTAAAAAAGACCAAGTTGCTTCTCAATCGACTGGATCACTATTTAATCAAACACATCCCTCGGGAAGAAAACCAAGAGGCCGACGAATTGGCGAAGCAAGCTAGCATGAGAGACGGTGCTATTTCCGGAGCAGTAGCCATCTCAAAGCAACTGACCCCAAGTTTTGAGCAAGTGAATCTGATAGCTGCAACCGAAGAAGCAACTTGGATGACTCCCATCCGAGACTACTTACAAAGTGGCACACTGCCCAATGGGCGTAACAAAGTAAAGAAAATCTTGAGGAAAGCTTCCTGCTACTCAATACAATAGGGCACCCTCTATCGGCGCGGCTTCTCTAACCCCTTATTAAGGTGTGTCGCTGGAAGGGAGGCCAAGGAAATCTTATCCAACATCCATCAAGGAAGCTACGGAGATCACACTGGAGGGCAGACTTTGGCAAAAAAGATACTCCGATATGGATATTTCTGGCCCACCTTAAGCAAGGACGCCTTAGATTTCATCAGAAAATGTGACAGATGTCAGAAATTTGCTAAGATTCCGTGGCTATCAACAACTGAGATTACTCAAATGACCAGCCCTTGGCCCTTTGCAGTATGGGGAATTGACTTGATTGGTGAACTGCCAATGGGCCGAGGCGGGGCCAAATATGCTATAGTGGCAGTCGACTATTTCACCAAATGGGTGGAAGAAGAACCCCTAAATAAAGTATCTTCAGCAAATGTTATTAACTTCTTGATCAAAAATGTTCTATGCAGGTACGGAGTCCCATTCAAAATCATATCGGACAATGGACTTCAGTTTGACAGCGAGGAGTTCGCCAACTGGTGCCAAGAGCACGGAATTCACAAAAGCTTCTCATCCGTAGCTTATCCCCAGGCAAACGGACAAGTCGAAGCCGTCAACAAAATTCTCAAAACTCTAATCAAAAAGAAACTCGAAAAGTCAAAGGGCGCTTGGGTGGATGAACTTCCTACGGCACTGTGGGCCTATCGCACATCTTTCAGAACATCAACGGGGCATACTCCTTTCTCTTTGGCATACAGATCGGAGGCTATGCTCCCAGTTGAAACTATAGTGCCTTCCCACCGTAGCATCCACTATAACCCAGAAGAGAACAAAGAGCTCCTCCACATGTCTTTGGATCTAATCGAGGTAAGAAGAAATGATGCAGCCCTCAAAGCAGCAGCTCACAAGCAAAAAGTGGCAACACAATACAACTCCAAAGTCAAGCATCGTAGCTTACAAAAAGGAGATCTTGTCCTCAAACGAGTCTTCCCGCGCCCCGGAGCGCTAGATCCAATCTGGGACAGACCATATGTAATTCATAAAGATCTCCTCAATGAAGCTTATATTTTGTCAACAGTGGACGGGGAGGTGTTCCAGAGGGCATGGAACATCCAACACCTTCGTCGATACTTTTCTTAACTTGTACTGCCCATATGAAGTGAATTAACAAAGAGAATCAGTGGACGTAGGCATTTTCGTGCCGAACCACTTTAAAAAACTTGTCTCTTTTTAACTTGTTCCTTTATATCTTGGCTGCTTGTTAACTTTATCCTTTTCTGTTGAACAAAATCCTGTGTAATGACATTCCCATTCAAGACACATCACGGCGCAAACTCACCTGGACAAGACCTAACAGGTACTATGCGAACCTATGCCCTCGCCAATGAGACACTTTTGCTCCAGCATCCCTCTGCTGCGAGTTAACTCATTGCTCACGATCGGCCCTTAAAGCCAACTGTAATGAGCCGATTATAAGCCACCGAGAAGGCCGACTATAGCCGAGGCAGCTCATTACGGCGTTCGGCTCGCCGGCAACTGTGAACCTACTTTAAGCCCCAACATAAGGTGTGGCCAGCCAGGGGTAGTTCACGGTTGACGATCGGCACCCACGCTAGCCGGCCAAAGTAAATCGAATAATACCCACGATTACGGGCCATAATGGCCCGGGTAGTTACTGTGCGCGATCACGGCTCCGATGCGTCTTAAGTACGGCTGTGGTAAAAAGGATAAACTCCCCGCAGAGGCGTAATATGGGTGACAAATGTCTCCAAGACCCACAGCTAGGGAAAGTGACTACAAAACCCGTTTGCCACGAACTTAAGCACGTCGAAGGCCTTCCGTGATTGGAAGTTTTAATTTTTCTCATATTTCAATTCTATTTAAAGAACTTTTCTCCTGTCCTCTATAACAATCCCTAAAGTACAGGATACAGAGTAGGAGATACTCGCCAATGGGAGTAGGAACTCACAATTGGATGACATGGCATTCAACTGCATTCCATACTCGGTCATACAAGATATTCAAAACTGCCATCTACAATTAGAACATGAAAGGCGGTATTTTCTCCTTTTATGTACAAATACATGGCTATAATTTATGCATACATCACACTAGCATTGCAAGGCATGAAATTATGTTTTAATCAAGAACTTGAAATCAAACACAATTTAATTACAGGCACACACACAGCTGTATTTCTCACACAATGTGTCAAAATAGCAAAAACATTCAAAAACGACAGAATCAGCTTAAGTTAAAAAAAATTACACGTCAAGAATAATGTTGTTTATTACAAGTAACATAATTACAACCTAAAAGTTACGTTACTGTTTTGAGACTAACATATACAACAATGTCAAGTCAACAAAAAGATATCCAGGTCAAGTAAAGGAGCCGGCTGCATCGGAGCTTTACCCTTGTCCTGTTGCCCACCTGTCCAGTCAAAGAAAGAATTCATTAGTGATAAGCAACCAAGTTAACGGAAAGACTAGAAGGGAAGACTTACCAACGCCTACTTCCTGACCATCCTGATCATCATCCTCTACTTTCACACCTGCCTCCTCAGCGGCAAGCAGCCGCATACCCTCCTTCACCGTCACCTTCTCTACCACTTCCACTCTCCGCCTCACCTCCTTCATCCTCGTCTCTTTCCTCCTCCACATTTTCCTCCTCCGGAACATCTGGATATGTGATGGGGGAGGGTCCATCTGACTTCTTGAGTTTCTTCCCCTCGGCAACTGGATGTATCGAGAAGGGTCTCCTTTTGCTGCTCTTCGCCGTAGCCCCTCCTTTAGCGTTGGCAGCCCTCTCCTCCGCCGTGTCTCTCTACTTGACCACGGACTGATGTGGTAGAATAAGGTTGTGCCCCAGAAGTGTAGCGTTCCTGATCAAGTAAGAAACCGACCTATCCCTTCCCGTAATGGCCTCTATTTCCACAGCCATCTGAACCAGGCGATCGTTTTCCACGACCGCAAAGCCACCTGTCACTAGTAAGAAATAAAAGCACATAAGAAGAAGCATTGCAGTCAGAACGGAAATCATAAATAAGCTTCAACTTACAGCCAGAGGTGAAGCGACGGATGGAAATAGAGTCATCCTTGATGAAAAACCATTCTTTCTTGAACATGCTGAACTTCGAATATAAGTCCAGGACCGGCTTGAAAGATACGGCTGATTCCAAGCTGATGTATGGAGACCCCTTCTTATAGCCTCTCAAATTGTACAAATACCGGATCTCCCAGTTGGAGGGAGGACGCCCGTATCTCCTCTGGAAAATAACAAACAGGCTCACCAGGATGGCGTAGGAGTTAGGCTGAAGCTGAAATGGAGCCACCTTCAAGTAGGTGATGAAGCTGATTATCCAAGCATTGATCGGGGGAATGGCCCCACACATACAATGGTACCTACTATAGGTGAAATATCCTTCGGGGGGATTATATGGCATCACTCCCTCCCCGGCAATAGCATGCGCGCTCTGTCAATCCCAAAGGAGCGAGAAATAACATCAAGCTGCCCGCCTTTGAGAGAGCTAGGGAAACAGTCAGGAGGTGAGTTCAGAAGCTCCTGAGGGCTGTACCCATGCACTAGTGACCTCGGGGTGGGTCCATGACGTCCCGGTCCTGACTGAGGTGGGGGCACTGCGGAAGGATCTTCTCTATCCTGGGATTTTTTCTTTTCTGATCGGGTTTCAACTTTATGAGACATTTATCTACAACATAAGAAAGTATGAGAGTATGTAGTCTGGAACTTCACTCGTAATTCAAAACACAAAAGGTCATTCGGCACTCATGCTCCCAAATTCATTCGGTAAAGCAAGGCAAAAGGTCATTCGGCCTTATACTCCCAAGATCATTCGGTAAGTTCATTCGGTACTCAAAGTCCCCGAGCCCATTCGGTAAAACATTTGAGTTCGTTCGATGGTTCAGTCAAAAGAAAAAAAATCATTCGGCAGAGGAAGACTCACCTGGTCCGGCAGATAAGTTGGTTCGGTAATTGATTGGGCCGGTTATTTCAAGCAATCAAGTTTGGTTCGGTATTCAATTGATTCGGCTGTCTCAGACGGTGTAGGGTGAACATAAATGCGAGGTCCATACTTATAGGAAAATACTAACGACAGGACCAATTGGTTCGGCACACAGGGCCGGATGAGGATATCCAAGCTAAAACAAAGCACGCCATGTGCATACACATGCCTTACTTTGGGGGGCAAGTGTTGGGTATGTTTCGACCGGGTCAGCCCACCGAACTGCACCACCGGACCAGATCCCGCCTATACGCTCCTACCACCAAACCAGAATCTCACTGAACCAACTGCTTCCCCTGCCTGCCGAACCAAAGCAGCTCCACCTATTACCGAACCAATACACCAGTACCAGCCTCCACCGAATCAACCTCCACCAAATCAACCTCTACCGAACCAAGGCCTCACCGAACCAGCCTCTACCGCTCCAACCACTACCGAATATCTCGCAATCGGACCAAGTCCCACTGAACCAAACTCCATCCACTCACAACCGGACCAAGGCATACCGGATCAACACTGCCAGGCCAGATCGCATCAGCCCAGGCCCACCAGCAGCTATATACATCCAAGACCCCTGCCCCCAACCTCACTCTATAAATAGAGGGGCAGGGGTACAATAATGGAGGACAAGTTTGAGAGCTCAAGCATGGATAGAACTTTCAAACAACTTTCATATACCTGTATCAAAGCTTTGTACTTGTAATCTGAACAAGAAAGGAGAAATAATATATAAAGTGGACGTAGGCACATTCTGGCTGAACCACTATAAATCTGTGTGTCTTTTACAGTTTAGTCCCTGCGTTTTACATATTTGCATAAATCACCCAGATCACTAAAAAACATAAAATCAACTAAATCATACGACTTGGAGGTGTTTGCTCATTTTTTGTGCAAACAAAACCCATAATCATCATCGGCTAAAGTGCATTCGAGTGAAAAGCAACAGAGAATAATCATCCAACTCGAATCATCGATCAAGTTCAAGCATACAACCAGAAAAGCAAAAGAGGAAAATAACATACCAATTTTTAATTCGAACTCGATCGAATTGAAGTAGCCACAGAAAGAATTCGAAGCATCATCAGTTAAATCGACATAGCGGCGACTTCATCCAAAAGCCCTAATTTCAGAAAGAGGAATGAACAAAGATTAACGAGGCCGCCATTTTTTCACAAGCTAGAGAAAAGAGAACGGGCTGATATAATAAAAAGAAAAAGGGCCAGCCTTGTTAGTTTATAATTATATTTGAGCTATAATTTTTAATTAGGGTGTTTTTGTTTTTAATTTGTTTTAATTTGTCTTTTAAAATTTTAAACCGTTGTATTTACTAGTCGTGTGACTAGGGAACAAACTACGTGGCGTAGTTTAGGAATTCGCCAATCAGTGGCTGAGTTATGGCAGGGTTTTGAGCGTAGAGTTAGATTAGTCAATAGCGGGTATAGCGAGTTTACGTGTGTAAGCGTCCGACTATCTAATTTCTAGTAGATACCTTGGGGGCGGCACGTAGGCAGGGTTTTGCCGAAGCTGGGTAAATCTGTGTGTTCTCTTTTCTGCATTTACTATTCTGCTATTAATTGTGTTGATATTATTCTGCTGTGATTTGTGTTGAAATTATATACTTCCGCAATAAATTTTTATAATTGATAGTATCACCCTATTCACCCCCCTCTAGGGTGAAATCGATCCTACATGATCCAAAGTAGATAGCTAGATCTACGCCTGAGTTGGGTTCTCAGTGAAAGCACCAAAATGTTAGCCGAAAAAATTAATCAACACCTTGGATTGAGTGTGAAAGCACCATCCCTGTTTTTACAGTGCAATAATATAGAAGATAAATGTAAAAAGAGAAAAAATAGTAAAAGAACAAGAAGATTTTATAGTGGTTCGGCTATTAATGAAGCCTATGTCCACTTTATAACTTTCTATTACTCGACTGCTGTTACAAGTTGAATCGGATTACAATATGATTGAATCTTCTAAGCTAGATCAAGTCATAAGTACAGGAGTCCACTAGAGAATCATAGTGAACTCCTAGATGACTATTGTGTGGGAGGAGAAGAGTGAAGAATAATCTCTATAGAGTTCTAGCGGCCAGTCCAGAAGAACCCCTTTATATTGCAGGTAGGATTATATTTATAGGGGTTGGAGAGCTATTGGGCTAGCCTGCTTTGCCTAAATCCTACACTCGATGATAAGAAAGTGCTCTAAAAATATCGTAACGACCCAACTTAATTTGATGGACCGCTCGCGATCCATAAGGCATGGATCACTAGCGATCCATGTACTTAGGAAATTTTAGGGCTTCTTTCTTTAGGTTGCACTCCTTGCCATATGTAGGTGTTGTCCATGTAATTTCGTAGCTTGTTGCCTTGTTTTGGTGATGGTTCACACACAGGTTAGATTATTCTACAACTTGAACCAAATGAATGTTCACTTCTCGAACTAGGTTCCTTGGAATACTATAAAACTTGGCAGAAATCCCTAGAAAATATATTGGTTCATGATGCAAGAGGCTAGAATGATCCACAGAGCTTCCTTATGGATCGCTAGCGATCCATCCCATTAGTGGATTCTTGGTTAATTCTTCTTGAATCCTTCTTGGCCTAGATGTTCCAACTCATTTGGATTCCTGCCTGGGTAAAAACCCAGTTAACAGTCTTCTCCCATGTTTAATGAAACATTCTGAAACTCAAACTAATATTCTTTATATCCAACGGGGAGTCCAATAGAGTTAGGGGTATGCTATAGGGGCAATTCTGTAATTTATTATAAAATAATTAACTTTGTAATCAATTCTCGTTCATAATAAAGGTATTTTTCTTTCTATTATATTTTTTTATAACATGTTATAAATAATTAAATGCTTAATTAATATATATTTAACCAAAAATCCATAAATGGTGTGTTTGTGATGGTAATTACAAATAGTTGTATTCATGAGTATTGTATCACAATATTATAAAACATATCATTTTAAATGTTCCTAATAAAGATGCATCGAGACTGGATATCGATGTATCCGTAGAGACTAGAGCATGTAACGCTTTCAAAATGTTGGGCGATGTATTACTCATGACTGTAGGAGGCACCTAGGGCTACTTACTACTAATAGTTATTGGATAACTATGGAATGACTTGCTTGATAGTTTTCTACTGGTTAATATAACTAAGGTTAAATAGAAAATATCGATACGACTGATTTACATAGTTCTCTCGACTTGAGAATACCGTGGATCTTCGATATGAAAGCTCTGCTTTGATTATAGTCAAATCATGGCACAACGTCCATCGAGTGACTATAGTTGGGTCGAGTGGAAGTATTAGAAATGGAGCACTATTCAAGAGAGGATTCGTCTCCTCAATTATTTGAGGTTGGTATTACGGTCAACTCAAGTCAACTCAAAGTCAAAATTTCTAGCCACAGAAGTGCAGTTAATAATAATTGTTATTATTGAACCAAGGACTTTGCGTTTGGAGTATAGGATTGAATATGGAGGATATGGGAACTTTGACCATTACCAAATTCCATAAGTCCAAAGTGATATAGTTTTGACGAAGAGAATTGGTGTAAATAATAATCACAACCGGGTAACATTTATTAAAGTAAAATTAGATTTTACCGAAACCAAGTAAGCGATAAATTTGACTAAAATGTTACACCGCCTGCTAAGTGATGTGTGAACGTTAATATTCGAATAGTTTAATATCAATCGCTGACCAAATTTACCCCTAACAAGTCTCAAAACCGAAACGATGAATTCTCATTTGACCAAACGATTTAAATTAATTTATAATAGTTATAAATTAATTAAATTAATTAATATTTAAGAAATATTAATTATAAAATTTGATTGTGATCCTATGAATAAATATTATTAAATATATTTATAATAGTATGTATATATATATATATATATATCAATCGATATACGATATCAATAAGCAAATAAATTGAATTTAATTGCATAAAAATTCAATTGGGCTTAAAAGGGTTTAAGACCTATCATGGGGTGGTATTTTCGGCAGCAATATAGGCTAAGGGGTGGATCAAATATTGGCAGAAAGGGCTTGATTTTGGATGGTTGAAATTAAAGGAGAATAAGTAAGGGATGTGATCCACACTTCTCTTCTTTTCATCCATTATATAAGCATCCCTACCATTATGCGATTTGGATCTTTTGGAGCATCCACCCTAAGTATTTGCATGCTGAAATCTCTCCCCCCTCTTTATCAATCTAGAAGTTCAAATAAAATCAAGATAGCTGCTATCCGGTAGCTGATGGTCAACGGTTTAAGGACTAGCGCTCTATTAAATCAAAAATAGTTTCGAGGGGCATATATCATCATTTCAAGATGCATTTCAAGTTATTGGAAGTGGGGTATATTACTAACCATAATATAATTATTTATGCTCAATTACAATGTTTTATTATATAAATATATTATCTACTATTAGTTAAGTAACGGTTCTGATATGTAAATAATATTGTCGTGAATCTGTTTAGTTATATGTATATATGTATATAAAAAACTGCATCATAAATATTTAAGGCTAGTACGGTTTTGTAATTAAAAAAACCATTTTTTTCTTATTAAATTAATATATATATATATATATATATATTATTTAGATAGATATGTTTATAATTATTTATAACATCATACTTTAGTCAAATACAGTGTCATAATTTTATATTTAATGAATTAATGCTGTGATAATTTTTAGTGATGATAAAATATTATATATATATATATATTATTTTAAACATTATTTAAATCAATTATATTAATTCAAATATATTATGAAAATTAGATTTTTTGTTTTATAAAATAATATTATCAGTAAAGTTACTCTTGAAATATTTAAAAAAACCAAATTTTTTATTTTTAAATTAGCATTCGAAAATAGAAAAATAATTTTCAAATTTAAAAAATTGTGGAAATTTATTGTATAGCATAAAATATCATTTAGGATTTGTTGGAAATTTAAAATTCAAAATTAAATTTTGCAATAAGTTTTTAATTTATATTATTAATTTTTGAATGGATATTTAAATAAAATATACTTTAAAATTAAAAAAATATAAATAATATTTATCGAGCCATGTGCAAGACCTGGTCTTCCAAATTTAACAAAATATTTTTATGTATTTTATTAACATATATTATTATATAATTTTATTATGTACATATTTGTATTTATAAATCTTTAAAAAATTATTTATTAATATATTTGTATATATAAATATATTTATTTCTTACGATTTTATTTTGTTAAATATTTATATATAATTTCTTTATATTTAAATAAGTATATTATATAATACTAATATTGTATTCATATGATTATAAATAAGTATGTATATATATAAATGTACTTATATAAAATTATTTAAACAAAATTATACACACACACACACAAACCTATAATATATATTTATATATATATATATATTTATATATATATATTTTGAAAAACATACATACATATATTTGTGTGTGTTTATAATATTTATATATAAACAATTGTTTGTGTGTGTATGGACAATATATTTTCATATTGGATGAGCTAACGTGTCCATTGCGATGTAAATCTCAATATTTATACACGGGCATGTTGTACTTTACATGGATTGATATGTTACACATGCACACACATACATATATTTGTATATGACACACACACACACACATATCATAACATAAATTAAATAAACTATATAATGTATAAATTTAAATGAAATAAAGGATTGTATTTAAATGAAATTTAGAAATGTTATATATCATAACATAAATTAAATAAACTATATAATATATAAATTTAAACGAAATAAACGATTTTATTTAAATGAAATTTAGAAATATTCTAAATAAATTAAACTTCATAGGCCAGGTAAAGGTTCAATGAGAGAATTTTTTAAAATTCACCTATAACTTCCACTGTGGGCTGGCCCAGTTCCAACAATGGTATCGAACCCAATAGCCTATGCCGTCTAAATTAGTCATGTTAGGGTTAATTATTAAGCTCATAGCCCAAATAGTATGGTGTCTAGAAAATTAGCGTCTATGATTAGGTTTGGATAACAAAGCACTCTGCCCCACTTAACTACCAACCTGGTCCAAACACATATATAAGCCTAAAGGTCGCCCCTAGTAATAGAGGCCCAATTTGAATTGAGCCTTAGGCTACTTTCATAATTGTTTGACTAAAAATATAAGATTTTTAAATTCAAAAGTTAAATTTAAAATAAGATATATACATATATAATAAAAGTTATAATATAATAAAGTTATTCAAAATGTTTAAAAAATAATACGAATTATTTTTGAAATTTAAAAATTTATTAATAAGATTAATAAAATAAATATATTAAATAAGTTGATTAATAAATGAATATATGCATTATATATTATGCTATATGTTATGTTATTTTAAAATGTTTAAAATGACATAAGTATGCACGTATGTATACCAAATAAATTTCGAAATTAATATAATTTAGTTAAAACGGTTTAATTAAATAAATAAATTAAAAGGTTGATTAATTAAATAATATACACATGTATATGATATAAGTGTTATACTATAAAAATTATAGTATATAACAATTAATGAATATTAAACTCTACCTACCTACTTGGGTGTTATGCCATTAAACTCTATCTACCTAAGTGTTTCTCTAGTTACTCCCAAAATAACTATAACCCAATGCATGCCTTTATATGAAAGGATCATAACTAAATTAACTTTATGGCCTAACAAACTCCTCTCCCAAGCATGCATACAGACCTTTGTTTCCTCAACTACCACTGCAATGACAACCTTCTGGTCTACTCATTTTGTTCTGCCTTTAAAGTTGTTTAGGATGATTAAAAGTGCTTTCAATCATTTCATTTGCGATAGAGATCCAAACTCCAAAAAATTAATTCTTGGCTCTTTCAATAAACTGCAATGTCCAAAAATAATAAGGAACCAGGGTTAATTGATATTAGTACATGAAACAAACTTGTGGTCTCCGAATATATTAATCAAATTCTCCAGGATAAAGACTCTCTTCTAATCAAATGGTTAAAGGAGCACTATATCAAAAGAAAGGAATTATGGAAGCATGGAGTTGCACAAAATTCAAGCTGGCTGTAGAGGAATATTATCAATCTAAGAGTTGTTTTTATTCCACGCATACAAGTTATTCCTATCCACGCATATCCTTAGCCTTTCTAGTATGCTCCCTGGTCTAAAAAGGGCCTCATCATCCATGATTTGCTAACTCAGTCACAATTCAGAATGGAATCCCTGATAAAGTTAATGCTTTTGATTATATTACCCATGGTCATTTAAATCTTCTCTATTCCAGTTATGCATCAATAAAAAATATCTGGAACCATATAGCTTGTTCATCTTTCCTTGGAGGATCTGATAATGTTCTTTGGGAGCTTTGGACAGGGAAACATTCTATTTCTGGTGTGTATAAACTAATGAAGGGTACCGATCAGGCTCCTTTGTTTCCATGGTTTAGAAAGATTTGGAATAGACTTGATGCCCTAAGGGACAACCTACTCATTTGGAAAGTCAAGGTTAATGGTATTAACACTTTGAAAAAATTAAAGAGAGCTGGAATTATAATCAACGACAACTGTGTCTTGTGTAGCAGTGGTGTTGAGTTTAATACCCACCCGTTCTTTGAATGTTCTTATGCTCTTAACGTCTAGACTAGAATTATTGTGTGTTTTGGCTTTGAAAGAACAAAGCATGATTGTAAGGAAGAGTGGTATAGAATATCTCATGCAACTAGATGGAGAACACGCCTAAAACTTTGATGCTAATGTCCTTGTTGAAGAAGACAATCGCTGGAATTTGGAATGAGAGGAACTCAAGGCTTTTCAAAAGGTTTTCTTGTACCACTACAACTCCCGTTCAGAAAATCAATGAAATTATGAAGCTTAAAGTCAGGAGTTTTATGGAGAATAACCAGTATAGTTCAATGTATATTGAATTAATTCGTTATTTATCGATTAGCCTTTGGGCTTGATGTGCTTAGGACATCTACATCTTCTCACTGTTGTGTTCTAATGTGCTCTTTCTTTGTACTCTCTTTCTATCTTGTTTCTATGCAATCTCTAGATTTTATATTAAATAAAATCCTGGTAAGGGTCTAGTTAACCCATATAGAGTTAGGGGTATGCCCTGGGGTAATTCTGTAATTTATTGTAAATTAATTAACTCTATAATCAATTCTCATTCGCAATAAAGGTGTTTTCTTTCTATTATATCTTTGCTATAATGTGTTATAAATAATTAAATGTTTAATTAAAATATATTTAATAGAAAATCCATAAATGGTGTGTTTGTGATAGTAATTACAACTAGTTGTAATCATGAGTATTATATCACAATATTATAAAACGCATCATTATAAATGTTCCTAGTCAAGATACATCGAGACTGAGTATCGATTTATCTGTTGAGACTAGAGTACGTAATGCTCTCCAAATGTTAGACAATATATTACTAATGACTGTGGGGAGCACCTAGGGGTTATTTACAAATAGTTATTGGATAACTATGGAATTATTCACTCGATAGTTTTATGTCGGTTAATAAAACTAAGATCAAACAGAAAATATCGATGCGAACGATTTACACAGTTCTCTCAACTTGAGAATACCGTGGATTCTCAATATGAAAGCTCCACTTTGATTATAGTAAAACATGGCACAACGTCCATCGAGTAAATATAATTGGGTCGAGTGGAAGTATTAGAAGTGAAGCTCCATTCAAGAGAGGATTTGTCTCCTCAGTTATATGGGGTTAGCATCATGGTCAACTCAAAGTCAAAATCTCTAGTCATAGTTGTTTGGTTAATAATAATTGTTATTATTGAACCAAGGACTTTGCGTTTAGATGATAGAGTTGAATATGGACAATATGAGAATTTTGACCATTACCAAATTCCATAAGTCCAGAGTGATATAGTTTGACAAGAGAATTGGTGTAAATAATAGTCACAACCGGGTAAAGCTTAATAAAGTAAAATCAGATTTTACCAAAACCAAGTAAGCGATATATTTGTCCTTCATGTCACACCACCTGCTAAGTGATGTGTGAACATTATTATTCGAATAGTTTGGTATTAATCGCTGACCAAAATTACACCTAACGAGTCATACAACCCAAACGATGAATTCTCCTTTGACCAAATAATTTAAATTAATTTATAATTCTTATAAATTAATTAAATTAATTTATAATTCTTATAAATTAATTAAATTAATTAATATTTATGCAATATTAATTATAAAATTAGATTATGATCAAAAAAAATATTATTAAATATATTTGTAATAGTTGTAAATATATCAATCGATATACGATATCGATAAGCGATTAAACTGGATTTAATTGCATAATATTTTATTTGGGCTTAAATGGAATTAAGGCCAATCATGGGGTAGTTTTCGGTAGCAATATGGCTAGGGCAGCTCATATATGGGTAGAAATGGCTTTATTTCTGGATGGTTGAGATTAAAGGAGACTGAGTAAGAGATGTGATCCACACTTCTCTTTTTTCATCCACTTTATCAGCATCTCTAACCTCATATGATTTGGATCTTTTAAAGGCTCCACCCCTAGTATTTGAATCTCTCTCCCCTCTCCATCCATCTAGAAGTTCAAATCAAATCAAGTTTGCTGCTACCTGATAGCTGGCGTCAATGGTTCAATGACTAACACTTCGTCGAATAAAAAATAGTTTTAAGGGGCATATATCATCATTTGAAGGTGTACTTCAAGGCATTGGAAGTAAGAGTATATTACTGACCATAATATAATTGTTTATGCTTAATTACAATGTTTTATTACATAAATATATTTTTTGTTATTAGTTCGGTGACGATTCCGATATGCAAATAATATTGTTACAAATCTATTTGGTTATATATGTGTGTGTGTGTAAATTCATTATAAACATTTAAGTCAGCACAGATCTTTAATTAAAAAAAACCATTTTTCATTATTAAATTAATATATATATTATATTATTTAAATAGAAAAATACAGTTTATAATTATTTAAAACATCATACTTTAGTCAAATATAGTCCCATAATTTTATATATAATGAATTAATGCTGCGATAATTTTCAACATGATGTGACGACCTGCATTCCAGGAGGTTTAAGTCGACAATAAACTACACATGTCCAACTCAAAACAATCCAAAATACAAATAATCAATGGGGTTAATTAAGAAAATAAGAAAAGAAGAAAACTAAAATAGAATCTCGCAGTGGAATGACAAAATATAATAATCAAATAAACAATTCATGAAACTGTTTACACTATACATTTGATTATACTTTTACAACATCAATCAGAGTTATACATACAACAGAGACAAAATAAACAATGCAGCAGAACAATATGATGCAGGCGAAAATACTAGTAATATAATATACCAAATCTTCGTCTCGTCCTCCAGAATAATGTGATCTTCAATGCACTGAAAACTCAGGGCTGACCCGAGCATAAAGTAAAACAGTACACTTGAGTCAGAACTAAAATATCCTTATGTAAGTTGAATCAATATCACATATAATAGGAGTGTAATAACTCAAGAGATGTTACGGGATTTTCCATCTCTTAAGGATCCTTCAAAATATCTATATATAGTAGAATACGCTATATATGTAATGTTTAATCAGTAAGATAAATGTTTTTCCTAGTGTTCAGGCTTTACGTTAACCCCCCTTGACGCGTTTATAAGCATTAGCGTATAGTCTGCATATAACACCCCAGTAGCACATCGGTGGATAGGGATGCGTCGTGATACGACAACACTAAACCAAACTCATATTGGTCTTGTATAAGGATAAAAGTATGACAAGGCACGTGAGGCAATACCCAAGGTAGGGTACTACCAGTTTGGGTCGCAGAGGTGGTGGTAACGCATCATAGCCACGACCGCCCATAGCATCGACCCATCCCATATCGAGTCAAAGGGTGGTCATCCCAAATCAAGGTACACCGATCGAAACCAACATCAAGGGTAATAGTATGGACCAAGTCCAAAAATAAAATCGAAGAACAGATATCCGTTATAGGTAGCTACGATCATTGGCCCTGTCAAGCCGTTCTGTTTTTATTATTTCAAATTGACACAAGTGTCGACACTATCCATCATCATTCTCTTTCTTCAAATCCAGCAATGTACACCAAATCCAACCACTTCATTCTGAAGTCTCCCCCACGTATACAGGTTTTAAAGTGGTTCCAACGTTGATAGAGAGTATGCTAATAATTGGCCCCGACCACTTTAATAACCAAACATCGTTTTACACACCGGTTGGTTCTTTTACATTTCAAAAATGATTCATACTTGATATCAAAATACCATATTCAATATCATATTTACTTCAATATGTCATATCCACTACAAAATATCATATTTACTTCAATATGTCATATTCACTTCAATATATCATTTTATTAACCATGAAATCAATTTCACTTAAAAATCATTATATTCACTTCGAAATCAATTTCATTTCAAAATCAATTCAAATTTCAACTTAGGTTATAACTTCACTTTAACCACATTCGTATTTAAATCAACGATTTAAATATAAATAGTTCCCAACATGAACAGTTTGAATTTTTTGAAAATAGTTTGAATAGTTAAAATAGTTTGAATAGTTTAAATAGTTAAAATAGTTTAGATAGTAAAATAGTTTGAAATAGTTTGGAGATTGAAATAGCTGATATCTAAAATAGTTTGAGTATTGAAATGGGTTATATATTAAAATGGTTTGAAAATTTAAATAATTTGAAAATTTAAAAAGGTGAATTTTAAAACAGTTTATAGTAAAATAGTTAATAGTGAAAATAGTTTCAAATTTAAAACTATTTCTTTCCATTTCCAAGAAATCTGGACTCAGGTCCAAATTTCAATCAAACTGATTCAATTTCAAATCTTCCAATTCAAATCATCTTCAATCTCAAATCAATTCAAATCGAATCAGTTTCGATTTTAATTCAAATCAACTCAATTTCGATTTTTAATTCAAATCAACTTCAATTCCGAAACGTTCATTTTTAACTTCAAATCCGATTTAACGTTCAATTCAATGGCTTAAGTTTCAATTCAATTCTCATTTTAAACCATTTCAATTTATATAGATTTCAAGTCCAATTCTGAAATACCGATTTAAAATCACTTTAATCCAATTAAACTTCAACATTCAAATATAAATTCAAATCTTTAAATTAATTCAATTCCGAGCCCAAATTTGAAATATCCATTTATATCACTTTTACTTAGATAAATTCAAAGTTTAAGTAAAATTTCAAACCTTTAAAATGATTCAATTTCCATAATTCAAGTCATATGCCGATTATAACTTCACATTTCAAATTTAATTCTTTAAAACAATTTCTTTTAACCAATTTTAATTTCAACATTTCAAATCTCGAATTTAAGATTAATTCAATTCTCATAAATTCAAATTTTTATTCTTTAAAACAGTATCATTTAAATAAATTCAAATCCAAGAAATTAAAACCATTTAATTTAACCAAATCCGGTGTCCGTATATGATTTTCTATCCTATGGCCAAGTGATCATTTATTTTGATTTTAATTCCAGGGATGGATATTTATCATTTCAATCCAAACAAAGTGTTATAGGTATATATATCATTTCAACCTATTTCTTAATTTATTCGAGATAATTCAAATAACAGCTTTATATACTGTCAGCAATATACAGGGTGATAACAGGATATATATATAAATAAATAAACATCAAATCATCTAAGATATCAACCAATAGCATCCAATCTCAATCAACATCCAAATCAGCCAATAAACCACAACAGTTAACTAGTTATCAATATCGAGTGGTTAACTAGCAATTCAATTTCAATTTCGAATTTAACTGTCGATTACAAATTCCTAACAGTTTAATTCATACGTCAATTTAAATGTCAGTTAAATTACCAAACAACAGTCAATAAAGATAAATAACTTCATGATTTCAATTTAACTAACATCAGAATATTTTAGTATTTCATGAGCGGTTTAAAACACTCACCTTTATTTGAAACTGAAAAATTTTCAGAGTCAAACAAATTCGAATCCAACTCCAAGGCATAGACGATTTCGATACGAATCCAACGCAACTTATTTTGCTCAAATCAAACCTCGTATGAAAAGGTTATGAAATTTTAAACATTCGATATGATATTATAATTACCTAATTAAATTAAAAGTTTAAAACTATAACCTTGTTCTCCTCTTCCTTAATCACATATATAACATCTCCAGGCTCGCACGCGTTTTTGCTTCTTTTTTTTCATCGAATCGCGCTTGACCAACTACCGAGCCACCGCCGACCACCCTACGCGCCGCCATGTCGTAGCGCCGTCGTGTGCCTCCCCATATCGCGCCTTATATGCGCGTGCTACCGCGCGATGAACCCATTAGATGCTTGTGAATGGGAGTGATTTCCAGCTGTCATCATCGTCGATTCGAGGATCCAACCACACGTTATGTAGAGCTCACCGAGCTCTACATTTTCTTAGTTGAAGCCGAAGGCTAATTCGGCCTCTAGAGGCTCCGATCGACGATGGCCATTCGATTGTTATATGTTAATGGCAGTTAAAATTTTATTTTAGGGTTAGAGTTTCAAATGGAAGAAAGTTGAGGCTATTTATAGAAAAATTTCGTGGCACTATTCGTCCATGAAAATTTTGAACTCCAATCAAAGCGTACCGCCTGGCGTTCTATATGTTATACCCCTATTCCGAACACAATGGAATATGTATCGAGAGTCAATTCCATTATATACAAAAGATAGATTTTCAAAATCTAATTATTTTAATTTAAATTCCTTTAATTAATTTCTATGCGTTTCGAACTCGCACAACCTAATAATACGTCCAATCGCTATGAAACTCGACAGCATATAATAATTCACTATTACGGTCCGACGAAACTGGTTTCGTCGAAATTCGAGACAATGCCCCAAAAAGCTATTTTTACACGTTAATTAAAACGAGTAATTTCCAAAATCAATTTAATTCAAATTTAAAAGTTTACTATCCTCTTTCTTATTTAAATAGAATTTAAATCAACTTTTGAAATCATTTTCATTCACATTAAATTCAAGATTCAGTTATTTAAACAATTCCAAACATTAAATATAACAATTAAATTATCAAATAAATCACTATATTTGAAATATAAGTTATTTAACTAATAAAATTTGCTTTTAAAATGAATTCTAATAATAAAACAACTACTTCCATTTTACAGTAATTCAACATCAATGCAATTATTGTATGCAACAAAAGTTATTCATTTCTTACCAAATAAACGTTTTCTCATTTCTGAAATTTATACTTATCAAAAATACAATTTCATATAAATAATATGCTTTTACTTTTAATAAACATTCATTCGATTATTTACTAACTTAACACTGATTATTTCAATTTCTATTATCAATTGCTTAAAATTCAATGTCATTTAATTTACTTTCTAATATAAGTTATCATCTTTTATCTTATTGAATTTTGTTATTTAAATTTTTTATCTAAGTTCATATCCAATAAATTACATTAATAAATCATTAAATTTTTATTTCTAACCATTTATGTTCAAAAGTTATATTAAATTTAATAATTTAAAATAGTTAAAAATACGGTTCATTACAAATGATAATATATATATATATATATATATTATTTTTAAATATTATTTAAATCAATTTATTACACAAATCAATTATATTAATTCAAATATATAATGAAAATTATATTTTATGTTTTATAAAATAATATTTTTAGTAAATAACTTCTAAAAATTAAAAAAAACCAGATTTTTATTTTTAAATTAACTTTAAATGGTAGGCGAAAATGGAAAAATTATTTTTAATTCAAAAAAATTGAGTAACTTTTTTCCATAGCATAAAATATCATTTAGGCTTTGTTGTAAATTTTAAATTCAGAATAAATTTTTTAATTAATTTGTAATTAATATTTTATTAATTTTTGAATAGATATTTAAATAAAATATACTTTGAAGTTAAAATATATATAAATAATATTTACTGAGCCGTGCGCAAGACCTGGTCTTCCAAATTTATCAAAATATTTATGAGTATTTTGTCAACATATACACACACACACATTATTTTAGTATGTATATATTTGTATTCATAAGTGTTTAAAAAAATTATAAATATATTCGTATATATAAGTATATGTAATTTTTAAGGTTTAATTTTTTTAAATATTTATAAATAATTTATTTATATTTAAATAAGTATATTATATAATATGTATATATAATATTAATATTTTATTCATATTATTGCATATAAGTATATATATATATATAAATGTTCTTATATACTTATATAAAATTGTTTAGATGAAAATATAATATACATATATGTATGTATGTTTGTATGTAAGTGTGTGTGTGTATGCACATATATTTGGACAATATATTTGCATATTAGATGAGCTAACGTGTCTGTTGCGATGTAAATCCCAA
Organism: Allium fistulosum; assembly: GCA_030737815.1. Taxonomy (NCBI): domain Eukaryota; kingdom Viridiplantae; phylum Streptophyta; class Magnoliopsida; order Asparagales; family Amaryllidaceae; genus Allium; species Allium fistulosum. The sequence continues at coordinate 524,988,884 of CM060902.1, forward strand.
CATCTATCTCGGACATATTATAACTTACACGGATTGATATGTTACACATGCACACACCTACACACACGCGTGCGTGCGCACACACACAGATATATATGATACACACACATACACAGATATATATATATATATGTGTGTGTGTGTGTGTGTGTGTGCGTGTAACATAAATTAAATAAACTATATAATGTATAAATTTAAATAAAATAAATGATTTCATATATATGAAAATTAGAAATGTTCTAAATAAATTAGACTTCATAGACCCAATAAAGATCAAATAATGGAATTTTTTTAAATTCACCCATAGCTTCCGTTGCAGGTGGCTTAGTTCCAACCAATTCATTATTGCTACTTTAGGAGCATTCATTGCTATTTTATTCATAACCTTCACTTTTACCCCGTCTTTCCCATGCAGTCATCCTTATCTACTCAATATAAAAAATTTGGTTTGGTTTTCACCTTTAGAAAATTATTAAACTTCACAACCATGAAGTTCTTAACCCGCCACTTTTAAAAGAATTTTAAAACTTCAAATTTACAAAATCATAAAAATCACCAAGCTAAACATATGCTCTACTTTCTATTTATTTCAAAGGAAATATTAAAAGTTATCTGCAAAATAAAATATCATTTTATATTTTAAATAGAATTGCTAGTTGAAATTAAAACTGTTTAGAAGAAAAGGGTAACTGTGACAACCTGCACCTCCCGACACACTGATCTAAAATCTAGGGTGACCTTCGAACTCACGTCGGTGCCTAGAAGTTCGAGCTTTTGGAGTTTCTAAATATTCTAGACAGTAAAGATACAAGGATAAAATCTAAGATATACTACACTTCCAGATCTTATAGTGGAAGGCAGAAAAATACAAATACTGAAAAAAGACATGTCATAAAATATCCAAAACACAATCTCAAAACGGTACGTAGTCAAATCCACAGTATACAGAAATACATCAAATAGTCTGATAAAGTACTAGATATGGTAAACAACACATGGAGAGTAATAGGATAGAAAGCAAATTTGATGCCAAGCTTTCCTCTCTAAGTACTATCGTTAGGCCTATCACCGGCCACCCTGTCCTCATGTGGTAGGGAAAAGGAAAAGAAAAGGGGTGGATTAGGGAAAAGTCTAATGAATGAGTACATCGTTAATATATGGTGATTGCATGCAATTGACTTTAGTAATACTCTATGTGACCTAGAATGTCTTATAATGTCCGTGAATTACTTATACCTTTATTTAAGGGGTTTAACTCAATACACATCTACACCAACTACTTATGCAGGTTCATACTTATGGTCGAACAACTAATCAAACTTCAAGATAACTAATGATTGGCTAATAGCTACTAGAACTATCCCATATAGATTCCCAACAAATTTCCACCATCGGACTACATTTCATACATCTACGTCTACACGTAACTAATCCAACATATATTTCTCTATAATTTCCACCATGGGACTACATTTCCCAGTAATATGACTACTTGTGCCCTAGTCATGCATTGAGGAGGAGCACACAATATCAACTTGCCGAATTGTCTCATCGTCGCTGTACCCGTGTCCACCTTTCAATGGTAACTTAACGCCTCTTATCGCACCGAATTGGGATCCATTAACAACATAGCATCATGTTGCTTCACCATGAATACCAAGGAACTCTCGTTGGTGTTGGGCCACACACTTCATCAGACATCATCATCAGTGTTACACATCCGTCGTAGAACTTCATATGAGTGCAATTTGCGATTGAATCGCCTCAGTCGAATATCGACCCCTACTAGATAAATAGCATTTACTCAACGCCGCAATGTCCTAGTGTCACTACATAGAGAACTAGTTTCCCTACTTATACTAGTATCCATATATATACATACACTAATATTTTATTTATAACCTGGGCCTTAGGCCGAGGTTCGTACCATGCCTAGAAAACGCTAACCGGTTGACCGCCTGCTCCTAGAGTGGTTGACCACTTACTGTCGACGTTGCAGCCATATCGTACGCGTATATGAAGTCAAGACAACTAAGTTTAAAAAGTAGACATAACATGTAATGAAAAGCAATCGGCATAAATTAGTGTTATATATAAAGTACATAATTTACCAATCAACAAAACATTGCTCTAACGCCCCTCCTCATTACAATTCACAGGATAGATTTAGAAGGACAGAAACCAGTGGCGGGAATAGTGGAAGGATAGGCATGCCCATAAATTGAATGGTAATTAATTTAAGGGTTGTTACAAAAGTACAAATTAAAACTATCATATCATATCAAGGAAAAGAAATGAGAAACAATAGAAAGAATAATTTTATTTGAACACAATTATTTTCTAAGTAGCCCCTTACAAATATGAAAAAGTAGGTATCCTCTTTTTTCTGAGTAGCTCCATAAAATATCAGCTTTCTCCCCTTAATGCCTCTTTCCCACTCAGTAATAATTTTTCACTCTAACTTTTTCATGGTAAAATCAAAGCAAACCTTAACGCTTTACTTCACACGATCGCCGCTCATTATCATTCATGTTAATCATCGACGACAACATTATCGAAGGTGAGATCATCTGTTTAAGTTAGACTTTAGTCGCCAATTATTGTTTCTCTTTATGGTACCGTAGTACAAGTTTATATCAGAATAGGTTTTTCACCTCATAGATGCATTGGAGTGAAAAATCCTAACCACGTTGAAACAATATGTGATAAGGATTTTTATCCCATGGAAGAACCGTGTGGTAAAAATCCTTTCCACTCAACTCATCTGCATAGTTAGGATTTTTACCCTGCATAGCTTCTGCGAGGTAATCATACTAATCATGTAGCTGTAGGTTGTGATTTCCCCCTTTAGTGGAGCGACGGGGTGAAAGTTACATACCTAAAATATGTTGATTTTGATATTTTTAGCATTATTTCTACATGTTGTAAAATCCGAATTTTCAATTTTGAAATAACATTTTTAATGTTTTTATATTTGTAGTTAACTCTAACTCAAATGACTGATTAGGAAAGATGTTGTAAAGCGAAAAGAAGACAAGGGAAAGGTAGTAGTTTGCATGAAAACGAGGAGACCAATAGAGATGTAGATGTTGTAAGTAATGAAGAGGAGACAGAAGGTGATGCAAAAGGTGAGGGTGGAGAGGAGGAAGATGAAAATAACGATATGGAGAGAAATAATGATAAGGAAGAGGAACAGGGTGATGATGTAGAGTCTGATTATGATGAGACAGATGATAACGTCAAGACAAATGATGATGCCTGAAGAAGGAGCAAATAAAAATGGTGGTTTAAGATATAGTGACGTGATCAATGACTGTGAGACTCATATTACTTTGTTAATATGGAAAGGCGAGGTATTTTACTTTAAATTTCTTATGTTGAATTCTTCTTTTGCAAACCAATGCATTAGATTGAATTAAATTTATATTTGTAGGAACAGTCACCTCTTACTTGTATCAATAATGAACATATGGTTGCAAAGTGGAAGATTCTAGAAAATGCTTCTATTTTCAGAAATATTATTGAATCGTCTAGCTCGTTCTCTATTGTTGACACATGTTATAAGAGTGCTAACAAACACTTTATATAAGTTTTTGCGGAACATTGGTATCCAAAGACTAATACATTCATATGTTATTTGGCAAGATTACTACCACGTTTGATGATGTAGCTTCTTTGTTACATATTCCAGTTGAAGGTAAACCCATCTTTCATTTGATATGGAACAAGCAACAAGATTTATTATAAATATCTATGCCTTAGTAAAGAAGAAGCGAGAATGGAAATGAATTATGGAGTGGGTTACATATTAAGTATGTTTATGTTATTGGATAAGTCAAAGATGTTAGCGATGATTGGACTAATAGTTCCTACGAGGAATGGGAAACCCAAGAAACAACCAGCTCATTTACCATAATTTGGTTAGGCATGCTACGCATGCTTATCCTTTGTTTTTACTAGGTAATACTTTATCTGTTGAAAAAGGAAGTTGCATGTGTGTATGACACTTCTAGACCTATTAAAAGATTTAAATCCCGTTAACACATATTCATGGGGTTCAACAACACTTGCATTTGAATGAGTTAGTTGTATGCCATGGGGGAAACCATGTCATTTTTTGCATATTTCTAACTCTATAGTCAATCTTGTTCATAGTAACTGTGTTTGTTTTCCTTTATACACTTTGTAATATTTTGATATCTCTAATTTAGTAATTAATTTAAAGTATATATTACAAAAGTTCTTAAATAAAATGTTATGTGATTTTAGCTGCAAATAGTTACAAACTTGAGTAATTAATCATAAAATAAAACGACATTTTGTTTTAATTATTTTTGTTTAAATATTCATGGTCAAGATGTTTCAAGAATATGATATTGATTCATCCATTGCGACGAAAGTTCGTAACGCTCACCAAATGTTGGGCAGTGCATTAGTCATGGCTATTGGGGGCACTAATAGGTTACATACTTGTAGTTTTTGGACAATTGTGGAATGGCTCGTCCAAGAATTTCTTATTGGTTAATAACAACCAGGACAAACATGAAGAATTAGAGTGACGATATTACATAGTTCCCACAACTTGAGTATATTATGGAACATTAATGTGAATACTCTACCTTGATATAGTTAAATCATGGCATGACGATCCATCGAGCGACTCTAGTTGGGTTAGATCGAAAAATTGAAAGTGAAAAGCTATCCAATAGAGAACTCGTCTCCTCAATCGTGTGAGCTGAGGTTAGTTTCACAGTCAACTTTAGTCAACTCAAAGTCAAAATCTTTGGTCGGATAGAATGGTTAACAATAAATGTTATTATTGAACCAATGGCTTTATTTTTGTAGAAATCAAGTTCAATGTGGATATTTCAATACCAAATTCCATATATTATACAGTGATAAAGTTCTAACGAAGAAAACGTATGTAAATTATCGTTACAAAAGGGCACCGCTTAAGAAAATGTGGAATTAGATTTTACTAAAAGGTCTATAAGCGATGAATTCGGTCAACCTATCATACCACTAGCTAAGGTGATGTGTGAATATGTTCAATATTTATTGCTGATTGAATTTACCCATTGAGTCACAACCACATTTGTGCTCTAAAAAACCACACACTTAATTAGTTTATAAAATGTTATAAATTAACTAAATTAATTAATATTTACGAAATATTAATTATTACCTGATGTTTTGGGCGTTGTTAGTAATTATTTGGATATATATATATATATATATTCACGTACTGACATATGATATGAGTGTGTATTTAAGCATGCTTTAAATATAGTTAATTCCTTTATGGGACATGTGGAAAATTAGTCCATGTGTAACAAATGGCCTTTTCGACACCCGAATGTCAACGGTAATACATCCACGGTATTCACGTGCCGACCACCCGAGTGCCGAAAAGATAGAACATTGGGGTAAAAGAAAAAGAAAACAAAACAAAATAGGAAAGAAGAACATAATATCAGAATCTCCTATGCGGAACGATGATATATAATATCTCAAAAGACCTTTACCAAAAAGAAAACTTTAATATACATACAACAATCAAAGTAAACTAACATATCATCAGCCTGGACAGTTATAACATCATGTCCCCACAAAAGCTGATATATACAAAACAAATAATGCAGCGAAAAACAAAATATATGAATAGGATTTGGGGGCATCCAGCTTCTCCCTTGGAGCTCCAAAGTATCCAAAGCTAAATCTAGAAATATACTCGAGGCTGACCCAAGCATTATAATAAAATAACGTGCAGATTAGTCTGGTAAACCAGCATGAGAAACTCAAATCATATGGATTTTTATATTTGTAAAATCCTTCGAAAATAAAAGTATCTCGTAAGACCACGCCGCAAAATAAACACGGATGGGTTTTTATCTGACGATAACCAAACCATTTCTATTAGAAAATCCAGTGATATTATAATAATGTCTAGGGGTGAATATAAATAAGAAATAGCTATGATACGTGTGAGTGTACACTACAATAATAATAGACATACAATCAAAATCACTAAGGCGCATTCGCTAATTGTGTAGAATTCCACAGAGGTGCCCTCGGTACTTTGAGAATAGTCCTACAACACAAAGATCAGAGATATCCTCCCGAAGCATCATACATCCCTAGCTGATGTACATAGGAAATACATAGATGGCTACAACATGAAGCCGAGTGCAGCACTCACACATGCATAACTATAGGTATCTCTGGAGTAGAGTCGCCTGCACCCTTGGGTTATATAAACCTCTGGTCCATGCATCCTCTCTTTGGTTTTAATCATATCCGCTGGTGAGGCTACGTCCGGCATTCCAACGCACGAGTCATAGCTCGAATAGATCTCAGAACCACATATGGATTCCCATATCTCAATAGATCTTGGAATCACATATGAATTCCCATATCTCAAAAAAGATCATGAACAACTACATATGTTCGAGCATCTCAAACAGATCTCGAATCTCCACAAAGATTCCAGCATCTCGAGCCAATCACGGACCTCTTCCAAAGCATAAAACATGTCTTTGGTTTTGGAGTGCTATTGGTTTCGAGTCATCTCATATAAGTACACTCCCTCGCTTATCGGGTGCTCCAAAAACTAATCGATGGATTTTTGGTAAAATCAACTCCTGTTCTTTTGGAAATAAATAGACAATACATAAGAGTAGAGATCACCTCCTAATTGGACGGGGATAGATTTCCTTATTATTTATCCTAAAAGAGAAAAACAAGATTATATGTATAGTATAACTTCACCGAAGATAACTGTACCATATAATTCACATGTCTCTTCTAGATATTTCCAGAGTTATATTTTGGTCAATTTAACAATAATGAGAATGATCGCATAAGGGAAACAAAGACATGTATACTTTCCATAAGCAAGTAACACACAAAGCATAATTGAAAAACACAGGCATGATCAAGTTGTATAAAAGACTTCAATTCCTCTTTTTAATTAATTAATCCTTTATTAATTAAAACCTCTTTTATTAGTAAAAATCCTTTTTATCTAATAAAACTTCTTTCATTAATTAAAACTTCATTTATTAAGTAAACTTCACTTTCTAATTAAAACTTAACTGTTCATTTATACACATTTCAATGCTCTCAAAAGTATTTGTATACTTATCTCAACTGTATAAGTATATCCACAAATCAATAACAATTTTACTTACTCTAAAGGGTACTTTTGGCACAAGTCCTTATTAAGTTTCAAAATTTACGAAAAGTCCTTCACTAAATTTCAGTGTAAATTAGGTCCCTGTTTTTTATTCACTATTATTGCAGAGCATGATGCAACATTTCATAAAAGTTGCTGACATTTCCACAACATTTCTGTACACTATGAACATAGTGTATGAAAGTTGCTGAAATATCAACACTTATTTATAAAAGTTGCTGATATTTCAGCAACATTTATGTACACTGTGAACACAGTTTATGAAAGTTGCTGAAATATCAGCACTTATTTATAAAAGTTGCTGACATTTCAGCAATAATTTTTCTTTGTTTTTACAATAAAACTTTGACACAGATAGTTGCTGAAATATCAGCACTTATTTATAAAAGTTGCTGACATTTCAGCAATAATTTTTCTTCGTTTTCAGAAAATAGGGACCCGCTTTACAATGAAACTTTGACAGGGACCCGCTTTACAATATGAAAGTATGATAGGGATGCCTCCCTAATTTCCACTACTCTAAACATAGTCAAAGAGGTTGAAAACAAATGTCACTCAAATAGTGTTACTATAAACCCCGTTTCTCTTTAATACTTTAAAACTCATACTTTTCTATATTTTCCAAAGATTCCATACTTATTATTATCTCTAAAATTCCATTATTAAAGATCTAAGTATTTCCCAAAATCATTTAACAATAATTTACTACTTTAAAATATTATTCAGGGGTTTAAAAGAAAAAATGTTACTAAAACATTGTTTACAACAAACTCAAAACACTTCACTTAATCATTATCTTTTAAACTCTCTTTAAAGATAAAATTACATAAGAGTTTAAGATATTTGTTACTCAAACAGTGTCACAACAAACCTAAAACCATTTCTCTTATTATTACTTTAAAGTATTAAAGTCATAATTGCAATCCTAATTATAATTACTTTTCTCTACACTAATTTAACAAATTAATGTACTTTCACTTAACCTCATAAAACGACTTATTTAAAAAAAATTAAAATCCAAACTTTCCGTTATTACTTTATAAAAGGCTTAATTTACTTTTTTCCACTTAATGTATTTACTAAAAACATCTTTTAAATGATATTTATATTACATAAGCTTCAAATTACTTTAATAAAATAATTACTAATTTTCTAAAATCTATATATACTTAAAATGCACTTTAAAATACTTTAAAATACTTATACTATGGTTGAAAACATTTATTCTAATTATTATTATAAATACTTATATTATAATTTATTTTAAAACCATAAAAAAACATGTTTTTATAATTTAAAACTCTTTACTTCAGAAATTATGAAATAATTCTAAAATCACATTTAAACTTCAACTTCCTCTTTCAAATTACTTCAATACCATTTATATGCTCCATTTAAAAAAAATTGTAAAAATATCCAAAGTAAAAGCCCTTTATACTTTACTAAAAATCGAGATTTTCAACACTACTTTGGCTTACAATTCAATAACTTTCCCAACCAATTCCTTTAGGTCAAACCCACCAAAAACGTGTTTATAGAACACCCTAGTATTAATTTCCACAATATATTCACATTTTTACCAGTTGAACAAGTATCAAATACAGGGAATTTCAAAGTACGTTCATAGCGACGTTTCACTTCAACCATTCACATACACTTTTCAAATTTTCACACAACAATATCATACATGTAAACAAGTATGGGCCATGCTACATGTTATAGAGGATTAAAAGAGATAATATACTACATATAATGTTATCACTTGCTTTCAATAGCAAGGATGGGTCCAAAAGTAATAACTTGCATTATTCGCTATATATTTATATTTTGCACAACACAATTATACACACAACAATATACAAATCAACTGGTGAGTAAACTTACCCAAGCCCTAGCTAAACTAAGACGTAGAAAATCTCGATACCATTGCAACGACAAAGACGACGTCTCAATTGTATTTGTATGCAAAAGTTATGATTATTATAAGAATTGAGATTCAAAACTTAATTAATTAACTTAATTATTCACTAATTACCTCACCGAATCAATTCCCTTTCTTCCCCAAATTACCTTCTACTATGCACGCAAGAAAAGTGTACACCAGGCCATGCACGTCTCCACCTCTCACCACCGCCACAAACCACCTAAGAACCTCTGACCATCATCAACGACCCTCTCTTCATGCTCTCTTCCCATCTAACCCAAACACGTTGAACTCAGTCCAACATATCAAATCACGACCCTACTCCAGTATGTGATAAAGGACATGTCGCTATTTCCTACGATCAACCGGACCCCACCAAATAGCCACCCCATATACGCCTTCATCCCCAAGTCCAACACCGGCCTTGCCATGGCCAAACCCCCTCCCCTCAAGCTCCTCCTAGCCCAAGCCTTAATCACGACAAGCCAGATCGACCATCCCCAAGTAGTGCCGCATCCAACAATGCACACACCAACACGATGCTCCTCACCATGATCCTAACTGATCCAACGCCGTTTCCTGTCGATGCCCGAAGTTTCAAGAACCATACAATTTATTGTGGAGGTTGTTATTTTCATTACAAAGAAAAAAGGGGAGGGAGAGAGGAGTAGAGAGGAAGATAATGAAAAGGGTTTAAGGTGTCGGGGTATTTATATAGGAAATTTTATATTATATTTTAATTTTTGGAATTAATCAATACATGTTTCAAGCTCGCATGATCGCACGGGACCTCTGATCGCTAAGAAACTCGATGGCGCACATCTACTCATTATTTTGGACCCAACGACACTAGTTTCGTAAAATCCGAGATAGTGCCCCGAGGTAATAATTTCATGCATTGATTAAAAAGAATTATTATTAAAACAAGTTTAATCGCCTTAATTAAAAGTTAAAAGTTTTATTATCATTTATTATTTATTATGTATAAAGAGTTTAAATTGGCTTATTATAACAATTTTATTACATTAAATCCAAGATTCGGTTATTTAAATAATTTTTATATATAAAGTATTCGAAATTTTAGGTCGTTACATTCTCTTACCCTTAGAATATTTCATCCTCGAAATTTTTACACAAGCAACCCAAAAGCAACAATCACACACCAATACCTAACAACATGACATTCACTAGCAAATAAGCTCACCATTTTCCCAGGTTCAGAAACTTATCATCGCACAAGGATGATCAACAACCCACTAAGCTGTAATGTCCCTCATTTTGAGGCCCGAAACTAAGCTCTACGGATGCTGCAACCATTCATGGTATTAATTTCCGGTGATAAAATGAGATCAGTTAATTATATTTATAACATCAAGAGCATATGAATACAAAGAATTTCTAAACTCATTTTATTAATAACTTTCATGTTTATTACATCTCATTACATAATCCCATCGATTCCACATTCAGAGAAAATATGTATCAACCCACCTTTTTGGACGGTTTAAATTGACAATAAACCACATATGTCGGACTCAAACCATTCAAAAGGGAGGATTGTTATGGTGTAAATAAGAAAAAGCAGAGTAAGAAAGAAAACAAAACATAGAATCTCACAGTAGAATGACAAAATATAATAATCCAATAAACAGTTCATGAAGGTGTTTTACAAATAACATTTGATTACACTTTTACATTACAGAATCAGAGTACGTACAGCAGGAATAAATAAATAATACGGTGGAACAACATGATGCAGTAGAATAAATATAATAAATAATAATAGTACTAAATCTTCGTTTTCGTCCTCCAGAAAAGCAGTCTTCGATACACTGAAAAGCTCAGACTGACCTGAGTGAATTGAAAAGACAAAATACTCGAGTCGGGACTAAAAGATCTTATGTAAGTTAAATCAACAGTAAATAAATATGAGCGTTATGGCATCAGAGATGTTTACAGGTTTTGACATCCCTTATCCAGTTGCTAACGTAAGTGCAATAACTTAAGAGATGTTCGGGATTTCCATTTCCTAAGGATCCGTTAAACTATCTACATACATAGTACAATACGCTATTATAATAGTGTCTACAGTAAAGTAAAGTATTAAAATAGCATTAAGGTATTACCCATATCCCTCTTAACACATTTTTATTTATTCCCGTAGTCTATACAGATACTGTAAGCCCCACCAAACTGATGGGATACTCAGGGAGCACTCCATAGGTACGGTACAAAAAAAACTCATAATGGGCGCGATAAGGCATGTGGTAAGGCATGCAAGGTAAGGCCCAGGGTAGGATACTACCATTTTGCGGATCCAGACTGGTGGTAACACATAGCAGCTACTACCGCCCACCTCGGAACACACTCCCAAAATTAAATCGAGGGATGGTCACCAAATCAATCACAAAGTAATATGGTATCGAAGAAATGTGTCCAATCGGAGGTGCGACCTCACTTGGCCGGCATGGCTCCTGTTTTAGCCACATCAAGATGACCCGAGGGGGTGAGGGCTACGTTAATACCTCATACAGAATCATTCGCCACACCATCCTACTTCATTCTGGAATCTCCACCACATGCACAGTTGTTAAAGTGGTTTTTCGTATTGGCAGAGAGTATGACAATATCTGATCCCGGTCTCTTTAACAACCAACGCTTATTACACACCGGATGGTTCTTTTACATTTCCAAAACCATTTCATATTGATATCAAAATATCATATTCTCAAAAATCATATCACTTTCGAAATCATATTCACTTTCGAAATCATATTTTCAAAATAGGTTAAACCCTCAATTAAAATCATCATATTAACTCAAAATATGTCATTTCACTAGAAAATATCATTTCAAATCCCAACTTAGGTTATAACATCATTTAACCATATTCGCTTTTAAATCCAGGATTAAAATATAAACAATTCAATCTTGCATAGTTTATTTTTAGAAAATAGTTTAGATAGTTTAAAATAGTTTAAAATACTTTAAAATAGTTTAAATGGTTTAAATAGTTTAAAATAGATTAAAGTAGTTTAAAGTAGATTAAAATAGATTAAAATAGATTAAATAATTTAAAATAGTTTAAAATAGATTAAATAATTTAAAATAGATTAAAATATATTAAAATGGTTTAAAATAGTTAAAAAATAGGTTAATGTAGTTTTTAATAGTTTAATATAAAAATGGTTTGATTATTGAAATGGTTTATGTAATAAATATTTTGAAAATCTAAATAAATCCCGATTTAAAATAATACATCTTTAAACAGTTTATATTAAAATAAATAAATTTGAAATTAATATCAAATTAAACTATTTCTTTCATTTTAGCAAATCTGGACCATATCTAGCTTTCAAATCAACAAAATTCAATTTTTATCTTTCAATTCAGATTGTCAATAAACCATTTAAATCTATATCGATTTCAAATCCATGTTTGAACTATAAATTTAAGCTGCTCCAAATTCAACAGATTTCAAAGTTAATTATTCAAACGTTTACAATAACTCAATTTCGATTAATATCATTTATACTTCAAATTTAACATTAAAATTTCAATTTAAATCCTTTAAACAATTCATTAAACCAACTCCAATTTCAACATTTAAAGCTTGGTTTCTTTTTCAAAAATAATTCAGTTTACATAAATCTAATTTTACTTCAGAATACCATTTAATTGGATTCAAAATTAAGAATTTAAAATCAATTAATTTAACCAATCCGGTGTCCGTATATAATTTTCTGCCCTATGGTCAAGTAATACGGATATATATCATTTCAACCACAATAATTTAAATTTACGGGTGTATATCATTTCAACCCGCAATCCCGAATTAAAATTCAAAATCCAAAAATCGCTCGAGTCTATCATTTCAGCCCATAACAATTTTTCCCTAATCTATCAGATCGTTCAGGTATGTATTATTTCAAGACATAGTGATTTTTTCCTAAAATCAAACTAAGGGAACTTACAGTGTGATAACAATATATAAATATAACATCTAGTTATCCAATATCAAAACTAAACATCCATCACAATCATCATTCAAATCAACCAATAAATAACAACAATTTGACTGATTATCATTTACAGGTATTAACTGGCAATTTAAAATTCAAAAAAAATCTAACCCTAATTGAATTTTTCGAGGCAATCTGACCGTCATTTCACCGAACGAACCATACCGATGTGCTCCCCTTGTCCATCACCACACAACAGTACCCCCGAATCGACAAAATCGCTGATCATCAACCACCAAACGGATGGCCGAGAATGTTTTGGCCAATTTCGAACAAACCAAAACCCAATTGCAAAAACGAATAGCAGATTTGAGTTGCGCGCGTCGAGATCTTTCCAATGATATATAATATGACATAGTTTGAGGAGTTTTAATTTTCGATTTGATTTTCATTTGCAATTGAATATAAGAATTAAGGTTTCTGCCATTTGAGAAGGAGGAACAGATAGATGGAGTTGTACGTAATGTAATAAGAAATAGAAAGGCTGCTAGGGTTGAGAAGAATCTATTTAGATAGGCAAGGGCCGGTAAGAAAGAATGATCATATCGAATCGGTTTGAAAGGACAATAATGACCCGAAAAGCCCGTTTCGCTTCCAAAACGAAACTAGGTCATTCCATATATCAAAATAGATGTTTTCGATATTTTTAAATTCAATGGAACAGGTTTCAAGTCCTAATTCCATTATATGAAGAAGTTAGCTTTTAAAATCAGCTTATTTCAAATTGAACTTATTAAATTGATTTCTACGCATTTCGAGCCCGCACGATCAAATGACAAGTCTGATCGCTATGAAACTTAAAATCCTACAAAAATTCACCGTTACGGACCCGATGAAACTGGTTTCGTCGAAATTCGAGATAGTGGCCAAAATGGCTATTTTCACGTTAATTAAATAAATTATTATTAAATTGATAAAATCACTTTTTAAATTCAAATTTAATAACTAACAATTTTTATCATTTTTTATAACCTAGTAATTTATAATCTTTAAAGATAAATTTCAATGTCAAAACCAATGTTAAATATTGCACTAATGATGGTGTTCAATTTCAATAGAAATAAATTCAATTGATTATTATTTTAAATTCCAATAAATCCATTTATTTGATTTTTTTTTCATCTTATTATTCGATCCATTATTACTCTATCAATATAATTAACATTGGTTTACCATTTATTACATCAATATTCTACAGTTATCATTTTAATTCACATTAACTGCAATATTTCAGTAGATTAATTGTAATTGATTTCCAGTTTAATTTCAACAAATTATATAAATAGGTGATAAATAACAATTGTTACCTTTTACTTAATTTGATCACATTTATAAGTTTATTATCTACAAACAAATATAACTACCTACACAGCACTGATTAATTATTCTATATTACCTAATTTCAATTAATTAAGTACAATTTCATTATTAAATACAACATTTGGTTTATTTCCTTATATACACTTTATAACCAATTATAACTTTACAATCATTTCAATTAATTGGAATTACATTAAAGTAGTTATCAATTACCTTAAATTAACATTATTGCATTTCATTCTAGTTATTTTTCTCATTAATAAATCTTAATTTTTTTTTATTTTTCACAACATTAAATTCCAAAACTTATTTAATTAGTAAATTTAATTATCGAAAATTACGGGTCGTTACACTCTCCCCCACTGAAAACTTTTCGTCCTCGAAAAGGCAAAAAAAGGAATTAAGGAATTAATATATTTTATTCAACATATTCAATTTATAAACAATTAATTTACATAATTGAATAATTTAAATAAAATATATTAATTTATAAACAATTAAGTCCTTTCATATTCAAGTTCAATAAAAGTTTGAAAAACATTTCCACTTTCACAAAAAATTTCTAAGTCCAAAATTCACGGAAAATATTGATAGAGTCTCCTTTGTACGGAAAGGTCCAGGAGAAATAATATAATCAATAATAATCATATATATATATCATATTTCAAAATAAACATCCCAAACCAAGGGAAAAACAATATAATATCGCTATAAAACCATGATCCGAAAACGTACCAATTTGTCGGGCAAACAACGCTTATTTATGAAACCAAAAGCAATAGTTATTGCTTCCATAAACCTGTATTTCACTTATATAATCCAAAGAGGTTAATCATTATGTAAAAATAGAAATATTTAAGTTGTTTTAGTTAATAACAAAACAAATCAACACAACATAACTATAGTCACTTACAAACAAAACCATACAATCATCACATGCAATCAAAGTAACCAATCATACATCCATAGCATCCAAAACAAATGGTTTGTTCAGACTCAGAACTTTTAATCATACAAGGGTGATAAATAAACTACCAAGCATGCCCTACACTCAACAGCCTTAGATAATAGCTTAATAGATTATTTATACATCCTTATACAGATAGAATCATCCATTCCCAAACATCCCATAAGCCAAACAACCAATAATTTCAAGTATTATTTAAGTTCATTCTTATTAATCTCCTTTCACATTATTTACTATTCTTCAGTTTCATTCATTCATATAATGATTATTTTATTAATTTAACTTCATTACTTACGAAATTCATTTCCTATTCATTCGTACAATGCAAATTTCTATTAAATTTACATTCATTTACTTACATAAATTATTTCCATTCAATTATTTAAAATAATCAATGAATTCATTATTGAAGGATTACATACATTTTATTGCAGTTTACTTCACATTTATTATTAACTTTGATTTCCTTTTATATAAATATTCATTTGTGAAGCAACTCATACTTAAATTTTTAATTCGTTTTCTTTTCATATTTATTTCTTTCATATATAGTATTCACTTTTACTTTGTAAATGGCTTCAATCTTTAACTTAAGTTTATAATCATATACGTTCAGTGTTCGTTTTTTTCTATTAAATTCAATTACTAGCATCCCAAATTATTAACTTAAGTTTATAACATTCTTATACATCTTAGTTCTTCATTTATAAACATAATTCCATTGAACTCTTTCATTTCCTAAGTTTTACTTGTATAATATTCTATTACATATTCTTATTAACATTTCAACTTTTAATATTTTGGTAAGTTATATATATGTCTTTTAGAATGTAATTGAATGTTACCTAAGTTTATCTTATTCATTTTAGTTAACAAAATGTTTAATAGTTACATTTTCTTATTTTTCATACCTACAAGTTACAAATTTTCAATTTCTTATATATTCCATTAATCACTTAGCATTCAATTTCTTATTTTCCCTTTTAGAAGTTTCCAACTATTAAATGGTTAAGATTTCATTCATTACAATAATTGAAACTGCTAATTTACAGAAACATAAGAACTAAATACTAGGTTCCATTTTCAAATCATTTTAAAATAATATATATAATCATATCCTTTATATATCAAAATCATATTTTGAAAAATTAAGATTTGTTATCAAAACAAACATGTAGTAAAACTACTACAGTGACCTTCCCACTTTGAAACTTGAAAATGAACGTCGATGATGTGTGCACTCATCACTGAAATTATTTTTCAGTGATAGAGAGGGAGTATAGAACTTATTTCCTTTAAAAAAAATTAAACATTTCTTTCAAATCACATTAAAATATTTATAACATAAAATACTTCCAAATACTACTAATATTATATTCCAAAATCTTTTGAAAGCCAAATTCAAAACCCCAAAACTTACATTCTCAGATTTTCAGTTCTTATTTACTTTATTTGTAAATCCTATTCTATAATTTAATATTTATAAAATTCCATTACCTAACAAACAAACATATCACACACAACTATTTCATTTATAAAATTTATTCTTTTATATACAAAATATAATACTAGGTAAAATTATTTCATTTACCTATAATTCAAAACAATATTGTGTCGGTCTGCCCTATTAAGTGTTTAGAAATCCATATCGATATCATAGCGTCCTATGTACCAACCGGAATTTATAAATACTAAACAGAAAAAATTAAAATAATATAAATTTTTTTTTTATAACACTAACAAGTACGATCTCTCATATATACACTCAGACAGACTCATTCTAGGGTATTAATAACCCTATCTCTAATGAGTCAGACCTCACAAAGCTAAGGTTATTGCTAAACCTCGCGCGGATACCAAATGTAACGACCCACCTTTTTGGATGGTTTAAATTGACAATAAACCACACATGTCGGACTCAAACCATTGAAAAGGGAGGATTGTTACGGGGTAAATAAGAAAAAGCAAAGAAAGAAAGAAAACAAAACATAGAATCTCATAGCGGAACGATAAAATATAATAATCAAATAAACAGTTCATGAAGCTATTTTACAAATAACATTTGATTACACTTTTACAATACAGAATCAGAGTACATAAATATAATAAATAATAATAGTACTAAATCTTTGTCTTCGTCCTCTAGAAAAGCAGTCTTCGATACACTGAAAAGCTCAGACTGACCCGAGCGAATTGAAAAGAAAAAACACTCGAGTCAAGGCTAAAAGATCTTATGTGAGTTAAATCAATAGTAAATAAATATGGGTGTAACGGCGTCGGAGATGTTTATGGGTTTTAACATCTCTTATCCAGGGTCTAACGTGCGTGCAATAACTTAAGAGATATTCGAGATTTCCATCTCCTAAGGATCCGTTAAACTATCTACATACATAGTATAATATGCTATTATAATAGTGTCTACAGTAAAGTAAAGTATTAAAATAGCGTTAAGGCGTTACCATATCCCCCTTAACACATTTTTATATATTCCCGTAGTCTATACATATACTGTAAGCCCCACTAAACTGATGGGATACTCAGGGAGCACTCCATAGGTACGGTACAAACCACACTCGTAATGGGCATGATAAGGCATGTGATAAGGCATTCGAGGTAATGCCCAGGGTAGGATACTACCGTTTTCCGAGGGCCCTCTGGCATACAAACCACATTAATTTATATCCCGAACGTCATAGCGTGTAACGACCTAGAATTTTTGTTATTTGAAATTGGAATATTTAATTAATTTTAAATATTTAAAAGTTAATTTTTAACTTGAATTTCAAATATAACTATTTATTTGATAATTTAATTATTGGATTTAATAATTGAATATTGGTTAGATTATTGAATCTTGAGTTTTAAGCTTGATAAAAATAATTTAAAGGTTTATAAAATTTACATTAATAATAATGAAGATAATAAAACTTTTTAAATTGAATTTAAAAGTGATTTGTTCAGTTTTAAAAATATATCATTTGAATTAACGAGTAAAAATAGCCTTCCGGGGCATAGTCTCGGATTTCGACGAAACCAGTTCCATTAGATCCGTAATAGTGTATTATTACCAGATTTGAAAATTCGTAGCATTTGGAGTTATTGTTTGGCTGTACGGGATAGAAACGCGCTAAAATTTATATCGAAAATTCAATATAATATTTGGGTCCAAAAAGCTATCTTCTCCATATGATCGAATTAGGACTCGAAACCTTTTTCATTGCGTTTGGAATAGGAGTATAACATTATGAATGCCTAGCGGCACACCTCAACAGGGGTTTGGGATTTTAAGCTACGAAATCGAGACGATTTGAAATTTAAATAATATACATATATATAATTGACTTGACCTTTTTATTCACATCAGCTGCTTTCTCTCACCTCAAATCACTGTACCCTTGCTGCGTGAAACACATCTCCCTCCCCTTTTTAAAAGCTCACACAAGGTTATAGTAAAAGGAAAAAGGAAAAAAAATGTTCGGAAGAAAAAAAATTATTTCTCCTCGTATACCCAACGAAAAAATACAATTCTTGCTTCTAAATTCTTGTTTTTGCATAAGCTTTGATCTGGTATGCTTTTTGTTGTGTGCGGTCATCTTTGGTGATGATCGATTTTAATGTCGAATGTGGGTTCGAACTAGGGTTCCGTGTTTCAAGGAATTGGCTTGCCAATTCGAGAAATGGAGCTCGTTTTCAAACTCGTGAAGGGAGGAAGCTCTCAGTGGAGAAAATTGGAGCTTGCGATCGAAGATGGGAAGTGCGACATTGCGTGAACATTACATGTCGAAGTGGGTTTGGCTTCGTCGCGTTTCGACCGGGGCACGTGAGGCCGTAATGATGGGGTGCAGCGGAGAGGGGGGGGGAGAAGAATGACGTGGTGGTGGGGTTTGAGTGTGGTTTCGTGTGGTCGATGGCGTGTGCATATGCATGCGTGCAAGAGTTTGGGAAGATACAGGTGTAGGAAGAAGACTGGGAGGAAGAAGGGTACTGTAGCAGTTTGGGTCGGGTTTGTTCTCGTGGGCTTTGGGCCGTTTAACCAAAAAAAAGGAAAAAAAAGGAGAATGCATGCAGATGGAAGCAGAGGAGAGGGAAGAAGTAGATGGTTGGCCGGGTCTTGTAGGTTGGGTGAGTTTTGTTTTTTTTCAAATGAATTTGAGTTTAAATTTAAATTTATTAAATCGAAGAACTTAAAAATGTATAACTCTCATATGCGAGGTCGGACTGGGATGAATCTTTTTGCGTTGGGATCGTAGTGTCATCATCTACGCATAGGAAATGGTTTGGACAAATTTGAAGCTTTTGGAATTTTCAGTAAAATTCAAACGCGTTCGAAATTTATCAGAACCGGAACGCGATGCGACAATAAAAATCAATGTGAGTTAATCTCACTCAATTTTGGATTACTGCAACTAATTTTAAATATTTAAAATTAATTTTTGATTGATTGGTTGAATTGATAAATTATTATCAGTTAAATGAAATGTTATATATAGTAGTATATATATATATATATTGGTAGTTGGATGGATATTCCCGCATATATTTAGCGGATGAGACCCTATGCGCCCCGCATAATAGCGGATGACCCTATATACCGTGATATCCCCACGAAGTGGGATTGGTATTTTTATATTGTGCTAACATATGTAGATGCAGGGATACAGGTTGGAGGGATCCAACTGGATTCCTCAAAAATGTTGAATTAAATTTCATATATATTGATATATGGTCTGTTAGAATAATCTGTGGTAGATTATAGTGTGATTGGAATTTATTGGATGCTAGGGTAGTTGGCCTAGATTTTGGTATTTTTAAATACCAATAATATATGTTTTGAATTTGAAAAAAGAAAAGAAAAAAAAGGGAAATTGGAAGTAAATTATTTATAGTGAAATTTGGATAAATTAAAAGAAATGAATTTGGGAAATTAATAGTTTGATTTTAAATTTGTACTTAATAATTTTGGAATATGGAAAATAAAGATTTTGAAATAATGCAAAAAAAAAGGATTTAAATAATAAAACTTAAGCGATATTTGTTTAAGTGTAAAAAGATTTTAAAATCGAGATTTAAAATAGTTTGGTAAAATAAAAAGAAAAATTGAAATTAAAATATGAAATTGTTATACTAGATCTTTAATAAGATTTTAAAATTATGAAATGGAAGTGGAATCGGAATTTAATGGGGTTTGGAATATAGATGGATTTTTTTTAGAAATTGATTTAAATATGAAATTCAATTTAGAAATCGATTAAGTATTGTGAAACCATTGTAAACGGGAAATGAGACTATGGAATTTATAAACAAGGTTTATAAATAAAGTGAAGTGATTATTAGTGGATAAAGTGAAGTTATAAATTCACAGTGAGGATTTATAAGGAGATGGGTAAATCGGTTTAAAAATAAATGATAGATTTATTTTTAGAAATGTGAAAAGGGAATTTACGGAATTGGAACGTAAATCTAATTGGTGATAAATCGAGACGGATTTATAAATATTAGACTGGCTATATGAGAATTGAAAAATATATTTTATTAAGAAGTTAAGTTTGTTTAAAAAAGGAGGATTTTTAATTATTAACTAGGTAATTTAAAAAGTGTTTAAGAATATTTCAGAAAATTAATTATTTAGTTTTTTTAAATTGTTTTAATTATATTTAATTATTAATTAAGTTAGTTTATAATGGGTTGACATTAAGTTAATTAGTATTTAAGAATTAATTAGTATTATTATTTTAAAGGATAAATTATCAATATTAATATTATATAATAACTTTTATTTAAAGAGTATTTGCCTAAATTTAACTTGGAAATTTATATAGAAATTTCATAAGTATTATTTTGAGGAAATTATTTAATAAAGTTTTCAAAAAGCAATGGTATACTTTCATGGCGAAATCGGAGGCAGAGATTGCCTGCAGTTAAGTTTTGGATTTCTCTGGGATAGAAACGTAACCATTGAGTTGTGAATCCATGGTTGATACCTTAGTGGTACTTTCCTTATTATTTTAAAGGGTTTTCAAATATTTTTGAAAAGGATAGTTTGTGAATATACTAAATTTGATAAGATAAGTACATACTTTTGGATAAAGGGATTTAATTTATTTAAAATTCAAATTACATGAGACTTGGTGTTTTTCGGTGGAAATGGAATCTTTGATTGTATGGTTGTTTATTTGATAGTTAAATTACCGACTATCAAATCTGGACCCAAAATATAACTTTGGGAATATCTGGAAGAAACACGGGAATTATGTGGTATAGTTACCGTTCGAGGTGCTATACTGTACTTATAAACTCGTTTCGTTCTTCTAGGACGATGATAAGGAAATACGTCCACTAATGGTTAGGTGGTGATCTCCGATCTTATTTTCGTCTGTTTATTTCCTAAAGAACTGGGGTTGAGTTTACCGGAACTATCGAACGTTGTTTCGAAGAGACCCGGATTGGATATGTTATCCGAAAACCACTTTGATTAAACAAGTATGTTTTCGAAGTGAAAAAAAGAGCATGGAGTCGAAGATGGAGCAGTGAAGTGCAAAGGCTAATCGCTACTAATCCTGAGGATTTTTTCAAAATGGATGTAGTAGGAATAGTGCCTTTGGATTCCTTCAGACCCAGAACGGACTTGTATGGATGAATGCTATCAGTACATTGTCATTGGAGGACAATGAGTATTCTAAGTGAAAATTCCTTAAAGAGGTAATCGTAGCCTCTAGCCTCATCAACCGGGAATGACTGAAAATCAGGGGAGATGTAGCAAGGCTAAGTGGGTCACACCCATTTAGGCTATGTTTATCACCTTTCTAGATACCCTCGGATATTATTAATATGGTGTGCAGAAGAACTCGGAAAGGGTGGGAACACCCGGGTGATAGCATATTCAGTCTATCCAAGTTAAGGGTAGTCTGGTCTTGTGTTGCAGGGGATCCCGGCGTGGTCCTCGGTACAATTTTCTAGACGTGTACTGTGATAGGTGGTACCCTAGTGCCTAGTCATTCGTATTGAATCCATTCTCCAATACGTACCTTTACGGTTTTGGTTGTAGAGCCTAGTATGCTCGAATTTAATTAATGTAACAATTTCAGCTATTTGAATAAGTATTTGTACTTAGACACTATTATAATGTCAGAGGATTTGATATGAAATGTTTCGGTTATCGTAAGGTAAAAACCCGTCATGTTTATGTGTGGCGTGGTCTTACGAGATACCTTTGATTTTCAAAGGATTTTGATAACTTTAATAATTCAAATTGAGTGTGTTTTCACATGCTGGTTTTCCAGACTGACTCTGGTGTTGTTTTATTACAATGCTCGGTCAGACCGAGTATTACATATACAGGATAGGAAGCTATGGAGCTCAGGAGACGAGCTGAATGACGAAGACGTATTACACGTATTTGATTTTATTCCGCTATGTATTGTAGGCTGTATATTCAGCATTTGTGAGGACAATTTATTATAACTGTCCGGTATTGAGTTGTTGATGTGTTGTACTCTGATGTTGTAATGTATAAATAACAGTTATAGTTCTTTTTGTATAAAGACCAGTTGTTATCTGTTATATATTGTTCCGCTGCGATTGTGAGATTCTGTGTTGTTATTTCTATTTTCTTCTTCTACCCCTTTCTCCTTTTCTCTTACGATCTGGTATTTCCGACATTCGATTGCTCGGCATGTAATACAGTGAACGTATTGATGTCGATTTTCGAACGTCGAAAATCCAGGCCGTGACACTTGGTATCAGAGCTGAAGGTTAACCGAGAACCTTGGCTTTAATGGGGTAACTCATTAGAGATAGGGTCAATAGTACCCTAGAATGAGTTTGAGTGTATTAATAGATATGAGCATGTATTTGTTAGTGAATATAAAATTGTTTTATATTGTGTTGATTGATATATTGAGTGGCTTATGGATTCTGGTCAATACGAGTAATTAACATTATGGATAGGGTTCTCTAAACACTATAACAGAACAATTCGACGCGGTATTGTTTGAAATGGGGTAAATGAAATAATTTTACCCAAATTATTTTTATATAAGAAAGAAATATTTTTTTAGAAATTATAATATTTATATATGGCGTGCTTGATTGTTAGGAAATGATAATATTAAACTATTATCATTTGTTGCTCTGGTGATTGAATAAAAATTGATATTATAATCAAAGGTTAAGAAAAGATTTCGTATAACGAAATGAAATTACGTGGATGTGATTTTGTAAATGTGATTTATAATTTGGAATGAAATGGAATTCCAGAGGCATATTTGAAAATGATTTATAAAGGAATCAAAAGATGGAAATTTGGGAATTTAATTCCCGTTGGTTTTGAAATGTTTTTCAAAGTCTTGGAAAATAATAGCGATATTATCTGGAGAATATTTTTGAATTGGAAATATGTAAAATTGTTTCTAAAGGAATAAAAACACTGAACTCACTTGAGTCGTTGGAAAATAATTTTGATGATGATCGCGACATAATTGGTGTTCATTTTTGAGTCTCTAAGGGAGGAATTGCTACCTTAATGATTTGCAATTGGAGTTTTGTTTTGGAAAAACCGATTTGAATTTGAAATTCAAACTAATGATTTGATATAACAAAGGATTTGGGTATATATGATTTCAAAAATGATTTTGAAATGTTTAAGAAATAGCTTAAAACTCTGGGATTTTCATGTTTATTAAAATATGAGAAGATAAGTTTGATAACTTATAAAAGTTTGAAATTTGATTCGGAAAGGAAATTAAACTTGAATTAAGTTAAATAAAAGGGAATTTTGAAAATCTAGCTTAAGTGGGCTAAATAAAATAATTATTGAAAATAAAATTTGTTAAGATTGAAAATAAATGTGTGGATGAACTAATTAATTTAATTAGTAAGTAAATAGCATTGAAATTGAATTTGATTGGAAATGGATATAAACTAAAGTGGTGTGGTGGTAATTAATATAAAAAGTTGTATAAAATATTTATAATGGACTTAAGAAAAATTTGACGAGGAAATTCTTAAGAGATAATTGGTATTGGAAAATATGACAAGTAAAAATTTGAATGCAGATCAAATAAAGGTAAATAACTGAAAGTGGAAAATTGGAAGTGAATGAAATAAATGTGAATAAAAGAATTTGGGATAGCTAAGAATAAATTGGAAATAAATACGTAAGTTGTATGTATATTATTTATTCGCATAATGGCTTGATCCAGATTCGAGCACAGAATTTCGAGATAGTTTATATCGATCCGAGTTAGGATTTTTCAGTCGATTTTCGACGGCGAACACCAGATATGGATTTTTGATTGATTCTGAGATTCTCTATCATAGTATACGGCTATGCAAGGAGAATGATGGTTTCTAATCAAGAAACCAGAACTGAGTCCGCACTAGAGAGTCGTGTGAACGATACTAGTTCGAAAGTGAAATTGTGTGATCGAGTGAGCGATTAGAGTTGATATTGCGTACAGATGATATATGTACATCGTACGGGTGTTGATGAAATAAATATTGGAAATATAAAATTCTGAATAAAATGATTTGAATTGTATGATTGGATACTATTGGTAAGTAAGATGCAGATATTTAAAAGCAAAAGCTAAATTGATGTCTTCGATTTCAGAAGTAAAATTTGATTGCCCGACAAAAAGGTACATGTTTAAATTGTTGTTTGAAATTAATGATTTTATGATTGAGCCACTTAGCTTTTGTTTTCTTTTGATGATTTGGGCCCGTAGTGGCGTTTTGTAGTTTTTCAGATCTAGCCGAGCAAAGGAGACGCTGGTGAAATTTTTCGAGAAATTAAGGAGTTAGAAAAATTTTGAAGAAAATTTTGATAATTTAAAATTTGGTTTTAAATTATAATTTGAATGATTGAGGGGATAATATTAGTTGTAATCTATGGATGAATTTGGGAATTAATGAAGGTGGTATTGTGTTTTCAATAAATTGATTTCAGAAAAGTTGTTTCGACTGATTGGTTTTGGGAAAGTAAATGGGTTTTGGACCATTCTTCTTACCTAGCAATTTCGAGGATGAAATTCTTTTAAGGGGGGAGGAATGTAATGATCCAGAATTTTGGTTATTTGAAATTGGAATATTTTATTGATTTTAAATATTTAAAAGTTAATTTTTAACTTGAATTTCAAATATAACTATTTATTTTATAATTTAATTATTGGATTTAATAATTGAATATTGGTTAGATTATTGAATCTTGAGTTTTAAGCTTGATAAAAATAATTTAAAGGTTTATAAAATTTACATTAATAATAATTAAGATAATAAAACTTTTTAAATTGAATTTAAAAGTGAATTGTTCAGTTTTAAAAATATATCGTTTGAATTAATGAGTAAAAATAGCCTTTCGGGGCACAGTCTCGGATTTCGACGAAACCAGTTCCATTGGATCCGTATATGGTGTATTATTAATGGATTTCAGATTTCGTAGCATTTGAAGTTATTGTTTGACCGTACGGGATAGAAACGCGCTGAAATTTATATCGAAAATTCAATATAATATTTGGGTGCAAAACGCTATATTCTCCATACGATCAAATTAGGACTCGAAACCTTTTCCATTGCATTCGAAATAGGGGTATAACATTATGAACGCCTAGCGGCACGCCTCGATAGGGATTCGCGATTTTAAGCTATAAAATCGAGACGATTTGAAATTTAAATGATATATATATATAATTGACTTGACCTTTCTATTCACATCAGCTGCTTTCTCTCACCTCAAATCACTGTACCCTTGCCATGTGAAACACATCTCCCTCCCCTTTTTAAAAACTCATGCAAGGTTACAGTAAAAGGAAAAAGGAAAAAACGTTCGAAAGAATTTTTTTTATTTCTCCTCATATACTCAACGAAAAAAATCCAATTCTTGCTTCTAAATTCTTGTTTTTGCATAAGCTTTGATCTGGTATGCTTTTTGTTGCGTGCGGTCAACCTTGGTGATGATTGATTTTAATGTCGAACGTGGGTTCGAACTAGGGTTCCATGTTTTAAGAAATTGGCTTGCCAATTCGAGAAATGGAGCTCGTTTTAGAACTCATGAGGGGAGGAAGCATCTCAATGGATAAAATTGGGCTTGCGATCGAAGATGGTAAGTGCGACGTCGCGTGAACAGTACAGGTCGAAGGGGGTTTGGCTTCGTCGCGTTTCGACCGGGCACGTGGGGCCGTAATGATGGGCTGCAGCGGGGAGTGGGGGAGAAGAGTGATGTGGTGGCGGGGTTTGACTGTGGTTTCGTGTGGTCGATGGCGTGTGCATATGCACGTGTGCACGAGTTTGGGAAGATATAGGCGTAGGAAGAAGACTGGGAGGAAGAAGGGTATTGTAGAAGTTTGGATCGGGTTGTTCTCGTGGGCTTTGGGCCGTTTAACCCAAAAAAAGGAGACTGCAGGCAGATGGAAGTAGAGGAGAGGGAAGAAGTAGATGGTGGGTCGGGTCTTGTGATGTTGGGTGAGTTTTTCTTTTTTTTTAAATGAATTTGAGTTTAAATTCAAAATTTATTAAATCGAAGAACTTGAAAATGTATAACTCTCATATGCGAGGTCGGATTGGGATGAATCTTTTTGCGCTGGGACCGTAGTGTCATCATCTACGCATAGGAAATGGTTTAGACAAATTTGGAGCTTCTGGAATTTTCAGTAAAATTCAAACGCATTCGAAATTTATCAAAACCGGAACGCAAAGCGACAATCAAAATCAATGTGAGTTAATCTCACTCAATTTTGGATTACTACAATTAATTTTAAATAGTTAAAATTAATTTTTGATTGATTGGTTGAATTGATAAATTATTATCATTTAAATGAAATGTTATATATAGTAGTATATATATATATATATATATATATTGGTAGTTGGATGGATATTCCCGCATATATTTAGCGGATGAGACTCTATGCGCCACGCATAATAGCGGATGACCATATATACCCCGATATCCCCCTTAAAGTGGGATTGGTATTTTTATATTGTGCTAACATCTGTGGATGCAGGGAAACAGGTCGGAGGAATCCAATTGGATTCCTAAAAAATGTTGAATTAAATTTCATATATATTGATAAATGGTTTGTTTGAATAATCTGTGGTAGATTATAGTGTAAATGGAATTTATTAGATGCTAGGGTAGTTGGCCTAGATTTTGGTATTTTTAAATACCAATAATATATGTTTTGAATTTGAAAAAAAAGAAAAAAAAGGAAATTGGAAGTAAAATATTTATAGTGAAATTTGGATAAATTAAAAGAAATGAATTTGGGAAAAATAAATAGTCTGGTTTTAAATTTGTACTTAATAATTTTGGAATATGGAAAATAGAGATTTTGGAATAATTTAAATAAAAGGATTTTAAATAATAAAACTTAAGCGATATTTGTTTAAGTGTAAAAAGATTTTAAAATCGAGATTTAAAATAGTTTGGTAAAATAAAAAGAAAATTCGAAATTAAAATATGAAATTGTTATACTAGATCTTAAATAAGATTTTAAAATTATGAAATAGAAGTGGAATCGGAATTTAGTGGGTTTGGAATATAGTTGGGTTTTTTAAAAATTGATTTAAAAATGAAATTCAATTTAGAAATTGATCAAGTATTGTGAAACCATTGTAAATGGGAAATAAGACTATAGAATTTATAAACAAGGTTTATAAATAAAGTGAAGTGATTATCAGTGGATAAATTGGAGTTATAAATTCACGATGAGGATTTATAAGGAGATGGGTAAATCGGCTTAAAAATAAATGATATATTTATTTTTAGAAATGTGAAAAGGGAATTTACGGAATTGGAACGTAAATCAAATTTGTGATAAATCGAGACGGATTTATAAATATTAGACTGGCTATATAGGAATTGAAAATTATATTTTATTGAGAAATTAAGTTTGTTTAAAAAATGGAGGATTTTTAATTATTAACTAGGTAATTTAAAAAGTGTTTAAGAATATTTCAGAAAATTTATTATTTAGTTGTTTTAAATTGTTTTAAGTATATTTAATTATTAATTAAGTTAGTTTATAATGGGTTGATATTAAGTTAATTATTATTTAAGAATTAATCAGTATTATTATTTTAAAGGATAAATTATTCAATATTAATATTATATAATAACTTTTATTTAAAAAGTATTTGCCTAAATTTAACTTGGAAAGTTATATAGAAATTTCATAAGTATTAATTTGAGGAAATTATTGAATAAAGTTTTCGGAAAGTAATGGTATACTTTTATGGCGAAATCGGAGGCAGAGGTTGCCTGTAGTTAGCAGAGGTTGCCTGCAGTTATGTTTTGGATTTCTCTGGGATAGAGACGTAACCATTGAGCTGTGAATCAATGGTCGATACCTCAGTGACACTTTCCTTATTATTTTAAAGGGTTTTCAAATATTTCTGAAAAGGATAGTTTGTGAATATACTAAATTCGATGAGATAAGTACATACTTTTGAATAAAGAGATTTAATTTATTTAAAATTTAAATTACATGAGACTTGGTGTTTTTCAGTGGAAATGGAATCTTTGATTTTATGGTTGTTTATTTGATAGTTAAATAACCGACAATCAAATCTGGACCCAAAATATAACTTTGGAAATATCTGGAAGAAACATGGGAATTATGTGGTACAGTTACCGTTCGAGGTGCTATACTGTACGTATAAACTCGTTTCGTTCTTCTAGGACGATGATAAGGAAATCCGTCCACTAACGGTTAGGTGGTGATCTCTGATCTTATTTTCGTTTGTTTATTTCCTAAAGAACTGGTGTTGAGTTTACCGAAACTATCGAACGTTGTTTCGAAGAGACCGGGATCAGATAAGTTATCCGAAAACCACTTTGATTCGACGAGTATGTTTTCGAAGTGAAAACAAGAGCATGGAGTCGAAGATGGAGTAGTGAAGTGTAAGGGCTAATCGCTACTAATCCTGAGGATTTTTACAAAATGGATGTAGTAGGAATAGTGCCTTCGGATTCGTTCAGACCCAGAACGGACTTATACGGATGAATGCTATCAGTACATTGTCATTGGAGGACAATGCGTATTCTAAGTGAAAATTCCTTAAAAAGGTAATCATAGCCTCTAGCCTCATCAACCGGGAATGATTGAAAATCAGGGGAGATGTCGCAAGGCTAAGTGGGTCACACCCAATTAGGGTATGTTTATCACCTTTCTAGATACTGTAACGACCCTGAATTGTTGACATTTGAAATGTGAATATTTAATTGAGTTTAAATATTCGAATGATAGTTTAATTTAAAATTCAAATATTAGAACGAATTTGGCAATTTAATTATTGAAATTGGGTAAAAATTTGAATCTTCGGTTCTAAGCTGATTAAAAATATTTTCAAGGCTTAGAAAATTTATATTGATAATTCTGAAGGTAATAGAACTTTCAGAATTGAATTTGAAACTGTTTTGTTCAGTTTTGAATTTTATCGTTTAAATCGATATCTAAAAATAGCGTTCCGAGGCATAATCTCAAAATTCGACGAAACCAGTTCCATCGGATCCGTAATAGTGTATTATTATCGGATTTAAATTTTCGTAATGTTTGGAGTGATCGTTTGGCCGTACGATAGGCAAACGCGCTGAAATTAAATCGAAAATTTAATATTATAACTGGTCCAAAAAAAGCTATCTTCTCCATACGATCGAATTTGGACTCGAAACCTTTTCCATTGCGTTCGGAATAGGCGTATAGCATTATAAACGCCCAGCGGCACGCCTCGATAGGATATCAAAATTTTGAGTTGCATTTTCGAGATAATTTGAATTTAAAATTTAAATTAAATAATATATTTATATACTTAGTCAACCCAGCAGAGATTCTTTCCCTAGCCTGTTTTCTTTCTCCATCACAACTTTTTCTCTTCAGCTTTTTCAGAAGCACTGCAGCCTTCATTCTCACGCAAGGCATCTCCCTTTAGAATTCTCAGCTGAGCATCATTCTTTTAAATCAAAAATAAAATAAAATGAAGGAAATAGAAAATGGCCGAAGCCTCCCAGAGGAAAAAAATATAACAATAACGAAATTGATTCGTTCATAGCAGAACTGTGCGCGCGTGGAGGGATCTACGTCAACGTGAGCAGATCGATTCGAGCTGGTCAGGGAAATCACGAGATCTAAGGTCGCGATTAGGCGAAGAGGGAGGCGCTCGCACGTACGCGTGTGTGGGCACGTGGGGATTCGTGATGGCGGTAGGCGGCGACGTGCATGAAGATGTGAAGCCTGGGTTGGCAATCGTTTGGAGCACGATGATGTCGCAGTTTGAAAATTCACGATGGTCGATGGAAGAGTTTGGGTCGTGGCTGTGCGCGCGATTGATGGTCGGAGCCAGGATTGGGGTTTCGATCTGGGTTCGTCAATGAGGTATTCGAACTACACTTTTTCGATTTAATCTTGGTTACAGTGAAGTACATTATTTTTGTTAATCACAAAATATATACATGTTAACAGTGATTATATATATATATATATATAGATTGGAAATTTTATATATAGGCAGTTTTTAAATTCTTAAGTAAGTATGGGAGGGAAAATGTTTTCTGCTGTTTTGTTAATTACAGAATTTGAATTCATAAATATGCAGATTTTCAATATATAGGAATAAGATTTTGAAAAGAAAAAAATAGAAATTTCAAAGGTGTTTAGAGAATTTATATAAAGTTGATTTTGGGATCTTTATGAATTATTTTATAAACATGTAAAATAAGTTAAAATAAAAAAATAAATGGTGGTTAATTGTTTGATTTATTCAAGTATTAATAAATCATATAAAATGTTTACACAAGGTTTGGAACCGTGAAGAAATGGTCAAAATGGAAATGGGATTGCAAATTAAAGCAAAGGTGAGATCTTCTCACTCAAATGAAAGTTGGATTTTCAGTTATTGATTGCTGTTTGGATTTTGATAGTATATATAGTAATATATAGCAATATATATATATTGGAATATGTATATATTGGTGATTGATTTTCCCGCACTATATAGTGGATGAGACCTTATGCGTCGCATAATAGCGGATGATATTTTATAAATCCCATATACCGCAATATTCCACCTCGAAGTGGAATTGGTATTGTGCTAACATTTGTGGATGCAGGGAAACAGGTTGGAGGGATCCAACTGGATTCCTCAAATTATATGAATTTGTTTCATATGTTGTATGAATTTGTTTCATATGCTTTGTGATGATTTAATTATAATATGTTAATGATTATATTTGTGATTGAATTGTTGAAGGCTATAATTTAGCCGAATGTATTTTTGGTATCGTTGGATACCAGAAATAAATAAAATTGGGTTTTTGAAATTAAAGTTGGGATTTTTAGTAAATCCCTTTTGAAAGAATTGGTTGAATTTCAAAGAAGGAATTTAAAAGCATAAAGTTGATTTTCGAAATCTTATCGAATTATTTCTAAAATATGGGAAAAGATTTTTATAAATGGACTTTGAATAGTATTATTCGAAAGTTGGAAAATTTATTTAAAATGGAATTTTAGATGGTTTGGAAGAGATAAAGGAATTTATTTTAAAAAGTGATAAATTTGTTTGAAATCCAATTGATAACTTATTTGATATTTGAAAATAAATCTTTGAGAAATTGATATGAAAATTTATTTGATGTTGAATGAAAAAATGGATTTGTGTTGAATATTTGGAAATCGATTTGTAAAAAGATTTGGGATTGAAATAAACTTAGAAATCAATTTATAATTGATTTGGGGTTGAAATAAATTTAGAAATAAATTTGAAATTGATTTGGTGTTTGAAAGTGAATATTTGGAAATTTAAATTCACAGTTGGAATTTATAAAGGAAAGGGAAATTTGTTTTAAAATAAACACTGAATTATTTTAAAGTGTGGAAATAAATTCATAGATTTGGGATGTAAATTTGAAATAAATCGATAAGGATTTATTTAATTGGTTTAAATGAAAGTGATTTGAAATTTGTTTTCAAATGGTTGAAGTGTAAACCATATCTCGCGAAGATATTTGAAATTTAATAATTTGGGAAAATTATTTAAATTGGTTGATTGTTGTGAATGTTGTTGATAGTTAATTAACCGACTATCAATATTTCCCTTTGAAATGGCACTTGAATTTGTTTTTTAAAAACAAACGCTCATTATTCGGTTAAGCCGGGAGAGGACTTTGTGTCATATAGCCCATTCCGAATAGTGATACGCCGTGAATGGATAATATTTGAAGACCGGTGTGAAGACCGGGTATTTTAGAAAATGAAAGGACAACCTGTCTAATGTCTCTACACCGAGTTGCTCCGGTATAGAGATTTATATCACTCTTCTTGTGATGGGAAGTCCGGACGTGATTAGTGAATACCCGGATTGCAAGGGCTTCTTTGGAAGTTCCTTCGGTTCCGTTCGATCCCGGAACGGACTTGTATGGATGTGTGTCAGACGTTACACTTTGAGATGTAAAGCTGGTTTCTATCAAATACATTTCTATTGGTGGCGGAGAATTTATTCTCTTAGCTTAACACCCTTCTCTGAGACGTACGAGCTCAGAGGTTATGTAGTTGATGGTTACTAGTGATACATTCCCAATTTGGTAATGTGGCATACGAAGTGCTGTTGATCAAAGCATGGCTTTGTGAAAAAGCGTAGCTTTGTGGACGAGACTTCGTCGAGCCTCACAACCCGGTAATGGTCGAAACAGGAATGTTGCGGCAAGGTTTTTAGGGGTCGTGCCCCTAGGGTATGTCCATTTCCTTCTGGATAAAAGGTGATATCATGGTATAGAGCCTAGATATTTTACCTATGTTGATGCTGCAAATTTATTATACTTTGTGGTTGAGGATCCTCGGATAAAGGTCGGTAACGACCGGGGGATGGCATACTTGTGTATTAGTTATCTAGTTACAGCTGTACAGCATGAGATAGCTTCGGTGTGTTGGTTACCTAGTTACAGCTATACAGCGTGAGGTAGCGTCGGCCTTGTGTTTGCAAAGATCCGGTTAGGTTCTCGGGGCGTCTTTCCAGAGGCATTTCCATTTCGGTGTAAGGAAGTTCCTTTGCCTGACCATTTGTTGGAAATCCAAAGAAACAATACGCGCCCTGTACGGTTTTAGTTGTATAACCTGCTATGGAATGTGGCGGTAACCTGCTATTGAACATAGTAGCTATAGTAGGCATAAGGGTGAAATGTCTATGCTGGCTAAGATTAATATTATACTTTCGAAATGTTTTCTACACTATGCACTAGTAATAATATCCAATGATTTTGCGTAGTAAGCATGTTTAACTATCATAAGAAGAAATCTCCTCCAATTATGCGTTTGCATTGTGTGTGTGACGGGAGGTCTTATGGTAGTTTTGATGCAGCGCGAGCTACAAAAGTACAAGGCGTAAGTCACTCATGACTTAACGGAGAAGCTATAGGTCGCTCACGACCTAACGAGGGGGAGTCTAAAGCATCCAAACGACCTAGCGCCTCCAATCTCTTAAGTCGCTCGGTAAATTTAGGTCGCTCACGACCTAGTAAGGATGACACAGACCAAGTCTTAGGTCGCTCACGACCTAACAACAATTTAGGTCGCTCACGACCTATGGAGGATCGCTCACGAGTCAACAAGGTACCGGAGCAAGGCGATGAAGCAAATTATGCGGAGGAAGGGAACCTACGACCTATGATAGGTCGTATACGATCTAACGAAGGAGGCATGCAGAGTTGTTCAGGAGTTTTAGGTTGCTCACGACCTAAGTTAAGTTGCTCTACGACCTACGACCTAGTCAGATCGCGTGAAGATGCTGTGTCCTTAGGTCGTGAGGCCTTAGGTCGTCCAGATTAGGTCGCAGGATTGAGCTACGACCTATGATAAGTCGTTAGGAGCATTAGGTCGCTGAAGATTGAAGCCATGGATTCCTATGCCGCTTTACTCTCTACCGTTGATTCTTTAAGTCGCTGATGGATGAAGATATGTCGCATATTTTTAAGTCGCTCACTGATGATAAGTCGTTCAAGTGTTAAGTCGTGAACTTTTAGGTCGTTCCCGACCTATGTGTTGTAAAGTGCTGTGTTGTATTTTTCGTATGTTGTAATCTTTTAGGTCGTTTGTTTTTAAGTCGTGTACTTTGTTAGGTCGCGTCTGTTTTTAGGTCGCACCATTTTAGGTCGTAGGTCGTTCACGACCTAAGTGTTGTCAATTTTTCTGTTGTGTTGAGTTGTAGCCTATAAATAGGCATGTGTGGCCATTTGTAAAGGTTGTTGATTTTTGAATAAAATTCTTGTTTGTTAGCTTTGTGCTTTCAATTAAATCGGTAGTTGAGTGTAATCTCCTATCTCCACCTTCGACATTCGAGTGCGCTCGAATCTTCGATCATTGAAGCCAATTCGCGGAATCAAGTGCACTTGATCAACGCTCGAAGAATTGTAGATCTCTCTTCACGGTATCGTGCGCGATCAATGTGTCAGAGATAGCTAGAATTCGGTATCTTCGGATCAACGAATTTGGGCCTTTCAATATTTCTCAATCCACCGATTGCTACTTTCATCGAATCTATCTTGTTTGTATAATTCGCTGCATCAGTTTGGTATCGGAGCTTGTTTTAGCCAATCATAGCTAAATCGAGTCTTGGAGCCAATTCTTTTGAAGGATTTGAAGTCGAAGTGTTGGATCGTGCCATTTGATCAAGGCCGAGAGCAAGAGTAGGAGTTGTTCGACTTTGTATTGAAGTTTGGAGATCGGATCCATATCTTTTGGAGAAGTTGTGTTCATCGTGTTCATCGTCGAGTGCAACAAGAGTGAAGTTTCTGATCCATTTCACTTTGGATCAAAAGTTGACAAAGTGTTTGATTTTGGGCCGTGGAAGTATTTGCACGCCAAGAGGAATTTGAACTGTGCCGGTTAAGCCGTGTCTTGTTGAAGCCGAGTGGAGATAAGTCCTGAACCATCAATTCCGAGCTATTGAGCTTGTGCGAGCTTGAGTTAGGTCGTTCGTGGGCCAAACCGAGCTAGAGTTGAAGTTTTTGAAGTTTTGAAGTTTGAATTTATTGAAGCATTTGTGAAGTTTCAAATCATGCCGCCGAGAAGAGCTAATCGCCATCAAAACATTGAAGCATTATATCAAAGAGAAGAGGCCGATGAGATGGAGCAAAGAATTAATGAAAACTTTAATGAAAAGCTTAATGAAGGGATTGGTCGATTAGAGAAGATGATGTTGGAGATGAATCAAAATCAGAGATGGGTTTCACCTGAATCTAATCATGGGAGAAGCAGAGTTTCACCACATTCAAATCGAGAGAGAAGTATCGATAGTAATCATAGAAGTATGGATCGAGATTCGTATAGAAATGTTGGTGATCGGAATGTAAGTGGTCGAGATCGGAGGGATGGAGATCGAAGGGATGTTGGTGGTAGACGTGATGGTAGTAGAGATGTTGGTGGTCAGGATCGACATCGATATACATCTGTTTTTGAAGAGGAGTATGACGGTGGTAGTGTTCGAGGACAAGGACGAGGTCAAGGAAGAAATTATCCTGAGTATGATCACAAGTGGGAGTCGAGGATGAAAACTAAAATTCCTGAATTCAAGGGTGGTATGCAAGCGGAGGAGTTTCTAGATTGGGTGGCTAATGTTGAAGAGATTTTTGACTTCAAGGAAGTTCCAGAACAACGTAGAGTGAAGTTGGTTGCTACAAGGTTGAGAGGTAGAGCTTTGGCGTGGTGGTAGCAAACTAAACTTACATGTGAATGAATGGGGAAGTCAAATGTTGAATCTTGGGAGAAGATGAAGAAATTGATGAAAGCAACGTTCTTACCTTACAATTATCAATCTCTGATGTATCAACATTTGCAGAACTTGAGGCAGGGCACAAAAACTGTTAATGATTACGCAGATGAGTTTTATCAGCTTATTGCGAGGAATGATATTATGGAAACAGAAGAGCAGCTGACGGCTAGATTTGTTGGAGGGTTGAGAATGCAGATACAGGATATGGTGAATATGTTTGATCGCAGATCTGTCGCTGAAGCACATCAGAAAGCTCTAGCTTGGGAGAAGCAGGGAAGGAGAGGAGGTGGTGTGTTTACAAATTCCAACAATCAAGTGAAGGGTGTTAGTCCTAGTGTTCCTAAATCTGTCAATAATCCAATAGTGAAGGAGGTTGAGAAGGCGAAGGTTAACAATGGTTTCAAATGCTACAATTGCCAGGAGATGGGACATAAAAGCAATGAGTGTCCAAATCCTAAGAAGCGAGTGATGGTTGCTGAAGCTGAGGATGAGGATGAAGAAGCTGAATGTTCTAATTCATTACCGGTTGAGGAGGAAGAATTGTTGTTTGGAGATGATGGTTATACATTAATGATGAGGAGGAATTGCTTAACACCGAAGCAGGAGGAAGAGACTAGCTGGTTGAGGAGTAACATCTTTCAATCAACGTGCACTATCTTGGGAAGGGTTTGCAAATTTGTTATTGATGCTGGAAGCTGTGATAATATAATATCGACAGAAGCTGTGAAGAAGTTATCATTGAAGATAGAGAAGCATCCGAAGCCTTACAAGTTAGCTTGGTTGAGGAAAGGTGGGGAGGTGAAAGTTAGTCGAAGAGCTTGTGTTAATTTCTCAATTGGAAAGAAATACAAAGATGAAATCTGGTGTGATGTTGTGGACATGGACGTATGCCATTTGTTGTTGGGGAGACCGTGGCAGTATGATAGGGCGGTGCAACATGATGGGCGTACAAACAGTTATAGTTTTATGTTTGAAGGCATGAAAATTACTTTGGTTCCCAAAAAACGACAACAAGAAGAAAGTAAGTTGGAAGAGATTGAAGAGCTTAAAACTTTGCTATCTTTGAAGGAGTTTGTTAAGGAGGTAGAAGAGGAGCCTGAAGTATACTTGTTGATTGGACGGGAAAGTCATGAAGTGGTGGAGATACCTGAGGAAGTGAAGCCAGTGCTGGAAGAGTTTGACGATGTATTTCCAGAGGAGTTGCCAACGGAGTTACCGCCATTGAGGGACATTCAACATCAAATTGATCTTGTTCCAGGAGTTGTGTTACCTCATAGAACACACTACAGAATGAGTCCAAAAGAGCATGAAGAATTGCGAAGGCAGGTGGGAGAATTGCTTGAACAGGGGCGTGTGCAGGAGAGTTTAAGTCCTTGTGCTGTACCAGCTTTATTGGTACCCAAAAAGGATGGGACATGGAGAATGTGCACTGACAGTCGAGCATTGAATAAAATTACTGTGAGATATAGATTTCCAATGCCGAGGTTGGATGACTTGCTAGATCAATTGAGCGGAGCTACTATCTTTTCGAAGATTGATTTGAAGAGCGGATATCATCAAATTCATATCAGACCAGGAAATGAGTGGAAGACTGCTTTTAAAACCAGGGAGGGTCTATACGAATGGTTGGTAATGCCATTTGGCTTATCAAATGTGCCGAGTACATTTATGCGGGTGATGAATCAAATTTTTAGACCATTCATTGGGAAGTTTGTGGTGGTATATTTCAATGATATTCTGATATATAGTGGAAGTCCGGAGGAACATTTGAAACATCTGAGGGAAGTGTTGATGGTATTGCGATAAGAACAATTTTATGCTGCAACAAAGAAATGCGTATTCATGACGCATAGTGTTTTATTCTTGGGATATATTGTATCAGAGGAAGGAATACAGGTGGACCGGAGTAAAGTTGAGGCGATTAGAGATTGGCCGCAACCCAAGACGATAACAGAGGTTCGGAGTTTTCATGGGTTGGCTTCATTTTATAGAAGATTTATTCCACACTTTAGTAGTGTGATGGCGCCTGTTACAGATTGTATGAAGGGTAAACAGTTTTAATGGTCAGAGGAAGCAGGGGATGCTTTTGGGAGGATCAAGGAGTTGCTGACGTCTGCACCAATTCTAGTATTACCAGATTTTCAGTTGTTGTTTGAGCTACACATTGATGCGTCAAAGGTTGGGATTGGAGGAGTATTGAGTCAGAGGGGACGCCCGATTGCATATTTCAGTGAGAAGTTATCAGGAGCGAAGATGAGATATAGTACATATGATGTGGAATTTTATGTTGTTGTGCAGGCTATTAAACACTGTAGACACTATCTATTTCAGAATGAGTTTGTTCTTTACACTGATCATGAGGCGTTAAAGCATTTACAAGGGCAAGACAAGATTTTAGCGAGACATGCATCATGGATTGCATATCTGCAATAGTTTACGTTTGTTGTGAAACACAAATCGGGAGTGACGAATCGTGTTGCAGATGCGCTGAGTAGAAGAAATCACTTGTTAACTACCTTGAAGGTTGAAGTGACGGGGTTTGAGATACTTCCAGAAATGTACATTGAAGATCCTTACTTTGTGAAGTTTGTTGATAAAGTCAAGGGGGGAGAAACGGATGATTTTTTGATGGTAGATGGTTTTCTGTTCAAGGGAAATCGATTATGTATACCTGATTGTAGTTTGAGAATGAAGATTGTGAAGGAGCTACATAAAGAAGGCAACGTGGGGAGAGATCGTACATTACAGTTGATTTCTCAATCTTATTTTTGGCCATCAATGAGGAAAGAAGTGGAAAGGTTTGTGGAGCGATGTCATATCTGTCAGGTTTTGAAAGGAACTGCGACCAATGCTGGGTTATATATGCCGTTGCCTGTACCAACTAAGCCTTGGGTTGATGTGAGTATGGACTTTGTGTTGGGATTGCCGAGAACGCAACGTGGTAATGATTCCATTTATGTGGTGGTTGACCGATTTTCGAAAATGGCACATTTTATTGCTTGTAAGAAGACGGCGGATGCTGTTCACGTTGCTCAGTTATTTTTCAAAGAAATCTATCGACTTCATGGATTACCCGAATCTATTGTGTCGGATAGGGATACTTGTTTCCTGAGTCATTTTTGGCGAAGTTTGTGGAAGATGGTCGGAACGAAGCTAAATTTTAGTAGCGCTTACCATCCACAAACTGATGGACAAACAGAGGTGGTTAACAGATCGCTGGGGAATTTATTGCGATGACTTGTAAAAGATAATCTGAAAAGTTGGGATGTGAAGTTATGTCAAGCGGAGTTTGCTCATAATCATGCTATAAACCGCAGTACAGGATTCAGTCCATTTTAGATAGTGTATTCAAGTTTACCATAAGGACCGTTGGATTTGACGATAGTACCACAATCCAAGGGAACCGTTAAACGAGCTGTTGATTTTGTTGATGGATTGACTGAATGTCATAAAATCGTTCAGGAACGATTGGAGAAAGCGAATGAGAAGTACAAACGATCTGCAGATCTGAAGCGAAGAAATGTTGAGTTTAATGAAGGAGATATGGTATATGCTGTGTTAACAAAAGATCGTTTTCCAGTGGGCGCTTATAACAAGTTGAAAGCTAGGACAATTGGTCCTGTAGAAGTCGTGAAACGGATTAATGAAAATGCTTATAAGTTGAAGCTGCCGGAGGATGTGTACACTTCTGATGTGTTCAATGTTAAGCATCTCGTACCATATTATGGGGATGAACGATCCGATGTGGAAGAATTTACAAATTCGAGGACAAATTTTTCTCAACCTGGAGAGGATGATGCAGCGCGAGCTACAAAAGTACAAGGCGTAAGTCGCTCACGACTTAACGGAGAAGCTATAGGTCGCTCACGACCTAACGAGGGGGAGTCTAAAGCATCCAAACGACCTAGCGCCTCCAATCTCTTAAGTCGCTCGGTAAATTTAGGTCGCTCACGACCTAGTAAGGATGACACAGACCAAGTCTTAGGTCGCTCACGACCTAACAACAATTTAGGTCGCTCATGACCTATGGAGGATCGCTCACGAGTCACCAAGGTACCAGAGCAAGGCGATGAAGCAAATTATGCGGAGGAAGGGAACCTACGACCTATGATAGGTCGTATACGATCTAACGAAGGAGGCACACAGAGTTGTTCAGGAGTTTTAGGTCGCTCACGACCTAAGTTAAGTCGCTCTACGACCTACGACCTAGTCAGGTCGCATGAAGATGCCGTGTCCTTAGGTCGCGAGGCCTTAGGTCGTCCAGATTAGGTCGCAGGATTGAGCTACGACCTATGATAAGTCGTGAGGAGCATTAGGTCGCTGAAGATTGAAGCCGTGGATTCCTATGCCGCTTTACTCTCTACCGTTGATTCTTTAAGTCGCTGATGGATGAAGATATGCCGCATATTTTTAAGTCGCTCACTGATGATAAGTCGTTCAAGTGTTAAGTCGTGAACTTTTAGGTCGTTCCCGACCTATGTGTTGTAAAGTGCTGTGTTGTATTTTTCGTATGTTGTAATCTTTTAGGTAGTTTGTTTTTAAGTCGTGTACTTTGTTAGGTCGCGTCTGTTTTTAGGTCGCACCATTTTAGGTCGTAGGTCGTTCATGATCTAAGTGTTGTCAATTTTTCTGTTGTGTTGAGTTGTAGCCTATAAATAGGCATGTGTGGCCATTTGTAAAGGTTGTTGATTTTTGAATAAAATTCTTGTTTGTTAGCTTTGTGCTTTCAATTAAATCGGTAGTTGAGTGTAATCTCCTATCTCCACCTTCGACATTCGAGTGTGCTCGAATCTTCGATCGTTGAAGCCAATTCGCGGAATCAAGTGCACTTGATCAACGCTCGAAGAATTGTAGATCTCTCTTCACGGTATCGTGCGTGATCAACGTGACAGAGATAGCTAGAATTCGGTATCTTCGGATCAACGAATTTGGGCCTTTCAGTATTTCTCAATCCACCGATTGCTACTTTCATCGAATCTATCTTGTTTGTATAATCCGCTGCGTCAAGTTTCATTTTCCAAAAGCATTGCGAATCTGTTTTATTTTCTTTGTGAAAATAACTGTTTTACGATCTCACACCAGTCACCATGATTGACTCGGAGTTTATTGTTCCCTTTCTAAACTCTGGGTGCCCATAATTTTCCACACGGGCAGCCTAGAGTTATGTTATCAGGATATTCTGGAGCTTTGGAGATGAGCTGGATGGCGAGACGTACTCCCGTACTTGTTTATTTATTCCGCTGTGTATTCTGTGTGAGGACAAGTTTATATAACTATCCATTGTTGTATTGAGTTGTATATTGACTCTGATTGATGTATGTATAAACTGATATAGTTCTTTGTTTAAAAGACTAGTGATTATCTATTATATATTGTTCCCCTACGAATGTGAGATTCTGTTGTTGTTTCTGTTTCTTCTTCTTTATTTTTCTTCTGTCTTCTTCTACCTCTTCTTTTTAACCCTAATGGTTCGGTTCTCCGGCATTCGATTGCACGACATTTGATACAGTGGACGTATTAATGTCGACATTCGAGCGTCGAAAGATCGCAACCGTTACATGTGGTATCAGAGCTGTTGGTTAAGCGACAACCCTGGCTCTGTTGGGTGTTACTCATTAGAGATAGAGTCAGTAGTACTCTAGAATGAGTGTGAGTGTAATAATAGATATGAGTGCGTATTTGTTAGTGAAAAAAAATTTGTTTTATATTGTGTTGACTTATCGGTTGATTGTTTATAGATTCTGGTCGGTGCAGTCTGGCCAACTGTAATCGATAGGGGTTTCTAAACTCTTAAACAAGATAAACTGACACGGTATTGTTTTAAAATAGGGTAAATGAAATAAATTTGCCCAAAACTATTTTTGTATAGAAAAGAAATGATTTTCTATGAATTATTATAGTATATGGATGCTTGTTTGTTATGAAGTGATAATATTGAATTATTATCATTGTTATATGAAAACGGAATAAGAAATAATGGTATAACCAAAGATTTGGAGATAAATTCATTTAACAAATGAAATCTATAAATATGAATTGACAATATAAGGAAATAAAATTCATATACAAATGAAATTTTGTAAATATAAATTGTAATGTGATTTATAATTG
Source organism: Allium fistulosum (assembly GCA_030737815.1). NCBI lineage: Eukaryota > Viridiplantae > Streptophyta > Magnoliopsida > Asparagales > Amaryllidaceae > Allium > Allium fistulosum. The sequence goes on from CM060902.1 coordinate 525,031,177, forward strand.
GAAATAGAATTCCAGGAAGATATTTGGAATAAAATTCATTAATGGAATGAAATTGGTAATGTGAATTTATAAATGCATTTTATAAATTGAAATGAGAGGCAGAGTAATTTGTGAAATACGAATTAAAGAATTGGAAGTCCAGAATGAAGTTACATTTGTAAATAAATGAATTGGAATTGAATAATGAAATGAGATTTGATATGAATTGAGTTGAATAAAAATCCAAACTTATTCAAGTTTTAATTATACCAATACCACATATCAAATTTTAGGCATATGTACCCAATTTTGAAAACATATAGGGTCAATTTTGAAGATGAATGATTTTAAATTGCGTATCCATGTATGTGGTAGATTGATATTTACTTAAGTTTCAAAAACATTATATTTCAAATACATGAGATTTCATCAGTGTTTAAGTTACGGGAAATATGTATACAAAGTTTCAAAACCATAAGAATTTGAATGTAGCAGATTTTGAAAACATCAAAGTTCTTGAGTACATACGAATTTTCAAATGTATATAGCTTTGAATATACCAGTTTTCGTATGTAGCAAATGAGAATATTGGGATTACCAGGTTTTTAAACATGTGTATGAGTTTTGTAAAAGCTTCAGATATCTCTATTTTATATGATGATTCAAAAGCCTGAAGTTTCTCTAAAAATTAGTTTAAGCATATGAATTTAAAATATATAGTTTTAGATATATGCATGACTTCTGTTTCCAAGTGCATTTGATGAGCCTTAAAAGTACAGCTGAGTTTTTGAATGAATATTAGCTTTCGAAAATTTCGAATATAAGGTTCCTCATATAATGAAAACCTTCAGGCATATGTGAACAAGATTTTTTAAAAAAAGAAAAAAAATAAAAATTTGAAAGCACAGAAGCTTTAGAATATGAGTATATACAATTTTAAGCATATAAATCTATGGAATTTTTTCTAGTCTGAGTATGTGAGAACTTTAAATGTATTATCTTTTAATACGTAAGTATATGTGGTTTTCAAACCTTCAATATATATGTTCAGTTTCAGATATATGAATATGCATGAGATTTTTATATAAGTCCAATACACATGGATCTTTAAGAAGATGAGGTCAAATATATGTATGGCTTCAAGGATATATGTTTTTAAATCTATGACAGTTTCAATGTACATGTGAATGAGTTTCAACTTTCAATTGCTTATGGGAATTGTTTTGGATGTATTACTTATGAAAACTACTGAAAATGAATGAAATGTTAATAGAATTCCTATATTTGTCACTTACGTGTTTAAACTGAGTAAGTACAGGTTTTTGGAAGCCGTTTGGCTGCATTTTGGTTGCGCAAATGCTAATAATAAACCGCTTTGCTTAAAATGCTAATAAAGGTACGCCTACGCAATACAAAAATAGGAAATATGATCTGTTTTTGTTTTTCCGACCGAGTGGGTCGATGTATATATATTTATATCTTTTGTCAAATTGCAAAAGCTCCTCCGTACAAGGAGACTCCGCCAAAATTTTCTAAAAATTTTGGGAGTTAGAAAAATTTTGAAAATTTGAAAATTTTGTTAACGGAAAATTTGTCAAATTGGATCAATGAAGCAAAGTATTGAAAAAAATATATTAAATGAAACTAATTTAAATAATGAGATGAATCAGTTGTGAATGAAAGATAATTGATAAAGTTCAATATTTGGAGTTTGAAGGTAAAATGAATTCAAATAGAATTGAAATAGTAAATTGAATTCAAACGGAATTGAAAATACAAAGTTGAATGGAAATGAATATATAACTTTGTTAATGAAGTGAAAATAAATATAAGAAGTATGTAAATACTTATATTGTAACGCCCCACCTCTATACCCGCGCTAGCCAAGAACACTATGGTGTAATGCTGTCAACTAGCACGAAGAATAAGGCTGTTGAGGAGCGACCATCTATGTAATTGCTTTGTACTAGCACCGATATGTCAGATAGTATAATATGCATTTTTATTTCAAGAGGAAATCCGACATACCGATACAAACACAAAGCTACTACACAAGGGCTATATTAGTTTAGGACAGAATATATAATAATAACACAGATAATATAGATAAACGCGGAACACAGATTAAACAGAAAAGTCTCATATATATAATAACTGATGTCAGTTACAATACATTTGACGCGGTACATATGATACAACTACAACAGTCAACTCAGGAAGTTATATATACAAGTACATTATCGACTAATATAACTGAATACATATCATCCTATACTATGACATGACATCTCCTAAAAATATGAAAAGTCTTCATAGCTCAAACAGCAACCCAAAGCAAGAGATCTACAACTCGAAATAACTCGGATCTGACCCGAGTATTAAATTCAAAAGAAAATAATACACGGGTCAGTCTAATTCAAACTCAGTTATTAATGCATAGAAGCAGTAATAATCAAATACCACATAGTCGACAGTCACAAAAATCTTGCATATCCAATTCTTTAATAAGAAATTGGATAACGATAAATATAACCCGTATCAGTGTTAAACAACAATTCAGCAGATTCAAAAATATCAACAAAGACAAATGAAACGATTATCCATAAGGATAATTTAGAAACCAACAGAATTGCCTAAACAGCAATTAACAATCGAAATCATCAAATTAAACTAAATCAAAATACACTTCAAAATATGTTGAATTGGCAACACAAAACAATTTCGACAATTTGAAATTTCAATTTAAAATGTCAATGTTGTGTGGCTGCAGTACACGCACGCGTGCACTGCCTCGCCACAATAAAATGTGTGGCTGCAGTACACGCACGCGTGTACTGCCTCGCCACCACAGTACAAGATGTCACCATAACTCCAACCATTGACAGCAAATCAATACTACAGAGGTCAAGTCACGGCTATCCGGACTCAACACAACTGCAAACAAATTGAATCAGAAGAAGTCCAGGTATGAAGCAACAACAAACTCAAAACAACACAGTTCAAACATTTGAAATATCAGTTCAAAAATGTCATCACTGTGTGGCTGCAGTGCACGCACGCGTGCACTGCCTCGCCACAACAGCATATAAAGAAATAGCAACATGGCACAAAGGCCAATGCACAAGAATTCACAGTGCAAACAAATGCAATAAGCAAGTGACAATAGTGAAAAGCTTCAACAAAAAGAATATGCAATATGTACACAAATGAACGTACATAACAATCTGCACATGGACAAAATGAACCAGAGGTGCAGCAAGGAACTGCACATGGCAGGGGTAAATATGATGACCCAGCCAAATGAAGGTGTAAGCAAACAGAGATATGGCTTAAAATCAAATAGCAACACAAGACATCAACAAACATGACAATGATGTGCAGAGGTATGCAAAGAAATGGCACAGGTATGTGCAGAGGTATGAAATACATGAAGTCATCAAAATGAAGGTGAGAGCACCAAAAACATGGCACCACAACACACAACATTAAAGAACATAGAGAGTCAGTGCTCAAAAGAGGCAACTGGCAACCCATATATGCATATACATGCTACCAGTAATTACAAAATGCAGCAAACAGAAGTCTGGGAGTAGTTCAAGTGCATGAACACATAACTCAAAGGAATGAAGGACTGCCAGCAATTAAACTCAAGACTACAACTCAAATGCAAGCTGCATAAACATGTATACATAAGCATGCTATCAACAATTAAAAAGAAAAAGGTCAAATCACAACTGCCATGATTCAACACAATTGCCAAGCCACACGATAACATGGAAAATAGCATATGCAGGTCACAATGCCATAGTGGTATCAACATCAAACCAAATGGAAACACATTCTAGCATCAGGATATACTATAGTGGTGAATACACGAGAATGGAATGCACAATGAAAAATGCAGTTGCAACAGTTCAAGGCAACAGTAACAACTCGAATGCAACAATGTCATATATGATACAGTGACTGGTGAACAACTAAATGAAATTGGACCAAATTCACTCAAATGTAAACTATATCACACCTGATGCGGTGACCATATGGATGCTAGCAAATACATCCACTTCATGTAAATGAAAAGAGTAAAGTCAAGACTGATACCAACAGTAAATGGCGAAGGTTATGGAATTTCGTAAACATGTTAAGTGTGCTACTGGAAAAATGCAACAATATATGCAGACTTGAGAAATCAGTGTTCAAGATTGAAGCTAACAGTTCAGATTCATCTGTAGGTAGGTCCGAACAATTTGTGCAAGAAAAATTGAACAAGGATCAAAGTGCTACTAGTGGCGGTAACAATAGAGCTAAAGTCGAGCGAAACAACATCGTCAAACCCAAGTTCAAAAATCATCAAGGCCGAAAATTCATCAATTTATACGACTCGATAAAGGCAGAGAAACATCAAACATTTGTATATGAATGAAAATCAAAGAATTCAAAGCCTTGGAAATCACCATAAAAAAAATTCGACTAAAATCAACTGTCTCAAAATTAACTCAAGGCAGAAAAAGTATCAACATCGAATAAGAAATCAAATCGAAGCCGGAGACCATGAAAACAGAACAAGCAAACGAGGTCGAACAAATTCGAATTAGATGTGAGTAATATAAATTACTCACCTTTGCCACGGAAGTGAAGACGAAGCTGTAGGGGTGAGGAAGACGAACGAAGTTAAGCCGAAGTCCAATCGAGCATGAGCACGTCGAAGCAGCCTCGAGCAAGTTGAGGTTGGCGCCTTCGAGTTCCAGAAGCAAGCGATCGAAGAAGCCCTAATTTTCGATCGAAGAGGAACGAACGAAAAACGAGCAGCCTCCATTATCGTTCGTATGTTCTGATTAGGGTTCGAATGAAAATGGTGAAGGGGGGAACGGGTTGGTCTTGGTTAGTTATCACGGCAACCAGAAAGACTTAACCATTTTTCAAAAGAAAATTTCAAACTGGTTTAAAAAAAATTCCAAACAACAATTAGCTAGGAAAAGAAATCGTCTAAAGATGATAGTTAATCAGTACGAAATACCGGGTTGTTACAGACTCCCCTCCTTAAAGAAATTGTGTCCTCGCAATCCTAAGGGATAAGTGGGAAAAAGGTAACAACCATATAGGGCATGAAAGAGTAAGCTTGAACGTGTTTGACGGACATTAAGTTCCTTATGAGAAATAAATATTGCCAAAATTTATGATCGGGGTAGAGAACAATTTCTCACTCAGAAGCAATAATGCCAAATCAATAGCCACGAGCACTAGATCATGAGTGGCATATCTAGTCTCAATAGTCATTAATGAATTAGAAGCACAAGAGATAGCACGTTCTCTTTTGCAAGAGAACGGCATCCAAACTAATACGATTAGCATTGGTACAGAAGATAATGACTTGGTTCCCCTCGGGAATCGCAAGGATAGAAGTATCGAAAAATAGTTGTTTCAAATAATATTCTTTCCCGAAAAAGCTAAAATTTTCAAGATTTACAATTTACTTTATGTAATTATCTTTTCAGAAAAATTTGCATTTTACAATTCAATTTACTGTGTCTGATTGTATCATCAAAGCATCTAGGAGATTCCTATCGATAACGTTGATCAAGCGCATCGACCAGAATTCTTAAAGCACTCAATGGGCAATACAATCACAAAATCATCTTTTAATTTCATAAAAGAAATTCGTAATGCTCAACAAAATCTAACTATCAAATAGATAATCAGAAAACAACAAAACGGAATGAACGCAATTATCAGCAATATTCAATTATCAATTAGACAATTAGAATTCAAAAATCACAAAACAGCAATACCTAATTATCGATACGATAATTAGAAGACAGTAAAAACTAATTATCAATAAAGATAATTAGTAAACAAAATTCGCAAATCACGAAATTGCAAATATCTAGTTATCCAACAGATATAATAGAAAACACGAACTTCATAATCAGCAAGATTAGCAATTATCTAATTATCAAAAACGATAATCAAATCCCAAATCAAAAATATTTAATTATCAAAAATGATAATCAAATCTCAAATATCTAATTATCAAAAACGATAATCAGAAATCACAAACATCCGATTACCAAAAACGATAATCAGACATCACAAATATTCGATTAATCAAATCGAAAAATATTTAATTATCTCAAACGATAATTAAATCGAAAAATATTTAATTATCTTAAACGATAATTAAATCTCAAATATCTAATTATCACGAGCGATAATCAGAAATCACAAATATCTGGTTATCAAAAACGATAATTAGAAACACAAATATTTAACTATCACAAATGATAATCAAATTTCACAAATATCTGATTATCAAAAACGATAATCAAAAACACAAATATTCAATTAACGAGTCCGGAATTAACCGAAATAGTAAAAGTATGGTTCCATACTCCGTACTTTTGCTAAATCGTTTAAATCTCTTTATCGTTTCCTTGAAAGTGCAAAATTGTGTATTCTTAAAATAACATTTCACATTCTCAAACGGACAAGTCCGGAATTAAGCGAACCAGTAAAAGAAAGGGGTCATAGTCCTCGATGTTGCTGAAACGTTTAAATCGCTTCCTCATTCTTTTGAAAATGCAAACTGTAAAAATTTTAAAAACAATTTTAATTTATATTTTGAAACAACTTTTTAAAAATAACGAATTTTGAAAACACGTGATTAAATTAGCAACATGAGTAGCAACTTTGATAAGGAAGTTGCACTTCTCAAAATACCATAAAAACGGACAACAAAATCAGCATTGCGGGAGAACCGCTTGTAAATCCATTTCAAAATTGACGGTTACTGAAGTTAACACGTCAAAAACCTCATCAAAATAACTGGTATCAAAATATAATACCAATGAATTTTCATTCATCAAAAATGTCACAAGAGTCTTCTCAAAGATAGAAAGGGATATCATACCCTAAACTTGTATTCATAACAAGTCAATAACACATGAATTCACCAATGCACAAAAACTGATATCATATCACTGAAAATCATGAAAATTGGTGAAGCACAAAATTCCAGAAATCATCACAAGAAATCCAGAAAACACAAAGAGGGGGAGGCCTATCAGAAAACGGGAGTATGAAAACTCAAAACACCGGTATCACAAGAACGAGAAGCTATCTCATGGTGGCTAACCATTAAATTTTCACACAGGAATGGTCCGAAGACCGTGGGGCGCTACCCCACATATGTGATGGCGAAACATCACACAAACGGGGTTTAGTCTCCCTCGCAGACAAAGAGACATCGCACAATCGCTAGTCTAAATCATAAAAAGGAAAAGGGGAAGGCCTATCACAAAATGGGAGCATGAAAACTCACCGACCGGTATCACAAGAAGGAGAAGCTATCTCATGGTGGCCAACCATTAAATTTTCACACAGGAATGGTCCGAAGACCGTGGGGCGCTACCCCACATATGTGATGGTGAAACATCACACAAGATGTGTGAGACGAAATCACACAAATGGTGTCTAGACAATCCTCAAAGCCCAAGAGATATGTGTGAGACGAAATCACACTGATGAGGTCTAGTCTAACCGTGCAACAAAGAAATATGTGTGAGACGAAATCACACAAATGGTGTCTAGACAATCCTCAAAGCCCAAGAGAGATGTGTGAGACGAAATCACACCGATGAGGTCTAGTCTAACCGTGCAGAGAAAGAGACATCGCACATTTGCTAGTCTAAATCACAAAAATGATCGTCATGATCATTAAGAAGTGTCAATTACATTAAGTTAGTGAATATAAGAGTTTAGCTTCATGTCCCATAACCACTAGCTTAACTCAAATATTTACGAACAAACTGTAAATCTTCACTAGAAAATTGTCACAAAAGGTTCAATCGAACAAGTCCAGGAGTTAATCGACGAAGTAAACGCAAGCGTTTCATACCACTTATTTTACTAGGCCGTTTAATTCAATTTCTCATACGAGTGAAATAAAGGCTTGTATATACTAATAGATTGGAAAACCATTTAAGAAAAAGAGTTTTATAATAAAATAGTTTTGAAATTGTTTGGAGAAAAGGGTTTTAATATTTACTACTAGTATAGAAATCCTTTATATTTTTAAAGTGACAAATCATAAAAATGATTGTAGAAACAATCAATCACAAGAATTCACATACAAAGATGTGAATAGAATCCAAAGAAATCGATACCGAGTCCATCAAAAAGTATGTTCACAAAAATCCCGAAGAAAATGTCATCAAAGTTGCTAATAAATGATAGCAACAAATCGGGGAAATAATCAAGAATCGATTAAATTTGGAAACCAAGTCAATTCACTAAAATTTCACATTCGAAGACGTGAATAAAATCCAAAGAATCCGATTCCAAATTCATCAAAGTAGAAATACCCAAAAATTCCAGAAATAGAAGTTATCAAAGTCGACAAAGGAGATAACAACTAATTGGAAAAGAAGAATCGATCATCAATTGGAAAAACAAAGCAAAACGAGCATAAATGCATAAATGACTTCAACAAAAATAAGAATCAAGTCAATGTCGAAGTCAACAATTAATGGCCACTGTCGAGTACAAAATGAATCAACATCATCATCAAAGAATCCAACAGCAAACAAAGTCAGAGTCTTGAAAATCAAGAAATTAGCAATTTCTCAAAAACAAAAGGACCGAAGTCGAATGGAATTCAAGCTGAGGAAAACACAAAATATCAAGTTCAAAATCGCTGAGATTCAAACTAGATATGAATGAAAAATCAAAATCACTCAATTTACAACTGGTCAGGCTATTTTTCATCACAGTGTAACAGGTACACAATGACACCCATAGCATAGCACAAAAGTGGAACAAAGTCCAAAAGTCAAAATAGCTTAAATTGGCCAAATTCAAACAAAATCAACATCGGCTAAATCAATTCAAAGCCGAAAACACAAGAACAAAATCCTCATCATCAAAAATCCAACTTGAGTTCGCAAAGCAAACGGAGGCAGAAGCCAAAATACTTTCACGAAATCAAAATCAAATGCACATGGATAAGCGTTAGGAATTCATACCTAACAACAAAGATAATCATATGTAAAGATGAGAGATAAAACATCGACAAATAGTTGTAACACATGTTCCATCTAAGTTATATTTTATAATTGTCCTAAACCCCAGGCTCTGATACCAAGCTGTAACGCCCCACCTCTATACCCGCGCTAGCCAAGAACACTACGGTGTAATGCTGTAAACTAGCACGGAGAATAAGGCTGTTGAGGAGCGACCATCTATGTAATTGCTTTGCACGAGCACCGATATGTCAGATAGTATAATATGCATTTTTATTTCAAGAGGAAATCCGACATACCGATACAAACACAAAGCTACTACACAGTGGCTATATTAGTTTAGGACAAAATATATAATAATAACACAGATAATATAAATAAATGCGGAACACAGATTAAACAGATAAGTCTCATATATACAATAACTGATGTCAGTTACAATACATTTGACGCGGTACATATGATACAACTACAACAGTCAACTCAGGAAGTTATATATACAAGTACATTATCGACTAATATACATGAATACATATCATCCTATACTATGACACGACATCTCCCAAAAATATGAAAAGTTTTCATAGCTCAAACAGCAACCCAAAGCAAGAGATCTACAACCTGAAATAACTCGGATCTGACCCGAGTATTAAATTCAAAAGAAAATAATACACGGGTCAGTCTAATTCAAACTCAGTTATTAATGCACAGAAGCAGTAATAATCAAATACCACATAGTCGACAGTCACAGAAATCTTGCATATCCAATTCTTTAATAAGAAATTAGATAACGATAAATATAACCCGTATCAGTGTTAAACAACAATTCAGCATATTCAAAAATATCAACAAAGACAAATGAAACGATTATCCATAAGGATAATTTAGAAAACAACAGAATTGCCTAAACAGCAATTAACAATCGAAATCATCAAATTAAACTAAATCAAAATACACTTCAAAATATGTTGAATTGGCAACACAAAACAATTTCGACAATTTGAAATGTCAATTTAAAATGTCAATGTTGTGTGGCTGCAGTACACGCACGCGTGCACTGCCTCGCCACAATAAAATGTGTGGCTGCAGTACACGCACGCGTGTACTGCCTCGCCACCACAGTACAAGATGTCACCATAACTCCAACCATTGACAGCAAATCAATACTACAGAGGTCAAGTCACGGCTATCCGGACTCAACACAACTGCAAACAAATTGAATCAGAAGAAGTCCAGGTATGAAGCAACAACAAACTCAAAACAACACAGTTCAAACATTTGAAATATCAGTTCAAAAATGTCATCACTGTGTGGCTGCAGTGCACGCACGCGTGCACTGCCTCGCCACAACAGCATATAAAGAAATAGCAACATGGCACAAAGGCCAATGCATAAGAATTCACAGTGCAAACAAATGCAATAAGAAGTGACAGTAGTGAAAAGCTTCAACAAAGTGAATATGCAATATGTACACAAATGAACGTACATAACAATCTGCACATGGACAAAATGAACCAGAGGTGCAGCAAGGAACTGCACATGGCAGGGGTAAATATGATGACCCAGCCAAATGAAGGTGTAAGCAAACAGAGATATGGCTTAAAATCAAATAGCAACACAAGACATCAACAAACATGACAATGATGTGCAGAGGTATGCAAAGAAATGGCACAAGTATGTGCAGAGGTATGAAATACATGAAGTCATCAAAATGAAGGTGAGAGCACCAAAAACATGGCACCACAACACACAACGTTAAAGAAAATAGAGAGTCAATGCTCAAAAGAGGCAACTGGCAACCCATATATGCATATACATGCTACCAGTAATTACAAAATGCAGCAAACAGAAGTCTGGGAGTAGTTCAAGTGCATGAACACATAACTCAAAGGAATGAAGCACTGCCAGCAATTAAACTCAAGACTACAACTCAAATGCAAGCTGCATAAACATGTATACATAAGCATGCTATCAACAATTAAAAAGACAAAGGTCAAATCACAACTGCCATGATTCAACACAATTGCCAAGCCACACGATAACATGGAAAATAGCATATGCAGGTCACAATGCCATAGTGGTATCAACATCAAACCAAATGGAAACACATTCTAGCATTAGGATATACTACAGTGGTGAATACACGAGAATGGAATGCACAATGAAAAATGCAGTTGCAACAGTTCAAGGCAACAGTAACAACTCGAATGCAACAATGTCATATATGATACAGTGACTGGTGAACAACTAAATGAAATTGGACCAAATTCACTCAAATGTAAACTATATCACACCTGATGCGGTGACCATATGGATGCTAGCAAATACATCCACTTCATGTAAATGAAAAGAGTAAAGTCAAGACTGATACCAACAGTAAATGGCGAAGGTTATGGAATTTCGTAAACATGTTAAGTGTGCTACTGGAAAAATGCAACAATATATGCAGACTTGAGAAAACAGTGTTCAAGATTGAAGCTAACAGTTCAGATTCATCTGTAGGCAGGTCCGAACAATTCGTGCAAGAAAAATTGAACAAGGATCGAAGTGCTACCAGTGGCGGTAACAATAGAGCTAAAGTCGAGCGAAACAACATCGTCAAACCAAAGTTCAAAAATCATCAAGGCCGAAAATTCATCAATTTATACGACTCGATAAAGGCAGAGAAACATCAAACATTTGTATATGAATGAAAATCAAAGAATTCAAAGCCTTGGAAATCACCATAAAAAAAATGCGACTAAAATCAACTGTCTCAAAATTAACTCAAGGCAGAAAAAGTATTAGCATCGAACAAGAAATCAAATCGAAGCCGGAGACCATGAAAACAGAACAAGCAAACGAGGTCGAACAAATTCGAATTAGATGTGAGTAATATAAATTACTCACCTTTGCCACGGAAGTGAAGACGAAGCTGTAGCGGTGAGGAAGACGAACGAAGTTAAGCCGAAGTCCAATCGAGCACGAGCATGTCGAAGCAGCCTCGAGCAAGTTGAGGTTGGCGCCTTCGAGTTCCAGAAGCGAGCGATCGAAGAAGCCCTAATTTTCGATCGAAGAGGAACGAACGAAAAACGAGCAGCCGCCATTATCGTTCGTATGTTTTGATTAGGGTTCGAATGAAAATGGTGAAGGGGGGAACGGGTTGGTCTTGGTTAGTTATCACGGCAACCAGAAAGACTTAACCATTTTTCAAAAGAAAAATTCAAACTGGTTTTTAAAAAAATTCCAAACAATAATTAGCTAGGAAAAGAAATCGTCTAAAGATGATAGTTAATCGGTACGAAATACAGGGTTGTTACATATATTGAACTTAAGAAATGAATGGAGAAAATTCTTAAGTAAAATGGGTATTGGGAATCCAATAAGTAAATTTGGACATTGTTGTTAAGTAAAGTATACAGGAATTGTAAAGGCTAAGGAAAATGGAATTGGATTTTGATTTCGAAGGTAAATTTGAATTTCTCAACTAAAGGTATGTATTTGAATATCAGTATGAAATTTGATGGGATTTTGATTTTGCCACTTGGCATTTTGCTTTCTATTGAAATTTGGGAGTCCGTAGGGACATTTTGTAGCCGTACCGAGCTAGCCGCGCAAAGGAGACGCTGGCGAAATTTTTCGAAAATTTAGAGAGTTAGAAAATTTTTCAGAAATTTTGGAAAATTTAAAATTTGAATTTGAATTTAAATTTGAATTGTGAAGTAAAATAAAGTTGTTTGGAAACTATGGTTAAGATTTGGACAGTTAGTTGAAATGATGATCTTTAATAAAAAGATTTGTTTTGAAATTTTGATAAAACTGTTTGGTTTTGGTAAAATGATACACGGGAATTGGAGCATTCTTCTTAACTTGTAATTTCGGGACGAAATTTCTTTTAAGGGGGGAAGATTGCAACGACCCTGAATTTTTGACATTTGAAATGTGAATATTTAATTGAGTTTAAATATTCGAATGATAGTTTAATTTGAAATTCAAATATTAGAACGAATTTAGCAATTTAATTATTGAAATTGGGTAAAAATTTGAATCTTCAGTTCTAAGCTGAATAAAAATATTTTCAAAGCTTAGAAAATTTATATTGATAATTCTGAAGGTAATAGAACTTTCAGAATTGAATTTGAAACTGTTTTGTTCAGTTTTGAATTTTATCGTATAAATCGATATCTAAAAATAGCGTTCCGAGGCACAATCTCGGAATTCGACGAAACTAGTTCTATTGGATCCGTAATGGTGTATTATTATCGGATTTCAATTTTCGTAATGTTTGGAGTGATCGTTTGGCCGTACGATAGGAAAACACGCTGAAATTAAATCGAAAATTTAATATTATAACTGGTCCAAAAAAAGCTATCTTCTCCATACGATCGAATTTGGACTCGAAACCTTTTCCATTGCGTTCGGAATAGGCGTATAGCATTATAAACGCCTAGCGGCACGCCTCGATAGGATATCAAAATTTTGAGTTGCATTTTCGAAATAATTTGAATTAAAAATTTAAATTAAATAATATATTTATATACTTAGTCAACCCAGCAGAGATTCTTTCCCCAACTTGTTTTCTTTCTCCATCGTAACTTTTTCTCCTCAGCTTTTTCAGAAGCACCGTAGCCTTCATTCTCACGCAAGGCATCTCCCTTTAGAATTCTCACCTGAGCATCATTCATTTAAATCAAAAATAAAATAAAATGAAGGAAATAGAAAATGGCCGAAGCCTCCAAGAGAAAAAAAATATAACAATAACGAAATTGATTCGTTCATAGCAGAACTGTGTGCGCGTGGAGGGGTCTACGTCAACGTGAGCAGATCGATTCGAGCTGCTCAGGGAAATCGCGAGATCTAAGGTCGCGATTAGGCAAAGGGGGAGGCGCTCGCGCGTACGCGTGCGTGGGCACGTAAAGATTCATGATGGCGGTAGGCGGCGACATGCACGAAGATGTGAAGGTGGGGTTGGCGATCGTTTCGAGCACGATGATGTCGCAGTTTGAAAATTCGCGATGGTCGATGGAAGAGTTTGAGTCGTGGCTGCGCGCGCAATTGATGGTCGGAGTTGGGATTCGAGTTTCGATCTGGGTTCGTCAATGAGGTATTCAAACTTCACTTTCTCGATTTAATCTTGGTTACAGTGAAGTACATTATTGTTGTTAATCACAAAATATATACATGTTAACAGTGATTATATATATATAGATTGGAAATTTTATATATTGGCAGTTTTTAAATTCTTAAGTAAGTCTGGGAGGGAAAATGTTTTCTGCTGTTTTGTTAATTACAGGATTTGAATTCATAAATATGCAGATTTTCAATATATAGGAATAAGATTTTGAAAAGAAAAAAAATAGAAATTTTAAAGGTGTTTAGAGAATTTATATAAAGTTGATTTTGGGATCTTTATGAATTATTTTATAAACATGTAAAATAAGTTAAAATAAAAAAATAAATGGTGGTTAATTGTTTGATTTATTCAAGTATTAATAAATCATATAAAATGTTTACACAAGGTTTGGAACCGTGAAGAAATGGTCAAAATGGAAATGGGATTTCAAATTAAAGCAAAGGTGAGATATTCTCACTCAAATGAAAGTTGGATTTTCAGTTATTGATTGCTGTTTGGATTGTGATAGTATATATAGTAATATATATATATATATATATATTGGAATATGTATATATTGATGATTGATTTTCCCGCACTATATAGTGGATGAGACCTTATGCGTCGCATAATAGCGGATGATATTTTATAAATCCCATATACCGCAATATTCCACCTCGAAGTGGAATTGGTATTGTGCTAACATTTGTGGATGCAGGGAAACAGGTTGGAGGGATCCAACTGGATTCCTCAAATTATATGAATTTGTTTCATATGTTGTATGAATTTGTTTCATATGCTTTGTGATGATTTAATTATAATATGTTAATGATTATATTTGTGATTGAATTGTTGAAGGCTATAATTTAGCCGAATGTATTTTTGGTATCGTTGGATACCAGAAATAAATAAAATTGGGTTTTTGAAATTAAAGTTGGAATTTTTAGTAAATCCCTTTTGAAAGAATTGGTTGAATTTCAAAGAAGGAATTTAAAAGCATAAAGTTGATTTTCGAAATCTTATCGAATTATTTCTAAAATATGGGAAAAGATTTTTATAAATGGACTTTGAATAGTATTATTCGAAAGTTGGAAAATTTATTTAAAATGGAATTTTAGATGGTTTGGAAGAGACAAAGGAATTTATTTTAAAAAGTGATAAATTTGTTTGAAATCCAATTGATAATTTATTTGATATTTGAAAATAAATCTTTGAGAAATTGATATGAAAATTTATTTGATGTTGAATGAAAAAATGGATTTGTGTTGAATATTTGGAAATCGATTTGTAAAATGATTTGGGATTTGAAATAAACTTAGAAATCAATTTATAATTGATTTGGGGTTGAAATCAATTTAGAAATCAATTTGAAATTGATTTGGTGTTTGAAAGTGAATATTTGGAAATTTAAATTCACAGTGGGAATTTATAAAGGAAAGGGAAATTTGTTTTAAAATAAACACTGAATTATTTTAAAGTGTGGAAATAAATTCACAGATTTGGGATGTAAATTTGAAATAAATCGATAAGGATTTATTTAATTGGTTTAAATGAAAGTGATTTGAAATTTGTTTTCAAATGGTTGAAGTGTAAACCATATCTCGTGAAGATATTTGAAATTTAATAATTTAGGAAAATTATTTAAATTGGTTGATTGTTGTGAATGTTGTTGATAGTTAAATAACCGACTATCAATATTTGCCTTTGAAATGGCACTTGAATTTTTTTTTAAAAAACAATCGCTCATTATTCGGTTAAGCCGGGAGAGGACTTTGTGTCATATAACCCATTCCGAATAGTGATACGTCGTGAATGGATAATATTTGAAGACCGGTGTGAAGACCGGGTATTTTCGAAAATGAAAGGACAACCTGTCGAATGTCTCTGCACCGAGTTGCTCCGGTATAGAGATTTATATCACTCTTCTTGTGATGGGAAGTTCGGACATGATTAGTGAATACCCGGATTGCAAGTGCTTCTTTGGAAGTGCCTTCGGTTTCGTTCGATCCCGGAACGGACTTGTATGGATGTGTGTCTGACGTTACACTTTGAGATGTAAAGTTGGTTTCTATCAAATACATTTCTGTTGGTGGCGGAGAATTTATTCTCTTAGCTTAACACCCTTCTCTGAGACGTACGAGCTTAGAGGTTATGTAGTTGATGGTTACTAGTGATACATTCCCAATTTGGTAATGTGGCATACGAAGTGCTGTTGATCATTTGTTCATCAAAGCATGGCTTTGTGAAAAAGCATAGCTTTGTGGACGAGACTTCGTCGAGCCTCACAACCTGGTAATGGTCGAAACAGGAATGTTGCGGCAAGGTTTTTAGGGGTCGCGCCCCTAGGGTATGTCCAAATCCTTCTGGATAAAAGGTGATATCATGGTATGGAGCCCAGATATTTTACCTATGTTGATGCTGCAAATTTATTATACTTTGGTTGTTGCTTTGTGGTTGAGGATCCTCGGATAAAGGTCGGTAACGACCGGGGGATGGCATACCTGTGTGTTAGTTACCTAGTTACAACTGTACAGCGTGAGGTAGCGTCAGTGTGTTGGTTACCTAGTTATAGCTGTACAGCGTGAGGTAGCGTCCGCCTTGTGTTTGCAGAGATCCGGTTAGATTCTCGGGGCGTCTTTCCAGAGGCGTTTCCATTTCGGTGTAAGGAAGTTCCTTTGCCTGACCATTTGTTGGAAATCCAAAGAAACAATACGCGCCCTGTACGGTTTTAGTTGTATAACCTGCTATGGAATGTGGCGGTAACCTGCTATTGAACATAGTAGCTATAGTAGGCATAAGTGAGAAATGTCTATGCTGGCTAAGATTAATATTATACTTTCAAAATGTTTTCTACACTATGCACTAGTAATAATATCCAATGATTTTGCGTAGTAAGCATGTTTAACTATCATAAGAAGAAATCTCTTCCAATTCTGCATTTGCATTGTGTGTGTGGCGGGAGGTCTTATGGTAGTTTCATTTTCCCAAAGCATTGCGAATCTGTTTTATTTTCTTTGTGAAAATAACTGTTTTACGACCTCACACCATTCACCATGACTGACTCGGAGTTTATTGTTCCCTTTCTAAACTCTGGGTGCCCATAATTTTCCACACGGGCAGCCTAGAGTTATGTTATCAGGATATTCTGGATATTCTGGAGCTTTGGAGATGAGCTGGATGGCGAGACGTACTCCCGTACTTGTTTATTTATTCCGTTGTGTATTCTGTGTGAGGACAAGTTTATATAACTGTCCATTGTTGTATTGAGTTGTATATTGACTCTGATTGATGTATGTATAAACTGATATAGTTCTTTGTTTAAAAGACTAGTGATTATCTATTATATATTGTTCCGCTGCGAATGTGAGATTCTGTTGTTGTTTCTGTTTCTTCTTCTTTATTTTTCTTCTGTCTTCTTCTACCTCTTCTTTTTAACCCTAATGGTTCGGTTCTCCGGCATTCGATTGCGCGGCATTTGATACAGTGGACGTATTAATGTCGACTTTCGAGCGTTGAAAGATCGCAACTGTTACAGATACCCTTGGATATTATTAATATGGTGTGCAGAAGAACTCGGAAAGGGTGGGAACACCCAGGGTGATCGCATATTTGGTCTATCCAGGTTAGGGGTAGTCAGGTCTTGTATTGCAGGGTATCCCGGCGTGGTCCTCGGTACATTTTTCTAGACGTGTACTGTGACAGGTGGTACCCTAGTGCCTAGTCATTCGTATGGAATACATTGTCCAATACGTACCTTTACGGTTTTGGTTGTAGAGCCTAATATGCTGGAATTTAATTAATGTAACAATTTCAGCTATTTGAATAAGTATTTATACTTAGACACTATTATAATATCGGATGATTTGATATGAAATGTTTTGGTTATCGTAAGGTAAAAACCCTCATGTTTATGTGTGGCATGGTCTTACGAGATACCTTTGATTTTCAAAGGATTTTGATAACTTTAATAATTCAAATCGAGTGTGTTTTCTCACGTTGGTTTTCCAGACTGACTCGGGTGTTATTTTATTATAATGCTCGGGTCAGACCGAGTATTACAGATACAGGATAGGAAGCTATGGAGCTCAGGAGACGAGCTGGATGACGAAGACGTATTACACGTATTTGATTTTATTCTGCTGTGTATTGTAGGCTGTATATTCAGCATTTGTGAGGACAAGTTATTATAACTGTCCAGTATTGAGTTGTTGATGTGTTGTCCTATGATGATGTAATGTATAAATATCAGTTATAATTCTTTTTGTATCAAGACCAGTTGTTATCTATTATATATTGTTCCGCTGCGATTGTGAGATTCTGTGTTGTTATTTCTATTTTCTTCTTCTATCCCTTTCTTCTTTTCTCTTATGATCTGGTATTTCCGGCATTCGATTGCTCGGCATGTAATACAGTGAACGTATTGATGTTGATTTTCGAGCGTCCAAAATCCGGGCCATGACATAGTGGGAAGAAATATATCTAGAAGGGGATGATCGTATCCTAATTGGGAATGACCCACTTATCCTTGCCGCATCTAACCCTGTTTTCGATCACTTCCGGTTGATGAGGCCCGAGGTAACGATTACCTTTCACATAGCACATATCACATCACTTTGAATGCCACATTGCCATTTCCGTTGACTACTAATTGCCTTCCACAAAAATACAACCCTTAAGTTCATACGTCTCAAGGAGGATGTTAAGCTAAGAGAAGTTGCCTTCTCTACCATCGACTGATGTACGTTTGTAAAATCAATGTACGTAATCTTAGAAATGCAATGTAAGACACTCGTCCATACAAGTTGTCCAAGAACAGGACAAACCAAAGGTACTTTCCTGTAACAACCCTGGTTTGGAGATTACCTATCAATATTAAATTATAATGGTAATTATAATTTAATATTGTGAATTAAATAAAAACTTGAGATTTTAAATTGTTTATTTGAAATAAACAATGAATTTTGGAATTTAAAAATGAGAAAATAAAGTTAAAAGCTTTATTTTATTTGGTTAGCGTGATAATAAATGGAAAATGATTTTACTTTAGAGAAAATGCAATAATTATATTAATTATTGCCCTTTTGCTTCTTTTAATAATTTTTAAGAGAAGTTTTTATTTTTAAAGGTTGTTTATTTAAATAAAAAGGTGGAAATTGGTTTAAAAATATGTTTTGGCTATAAATTAAGTTTGGAAATGGTTTAAAATATTTTTTCTAAGTGATAAAAGTATTTTTGTTGAATTTTAGAAGTTAAAAACAATGTTTTATTCATTTATTTGTATAAATAGTGCATTTTAGTTAAATTAAGAAATTTAATAATAAATATGGTTTAAAAATATAAATTTATCTTTTTATTTAGTGTAAAATGTTTTGTTTTATTAGTGTGCAAGTTTACATATTTTTCTTATGTGAAAATATGATGAAAATGCATTTTGGTTTTGTAAATTAGTGTAAATATGAAGAATTTTTAATATAAGTGTTGATTAATTAACACAAGCCATGTTATTTTCTTTTAATTTGTGGGTCCAAGCCCATTAGTGTTCACATCCTGATTAAGGAAGTGAGAAAACTTACTGTACGTTCATTTCCTCTATCTCTTCTTCCTCCTTCAGCCTGAGAAACAAAATACAGTAAACACTCCTCCAAAATTGAAAATCCAAGCCAATTTCTCCATAAAATTCAAGAAAATCAAAGCCTTTTTCACTCTAGAGAATAAATTGAAGGTAATCTAACTCCAAATCACTTCTGATTTGTGAAATTATTTCTTATTTACAGTGAATTTTGTTTTGCATGCACTGTTTATCTTCTCTACAGGTTCTTAGAAGCTTTCAACTTGCAACACAAATCCAAGTCTTTTCATCTAAATAGCAAGCTGAGTTACAAAACTAACAAAAACTAGCTGAGCCAAGCTCAAAATCGCCAAAAATTTGCTTACTGTATCAATTCCTGTAGTGTTTTTCTCTGTTTGAAGATCTGAGTTATATGCTCTTTTTGATTGACTGTAACTTTTGATTCCAGCAACGAAATGCTGCGGATTTCTTGCATTTGGTAGCATGCATGTTGAACTTCATCTCTGCAAGTTTTGGTTGAAAATATTGTCATTTGGATGTTCAAAACAGTGGTAGAAAATCCACTCAAATGTAGATTTTTGCATGTAGAAATTGTGTTGAGTTGCTGCAAACATGGTCTGAATCCATGTTTGAGATAACATAACTCTTTCATTTCTTACTGAAATTCAACGATTCTTTTTTGTTTGAGAGATAAAGTTTTTTACTATATGCATACCAATTTTCAGCTCAATCCGAGGTAATTTGGTCCTTTGTTTCATGCTTGGAAGTTGAACCCGAGATGGTTTTCAGGCCTCTACATTTTTGGTTTTTTTGAACTGTTGCAAACATGGCGTGAGTACATGTTTGAGACAGTGTAACCTTTTCATTTTCAGTCGGAATTCATTGATTATTTTTTTGTTTGAAAGATGAAGTTTTCTACTATGTGCATACCACTTTTCAGCTTAATATGAGGTCGTTTGTTCCTCTATTTCAGGCCTGTAAGTTGGACCCAAGATGGTTTTCAGGCCTGGGCATATTTTTGTTTTTGAACTGTTGCAAACAGGGTGTGAAGATCCCGGTCTCGGCCTTCGAAAATCGTCACCCGTACTTCACCTGTACTCAAATGTCGTAGATTCAAACGCCGAATCTGGCTCCCCGGAGCTTATAACACAGTAAGTATAACAACACAGCGGAAGAAAGAAATGAATGATATCATATACAACTCCAATGAATACAATATCCAGAATGATATACAACAATGATATCAATATGATACAAGAATATCAGAGATAAATAATGACACAGCGGAAAACGAAAGTGATAACTCCAAATGATCCTCAAAAGAGAATGAGTCCAACAACTCAAACATCAAGCTCAAACCGCCATCACGATGCACAAAGATAAACAATTGCAGTCATCCGATCTCCGAGAACTGAACTAGCTCTCGATAATCTACTAAACCTGACTATCTGAAAAACCCAACTCTAGACTGCCCGTGTGGGAAATTGTGGGCACCCAGAGTTTAGGAAGGGATAAATAAACTCTGAGTCAGTCATGGGACTGGCGTGAGTAACAAAAACAGTTATCTTTAAACAAACAACAAAAGAATTTTTTTAACATTGAAATTCGCAATGCTTTTGGAAAATGAAACTACCATAAGGCCTCCCGCCACACACACAATGCAAATGCAGAATTGGAGGAGATTTCTCCTTATGATAGTCAAACATGCTTACTACGCAAAAAAAACTCTTTTGATATTATTACTAGTGCATAGTGTAGGAAAACCTTTCGAAAGTATAATATTAATCTTAGCCAGCATAGACATTACGAACTATGCCTACTATAGCTACTATGTTCAATAGCAGGTTACCGCCACATTCCATAGCAGGTTATACAACTAAAACCGTACAAGGCTCGTATTGTTTCTTTGGATTTTCCAATAAATGGTCAGGCTAAGAAACTTCCTACTGCCACATGGGTACGCCTCTGGAGGGACGTCCCGAGAACCTACCCGGATCTCTGCCAACACAAGGCTAGGTTACCTCTGTCACTAGGTAACTACTACTCGAGTATGCCACCCCCCGGTCCTTTGGGACCTTTATCCGAGGCCTCGATCACACAGCAACAATCACACAGTAAATGAGATTGGAGCAACCACACAGGTAAATATCTGGGCTCCATACCATAATATCACCCTTTTCCAGAAGGAAATGACATACCTTAAAGGGAGCGACCCTCATAACCTTGCCGCATCTTTCCTATTTCAACCATTTCCGGTTTGTGAGGTTCGATGAGGTCTCGTCCACAAAGCTACGCTTTTTCCACAAAGCCATGCTTTGATCAACAAATGATCAGCAACACACAGCAACACTTAGCATGCCACATTACCAAATTGGGAGTATATCACTGATAACCTTCAACTACATAACCTCTGAGCTCGTACGTCTCAGAGAAGGGTGTTAAGCTAAGAGAATAAATTCTCCGCCACCAACAGAAATGTATTTGAAAGAAATCAGCTTTATATCTCAAAGTGTAATGTCAGACATACAACCATACAAGTCTGTTCCGGGTTCGAACAGAACCGAAGGCACTTCCTAAGAAGCCCTTGCAATCCAGGTATTCACAATCCCGATCGAACTTCCCATCACTTAGGGAATCTCTATACCGAAGCAACTCAGTGCAGAGACAATCGATAGGTTATCCTATCGTTTTCACAAATACCCGGTCTTCACCACCGGTCTTCAAATGCTATCCATTTACATCGTTTCACTATTCGGAATGGGTTATACGACACAAAGTCCTCTCCCGGCTAAACCGAATAGTGAACGCAATATTTTAAAACATATGGATATTGGGATTTCAGTTGAGTCGCAATTTATTACCCAAAACTTCACTTTCAAATGGTTTAAACACATTACCATTTAAATCTTTAACACAAAAAGATTTATCTCACAAAGTTCACCCAGTTTCACAAAGATCTATTCATAGATTTTCCAAATCAATTTCCATTTCAATTGGATTAACTCATTAAATCATTAAATCAAAGATTTAACTTATAGCTTTCAAAACAATTCCATTTCGAATGGTTTAAACAAATCACCATTTTAAATCTGTTAAAAATAAACAGATTCAATTCACAAAGTTCACTTAGTTTCACAAAGATTTATTCATAACTCGGAAAACCATTTTCATTTCAAACTTCAAATTCTTTTGACACAAATTGGAAATTCATTCCTTATATGAAAGCTTCTATTATTTGAAAACAAATAGTTTTCATTTCGGAAAATCTGATTCATTTATACGAATTAAAATCCTTGGGTTAAATTCAAATTCTCAGACCAATACTTTTAAAATGGTTTAAATTCGTATAAACAAATTTATAACATCTTTAACCATAATTTCCAATCATGGAATTCAATTCCAAATTTTAAATTCAAATTAAATTATTTAAATTGAAACTTTACCAAGTTATTCAAAATAACTTTTATCTTAAAAACTCCTTTTCAACAGCTTTAACATTTGACCCAAATCCATTTCCAAAATCAATTGAAATTAAAATTTCAATTTCAAAAATATTAATTTTAAATCATCTGTGACTTAACCGATTTCCACGTGAAATCCATATTTGTGTGTGTATGGTGTGGTCCAGGGGTTTTACACAGTAGTGCAACATCATTCAATCATCACAGATTAAATACAACCATATATTTGATAAGCGGTATAACTATAACGCTTATCTTTCATACACAGATCACAGATAGATATATATCACAGATAATAAATTACATCACAGGGAATTAATTACATTCATCCCAGAGAAACAAATCACAACATAAATCAGGGTATATCACAAAGCATCATATATCAGGGATATCAAACAATTCAACCATTCAGTACAATCCAAATATCCATAAGTAGGATCAATTTAATTATCTGATTAATTTAAATCAAATTAATTTCTATGAATAAATTTGCTAGTTATGGTAAATTAAGAATCAATTAATTACAAACATTTAATTAATTATTCTTTAATTAATCATTAATTACCCTTTAATTAATAATTAATCCTTAATTAATTATTCTTAATTAATTACATTAATTAATTAACCTCTAAACCAATTACATAATTAATTAACTCCTTAATTAATTATTTTAAGAAATTAACCCTTTAATTACTTACCATTAAGCAATCATCTCATAACAATTAATCATTAATTACCAATTAATCTTTATCATTAAATTAATTTACTGTAATTAATCTTAATTAATCTTAATGAATCTCTTTTATTAATTAATCCTTAATTAATCTCCATTTGATTAATTATCCTTAATTAATCAAAATAAGTAATTATCCCTTAAGCAATTATCTTTTAATCACTTTCATTAATTAATATACCTTTAATAAATTAATTATTCTCAAATTAATTACCTTAATTAATTTATCACATTATCCTTAAATCAATTATAGCTTAATCACTTAATTAATCAACTTTAATCATTAATTAATATTTAATTAATAATCCTTAATTTACAAATTAATTATTCCTTACTTAATAAATCTTTAAACCTTAATTAATTAATTAATTTAAACCTCTAATTACTTATTTATTTACAATAATTAAGTTTATTTAAAATAAACCTTTAAATGAAGGTTATATATATATTAAACATTTTAAACTTAAGATAATTTGTTTTAAAACCTTTAGTTAAATCAACATTTATTATTCAAAAGGAAATAGGTTAAGAAGTTGTTTGAACTTGGCTAAGTTTAAATGAAAACTTATTATACTCTTTTATTCAAAACCTACTATCATAACCAAACCCGAAGCAATCCCATCATTTCCCCGAGCTCGACCCGGAGCAACTCGCTCCATCATTTCCTTCGAGACAAACCCATAGCCACTTCGAGTTCGACTTCGAGAAAGCCTTCATCTTCTTCCCAAATCCATTCAACTGATACAACCCTGCCACATGTGCACATGCACCAAAGCTCCGACCACCTCCGGTCCTTGCCGAGACCACCAGCACGACGTCGATGACAACCTCTAACCGTACGACCACCTAGAAAACTGAAACGACGACGATCCCAAAATTTAGCAAAATCGACTACTCATTGAAACAAATTTGATCACCCACAAATGCCTCGTTCTATCGCCTCAGGCCACCAGAGGCCTCGAAATTCTGGTCAGAGCTTCGCCTACGTCCCACGTTTCGATAGCCACCAATGCGATCAACTCCGGTGCGACGACGAATCTACCGCAATTAAAAATTCAACCACGACTTAAATATGGGTTTAAACCGTAAAACATCGTCACGCCATCGCCACGATCAACTAGAAAATGTGCAAGTATTTTTCCATGAATCTCCACTCTTCACCCTACCTCCAGGCCCAATCTCGACGGCCAACATAGCGTCGATCATCAGAATTTGATAAAAGACCCAAATTTGATCATCTCGTGAATTCTCTTTAAATATAAGCTTAAAAACTTTGAAATGATTATCAAAAATCATCGTCATGCAATACGAATTCATTCCTATAATCAGAGTTTGAGATCCAGATATTTGGTTTTCTTGGGTTGAAGAGATTTTACTGAATTTTTAGTTTTTGAAATAATTACCAAATATTTTTACTGGAAATTATATTTACCAGTAATGTTACGTTGTTATCATCATTTCTTCTTTAGGGATCTAAGCCTAAAACAGATTTGGCAAAGAGAATTAAAATTTTTAGTTTGTTTAGAACCTGTTGATTTTGGAACAGCATCATATTTTCTATATGCACACATATATTTGCTCATATATATATACACGAAATTTCATTTAGGTAACCACGCAAAACATATCTCATATCATACATTCAAGAATCACCACATGCATCAGGATAAAAACAGATTTAAGCTTTAAAAAGAAAAGTTTACTCACCTGATTTTCCATAAAAAACAGAGTTCTTTCATTTTGAAACAGGCTGAAATTTGCAAGCTGAAGTTCTTTCTTCTTTGATCTCTAGTTCGAGTCGAATTTGTATTGTTGTTTAGTTGAAGTTTGTTTAAGTTGAGATTTTATTTTAGTAGGAGATAATGGTCGAACTGAAATGAATGGATTGATATGTAAAAGGAATTTTACAGGGGATATGTTTTGTACAGGGTGATATTTTTTTTCTTCTTTCTAGTACAAATATTCGCAGAGATTTTTTCTTGCTTGGGGGCTATGCAGATTTCTTTGGTGGCTGAGATGATAAAATGTGGTGGCTTGCATTAATTAACTTTGTACAAATATATTTATTTACTTTCATTTCGGCTGTACATGTTTGAGATAATTGGTGGCTTCCTTAGCAAGCTTCACACTTTATATATTTGTATTTCTTTTTGAATGTATATGTTTGTTTCTTCATTTGGCAAGTGGTTCATGAATATGTATTTGTTTTACTACTTTGTATTATTTTGTATTGATTTATGATATCAAGAATTACTTTATATTGTATGATATTTTATTTTTGAATGTATTTCTTTCTTGTGTCAAAGTCTATATTTTTATATTTATTTTTAAGATTTAAATTCAAATTCAATATATTTTTTATAATTTCAAATCTACTCATATAGGCACAACTATATAGATTCACATACATATACAATTTCTAAATTTAAAATGATTTGATATATTTTTATTTGGATACGAGGAAACTCGAATCAATTTATCAATTAAATTTCCCAATTTTTATTCAAAAATTAAATTAATTATCAATTTAAATTAAATTAAAATCCGGGATCGTTACACATGGCCTCAGTCCATGTTTGAGACATCGTAACTTTTTCATTTCCAGTCGGAATTCATCCATTATTTTTTTTGAAAGCCGAAGCTTTGTACTATGTGCACACCAATTTTTAGTTCAATCAAAGGTAGTTTGACTACCTGTTTCATGTCCGAAAGTTGAACCCAGAGAAGATTTCAGACCTGGGTATTGTGTTGCCGATGCATTTTTATGTTCTTTTTCCGTCCGATTTTTTACTTTTGCTTCATGTTTTTGTGATATTTATGAAATGTTTTGAGGCCATGATGTCTATCAGTAGACTAGCTAAATTTTGGAGATTTTGAAATTCAAATTTGAATTTAATTGGAATATCGATTTGAGTGATTTCTTGGGTTTTTATTCGTTTTCGAGCACGGATTTTTCCAAACCTTTTTGAAATAATTTTTAAAACAAATGGGCATTTCAAATTATTATTATTATATAATATTTTAAAAGTATTTCAAATATAAAATCTAGTTATTCTCTATAATAAGGGAATTTTCAAATATGGCTATCAAAATTGATTTCGAAAAGGGTTTTAAAAGCTTGTTTTCTCAAGTAAATTATTTTATATATAAAATACATGTTTTTGCATTATTCGAGCGAATGAGAAGGAGAATTAAACGGTTTGGTAAAACAAGTGGTATGGGACATGTGTGTTTATCTTATCGCTTAATTCCCAACTTGTCCATTTGATCGTTTTGACCTTCGGGTCGAGTTTACCGATGAGATGAGGTAAACTCTTTACTGCTTTGAGTGTGAAATTTACTAGCGATTAGTAAACCGTTTAGTGCGTACGTGTGGTATGGGACACACGTTAACACTGTTTAGATTCCTATCCGAAAGTTTGTGACACATTTGTCTAAGAGACGTATTTGTCGGTACTGGACCTTCGGGTCAATTGTCCTTCATGATGTTTGTCTAAAAGAAGTATTTGTCCATTGAGACGTATTTGTCCTTCGGGATGTTGTACTTCGGGATGTTTGTCTAAGAGATGTATTTATTTGTCCTTCGGGATGTTGTCCTTCAGGACGTTTGTCTAAGAGACGTAGCGCCTTATTTTGAGAGAACAGTACTTGGCGGGCTTCGGCCATAAGCACGTGCTATATCTTTGAGTTGATTTCATTGATTTCTTAGTGATTTTCCAAGTATATCTCCTTTTTACATTATCGGCCATTTGAGCCGTTCGAGATATTATATATGGCTATTACATCTTTGGAAATTGAACTTCTTATCGAGTTCTATATTTGAGATTTGGGTTTGCCAACACCTGGCGTTATTTAAGATTTGCCTTTTGGCGTATTATTTGAGATTTTCCTAATGGCGTTATTATATGAGATTTTCCTTTTGGCGTATATTTGGGATTATATTCTCCTATGTTGGAGATTTATATTTGATTTCCTTATGGCGTATTTTCAGATGGTGATTTCTTTGAGATTGTTTTGAGTTGCCGATATGGCGGGTTTGGGATTTCTCCTCTTTGGAGTTATGTTTTTCTCCTAAATCATATTTGATGTTTTGTGATACGCCGATAAGATGAGGCGTGCTTTTATCATGAGATTTGTTATGAAGTTTTATCACCTTTGAGTTGCATTCATATTTAGTGATATCCTTATATCACTCGAAATTACTATACCTACTTAATTGTGCTATGTGAAGTAACTATATACTCTTGAATTATTCCTTCTCACTTGAGAAGATTATCACCTTGCCTTATGCTTATATTATCGATTATCCTCTTAAACTTATTTGTTTAGCTAGACTGACCCGTGTATTTTATACTCGGGCCAGACCGATGTGTTTCAGGTTAGGTACCCTTTGGACTTAGCCTATTCTGCTTCCGCATGGACTTTTCTGCTAGCTTTTTGTTGTAGATTTTGTGTAGTCTTTTTGCTACTCTGATATGTATATTCTTTTGGTTCGTGTATATTGTGGTCGTCATACCACATATGTGATGTATCATTTTGTATACTCTGTGATGTATCGGTATATATGTGTGTGTATATGATTATCTGCTGTTCTGTGATGTGTTTTGCATTTGAGTTGTTGTATTTTGTTCTGATAGATCCTATAGCCACCTACGGCTTTGTATTAAGTATTTATTGGAGATGTCGATCCACTTGAGCGAAAAAATGGAGCATTTATCGACGTATTTAATAGATATTTAAGACAAGGCTATAGATGGTCGCTCCTAACCAGCCATATTCTCCGCATTAGTAGGCGGTATTACCCAGTAACACTCTTTGTTAATGTGGGTCTCGGGGTGGGGCGTCACAGCTTGGTATCAGAGCAAGGTTCAGAACAAAATATGATAAACACATAACAGAAACACATATTACGGTACATCCAAGTATAATACAAGTGTTACCAATTCTTTAATCATCGTATCTTTTACCTTATCATGTCTTTTGAGATAGAAGTTTCGGATATGTCTAGGAATATGTTTTATTCCGTAGTATTCAATAATAGAATTGATGATATCTTATCTTAGGAGTAATCCTAATCGTGATTGTTTTTTCAAGTCCCCTTCAGTACGGGTGCTGGGCACTCATCTGTATCGGAGGAATTCGTTGATGCTTTTGGATGATTCTTGTCTTTTTACTTCTTTGAGGATTGCGAATCCTATTGAGGGGATCCGTGATATTTGGCATGATGTGTGAGGATTTTGGGATTTTTCCTTGTAACTTATCTTTCCGTGCAAATTAGCACAATATTTTTATCTAGAGTTTGGAACGATTTGGGATGGAGTGGCTTGCATATTATTAAGCCGCATTTTATGAATTGAAGGATCATATATTTAGGTATCCTAATTTTGGCTAATTTGTTGTTTCTTGTTCTTCGGAATGTTCATTCTGAAGTATATGTATTCACTCTTGAGTTTTGAGATGTTGATGATATATCTCGAATTTCAGTCATTATGACTTTATTGATTTCTGTGAGTCCGTTCGGATTTGTCACCCACCAGACAATCGAGAATTGTATTGACCTCCTTTCCAATTCTTAGCCTTTCGGTCATCCTTCCACGAGGATATCCATTAAGGAAATAAGGATGAATGCCATCCTTTGAGATATCCTCTTTGGATACTCAATTGGTTATATACTGTGTGGTATTACTTCACTCGAAGTAATGATTCGTTGTTTTCTCCTCGTTCGAGAAGATATCTTATCCTTACTCTTATATTTCATTGATCATTTTAATCTATTGAGTGGTGCTAGGGTCATTTCCCAACTTGACCTTACGCCGATTTTCATGGGCTATGAGTTGCGGAGGATAGTGTTCCTCTTACCGCATTCCACACTCATATGAGTCTTGTGGGTGGCTCGTTATACCGTTAGGAATAAATAACACTTCGGTATATTCCATCAGTCTTGTGAATCGAGTATTCTGGTAATACCTCGATGAGTTATTGTGTTTTTGATTTTGAGTATAAGTTAAAATTGAGTTTTCAAATCTTTCAAATTGAAAGATATGTTTTAAGTGAAATTGGACTTTTGAGAGAAATAAAGAATATTTGGAGTATTATGAAGTATTTCTTTTTATAGAAAATAATTTTTTTGTTGGGTCATCCATCAAGTGCTTTAAGAATTCTGATCGATATGCCTGATCAACGTTATCGATAGGAATTTCCTAAACACTGTGATGAGGCAATCAAACACGGTAAATTGAGTTTTAATAAGTAAGATTGGAATAAATTAATATGGTTTGAGAATTAAATTTTATTTTGAAAATTAAATGTAGCCATTGAACCATAGTAATGTTAAAGGAGTGGCGAGGCAGTTTTGATCACTAGGTCAACTCTACAGCCAATCGATGGGTTCATTAGCTATAAAACAATGGCGATGCAATACCCTTGCATTATTTGAAATTTTTTAGAAATTGAATATGCTTATTTTAAACTTTAATCATGGGTTTGTGAGCAAATTTTGTTTTAAATTTTGATTATGTTAAAAATTTGTTGGTGTGAATTTGTAAAATTCTTTTGAAAACAAATTTGAATTAATTGTCAACTTTAATTAGTTTTACGTTAATAATTAAATGGGAATTTAATTTGGGTGACAAAGTGGAAATTTGAGGTTGAATTGTTTTAATATATGAGCCATTTATGCATTATAATCCTTTTAGTTAGGAGGATAATTTGAAACTTTATATATATTCCCAAATTTTGTTTTAATTAATTATCAACAATCATCTTTTGAAAATGGAAGATATTAGTTATGTCTTCCAAAATGAGTTTTCTTAATTAATTGTTTTTAAAAATTAGATTTTTGGAAAGTGATGAAAATATTTCCAATTAATGAATTGTTTTAAAAGACGTTTACATGAAGTTAATTATAATTTTGAGTGTCTTAGCTTTCCGAGTAAAAAGAAGATCATATAATAAATGATTTAGCAAAATGCTTGTTTGAAAATATAATTTGAAATTAAAATGGTTTGGGAAAATTTCAAAATTTAAATTGATTTGAAAGAAGAAATTTGGTTGGAAAAGTGTTGTGCTAAAACAACAATAACTTGAGATTTATAACTCCGAATGAGTTCAAACTTTTTGCAAATGAACGAGCCTTTAGAAAGATATAAATTTTCTTTGTACTACTTTAGAAAATTTTGCATTTTTCCTGGTCTAAAATCGGTTTTAAAGTAGATGGTCATTTCTGTCCTATAAAAGATTTTCTAAGATTTAAGCTGAAAATATATTTAGCATAAATTGCAAACCGTGAATCTGATTTTGATGATCTTTATATCAGTGGAAAACTTAAACTTAGTAGAACAACTTTCATTTTATAAGTGTTTTTAGATTTTGAGTTTTGCTAGATCAAAATTTAAGAACTTTATAGCAGGTTTTTAATTGAAACAACTTGTTTTCTTATAAGTTAAGTGCATTCTACCTATTTTGTGAATATTATTTGGTTGATGTTTTGTATGAAAGTATATATTTCAAACTGAAATATATTGTGGTAGAATCTATGAGTAAAACATTTTATTCACTTTAAATAAAGAGTTTAGAGAATAAATTTGATTTTTGTAAGAAGTCTTGAAAATTTTCAGAATATTGAAGTTTAAGAATTTGAGTATAAAGAAATTAGGTCTTTGAAACCTTAAAAATATTTGTTTTGTAAAATAAGGGTATAGAAATACATTCCTCGAGTTTGTTTTGTCTTTGAGCCATTATCTAACATCGTGCATTATGCGGTCATTTGAGTCTGATAGCCTTTGAAGAAACCACCTCTCATCGAATTCTCTTACCTCTCTTGTTGTCAAACTTATGTTGGTGTGGTTCTTTCCGTAATGACACACGGAAAGTCATGTCGATGATCATCTTAGTGATTGGAGTCCGAGATAAAAGTTGAGCTAAATCCCGACTCTATTCAAGAAATTTCTAAGAAATCAATGTCACTTGATTGATCCTTTGGGTAGCATTTCGTTGTGTTCTTGTTTCGAAGGTGAGAAGCCTTCAAAATCATGAGGTATTACTCATACAAATTCTATAGTCTGCTAATCCCGAAGAATATATTTGGGAAATTATAGAATTTATCTAGCAATTTTATCTTGGTCTTCTATCAATTTAACTTGAGAGGAAAAATTTTAAACTCAGCTTGTCTATCTTTCTTTTGATTGATGAAATTAATGTGTTGAATACAAACTCTTCTCTAGAAATTACGAGGACGCAATTTTTGTAAGGGGAGGAGTCTGTAACAACCATGATTTGGAGATTACCTGTCAATATTAAATTATAATGGTAATTATAATTTAATATTTTGAATTAAATAAAAAATTGAGATTTTAAATTGTTTATTTGAAATAAACAATGAATTTTGGAATTTAAAAATGATAAAATAAAGTTAAAAGCTTTATTTTATTTGGTTAGCGTGATAATAAATGGAAAATGATTTTACTTTAGAGAAAATGCAATAATTATATTGATTATTTCCCTTTTGCTTCTTTTAATAATTTTTAAGTGAAGTATTTTATTTTTAAAGGTTGTTTATTTAAATAAAAAGGTGGAAATTGGTTTAAAAATATGTTTTGGCTATTAATTAAGTTTGGAAATGGTTTAAAATATTTTTTCTAAGTGAGAAAAGTAATTTTGTTGAATTTTAGAAGTTAAAAACAATGTTTTATTCATTTATTTGTATAAATAGTGCATTTTAGTTAAATTAAGGAATTTAATAATAAAAATGTTTTAAAAGTATAAATTTATCTTTTTATATAGTGTAAAATGTTTTGTTTTATTAGTGTGCAAGTTTATATATTTTTCTTATGTGAAAATATGATAAAAATGCATTTTGGTTTTGTAAATTAGTGTAAATATGAAGCCTTTTTAATATAAGTGTTGATTAATTAACATAAGCCATGTTATTTTCTTTTAATTTGTAGGTCCAAGACCATTAGTGTTCACATCCTGATTAAGGAAGTGAGAAAACTTACTGTACATTCATTTCCTCTATCTCTTCTTCTTCCTTCAGCCTGAGAAACAAAATACAGTTACCATTCCTCCAAAATTGAAAATCGAAGCCAATTTCTCCATAAAATTCAAAAAAACTAAAGTCGTTTTCACTCTAGAGAATAAATTGAAGGTAATCTAACTCCAAATCCCTTAATTCATCAAAAAATCTCTGATTTGTGAAATGATTTCTTATTTACAGTGAATTTTGTTTTGCATGCACTATTTGTCTTCTCTACAGGTTCTTAGAAGCTACCTCTTAAGCCAAAGCTTTCAACTTGCAACACAAATCCGAGTCTTTTCATCTAAACAGCAAGGTAAGTTACAAAACTCACAAAAACTAGCTGAGCCAAGCTCAAAATCGCTAAAAATTTGCTTACTGTATCAATTTCTGTAGTGTTTTTCTCTGTTTGAAAATTTGAGTTATATGCTCTTTTTGATTGACTGTAACTTTTGATTCCGGCAACGAAATGCTGCGGATTTCTTACATTTGGTAGCATGCATGTTGAACTTCATCTCTGCAAGTTTTGGTTGAAAAATATTGTCATTTGGATGTTCAAAACAGTGGTAGAAAATCAACTCAAACGTAGATTTTTTCCTATAGAAATTGTGTTTTCTGAGTTGCTGCAAACATAGCCTGAGTCCATATTTGAGATAGCATAACTCATTCATTTCTTACTAAAATTCATCGATTCTTTTTTTTTGAAAGCTAAAGTTTTCTACTATATGCCTACCAAATTTCAGCTCAATCTGAGGTAATTCGGTCCTTTGTTTCATGCTTGGAAGTTGAACCCGAGATGGTTTTCAGGCCTGTACATTTTTTGTTTTTTTGAACTGTTGCAAACATGGCCTAAGTACATGTTTGAGACAGTGTAACTTTTTCATTTTCAGTCGGAATTCATTGATTCTTTTTTTGTTTGAAAGATGAATTTTTCTACTATGTGATACCAATTTTCAGCTCAATATGAGGTCATTTGTTCCTCTGTTTCAGGCCTGTAAGTTGGACCCAAGATGGTTTTCAGGCCTGGGCATATTTTTGTTTGAACTGTTGCAAACATGGCATGAGTCCATGTTTGAGATAGCGTAACTTTTTCATTTCCAGTCGGAATTCATCGATTCTTTTTTGTTTGAAAGCCGAAGTTTTCTATTATGTGCAAACTTGTTTTTAGTTCAATCAAAAGGTCGTTTGGCTACCAGTTTTATGTCCGAAAGTTGAACCCAGAGAAGATTTCAGACCTGGGTATTGTGTTGTCGAAGCATTTTTATGTTCTTTTTCCGTCCGAATTTTGACTTTAACTTCATGTTTTTGTGATATTTCTGAAATTTTTTTAGGTCATGATATCTATCAGTAAACTAGCCAAATTTTGGAGATTTTGAAATTCAAATTTGGATTAAATTTGAATTTAATTTGAATTGAATTGGAATATCGATTTGAGTGATTTCCTGGGTTTCTATTCGTTTTCGAGCACGGATTTTTCCAAAACTTTTTGAAATAATTTTTAAAACAAATTTGCATTTCAAATTATTATTATATAATATTTTAAAAGTATTTTCAAATATAAAATCTAGTTATTCTCTATAATAAGGGAATTTTCAAATATGGCTTTCAAAATTGATTTCGAAAAGGGCTTTAAAAGCTTGTTTTCTCAAGTAAATTATTTTATATATAAAATAAATGTTTTTGCACTATTCAAGCGAATGAGAAGGAGGATTAAACGGTTTGGTAAAACACATGGTATGGGACACGTGCGTTTATCTTATCGGTTAATTCTCGACTTGTCCATTTGATCGTTTTGACCTTCGGGTCGAGTTTACCGATGAGATGAGGTAAACTTTTTACTGCTTTGAGTGTGAAATTTACTAGCGATTAGTAAACCGTTTAGTGCATTCGTGTGGTATGGGACGCACGTTAACACTGTTTGGATTCCTATCCGAAAGTTTGTGACACATTTGTCTAAGAGACGTATTTGCCGGTACTGGACCTTCGGGTCAATTGTCCTTCGAGATGTTTGTTTAAGAGATGTATTTGTCATTCGGGATGTTATACTTCGGGATGTTTGTCTAAGAGACGTATTTATTTGTCCTTCGGGATGTTGTCCTTCGGGACGTTTGTCTAAGAGACGTGGCGCCTTAATTTGAGAGAACAGTACTTGGCGGGCTTCGACCATAAGCACGTGCTATATCTTTGAGTTGATTTCATTGATTTCTTTGTGATTTTCCAAGTGTATCCCCTTTTTACATTATTGGACATTTGAACCGTTCGAGATATTATATATGGCGTTTACATCTTTGGAAATTGCGCTTCTTATCGAGTTCTATATTTGAGATTTGGGTTTGCCAACACCTGGCGTCATTTGAGATTTGCCTTTTGGCGTAATATTTGAGATTTGCCTATTAGCTTTATTATATGAGATTTGCCTTTTGGCGTTTATTTGAGATTATATTCTCCTATGTTGGAGATTTATATTTGATTGCCTTATGGCGTATTTTCAGATGGTGATTTCTTTGAGATTGTTTTGAGTTGCCGATATGGCGGGTTTGGGATTTCTCCTCTTTGGAGTTATGTTTTTCTCCTAAACCATATTTGATGTTTTGTGATACGCCGATGAGATGAGGCGTGCTTTTATCGTGAGATTTGTTATGAAGTTTTATCGCCTTTGAGTTGCATTCATATTTAGTGATATCCTTATATCATTTAAAATTACTATACCTACTTAATTGTGCCATGTGAAGTAACTATATACTCTTGAATTATTCCTTCTCACTTGAGAAGATTATCACCTTGCCTTATGCTTATATTATCGATTATCCTCTTAAACTGATTTGTTTAGCTAGACTGACCCGTATATTTTATACTCGGGTCAGACCGAGGTGTTTCAGGTTAGGTACCCTTTGGACTTAGCCTATTCTGCTTCTGTATGGACTTTTCTGCTAGCTTTTTGTTGTAGATTTTGTGTAGTCTTTTTGGTGCTACTCTGATATGTATATTCTTTTGATTCGTGTATATTGTAGTCGTCATACCACATATGTGATGTATCATTTTGTATACTCTGTGATGTATCGGTATATGTGTGTGTGTGTATGATTATCTACTGTTATGTGATGTGTTTTGCATTTTAGTTGTTATATTTTGTTCTGATAGATTCTATAGCCACATATGGCTTTGTATTAAGTATTTATTGGATATGTCGATCCACTTGAGCTAAAAAAATGAAGCATTTATCGACGTATTCAATAGATATTTAAGACAAGGCTATAGATGGTCGCTCCTACCCAGCCCTATTCTCCCCATTAGCAGACGGTATTGCCCAGTAATACTCTTTGTTAATGTGGGTCTCGGGGTGGGGCATCACATTTCCTACCACATCCTATCGGGAAATCCCTGGGAATAGTAGTGAATAGTCCTTGCATTGGATATTTCATAACGAAGAGACTACTGCTACTATATGCATATTAGGATTTTAACCCTAAACGATCAACAGGCAGTCCTTCACTATGAAAATTGTAACGACCCTGAATTTTTGACATTTGAAATGTGAATATTTAATTGAGTTTAAATATTCGAATGATAATTTAATTTGAAATTCAAATATCAGAATGAATTTGGCGATTGGATTATTGAATTTAATTATTGAAACTGGGTAAAAATTTGAATCTTCAGTTTTGAGCTGATTAAAAATAATATGAAGGCTTAGAAAATTCATATTGATTATACTGAAGATAATAAAAGTTTCGAAATTGAATTTGAAACTGTTTTGTTCAGTTTGGAATTTTATTGTTTAAATCGATATTTAAAAATAGCGTTTCGAGGCACAGTCTCGAAATTCGACGAAAGCAGTTTCATTGGATCCGTAATATTGTATTATTATCGGATTTCAATTTTCGTAATGTTTGGAGTGATCGTTTGGCCGTACGATAAGCAAACGCGCTGAAAATAAATCGAAAATTTAATATTATAACTAGTCCAAAAAGCTATCTTCTCCATACGATCGAATTTGGACTCAGAACCTTTTCCATTGCGTTCGGAATAGGCGTATAACATTACGAACGCCTAGCGATACGCCTCGATAGGAAGTCAAAATTTTTAGTTGACTTCATCGGAACGATTTGAATTTGAATTAAATTGAATATATTCTCTTATACTTGTCAACCATCGGTTGAAATTACTTCACATCAGCTGTTTTTATTTTCACATCGGGCTACTGTAGCAAGTTGAGGGAATCGCGTAAATGTCCCTTCTTGTTCCCCCTTTCCAGCTGATAATCGCGTACGTTTGTTCCCCTTTCCCTCTTCGTAAATCAAAATGAAAACCCTTCTCCTCGTTCGTTTTAAAATACAATAAAATGGCCAAAGGAAATAAATCGATCCCTTCTTCTCATTTCCATTCGATATACAAAATCGAAACGCATGTTTTCCCCTTCGTTCAAATGCTAAACCACCTCTTTCCTGTTCTTCTTCAAATCAGAAAAAAAATAACGCGATTTGAAATCGCGTTCGAACTAATCGAAGCCTTCGCTGTCGACGAAAGGGAGTTCGACGACTTCGACTTCGGCTCGATGGGAGGCTGGCGCTCGCGCGCGCGTAGGCGGCGACTTCAAGGTGAGGCGCGGCCGTGTTCGCAGTTCGAGTAAATGGCTTCGATCGAAGCTGCAGATTTGGGGATTGGGGATTTCAATCGGAGCGTCGCGAGACAGCGATGGTGGGGGATTGTCGACTGTTGGAGGACTCACGAGGCTCGCGTTCGACTGGAGAAGGAACAACAGCGCCTTGTTCATGAGTCTCGTACGTAGGAGTGAGGTATTCGTTTTCTTCTTTGTTTTACAAACATATTAAACTAATATATATAAAGATCAGATATATATATGAATATGGTGGCTTACTGGAAATTTTTAGAATTTTTATGATGATGAGTATATACATATAAATTGTTATAAAATTTATGTTTTAGTCTGGGAAGAATTGTTTTCAAATTAAACAGTGAGATTTTGACAAAGGAATTTGTTTTAATTTATATATGTATGTATACAGCAAAAGAATATGAAATAGTTTATATACAGATAAGATTTAGAAAATAAAAGTTTTAAAATGATGATGTAGATTATTTTATAAGTGTGTGTATATATATATATATATATATTTGTAGGTAGGTAGTTCAAAAGGAAAATTTGTTAATTAAAATTTATAAATGAAAATTGATGATTCGATTAGTTCGAATATTAACAAATTATCAAATGTTTATACAAGGTCTAAAATGGTGAAATCAAGTCAAAATGGATTGGATTGCAAATTAAAAAAAAGCAAAGGTGAGATCTTCTCACTCAAACAAAGGGTTTGTTTAATTTTAAATAGTTATATTTAAAATTATTGAATGTGTTGATTGATTGCTGTTTGGATGTGATATTAGATATAGTAGGATATATCTATATATAGCAATATATATATATATATATATTGGCATATGCATATATTGGTGATTGATTTTCCTGCATTATATAGCAGATGAGACCCTATTGCGCCGCATAATAGCGGATGATATTTTATAAATCCCATATACCATGATATTCCACCTTGAAGTGGAATTGGTATTGTGCTAACATCTGTGGATGCAGGGAAACAGGTTGGAGGGATCCAACAGGATTCCTCAAAACATTTGAATTGGTTTCATATGTTGTGTGATTGATTATTTATAATCCGTGTATGATTATATCTGTGATTGAATGTGTTGAAGGCTAAAATTTAGCCGAATGTATTTTTGGTATCGTTGGATACCATAAATAAATGAAATTGGATTTTTGAAATTAAAGTTGGAAATTTTTAGTAAATCCTTTTTGAAAGAATTGAACAAATTTAAAAGAAGGGATTTAAAAGCGTAAAGCTGATTTTTGTAATCTTATCGAATTTTTTCCAAAGATATGGGAAAAGATATTAATAAAGGGATTTTGAGTAATATTATTCGAAAATTGGAAAATTTATTGAAAATGGAATTTTAAATGGTTAGGAAGAGATAAAGGAATTTATTTTTAAAAGTGATAAATTTCTAGAAATCCAATTTGAAATTGATTTGGTATTTGAAAAATAAATCTTCGGGAAATCGATATGTAAATTTCTTTGGTGTTTGAATGAAAATTGATTTTTGGTGTTGAGTATAAATTTGGAAATCGATTTGTAAAATGATTTGGTATTTGGGATTAAAATTAGAATCAATTTGAAATTTGATTCGGTGTTGAAGTAAACTTAGAAATCAAATTGGGAATTGATTTGGAGTTGAAAGTAAATATTTGGAAAACGATTTGAAAATCGTATAAAAAGTGAGTATTTGAGAATTTAAATTCAGAATGGAATATATAAAGGAAAGGGAAATTTGTTTTAAAAATAAACATTGATTTATTTTTTAAGTATGGAAATAAATTTACAGATTTGGAATGTAAATTTGAAATAAATCAAAAAGGATTTATTTAATCGGTTTAAATGGACCATTTTGAGATGAAGTGTGAAATATGATTTGAAATTGGTTTCAAATGTGAAGTGCGAAAATGTGATTTGAAATTGGTTTTCAAATGTGAAGTGTGGAAAATATATATCTTGTGAAGATAATTTGAAAGTAAATAATTTGGGAAAAATTATTTAAATTGGTTGATTGTTGTGAATGTTGTTGATAGTTAAATAACCAACTATCAATATTTGCCTTTGAAATGGCACTTGATTTGTTTTTTAAAACAAACGCTCAATATTCGGGTTAGCCGGGAAAAGACCTTTGGTCATATAACCCATTCCGAATTAGTGATACGACGATATGAATCGTATTGAAGACTGGTGGTGAAGACCGGATATTTTCGAAAATGAAAGGACAACCTATCGAATGTCTCTGCACCAAGTTGCTTCGGTATAGAGATTTATATCACTCTTTTTGTGATGGGAAGTCCGGACGTGATTAGTGAATATCCGGATTGCAAGGGCTTCTTTGGAAGTGCCTTCGGTTCCATTCGATCCTGGAACGGACTTGTATGGATGTGTGTATGACGTTACACTTTGAGACGTAAAGCTGGTTTCTATCAATTACATTTCTGTTGGTGGTGGAGAATTTATTCTCTTAGCTTAACACCCTTCTCTGAGACGTACAAGCTCAGAGGTTATGTAGTTGATGGTTACTAGTGATACATTCCCAATTTGGTAATGTGGCACACGAAGTGCTGATGATCATTTGTTGGTCAAAGCGTTGCTTTGTGAAAAAGCGTGGCTTTGTGAAAAAGCGTGGCTTTGTGAAAAAGCGTGGCTTTGTGAAAAAGCGTAGCTTTGTGGACGAGACTTCGTCGAGCCTCACAACCCAGTAATGGTCGAAACAGGAATGTTGCGGCAATAGTTTTTTGGGGTAGCGCCCCTAGGGTATGTCATTTCCTTCTGGATAAAAGGTGATATCATGGTATGGAGCCCAGATATTTTACCTATGTTTATTATACTTTGTGATTGTTGCTTTGTGATTGAGGATCCTCGGATAAAGGTCGGTGACGACCGGGGGATGACATAGCTCGTGTGTTAGTTACCTAGTTACAGCTGTATTGCGTGAGGTAGCGTCAGTGTGTTAGTTACCTAGTTACAGCTGTACAGCATGAGGTAGCGTCGGCCTTGTGTTTGCAGAGATCCGGTTAGGATCCGGGGCGTCTTTCCAGAGGCGTTTTCTATTTCGGTGTAAGGAAGTTCCTTTGCCTGACCATTTGTTGGAAATCCAAAGAAACAATACGAACCCTGTACGGTTTTTAGTTGTATTACCTGCTATGGAATGTGGCGGTAACCTGCTACTGAACATAGTAGCTATAGTAGGCATACAACAATGGTTGTATGTTGGCTAAGATTGATATTATACTTTCGAAATGTTTTCCACACTAGACATTAATAATAATATCAACTGATTTTGCGTAGTAAGCATTTTTGATTATCATAAGGAGAAATCTCCTCCAATTCTGTGTTTGCATTGTGTGTGTGGTGGGAGGCCTTATGGTAGTTTCATTTTCCAAAAGCATTGCGAATAAATTTTATTTTCTTTGTGAAAATAACTGTTTTACGATCTCACACCAGTCACCATGACTGACCTGGAGTTTATTGTTCCCTTTCTAAACTCTGGGTGCCCATAATTTTCCACACGGGCAGCCTAGAGTTATTTTATCAGGATACTCTGGAGCTTTGGAGATGAGCTGGATGGCGAGGCGTACTACCATACTTGTTTATTTATTTCCGCCGTGTATTCTGTATGAGGACAAGTTTATATAACTGTCCATTGTTGTATTGTGTTGTATATTGACTCTGATTGATGTATATATATATATAAACTGATATAGTCGTTTGTTTTTAAAGACTAGTGATTATCTATTATATATTGTTCCGCTGCGAATGTGAGATTCTGATATTGTTTCTGTTTATCTGTTCTTTCTTTTCTTCTGTCTTCTTCTACCTCTCCTTTTAATCCTAATGGTTCGGTTTTTCGACATTCGATTGCACGGCAATTGATACAGTGGACGTATTAATGTCGACTTTCGAGCGTCGAAAATCCAGACCGTTACATTATAAAAATCCTAAATATCAATATCTTCGATAACCTGCATAATCGAATGCATATATGTTGGTCCGAAGTGGTTTTCAGATAAATCTGATCCATGTCTCTTCGCACCAACAATACAAAAGCGTTTCTCAACCTCATACAGAAACTAAGTCTCATAGACTTATCACATCCCCAACTTTCAACTTGCTACCCTTCGGCCAAGAAGGAAGCTAGATAGATTGGAGTAATCACTCCGCACTACACGAATCAACATTCTCAACACAAACAATAATCAAGCTTATATAGTCAGTCATGTACTAAGTGTATGACTAATTAGTTTCTACATCAAGTTAAGAAACTAAAATGGACAAATTTGATAGTTGTTTATTTAGTTATCAAAGCAACAAACAAAATCTAGCACATAAGCAGTCATTGGGCCTGATTTTATTAATCGTTTATAAATCAAATCACTTTCCAAATATTCACTTCAAAATACCTTTAAACAGATAATATTCAAAACCATTTCACTATTTTACTATTTGGAAAACATTTTCATATACTTACTTTAATAATAAGTGAATTCACAATTTACTTTATTTTCAAACCATTCAAACTTCATATTAAAATATCACTTCCCAAAACATTCATTTAATTTAAAGGATTATCTACTGTCCAAAATCGTGAATGAAATTCCTTTACCAAATTCATTACTTCTACACATTTAATTTAAAGGATTATTCACTGTCCAAAATCGTGAATAAAATTCTCTTGTAAAAATCCATATTTAGCTTATCAAACTAAATTGATTTCACATTTACAAAACCATGTTTATACATCTCATTTATATTTTAAAAAAACTCCCATAAATAAAATTCCTTTATTAACCAATTCCATTTATATCCCATTTATATGCCAAAATCCAACTATAAGTTAATTTACTTATAAATCTATTATTTACAAATTCATTCCTTTTATAACTTCATCAATTCATAAATCTTATTTACTTATAAGATTCATTTATAACTTCATTTTAAACACTTACAAAGCTCGTCTATAATTCCATTACTTATATTTATAAAAATTCAATTTTATAAATCTTATATATAAACCATTTATAATAAGTCCAAAATCCCAGTTTAACTTATTTTACAAAATAGTTAATTTCATATTTCAAAAATCAAATTTAGGTATATTTTACAAAGCCATAATTTTTATAACATAAAAATTATAACTTTTTACTTATTTAAAATAAATTCATTTCCTTAACAATTCAAAAATTAATAAAACATATATATTTTCAAAATCACTTTGTTCCTTTTTAATTTGAAATCATCATTTTAATATTTTAAAATTCCAAAATATGGCCCAATGCTACAAAAGCGCTAAATAAGGGAATTCATATCAATCACGGCATCCAAACACCATATATCACATGATAACAGATATATAACAATATCTGTAAATAAAAATCAACACTGGCGAGGAATCCGGTTGGATCCCTCCAACTTATCACTTGCAACAAATATACATATGAGAAAATATGTACAATGCTCGCTTCGAGGCAGATGCGTGTACAAAAGGTCATCCGCTCATATACGGGAAAGTATAGGGTCTCATCCGCTAGAATATGCGGGAATATATCCATATACCAATATATATATAATATATCATATATCACCCAAACAATCATCAATCAGAATAAATAAATTTTATTCTCACTTGTATAAAAAATATAAGGGAGTCAGAAAGAGTGAGTTGTACTCACTTTGATTCTAATAGCCGTTGCAGCATTTTGTTTCAAATAAAATTAAATGAGCGTTTAATTTTATCCAAAATTCTTAGCAGCCCCAAATCAATCCAACCCAGCTCCATCGCGTAGTGTTCACGAATACGAACCCAACGCAACTGGTTCGTCCGATTTCGACCTTGTATGAACAAGTTATGACATTTATAAGATTACACGATTTTATATATAAATTTATTTACAAATTTTTTTTATTTTATTTTATTTTATAAACCTTAATTAGATCAGGGTCGTTCATTCTTAAACAGCAGATCTCGGCCGCTTTTTTTACCTTTTCCTTTTTCTTTCCGCGTTCGTGAAACCCATCGGTCACCATGCTTTTCGAATTGTCACGCCCTCCTCCTTCATTGATGAAATGATCAACTTCCACAGGTCGATGCGTCGAAGCCCCATGCATGTCCATTCAAAATCCGGTCATCTCCAGCCTCACTATTGCTTCGAAAAACGTTGATGAAGGTTGCACCATCATTCTCGAACTGCCACCGGTATACATCGCGTAATCCAATCATAGCCACATGGATAAGTTGAGCTCGTGAAGCTCTACAATTTTGCTTTAGAAAGTTTTCAATAATATTGGATGGATTGGAAGAAAATAAGGGAGAAAGGATCGATATATTTTAATTAAAATTTACTTAAATAAATTTCTACGCGTTTCAGCTTCACACGACCAAACCGTATGTTCGATTGACACGAAATTTAAAATCCTATAATAATATAACAATACAGATCCAATGAAACTGGTTTCGTCGAAATCCGAGACCGTGTCAAAAATGACTATTTTTACACATTAATTAAATATTAAAATTTCCAATTTCTATAAATTAACTTTTAATTCAATTTTAAAAGTTTACTAACATCATTCTAATTCACATAGAATTTAATACAACTTTATAAATCATTTTCATTTACATTAAATTCAAAATCCAAATATTTCTGCAATTTCAAATATTAAATTAGCAATTTAATTATCCAAATAAATTATTATATTTGAATTATAAGTTATTCAACTTATAAAATTAACATATGAATATTTAAAATCAATTAAATATCCTAATTTCACATGACTGAAATTCTGGGTCGTTACAAAACTCGTAATGGGCGCGATAAGGCATGTGGCATGGCATGCGAGGCAATGCCCAGGGTAGTATACTACAGTTTTGCGGATCCAGACTGGTGGTAATGCATAGCAGCTGCTACCAACCACCTCGGAACACACTCCCAAAATTAAATCGAGGGGTGGCCACCAAATCAATCACAAAGTAATATGGTAACGAAGAAATGTGTCCGATCGGAGGTGCGACCTCACTTGGCCCAGCATGGCTCCTATTTTAGCCACATCAAGTTGACCCGAGGGGGTCAGGGCTACGTTAATACCTCATACAG
Organism: Allium fistulosum; assembly: GCA_030737815.1. NCBI lineage: Eukaryota > Viridiplantae > Streptophyta > Magnoliopsida > Asparagales > Amaryllidaceae > Allium > Allium fistulosum. The sequence goes on from CM060902.1 coordinate 525,075,760, forward strand.
AATCGTTTGTCGCACCATCCTACTTCATTCTGGAATCTCCACCATGTGCACAATTGTTAAAGTGGTTTCGGTATTGGTAGAGAGTATGACAATATCTGATCCAGGTCTCTTTAACAACCAACGCTTATTACACACCGAATGGTTCTTTTACATTTCCAAAACCATTTCATATTGATATCAAAATATCATATTCTCAAAAATCATATCACTTTCGAAATCATATTCACTTTCGAAATCATATTTTCAAAATAGGTTAAACCCTCATTTCAAAATCATCATATTTACTCAAAATATGTCATTTCACTAGAAAATATCATTTCAAATCCCAACTTAGGTTATAACATCATTTAACCATATTCGCTTTTAAATCCAGGATTTAAATATAAATAATTCAGCCTTGCACAGTTTATTTTTAGAAAATAGTTTAGATAGTTTAAAAATAGTTTTAAAATAGTTTAAAATACTTTAAAATAGTTTAAATGGTTTAAATAGTTTAAAATAGATTAAATAATTTAAAATAGTTTAAAATAGTTTAAAATAGATTAAAATAGATCAAATAATTTAAAATAGTTTAAAATAGATTAAAATAGATTAAATGGTTTAAAATAGTTTAAAATAGATTAAATGGTTTAAAATAGTTTAAAATAGATTAAAATATATTAAAATGGTTTAAAATAGTTAAAAAATAGGTTAATATAGTTTTTAATAGTTTAATATAAAAATGGTTTGATTATTGAAATGGTTTTATGTAATAAATATTTTGAAAATCTAAATAAATCTGGATTTAAAATAATACATCTTTAAACAGTTTATATTAAAATAAATAAATTTGAAATTAATATCAAATTAAACTATTTCTTTCATTTCAATAAATCTGGACCATATCCAGCTTTCAAATCAACAAAACTCAATTTTTATCTTTCAATTCAGATTCTCAATAAACTTCTCAATAAACCATTTAAATCTATATCGATTTCAAATCCATGTTTGAACTATAAATTTAAGCTGCTCCAAATTCAATAGATTTCAAAGTTAATTATTCAAACGCTTACAATAACTCAATTTCGATAATTTTTCTTCAAATTCAAATTTAAAATTTCAATTTAAATTCTTTAAACAGTTCATTTAAACTAACTCCAATTTCAACATTTAAAGCTTGGTTTATTTTTCAAAAATAATTCAGTTTATGTAAATCTAATTTTACTTCAAAATATCATTTAATTGGATTCAAAATTAAGAATTTAAAATCATTTAATTTAACCAATCCGGTGTCCATATACAATTTTATGCCCTATGGTCAAGTGATATAGATATATATCATTTCAACGGCAATAATTTAAATTTACGGGAATATATCATTTCAACCCGCAATCCCGAATTAAAATTCAAAATCCAAAAATCGCTTGAGTCTATCATTACAACCCATAATGATTTTTCTCTAATCTATTAGATCGTTTGGGTATGTATCATTTCTAACCATAGTGATTTTTTCCTAAGGGAACTTGAAGTGTGATAACAATATATAAATATAACATTCAGTCATCCAATATCAAAACTAAACATCCATCACAATCATCATTCAAATCAACCAATAAATAACAACAATTTGACTGATTATCATTTACAGGTATTAACTAGCAATTTAAAATTCAATATTAAATTAAATGGCAATTTAATTCAATAAGATTCAGATTTAACTGACATGACAAATTAAAAATACCAAACAACGATCAATCAACTTCTGATCACATCATAGATTTAATATAACAAACATAAGACAATTTAGTAGTTGTGAGTGAGTTAAAACACTCACTTTTTGGTTTCAAATCAATTTAAAATCCAAATGAACGCCCAAAATCTAACCGTCTCGGAATTTAACAAACCAGTTCCATAATGTTCGGAATTTCGATACGATCGCAGCGGAGAAAATCGCGCGTGAATCCGAGCTCATATGAAAAAGATATGTTGATTAGAACATTTGAAATTCATTAATATAAAATTAATTATCAATTAAATAAAGACACGTCATCTACTTACAGGCGAAACACTAAAGTCGCTATAGCATCTCGCATCGAACACGCCATTATTCATGGCCACCAACTCGATCATCAACGCCGCCGCTGGCTAGTCGCGGCCACACAGACATCGCCGCTCCGCCAAAGACTCCGGCCAATACGACCACCTGTGCCTCCCACGCTTCGCGACCTTCCAGCGATGACGTCCTCCGATCACCACGTCCCCAAAACAGAGCCGCCGCCAAAACAAATCTAACCCTAATTGAATTTTTCGAGGCAATCTGACCGTCATTTCGCCGAATGAACCATATTGATGCGCTCTCCTCGTCCATCACCACACGATAGTACCCCCCGAATCGACGACCCATCGTCGATCATCAACCACCAAACGGATGGCCGAGAATGTTTTGGCCAATTCTGGACAAACAAAAACCCAATTGCAAAAACGAATAGCAGATTTGAGTTGCACTCGTCAAGTGCTTTCCAACGATATATAATATAATATAGTTTGAGGAGTTTTAATTTTCAATTTGATTTTGATTTGCAATTGAATATAGGAATTAGGGTTTCTACCATTTGAGAAGGAGGAACAGACAAATGGAGTTGTATGTACTATAACAAGAAATAGAAAGGCTGCTAGGGTTTGGAAGAATCTATTTATGTAGGCAAAGGCCCGATAAGAAAGAATGATCATATCGAATCGGTTTGAAAGGACAATAACGACCTGAAAAGCCCGTTTCGCTTCCGAAACGAAAGTGGGTCATCCCATATATCAAAACAGATGTTTTCGATATTTTTAAATTCAATGGAATAGGTTTCAAGTCCTAATTCCATTGTATGAAGAAGTTAGCTTTTAAAATCAGCTTATTTCAAATTGAATTTATTAAATTGATTTCTACGCTTTTCGAGCCCGCACGATCAAACGACAAGTATAATCGCTATGAAACTTGAAATCCTACAAAAATTCACCGTTACGGATCCGATGAAACTAGTTTCATCGAAATCCGAGACAGTGGCCAAAATTGCTATTTTCACGTTAATTAAATAAATTATTTTTAAATTGATTAAATCACTATTTAAATTCAAATTTAATAACTAACAATTTTTATCATTTTTGATAGCCTAGTAATTTATAATCTTTAAAGATAAATTTCCATGTCAAAACCAATGTTAAATATTGCACTAATGACGGTGTTCAATTTCAATAGAAGTAATTGATTATTATTTTAAATTCCAATAAATCCATTTATTTGATTTTTTTCGTCTTATTATTCAATCCATTATTACTCTATGGACATAATTAACATTGGTTTACCATTTATTACATCAATATTCTACAGTTATCATTTTAATTCACATTAACTGCAATATTTCAGTAGATTAATTGCAATTGATTTTCAATTTAATTTCAACAGATTATATAAATAGGTGATAAATAACAATTGTTAACTTTTACTTAATTTGCTCACATTTATAAGTTTATTATCTACAAACAAATATTATAACTACCTACACAGCACTGATTAATTATTCTATATTACCTAATTTCAATTAATTACATACAATTTCACCATTAAATATAACATTTGGTTTATTTCCTTATTTACACTTTATAACCAATTATAACTTTACAATCATTTCAATTAATTAGAATTACATTAAAGTAGTTATCAATTACCTTAAATTAAAATTATTACATTTCACTCTAGTTATTTTTCTCATTAATAAATCTTAAAAAAAAAATATTTTTCACAACATTAAATACCAAAACTTATTTAATTAATAAATTTAATTATCGAAAATTACGGGTCGTTACAATATGTTAATAATTACAATTATATTCCAGGAGCGACATATGAAGATGCCCCCTTGGGTGATCAGAGTCTAACTACTTGACAATTATAAAACATGTCATTATGTCCATTCAAATAAAACATAAGCTTTAAACAACACTGCGGAAATAAACTTCTAATATTAGCTAGCTTGCCTCTTGCACGTCATTGGAACGTTATTCGTCTAACCTGAAAATCCCTACTCTCGACCTATTCAAATGAGTACTTAAGAGCAAGGTTTTAAATCTCCCCGAGATCAGCCGAGATGAAAATCCGAGATATTAGCCAAAATCCGAGATTTGGCAGCTTGGTTAGTTATAAGTCTTTTAAATATCGCCCGAGACAGCCGAGATATTTGCCCGAGATATTGGCCAAAATCCGAGATTTGAAACCTTGCTTAAGAGTTTAGGGGAAAAACAAAAACTTTGGATCAGACAAAAAGTCTGGTATAAATAATAATATGCCATCTCGAATCAAAATAGATATCTAGCGAGACCACATTGCTGAGTGGAACTGGTTTACCCCTCACTAGTTTCAAATCCAAACATGTCAATCATAAATCTTGCACCCGCAACCACACTAGTTAGAACATCAAAATACAATCATATGTAGGCATGCAATATGGGTACGTCTGACTAATCTATCTTCACAGGGTTATGCACTGCCACAATCAACCCAATCTTATAAAATGGGCTGCCTATCTTTAATCCATGGACTATCTGGCTCAAATTAAATGGACTATATATCTCATATTAAATGGACTATCTATCTCAACTCATGTGGACTACCCTCACACATATTATATGGACTATCGGTTTCAGGTTATGTGGACAATCCATCACACATAACATAGTTTTTCGAGGATTACTATGAACTTATCAAGAATTATATGGGCTATTTGTCTCATATATCATGTGGACTATCCATCGCATATATCATAGTTTTTCTAGGATTACTATGAACTTAGTTGTTTTCACTAGGTTGACCAATAACCTATCTCCTAATACGTTTAGGAGTAAACGTGTATTTTTTGATTGATTTGAGGCATCCTAACACAAATTTGATCTATCTGATATCCTGAATGCAATTTTACTCACTCAGGAGTTTAGTCTGACCATACTCACTACTGGGTCAACCTAACTGGTAATTTTGCCCCCAAATCCCAAAATGCAATGTTGGGTCATAATGATGTGAGTATGACAATGATAAATATGCAAATTTAACTGATTAATAGATAACAAGAACATAAAATATCATTCTTCAAAACATGTTCAGCCAATTGTAGCAACCCTAGATTTTTGTATATATTTTATTTGACTTTATTATATTTTGAAAACTAGTTTAAACTTGTTTTATTTCAAACATTTCATTTTTAAATATAAATGTTTATTATTATGTGAATTTTAATTTCAAACTGGTATAAATTGAACATTTTCCTGAAAAAGGGATTTCTGGTCAAACTTTGACTTTTAAAACTTCAAATTTAAATTGTTTAAAATCTTAAATTTTATCTTTTATTATGACAATAGACTTAATAACATGAATACTGCTTTTTGTTTCGTTGAAAACAGAATTAAATTGTAAAAGTTATGTACATTTCAAATTTGAGTATAATTTGTTTTATTTTGCAATTTTGCCTATTTTAAATTTTATAAATCATATTTTCTTTGTCATATTTTATTTTAAAATGTGTTAATATGTTATTTTGTGTATATTTTGTCTTTTAATATTTTTGAAGTGATAATAAAACTTTTCCAAAATTTATTGCATTTATTAAAGACTAGTTTCTATTTTTCTGCTATATTCTTCATTTAAATTATATTTAATTAAAATTTATTTATTTATTTTTGTGAATGCATTTTTATTTTATGTTCTTATCTTTATTTATAAATATTTTTCCAAGTCCATACAATTTTCCCTAAGTTTATTTCATTTATTTTCAAATTTTCTAGACTAGTTTTCATTTCATGTACTATTTTCTTATTTTAATCATATATAATTAATATTTATTTATTTATATTTTGTTTATCTGTTATATTTTCGAATTTTAACTGAATTTATAAGTATCTTCAGTTATTTAAATTTATATAATGAAATTAAAGAAATTTGAAAAGGTTATGACTTTTGATTTTCCTATGGCCTTTTATCTTCCACCTTTTCATATTTGTAACTTAACTTTTCATTCAATTGGCCATTACTTCTCACTTCTTTCAGCCGACTATCATTTTGTCATTCACGTAAAATTTTGTTTCTCATTTCCTGAAAGAAAATTTCGACCATAGCTTGTGAAAGATTTTGGTAAACTGCTTTTTCTTTTTGTTTACTTTTATTGATTTTTGATAATGATTTTTGCACTTGTTTTCTCACCTTCTATGCTCAGCTCCTCCTTCCTCCTCCACCTTGGCCTCCTCCACCACCACCACATCTGGTCAACACCTCCTCTAGCCCAGCCCAAAGACATGGCCATGCCCCTTGATGAAGAAGATCCACCTAAAAATAAACAAAACTCCACCTTAATGTTCATAGCCTAGCCTAACTTGTTCCACCACCTCTCTCCTCCACTTTGGCCGGCCAAACACCACCACCACCAGCCACAACCTGAGCCTTGGACCTCTGTAGCACTTGTAGTTTATCCTTCCAGATCAGGCCATGCCCAATAGTCCCTTGGTCGAACCCATTTAGGCCTTGAAATCTATGTTGTTGCTTGTAGTTGTGTTGCCTTATTTTGAAATTCAAGCACATATCCTTCATCTCCTCTTTATATTGCTATGGCGACCCCTATATGACCTGAACCTGATCAAAACCTGATCCAAAACAATCCCATTACAGTGTCTTTCTAGGCCATAGCTGAAGTATAAGTGGTTAAATGCAAGTGCAAAAGCTCTACCTTTGAATTGTGTAGTTATTCATAGCATTGTTTGTAATATTTTGGTTTGTAATTCATGTTTGTTTTTGTTTTGTTTGATATTTAACAAGGCAATTAGCCTTGGCTCTCCCACTCTCAAATCATTGTCGTGTTATCGTGCTTTTGAAGTTCCTTATTTGTGCATTTGGTTGTCATCTCCAGCTTATACAGGTGAGTTATTCTCACCAGACAATATGTACATATATAACTAGTGAATTGACCCCTTTTGAATCTGTAAAATGCATTATCATGTTACACCTATTATGTTATGATTTTATGATGTTCACCCATGCTTAAACACCTATTATTTTATATGTTACTGTTATATTATGTTGTTCTATTATTTTTATCAGTTTATCACACTGCAAGTTCCATTTAGATTAGAATCACTATGGGTTGAAACGATACATACCCGAACGGACTTTAGAATAGGAGAAAATCATTATGGGCTGAAATGATATGCCTGAATGATTTTCAATTATTTTCATTTACTTGGGATTGCGGGTTTGAAATGATCAAACCCGGGTATCTTTGTAAATTACGGGTTGAAATGATAAATTACCCGTATCACTTTACCTAGGCTAGAAAATGAAATACAGACCCGTTGTTAAAATATGTATTATAATTTTTTTTTAAATATTTTAGAAATTTAAATATTATAATATTTTGATTTAAACTAAATAAAAATGATTTTTGTAAAGCATTATTGATTTTCTGAAAATTTATAAGTGAAATAAATTAATGGTAAAATTAGAAAATTTGAAATGTAAGTTATTTTGGGAAATTTTAATTTGGTGATAATTGGAATTTAAATAAAATATGAAATGTTGATAAATTCATGATAATTTGGATTAAAGTGAATTTAAATGATTTTTATATTATATTAATGATTTTGAATAAAGTTAAAATGTGAAATGAATGAATATTTAAGTTGAAATTTTGAAATATAACTAAAATTGGAAATTTGTGAATTTGGCTTAAAAGTGAATTTTAAGTTAAGTAAATAAAAATGGAATTAAGTTATATTTGAAAATTTAAACTTAAGTGTTAAGTTAATTTAATTTAATGAATTTATAATTTAATATTGGAATTTAATAAGTGAATTATTATTAAATTTTGATTTTTGAATGGAGGTTTAACTTTATAAAATCATGAATATAAGGGTATTTGAATGATTGTTTTAAAAGTGAAACTATATGATTTTATAAGTTAAAAATGATTTATATAAAAATATAATTGTTTGTGAAATTATACTGAATATTTGAAGTTTTTGCATTTCTAAAATGCTATAAATTCTAATGTAAATGATAATACAACATTTGTAAATGATGTAGTTGATAATAATGAACCAAATGGCTAAATTTAATTAAAGGCTATTATAGCATTTTGTAAATGTTATAATGGTTGAATTTAACTAAGTTTATTTGAAACTAATGTAACCCTATTACAGCATTTTAAATGCTGTCTTTTGTTAAATTAAACTGTTTTAAATGTGACTTTCCGTAGCATTTTCTAATGCTGCGAAAGTTGAATTTTCATTGTTTTAATTAATTTAAGTGAACGAATGAACTTTGAAAGATTAAAATTTTGGAAATTTAATAATTTAATTATTAAATAAAATAACTTCATTTTTATGATTTAAAATAAAGTAATTTGTTTCGAAATATAAACTATTTTGAAATATGATATTTTGATATTTTGAAATGGATTTTTGAAGGATATTGAATTTTGAAATGATATTTGATTTCGAAGTATAAAATACCATTTTGAAATTTTAACCACGGGATGTATTTAATTTATAGTTTAACTGATCCTTAAAGGATGGGCGATCCCAAGCATCCTTTGAGTTATTGTGCATTTCTACTACAGTTCACTTGAGTTGGTTTACATTATATAAGTATGTATTGTCCTGACTCGAGTGTTTTGTGTTTTACTTTACGCTCGGGTCAGCCTGAGTATTTACAGCTTAGCTTTGGATTTCTTTCTGGAGCTAGGAATCGCTGGAGATTCTACTTGTCTAGTTATCTGTTCCTTTTAGTTCAGTTGTTCTATTTCAGTTCTGGTATTCATAAACTTCTATTTATTTGAGATGTCTATTGTATATGTTTTCAAGCAGATATTATGTATTATGTTTTGAGAGTTTGTTATAGTAGCTTCATGAACTACTATGGTTTTTATATTCCGCTGCGAGTTATTCTGATATGTTCTGTGTCTGTGATTCTGTGTATTTGATTTCATTTGCTCCAAATTTATTTACAATCTGTTATTTTGAAATATTCAAGCCAGACATGTGTGGATTATTGTCGATTTGAATGATCCAAAATAGTGAGTCATTACACCAATAATCATAGGCATCACAAAATTACTTAATCTTAAGTAATAATTTCCTTTGGCAATTTCATATAAAACTTGGCTAAAACATCATTTTATTTCCTTGAAAACATTTATCTTTACAAATGATTAATCCCTTAAATCGTTCTTTAAAACAAGGAAATCATAGCCTCTTTACTTATCCAAAATCTTACGCCAAAATACAATCACCCTTAATTTGCTTCTTTTAATCATTTGTTATCAAAATGAGGTTGCCGAGCCTCTAAAACATATGTCTTATCGAGCCATTAAGTAAAACTATTCAATTTATAAGAATAGTTGTAACGACCCGTATTTTTTTTTACTGATCGAATGTTTGTAACCGGTTGTCATTAAATAGTTAGTGTGTTAAGTCGTTCAGAGGTTAAGACGTCTAGAAGTTAAGTCGTGTAGTAGCTTAAGTCGTGAAGAAGGTTAGGTCGTAGAGCGACTTAAGGAGAATGGCGACTTAAGGAAATTGGGACGTGTTGGGGTTTAAGTCGTATAGTAGTTAGGTCGGTGGAGCGACTTATAGGAGTTGGCGACTTAAGGGTTTAGACGACCTAAGGGGTTAGGTCGTGTTGTAGTTTAGGTCGGTCGAGCGACCTAAGGGAGTTAGTGGTAGCAGTTGGCGACTTAAGGGGTTTAGCGACCTAAGCGTTGAGTGAGTTAACGACCTAAGGTAGTTAGGTCGTGGACGAGTTAAAGTTGTTAGGTCGCGAGAGGGTTAGGTCGTTAGGTCGACGTTAGGTCGTAAGTCGCGCGTTAGTGTTAAGACTTAGGTCGCTGGGTCGTTAAGTTGAGAATGTGTTAGGTCGCGCGCATGTGTTAGGTCGTATATCTGTTAGGTCGTGTACATGTGTTAGGTCGTTAGACGACCTAAAGGTGCTAAGTTGTATCTTGTTAAGTCATAGGTCGTGACCTTTTAGGTCGTGACATTTTTAGGTCGTGGAAGCGCGTATGTGTTAAGTCGCGCAAGTGCTAGGTCGGGGGAATCTTCTAGGTCGTAGGTCATGGAGACTGTTAGGTCGTAGGTCGAGAGAGTTAGGTTGTGAACGACCTAAGGGGGCGGACGACCTAAGAAACTGCCTATAAATACCCGGTTTTTCTTCACTTTTTGGGATCCGAATTTTGAAGCAACGAAGTCCTGCCATTTTGAGAGCTCGAGTGCTGCACTTCTTCACTTCTTTTCTCCACTCTAATCTCGTGCTTCCTTCCATCCAAATCGAAGATCAAGATCGAAGATCCAAGAGCTAAAGTTGAAGATCTACATTCTTCGAAGAGAGATTTCATCGTTTGAAGCGGAATTTTGGTAGATCGAGCTTGATTCTTCACTGTCCAGATCTAAAGTGTGTTGCGTTTGAGGTGTTTAGGTGATTCGGTGAGTGGTGATTATCTCTCACACGGATCCAAAGGAGTATATCGGATTGATGGCTTGACTTTGTGTTAAAATAGTGATTTCCATGCATTTTCTTAAACCTAAGTATAGATCTACTGTTCATGATGATTTGACATCCATTTTACTACATGTTAACCTATGCAAGTTCATTCATCAAGTTATCGAGATATTGCTCATGTTTCATGCTTGTTAGATTTAGACTCTTTATTTACTAGATTGCCATTATTGTTATAATTGTTTATTAGATCATGTTTGAATATTTGATTACTTGGATTAATGATTGGCTTGATTGATTATTATAGATTAGTTGATTGATGATTTGATTTAGACAAGATGGTCGAAGATGATTCAAAAGCTAAGGGAAAGGCTCTTGAATTGGAAAAGCTGCTCGTGGCATATGTGGCGGATGATGAAGCTCATATAGATAGATTTGATGATGATGTTGAGATGAGGCTTTGCTATGATGAGATGGAGCGAGGCATGATGTGAAATAGCCTTGGTTTAATCCAGACGGGATCATTCCAAGCATGTTGATAACTCGGGGAAATGGTTCGGGTTTGAGGATAATGGTTGGCTCGAGAGGCGCTTGAGCTAGTATGGAAATAGTCGTCGAGGAGGATGACTAGAAGGCTGAGGTTTCATCGTTGTTGAAGGTTCTAGCAGACTCAAAGCAAGAGTACGTTGGGCAGATTTGATAGTCCCTAAAGACTATGATTGTAGTCGAGTACTCTGGGCAGATTCGATAGTCCTAGGAACGGGCTGCGACGACGTGCGGAGTTATGTCTAGAACCGAGGTTGCCATTAACCCTTGACGGACGGCTGAAAGAATGTGTCAGTCATTCAATTAACGGTGGTATCGAAGCAATGATAACAGTGATAGCCAGAGTCATGGATGTTTGGTTGTATCGTCATTCGGTCTCAAGAGCGATATTTTCTGGGTGCTTATCTGATCTTGGTTTAGGCCTTGGGGGTTTGTGCTTGGAAAATATCGACCTTGACTCGAGTGATAATTGCTTTACTTTAAATGTTTGCTTTGCTATGTTTATTTCTGCTTAGTGTGTCTGGGGACTATCACTGTAGAAAGAGGTGGAGTGGGAGGGTTGGATTCCTATTCCTTTTTCCTTTATGCTCTTTTGGTATGTTGTTAGTTAATTTACCGCTCACTAAGACTGTTGTCTGACTCAAGGCTTTATGTTTAACTCTTATTGCCTTGGGCTGTTCATCCATTTTGGGATGGGCAGACTAGGTAGCAGGTGACAGGTGTTGTTCTTAGTTTTCCATGATGCTGATGACGAAGACGAGCTGGAGGCTTGCATATTATTTTCTTATTATATGTACTGGATGTTCCGCTGCTTGTATATTCTCTAAGTGATATGTAGTGAGGCTTGATGTATTGACTATTCAGATGTTTGTATTCAACTATTATGAAGTTTAATTGATGATATTCTATTCTGTGAAGCTTCACTATATATATTCTCTATTGTATTTTATCCATGCGCTGTGAGTAATACAATAGATTCTGCTGTTTTAACTTACCTTGGCAATCGTCCATGGCTGCCTGGCACACCTTACAGTGCACTATCTCTATGTTTAGTGCAGGGGTCATGGGCGGTCGTCACATTTGGTATCAGAGCATTGGTTAATCGATTTCACCCAACGCTCGCTGACGTAACTACGTATGAGAGACGTAATTGTATTTTTGATGGATGATTACTATATATAATATAGTATCTTAGAAGGATTTGAACTCTTATGCAGTTGTTCTCAAGGTGTATTAATCATTTCTTTTATAGATATTAAGAATGAGTCGAAGAGGGAGACCAGCTGCTAGGGAAGGCCGTGCTACTGAGGGGGCTGCTGATTATGCTGCTATGTTCGAGGCTATGATGACTTCGATCATAAGAAGGATGCCAGCTCCGGGGCCAGCAGTAGATGTTGGAGTTCAAGTTCAAACTCCAAAACCGGTGGATTTTGCTAAGATGTGTAAAGACTATACTGCTCTTGGAGGAAAGGTTTTCTTGGGAACAGAGTCAACCATTGAAGTCCAGAGATGGATAGATGCTTGTAGAAGGATTTTTGGTGACTTGGGAATCTAGAATGCAACCAAAAGGAAGCTCGCATCAAGACAGCTTCAAGGAAGAGCTTCTGATTGGTGGAACTCTATCACCATTGATACTCCGGAGGAAGAAATTACTTGGGTGCAATCCCAAGACAGATTTGAGGCTAAGTTCATTTCAACAGCTCAGAAATCTGTTCTGTTCAAGAAGTTTGTGGAGCTCAAGCAAGGTGAAAGACCAGTTCTTGAGTATGTTTCTGAGTTTGAAGCTTTGTCGAAGTATGCCCGGTCGTATATTGAATCTCCTTATCAGAAGAATGAGAAGTTTGTGACAGGCTTGGACAGTTATCTTGGGAGGCAGTTGGTGGATCATTTGGACGATCCGTTTGAGAAGCTTGTGGAGAAAGCTCTTAGGCACGAGAATCTGTTTCCTAAAGAAGGATCTGTTGTTGCTGTGACCAAGGAAGAGTCTAAACCGCATCAGGGTGGAAACAAGAAGAGGAAGCAGTAGCAGCAAAAGGGTAAGGATGGTCAGAAGAAGACAAAGGGCGAAGTGACCTGCTATAATTGTCAGCAGAAGGGCCATTTCTCCAGAGATTGCACGAATCCAAAGGTGCCGGTGAAATGCCACAACTGTGACAAGCCGGAGCATATTAAGAAGAATTGTCCAGAACCGTGGAAGGACAAGCAGATTGTGCAAGCTTATGCTTTGGAGGTTGTTCCATCATCTTCAAAAGCTCCTACCTCTGAAGAGAAAGGAAAGAGTGTGGTGGTTCAAGGTACTCTTTCCATATGTGGTGTTCCAGTTAGAGTGTTATTCGATACTGGGGCGTCGCATTCTTTTATTTTTAATGAACTTGTAGGCCGGTTGGGTTTAGAACCGGATATTGTTGATAGACCATTGGTTGTGACTAATCCAGTTGGGGGTTCGTCCTGTCTGTGTATGCTTTGCCGTGGTTTGGTTGTATCGAGTCATGATTGCTCTTTTGTTTGTGATTGTTTTGTTCTGAACTTTGCGGGGTTCGGAATTATTTTGGGTATGGACTGGCTTAGGAAGTATGCGGCAAAGGTTGATTGTGAAAGGTTGGAGGTGACAGTCGAGAAAGTGGAGGGGCGAAAGGTTGTGATACGATGTAAGCATGAGGAAGGCATCTTCATGAGCTTCATGTATTCGTTGGTTGTTCCACGGGATGGACTGTCATCGGTGCCAATCGCTAATGGATTTGAGGATGTCTTTGATGAGGTCAAAGGGTTACCGCCGCATAGAGAGATCGAGTTTCGTATCGATTTAGTTGAAGGGGCCAGACCTGTTGTGATGCCTCTTAGGCGGATGGCGCCTAGGGAACAGCAAGAGTTGAGGGTGCAAGTTGATGATCTTTTACAGAAAGGATTCATTCGGTGTAGTGTGTCTGAATGGGGTGCACCAGTTGTGTTTGTAACCAAAGCGGATGGATCGTTGAGGTTGTGTGTGGATTATCGTGTGTTGAATAAAGCGACTAAGAAGAACAAGTATCAATTGCCAAGAATAGATGACTTGTTTGATCAGCTTCACGAAGCTAAGGTGTTTTATCAGATGGACTTGGCAACGGGATTTCACCAGTTAAGAGTGGCTAAGGATAGTGTGCCGAAGACTGCTTTCAGGACACCATCCGGTTTCTTTGAGTGGCTGGTAATGCCATTTGGATTGACCAATGCACCAACATATTTTGTGGATCTTATGAATAGAGTGTTCAGAGATCAGTTGAACAAGTTTGTACTAGTGTTCGTAGATGATATTTTGATTTATTCCAGAACCGAAGAAGAGCACAAGACGCACTTGCGGATTGTTTTGGAAATCTTACGGAAACATCAGTTGAAGGCTAAGTTTTCGAAGTGTCACTTCTGGAAGAGCGAAGTGAGGTTCTTAGGCCATATTATCTCTGGAAGCGGAATAGCGGTTGATCCCGCCAAGATAGCAGCAATCCAGGATTGGGGTAGACCTAAGAATGCATCTGATGTGAGAAGTTTTCTTGGATTAGCAGGATATTATCGTCGATTTATCAAAGACTTTCCAAGGTGGCTGCACCATTAACAGGATTGACGAAAAAGAATCAAGTATTCAGATGGGATGTTAAATGTGAGCAAGCTTTCGGAATCCTGAAAGAGCGACTGACAAGTGCTCCTGTTTTGACTATTCCGAGTGGAAATGATGAGATGGTGGTTTACACCGACGCATGTGGTACTGGACTTGGAGCAGTGCTGATGCAGAAGGGTAAGGTTGTTGCGTATGCAAGTCGACAACTGAAGCCGCATGAAAGGAATTATCCGACTCATGATTTGGAGTTAGCGACGATTGTATTTGCTCTGAAGATGTGGAGACATTACTTATTGGGAGTTCGATTCGAGTTGTTTACAGATCATAAGTCATTGAAGTATCTTTTCTCCCAAAAGGATTTGAATCTTCGGCAGTAACGATGGCTAGAGTGTTTGGCATCATATGATTTTAGTATAGCCTATACTCCAGGAAAGGGTAACGCGGTGGCAGATGCGTTAAGTCGAAGACATGCAGGATTGGGAGCCATGTTTTCAGAATGGAAGAATCTTGAGTATTTAGCTGGATTTGACTTCAGGCCCAGATGTGAATTGGAACCTGAGATGTTGGCAAACTTATCGATAAGACCTACTCTTGTGGAAAGAATTGGCGAGAGCCAAAAGCGAGATGATAAGCTTGTCAAGATTATCCGTGATTTGGAATCTGGGTTGGACCCAGAGAAGGATAAAGGATTCGAGGTCGATCGAGAGGGTTGGCTTCGGAAGCAAGGACGACTAGTTGTTCTCGATATAGATGAATTGAGAAATGAACTTTTGAAGAAAAGTCATCACTCAAAGCTGACAATTCATCCAGGTGGAAACAAGATGTATCGGGATATGAAGAGAACCTATTACTGGGAAGGTATGAAGAAGGATGTTGGAAATTTTATTTCCAAGTGCATGAACTGCCAGTTGGTAAAAGCCGAACAGAAGAAGCCAAGTGGATTGCTTCAGCCATTAGAAGTTCCTACATGGAAGTGGGAGCAAATATCGATGGATTTTATCGATGGACTACCTAGAACCAGGACGGGAAATGAAGGGATTTGGGTCATCGTAGATCGTTTGACTAAGAGTGCAAGATTCATTCCTGTTCGATCGACTAGGACTGCATCAAAGTTGGCTGAGATGTATGTTAAGTGGATAGTTCGATTCCATGGTATTCCGAAAAGTATAGTGAGCGATCGAGACCCATTGTTCACTAGTGGATTTTGGAAGAGCTTCCAGGAAGTTTTGGGAACCGAGTTGTGTTTGAGTACAGCTTATCATCCCCAAATAGATGGTCAAATTGAGAGAGTCAACCGAGTTTTGGAAGATCTCCTCAGAGCATGCGTTTTAGATTTCGGAGGATCATGGGAAGATCACCTTCATTTGGTGGAATTTTCATATAATAACAGTTACCAGTCAAGCATTGGTATGGCACCGTATGAGGCACTGTATGGAAGACCGTGTAACTCTCTGACATGTTGGTTGGAAACAGGGGAAAAGTTGATACTTAGGCCAGAAATGATTCGACAGACTGCGGATTGCATAGAGATCATTCGGCAACGAATGAAGGCAGCCCAAGACCGACAGAAAAGTTATGCTGATAAGCGTCGTAAGGATTTGGAATTCGGCGTAGGTGATATGGTTTTTGTGAAGATTTCTCCACTGAAGAATGTTATTCGATTCGGGAAGAAAGGAAAATTGACTCCGAGATTTGTTGGACCATTCCCGATCATCGAGCGAATTGGAAAGCTCGCCTACAAATTGGAGTTACCAAAAAATATGTCGAGTGTGCACAATGTTTTTCATGTATCGTATCTACGGAAGTATGTGCACGACTCGAATACAGTGGTTTCTGCAGATAGCTGTGAAGATTTTGAGGTTGATCCAGTCGATAAGAGACCTCGTAAGCCGCTTCGTGTTGTGGAAACTGACACGAAACAGCTTAGGAGGAAGGTAGTTAAGTTGCTCAAGATACAATGGGGTGATGATGATAACGACTGTACATGGGAGGTGGAAGAGAGGATGAAGGCAGCTCATCCTGAACTCTTCAAGGTATGGCCATAAGGTGTCGTGTCATCTCACGACATTGTAACTTGTTCTAGTTTTAGAATTCTGCATGCTAGGCTAGAATTGGACGCATGGTTTGTTGATTGCTATGGATGGTAGGCATGCGGAATAGTTTTGATTGCTCTTGTTTGTTTGGAATTTCGAGGACGAAATTCCTAAGGGGGAGAGAATGTAATGACCCGTATTTTTTTTACGGATCGAATGTTTGTAACCGGTTGTCATTAGATAGTTAGTGTGTTAAGTCGTTCAGAGGTTAAGACGTCTAGAAGTAAAGTCGTGTGGTAGCTTAAGTCGTGAAGAAGGTTAGGTCGTAGAGTGACTTAAGGAGAATGGCGACTTAAGGAAATTGGGACGTGTTGGGGTTTAAGTCGTATAGTAGTTAGGTCGGTGGAGCGACTTATAGGAGTTGGCGACTTAAGGGTTTAGACGACCTAAGGGGTTAGGTCGTGTTGTAGTTTAGGTCGGTCGAGTGACCTAAGGGAGTTAGTGGTAGCAGTTGGCGACTTAAGGGGTTTAGCGACCTAAGGGTTGAGTGAGTTAACGACCTAAGGTAGTTAGGTCGTGGACGAGTTAAAGTTGTTAGGTCGCGAGAGGGTTAGGTCGTTAGGTCGGCGTTAGGTCGTAAGTCGCGCGTTAGTGTTAAGACTTAGGTCGCTGGGTCGTTAAGTTGAGAATGTGTTAGGTCGCGCACATGTGTTAGGTCGTATATCTGTTAGGTCGCGTGCATGTGTTAGGTCGTTAGACGACCTAAAGGTGCTAAGTTGTATCTTGTTAAGTCATAGGTCGTGACCTTTTAGGTCGTGACATTTTTAGGTCGTGGAAGCGCGTATGTGTTAAGTCGCGCAAGTGCTAGGTCGGGGGAATCTGCTAGGTCGTAGGTCGTGGAGATTGTTAGGTCGTAGGTTGAGAGAGTTAGGTCGTGGACGACCTAAGGGGGCGGACGACCTAAGGGGGCGGACGACCTAAGAAACTGCCTATAAATACCCGGTTTTTCTTCACTTTTTGGGATCCGAATTTTGAAGCGACGAAGTCCTGCCATTTTGAGAGCTCGAGTGCTGCACTTCTTCACTTCTTTTCTCCACTCTAATCTCGTGCTTCCTTCCATCCAAATCGAAGATCAAGATCGAAGATCCAAGAGCTAAAGTTGAAGATCTACATTCTTCGAAGAGAGATTTCATCGTTTGAAGCGGAATTTTGGTAGATCGAGCTTGATTCTTCGTTGTCCAGATCTGACGTGTGTTGCGTTTGAGGTGTTTAGGTGATTCGGTGAGTGGTGATTATCTCTCACACGGATCCAAAGGAGTATATCGGATTGATGGCTTGACTTTGTGTTAAAATAGTGATTTCCATGCATTTTCTTAAACCTAAGTATAGATCTACTGTTCATGATGATTTGACATCCATTTTACTACATGTTAACCTATGCAAGTTCATTCATCAAGTTATCGAGATATTGCTCATGTTTCATGCTTGTTAGATTTAGACTCTTTATTTACTAGATTGCCATTATTGTTATAATTGTTTATTAGATCATGTTTGAATATTTGATTACTTGGATTAATGATTGGCTTGATTGATTGTTATAGATTAGTTGATTGATGATTTGATTTAGACAAGATGGTCGAAGATGATTCAAAAGCTAAGGGAAAGGCTCTTGAATTGGAAAAGCTGCTCGTGGCATATGTGGCCGATGATGAAGCTCATATGGATAGATTTGATGATGATGTTGAGATGAGGCTTTGCTATGATGAGATGGAGCGAGGCATGATGTGAAATAGTCTTGGTTTAATCCAGACGGGATCATTCCAAGCATGTTGATAACTCGGTGAAATGGTTCGGGTTTGAGGATAATGGTTGGCTCGAGAGGCGCTTGAGCTAGTATGGAAATAGTCGTCGAGGAGGATGACTAGAAGGCTGAGGTTTCATCGTTGTTGAAGGTTCTAGCAGACTCAAAGCAAGAGTACGTTGGGCAGATTCGATAGTCCCTAAAGACTATGATTGTAGTCGAGTACTCTGGGCAGATTCGATAGTCCTAGGCACAGGCTGCGACGACGTGCGGAGTTATGTCTAGAACCGGGGTTGCCATTAACCCTTGACGGACGGCTGAAAGAATGTGCCGGTCGTTCAATTAACGGTGGTATCGAAGAAATGATAACAGTGATAGCCAGAGTCATGGATGTTTGGTTGTATCGTCATTCGGTCTCAAGAGCGATATTTTCTAGGTGCTTATTTGATCTTGGTTTAGGCCTTGGGGGTTTGTGCTTGGAAAATATCGATCTTGACTCGAGTGATAATTGCTTTACTTTAAATGTTTGCTTTGCTATGTTTATTTCTGCTTAGTGTGTCTAGGGGTTATCACTGTAGAAAGCGGTGGAGTGGGAGGGTTGGATTTCTATTCCTTTTTCCTTTATGCTTTTTTGGTATGTTATTAGTTAATTTACCGCTCACTAAGACTGTTGTCTGACTCAAGGCTTTATGTTTAACTCTTATTGCCTTGGGATGTTCATCCATTTTGGGATGGGCAGACTAGGTAGCAGGTGACAGGTGCTGTTCTTAGTTTTCCATGATGCTGATGACGAAGACGAGCTGGAGGCTTGCATATTATTTTCTTATTATATGTACTGGATGTTCCGCTGCTTGTATATTCTCTGAGTGATATGTAGTGAGGCTTGATGTATTGACTATTCAGATGTTTGTATTAAACTATTATGAAGTTTAATTGATGAGATTCTATTCCGTGAAGCTTCACTATATATATTCTCTATTGTATTTTATCCATGCGCTGTGAGTAATACGATAGATTCTGCTGTTTTAACTTACCTTGGCAATCGTCCATGGCTGCCTGGCACACCTTACAGCGCACTATCTCTATGTTTAGTGCAGGGGTCATGGGCAGTCGTCACAATAGTATATCGAGCCTCTATATCGAGTTTCTAAAACAAACATTCTGAATTGTAAAGCATATGGCAATAATGCTAAAATTATATAGTTGTCGACTTTTTAAATACATAGGTTAGCATGCCTTTAAAACATAGCTTTCGAGTTTCCATAACATAAGGCTTTCGAGCCTATAAAACAAAAACACTGAAATTTTAAACATACGGCTACCATGCCGCAAACATAGGTATCAAAAATATAGGTGATGAGCGAACTGAGTTTAAAACACTTAGGGTTATTGAACCCATAAAAACTTAGAGTATTGTGCCCCTAAAATATGTTGGTGTCATATCTTTAAAACTTGAAGGTGCCGAAACCATAAACAAAAGAGGTGCCGAACTTTTAAACGAACGTTATCGAGTTACAAAACCATAGGTTGCTGAATCTATGCAACACTGAGATACCGAATCCCTACAATACTTGGTGCTGGACTTCAATACAAGCAGATACATCACATATTTACTAAGTAGATATCGCATGCATCAATCCATATAGATGCCGAACCTTTAAATGTGATATCTCATATAACTATAAAGTAGTTATTCCAGGTATCGTCTATTATAGTTGTCGAACAATATAACAAGGGTGCCAAATATCTACAATGGCATTTCAGTAAATAAATATAATACTGATTTATTTCTTTTAAAGACAAATCTTTTCACCAACCCTTGCCTCTTGTCAAAATATGATTGGTTAACAAATTAGTTTTCATATTCCTTTCAGAATTACTGGAAGAATATGTTTTACCATCCTAAAATAATTAGCAAATCCTTATAATTTAACGTCATTAATTAATATTAATTAAAAGCTTTTCTAGCATAATAAATTTGCAGAAAACTATAACCACTTGGGAAAAATCCTCAAAAGTCACCAAAAATCAAAATTTTCATCTTCTTTCACATATTAAAATTTCAAGGCTAAAACTTTATTTAATTATTTTTAGTAATTAAAACCCGAAATAAACTCCTTTTCCATCTTAAGAAATTCATAAAATATTCATATAAGCTTGGAAAATTATGAAATTAAAAAATCGTCTCCAAAATAATGTTTATACATCTTATCAGAATTTCAAGTTGATTGGAGATCTAAAATTAGGCTTTTACCTTTTATAACTCATACGGATAATTTCATAATAATTCCAATAAATCATAACTCAACCAAATAATTATAATCAACCATAGCATGACATATTATCACAAAACATTCGAAAATCATCCTAGATCCAAAGTCAAACATAAATAAATTAGATGGATACTATTATTCACTTTAGATTGGATAAGAGAGAGTGAGATTTGTTGTTGATTGATTTCCCTTGAATCCCTTAGATATCCTTTAACTTCGATATCCTTTAACTTTAACTTGTGTAATGTGAAGATTTATGAACTTAACTTACGATAATTTGATTTAATTGTTTTCTACACATATTTTTGTGTATGGGACAATAAAGAATTGGTTCTGAAAGTTATAGAAATAGTGAACCAAAGGTGTGAAAGTTAAAGTAGAAAGGTGGTTATAAATACACTATGTAAATATAGCCTGTTTTCAGCAATTTTTCTAAGTAAATTGAATGATATTCTTGGGGTTTATTTTCATCATTTTTAAGTACCCTAAGGGTAGTACTTATTATAAAAATTTCAAGTCCTAAATCAATTGTTAAAGTGGTTAAAACTAGTTGCAAAGATTATGCATTTCAATGTTGCTCTTAAGCAAAGACTTTTAACATCATTTATAAATGCTATACAAAGTTGTTTATGTTTTTAAGTGTTTAAAAATGATATTTAAATTTGTTGTTTTCTCTAATCTTTTTAAGGATGTTTTCAAACACATTTTGAAGTATTTTAAAGTTGGTTTGAATTTTAAATATATTTTTAATAATTATATATGTATTTTCAAAGTAAAGAGGTTTTATAAAATAAAACATGTTTCCATCAAATTATAAACTAGTTATTTTCATGTAACAACGATATTGTAAAACCTATTCTTAAGTATTTTTAAAGTATTTATAAGTTTTGAAAAAGGTATTGACTAGGCTAAACACTAAAAGCCAACAAGGTAGATTTTTCTATTTGTGAGAGTTAAGATTGACGTTGAGTAGGGATATGAACAATAGAGTTCTAACCTACCGGCTTCCCTCTTAAACGAGGAATAGTTAAGTTGGAATTTCAAAAACATGTTAATCTTGTTGTTTACTTATTTGTTTGAACCGTAATTAACTTTGCTTAACACTAAAAGCCGACAAAGTAGGTTTATCAATTTGTGAGAGTTAAGGTTGATGTTCGAGTAGGGATATGAGCAATAGAGCTCTAACCTATCGGTTTCCCTCTTGACCGAGAAATAGTTAAGTCGAGAATGTCGGAAACATGCTTATCATACTGTTTTCTTACTCGTTTATGAAAGTTATCGGTACCATACTTAACACTAAAAACCGATGAGGTAGATTTATCTATTTGTGAGATTCAAGAATAAAGTGTCTAGGCAAGGCTTTGATATGCAACCAGTGCTCTAACTTACATGGCTTCACTCTTGGACGAGCAATAGTTAAGTTGGAATGTCGGAAACGAGTTAAGTATATGAACTATGATTTCTATAAGCAATCGTTTTTAACTAGATAGTCGCTTAGTCGACTATCGAACTTAACCACATATTATCTCAGATCTTTAAAAGAATATTTTAGAGGTAAGTATAAATATGAAATGGTTTTGGGTTTGTTATGACAATGTGTCAATAACATTCGTCTTTAACCATTTGTATTGTTCTTTTGATATTATACATTATCGTTCCGCTGTGAGATTCAGATATTGAGTTCTCTTATTTCTTGTTCTATTTATTTTCCTTTTATTTTACCCTAACAATTTGTCTTTCTAGCACTTGGGTGCTGTAACGACCCAAAATTTTCGATTTTGAAAATTCCGAATAGTTAGGGAAAAAGAAAAGAGAAAGAAGGAGAAATAGAAAACAAGTCACAGAATCTCACATTCGCAGCGGATGAAATATAATATCAAATAATATTCTTTACACAAAGAAAGCTGTATCAGTCAAATACATTTTAATACATCAGAGTTTTCAACATTTACACAAACACTAGACAGTTAATATCACATGTCCCAGACAATCTACAATATAACACAGCGGAATACACTCCATACGTTCCTGCCATCCAGCTCGCCTCCTGAGCTCCAGAACGTCCTTAACTGAAAATCTGTAATACTCGGTCTGACCCGAGCATTACAACAAAGTAACACCCGGGTCAGGCTGGAAACCAGCGTGAGTAAACCCATCTAACATGAAATTCTAATGCATAAAACTTATTTAAAACTCGGGTAACTCGTACCTCACAACGAGTTCTTAACTTGTTAAAACCAACACAATTTCACAAATCAATCCCTAAGTACCACTACATAGTTTCAATGGTCCAGTATGCTTAAATTTTTCCATTCCAGCCTATTGATTACACATATCAAATCTATAAAGAATTATTGTAGATTACAAATCGAAGTGGTTTCGGGTATTTACTGATACCCGACCCCGGTCTCTTCGAAGCCAATGTCATTATTAATCCAAGTTGTCTAAGTGAAAACAATTCAATTCATATTCAGAGTAACATATTCACATAGCGATCCCATTATAGATAGATAATCCATATTATCACAGTTCAACCCAAACATATCATCTCACATAGCGTCACAAATCACATATCAGAGATATCCAATAATCCAAGGCATTCAATATAATTAATCATCCATAAGCAAGATTAATTGATTGTACAATTCCTAATTAATTCAATTTAATCTCCAAAATTAAATTAATTACCTTTAAATCCGGCTTTCCTAACATTAATTAATTACAAACCATTTATCATCACTTCAATTAATCAATGAAATCAACTAATCAACCTTTAATTATTAATATTAATTAATTATACTCTAATTAATTAACCTTTAATTACTCTCATTAATGAATTCTACCATAATGAATCACATTAAGTAATTACCATTTTATTTAATCAAATTAAGTAATTAACTATCCTTTAATTACTTTCATTAACCCTTAATTATTTATATTAATTAACTTACCCTTTATTTACTTACATTAAGAAATTATCCTTTAATTACTAATTAATTAATTCCCTAATTAAAAATTAATTAATCCATAATTACTAATTTAATTAATCCTTAATTACTCAAGACCTTAATTATATTTAAGATAAACCATCTCTTAATTAATTACTTAATTAAATCATTATTAAATTTCATTTAGAATCACATAGGAATATACTTAAATAATTAACTTATTATATGATTATATTAAACCAAAATGATTTAAATTCAAACATTTGACCTATAATTTATTTTTGAAACTTGTTTAATTTTTAACTTTTACTTTGAAAACCTTTCTTTGCTTTTAAACTTGTTAAAAATCTTTACCTTTTCCCTTTTCCCTTTTCTTTATTTCTTCCTTCTATTTCTACTTTCCTCTTTTACTTTGCTTAAATTTTGCCTTAATTTCCTACCTAATTCCCCTGGCCTAACTTCCGGCCCACTCTCTCTTTTATTTCTCTTCATAAATAATCATTTAACACGGCCCATAAATCCCTTCTCCTGCTTCTTCCCATCTTCACAAATACTCCACCTGCTACACATTCCTCATCCCAACCTTTGCATGTCACCGTGCACATGCACGAGCAGCCCACCACCAAAACTTGCCTTCGAGCGTCCCTTACCATCGCCTAGGTCCCCCTCGACTTGATCACCCACACGAGAAAACGCGAAACCACACGTTTCGAAAAAATCGAAACCCAGGCTTCAACCCGGTGAAGTCGTCGCCACCAAATAATCTTCTAACGCCATCGATCACCCTTTAACTTCACCCAGAGACACGCCATACCACCCTTTTCCCTTCCCACCAAGACCGTACGTCCCCACCGTCCCGCCATTTGCTCCAAACCGAGCCCCTTCCCAAACAGCCCTAAAACCCTAGAATCACCCTACCCCATCAATCCACGCTATAGGAATTTCACCTACCATTTTTCCCTCATGCCACTCCGACCAACGCTCCTTCCTGCCAACCCTCTCGTCGCACGAGTGACCCTATCGCCGGAATTTGACAACACACCCAAAACCGTTAAACTCCCAATTTCACACAAATTACAAGCTTAAAAATTTGTATTCAATTACCAAAATTCATCATTCCTAAAGGCGAACCTAGTTATATAACCAAAACACGAAATTTAAACAGTTCATTTTCTGACTTAACTTGATTTTCACTGTAGTTCCGTGTTTTTGAAATATTTGTTTAATAAATTCCCTAGAAAACATTTTTTAAAATAAGATATTATGTTAACAATCAAAGTTTCTTTAGTCATCAATGCCAGAAACTATTTGAATGAAGAGTTAAGAATTTTGAAAAGGATTTGAGGTCTGAAAATCAAGAACAGAGGCCAGAAGTTCTTCACACAAACATGCACACATATATACACAACAAAACAAATCTTTAAATCAGGCAAACGCATTTATACAATCATGAAAACATGTTTGAATCATTTCTATGATTAATTGTTGCATGCACAGGTATTACAGATGCTTAAATTTAAAAAGATTTATGTTTACTCACAGTTTATTTTGAACAGAGAACCTGCTTCTTGTTCAAGTCTTTGATCTTCCCTTCTATTGAGTTGCTTTGCTTGCTTTATGTCATGAAATGCAGTGAAGTTTATCCCTTTTGTTATTTAGTTCGAGTCAAAGAAAATGAAACAGGGTAGGGGTATAAATAAAGGATGGAAGTTATCAAGTAAGCAAGCAGTGTGGCTGCAAACCTTGTATAGGCTGAGATATTTTTATTTGATCTGATCTTTTGATTAATTGTTTTATAGGCTTGACTAGAATTGTTGTATGCTTGCATTTAATGCTATGTTCCCCATAGTGTTTACATACTTATCTTAATTCTTATGTACACATATATGAATTAATATGTGCATGTACATAGTTATGCATTTTATCCTTTTATTCTTGTATTGTCATTATCCTGCACATGTATGTTTGTGTTCATACCTATTCCATTTACTTAGGCATGATTATATATATATATATTTACTTTTATCCTTGCCACTATTTCATATAATATATGTATATACATTTATTTGTGTATTGTTAACATATACATATTCCTTTTTCATACACATTGCTTTTGTATACATTTTCATTATATATAATATACATATTCGCACCATAAAGCTTATATATGTTTATCTATATATATATATATATATGGGTGTTTTATCTTAATTTAAATAGTGGAGTTCCTATATACATATAATTTACTTTCCCGAAATTCTATAGATTAAATATTTAACACGCCTTTAAATTAACTCATATATCCAGATATTTAGATATCAGGAATTTATTTGTTCGACTTATCTAAAGTAATATGCTAATGATTTAATTCAATTAATTATCAATTTACAACCGTTAAAAATCTGGGTCGTCACAGGTGCTCGGCACATAAATATCGTGGATGTATTAGTGTCGACATTCGGAAATTGAAAAGTCTAATCATTACTACTGGTATCAGAGCTGAAGGTTACGCGAGAATCTTGGCTTTGGTGGGGTATGACTCATTAAGAGATATGTTAATGGAATGCCCTAGCATGAGTTGAGTGTATTATACATATGAGAGCATGTCTGTAATTGTTATAAATGTATGCTCTAAAGGTAATTACAACTGCAAAACTTAAAGATCTTATATAAGGTAACTTGTATAAGTGTGAATGGTTTGAGTGTAGTTACACATATTACGTCGATATACGCATACCGAAGCACCATAGAATATGGATGAACGTAAAACATCTCAGGGTCAAAGAGAAAGTGTATGATCTACCCAGTCGAAAATTTTCGATATTTGATGTTCCGTCAGCCCATACGACTTAAAAACGTCCATAAATAGCATTCCCACGCACAGTCTTAGAATTCGATGGAACTTGTGCCATTGGAATGAGAAAAATGCAACTATTCATGCGCTCGAAGAATCGTCGCAATCAGACATTCCTAGAAGCTGTACAAGCATAAAACGTGCATTGAGATTTTGAAAATTGGAGAAAAGGAGTACACACAAACCCTAACCCTACCCACTGCCCTATAAATGACTCACACGTTCTTAGCCAACAGATTTTCCTTCTCCCTCACATTGCTTCATCATTTGAATAGCAAACCAAACCTGCCTATCTTCCTCTACCTCTTTCTCCATCAAATCATCACCATTTCCAATGAAATAAAATCTGGATCTCTATATTTTTCCAAGGGCTATACGGCCATGGCCTCGGATCGACCCGGATCTAACTATGGTGGCTAGAAAAAATGGATCCAGCAAGTGGGTGATTTTTGAAGGAGATCGGAAAGGGGTTTTGAGGATGGCTGGAGTTGGCCGAGACTATGCGGCGTTCGGATTTGTATGCATGGGTAGTGATTCCAGGCAGTAAGATACATGAGAAATGTAACGACCCACTATTTTGGAACATTCAAATCGACAATAATCCACACATGTCTGGCTTGAATAATTCAAAATAACATATTGTAAATAAATTTTGAGCAAATGAAATCAAATACACGGAACATATCAGAATAACTCGCAGCGGAATATAAAAACCATAGTAGTTCATGAAGCTACTATAACAAACTCTCAAAACATAATACATAATATCTTCTTGAAAACATATACAACAGACATCTCAAATAAATAGAAGTTTATGAATACCAGAACTGAAATAGAACAACTGAACTGAAAGGAACAGATAACTAGACAAGCAGAATCTCCAGCGATTCCTAGCTCCAGAAAAGAAATCCAAAGCTAAGCTGTAAATACTCAGGCTGACCTTAGCGTAAAGTAAAACACAAAACACTCGAGTCAGGACAATATATACTTATATAATGTAAACCAACTCAAGTGAACTGTAGTAGAAATGCACAATAACTCAAAGGATGCTTGGGATCGCCCATCCCTTAAGGATCAGTTAAACTATAAATTAAATACATCCCGTGGTTAAAATTCAAAATGGTATTTTATACTTCGAAATCAAATATCATTCCAAAATTCAATATCATTCAAAAAAATCCATTTCAAAATATAAAAATATCATATTTCAAAATAGTTTATATTTCGAAACAAATTACTTCATTTTAAATCATAAAATGAAGTTATTATATTTAATAATTAAATTATTAAATTTCCAAAAATTTAACTTTTCATAGTTCATTCGTTCACTTAAATTAATTAAAACAATGAAAATTCAACTTTCGCAGCATTTAGAAAATGCTACGGAAAGTCACATTTAAAATAGTTCAATTTAACAAAAGACAACAATTAAAATGCTGTAATAGGGTTACATTAGTTTCAAATAAACTTAGTTAAATTCAACCATTATAACATTTACAAAAATTCTATAATAGCCTTTAATTAAATTTAGCTATTTGGTTCATTATTATCAACTACAGCATTTACAAATGTTGTATTATCATTTACATTAGAATTTAATAGCATTTCAGAAATGCAGTTAAATAACTTCAAATATTCAGTATAATTTCACAAACAATTATATTTTTATATAAATCATTTTTAACTTATAAAATCATATAATTTCACTTTTAAAACAATCATTCAAATACCCTTATATTCATGATTTTATAAAGTTAAACCTCCATTCAAAATCAAAATTTAATAATAATTCACTTATTAAATTCCAATATTAAATTATAAATTCATTAAATTAAATTAACTTAACACTTAAGTTTAAATTTTCAAATATAACTTAATTCCATTTTTATTTACTTAACTTAAAATTCACTTTTAAGCCAAATTCACAAATTTCCAATTTTAGTTATATTTCAAAATTTCAACTTAAATATTCATTCATTCCACATTTTAACTTTATTCAAAATCATTAATATAATATAAAAATCATTTAAATTCACTTTAATCCAAATTATCATGAATTTATCACATTTCATATTTTATTTAAATTCCAATTATCACCAAATTAAGATTTCCCAAAATAACTTACATTTCAAATTTTCTAATTTTACCATTAATTTATTTCACTTATAAATTTTCAGAAAATCAATAATGCTTTACAAAAATCATTTTTATTTAGTTTAAATCAAAATATTATAATATTTACATTTCTAAATTATTTTAAAAAAATTATAAAACATATTTTAATAACGGGTCTGTATTTCATTTTCTAGCCTAGGTAAAGTGATACGGGTAATTTATCATTTCAACCCGTAGTTTACAAAGATACCCGGGTTTGATCATTTCAAACCCGCAATCCCAAGTAAATGAAAATAATTGAAAATCATTCAGGCATATCATTTCAGCCCATAATGATTTTCTCCTATTCTAAAGTCCGTTCGAGTATGTATCATTTCAACCTATAGTGATTCTAATCTAAAGGGAACTTGCAGTGTGATAAACTAATAAAAATAATATAACAGCATAATATAACAGTAACATATAATATAATAGGTGTTTAAGCATGGGTGAACATCATAAAATCATAACATAGCAGGTGTAACATGATAATGCATTTTACAGATTCAAAAGGGGTCAATTCACTAGTTATATATGTACATATTGTCTGGTGAGAATAACTCACCTGTTAAGCTGGAGATTTGCCAACAAAGCTCACAACACAAAGATTACGAAGGCACGACAACTCTAATACAATTTGAGTGTGGAGAGCAAATCCAATGATATAGATCTTGTGTTACAACCCAAACAAAAATCAAAGCAAACCATAAATTTCAATACACTAGAAATGAAATAACTTTTAAATAAAAAGAGATACGAATGCCAAATCTTTTGCCTTGCTTTCTCTATTCTTTTGTCATGGCCTAGGGATGGTTTTGGCTCTGGTTTGAACAAGTTTGGCTCAGGTTTGGTCATGTGTATGCATGGCCTAGGTAGTAGAATATGAGGAGGAAGTTTATACAAAGGAATATGAAGAGTTTAAGGCAAAATAGGTGGGTTTTGTTCACAAAAATGGCTCAGCCATGGGCTTGTGTGGTCAGGTCAGAGGGGTGTGGATCAGGTCAGTGGAAGGAAAGGTTTATGGTGGTCTAGCCAGAGGTGGTGGAGGAGGCCTAAGGTGGTGGTGGTGGTGGAAAATGGAGTGGACAAGCACCTTTGTCCAAGTGGTTAATTGATTCGGCTTTGGTGCAGGATGTCACAAGTTCGAAACTTGCTTTCGAACGTTTATTTGACATGGGATATGTTGTCCCCATGATTTGTTGTATATAAAGTACCAGTTCAAAAAAAAAAAATCATGTTTTTATGGCTTGTTTTGCAATTTTTGTGGAGTTTTGGCATCATGGTGGCTCGGCCTTGGTCAAGACCAGAGAAGTAGCTGGTGTTGATGGCAGGGAAGAGATGTAGGAGTTTGTGGCCGTGGATATGGAGTGGAGGCCGTTCAAAGAAGCAAAGAAAACAAGGCAAAAATACATGAAAAATGAGAAGAAAAGTGTAAAAAAGTAGCCATTACCCATATTGAAGCCATGAATGAATGAGAAGGTAAAATGTTTTTGGGTGAATGGAGGCTGAAAACTCACGGCTACAAACCAAAAATGCACAGCCAAGATAGTAATTGAGGAGTTATGGCAAATGAAAGGACAAAGAAGATGAAAGGACTTAAGGTAAATAAGCTTTTAAAACTCTTCATATTTCTTTTTCTTTAAATTCAAATAAAACAAAAAAATAAAATCAGTAAATTGACTTTAAAACCAAAACAAAGTAATATAAAATAAAAATAAATAATAATTTTAAAGAAGATGGAAAAAGAATATAAGAAATTGCATAAAAATTGAAAACAGGGTCCAGAAATTACAAATAAATCACGATTGTCTTTGGAAAATTATCTACTTTATTTTAAAAATATTCTAAAGCAAAATTTTGAAATAAAATAATTTCTAAAGTATTTTCAAAGTGAAATAAATAATTTAATTTAGAGCAAATAGAAAAAGAACTAAAGAAAAATGTTTAAAAATTGGAAATAAGACATGAAAATTACAAATAAATATCACTAGCCTTATAAAATTTCTATTTCACTTTAAAACAAATAAAAGGTCAAATAAATAAAATAAACGAGGAAAAAAATAAAGTGGGAATGAGAATAAAATAATATTTTAAGAAAAAAATAGAAAAATAAATAAAGAATTACTTTAATTAATTGAAACTGGAAATTAGAATTTTAAACAAAATACAGTTAACACTGGAAAATGCCAATTATATCTTTAAAATGTTTTAAAAACCAAAATATATACATAACATGTTATTTTACCCATATAAATATAAATTAGAATATTACATGACCAAAATAAAATATTATTTTTATAATTTAAAATAAATAATTTTGTTAAATACAGCAAATTACACACAATATTTAAAAGGGTATAACTTTCACATTATAAATCAGATTTTAACTAAACAAAAAGCATTATTCTTAAAATTTTATTTACTTTCATAATAAAAGATAAAATTCAAATTTTTAAACTTTCAAATTTCTAAATTAAAAGTCAAAGTTTGACCATATTGACCAAAATTCACTTTTCTAGAAAATATTCTTTTTAGTCATGTTTGGAATTCTAATTCACATCAAAATCAAAATTTATATTTAAAATAACAAAATTTATTCATTTTAATAAATAAAATAAATTTTTTAAATCAGGAAATCAATTAAAATAACCAAAATATACAATTAAAATAAACACAAAATATAGGGTTGTTACACTCTCCCCACTCAAATCTTTTCGTCCTAAAAAAGGAATGAGGTACGGAAAACATAGAAAAGATAAAATGGAATAGGATTAAGACAAGATGACAAGAAGATTAAAATTATACCTGATAACTGTTGTTATGGGTAAGTTTAATAAGGTGTAGAATAGGAATAGCTAGAAGGGAAAATAGGACGAAAGACAAGGATGAGCCATTAATTTAAAATTGTTGGTTGAAGAGGTAAAATATTTAAAACACTTTAAAATCCTTTAAAAAGGAAATAACTGATCAAAGTATCATTTATATAATATTTATCAAAATACTTTTATAACTCGATGTCTTAACAAGTTTATCCTCGTTCCTGCAGACTCTGGCAGTGCGTTGATCAGGCGCAAAGCTAGAATTCTCCAAGTACTTAGTAGACCTGTTTCAATACCCAGTGAAAATACTGGAAAACCTTTTAAAAACAGATATGGAAAGTACAATCCAAACAAAAAAACAAACAAAACCTTTGTCTAACCATGGATCGCAGATACACAAAGGTTACGCCTGGGTCCCCCAGGAAACATCCGTATCCGTAAGCTTTCTCAGCCCTGCGAATTGCGCCATGATGACTAGTAGACCGCAGATACACAATGATTACGCCTGAATCCCTCAGGAAACATCCGTATCCGTAAGCTTTCTCAGCCCTGCGGATTTCGCTACTAATACGACCTACATAGATCACAGGATACACAATGGTTACGCCTGAATCCCCCAGGAAACATCCGTACCCCTGGGCCATCCAGCCAGGTGAATTACGCTATGCAGTCGCGCTCGTAAGACCATGGGTAACGCCATGGAATTCGATGGACACTCAAGTATCATATCCGGAAAACCAAAAATCAGAGAAATATCGATAGAATGAATCCACAATGTGGCCACAAAGCGGATATCAAGCAGAAGGCACTTTCCATATCTTTACTTTGAAAATATGTATCATATAGTACCTTTTCAAATCACTTTCAAATATCATACTTATATAAAGTCCATTATATATAAGATTTCATTTTCAAATCAAATACTTTCCAAAATCAATAGTATATCAAATCATACTTATATAGACTTCAATTATATAAGATTTCACTTTTCAAATTGAGTACCTTTTCAAATCCATAGTTTTTGAATCAACATCATCCTTATACAAACCAAATTTTTATATAAGTTCGATAACTCCCAAATCAAAGTATTTAAATAAACAAAGTTCTCAATTTCAAACCATTTCAATATCAATTCAGCTTCAAAATCATATATGATTTCACCAAATCATTTCTTCCAAATTACATAAATTTAGTTTCAAAGTTTCTTAAACAATAGATTTAGAAAATAATCCAAATTTTCAAATCAACAAAATTTAGGTCAAACAAATTCATTCCTTTTGAAACATATATTCACTTCAAAAATCATAATACTTTCAAAGTTGTAAATCTTTCGAAACCAAATACTTGAAATCATTTCACTTTGAAAATCATAACAATTTGAAATCATACATTTGAAATCATAAAACATTCCCTTAATTCTTTACATTTCACAAATTTATTCAATTAAACCAAAATCTAAAATTTCCAATTTTAATTCAATTCAAACCATCAGTTTCAATTCAATTTAGTTTTCCAACAAAACCATTTCAAATATTATCAAATTTCAAATATAGATTTGATTTACAAAGTAAACTATTAAGTCTTAAATATGTTTCAAGGCTTAAATATACCATATTTCAAAACTAATTTTTTCTTTTATATCATATATCTCAAATTTTACTTCATTATTACTTAGTGTTGAAATATTTATTTCATAAATCCATTATTTTTAAATAAACTCAAATTACAGGTCAACCAAATATCCTTTCATACTAATATAAGCTTCAATTATTCATTTATCAAAATCAATGGTTTTCAAAATTATCTTATACTTACATAAAGTTTATCTTATATAAGGGTCAAAATTTTCAAAAATAAATTTCGTTGCATGAAAAGCCATATGGGATTGAACATTTTTGCTTACTAAAAGATTTTTAATTAAGAATAGTTTTTTATATAAAATAGTTTGTATGAAAAATAGAATAAAATAGTTAGTTTAAGAAGAATAAAAGGAAAATAGTTTTGAAAAATGGTTTTAAATTTGATAGTAGTTTTTCATAA
Organism: Allium fistulosum; assembly: GCA_030737815.1. Classification (NCBI taxonomy): domain Eukaryota; kingdom Viridiplantae; phylum Streptophyta; class Magnoliopsida; order Asparagales; family Amaryllidaceae; genus Allium; species Allium fistulosum. The sequence goes on from CM060902.1 coordinate 525,109,312, forward strand.
AGGAAAATTCCAATTAAATTACAAAGATATCCAACTCAACAACTTCCAATTTCAGCGTCAAGTATATCAATGATATTAGAATATAAGATGTACATATGTCATCATTTCGCAAAGTCACATTCGATCGCTCGCTCGATCACACAAGTTCACTTTCGAGCTAGTATTGTTCATTCGACTTCTCTAATGCGGATTTCGATATGGTTTCTCGACTAGAAACCATCAGTCTCCTTGCATAGCCATATACTATGATAGAGAATTCTAGAATCAAGCCCAAAATCCATATCAAATATTCGCCATCAAAAATCAAATGAAAAATCCTAACACGAAATGTTGTAATTCACCTCGAACTTGTGTACTCAAACTTGGATCAATTTAATTATGCGAATAAAACAGCATACGTACAACTTATGTATCTATTCCAACTTTTTAAATATATAGTTTCATAAAGATGTTACCCAGTTAAAACATTTAACTAAATTTTATTCAAAATATTTTGAAGACTAAATTCTTCTCAAAACATTTCAAATCTAAACTTCATATTAGAAAAAATTCAAAATAGCCTTATTCATTTACTTAACAAAACAGTTTCAACCTATTTAAATCATATTACTACATACTTTAAACATACATACCAAACTTATATACTTTATACTTTTCAAAATTACTTAGCTTTTGAAAAGTTAACCTTGATTTGGAAGTGCTCGAACCTTCAAAATAGTCGAAGAAATCATATTTCAATCCAAGAGTTGGAAATCCCAATTAAATCAGTAAATCAATTCCAAAAATAGGGTTATATCAAATAAAATCCAAAACTCAAGGACTGAACACCGGCTCATTTCAAATTTTACAAATATATATACATATATCTTTCGAATATCACATCACACTTCGGAATTTGAAATCAAAATTGGTTTCACAAATCAATCGCATAGCAAAGCTACCGAAGTGGCCTCTCCCTCACTCAGAAACTCGAAAATCAATGTCGATGATACATGCACTGATCACCGAAATTATTTTCCAACGACACAAGTGAGTTCTAGACTTCCGTTTACTTTGAAAACTTCTTTGAAATTCCTTCAAAATCATTATAACCCATTAAAATCATTGAAACGTTACTTATTCGGAAAAAAATAATTTCAAATCATATTATTTATTATTTCAAAATCTTAAAACCAGTTCCAAAATGCCGGAGTTCAATCACTTAAAATTCAAATTCAAAACCTTCAGTTATAAATCATTTTATATAAACCATTTCTTATAAAATTTTCACAATTTCAAATCCTTTCAAAACTTCAAATTCTCATTTTTTTTAAAAGGTACATAATCCTTATCAAAAACATTTCATCTTTATATAAAAATATGGCATCCTTATCAAAATAAAAACTACGATGAATACACAATTTTCAAAAGACAATCAACCACAAACTTTCCAAGGGACGATTCAAGGATGGATTTCAAAGCAAAACAGAGATTCAAGTTTAGAAGGACTCTAATCAAATAGAATTCTAATTCAAAGATAGGCTCAAACGAAGATAAGATAATTAAATTACCAAATAGAAGATGGATAAGCCTATATGAATCGCGGGCGACCTTAACCGGTCAACCGTGACTTCAGGAATATAATCGATGCGAAAATCTAAGGCAAATCGACCTTCGATTGCCAGAGATAGAATCTAAATATAGCAGAAGATAGAAAACATCGTAAACCGAGGATATAGAAATCTCCGGTGAATCAATGCCAATTATAAAGGAGTTTCACCCCTTTACAAATCGTTCAAAGTTTGGCGGAATCGCCGGTCTTTATAGAAGTCATTCAAAGTTGAGTTATGGAATGCTCTAAAAATCAAAAGAATACAATTAGGGGAGACAGGAATTGATTTCAGAACAAGTGGGAGCGTTCCAAAATTCAAAGGAATCCTAATCGAAGAAATCCCAACCAAGATAGAAGTTCAGAATTTTAAGGAAATCCTAATCAAAGAAATTACTAACAAGGTGGATACGAAAGGGATAAAGTTTAGAAAATTTTACTTTCAAAGCAAGAAAATTTATATCAAAATAATCTTTGAAAATTCTTTAAAAAAAATCATTTGAAAATCATTTTATACTTCGAAAATACGTTCTCTCACAAAGAAATGATTCTGAGATTGATTTCACTCATTCTAGGGTATTTCTACCCTATCTCTAATGAGTTTTTGCTCCGCAGGCTAAGGTTTGCCTAAAACCTGGCTCTGATACCAACTGTAACGACCCACTATTTTGGACCATTCAAATCGACAATAATCCACACATGTCTGGCTTGAATAATTCAAAATAACAGATTGTAAATAAATTTGGAGCAAATGAAATCAAATACACAGAACATATCAGAATAACTCGCAGCGGAATATAAAAACCATAGTAGTTCATGAAGCTACTATAACAAACTCTCAAAACATAATACATAATATCTTCTTGAAAACATATACAATAGACATCTCAAATAAATAGAAGTTTATGAATACCAAAACTGAAATAGAACAACTGAACTGAAAGGAACAGATAACTAGACATGCAGAATCTCCAGCGATTCCTAGCTCCAGAAAAGAAATCCAAAGCTAAGCTGTAAATACTCAGGCTGACCCGAGCGTAAAGTAAAACACGAAACACTCGAGTCAGGACAATATATACTTATATAATGTAAACCAACTCAAGTGAACTGTAGTAGAAATGCACAATAACTCAAAGGATGCTTGGGATCGCCCATCCCTTAAGGATCAGTTAAACTATAAATTAAATACATCCCGTGGTTAAAATTCAAAATGGTATTTTATACTTCGAAATCAAATATCATTCCAAAATTCAATATCATTCAAAAAAATCCATTTCAAAATATCAAAATATCATATTTCAAAATAGTTTATATTTTGAAACAAATTACTTCATTTTAAATCATAAAATGAAGTTATTATATTTAATAATTAAATTATTAAATTTCCAAAAATTTAAGTTTTCATAGTTCATTCGTTCACTTAAATTAATTAAAACAATGAAAATTCAACTTTCGCAGCATTTAGAAAATGCTACAGAAAGTCACATTTAAAATAGTTCAATTTAACAAAAGACAGCATTTAAAATGCTGTAATAGGGTTACATTAGTTTTAAATAAACTTAGTTAAATTCAACCATTATAACATTTACAAAAATGCTATAATAGCCTTTAATTAAATTTAGCCATTTGGTTCATTATTATCAACTACAGCATTTACAAATGTTGTATTATCATTTACATTAGAATTTAATAGCATTTCAGAAATGCAGTTAAATAACTTCAAATATTCAGTATAATTTCACAAACAATTATATTTTTATATAAATCATTTTTAACTTATAAAATCATATAATTTCACTTTTAAAACAATCATTCAAATACCCTTATATTCATGATTTTATAAAGTTGAACCTCCATTCAAAATCAAAATTTAATAATAATTCACTTATTAAATTCCAATATTAAATTATAAATTCATTAAATTAACTTAACACTTAAGTTTAAATTTTCAAATATAACTTAATTCCATTTTTATTTACTTAACTTAAAATTCACTTTTAAGCAAAATTCACAAATTTCCAATTTTAGTTATATTTCAAAATTTCAACTTAAATATTCATTCATTCCACATTTTAACTTTATCAAAATCATTAATATAATATAAAAATCATTTAAATTCACTTTAATCCAAATTATCATGAATTTATCACATTTTATATTTTATTTAAATTCCAATTATCACCAAATTAAGATTTCCCAAAATAACTTACATTTCAAATTTTCTAATTTTACCATTAATTTATTTCACTTATAAATTTTCAGAAAATCAATAATGCTTTACAAAAATCATTTTTATTTAGTTTAAATAAAAATATTATAATATTTACATTTCTAAAATATTTTAAAAAAATTATAAAACATATTTTAACAACGGGTCTGTATTTCATTTTCTAGCCTAGGTAAAGTGATACGAGTAATTTATCATTTCAACCCGTAATTTACAAAGATACCCGGGTTTGATCATTTCAAACCCGCAATCCCAAGTAAATGAAAATAATTGAAAATCATTCAGGCATATCATTTTTAGCCCATACCGATTTTCTCCTATTCTAAAGTCCGTTCGGGTATGTATCATTTCAACCCATAGTGATTCTAATCTAAAGGGAACTTGCAGTGTGATAAACTAATAAAAATAATAGAACAGCATAATATAATAGTAACATATAATATAATAGGTGTTTAAGCATGGGTAAACATCATAAAATCATAACATAGCAGGTGTAACATGATAATGCATTTTACAGATTCAAAAGGGGTCAATTCACTAGTTATATATGTACATATTGTCTGGTGAGAATAACTCACATGTTAAGCTGGAGATTTGCCAACAAAGCTCACAACACAAAGATTACGAAGGCACGACAACTCTAATACAATTTGAGTGTGGAGAGCAAATCCAATGATATAGATCTTGTGTTACAACCCAAACAAAAATCAATGCAAACCATAAATTTCAATACACTAGAAATGAAATAACTTTTAAATAAAAAGAGATACGAATGCCAAATCTTTTGCTTTGCTTTCTCTATTCTTTTGTCATGGCCTAGGGATGGTTTTGGCTCTGGTTTGAACAAGTTTGGCTCAGGTTTGGTCATGTGTATGCATGGCCTAGGTAGTAGAATATGAGGAAGAAGTTTATACAAAGGAATATGAAGAGTTTAAGGCAAAATAGGTGGGTTTTGTTCACAAAAATGGCTCAGCCATGGGCTTGTGTGGTCAGGTCAGTGGAAGGAAAGGTGTGTGGTGGTCTGTCCAGAGGTGGTGGAGGCGGCCTAAGGTGGTGGTGGTGGTGGAAAATGGAGTGGTGAAGCAATAGTGGTAAACAATCATGTTTTTATGGCTTGTTTTGCAATTTTTGTGGAGTTTTGGCATCATGGTGGCTCGGCCTTGGTCAAGACCAGAGGAGTAGCTGGTGTTGATGGAAGGGAAGAGATGTAAGAGTTTGTGGCCGTGGATATGGAGTGGAGGCCGTTCAAAGAAGCAAAGAAAACAAGGCAAAAATACATGAAAAATGAGAAGAAAAGTGTAAAAAAGTAGCCATTACCCATATTGAAGCCATGAATGAATGAGAAGGTAAAATGTTTTTGGGTGAATGGAGGCTGAAAACTCACGGCTACAAACCAAAAATGAACTGCCAAGATAGTAATTGAGGAGTTATGGCAAATGAAAGGACAAAGGAGATGAAAGGACTTAAGGTAAATAAGCTTTTAAAACTCTTCATATTTCTTTTTCTTTAAATTCAAATAAAACAAAAAAATAAAATCAGTAAATTGACTTTAAAACCGAAACAAAGTAATATAAAATAAAATTAAATAATAATTTTAAAGAAGATGGAAAAAGAATATAAGAAATTGCTTAAAAATTGAAAACAGGGTCCAGAAATTACAAATAAATTACGATTGTCTTTGGAAAATTATCTACTTTATTTTAAAAATATTCTAAAGCAAAATTTTGAAATAAAATAATTTCTAAAGTATTTTCAAAGTGAAATAAATAATTTAATTTGGAGAAAATAGAAAAAGAACTAAAGAAAAATGTTTAAAAATTGGAAATAAGACATGAAAATTACAAATAAATATCACTAGCCTTATAAAATTTCTATTTCACTTTAAAACAAATAAAAGGTCAAATAAATAAAATAAATGAGGAAAAAAATAAAGTGGGAATGAGAATAAAATAAGATTTTAAGAAAAAAATAGAAAAATAAATAAAGAATTACTTTAATTAATTGAAACTCGAAATTAGAATTTTAAACAAAATATAGCTAACACTGGAAAATGCCAATTATATCTTTAAAATGTTTTAAAAACCAAAATATATACATAACATGTTATTTTACCCATATAAATATAAATTAGAATATTACATGACCAAATAAAATATTATTTTTATAATTTAAAATAAATAATTTTGTTAAATACAGCAAATTACACACAATATTTAAAAGGGTATAACTTTCACATTATAAATCAGATTTTAACGAAACGAAAAGCATTATTCTTAAAATTTTATTTACTTTCATAATAAAAGATAAAATTCAAATTTTAAAACTTTTAAATTTCTAAATTAAAAGTCAAAGTTTGACCATATTGACCAAAATTCACTTTTTTGGAAAATATTCTTTTTAGTCATGTTTGGAATTCTAATTCACTTCAAAATCAAAATTTATATTTAAAATAACAAAATTTATTCATTTTAATAAATAAAATAATTTTTTTAAATCAGGAAATCAATTAAAATAACCAAAATATACAATTAAAATAAACACAAAATACAGGGTTGTTACAAGAAATATATGTATACGTGATTGGTTCGTGCATTTTTGTTTCTTTGCTTGGTCGGGGTGGAGTTGGGTTGTAGAGAGCAGTGGTTCGAGGTGCCGCAAGTCTACGGAGATCGATGTTAGGATGTGATGGCCTCAAGCGAAGTCCGGTGGTGGTGAGGGGCAATGAATGAAAAAAAGGCAGGCATAGGATCATCAAAGTTGAGTGGACCTAGCGGTGCCGTAGGGTGCAGGCGGTGTTGCGCAGTGTGTTGGCTCATGATGGTGCTATGGCATGCGTGGAGGGGTGATGTGCTAAATAATGTGTATGGGTGGAAACGTGTATTACGTGCTTTGGCTACAGGCAAAAGAGGAGAGAAGGGAAGAAATGGTGATGTGGCGCATGGAAAATGGAATTTGCATGATATAGGTAACGTGTAATTATGGATGTAGGATTAGGTTAATAACGTAACTATGAAAATAATTAATTAACTTAATGATGATTAATTAGTTAGTTTAGTTATTATTTTATTAATATAAACCAATTTCTTATATAATTCATTTCTTTTACGTACGCGGTCCGTTTTGGACGCATTTTCTTGCAGTGCACTCGTGATGGAGAGCTCTAGGACTTGGCATTGGTTTGGACATATTTGGTTGAGGTGAGTGATATTATCTCTCGCCATACTATGATTGTTAGTATAGTATTAAAACCACGTTTTAAAATGTTTTCTAACTTTAAAATGTGATTTCTAGAATATTTAACCTATACATTATTATTTTTTTAAAAGAATTAAAAGTGTTTTAAAGTGGTTTTTAATTAAATATCACACTTTCCCCTGTGACGCATTATTTTAACGATATTGATAGATATATGGTATTTTTGATATTTATTCCCTATTGGTTACCTGGATGTATTGTGTTATTATAGAGTATGAAGGCTATTATGGATGTTTATATGCTTGTTGGATGTATGTATTTTAGTTTGGTGGTTTTGGTTGAAAGCGCCGATTTATTGGCGATCCAACGTTAGGGAATATTCCACGCATTAGGGTTTCGTCCCATTAATCAAAAACCCAAATGAACGGGATAAGTTGTAGTAGAGTACTAGAATACGTGCTGACAGATTTGAGGACAGGAGATGATGGATTTGGATAGGCTTCTGACTTCAAAATGGATGCCGGACATTTTCAGTAGGTTTGTACTTATCCATTTTTGGTTAAGCTCAAGACAAGGTGGTTGGTATTGACCACTATAGAGTGGTCGGTACCCATCACTATTGATGATGGTCAATTTGGTCGATCTTTGACATAAATGATGAGGAGGCTTCAAGGAGCACGATATGATGGTTAGTTCGTGCGGCCGACCCTGTGTCTTGATGGTAATGCTCTATAATGAGTGATTTTGATGATTTTGATGATGTGACGTTCCGACATGGTGGTTTTTTGGACTTCGGATGGTAGCTTGTTGGTGCATGGAGTTAGGTTCCGAGGTTGATACTTTTAGGACTTCAAATGGTAGCTCGTTGGTGCATGGAGTTAGGTTCCGAGGTTGGAGGTTTGATGTCGATCGGAGTCGTGATGGTTTTCCATATGGGCGGGTTCTTGGGGGTGACCCATGGATAAAATGTAGAATGGTTCTATCATGGAAATGAGAGAAGCAGTATAGAGCTTGGATACATGTGCTAAGGGATCGTTGATACTCGAAGTGTTTTCCGCTGTACTTTGAGCAGGGGTATTTGTAAGGACGCCCATGGGTATGTTGATTTGGTACCCCGGATCGGTTAATTAGATCCATATACCCTAGACCAGTTGATTGGGTCTAGTACCAGCTTTAGGCTAAAGAGAGTACAAATGAAAATCGGGATTTACCTATTAATCCTTGGTAGAAGAAAGGTCATACGAGTTATCATATATCCAAGGCACATCGGTTGACAATTAGTATTGTTTGATGGATGTTATGTCTATTTTGGTTGCTTCACTAGCCACCTATCACCCTACGAATGTCACACAAGGTTGGTATTAGGAATAGGGATACCTAGACACCTCGACCATTTACTTAGTATGGAGTAGGTATTGTGGATGGAGATACCTAGGAACCTCGACAATTTACTGAATATGGAGTACCCTTTATGACATTTATAAAGTAGCATATTATCGATGTTATGTGCAAAAATTTTAGTTGCAAGGACAGGTCAGGCATGATTCGTATACCCTCTGTTCCATATACTATATCGACTTTTATAGTATTTTGAGATTGTTTATCGCTCACACCAGGTCGTTGTCTGACTCGAGGTTTTATGCTTTGCTTCTTATTATCTCGGGTGCTCTTAAATGAGTAGACTAAATAGCAGGCGTAAACAACACTTTGAGATGTACAGATGGACTAGCAGGAAGCGACGCTTTCTCATACTTATGTTTTGGACTTATTATTGTTTATTCTGCTGTGTGACACTATGGAGCCTTGACAGTGTTGACTTACTAGTATTAGAGAAAGTTTACCAATTGAGTTTATTTATCAATTGTATAAACTCTATTACTTTTTGTTTAACCGTATGAGCCTGTGTACTCTGATTATGTGGTTATATAGTTATTATTGTCTCGTATGTTTTATATTTGTGATGACTATTATATTTTAGTGGAAATTAGGGAAGCATCCCTATCATACTTTCATATTGTAAAGCGGGTCCCTGTCAAAGTTTCATTGTAAAGCGGGTCCCTGTTTTCTGAAAACGAAGAAAAATTATTGCTGAAATGTCAGCAACTTTTATAAATAAGTGCTGATATTTCAGCAACTATTTGTGTCAAAGTTTTATTGTAAAAACAAAGAAAAATTATTGCTGAAATGTCAACAACTTTTATAAATAAGTGCTGATATTTCAGCAACTTTCATAAACTGTGTTCACAGTGTACATAAATGTTGCTGAAATATCAGCAACTTTTATAAATAAGTGTTGATATTTCAGCAACTTCCATACACTATGTTCACAGTGTACAGAAATGTTGCGGAAATGTCAGCAACTTTTATGAAATGTTGCATCATGCTCTGCAATAATAGTGAATAAAAAACAGGGACCTAATTTACACTGAAATTTAGTGAAGGACTTTTCGTGAATTTTGAAACTTAATAAGGACCTGTGCCAAAAGTACCCTATATTTTATCTGATGCGCTGTGAGATATACGGTAGGTTATGTGATTGTATGATATTTTATTTCTTTCTCTTATCTTCTATTATCTTCTCCTCCTTTCTATTTTTTCTTTTTCACTTCTATTTTATTTCCATTGACAACTATTCTGCATCATAGGTGTAGGGCAGTTGTCACATTTGAATTAGAGTTTAGGTTACGTGATTTACCTAAGTTGATACCATGATCTAGTGGAGGTAGGGTAAGAGTTGCCACCTTAGATTGGATCGAAATTATACCTATATACGAGAGAGTGCATATTTGTTATATATTTTGATTTTCAAAACTATATAGTAGTATATATAGTATTTAAGTTGTATTGCACACACAAGCACTATTTATGCAGTTTTTCATGATGAGAGACTGATCCTTCTTATTGTAAAATAGGAGTGATCTGGTATATGAGAAATGTTGTTATTGACTCTATCTCCAGAGTTGAGAGTAGGCAAGATCGAGGACCACTAGCCTCAATTCATGGAATATGTTCGCAGTGATTGTGCGAATCATTATTCTGGAATGCCAAAGTCACTCCAAATTATTATGGTGCTCAAGTGCAAACGCCTGGAGTTGACTTTGTCGAGCTGTGTAAAGACTTTATGGGTTAAGAGGCATACCGTTCCTTAGAATGGGATCAACTATTAAGGTGCAAGACGGGATGCTATTTGTGAAAGAATCTTCGATGACTTGGAGTTAGATGATGCAATGAGGTAGAAGTTAACCTCTAGATGACTCCAGGGATGAGCAATGAACCGATGGGGTGCTCTTATAGCTTAAATTCCCAAGGATCATTTTACTTGGGATTAGTTCATAGTTCGCTTCGAAGAAATTTATCTTGACCTTTTAAAAGTCAGTGTGGTTTAGGAAGTTCGTCGGTTTAAAATAAGGCGATATGTATGTGTCGGAGTATGTGACTGAATTCGATATAATGTCAAAGTACGATCTATCTCCTATTGATACTCCACACATAAAGAATAGAGAATTTATCATTGGGTTGAGCGATCATCTTGGAAAGCAATTGATGGGTCATATTGACAAGAGCTTTGAGAAGTTGACTGAATAGGCTTTGTGATGAGAGAGCCTAGACCCGGTGTGAAGGATTGTCCTGAACAAGTCATGTAATGGTGGATAATGGAAGCATATGCCTTGAATGCCATTTCGATTTCGTTGAGTGCGCCATCGACGAAGGAAGAGGGAAAAGGCATTACCTTTTGGAGTATGCTTTCCATTTATAGCGTTTCCATATGTGTTTTATTCGACATCGAGGTTTCATATTCCTTCATATCTAGTGATTTGTAGATAGATTGGGTTGAGACCAGAAATTGTTAGCCGACCTTTAAATTATGATGAACCTTGTTGGGGGCTCAGCCAGGCTATACACGTGTAACATCCCATATTTTGTCATCGAAAATTAATACTATGGATGACTGCATCATCCATAGCGCTTAGTTCCAGTCCTCAAAATGTATGCCACCCATGGTTTATCTATACTTAGCTTATACACAGTTTATTAAAACTTTGCCCTATCGAGTCATGGACGTTTGTCCGTTGGCTATTGATTTGTTTTGGGTCTAATTAGGTTCGATATAATAGTGCGGGAATTGATTAGCTGAAGAGGTATGGAACAGTGGTGGATTGTGAGAGGTTGTCGGCGATGATGAGGACCGACGATGAGTGGTAGGTAATTAATGTCCGGCTGCCCATCTAATGATGATGTGATGGTTAGCTTTCTATAGTCACTCGATATCCCATAGGTGAGTTGTCATATGTGCTTGTAGCTAGAGAGTGTTTGGACACATTCGACATGGTGACCCAATTACCATCATATAGGGACTGAGTTCTGAATCGATCTAGTTAGATGTACTTAACAAGTAATTATGCCTTTAAAGCATATAATGCCGAAAGAGCAGAGGAGACTAAAGGTAAGAGCAGATGACCATTTCAGGTGAGGGTTCATCCATATGAGTATATTTGAGTGGAATGCACATGCGCAGTTTGCCACTAGGGCGGATGGCCCTTTGAGGTTGTATGTTGATTTCCATGAGCTGAATGAGATGATGAATAAGTATCCTCTCCCGCCTATAGATAGCTTGTTCGATCGAATCTATGGTGAGAAGGTGTTCTCTCAATTGGACCTTACGATAAGGTTTCATCCACTTAGAGTAACTAGAGAGAGTGTGTCGATCACAACATTCAGTATGCTACTTTGATTTTTGATTGGTTGGTTACGCTGTCTGGGCTATCCAATGAGTCGACATGCTTTGTTGATTTCTTATACCATGTATCAAGAGATCACTTGAGTAGGTTCGTGCTTATGCTTGTTGATGATACTTTCATCTACTCATAGACGAAAAAGGAGCACAAGACACGATCGATGATTGTATTAGAGGTGTAGAGAAAACATCAGTTGATGGTGAGATATTTGAAGTATCACTTCTCTGAGAAGGATCTCAATCTTCGCCAGCAACGATGGTTGGAATTTTTAGCCTTCTACGATTTTGACATTTCCCTATACACTCATAAGGGAAATGTAGTCTTTGATGCTTTGAGTGGAAGACATACCAGTTCGAGAGTGATGTTTCTAGAGTGGGCATTGCTCGAGTTTATCACTAGTTATGACTTCAAAACTCGATGTGAGCTACAACCAAAGATGATGACTAGTTTGATTATCAGACCTACCCGGATTTAGCGAAACGGTAATAGTGAGAGGCATAAAGCTAGGCTAGCGGAGATCATGGCTAAATTAGAGGAACGAGTAGTGTCAGCAGAGGTGATACAGTATGAACTTAACCAGGATGGTTGGCTCCATATGGATGAGATATTGTTTATTCCCGGGGTCGATAGGTTGAGGAATGAGGCACCATGAGAGTGCTCTCATTCGAGATTGACTATATATCCCGATGACAATAAAAATGCACCATGATACAAGGAAGACATTTTATTAGGAAGGGATGAAGAAGGACGTCGAGCATTCATTTCGAGATGAATTAACCGTCAGCTAGTAAATACTAAACAGAAGAAGCCAAGTGGTTACTAAAACTGCTTGAGATCCCACATGGAAATGGTTTAGACATAGACCCGTATAAGTTATAGATAGGAACACGTACAATTTGTAACTTTACACCTACTTTTCTCTTCTATATTATTTTTTCACTTCTCTGTATTTTGCTATATAGTTCAAAGACTAGAAAAGGCGAAAACGTGTAGAGTAAAAAAGACAAAGATGTAAGAAACTGCCTTTACCATATTCACTCATCGTCAATTTCAATATGTTGTGTTTTGTTCATATGTGTTCATTTTCGGATTTGCCTTTGCTTGACTCATCTACCTAGCAATACAACTTAATTTGTGTTAGGCAGGAGAAGTTAATAATTATTGAAATATGAGGTCTATAAGTATAGTAAAAATTGCAATATTTTCCAAATAGAAGACGATCAAAGCAACTAAGTGCCACTGCATCTGACTTGATACTATTTATTTTAGTCACGTATCATCATATGTTACGTACATAAAAAGGTGAATGTTTATTTATAGATTAGCGATGTACTTCATTTGTTGATTGTTATTTTGTGGTTGATTGGTTTATGGTCAGTTTTACCTTTTCATTGCATGGGTTGGGTAATAATATTTATAGATGCATTGAAATGAACACCTTGTGAATTTAATTTCACAGTTTGACTACATGGCATTCGGTGGCAATGTTGGGTTAAAAGTTAACTTTAGTAAAAGATATTTAATTTGAGGAAAGATAAGGTGTTTTGTAAAATAAACATTTGTGAAAAGATTTATATAAGAAAGTGATTTTATATAAGTATGGTTTATAAACGACGAGGATTTAAACCAAGAATTTGAGAATTTAAATCCCGGTGTCTTTGAAAATGTTTTTTTAAGATTTTGGAGAAAATGGTAGTAGTATTATTTGAAAGTAGGTATTTAGGAAATTGGTTTATGAAATTAAGATCATGGTACTTAGTAATATTTACTATGTATTTGATACTGTTTTGAAATGATTTTGGTTTAGTCCGAAAGGCATGAATTGGATATATTAAATTCACTTATGTCGCTTGAAAATAATTTTGGTGACAACTTCAGCATCATTAGCGTTCATTTTTGGGTTTCTAAGTAGGGAATGCTACAGGGTGGTTTTAGTAAAACGAATTTCGATTTGATTTCGAAAGTATGATTTGTTATACAAAAGATATATGTATATATTATTATTTCAAAATGATTTGAAACAAAACCTGGTGTTTAGTTCTAAAATTTTTTCTTCAAATAAATTTGATATGAACTTTTTATGTATAAAAGTTTTATATGTATACAATGTAGGGTGCCCGAGTGGTAGTGGCATAGCCCAGAATAAAAGATGGAGCTTTTCATGTGTTCCCTTTTTAGGTAAATTGTGTTTAACAAATTATTGAAACTTTGTTAAGTTATTTTATGGACACATGTATCCTATGCATTTGGACAATTTGGTTTGTGCATCGTGTATGATATGTTGTTAGATAGTTTTCATTTGTTAAAATGAAACGGGATTTTTTGGCAATTTTGGACGGTCGAAAACTTTCAAATATTTATAGAACTTAAAGAATTTATTTTGAAGATATAAAAGTTGAATTTGTATAAAACCATGTATGATATGTTTGCAAAAATAAATACTATGAAGAAATATCGATAATGTGATCGAAAATCGTTTTATCGGTAAACAGCTTTTTACTCATCGGAAGTTGTTCAAATTTTATACACTTATTTTCTTAGGAAATCATTAAAATGAAATAAAAATATTTTATCATTTATGGAAATAAATTTTTTGATGATGTCATGGGTGATGTCATAAAAGGTATTTTGAAAATGAGCTTTTAAGGAAAGTCTTAAGTATTAAGTAAAAGATGCAAAGGTGTAAAGGTAACATATGAGAGGGAGGCTCTTTTGTGACCTTTCATGAAAGGTATAAGGTTTTAATGACCTATTGTATAAACCTATGAATACAATCTTAAGGGTTTCATAGTTTATATAAGCCTGAAATGTAATAGAAACTTGAAAATGGTGGAAGTGGATTAGCACTAGTCCACTTTGTTCTTCACTAACTTTCTCTAATTAACTCAAATCCTCTCCAAACTTCACCAAACTTTCACTAACACCTTAGAACACCTTAGGAAGCTTAGATCTAAAGCCAAATGGAAGAAAAGTGAAGGGGAATGGGGGATCTTGGATGGGCCGTGAGCAATGGAAGAGGAGCGGAGGTGTTGCCATGGTTTCAAAGTGTTAAAGGTTGGATCTTTAGGAGTTTGGTGATGGTAGGCAGTATTCTTGAGTATGTTTGTGCTTGAGCATGGGTTTGGCTTGGATCTAAATGAGTTATCTCACTATCTTGTTTGTATATATTGCATATATATGTTGTGTGTTTGAAATATAAATTTAAAGTGACATTAACCAAGTAAAGTTATAAACTTTGAACCCCTCTTGCTCTTGAAAGAAAATGGCAACTTTATATTGCATAAATCACTTAAATTACCCTCTTAAATATGTGGCATGGCCTTGAATTTATGTTTAAATGGTTGATTGGATCGTGTGTTGAATTAAAGTATGTTTGGAAGTGTTTGAAGCAAGAATACTCGTTATAATTGCACTTCAATATCCCTTAACTTTAACTTGTGTACAATGAAGATTTATGAACTTAACTTGGGATGATTTTATTTAGTTATTCTCTACATTATTTTTGTGCACGAGATAGTAATTAAATGGTTTGGAAAGTTATAAAAATTGTGAACCAAAGTTGTGAAAGTTAAAGTAAAAAGGTGGTTATAAATACATTTTGTAAATATGCTCTATTTTCGAAAAAATTTCTAAATAAATTGGAAGATATTCTTAGGGTTTTCTTTCTATGGCTTTTAAGTACCCTAAGGGTAGTACTTCCTATAAATATTTTAAGTCTTATATCATTTGTTAAAGTGGTTAAAACTAGTCGCAAAGATTGTGCTTTTCAATGTTGATTAACAAAGACTTTTAACAGCATTTATAAATGTTGTAGTAAGTTGTTGATGGTTTTAAGGGTTTAAAAATGATATGCAAATTTGGTATTTTTCTTTTAATATTTTTAGAGATATTTTCAGACACATTTTTAAGTATTTTAAATTTGGTTTGAATCTTAAATATATTTTTTATAACTATATATGTATTTTCAAAGTAAAGAGGTTTTATAAAATAAAACATGTTTTCTTCAGATTATAAATTAGTTATTTTCAAGTAATAGTTAACATAGATATTTAAACCTATTTACAAGTATTTTTAAAGTATTTATAAGTTTTGAAATAGATAATTGACCAGTCTTAACACTAAAAGCTGATAGGGTAAACTTCTCTATTTGTGAGAGTTAAGATTAATGTCGAGTAGGGATATGAGCAATAGAGCTCTAACCTACCGGCTTCCCTCTTGAATGAGAAATAGTTAAGTTGGAATGTTGGAATTGTGTTAATCTTGTTATTTACTTATTTGTTTTAAAAGCACTTAACTTTGTTTGAAAGTAAAATCCGACGAAGTAGGCTTATCTATTTGTGAGAGTTAAAATTGATGTTCGAGTAAGGATATAAGCAATAGAGCTCTAGCCTACTGGCTTCCCTCTTGACTGAGGAATAATTAAGTTGAGAATTACATATATGTGTTAATCATACTGTTTACTTACTCATTTATGAAAGTCATTAATACTATATTTAACACTAAAGTCGACGAGGTAGATTTATCTATTTGTAAGATTCAAGACTGAAGTGTCTAGGCAAGGCTTTGGTATGCAACCCATGTTTAACTTACCTAGCTTCACTCTTAGACAAGGAATAGTTTAGTTAAACGATTTAAGTATATGAACCTTGATTTCTATACGAGATCGGTTTTAACTAGATAGTCGCTTAGTCTGACTATCGAACTTAAACAAATATTATCTTAAATCTTTAAAAGAATGTTTTAGAGATAAATATAAGTATGAAATTGTTTTGGGTTTGTTGTGATAATGTGCCAATAATGTTCATCTTTAACCCTTTATACTGTTCTTTTGATATTATATATTATCATTCCGCTAAAAGATTCTAATATTGAGTTCTCTTCTTTCTTGTTATATTTTATTTTATTTTTATTTTACACTAACAATTCACCTTTCCATCACTTGGGTGCTCAGCATATGAATACCGTGAATGTATTAGTATTGAAATTCGCAGATCAAAGTGGTTAATTGTTACAAGATTAGGGAAAAGACCATGGTTGGGAGTTGTATATGATACAACAAATAAAGAGTCATCCATCATTTGTGGGCTTATGATTTGTTGAGCAAACTCCGGGCCAAAATACCAAGGCAAGAAAGTCCTAATACTTACTAGAGAAATCAAAATATTTCTATATTTCTTTTAAGGTTTTGGAAAATATATAAAATCTAGTGGGAGCCTTATTACAATAATGAAATGATGTTATTTAACCATTCAATTATTGTGAGGACATATGTTATACAAAGTTAAAATAATCCACTTCGAAAACTTTGTTCAACTAATATAGTTATAAAATGTTTATCAATTAAAATATACAAGTGCACTGAATAAGGATTAATAGAGAAATATAAAATATACTTACCAATAAATCATTTGGTATGTTGTTACTTCAAGGCCTATGCAAGAACCAAATAATACAGCTACTAAATGCATTCACACCTTGGCTGCTTAAGTATTCATTTGCTTAGGACTATTCTTGTTTTCAACTAGTTTTGAACTGAAAAGAAATACAAGAATATGAGAATTTGAATATTTGATCTGCATTTAATCACATATAAAAGATCTAAGGTGAGCAGTCGTGTTCATAATAAACAAAATCTTGATGAAATTAGTTCATTCAAAATGAGCAAGCAAATCATAGCACAAGATTGGGCGCTTAATATAATTTAACACAATGAGGTTTTATTGTGTTAGAGTGACACAAACCAAGAAATACTAGACAGACTTAGGAACCATCATTGAAATATCATTTAGTTAGTTTGCTTTAATATAACTTATACAATATCCTTTAAATGTCAAGGATGTTTGAATGCACTTTTGTAAAGAATTTGGTGTAGTCTTATAGTAACAATTTTCTTTTGAATATTTCGACCATATAGAAAAGAAAGTGAATGTTTGATAGTGGATGTAAAATTGGCACAACTAGGATAATGAGATTGAATGTTCACTTTTGCTTCTTGAAGGGAAACTAGAAATAAGAATCGTACAAAATACTAAGTAGATGCCTAATATGGAATGATGAATATGATTTATATTCCAAGCGTAATTTTATTACAAAAATTGTTTTTTACAAAATATATTTCTAGGAGTTTAGGATATTTGATTTAAAAACTTTTGACTGTAAACTAGTTATAGTGGATGAAATAAATATCCCATAATAAGCGATTAATGGAGCTTCATATTTCATGTGCTATTATAGTTTAGGGGTCGCGCTCCTAGGGTTTGTCATTTCCTTCTGGATAAAAGGTGATATCATGGTATGGAACCCAGATATTTTACCTATGTTGATGCTGCAAATTTATTATACTTTGTGGTTGAGGATCCTCGGATAAAGGTCGGTAACGACCGGGGGATGGCATATTTGTGTGTTAGTTACCTAGTTACAGCTGTACAGCGTGAGGTAGCGTCAGTGTTAGTTACCTAGTTACAGTTGTACAGCATGAGGTAGCGTCGGCCTTGTGGTTGCAGAGATCCGGTTAGGTTCTCGGGGCGTCTTTCCAGAGGCGTTTCCATTTCGGTGTAAGGAAGTTCCTTTCCCTAACCATTTGTTGGAAATCCAAAGAAACAATACGAACCTTGTACGGTTTTAGTTGTAGAACCTGCCATTTACTTATGGTGGTCACCACTGTTTAGATGGTAGCTATAGTTGGCATAGTTCGGAATGTTTATGCTGGCTAAGATTAATATATACTTTTGAAATGTCTTCTGCACTATGCAATAGTAATAATATCAAAAGAGTTTTCTTGCGTAGTAAGCATGTTTGACTATCATAAGGAGAAATCTCCTCCAATTCCGCGTTTGCATTGTGTGTGTGGCGGGAGGCCTTATGGTAGTTTCACTTTCCAAAAGCATTGCGGATTTCAATGTTTAAAATTCTTTTGTTGTTTGTTTAAAGATAAACTGTTTTTGTTGCTCACACCAGTCTCATGACTGACCTGGAGTTTATTGTTCCCTTCCTAAACTCTGTGTGCCCTCAATTTTCCACACGGGCAGTCTAGAGTTGGGTTTTTCAGATAGTCAGGTTTAGTAGATTATCTGGAGCTAGTTCAGTTTTTGGAGATCAGGACTGACGTTGCTTATCTTGTTGCAACGTGATGGTGGTTCGAGCTGACGTTGGAGTTGTTGGATTCATTCTCTTTTTCAGATCATTGGAGTTATCAGTTATGTTGTTTCCGCTATAGCATCTTTATTTGTCTCTGATATTGTTGTATCATATTCATATCATTGTTGTATATCATTCTGGATATTGTATTCATTTGAGTTGTATATGATATTATCCGTTTCTTTCTTCCGTTGTGTTGTTATACTTAATGGTGTTATAAGCTCCGGTGACCCAGATTCGGCGTTTGAATCTGCGGCATTTTGAGTACAAGTGAATTACGGGTGCCGATTTTCGAAGGCCGAGTTTTGGGTCATTACAAGTGGTATCAGAGCTAAGGTTGAACTTTAGCTTAGGAGTATAACACATTAAGTAACTCATTAGAGATAGGGTGAAGTATACCCTAGAATGAGTATCTCTAAGATATCTGTTCGTACGCCTCAGTAAATTCTCTTACTATTCACTGATAGTAAGTATGAGTGCAAGAAGAGGATGAGATAGGGGACAGGGGAATACGACTATAAATGGTCAATACCCTGTAACAATAAGGAAGCAATCTTTTCTCTATCAATCTCTTTTGTTCAGCATCTCTTTTCAATTCTTTGATAATTTCCGGTCGATCCAGAAAGGAAATTTGATATATTGATATGAGACATAAACTCCGGATAGACCAAAATTGTTTGTTTGGATGAATTGGTTGCATTGGTTGCTATGGTTGATAGGTATACTTTAGTTTCTAAACTGAAAGTTTTAAAATTGTATCTATATATCTATCTATTCTTTGGGTCCGGATATGTTCTACGAGTGGTTAGTTATCCTTTTGAACTAACCGATTCCATTGTATACTTCGTAGATCTGGATAACCCGAGTATCTTGTGAAGTGTTAAAACAGATTCGTTCTTGTATCTATTATTGATATTCTGATTTGGTAAACCAAATGCAGAATAGATATTCAGTTTGATTTGATGAAATATTTTTAATCTATCTTTGTGTCTCCTTGGCAATTTCGAGGACGAAATTCTTTTAAGGGGGGAAGTCTGTAATGACCTCGAATTTTATATATATTTAAATTGATAATTATTTGGATTTTTGAATTAAAATTGTATAATTTATTGTAAACTGATTCGAGTTTCCCCGAATCCAGATGAAAATATATTAAACCATTTAAAATTTAAATATTGAATATATATGTATATAGGCATATATGAGTAAGTTTGAATTTTTATATATATATATATATATATATACATTGAAATTTAATTTAAATCTTAATAAATGGTTGAAATAAATTTATATCAAGAAGTACAAGACTATAAATATATAAGTTAGAATTAGAATTTAATATATATATTTAAGATAAATTGTATAATATTAAGTAAAATACATTAATAAATTCTAATAACAAATAAAAATAGAAATTCATATTTATTATCAAGTAACAAGACTAAAGAAAACAAATAAACATAGAAATGTACACTTGCAAAACAAAGAAACAAAAATACATTCAAATATAAAGACAAGTTAAAAAGGAAACAAAATATATAAAGTATAGAAGCTTGCTAAGGAAGCTATCATGTTTTCTCAAACATGTAACAGCCAAAATGAAGAAGATTTTTATAAATGAGATATGGTACAACATAATTAATGCAAGGTACTTCAGCCTCCAAGCAAAGAAAATATCACTGATCAACTTGTACAAATATTATCATCACCCTGTAACCCAATTTTTATATACCAGCCTTCTCATCTCATTTCGATCATTCTAAACTGAGAAAAAACTAAAGTAAATATTTCTCAAAGCTACAACCTAAACAACAACACATATCAATACTAACCAGAGATTAAAGATGAGGATTTCAGTTTGCAATTTTCAAAAGCCTATTTCATCATCAACTCTGTTCTTTCTTAATCAAGGTGAGAAAACCTCTTAAACATGCTCCTATCTCTTGATGTTGTGGTTAACACTTGAATCTGTTATGAAAGTGTTGCTTAGTTGTTAAATACATCTGCATGTGTATATGTATATACATGGATTGTGGGGTGCATGTCTGGTTCCAGACATATATCTTTCTATTTTAAACACTTACAGGTTTAAACTCATATAAAATTCAAATTTTCCTTCTTTGATTCTTATTAGACTTTAAGATCCAAAAAAAGTAGTTTGTTTAAACATGTTTTAAGTTTTAAAAAATGAATTCAAGCAAAAGGAATTAAAGTTTTTTTCTGGAAATATGGAATTACAGGCAAAATTCAAAATGTGTTAAAATTCAAACATCATGAATTCTAGTTTCAGGTATACCATCTGAAATGTTTTTGAAAATAATGATTTTTGAAAGTAAAATCATGATTTTTAAGGTTTTAAATCAAGAGAACATGAGAGTTGAACGGAAATTGAAAACGTGGCAAATTCTGGTGATCGCGGGGTCGTATGGTCTCTAGCTTGATGTCGAAGGGAGATATAGGACTGGTGATCATCAGAAAATTAGTGAATAATTTTTTAGATCACTGGTGAAGCTAGTCGATGTTAATTTAAGGTTTAAGAACCCATTTTGTTCGCGACCAAAATGACGGTGCTGCACAGTTCTCAAGTGATCGGACTACGCGCCAGTGGTGCTAAACGCGGCGTGACACATGTACGAAGATAGGGTCCAAAGTTGGGGGCCGATAATGGACTGGGAAGGCGGTGCGAGGCGAATTTTCCGATGTCGTTTTCTGATGGGTTTGGGTCGAAGGTCTCGATTCACGTTTTCGAATTTTTTCCAAATTCTGGGTGTTCGTGGTGTCTTGGGGGATGGTAGGCGACTCGTTGGTGGCCGCAGCACCGAGTAACGGCGGCGAGTTTGACCATGCACATGCACGTGGAGGAGTGGGGTGTCAGTTGTGATGAGTTGGGAAAGAGAGGGAAGTAGCTCGAAGCACAGCGCGAGGGATTGGGGGAAAAACTCGAAGTTGAACTCGAGTTGTTTAACATGGTATCGGGTTAAACAAATTTTGTGGAAAAAAAATTCGCTCCAGTCAATTTTGGCCTAAACTCGAAGCAGGGGGATGATGGTTCGGGGTACGACTCGAAGCAAGCCTCGGGTTGTTAAATAAAAGATAGCAAAATCCAGTTTTACCTTAATTTTTGAAACCCGAGTTAAATAAAAAAAAATTCCTAAATAAATCGATGGTAATTGTAAATAGAATATGAGATAAATGGTATTCGAAATGTATGAAGTTCAAAGATATTCCTAAATCCTAAAATTTCTTTTAAAATAAAAGTTTGTTTTGAAAGTTTAACTTAATAAAAAGTTTAAAAATAAAATCAAATATTCTGTACTGGATTGATATCTCTGTTGTGATGCTGGGATCGCTTTGTGATGAACTGTGATTTGTGATTTGTTCCTTTATGTATGTGAAACCCCTTTGCCCGTAAAACGGCATTTAAACTTCGATGCGACAGGGAGTCGGATTCCAGTTGGTTATCTGAAACCCACATCGAATCGTAATGGTAAATCTTTGTGATTGATAAATTTACTTTATTTGTGAATTTGTGAATGAAGATAAGCGTTATGGGTTATACTGCTTATCGATATTGATATGATTGAATCTGTGATGATTGATGATGTTGCACTATTGTGTGAAACCCCTGGACTACACCATACACACACAAATATGGATTTCACGAGGAAATCGGTTAAGTCACAAATGATTTAAATTTAATATTTTTGAAATTGAAATTTTAATTTCAATTGATTTTGGAAATGGATTTGGGTTAATATGAAAAGCTTTTGAAAGGAGTTTTAAAGATATTTTGGATATCTTGAAATTTAAATAATTTGATTTAAATTTGAATTCAAGTTTGAAATTGAATTCTATGATTTGAAACTAGGAATTAAAGATGCTGTACAAGTTATATATGGGTTAAACCATTTTAAAGGTATTGATTTGGTAATTTGAATTTAATTCAAGGGTTTTAACTCGTGTAAATATAACTGGATTTCCCCGAAACGAAAACTACTTGTTTTCAAATAATAATAGCTTTCATTTTAAAAAAGGATTTCCAAATTGTGTTGAAAGGTTTCAAGTTTGAAATGGAATTGAAATGTTTTGAAAGCTATGAAATGAGTCTTTGATTCAAAGACCGGATGAGTTAATCCAACTTGAAATAGAATTGTTTTGAAAGGCTATGAATGAATCTTTGGAAACTAGTTTTGAAAGCTATAAGTTAAATCTCGACTTAAAGATTTAACGAGTTAATTCAATTGAAATGGAAATTGTTTTGAAATCCATGAATGGATCTTTGTGAACGGGGTGAACTTTGTGAATTGAATCTTTTTGTTTAAAAGATTAAAAGTGTGGAAATTGTTTAAACCATTGAAGGTTTTTGAAATGAATCTTTTTGTTTAAAAGATTGGAAATGGTAATTTCTTTTAACCATTTGAATGAATCTTTTTATTTAAAAAGATTGGAGATGGTAATTGGTTTTAACCATTCAAATAAAAGGTTTTTGGGCTTTAAGCTGTGATTTAACTAGGACCCCAGTATCCATATGATTTTTAATATTGCGCTCGTTATTCGGTTTAGCCGGGGAGGACCTTTGTGTCATATAACCTATTCCGAATAATGATACGATGTATATGGATAGCATTGAAGACAGGTGGTGAAGACCGGGTATTTTCGAAAACGAAAGGATTACCTGTCGATTTTCTCTACATCATGGCTCCGGTATAGAGATTCCCTAAGTGATGGGAAGTCCAATCGGGATTGTGAATACCCGGATTTGCAAGGGCTTCTTCGGAAGTGCCTTCGGTTCTGTTCGAACCCGGAACAGACTTGTATGGTTGTATGTCTGACATTACACTTTGAGATATAAAGCTGATTTCTTTCAAATACATTTCTATTGGTGGCGGAGAATTTATTCTCTTAGCTTAACACCCTTCTCTGAGACGTACGAGCTCAGAGGTTATGTAGTTGAAGGTTATCAGTGATATACTCGCAATTTGGTAGTGTGGCATGCTGAGTGTTGCTGTGTGTTGATGATCATTCGTTGATCATTTGTGATCAAAGCATGGCTTTGTGAAAAAGCATAGCTTTGTGGACGAGACTTCGTCGAGCCTCACAACCCGGTAATGGTCGAAACATGAATGTTGTGGTAAGGTTTTTAGGGGTCGCGCCCCTAGGGTATGTCATTTCCTTCTGGATAAAAGGTGATATCATGGTATGGAGCCCAGATATTTTACCTATGTTGATGCTGCAAATTTATTATACTTTGTGGTTGTTGCTTTGTGGTTGAGGATCCTCGGATAAAGGTCGGTAACGACCGAGGGATGGCATATTTGTGTGTTAGTTACCTAGTTACAGCTGTACAGCGTGAGGTAGCGTCAGTGTGTTAGTTACCTAGTTACAGCTGTACAGCGTGAGGTAACGTCGGCCTTGTGGTTGCAGAGATCCGGTTAGGTTCTCGGGGCGTCTTTCCAGAGGCGTTTCCATTTCGGTGTAAGGAAGTTCCTTTGCCTGACCATTTGTTGGAAATCCAAAGAAACAATACGAACTTTGTACGGTTTTAGTTGTAGAACCTGCCATTTACTTATGGTGGTTACCACTGTTTAGATGGTAGCTATAGTAGGCATAGTTCGGAATGTCTATGCTGGCTAAGATTAATATTATACTTTAGAAATGTCTTCTGCACTATGCAATAGTAATAATATCAAAAGAGTTTTCTTGCGTAGTAAGCATGTTTGACTATCATAAGGAGAAATCTCCTCCAATTCTGCGTTTGCATTGTGTGTGTGGCGGGAGGCCTTATGGTAGTTTCACTTTCCAAAAGCATTGCGGATTTCAATGTTTAAAATTCTTTTGTTTTTTGTTTAAAGATAAACTGTTTTTGTTGCTCACACCAGTCCTATGACTGACCTGGAGTTTATTGTTCCCTTCCTAAACTCTGGGTGCCCATAATTTTCCACAGGGGCAGTCTAGAGTTGGGTTTTTCTGATAGTCAGGTTTAGTAGATTATCTGGAGCTAGTTCAGTTTTTGGAGATCAGGACTGACGTTGCTTATCTTGGTGCAACGTGATGGTGGTTCGAGCTGACGTTGGAGTTGTTGGATTCATTCTCTTTTTCAGATCATTGGAGTTATCAGTTATGTTGTTTCCGCTGTAGCATCTTTATTTGTCTCTGATATTGTTGTATCATATTCATATCATTGTTGTATATCATTCTGGATATTGTATTCATTTGAGTTGTATATGATATTATCCGTTTCTTTCTTCCGCTGTGTTGTTATACTTAATGGTGTTATAAGCTCCGGTGACCCAGATTCGGCGTTTGAATCAGCGGCATTTTGAGTACAAGTGAAGTACGGGTGCCGATTTTCGAAGGCCGAGTTTTGGGTCATTACAGGAAGCTTACCATATAACACTTATTAGTGGATATATCTAGACACGAAAGATTATTTTCACAAATATACCAAATATTGTTTGTGAAATAATAACAGTTTTCGATATTGATTAAAAGTCGATTTTGTTTTATTTTAATATAAATATCGTGATAAAAAATTATAAAATAAATTTATTATAATAATGGAATTTGTTTCCATAAAAACAGCAATGCATTAGCTATGAAAAATACAGAAGTACATAAAATTTTCTATAATTATTTTAGAATTAGGGACTAAGCCGTATCTTTGAGAAATAATTCTTTAATCATATGATTATGAATCATATGGTAATGATGAATTATATCTCAAAAGATTAAGAGCAAATCACCTATTCAATGGAAGTGACAAAATAGTTAATGAACTCTTCAGATTGATACATATAGATGCATGCGGTCCAATGTCTATTGATGCCAAAATGGATTCACTTACTTCAATAAATTCAGTAATGAATTATCATAGGCACAAACTTGTGTATTGATACACATTGATAAGTTCATAGAATTTAAAATAGAAGTAAAAAACATTACATGCAAAGGAAATAAATAATTCGATTTGATCGATTAGGTGAGTATATTGGAAAGAATTCCAAAAGTACTAAAAAATAAAATAAAATTCAATCTCAAAGTCACTTCACTCTGTGATACATAATGATGTATTGATAACGAGTAATCGAATTTTGTTGGATAAAGTACGATTGATGAGTGATATTGAATTAACTTCTTTCTATAAGGATATGTACTTAAGAGTAAGTACATATGTTAAATATAATTTAAAGCACTGTTTATGAAATTATATAAGAAATGAATGAACATGAAACCACTATATTTCTTATGTCAAAGAGCTGATATATTGTGTGAGTCGAGAGGCTTTACATAAAATTTGAACGTGAAGGATCTAGTGTGAACCAGCCCAAAGGAGTTTGGGACCAACCAACAATGGTTGACTAATTTATGTTATGAACACAACTTCTTTAAACTCAAAATTAAATCAATTTTATGAAAGTATTGCATGTGATACAAACACACTAACAGGGAAACTGATTACATAAGATAAAAGAAATTAATCGATCCTAAAACATACGCAACTCGTTAGAATGTCTAATAAGAACTCTTGAACATTACAAAGAAACTGTGATTTTCTTATCAGTTTAATCAATAATCAATAAGCTATAAAGAATATAAACTCTGCTATATGACACGATGGTTTTAATCCAAAATGTATTCCAAGTACATTATCGAAATACGATTTTGATAGTTGTACCCAAATGGATATGGTCTATCGGCCGCATGTGTGTCTTCAAAAGGAAGACTGATGCAGTTAGAATACAGAAAGTAGCATTGATGAGTACAACCTTATACGTTTTAATTGCTGAAATGAGCATACTAAATTCATTTATCAACGTACTAAGTTAATTCGGATTCTACTCGCAAAATTATCGTTCAATATGACTTTGAATTTTGGTGCATCTTTACTGAAATGGAAATTCTGAATAACAATTAGAATAGACTGTTTGCACATAATAATCAAAATGTCACGATGTCAATGTGAGTGATAACTGAGTTTGTAAGTGCTAGACAAGGTCCAAGAATTGATACGATGATATCATTCGAAAAGCATTTGAGTTAAGCAAATATTTTGGCAAAGAAATCAAATAGTTTGATTTTCTGTTAAAATGTAGTGGAAGTGTGTGTTTATAAGAAAGAATATCAAGGGTGCCAAAATATTTCTAAAAATTTAAGTAAGTGTGTTTATAACACTCCGTAAAACTAACAATAATTAATAATGCTCTAAAAATGGAATTTTAGCAAATGAAGGAATTTGGTCTTGAAACATGTATCACTGTGTTCGTGGCGATTGTTTGAGTAAATTTCATATTTGGAGTTTCATGATCGGAGTTCAAATGAAGAAGTTATTAGTGTTTGAAGTTTCCAAAATGAAAATAATTTAAAAACGAAATAAGGATGGAAGATCCCACGGTCGACCCCTTTACTTGGGCCGGTCGACTGTTAGCGGTCGATCGCTTGTAGGGGGTGATCGACTGATCGAGGTATGGCGGTTAGGATATGAACCTTGGAAAAATGGTCTAGATTTAATTATTTTAATCTATGGTTACGGTTGATTCGAGCGCCTATAAATACCGGCTTAACCCCACCTCTTTTCATATTTTCTAATCCAAACAGCAAAGCTCTGCCATATTTCCTTCTCCTCTATTCTAAAAACTATAAAATATTATATATATATATATATATACACACACACACACAAATCAGAGAAGGGAGGAAAATAAAAGAGAAGAAGAGAAGAAACAAACCAACGTTGCAAAAAAATGTAAGATCTTATAATTATAAATCCATATTCCCCTTAACCCCAAATCTTTTTTCAGTTCTGTAATTCTAATAATATGTATACCATGTTATACATACTCTTTTGGGTTAGAATGGAAAATGAGTCAAGTAAATGAATGGATTTAGATTTGGGAGATTTGGAAAGCTATAAAGGTGAGTGCAATATAATTTATTTATAGCATTGAAATTTATGTCATTGAATTTTATTTAATTATTATGCCGGTATAAGGTCCAATGAGTTGTAGGCTTAAAACAAATATATAGGATTATCGTCTACATATTCTATAAATAGGTACTTGGCATAGGAATAATATGTATAGCATAATCTGGAAATTCAAAATCAGTCCCAAGTAATTATTATTGAAGAATATTTGTAAAGTGGTAGAATTTATTCCAATTCTATAATTGAGTTGTAAATTAGGTTGCCCTAGTTGACTTGGAATGTGAATTTCTATATTTTAATTTATTGGGAGCATGGTATAACTCAATTGTATCTATTTCCGTGTAATTTCCATAGATTATTAGATTCCACAAATATATAAAAAAGTGTGTCATTTGAAATAATAAGGAATATACCAAAAGGAAAGCGATGTGTAAAGTATGGATATTCTTCTCTGTAGTTTATACTGTCTATTTCAATAAAAGAAAAGAGTTAATTCCTTGTAATTTCAAATGGAGCAAAAATCTCATTTTCGGATCATTTATGAAAAGTTATAACGATAATCCATTTTGGAATGATAGCTCTGTAAATTAAAATGTGGAAAGGAATGTCCTAGTTTACGAATTAATAGTTAGAAACAGAAATATACACGCGTATAACCTTGCTTAACGATTGAAAACATATATATATAGCATAATTTACGATGATATTCATATTAGTTATTAATAACGTAATAATTGTAGGACTAGGTAGCTGAAAAAGGAAGGAATAATAATTTCAAATTTTATGGACAATAACTACAAATTTAACGGGCAATAAATTTATAGTTAATAGAGAGTTAAAGGAATTAAATTAAGACTGATTAAATAAATTTGTAGTTGATAAAGAGTTAAAGGAACTAAATAGGGACTGAATAGAGAATTTAATATGGATTTTATGGGGAAATTGAATAGGCATAATAAGTGGATTTTAAAATGGGTAAATAAATATCATTAGAGATTATCCAATTTTGACAGTAATGACCAATTATTACAGACAAGGGACATTTATTAGACATAAGAAGGAAACGAGGAAACCAAATCCTAAGCGTATAAAATAGGAATAATTACATTAGCGAACAAATAAATATTAATGTTATTAAATATACGTAGAAGACAACGTAATTTTCATAATAGGAAATTATATAGCATCAATTATACGTTTAGAATAAGCATGAATTAGTGGGCCTAGCCCAACACTTAGGCTTTGGGTGTTTGGTTTGATTTAGTGGGTTGAAATGTGATGTCGGTAGAGTTATAGAACAGACGTCTTTCCTTCACCTAGAGGCTACCAATAGTTGTGTATACTTACTACTGATGTGAGACATCTCCAAGTATAGGACTAGTGGAGAAGGGATATGCATTATGAATAGGTAGGGCAAAATATACCGATGGTTCGCCTCGGATTTGAAGAATTAAGCGGCCCAGTACTTTTAAGGAAATGGGCTCTGCTTCACTTCTAATAAGAGTATTAAGTACTCAAAAGGGGCATTTTCCTTGACTTACTTAGGTTAGTCTAAACGTGATGTCAATTGTGGAAGGTCAGCGGGCTATGTCAGTTTTTTTGGACCGGTCTTTAGTAGTAGGTCTGGCATATAGACTATGACCACCAGCGGTCTCGAGTGAGCGATAGTGAAGACTTGGGTTATGCCTTGGTGGTTTTCGCTTTCTACTACTATAGAATCCGTATGGGAGACATACAGACCTCAGATTAGACGGTTAGATAAAATTTGTTTATTGAAGATGGACTAGTTAACCCTTAGATAAGTTTTTGAGATACATTAGTAGAACGACGGTTAAATTATAAATTATAAAGCCGTAAATAGGGTTCATCGGTCTCTATATCTAGAACCGATCGACTAGCGTTTACATTATGGAGGGCCCACTTCGGAGAATGAGGTATTAAATGAATGATGGGTCTGAATTCTCCCTATTTAAGAAGTATTAAGTAGTGAGGGTTTTTGCGTAGCACATCGTTTAGATATATATATTTTTTTGAAAATAGGTAAGAGCTTTATTAAGGCATTTCAGGCCAAGAATGAGACCTAAAATCACTGGCCTAGATCATACAAACAAATCATTTATATTTGTTAAAACCAATAGAACTCTCGACCTTTCCTAAAAAAGAAAAGTAAAACCGATCTTCTGCTCCTTCTTCTTCAAAGTTCATGGTGGCCGAAGGCAAGAAAGATAGCTTCTACTTGGGTTATTTGCCAATGGATAGCTCAGATCTCCTTCTCCAATTTGTGCTCCATCTCGTTCCCGTGAGGTGAGATTCCAGTTTTTGATTCTTCGTTGCACCAGTCGCATGTCGCTTAAAGCAAGCTTACTGACTTCGGTGTAATTTCTTTGTTTGTTCTGAAATACTCGGCGATTTCTCTCCTTCCACACACTCCAAACTATTACAGTAATAGCAATGCTACTCAATTTGGTTTCCATGTCTTCGCCATCCCTTTTCTGAATCAGGTAATTTATTTCATTTGCTAATAAGTGAGTCTGAGTCGTTGAATTTATTAAGATTTTACACAGATTCCACACCTCTGTCGAAAAATTGTAGGGAAAAAAGAGATGTTCATGAGTTTCTTCTTCTTGATTACATAACACACATATCTTATCTGTTATAATCCCCCAGTTTGAGAGTCTATCCATTGTGTGTAGTCTTTTGAGCACCGCTTTATACGCAATAAAAGCCATTTTAGGACTATTGACACGATTCCAGATGATTTTGCTCCATTCTACTTTATTATCTTTATGTCTTACCTCATTCCAAGCTGATTTAGTGGTAAATTCATTTCCAGAATGCTTCCAGACCCAGATATCATTTTCTCGACCACTAAATATCGGCATATATTGAATTTTTCTTTAATTTCTTGGCTCACTGGTATCACGGAACAGTTCCATCCATTATTGTTAATTGCATCTGTCACTTTTTTATTTGGGCATCCATAATCTGAGAAGGTATTAAGCCCTAGAATATCAATTAAGGATTCTCCTAGGATCCAAGGGTCCTTCCATAAATCAGTCTCCTTGCCTGCAGCAATTTCCCTTGTACAACAAGATGCAAGTGTTCTTCTTATTTTCATAATAGCTTTCCATGTCGGAGAAGCATTATTGTCTATTTGCATGCACCAGAAATTACCTCTGATATATCTTTTCCTCATCCAGTTCCCCCACAGACCATTTCCTCGGTCTATGTTTAGAAGGACAGACATTTAGAGCAAGATGGGAATGGTAGATGGTGAAGTCTTTTTATTCATGCTCGGTGCTAACAAGGCAACTAAACATCTAAGGAATAATATTGATTACAAGGTAGTAGCCTTAGTTAGTACGTATGTTCTATTATATTTTGCTATTCTGCTGTGAGTTTATATTGATCGCTCTTTGATATGCTTGTGTTTATTGCAAGTTTCCAAAACCAATGATTTGTACCTTAATGGACTTGGGTTTCGATTTAGTCGAAATTCGGGCCCATTAAGGTGCAGGTTGTTACTTTTGGCATTAGAGCTTAGGTTAGTCGATCATAGAAATCAGGATATGCTGGGTGAACGTATTTGTATTTTTACCTATAATTATGTAAATTATACGCCAAACACTATGAATTCCGACTATATAAGTAATTGCGACAATATTCCAAAAGGATGGACGAGGAAACTATGAGGTCGGCTAATAAATAGAGTTAAATTTTTATACCTACCCTAATTACCCCACGAAGTGTAGGTTGTACCGAAAGTGTTGACGAAGAGGAGCATGAGAATGACATATAGAAGAATCTCGAAACTGGATGTACTTGACTCCTTTGTTGGGTATAGCCTGCCTTATAATTGTGGATTTTGATGGATTGACTGTTGAAGATGCACATTTCATCCTGACAAATGGCAAATAAAAAACTATATGTTGTAAATATCCGGAAGTATGGAATAATAGGATTGGAGAAAGTTCCTACAAGAAAGTGTAAATTAATCATCACACAAAGATAACCGGGTTTTTATGAAGGTGGGTAGGGAGAAGGAAAGTTCAAAAGAAAGGACGATTAAAGTCCATTTATGTGTCCAACCCCATAAAAGAATTGGACAAAAAGATTTTTGGAAATCCCTTGAATCGTTTCGAATGGGCTTTTCAAATGATTTATTTAGAAGTTGTTGTTTTTAAAAAGTAAGTAAATTTTGAAATTATTAGTTTAAAAATGGTTGGATCAAAAGTTTTCAATTTAAAGGTTTTTGAAAAAAAGGGTTTTTCATTTTTGAAATGAATAGAAAATAGAGCGTAGGCTTGGCTTGATGATTTTTCCTATTTTTGTAAATTTGGAGGTTTCATTTTAAAATTCTTTTTAGGGGTGTATAAATGGAAATGGTACTTGATTCATATGAAGTATAGAGAATAGAAGGGTAAAAATGCTCGATAACTAAGATAGGAAGAATATTTTATTAGAGAATTGAAAGCCACTTGAAGGCAATTTAGGTAGGAGAAATTTTAATAGTAGTAGTTTTAGAAATTTAGATAAAAATAGCATTAGGAATTTACAAAAAATTGGATTAGTTAGAAATAATATAGGACAGAAGCAATAGGAATAGGATAAGAAGAATGGATAAATTCCATGGGTACATAGTAATTGCGCATGTACTTTAGATAGGGACTTAGATAGATGTTGCAACTGCACATATCTTTTAGAGGTCCCATTCATATGCTATTAAAATCTCCATCAAAGGTGGAAACAAAAATAGCATTAATAGTACGAAAAATAATAAGATGAAAGTTATTCTGGTCCACTTCATTTTTCATCGTTTAAAGTTATAGAAGATGTTTTTGAAAAAAAATCTATTATAGAAAGTCTTTAAAAAAAGGGAAAGTTGGTTAGAATGGGAAAATTATGATGGTCCTTTTTTGGAAACCAAGCAATTTTTGAATTTGGTAAAAAAGTTATTAAATTTATATTTTTAAAGATAAAAGTTTTGGATCAATTACTTCATAACCATGAAGTTTTATTTTTATAAAGAATGGTGGGATCTAAACCAATTTTTAATATGGGGTAGACAGGGAGCACTGCCTAGGTAAGACGGGATAAAGGTTTAGGCTAAGAATAAAATAGCTATGGATGATCGTAAGGTAGCAAAAAGGAATCCCAGTTGAATATAAGGAATGTTGGTATGAACCTAAAAAAAATTATTAGAGATGTGTAGCAGTTATGAAAAGAACCCTCAAAGGAAAGGGGAATGGTATCAAAGTACAATTTTGCAAGTCCAGGGATATACTCCCATGAAGGATCAAGGATATAGAGGAAGTAAATACCAAAGTTTGAGGATATTGTTAAGGGATTGTGATTGAGAGAAGATAATAGTATGGTTGGAGTAGAGAGTAATGAGATGGCAAACACACATAAAGGATGTTGGTTGACTCAAGGTTAGAGAAGGCAGGATAAGTGGTAGGGAAAATTATTCCACTAGGCTAATTTTTTGAAGGGTTATTCTAAATGTGCGTATTTTATATTTCTTATCCACTACAATGTAGGAATGCGCAGTTTATCCTATAATCGGATGGAATGATTGAAGTAATGGATGTACCTCATTTATTAAGAACCAAAGAGGTAAGTTAAGACATTTGATTATAGTTGAATGGCATACTAGAAATATCCATCTTAATTTAGTAAGGAGTGTTCGATCCACAACACCATTAACACCAGTTGATGATGAATGGTAGCTTCCAGCAAAAATGTTTATTTAGGGTTTTTGGGTTATAATTGCTAGTTGTCTCCCTTAGATTATTGGAAAAGCGTATGACATGACATAAGATATGTTCCTATTTTATTACCGTGTTGATGGTTCAAATGAGCTTTGACCGCTATATAAATATATTGGAAAATGGTGTAAATAAGGAAATCTCATAAGAACACTTAACTAGCGATAAATGTAGGTAAGACTGGAAGTTTATAAAATAAATTAAGAAATTAAGTTAGCAACCAGAAATTTAGAATGCTTTGATCTTAAAATCTTTACGATTTTGGGAAAAAAATTTAGGAAACGGAGGTCGAGGAAGAGTTGTTGCAAAATCACGGGCCATTATCCTTATTTTTAGCTAAAATTTATGTATACACTTATAGGTAGTTTGTTGTTTTAGAATAAAAGAAAAGGTTCTCAAAATATAAGATTAACTGCATAATACTAGGGTCAATCATATGCATTAACTCATAACCCGAGTCCCGATTATGTTAAGACGTAGCCTGATTTGTTTTAAGGATGAAGCGGTGAATGTTTTAGAAAATTGTATCCAAATGCTTTTGAAATATTTTGTTTAAATGCTTTTGAGAAGTTGAGTTCAAATGGTTTTTAGAAAATTTTGGCCAAGTGCTTTTGAAAAAAAATGGTCTTTAAATGCTTTTGGGAATTTGATCTTTCAAACTATGTTGCAAGTTTGATTGGGAAAGGAAAAGGATTTTTGATGAAAAATGAAAAAATTTCAATTTTCTAGTACCAAATGCTTAACGTAGGGCGGGTCAACGTGTTAGTGAATATGAACTTTACTTTTTGACAAGGGTGACATTATACTAAACATAGGGAGTAACAAGGGAAAATGTTATATTATCTTTGAAAATTTTATTTTCATACCTTGCTGGTAGTGAAACGAAACTTGCGCTTAGGATAATTATGCTTTAACATCCAAAAATAAACCTCATTATGCAAATTGTACTTGGAAAAGTTAGAAAAGTTCTAAGGGCAAAAGAGAAGGATTCCAAGGTACAACGGAATAGGTATTCTAAAAAAGGGTGGAATTGTAAAATTTTCCATCTAAATTCCTTTTCCCGCATAGGAGTATAGATCCAAAAAAATTAGATTTTCAAAATTTTTAGATGTTAGAAATTTTATGTTAGGTTTTCGATAGTAGGGATTGGATTCAAAATTGGTGGAACCATACTTCTACTAGTAGCTCCTACTAGTAGGAGTGTGGGAATTATTGTGTGAAAAAGAATTTTATATTTTTGAAAACTTTCATACATATAGAATTGCCAATATATATAGGTTTTTAGCATCGTATTTTCAGTATGCTTTTAAAAGAATGCATTCATATAGGAGGCGTCGATTTAGAATCATTTTTCTTGCAAGTCTTATATGTTTTGATACAACATGCACTTGTACACATTTGGCTGCAAAATTGGTTGTACACTAATTGGTTGCACGCTAAGTTACATGGTTCAACCCTTGAGGAATTTCAGGGATGAAATTCATTTAGGAGGGAAAATGTAACATCCCGTAAAATTAACGTTAATTAATAAATAATTAATAAGGCTTTAGAAATGGAATTTGAGCAAACGATGAAATTAGGCCATGAAACTTGCACCATTGTGCTCATGGCGTTTTCTAAGCAATTTTCATATTTGGAATTTCGTGATAGGAGCTCGAACGAAGAAGTTATTAGTGTTTGAAGTTTTCAGAATGGAAGTAATTAAAAAACAAAATAAGAAAATAAATAATAATAAATGTAGGACCCTACGGTTGACCCCCATACTTGGGTTCGTCGACCACTTATAAGGGGCGGTCGACTGGTCGGGGTGTGGCAGCTAGGGTTTGAACCTTGGTTAAACGGCCCGGATTTAATTGTTTTAATATAACGGTTACGGTTGATTCAAGCACCTATAAATACCAGCCTTACCCATTACTTCTCTTCTCATATTTTCTAATCCAAGCAGCAAAGCTTCGCCATTTTCCCTTCTCCAATATTTCTAAAAATTATAAAATATTATACACACACACACACACACACACATATATATATATATATATATATATATATATATATATATATATATAAATCGGTGAAGGGCGAAAAATAAAAGAGAAGAAGAGAAAAGCGAATCAACATTGCGAAAGAAAAGGGTATAATTTTATAATTATAAATCTATATTCTTCTGAACCCCAAATCTCTTCTCACATCTGTAATTCTAATAGTTTGTATATACCTTGTTATACATATCCTTTTGGGTTAGAATGAAAAATGGGTCAAGTAAAGGAATGGATTCAAATTTGGGAAATTTGGAAAGCTAGAAAGATGAGTGGGAAACTATATAATTTATTTATAACATTGAAATATATATCGTTGAATTATATGCATGTATAAGATCTGATGAGTTTTAGGCTTAAAACAAACATATGGGATTATCGCTTACATATTCTATAAAATAGGTAATTTGAACAGGAATAGTATGCACAACCTAATCTGGAAATTTGAAACCGATCCCAAGTAATTATTATCGAAGAATGTTTGTAAAGTGATAGAGTTATTCCGGATCAATTATTGGGTTGTAAATTAAGTTTCCCTAGTTGACTTGAAATGTGAATTTATATGTTTTAATTAATAGGGAGCAAGGTATAATTTAATTGTATCTATTTCCATGTAATTTCTATAAATTATCCAATTCCACAAATATATAAAAAGTGCGTCATTTGAAATAATAAGGAAAATACCAAAAAGGAAAGAGATGTGTTAAAATATGGATATTCTTCTCTGTTGGTTACACTGTCTATTTCAATAAGAAAAGAATAATTCCTTGAAATTTCAAACGGAGCAAAAGTCTCATTTTTGGATAATTTATGGAATGTTATAACAGTAATCCTTTGTGGAAGGATAGCTTTGATAAATTTAATTGTAGAGAGGAATGTTCTAGTTTGGTAATTAATAGTTAGAAATAGAAATACACACACATGCATATAACCGCACTTAATGATTAAAAATAAATAAATATATATACACATAATGTAATTTACGACGATACGTATCAGTTATTAAAAACGTAATAATTACAGGACTAGAGGTTGAAAAAGGGAGGAATAGTATTTTCAAAATTTATGGACAATACCTATAAATTTAACGGGCAATAAATTTGTAGTTAATAGAGAGTTAAAAGAATTAAATAGGGACTGATTTGAGAATTTAATATCGCATTTATGGGGAAATTGAGTGGGCATAATAAATTGATTTTAAAACGGGCAAATAAATATCATTAGAGATTATCCAATTTTGACATTAATGACCAATTATCACGGACAAGGGACATTTATTAGACATAAGAAGGAAGCGAGGAAACTAAAGCCTAAGCGTATAAAATAGGAACAATTACATAGTGAACAAATAAGTATTAATACTATTAAATACACGTGGAAGGCAATATAATTTTCATAATAGAAAATTATATAGCTTCAATTATTCATTTAGAATAAGCATGAATTAGTAGGCCTAACCCAACATTTGGGCTTTGGGTGTTATGTTTGATTTAGTGGGTTGGGATGCGAGGTCAATAGAGTTACCCAACAGAAGTCTACCCTTTACCTAGAGGCTACCAGTAGTAGCGTATACTTACTACTGATATAAGACATCTCCAACTATAGGACCCATGGGGAAAGGATAGGGATTGTGAATAGGTAGGGGAAAATATATTGAGGGTTCGCCTCAAATTTGAAGTATTAAATGGCCCGGTACTTTTAAAGAAATGAGGTCTGATTCACTTAAGAAGTATTAAGTAACCGAAAGGGACATTTTACTTGACTTACCTAGGTTAGTCTACATGGGATGTCAGCTGTGGAAGCTTGGTGGGTTATGTCAGTATTTTTGGACCGGACTTTAGCAGTAGGTCTGCCATATAGGCTATGACCACCAGTGGTCTGAGCAAGCGGTACCAAAGACTTGGGTTATGCCATAAACGGATTTTGCTTCCTACTAGTGCAGAATCTGTATGAGAGATGCACAGACCACAAAGTAGATGGTTAGACGAAGTTTTTTTATTGGAGGTGGGCTAGTTAACCCTTAGATAAGTCTTTGAGATGCATTAGTAGAATAGAAATTAAATTATAAAGCTGTATATATGGGTCATCCGCCTCTGTAGCTAAAACCGATCAACTCGCGTTTACGTTGTGGAGGGCACGCTTTGGGACTGAGGTATTAAATGGTCGATCTACCTCCTCCCTATTTAAGAAGTATTAAGTGGTCGAGCTTTTTGGGTAGCACATCATTTATATATGTGTGTGTGTGTATGGGTATATATATTGTTATACCTCGGAGTGGTTAGGCATAACGTACGCATATATAGGACTTAACGGATTAGCCATAAGTAATAGACATAACACTTAATTGAAAATCAATCGGCATAAATTAATGGTATGGTAAAGTATGCAATTTTTCAATCATAAGAATGTTGTTCTGATCCCCCTCCTCATTACAACCCATGAGGTAGATTTAGAAGAACGGACATCTGGAGCAAGATGGGAATGGTAGATGGAGAAGTCTTCTTATTCATGCTCGATGCTGACAAGGAAACTAGACATCTAAGGAACAATATTGATTCCAAGGTCGTAGCCTTAGTCAGTATGTATTTCTATTATATTTTTCTATTTCGCTGTGAGTTTATATTGATCGCTCTCTGATATGCTTGTGTTTATTACAGGTTACCAAAACCAACGATCCGTACCTTAATGGACTTAAGTTTCAATTTAGTCAAAATTCGGGCCTATTAAGGTGCGGGTTGTTACAATGTTGACATGGTCCTAATTAATATACATAGACACCCTATTAAAATGTTTAATGCAGAGCATATGAGATGGATTCCTTGTGCATCGGTAATAAGATTTATCATATATGTTATGTTATCTACTATATCGCTATTTGCTTATGTAATTGATGCATTGAGCGAGTATCAAATCCAAATTTATATCACTAAATGGTAGTTATGAGTATGCACGAGTATTTACGAAATACTAGAGGATTATTTATAAAAACAATTAATTCTTTATGAAGGGGTATTCAAACTCAGTTTTATAAGTGATATCAAATTCAAATATAGTATGTTCATCCTAAGGTCATGTTCAACCTTTGCTAAGCAGCTATGAATTTGAATTATTCCAAACAAGAGGTGGTAGTTGATTCAACCGAAAGGCTAAGAATATTGCTTTGAATAGTGCCATAATTAAAGTAATACAAATATAATTAAGCCAATGGTGATTCGAATTGTTGAGAATCCCATGACATCGTTTTGTGAGAACAATGTCATGATATAGATTGTAAAAGAAAATAGGGCTCACGAGATGTTTAGATACATACTCCGAAATTTCTACATAATAAAGGCAATTTATCAACAATGTAGAGGGGTTGGCAAACATAGTAGATAGTAACACAATAGCAGATTCTTTCACTACGGGACTAGCTTGATTAGTTTTGAACTAATAAACGAATGTGACAATAGCATATCCGTTCATTAAGGAACTTCAATGTGAATACTCACTCTACTTTGATTATAGTTAAATCATGGCATGTCAATCCATCAAGTGACAATATTTGGGTCTGAGTTGAAGCATTGGAAGTGAAGTCTTATTCTATTCAGAATTCATCACCTCGGTTGTATCAGTTTAGCGTCATGATCAACTATAGTCAACTTAAAGTCAAAATCTATAACGAAAGTAGAACGATTAATACTAAGTGTTTTTATTGAATCAAGCACTTTTTTTAGACAAATCAAGTTGAATGTGGATAACATTGAATTTTGACCAATACTAAATTGCATATATCCTAAAGTGATATAGTTTTGACAAAAAGAACATGTGTAAATTATTGTTACTGAAATGTGCTGCTTAAGAAAACATGAAAATGGATTTTACCAGAAAGATCTATACGCGATGGATTCGGCCAAACTACCACATACTAACTAAGGTGACCTTTGAATGTTAATATTTGAATTATTTAATATTAATCACTAATTGAATTCACATATCCGAGTCTCACAGCGGCATTTGTGAATTCTTCGAAAAAACACGCGATTTGATTAGTTTATTAAAATGTTAAAATATTAATTAATAATTTATTTTATGTTTTGTTTGTTGTTAGTAATTATTTGGGTGTACATATAAAAGTTATATGTTCACGTCTTGATATATGATATAATATATATATGGGCTTTAAATATAATTAATTACATAATGGGCTTTTTAGAAAATCAGTCCATGCAAAGGAAATTCCTTGGCCGACCATGCAAAGGAGGGAGGAAGGTTTGGCTTGGTTAAAAATTAATTATGAACTAAAAGGGGAAGTTTTTAAAGAAAGAAGATGAATGGTTTTTATTCTTTCCTTAAAACAAAATCCTCTCATTCATTTTGTAATTCAATCTTCTCTTTTCCTCCATCTTCCCTCACCCATGGCCATCTCCCCCATCTCCTATGGCCAAATTTTGGTTTGTCATTTCACCTAAAGTCACTTCAAATAAAATGAAATAATAGGGCTCATTTGACTCTTGCAAAGACTGTGTGCTAATTTTAGAGATCTAAGGAAAATTTAAGATCAAGGTGTCACTAATTAGTGTTTGAACCAAAAATGGCACAAATGCCCAGAAGATTAGGTATAAAGTAAAATATGAAGAAATTTAAATGAAAACGAGTTGGAAAGAATACACGGTAATTTATAGTGGTTCGACTAATCTTGGCCAACGTCCACTTAGTGATTTTATTGATTATCTTGCTGATTACAAGCAAGAGTTCTTACAGATCGGTATAAATCTGATAGTGATTACAAGAAATTAGAGTTAGGGAAGTAAAAATCAAAAAAATCCTTAGAAATGAGTCATGCCCCTCTATTTATAGACGTAGGAAGCCTAAAATCTCGCCAGAAGATCTCCACCTCGATTTACACACTATAGACTATTTCTCCAAATAAATAAGGGGTCACCTCTTCAATTCGTGTGGATCGGTATCGATCCAAGAGATGGGCAATTTGGTTGTTTTGAACTCTTTGTCTTGCCTCGATTGATCTAGCTTCATGATTCCAAGTTTGTTTGCATCAATATTTACTTGTTTCTGTGTCCAAATGATGGATCCGTGGAAGAACAAAGTCGCCGATTCAAGTGCTCGTGGAGATTAACAGAGAATTGCATTGGAGCATCAAAATAAACTTGGAGTAGGCTTCTAACATCAAGTTGAGTAAGTAGGCAAAAGATGGGCACCATTGGAAAAGAAAAGTTGGATCGCTACCAATCCAGGGGGTTGGATCGGTACCGATCCGCCACTGATGTGCACGTAAATGTGCATATTTTTACCACCATATTTAATCTATTTAAATTAAATAAATGATCATATCGGACATTTTAACTTATTTAAACCAAAATTCATATTATTTTCAAATCGTCACATATTCATCTTCATCCAAGGGCAAAATGGTCATTTTTGTGCATCTATTAATTTGAGAAAATTTAATTGGAAATTTCTATATTATTTTATAGGAATTTGGCTTCATATACAAGTGGTTTCATGAAGATGTATGCATGCACAAGAGTGAAGATAAAGAAATGAAGATGGAAATAATTCAAAGGCATGATAATGGAGTACCCCACCTACCCACCTACCTTAATGTACAAATTAGAGGCTAATGCACATGCTTATGGAATTAATGGCTTCATGTACACTTAAATGATGATTAGTATAAGCTAATGATTACTTGGCCTCCACACTTTCTCAAGGGTATTTTGGGCATTCCCTAAAAATATGAATTAGGATTTCATACATGTATAAAGACCCCTTATGTTTCATGTAATCCTCTCCCTTAGTCTCTCTTAGTTTAGTTTAGTCTCACAAATAAACAAGTTCTTCTCTTTCTCTTTTCATGGCTACTTAGCCATTTTTATCTTCATGTAATTTTTCTTTTTTATGCAATTTAATACATGATCTTCTCCTTTTCTTGTTTATTTCCTTTCATGTTGTAGTGTAGATCTATTTTATTTTATGCAATTAGAATAGTTTTCTTTCATTTTTCTTTCTTTTTGCTTTCATGTTGCAAGCTAAATTTGTTAATCAAATGACAAATATGAGAGGCTAAACCCCTTCAATATAGGGGTAATGAAGCTCTCTAATTATGTAGCTTCAACTATTTGTTAATTCATGCTCTCTTTTTGTGCTTAATGATGATGATAGAAATGGTTTACTAAAGTTCTATAAACTAGAAAATAACCGAACGAATTTTTTAATAAAAATATCCGCAAGCGCATGGCGTACACTTGTAGTACGTGGCGAATACGGGTCGATCCACAGGGAATTGATGATTTTAAAAATCTATTCAATCAAATTAAACCAAAGTCGAGTGAAAGTTAAGCTAGGGAATTAGAAAATTAGCTAACTAACTAAAAGAAAAGAGAAGCAAATATAAGAGTTAAGTGACAGTTTAGAGAATAAATCCACTCTCTAGATCATGTAGTTCAACAAATATGAAATCATGATCTCTCTTTTATGGTCATTAGTGCTTTAATTGATGTGTTTATCATAAGTA
The DNA here is from genome assembly GCA_030737815.1 of Allium fistulosum. Taxonomy (NCBI): domain Eukaryota; kingdom Viridiplantae; phylum Streptophyta; class Magnoliopsida; order Asparagales; family Amaryllidaceae; genus Allium; species Allium fistulosum. The sequence goes on from CM060902.1 coordinate 525,151,436, forward strand.
TGACATATTTGTGCTATTAATTAGCCAACATAAGCCATCAAACTATAACACACTCCTTAAACCACTTACTAACTTTCATGAAATTTGACAATGAAAATGAAAATGAAATCTATTTTAAGTATGGCCTATTAACTATTGATTAGAAATATAGACCAACAAATTTTAATTTCAAATCACTTTCATTTGCCATAATCATCCACTTAGGTGGGTTTCTGCCTCTCTTGTCTTGGATTGGTTTAGTATTGGTCATGTGGCTCTATTTGTGCTTGGTTCCTGCATTCTTGGTCTATCTCTCTAGATTTCTACCTTGATAACTTCAAGTTTGACTCATCCAATCTGTTCGAATATTGTCTGTTCAAAAGGCTAGATAACACTTGCCTCTAAAGTACATCTTATTTCAATCGTGATGTGCTTTGAATCGAAACAATTCAGGATCACTTTGAAGGATTCCATTCTGTAATTCGAATGGTCGTTATCCTTCATGCAGATGGATTATGTGAAAAGTTATGTCTATAGCTATTCATCGTGATGCTCCACTGCTCTCATGTTCTGTCATTCTAAGCTCTGTAATTTTGAACTAGTTTCTTTCATGGATCGTTCAGGTTTGAATCAGATTTCCTTTTATCTTAGTTGTCGAGCATTGGATATGTACACGTTCTTGCATACACATGCACATTCTTACATAGCTTCATTTTTCAATGCATGCACTCATATAGGCATGTTTATATATAGTTTATATCCATCATCCTTTTTTTAAAGTTCAAGATTCGGTACCGATCCAGCACTTCAGATCGGTACCGATCCGAAAGTTGGAGAAGATTTCCAACTTTATAGCCTGTAACTTTGGGTCTAAAGGGTTATATAACCCGTCTCTCCACTTTCTCCTCTTCACTTTATTTGCCTACCAATCCAACACTAGGTGCCGCCATTAAAGAACCTTGACCTTCGAATTGAACTTGTCCCCATCACCAACGTCCATCGTCTCTTTGCTCGACAACTCCAGCGCTGCCTCCTAGACCTTGCCTGGACACGACACCACACCCTTTCCTCGATTGGCATTGATTCACCGATCTAAGCCTCAATCTTTATCTTGCAAACCCGACATACTTCAAATTGCATAGGTTGACAATGGCCTGGGAACACGCGTGAACGAATAATACTTGAACGTGGATGGATTTTTGATGTTAGCGGCATTGCTTTGGAGATAGGGGAAGGATGGAAGAAGAAGTCAAAAATCCAACCAAGGGTTTGGATCGATGCCGATCCAACCCTTGGTGGGTTTTTGATTTTTGAAATTCTAATTGAACTTTGTTTTGTTAACTGAACATAAACTATATTGAACACTTCCTCTTGAACTCCCGAATAATTTTCAACTCAATGTCGTTGACGTGAAGTCCGTTGGGACAGTCATTATCGACAGTCGCTTCGAGCAATATCCAAATTCTTAAAATGGACTGTTATATAATATCGGAAATATGAACTGCACGACATCGCACGACACCGCACTAGGTTTCACTTTAGCACGGGGGGCACAGCTTATAATTTATCTGATATTGATAATATGTTGAGTTTTTATAGAAATTGGAGCACAAACATTCCGAGCATCTTGCCACCTTAGCTGTAGGTCCATCTACTTCCAAATAGACGAATTCGATGCTAAGTCAAGTTCACCTATGACTCTACTTTACAACAAAATCCTCTACGGCATGCGCATCAATAAAAAAATCCACAAGTTGAACAATAAGTTCCTGAAAATCCCGTAGAGCCCGCAGAAAGGCTAGAGGTTGAACCCGCTCCCGATACTCTCGAAAATGCTATTCTTTTAGATGATCTTATCAATTTTTTTGCTTCAAAGATCAACGAAGGATTTCTTGTAGAATTTGTGAAAAGTAGGGAATTCCATTTAATGGTGTACTAGTACCTTCTCGCCATCAGAGAGCTCATAGTCCCCTAAAAGGCTACAGTGCTTGCAATAGATACATGTGTTTGGTGGGTTGTGTTCCACCATTCAACTCATTCATTCATCGAGTTCCAAACTTCATGAGATTAGCCCCGATGTAGTTACACCCGAACAGCTACGCCTTCCTTTTTGGTACATACATTGCCTTCGTTCAACATTTACAACCGAATACCCAGCGACGAGGAAATTCGGTACATATACAGTTTTAAGAACTGAAAGGGAGTCCTTCCTTGACTTACTTGGAGCCAACATAGAATTGCCGAGTTGTCACTTGCATATGGAACAAGTTGAGCTATTTTAAAAGCGAATGGTTTTATGTACGTTGTCCACCTGGGTTTGCTCGAAGATGGATATTTGGATGTAAGTTCTACCTCATTCATTTACTACGAGTTTGCCTTGTTAGTTATTTAACTTAAACTCATATTCTTTCTGTCATTCGGATGTTCTAGCATAGCCCATCGGCGCGATTCTTACAGATGTAGTCAGAGTTCTCATGACACTTTCAGAGGGGGACGGATACATTGGAGTTCTTCACTTCAACGATAATCTCCTAGCCCATAATCTGCTAGAAGCGAGATGCAGCATTAGTCTAGTCCAAGTGGACGCTAGTGATGATAACAATGACGATAATGAGGACAATAACTTGCTCGAAGAAGGTGAGGCTAACCCAGATGTGCCCTAAGTCCTTAGTCCATGGGCAAAAGTTGAAGAAAATATTGAAGAAAGGGAAGAATACGCCGAGGAAGGCGAAAGTGTTGATGGAAATGACGAAGTTGGCCATGACAATACTGATGTAGGCCATGAGTCCTTGGCTGAACAACCCATAGACGACTAATAGTCTGCCTCGTTAAAGAAACTAGTCATGAAAATCTCTAAGGCGCAGACTTCTACACAACCTCCACCCATTACGACTTTTGAGAAAACTCTTTCTCTTCCTTCCACAGATACGTTCTTTAAGTTGGGGTCGATTCCTATCGATTTCGGCTCCTTTAGCATCGGTGACATGAGCCTCGAGGGTCTTGACTCCCCCATCTGCTTTAACGATGACATTCCACCCATTAGCAACTGGCAGATCACTCCTATGAGCAAAGCTCCAGAACATGGTCCGTTAGGGGGACACTAGGGAACTCATGCACACGTGCACTTCACAGCACTACGTTGTACTTGACTCGCATCCTTTCTAGTGGAAACTAATCTATTCTTATTTCATTTGCAAGATCCATGGAACGGAAGAAATATATATATCAATCTTTGGAGGAAAATGTATCTCGATCGCATAGGCACCATCCATGCTCATATCATCAGGGCAGTGGTCGAGATTCTAAGTTCGGTTATCAATCTAGCCGAGATAGAGGCAGTCGTGATAGAGGCAGTTACGATAGAGATTATCTGTCACATGACTCCGCTTCAAAATGTCATTCTAGGTCCAGGTCACCTCCATCAAAAGGCTTAGATGGGCCTTCTGATCACCGCTACGACTTGCCACCAGGCGATGCTTCTCACGCACCTCCTCTAACTTCCATTCCTATGTAGCACTTGGCACCCTCTCACTCCAGTCGATCCTTCAACCACAAGCCCCATCAAAGTAGTTCTCAGACTTCCCATCATAGAGCCGACAAACAATCGATCAAAGCTCTGATCATCACTGCAGAGCAACAACTTCCCGCCAGCGCCTGAATGGCTGAATTAAAAGAACAATTTCCATTTGTTTTTTATGGGCTCATGTTTGTGCCTAGCTTAAAGAGAATTCCACCCGACATCCAAGACATGACCATTGTTTGTGTAACTGATGCTTATAACTAGTATAATGAATGGTTGCGGGTAGTTGAGAAGATATCCAAGGTATCGAGAGAAAGACAACTCGAGATTGATACCTTGAATCTCATGGCAGCGCAAGACAAAAGAATCATTGCCCACCTCAATGCTGAGTTGAAAGCTTAAGGAAATCACAAGCCAAAGCTGAGAAGAAAGCCGAGGAAGCCATCAAAGCGCTTGAAAATGAGAGAGAATGACATTGAGATGAGATTGAGGCTGCGCAACATCGGAATCAGGTTGGAAAGAGATGCCCCAAACAAGAAAGTGATTGAGTTATCGACCAAACTCGAGGGCGAGACAAATAAGAAGAAAGACACTCTCCAACAAGGTCAAGACTATTGCGAAGAGCTGCTTTCTACTCGCGGTGAAAGGGATAAGGTGGTTGAACGTGCTAAAGACGTGGATGCTCTTACCAAGAAGGAGGTTAAAGTTGCAGAACAGCGGATAATGGGGAAATTTGAACCATTGCTTAACAATTACAATGCTAACATGCTCAAATTCCACAACTTGGAATGGTTCAACAATGATTACTCCATAATTCTTGCCCTCGCTTGGGAACAAATTATCGAGGAAGAAAATAAATTTCTTAAAGGTGGTGAGGTGGATCTGGCTCAGCTGGAGAAAGAAATCTTGGTTGGAGACGAGCCCAAGGTGCTGAAAGAGGGTCAGCTTATTCTACATCCGGAGCTAGGCGCTACAGTGTAGAAAGACATAGGCAAAGGTTTAGATCATTGCCTTAAGATGCTGTTGTTGGGGACACTCCTGGACCCAAAACCATTCCTGATCCATCTTCAGTCTCATGATGCAATCCAGATCAACTCCAAATGCATAAACCTGCTATCCTTTCTCCCATCCTAGAGGGGAACTTTGGCGGCACTCCGGCCTACACAGAGACCTAAACTGAAGGAGGTATCTCGTTGACCTCATATATATTTCACAGAGTCCATATGTCGCTAATTGACATCGTTAATCTCTCCTTTTATATCTCTCAAGTTTCAAATCAGGCCCAAGTCATCCTGCTTCCTGACCAAAGTCTCCAGTCGGGTCAACAAGCAACTACAATAGAATTGATGACCATGATTACTTTGATGATGGTGTCGACTATTCCAATTAGTGAGACTCCCGGGCCTGATGAGCAGATGATAGATGCTCTTCAAGATGAAGCGATCGGTGAGCTCCAGGGAGCTCAGACCGACTATGATGTTATTATTACTGGGTCCTCCGAGCCTCTGCGGAGTCCCACCATAAGTACCCTTGAGAAAGAACTAGTTCTATCCAAAAGGGTCAAGCTAGAGAAAATAGAGACTTTTCCTCCTTCGCTATCCATAGCTCTGCCCGGTCAGAATGTCTCTATCCAAAGCGTCATGCTGGATCATCGTAGAGTACTCTATCCAAGGCAAAGGAAGCAGGGGAAAGATAAGGAAGCAACTAGAAGGATCTAGTATGCCAACTTCTGCAGAGAAGAAGGAGAGGAAGGAGAGAAAGAAGAGGATCAAGAAGTGATCATCCATCTTTTTTGTGTTTTTCGATTGTATAGCAGCACTTAAGCTCTTTTTGATCGTCCACTTTTGTTTTCTCGACCGGTATTTTTGCGGCTTTGGCTTTCGCTTTTGCTTTTTGTTTAGGTGTAAATAAAACCTATACTTATCTTTCCAAGTTCTATGTAAATAACAAAGGTTTTTGTTTTGTTAAGTATCTGTGTGAACTTGCTTAAGTTATTCAAGTGATGCACTTTCCATACAACTCGCGATCCATCTCTTTTTATTATCTTCTTCAAACTAAGTCATCACCATAGCTTCTAATTTGCTGGCCTTTCGAGCAAACATTAAGTAATCATAGAAATTCCAACTTCGGTCACCACTTAAGGTAGACCACTTAGACCAGCAGTTCTAATATCCTTTTCCAGGATAGCAATTTTCGATTGCACCAAACTCCGAGCGTCGACCGAAGTTCATAAATAAGATCCCGCCTTACGCCGGGCATGGATATTTAGCCTTGCCTACTCTTGCAAGATGTCAGTGAATAGATAGCCGCATCACATCCAATTCAAGCCATACTCCTGCCCCATATTTGGAGCGGGAGTTTGTGGTTGAACGGTCGTATTGTATTTATTTTGATTTATACTCCTACGCCCATATTAAGGGCCAGAGTTAGTTGATGGACGGGCAAGTCACGTCCTTTCTAGGTTTATATGCATGCCCCTATTGCAAAGGCAAGAGTTAGCAGATGGATGGTCAAATCACATCCACTTAGGTTTATACTCCTATCCTCAATCCAAGGTCAAGAGTTAATAGACAAATGGTTGTATCGTGTTCTTTCGATTTATATTCCTGCCCCCACATCAAGGGCAAGAGTTAGCGTACGGACGACCGTATCATGTCCACTGCGAGTTTATACTCCTGCCCCGACGTCAAGAGCAAGAGTTAGTTGGTATCAATCTCTGGACACCAAGAGTGATTGAACTTCAAGGTTCCGATCATGGACCATGGAAGTTTGGTTGGCAGCTATCTCCGAGTACCTGCATACATAGATTAAATACATGCAGGTTCATTCGAGTCGATCGCATTTCACAACTCTCAAACAATGTAAAGAAAATTCTGGGAAGCCATTTATTGAAAATGGGAAATGACAGATTTTGTCTTATTACATGGCTCCATTCAATTAGACAAATTTATTTCTAAGTGAAATAGCATCGTAAATGCTTGTTATTCCATGCCCTTGGGAGTGAGATCCCATCAACCATTGCAAGCCTAAAAGTGCCATCTCCAAGCTTTTGTTCTATTACGTACGGACCTTCCCATGTCAGGCCCAAGTTTTCGGGGCCTAGGAAGACTCGTTTAAGGACCAGGTCACCGATTTCAAAGGTATGATTCCTAACCTTGGTGTTGTAATACAGGACAGCCCGGTTAAAGTGCACAGCTGCTCTCAAGTCAGCTTCATCTTGTTTCTCATCGATCATGTTAAGAGATTCCAGAAGGAGTTTCTCATTCATCTGTGGATTGTAATGAATTACGTAATAAGAAGGTACTTCCAGTTCAATCGGTATCATAGCCTTCGATCTGCAGGCTAGGACGAATGTAGATTGGCCAGTCGTTGACTTATTGGTCGTTCGATAAGCCCAAAGTACTAATGGAAGTTCATTAACCCACTTTCCCTTAGCATTTTCTAATTGCTTTTTAAGAATGGACTTGATAGTCTTGTTTACAGCTTCAACCTGTCCATTCACCTGAGGGTGTGCCACAGCAGCAAATCTCTTCTCTATGCGATGTCGGTGGTAGAAATCCTTAAACTCGATGCTGTTGAATTAGGTTCTGTTATCGGTAACGATTGCCTGTGGAACTCCAAAATGACAGATAACATTACGGACTACAAGTTGATCAATTTCTTCATGGTAATCGTGGTTAATGGCTCCGCCTTAGCCATTTGGTGAAGTAATCAACCGCGATGATGGCGTATTTCGTGCCACCTTTAGATATTGGCAACACACCGATAATATCTATCCAACAAAATGCAAACGGCCAAGGACTGGCCATTTGAGTAATTTTTGAGAGGGGCTCTCGGAATCTTAGCAAATCTCTGGCACTTGCCACACTTTCTAGTGTAATCAGACGCGTCTTGGTAGACAGTTGGCCAGAAGTACTCATGGTGTAAAATCTTCTTTGCTAGGGTTTGTCCCCTAGTGTAGTCGCTGCAGGACCCTTCGTGCACTTCTCTCAAGACTTGTTTAGTCTCATCATGAGCGACACACTAAAGAATAGGGACAGGAAAACCCTTTCTGTATAACAATTCTTCCTCTATGATGTATCTCGAAGCTTGCCGAAGGAGTTTCCATTGCTCATTCTTATTGTCGTGAAGGATTCCTCTCTTTAAGTATTCTTTTATCGGATTCATCCATGACTCTCTTTCAGGTTCAGCCTCCAAGATCCAATCAAAATTTATCGGGTTAATGCTCGATGCTGACAATATTTCCACTGGAACCAAGCCCATGAGCTGCGCATCTCCGAAACTGGCCAGCTTAGCTAGTGAGTCGGCCTTTGCCTCTTTGGGAATATGCATTATCATATAATATTCAGTGTCACTAAGCATCTCAAGGACATGGTTTAAATAAGGGGCTAGCCTTGCTCCTTTTGCCTAAAACTCTTTCCGCACTTGACACACTACTAGCTGAGAATCACAGAAAATATGTAAAGTTTTTATCTCCGGTTCTTTGGCAATCTTGAATCCCCAATCAAAGCTTCATACTCTACTTCGTTGTTTGTTGCAGGAAAATTGAGTCTCAGGGCATAATAGATTGAATGTTCCTTGGGAGTGACCAGTATAACTCCAGCACCGAAACATCATGCATTTGATGCACCATCCATGTACATCTTCCACCTAGAATCTTGTTCACCACTGCTCTTCGGAATATCGTCTCGTGTAATGAATTCAGCTATGAAATCTTCCAAAGCTTGACCCTGGATAGCACTCCAAGGGTGATAGGTTAAATCTTATTGGCTCAATTCAATGTTCCACTTCAACAGCCTTCAAGAAGTCTCGGGTCGCTGCAGGACTAGTCACAAAGGTTGGTCGGTAAGAACTTTGATCGAATGAGCTTGAAAGTAAGGAGGGAGCTTCCTTGAAGTAATCAATAGGTAGTATGCAAGCTTTTCCCGCTTTAGGTAATTTCTTTCCGCCCCTGTCAATCGCTTACTGATGTAATAGACTAGTCGTTGGATGCGGGCTTCCTCCCGTATGAGTGTAGCGCTAAAAACCGACACTGCCATATATATAAACAAGTCCTCGTCATCCACTGGCTTTGAGAAGATAGGGGGTCTCTCCAAGTGATCAACCAAAGCCTAGAATGCGTCTGTGCACTCCTGCATCTAGGCGAAAGTTCTTTTTCCCTTAGGACTTTTACCCTTCTTAATCACATCTAAGAAAGGGACGCATCTGTCAGTGGCTCTGGAGATGAATTAACTTAAGGCGGTGACCTTCTCGTTCAAGCTCTGTACCTCCTTAACTGTCTTTAGGGCTTCCATACCCCTTAATGCCTTTATCATCTCCAGATTAGCTTCAATTCCACGGGAATTCATAATGAATCCCAAGAACTTCCCTGATGCAATGCCATAAGAGCATTTCAAAGGGTTGAGCTTCATCTCATATTTTCACACAACGCCGAACATTTCTGCCAAATCATCAATCTGGTTTCCCGAACCCCATGACTTCACAAGCATGTCATCCACATAGACTCCATCGAATGTCCAAACTGATCTTTGGATATCCTATTTACCAATATCTGGTAGGCTGTCCAACATTCTTCAACTCAAACAGCATGACCAGATAGCAATACAATCCCAAGTCGGTAATAAAGCTGGTATATTCCTAGTTCGGGACATGCATTAGAATCTGGTTGTATCTAGAGTACGCATTCATGAATGAAAGCAATTCATGTCCGGCTTTTGATTCCACTAACTAATCAATCCTTGGAAGCAGAAAGCTAACCTTCGGGCACACCTTATTCTAGTTAGAATAACCGACGAACGTTCTCCAATTCCCATCAGCCTTCTTCACCAATACGGGATTGGATACCCATTCCGGCTATAAGGCATCACAGATAAAGCCATTGTCCTTCAGCTTCTCCACTTCTTCTTTTAGTGCAGTGAATCTCTCCAGACCCAGGATGCGGTATTTCTACTTCAGAGGAACACATTTGGGATTTATGTTCAATGCATGGCTCGCTATCTCCGGTGAGATCCCACACACATTAGAGTGCATCCAAGCGAACACATCCAGCATCGCCCGGAGAAAACCAATCAACTCCTTTATCATCCCGACACTAAGTTGTGATCTGACTTTCAGGATTCGTGTTAGGTAATCTCGACCGATTGGGATATTAATCGTTAGCTCGGATGGAGCTACTCTTCCCTCCAGTGGCTCTTTTTGTGGATCCATATCCTTATGGAACCGATTGTACCGCCCGAGCCAGGGCTTAGGCATTAGTTGTTATGCGTCCAGATCCTTAATGCAGAGAGTTCCCTCTACACCTTTTCCTTCCTCTCTTCCCCTCGCCTCCCTTTGATCGATGATATAACGTTCACCGCCAAGCCCTTAATCTCCATGCACTACTCTAACATCGTTCTTTATTGTAAATTTAAGCATCAAACACCAGGGAGCTATAGCCGCTCTGAACTCAGCCATGGCCAATCGGCCTAAAAATGCATTGTAAGGTGGGTAAATATCCAACACAATAAAAGGCATAACTCATACTCGCCTGAGGTCGCCCTCTCCAAGCATCACTGGTAGTTCCACATATCCTACCAGCTCCGTAGTTGTCCTATTAAATCCCTGGATCTAAGATTTGCATGGTTTCAAGTCCTTGCCCTCCAGAAGCATCTGGTCGTAGGATTTTTGAGTAGAATGTTGACCGAACTCCCACAATCAACCAGCACCTTTCGTACAATAGTAGGACCAATTGTGGCCATTATAACCAATGGGTCAATCATCGGGGCTTCCACCCTAAAGGCATCTCTGTTTTAGAAAAAATGTCATCTGTCATAGTTTTGAATTTCTTTGTTGGAGTTCCATCCTTAACTGCCAAATAGCTTTCATACTCAGTATGCTTTAAAGCACCAACATACCTATCCATCTCATTGGAACCCTTGTCGACTGGATGCGGTGTACCGATGATTGGGTTTACAACCAAACGTCTTTCAAGTCGCCTAGGCTCCCCACCACTAGGACCAGCTTGCCCCCATTGGGATGTCGACCAGAGGGATTAGAATTTGCTTGGTTGTCATTCTGCAGGCTTTCACAAATTGTTGCAATTTTTTCTTTCGAATCAGCTCCTCAATCATATTGCGCAAGTGCATGCATTCATTGGTATTATAACCATGCATCTCATGAAACCTATAGAACTTGCCAAATCTCTTTCTCGATCGACTCTCTCAGAGCCGGTTTCCTATACTACTCGGTACCTTGAGTTACCAGATAGATGTTCTTGATTGAATTATTCAGTTCAGTATAATTGTCGTATTAGGAATTTTGGGACGATTCCTATTTTCTAGCTTTTGTTTGTTGGCCCCGTTATCGCTCTTTTTCTGGCTATCATTCTTGTTTCCAATGTTCACATCAGTATTTCCAGAACTTCCTCCAGATTGCTTTATAGAAATGTTGCATTGTATCACTTTATCTGAATTTCCAACACCGTTCCTTTAGGGAGGATTGCGTGCTTCTTTCAAGCGTAAGTACCGATTATTTTTTCTATAGAAGGCATCCATCGTTGATTGGGGTTTCCTCTCCAACCATTACTCGAAATCCATCTAGGGACGAATCCCCCTAATCAGTGCCATCAATACTATGTCATCATTGGGATTTATTACTTCCATCACAGCTATATGAAACCGATTCAAGAAATCTTTTAATGACTCTTCTGCTCCCCGGAAGACGTTTGATAATGACATTACATCTTTCAGACATTTAGTGTGTAAATGGAATTGCTCTAGAAATTTTCACGACAATTCAGCGAAAAATGATTTGGATCTTGGTGGGAGCCGAGTGAACCACATTGTCGCTACTCCTTCCAGGAAAATTGGAATACAACGACATCTCAAGGCATCATGCTCTGGCAGAATCCATATGTCATTCGTACTTCATCAAGTGCTTCCTAGGATCCATCTTTCCACCATATAGCAGCATTGATAGCATTACAAATCTCCATGGATACTTCTCACACAAAACGTTCTCAGCAAACGGATTCTGACTAGGAGAAGTACCCCATTCATCATTGCTTCTGAATAAATTTTCACTTACAAGTCTCCTAACCATATCCCCTAAGTACTCCGGGTCCACAAGTTCGGCTGAACGATGGTGATCGAGATCTATTCTGAGTGTTCAGCCCAACAAACACCCTTGGGCATACTCTCGATTCCTGGGTTCTCCAGAATTTGGGAGATTAGTTCATCCAGTAATCCCTCTATTTGATTCCTGTGCAAATCATCATCAACGGTTGTTTGATATTCAACATTTTGATCATCCATGGCGCGTCCAGAAGTTAGATCCATGCTGCCATCCAAAGGGCGAGTACTGGGCCTACCATTGGCTGGATAGGTACCGATCCATCCTCTTAGATTGGTATTGATCCACAAAATCGAGCCTCGAGTTTGTCTTCCTCCTTGATATGACGTCCCAACAGTGTTTTGAGTCTTCTTTTGCTTTCTATCTCTCCGTCTCTAGTTCGATGATGGGGAACTTTCATATTCTGAACATGAATCCCATCTGCTCCTCCTTCACCTGTTATGCGTTAGTTCGTTCAATAGCCTCAAGCTCTAATACATCTGTTGGTTCATCTGATTATGACTCTCCCAGAATCCATCCTCCATCTGCTTCATCATCTGATCCATTTCCACTCTGGTCAGGACATCAACTAGATTCTGGATCTTTGGTTGTTCTATTTGGACAGCTCCACCCATATGGTGAATGTCTTGATTCTCAGTATCATTAGCAGCTCTGGAAGTTGTAGCATGTTCTCCTCTTGATGGGGCCATGGCAAGTAGTTTCTCTTAGATTATGGAAAATCTGAATAGTAGAACTGTAAGACTGGAAAATTGGATCTATGAAACACAATAGTAGATGATGGATCCAAGTAGCCTGAGAATAGGAGTTCTCAGTGAAAGCACCAAAATGTTTGAACCAAAAATGGCATAAAAACCCTGAATATCAAGTAGAAAATAAAAGGTGAACAAATTTAAATGAAAACGAGTATGAAAGAATACATAGCAATTTATAGTGGTTCGGCTAATCTTGACATACGCCCATTTAGTGATTTTAATTTATTGATTATCTTACTGATTACAACCAACAGTTCTTACGGATCGGCATAAATCCGACAGTGATTATAAGAAATTAGAGTTAGGGAAAGCAAGAGCTAGAAAGATCCTTAGAAATGAAACATGCCCCTCTATTTATAGACGTACGAAGCCTAAAATCTCGCCGAAAGGATCTCCACCTCGTTTTCCATGCCATAGATTGTTTCTCCAAAGAAATAGGGGGATACCTCATCGGTTTGTATGGATCGGTACCAATCCAAAAGATGGTCAATTTGGTTGTTTCGAACTCTTTGTCACCTTGATTGATGGTTAGCTTCGTGATTCCAAGTTTGTTTGCATCAATATACTTGTTTCTGAGTCCAAATGATGGATCCATGGAAGAACAAAGTTACTGACCCAAGTACTTAGGAAGATTAACTGAGAATTGCATTGGAATAACAAAATAGCACTTGAAGTAGGCTTCTAACATCTAGTTGAGTAAGTAGGTAGAAGATAGGCACCATTGGAGGAGAAAATTGGAACCAATCCGGGGGTTGGATCGGTACCGATCCACCATTTAGGTGGGTTTCTACCTCTCTTGCCATGGATCGGTTTAGTATTTGTCATGTGGCTCTGTTTGTGCTCGATTTTTGGATTCTTGGGCTATATCTCTAGACTTCTTACCTTAATAAATCAAAGTTCAACTCGTCCAATCTGTACGTATATTACCTGGTCAAAGGGCTAGATAACAATTCGCCAGATCTATAAGGTATTTTTCCTTTTTTCATATATATTTTTATTTTATCACTTTATAATAGTATATATATATATATTATGTGTGTGTGTGTCATTCTCCTACTATGATTTATAATTAACATCATAATCTAAATAATTAATTGGATGATGTGATTTAATTTATGTAGTTTTTTAAAAGTAAAAATGTATATATGTGTAAAATTATGATTTCGACCATAAGCATGGTTTAGTATATACATATAATGAATTTCTAAGATAATATATAATTTCACTGAGTTAATTAATTTTTATTTGAATCAATTTTGAATCATGATATACATTAATATCTTAATACATACTTAATGCCTATGTTGTGATTTTAAAATTCCTTTTGATTGTTTTATAAATTGAATTAAATTTGGGTAATAAAATTATATATTATATATACATACATACATACATACATATATATATATATTATATATACATATATTAAAAGCATTAAGAAATATGCGATCTTATGTTTATATTAAAACCATTTAATTTAATATGTATGTTGTAACAACCCGCCTTTTTTATCCTTAGAAGCCGACACTAATACATCCATGATATTCATGTGCCGATTATCCAAGTGTCGGAAAGATATATTGTTGGGTGAAAAGAAAAAGCAAAGAAAGATAGAACATAATCTCACACCGTAACGAGTAATATGTAATACTCAAATTATCTTTACAAAAGAAAGATTTAATATTCAAATCACATCAGAATGTAACCTATCATCAGCCTGGACAGTTATAATAACATGTCCTTACGAATACTGATAAATACAACAAGAAACACTACGGAAACAAAAATACCAAAATACATCTCGGAGGCATCCAGCTCGTCTCCTGAAGCTATAATGCATCCAAAGCCAACTCTTCTTAATCATCCTGGACAGTTATAATAACATGTCCTTACAAATACTGATAAATACAACAAGAAGCTTTGGATGCTTTGGAGCTTTAGAAGACGAGTTGGATGCCTCCAAGACGTATTTCAGTATTTTTATTTCCACTGTGTTTCTTGTTATATTTATCGGTATTTGTAAGGATAGGTTATTATAACTGTCCAGGCTAATGATAGGTTAGACACTGATATGATTTGAATATTAAATCTTTCTTTTGTAAAGATAGTTTGAGTATTATATATTACTTGTTACGGTGTGAGATTCTTCTGTCTTTCTTTGCACTTTCTTTTCACCCTAATAATCTGTCTTTCCGGCACTTGGATACTCGACACGTGAATACCGTGGATGTATTAGTGTCGACTTCTGAGGATTGAAAAGGTGGGTCGTTACATGATTATACCTTTCAATAACCGTCGTTCGAGAAAAAGCTGAAAATCTGAAAAGCATATTTTGGTCACATTTTCAGTTTTCCATCAAACTACCAATTTATGTAAACAAAATTCAAAAAATTGAATTTTCAATCATTGGTTATAAATTAAAAGAGGGTTATTTAATTATTAAAACCATTAATTTATATATTTGAAATAAATTAAATGTTCATAAATCAAAACGATTAAATTCTGGGTCATTACATATGTGTGTTTATATATACACATATACTATGAATTAATTGAAATTATTTTCATATTCATAATTATATACACACACAATTTTAATATTAGTACCTAATTCATTAAAGAGATTTCAAATTAATCAAATGTAATCTGGATCTGAATGTTGAATGAATATATCCATATCAAATTTAGTTTCCTTCTTTATCTCAAATTTCAATTTTGAAATTTCAATTTGTTGATTTATGTCGCAGTGGGTCAAATCAATTTTTGCTATTAATATTCAGATTTCTTAACATTTTGTAAACATACAGACTGCTTACATAATCGATTAAATTAAGAGAATCATATATATATATATATATAATGAGTATATACATGGTAGATATAAATCACAATATCTCCACATGTTTATAATGACCATGTTGTTTTGTTATTATATGTCATGGTAATCATGTAATTATTAATGTCCTCTTTTGTACAAAGATTAGGTATAATATTGGCTGAAAATTTGCAAAAGATGATGGTGTAATTAACTATTGATATCACCTTTTCTCTTTTCCTTTAAGATATTGTTGTGATTATGTCAAGACCTAATGTATTATTCTTTTCCATCTTTAAACAACAAACAATAATATTTACTATATATATTTCATTTGTATGTCAAACCTTATATACACATACACATAAATACATTGGATGTATTCAAATTTAATCAAATGTCATAATTATATAACATAGATGTAATTAATAAAGAATGAATCAATCTCAATAAAAATATGATTTTATTAAACTACTAAATTAGATCTAGTATTAAACATTAGATTTTATAGGGCTATTAACATCGAATAGGGATTTTTTTTAAATTCTACTCATATCACCTATTGCGAAGCGAACTAGGCTACTTCAACATTTATGTACACGTGGCTCGGATTATCGTATTAGTTTTAGGCAGATTGTAGGTTATCTTTGTTTATTGGAAACATGGATGTTTAAGCACTTTCCATGCTTTCATCCTTTCAGAAAACTTTACTTTGCAAATATACCCGCGCTGCTCGATGTGATCCATCTTCAAAGAGTAATTTATCAATAAAGATATACGTATATTTCTCGATAATATTCAGATTAATCGAGAAATTATCATTTAACCATGATAATAGTAAATTAATAAAGCTCTAACACGTTGCTAGCTGTTCTCATCATTTTTTCAGTTTAGTTTCGATCCATATATATGTGTGTGTGTGTATATACATATATATGTGTGTGTGTATATATATATATGCTTGTGACCATTATCCACTTTATGATATTGATTGGTATAGTGGTTGCTACTCTATCTCAACGTTATAGAATCGTATTATCCAAATGTATTGAGACAGTTTGGCAAAGTACATAACATTCTCATACCTTCTATTCCTTTGATCACTAGTGTTTGACGAAGTACAATTTCAACTACATACACTCCTGTGTATATCAATTTCTAGAGAGTATATGAAAGATTAGTATCATCATGTTATTGCAGAAGGACATTGATCAAGACCACTCGATCAATCTTTTTGAGTTGCATGGATGATTATATTGAGTGGTACAGATGTCATAGTGTATTGAGGATTTGAAATCTTGCATTTCCGCCTTATAATATAATGCAAGTAGTACCACATTTTCAACCAACCTGTGAGCAATTGTATACGGTAAGATTTAACTTCATATTTTATTCAAGTTTAAATGACAATTCAAAGTTAAATAATTTTTTGTTCATTGTAGACATTGACTGATGTGCACGACTTATTGGACAAAACAAATAATCAGGCTAACCCGAATGCATTTGGTAATTCTATTCGCAATGCTAGAGTTGCTAGTGGTCGTATATCCTTTGGCACAACCAGTTATTATTTATTATGTATTAGAAGATGGTATTATGTAATGCATTTTGCTATGATATCATGGTTATTTTAATGTATTAAACGAAGGTGATTTGATATTTTTGTATTGATATTTTGCTACTATGTTTGTTGTATCGATGGTATGATACTATTTTCATCGACCCTTATGTTTGTGATATATTAACTTATAATTTGGTATATTTATTGTTTTGACATGGTATGATATTGTAAACTTATATTATAATATATTTACTGTCAATTATTGTTTTGTTATGTTATGGTATCAATATAATGAACTAGATGTAGGCATGTCAAATGATTATCAATCAATTCAAGTGGCATTGATGCTGATTGACCAAGCCTACTTAACTCATGCGCACATGAAAGTCCATGTTTTTTTATGAGTGATGCAACTACATAGAAATTCATCATCCCCAATAGATTTCACCAGAAGTAGCTCCGAATGAAATAAATCAAGAAGCATGGTAGAAATAACACCACGTAAAATTTTAAACTCCTTAATGTAAAAAATATGTTCTACTCTAGCTAAGCTTTGTTCAAATGAAGCCTTTAATTCAGTGAAGAATAACTCTAGCAAAGAATGCACTTTAACCCAAGCTCACTCGAAACGGAATTGACTAGTACCTGAGTGTTTCTTCAACTTCGAATGAGCTGATTCAGCCCTACATTTAACAAATAATATTTTTTAGTAAAAAAAGAATCAATAAACCAGTTAATACCATACTTATGCATATTAAAAACAAATAAAAATGATTTTTGCCTATTCGATGTATAATTTCTGAAATGCATATATTCGTCAGTCCACATTTGAATAAACTGATCCTTATTTGGATCCAGCCATTGTTCATGGAAATATTTCAATAGCAAACTATATTGACTATACATTTCATACAACAAATGTAAATTTTCGTTGTACAAAATACTACTTTTTGAGCAAACAAGTTCATTCCAATTACCATAAAAAGATTTCTTCTCCCCAGCATCCATTTCTTTTACATTCCCCTTCCTTTCCATAAAAGTACGTTATTCTTGATATGCAACATGCTTAGTCTACATCAAAAAGGCTTTTAATTAAAATGTGCTAGTAGTAAAATACCTTGCCTTGCTATTTGCTTTATGTATATAAGAATTTTATGTGCTGCCTCAAGATGTGGTACACGAGGTTTGTCCATAGATTGACTTAAAACAAGGACTAGATAAACCAAATCTGATCTAGTAATAGTCAGATATATCAATCTCCCTACAAGGCGTCTATACATTGAAGGATCATTCAAAAGACCTTCATCAACCTATGTAAAAGGTAGGTTCTGATCCATAGGAAACCTTGCAGGTTTAGCTCCCAAAAATCCAGCATCTTTTAGTATCTCTAATGCATATTTTCTTTGAGAGATAGAAATGCCTTTTGTAGACCTTGCCACTTATATTCCTAAGAACTATTTAATTTTCCCTAGATCCTTAAGTTTGAAACTTCTTCAAATCCTAAATTTGTTGCATGTTGTTGTCTGCTAAGATCACATCATCAACATATATAAGAATTGCTGTGAAACTACCTTTTTAAGATCAAATGAATAATGAGTAGTTTTCCTTTGATTGTTGAAAACCTGCAATTTGAAGAGTTGAATTTCAAAAACCATTATCTTGAAAATTGTTTCAAGGCATATAATGACTTATTTAGTTTGCATACTCGAGTCTCCCCTTTTGTTCGAATCCAGGAAGGAGTGACATGTACACATCTTCATCAAGATCGCGATATAAGAATGTATTGTTGATGTCAGGTTGATGAAGGTGCCATCTATGAATCGAAGCAATGCTAAGTGTGATACGCTCAGTGACTAGCTTTGCAACTGAGGCAAATGTCTCTCTATAATCAAGTCCTTGAATTTGACTATACCCTTTGCCGACTAAACAAGCTTTGTAGCGTTTTATGCTTCCATCAGATTTAAGATTTATTTTGTACACCTATTTACATCCTATGGATTTATTTCCAGGTGGAAGAGGTATTAGTATCCATGTATTATTTGCTTGAAGGGCTTGAATCTCACTTTGCATCGCTATGCGCCATAAAGGATCTTTCATGACCTCCAAAAAACTAGTCAGTTCCTTTGTAGTGGTCAAGGAAGTGGTAAATGTTTTATGAGAGGTGGATAATCTATTATAAGAAAGTACTTTAGAGAGATTGTGTGCATACCAAAGGTAGTAATCATGCTTGAGGTAGATGATGATCCAGCTAAGATGGGAGTGATGATTCTACATGATAATTTTGAAGAAAAGAATATTATTTTGTTGGTCTTATTGAGTGGCGACGCACTGGGGTAGGTATAGGGCTATTTAGAGCCATGTGATGAGAATTATTATCAATATTATCGATTTCATCATTTTGTGGTGGAGTACCAGCAGGTGTCTCAATGTCGTTTTGTGATATGGTGAGATCATCATAGATAATTAGAAGGAAATGCAATAGGGTTCTCAATTACTGGTGGAGTATTTTTGAAAGGAAATTTGTTTTCAAAGAAGGTAACATCATGAGACACAAAAGCTTTACAAAGCTCAAGATCGTATACACGATATTCCTTTTTACTATTAGGATAACCAAGAAAAATACATCGTGTGGCATGCTTATCGAATTTGGTTGGCTTTTGGTCATGAGTAGAAGCAAAATATAAACATCCAAGTACCCGTAAATGCGAGTAATTTGGTTTTGAATTAAAAAGCCTCTCATAAGGTCTTTTTCCTTGCAAGATTGGCGTTGGTCACTATGGGAAAAAAGGCATCAGACGACGGATATCCGTTGTCTAATTACATATCTATCTGTTGTTAAATCTCGTGTCGTCTCATTGCACATCAGACCATAGAGATGCCCCGTCATCTGATATGCACTAGCATGACAAAAAAACCATATGTTGTCTGATGTTATAATATCATTTCTAGAAATTCTTATTAGACAACATATAAATATTGACTGATATGAATAATTGTTCACAAAATGAAATTCAAATATTTTATTTAAATAAATATTTTATTTCAAATCAAATCCAAATACAATACAATTTTCACTATCACTCTACTTACATTTTCAAATACAACTTTCACTATCACTCTCATGTATACAACATTTCTATACACTCTCATATAAAACATCTCTTTTACTCACACTCACATGAGTTTATTTTTGACGTTGATCTTGATTTGCTTGCTCCACCTTGCATCCAGCCATCTCCTATACTTGTCAAATAAACAACGTAGTAAAATGGAAAAAGAAACAAACCTAAATTGCAAAGGTAAAATTGAATTTGAATATTAATATTACCTCAGTTTATGGGTTTCTTTTTCTTCATGTTTTAGACAGGGACAAATATATATATGTCATGGACAACTTATGATATGCATAGTGTATCACTGTGAATATCACAAGGCCGAGCCTCAATCCAATCTCACAGACAAGTGTGCACAAGGTCAGACCAAGCAGTGTACATAAGCCATTCAGCATTATACAGTTACACATATATACGTACATGTGTATGCATGTATAGATGGTGCAGTGAACATAAGCGAAGACCAAAATACAGTGCGGCGAACACAAGTGCATCGAACATCACCAAAGTGATAGTTCAATAGAAGTGAAGACTAGAATATGGTGCAGTGAACACAAGTGCATAAGCTCAGATTAGTAAACCAAAATAAAACAAAATGGAAATTGGATTCAGGCCAGAATATGAATTCAGACATGAACAAAAATGCATGTACATGTGTATCAGGTCAATACTAATGCAACAGTAAGCATGAATTATGATACAGATTGAAAAAGGCAACAAGATGGAAATCAAATTCAGCCAGACACACAATGCACCAAGAAGAGGTACACAGAGCTACAACTCGATAGCATATACATCATGAAACTAACTCGGTGCACACATCATTTATGTACTGAAAACAAGTTCAACTCAAAATGGTTCAGAAACTCAAAATGGTTCAGAACTGAAAACAAGTTCAACTAAACTTCAAAATGGTTCAAGCTCAAGGCAACTCGAGTGTACATATGAACATACAAGTAAATACAAGTGTATATACAAGTATATACAAGTTTATACAAGTATATACAAGCACATACAAGTACATATAAGTATATACAAGAACTGAATTAGAACAAGATTTGCGACTAAACTAGATCACACACATGTACAAAAGGCAGTTCACATATATATGCAGATATAAGAACATTCACACATATATGCATATGTATGTATGTAAATACATGGAAGTTCACAAATAATAAGTAGATGTATATAAACATACATACACATGAGTATGGATGAACCAAGATAGCATAACAAGAAATCATAGTGCAAAAGCAACATTCACACATATATACATACATATGTATGTATGTATATACATGGAAGTTTCAAATTATTTGATATAAACCAGATCAGACTCATGTACAAAAGGCGGTTCACACATATATATGCAAATATAAGAACATTCACACATATATATACATACATATGTATGTATATACATGGAAGTTCACAAATAATATGTGGATATATATAAACATACATACACATGAGTATGGATGAACCAAGATAGCAGAACAAAAAATCACAGTGCAGAAGCAACATTTACACATACATACATACATATGTATGTATGTATGTATGTATATACATGGAAGTCTCAAATTACTTGATATGAACTAGTTCAGACTCATGTACAAAAGGCAGTTCACACATATATATGCGGATATAAGAACATTCACACATATATACATACATGTGTATGTATGTATATACATGGAAGTTCTACATGGAAGTTCACACATATACACACACATATGTAGTGATATGTAGATATAAACATACAAACACATGAGTATGGATGAACCAAGACAACATAACAAGAAATTACAGTGCAAAAGCAACATGGACCATCATCAAATAAGAATAAGTCGAAGCAGTTCAAGTTCGAGATCAAAGCGCAGCCATGATATTCGAGCCATCAAAGTGCCATAAATTATGTATATATATGGAAGTATATATATATAGAAGTATTTATATACTTCTATGCATTGGTTTAGCAAGCACTCACACATATATACATACATATAAGTATACACATTGAACAAGGTAGAGTATACATTTCAGAAATTATCAATAAACTCAAACAAAATCAGTTGGAAACCAAATCAGTCACAAACAAAACCAATCAAACTTAATTTCCCAAAATAAGGAAACATTTATATGATTCTCATCACTAAAAAAAACATCACTAAACAAACAAAAAAAATTCAACCAATACTCAAAGTCAAAGAAATCAACCAATACAGCAAACTAAAGTCAAGACCGAAGTCAGGGAAATCAACCAGAGTCAAATATTAGGAATTGAAGGATGAACAAGTCAAATTCCTATAAATATCCATTATCATCATCGGTAATAATTTGTCCAGTTCAAAATGGCAGAAATCAAAATCCAAATCAGAAAAAACATACCAATTCTCATGTCAAAAGAACTCAACCAATTGAAACCCTAATTCCAGAAGATTGATCAACATGGCGAGATTTGGGTTCTTCTGATTGAAGGCAGCAGATCGATCGACAAGGCGAGATTAGGGTTCTTTCGATTGAAACCCTAATTTCAGAAGATTTGGTTTGGTTTTGAGATTGAGAGAGCATAGGGGTTTAATCGTTTATTTGACTTCAAAGAGGAAAAAATAGAATGAGAGAAATAGAAGAGGGAAATAATTAAAAGAACCGTCAGCCACAAAATAATTAAGAGAGAACCAACATATAGGTGGAGCCAAACTAAATATTTTTATACTCAATCAGACAACAAACAAAATGTTGCTTGAATGACAAGCATGAATATTGAGATTTCAGGGGCTATATAAAACAACAGATTATTTTTCCATATGTTGTGTTAAATAGTGGTAAATATTAGGATATCAGAAAATCTACCTTATGTTGTGTGATCATTGTTATCTGATTCACTTTGTGGCATAGTGGATGTGCGGTTCACAAGGTATGTCAATGTCAAGATAGCATCCGCCCAAATTTTTTTTAGGAAGATGAGCTTGGAAAAAAAGAGCTCGTGCCATGTTTATCAAATTTCTATGTTTTCATTCGACCACTCCGTTTTTTTGTGGAGTGTTTACGCAACTAGTGTGGTGAATGATCCCTTTTGCATTGTAATACTCTATGAGTGTGAACTCACAACCATTATCACTACGCACAATTTAACTTTGCCATAGAATTGTGTTTTGACCATTCTAATGAAATTAATTAAATGAGTTTGAGTCTCAGATTTATGATGCATCAGGTAAACCCAAGTGCACCTTATAAAGTCATTAACTATGGTAAGAAAATATCTAGCACCAGAAATTAACTCAACATGGTAACCACCCAAAATACCAACATGCAATTTCTTAAAATGTGTTTAATTCGAAATTTTACTTAAAGAAAATGGTAATTTGGTTTTTTTTGCTAGAGGACAAACAAAAAAATTATCTTTATTGCATATATTATAATTATCCAAATGAGAAAACAAAACACACACTTTATTAGAAGGATGCCCGAGACGCTAATGCCAAAGATTAGAGGATAGGGAAACGATTGAGTTGAATGAGGTGTATTTGCCTCATCAAGGCAATAGAGCCCCTCCCATTCAGTTCCCATCCCAATCATCTTCCCCGAACATAGGTCCTGTATCACATAAGAACGATTGAGAAACATGACAGTACAAGAAGAGTAGTTGGTAAGCTTTGTTATGAAAATGAGGTTTAGTTGAAAATTTGGAACACATAAAACATTATTGAGAATCAAACTAGCAGAAAACACTTTTGTGATGCCCCACCTCTATACTCACACTAGCTAAGGACACTACGGGGTAATGCCGTCGACTAGCATGAAGAATAAGGTTGTTGAGGAGCGACCATCTGTGTAATTGGTTTGAGCGAGAACCGATACGTCAGATAGTATATCAGGCATTTCATTTCAAGAGGAAATCTGACATATCAAATCCAAACTCAAATCTACTACACAATGGCTAAGGGGCCTTCGGAATCAATATAGAATAAACATAACATAAAATCAGTCATAGATATTCATATCACTAAGGCGGAAACAAATATGAATACAACACATAGAAGTGAACAACATAGTAGTGGTCATACAAGATCCATAACATCATAAAAGAATAGGTACTTGTGCTACATAAAAGAATAAGTATACATCAAGGAGTCTCTATCTCGAATGTATGAAAAACAAAAAAAAACTACTATGCTAATGTAGTTAGCCAAAAGTCAGAAGCTAGTCCTTGCTAAGTAGTCAAGTGGAAGCACCTAAAACACTTCGGTCTGACCCGAGTATTATTTAAGAAGAAAAATAATAAATGGATCAGTCTAGCTATAATTATCATGTAAGATGAGATAGGATAAGAGATATGACAAAAATATATGATAACAATAATGCCATACTATGACAAGTATATATTTGATAACAATGAAAATCATACAATATCTCAAGTCTCCTCAAATACCCAAAAAGAATATCATATTCTTTAGCTTATTCATCAAACCTCAAATAGTGACAAAACATATCAATGCAAATCGCAAAAAATTGGTGATACATAAATTCCAGAAATCACAAAAAGAGGGGAGGCCTATCATAAACGGGAGCATGAAAACTCACCAACACGTGTATCATACACAGGATGCTATCCCATGGGTCGCTAACCCATAAAATGAGCCGAAGCTCCTTCTAACAGGGTATAGTCCCTCTTTGCGGACTATGAGCCGAAGCTCCTCCTAACAGGGTATAGTCCCCCTTTGCGGACTATGAGCCGAAGCTCCTCCTAACAGGGTATAGACCCCTTTGCGGACTATGCGCCGAAGCTCCTCCTAACAGGGTATAGTCCCCCTTTGCGGACAAAGAGACATCGCATATCGCTAGTCTAAACCACAAAATGATCATCATTGATCAATAAGAAGTGTAAATTACACTAAGCTAGTAAATAAATGAGTTCAGCTTCATGTCCCATAACCACTAGCTTAACTTAAATATTTATGGACAGATTGTAGATTTCCACTCGAAAATTGTCACGAGATTTCAATCGAACAAGTCCAAGAATTAACCGACGAAGTAAACGCAAGCGTTTCATACCACTTGTTTTGCTAAGTTGTTTAATTGGATTTCTCATACGAATGAGGTAAAGGTTTGTATATACTAATAGATTGGAAAACGGTTTTAAAATCAAGCTTTGTATTAAAAGAAATGTTGAAATCATTTTTGTGAAAGAGTTTGAGTATTTACTACTAGTATAGAAACCTTTGTATTTTAAAGTGACAAATCATAGAAACGATTGTAAAAACAATCTATCACCAAAAATCCACATTCGACGATGTGAATTAAAACCATGAAAATCGATATCAAATCCATCAAATGGAAATACCCAAAAATCCAGAAAAGAAATCATCAAATTCGGTATTGATTGACAATAACTGTTTGGATCGTCAAAGATCGATAAAAATTGTAAATCCAGGCAAAATTTAACAGGACTAGACATCTGGTTGGTTTGGCCAAACGTATGACCCTAGGCTCTGCCATTTTTTTCTGTGTTCGTTATTATTATTTTTTCTCAAAGACCTCAACTAGACATTTGGAAATTTCAACCAGACGTCTGGTTGCCTGGGCCTGGGCAGAATTTTCCTAGGCCAATGATGGCCAAATTAATTCGAAGATGATCGGACGAGCGATGGAGGCTAGGGATTTATGCCAAGCGATAACTCAGCCCTATAGGCTCTTCGATACATCCCAAATAACATGTCCAAACATCCATAGTAGGATTTTCATAAATTTTGACTTCAAAACCAAAATTGGAAAATTCACCAAGCCAATTCAAATCAAAAGCAATTGAACATGAAATAGATGTTAGGAATTCATACCTAACAACAATGAAAGCTATAGACATGGATGTGAGTTCAAGAACTCACCTTTAAATTCAAAAACAAGAAATGAGAAGGTCTAAAACAACCTTAGACCAATTCCTCTTCGCTACACCTCTAGAATCTTCAATCTATTATCAAATGCAAAGTTTTTCCTAAGTTAGGTTATAGGAAAAATCAAGAATTGAAGAGGGATTGAGATGGAGAAGATGAAGAGGATGCTTACCTAAGCTTCTCCTTGATTTTAGAACTTGAATTTGAATTTCCTAAGAGAACTAGGGCTTAGGAATTTAGTTTCCTCTTCCCACCATTTTTCCTAGGGCTTGAGTGTATTAGGAATTATTATGAGTAGAATGAATGAAGGGGAGAGGAGTTAGGGTATTTGGTAGAAGAGTTTGGGTTAGCTTATTGGGTTAATGGGCTAGAATCCAACCCAAAGCCCAAATGAAAATACCAAAATCCTAATAAACTCCAAACATATCGATGTTTTAAATTCAATGAAAGTGGTCTCGAGTCTGAATTCGACTGTTCACAAAAAGTTTCATTTCAGACTTTATTTCAACTAACGAGTTATTAAATAAAACATTTAAATATATAATCGTAAAATATGCGGGTTGTTACAGACTCCCCTCCTTAAAGAAATTGTGTCCTCGCAATATTTAAGAAGAAAATAAAGAGTAACAACCACTCTAAGGTATAATAACACAAAAGGAAAAAATTGAAATGAGAAGTTCACCTTAAAGAGCACGAGAGAGTAAATCTGGATGTGTTCGCTCGATGAATTCTCTGGAGAACAATCCTTAGGATTTGAGGACCATTGAACTTTCACAAGCGGAACATATTTATTTCGAAGGCGTTTAACCTTCGTGGCAATGATACGAATAGGATGTTGCTCATAAGTCAAATTAGGTGAAACTTCAATTTCTTCAATAACACTGGGCGCAAGAATAGAATCGGAATCTCTAAGGCATTTTCATAGTTGAGAAACGTGGAATACGTCATGAATAGCAGAAAATTGAGCCGGTAATAAAAGGTGATAAGCCACGGAACCAATGCATTCGGTGATGGGAAATTGGCCAATATATCGAGGTGCTAAATTTCCCGATCGATTGAAATGCACAACACCCTTCATAGGTGAAACACGAATGAATACCAAATCTCCCACAGAAAATTTTAAATTCCTTCTTTAGTTATCGGCATAGGATTTTTGTCTACTTTGAGCTTCTTTCATCCTATGATGAATAAGGTCAATCTTTTCTGTGGCATCACGAATAAAATTTGGACCTAAAACCAGCTTCTCACCGGCTTCAAGCCAACACAAAGGAGATCGACATGGCCTTCCGTAGAGTGCCTCGAAAGGTGCCATACCAATACTAGATTGGAAGCTGTTATTATAAGAAAACTCGACAAGGGAAATATGATCTTCCCAACTTCCACTAAAATAAAAAACACATGCACGAAGGAGATCTTCAAGAGTTTGATTCACACGCTCGGTTTGTCCATCGGACTGAGGATGATAAGCGGTGCTAAAATTAAGCTTTGTTCCCAAAGCTTTTTGAAGACCTTTCCAAAATCCACTAGTAAATAATGGATCACGATTGCTAATAATAGAAGTAGGAACCCCATGCAATTTAACAATTTCTTTGACATAGAGTTTCGCTAAAAGAGGTACGGTCCGGTTGGACCGAACGGGAAGAAAATGGACGGATTTTGTAAGTCTATCTACAATCACCCATAGATTGTCATGACCCGAACGAGAATGGGGAAGACCATCAATAAATTCCATGGAAATTTGATCCCACTTCCAAACGAGAATGTCTAAAGGTTGCAATAACCCACCGGGCTTTTGATGCTCGGCCTTTACGAGTTGGAAAGTCATGTAACGCTTAATAAAGTTAGCAATATCAGATTTCATCCCATCCCAATAATAAAGCCGTTTCATGTCCGCATACATTTTACTACTACCGGGATGAATGGTAAATTTAGAACGATGAGAATCTTCTAAAATGTCTTACGAAGATCGCTAATATTTGGTACAATCAGTCTACCAAATTTTCGAATGCCTCCATGAGCATCGATTTCAAAGTCTTTCAGACCATCAATATTATTTTTATCCCTACAACTTTGGCTAAGATGAGCCAATTCAGGATCGTGCTTTTGAGCTTCAAGAATGCGGTCTAAAAGAGATGGATGAGCCTCAAGGCTACATAAAACAATAGATGAACACGAATCAGATTCACGATCTCGAATCTCACAAGTAGACAAAGTCTCGAAATCATTCCATTCGGATATCATCATGGAAACAATTGCTTGTTGCTTACGACTGAGGGCATCTACAACATGATTTCCCTTTCCGGGAGTATAAAGAATATCGAGGTCATAACATGCAAGGAATTCGAGCCAACATTGTTGACGCAAATTAAGTTCATTTTGAGAGAATAAATACTTTAAAGATTTATGATCAGTGTAGAGAACAAATTTCTCTCCCAAAAGATAATAACGCCAAATTCTAAGGGCGAAAACAATGGCCATGAATTCTAGATCATGAGTGGCATATCTAGTCTCGGCAGGCTTTAATTGTCTAGAAGCATAAGTGACAACACATTCCCTTTTACATGAGAACGACACCCAAACCAATACGACTAGCATCGGTACAAACAGTGAAGTCTTGGTTCCCTTCGGGAATCACAAGAATAGGATCATCAAAAAGGAGTTCTTTTAATTTTTCGAAAAGCAACTTCTATGCTAAATCATTTATTTCATGATCCTCTTTCCCGAAAAGCTAAGACATTCAAAATTATAATGAACTTTATGTAATCGTCTTTATAGAAAAATTTACTTATTACAAGTCAATTTACTGTGTCTGACTGTCTCATCATAGCGTATAGGAGACTCCTATCGATAATGTTGATCAGGATTGTCGATCAGAATTCTTAAAGCACTCAATGGGCAATACAATGCAAAATCATCTTCCATATGTTAAACATGTCTCTTAAAATTTTTACGAATATTCTTTACTCGTTTTAAGAACAAAATCCAATTATACTTATAAATATATCTTATTAGAAAGATTTGCAATTTTAAATTGTTGTTTTCACCCATAATCAATGAATACAAGGATGGAATCATCGAGATATTCGCAGAATACTCGATTCATAAGATGGATGAAATAAGTTGGAGAGTTCGTCAAACCGAATGACATAACGAGCCACTCACAAGAATCATAACAAGTGCAGAACGCGGTAAGTGGAACGCTATCCTTCGCAACTCGTAGCTGATGAAAACCGGTTGCAAGGTCGAGCTAAGAAAAGACCTTAGCACCACTCAATTGATCGAACATATCATCGATCCTGGGCAATGGATACTTATTTTTAATGGTCAACTCGTTAAGCTTGCGGTAATTGTTGCAAAGCCTAAGAGTACCATCAGATTTCTTTACAAAGATAGCTGAAACTCCCCAAGGAGAGGAACTAGAACGAATAAACTATTTTGCTTCCAATTCGGATAATTGTTTACGCATCTCCACATTTTCCTTATTGGACGTACGATAAGGAGGACGAGTAATAGGAAGAGCTCCAGGGATTAAATTAATTCTGAACTCAATTGCTCGCTTAGGTGGTAATCCTAAGACAGGCTCAAAGATATCGGGAAATTCACGAACTACTTGAATGAGGGAAATAACATCTTCCTCATCATCATGTGGGTTTAAGGAATAAAATGATGCCACCGAATTGGAATCGAAATCATTAAGAACAATACAAATCTGCTTAACAAATTAAGGATGTCAAAGATGGATAGTCCTCTCAGGATATAGGATATGGGCTTCATAACGATTAAGCCAATCCTTTCCCAAAATCAATTCCGAAACCTAAGTAGCGCATAACATGCAAATCGGATCGAAAAGCATAATCACCTAAAATAATCTCAACATTTCTTTACAAAGTAAACTGAGTGTTGCAGATCCACCAACCGAATTTGCAATTCTCAATGAAGTCATCAAGCCCATAATATTTAAAGAAAAAGTATCAACAAGTTGTTTTGATATAAAAGAATGAGATGCAACCGTATCAAAAAGAATTCGAATAGGATAATCACGAAACAAAATAATGCCATCAAGGACTGAATGAGAAATACCTTGACCAAGAGATGGGTTACTAGGTGCTTGCACAACATTTAGCTTTCCCTCTTTTCTGCATTGAAGTTTAGGACATGTAGATATATAATGACCCAAACTTTTGCAATAGCGGCAAGAAATAGGCCTTGGACACCTATTTACATAGTGGTTCTTAGAACCACAATTGTAGCATTCTCCACGATTAGGGATTGGAGTCTTTGCTACTGAAGTTGCTTGCTTCACTTTCTTGTTGGGATTAGGGCTTTTGAACTTAATAGAGGGATGCCTCTTCTTGCTGTTGAAGTTCTTCTTGGAAATCCCAATATCACCATCACTTTCTTTATCGGCCTCTTCAAGTCGAAGAGCGATATCTACAAGCTGATCGAAAGGAACTTCTAGTTTCATAAGTAAAGCCTTTTTGAGGTTCTTATTCAAACCATAGATAAACCTATGATTTTTCTTCAATGGGGTATTAATATACTCGACCCCATATTTAGAGAGGGATTCAAAAGATGCGACATAATCTGTCATAGAAGATTCACCTTGAACAATGTCAATAAAGCATCGAGCTAAAGTTACTTTTTCAGCTTCCAGCACAAACTTCAACTCAAACCTTTCCCGGAATTGCTCCCAAATAAGATCCGCTTCAACAATTTCCGAAATCAAAAGCTCATACCAATCTAATGCTCTTTCCTTGAGCATGCTAGAAGCCACTTGGACTCAATGTAGACCCACAAGATTCATGCAAGAAAAGATGCAGTCGCATGTTCTAAACCAAGCTTGGACTTTTATAACGCTTTCGGAACCCTTGAATGGCCTTTCACCCAAATTGGTATAATTATTGCACAAGCGTGCAAACCCGGATTTAGGATGAGTAGGCTCAGGAATGGGACCGGTAGCTTGGGCATTCTTTACAAGATCTAAAAGCTGTTGGGCAGACATGAATACGCCATCCTGAGGAGTAGCACTGGATTGACTGGCGCTAGGTCGGCCAGGTCTAACCATTTCTCTTCTTTAAGAAAGAAAGAAAGAAAGAAGAGGAAAAAGGTTATTCTCAGAATGAATTTAAATAAACTAGATTGATAAACAAGGCATCATAAAAGGAAATATGATAGAACGGGTTCTAAGACTCGAATTAAATCCTAAGGCACGATTCCTAAGAAAGACTCAGGACAATGATCCTTGTCATAATATCCTATATTGTTTCAAAGTTTGGCTCTGATACCAAGCTGTGACGCCCCACCTCTATACTCATACTAGCCAAGGACACTATGGGGTAATGCCGTCGACTAGCAAGAAGAATAAGGCTGTTGAGGAGCAACCATCTATGTAATTGGTTTGAGTGAGAATCGATACGTCAAATAGTATATCAGGCATTTCATTTCAAGAGGAAATCTGACATATCCAATCCAAACTCAAATCTACTACACAGTGGCTAAGGGGCCTTTGGAATCAATATAAAATAAACATAACATAAAATCAGTCATAGATATACATATCACTAAGGCGGAAATAGATATGAATACAACACATAGAAGTGAACATCATAGTAGTGGTCATATAAGATCCACTACATCACAAAAGAATAGGTACATGTGCTACACAAAAGAATAAGTATACATCAAGGAGGCTCTATCTCGAATGTGTGAAAAACAAAAAAAAACTACTATGCTAAAGTAGTTAGCCTAAAGTCAGAAGCTAGTCCCTGCTAAGCAGTCAAGTGGAAGCACCTAAAACACTTCGGTCTGACCCGAGTATTATTTAAGAAGAAAAATAATAAATGGATCAGTCTAGCTATAATTATCATGTAAGATGAGATAGGATAAGAGATATGACAAAAATATATGATAACAATAATGTCATACTATGACAAGTATATATTTGATAACAATGAAAATCATACAATATCTCAAGTCTCCTCAAATACCCAAAAAGAATATCATATTCTTTAGCTTATTCATCAAACCTCAAATATTGACAAAACATATCAATGCAAATCGCAAAAAATTGGTGATACATAAATTCTAGAAATCATCAACTAGAAATCCAGAAATCCAGAAATCACAAAAAGAGGGGAGACCTATCATAAACGGGAGCATGAAAACTCACCAACACGTGTATCATACGCAGGACGCTATCCCATGGGTCGCTAACCCATAAAATGAGCCGAAGCTCCTTCTAACAGGGTATAGTCCCTCTTTGCGGACTATGAGCCGAAGCTCCTCCTAACAGGGTATAGTCCCCCTTTGTGGACTATGAGCCGAAGCTCCTCCTAATAAGGTATAGTCCCCCTTTGTGGACTATGGGCCGAAGCTCCTCCTAACATGGTACAATTGCCCTTTGCGGACAAAGAGACATCGCATATCGCTAGTCTAAACCACAAAATGATCATCATTGATCAATAAGAAATGTAGATTACACTAAGCTAGTAAATAAATGAGTTTAGCTTCATGTCCCATAACCACTAGCTTAACTTAAATATTTATGAACATATTTTAGATTTCCACTCGAAAATTGTCATGAGATTTCAATCGAACAAGTCCAAGAATTAACCGATGAAGTAAACGCAAGCGTTTCATACCACTTGTTTTGCTAAGTCGTTTAATTGGATTTCTCATACGAATGAGGTAAAGGTTTATATATACTAATAGATTGGAAAACGATTTTAAAAACGAGCTTTTGTATTAAAAGAAAGGTTGAAATCATTTTTGTGAAAGAGTTTGAGTATTTACTACTAGTATAGAAACCTTTGTATTTTAAAGTGACAAATCATAGAAACGATTATAAAAACAATCTATCACCAAAAATCCACATTCGACGACGTGAATTAAAACCATGAAAATCGATATCAAATCCATCAAATGGTAATACCCAAAAATCCAGAAAAGAAATCATCAAATTCGGTATTGATTGACAATAACTATTCGGATCATCAAAGATCGATAAAAATTGGAAATCCAGGCAAAAATAGGCAAATAGGCAAAAATTTAACAGGACCAGACGTCTGACCCGAGGTTCTGCCATTTTTTTCTGTGTTCGTTATTTTTTTCCTCAGAGACCTCAACCAAACGTCTAGTTGCCAGGGCCTAACAGAATTTGCCTAGGCCAATGATGGCCAAATCAATTCGGAGATGATCGAACGAGCGATGGAGGCTAGGGATTTATGCCAAGCGACAACCCAACCCTATAGGCTCTTCGATACACCCCAAATAACATGTCCATACATCCATAGTAGGATTTTCATAAATTTTGACTTCAAAACCAAAATTGGAAAATTCACCAAACCAATTCAAATCAAAAGCAATTGAACATGAAATAGATGTTAGGAATTCATACCTAACCACAATGAAAGCTATAGACATAGATGTGAGTTCAAGAACTCACCTTTAAATTCAAAAACAAGAAATGAGAAGCTCTAAAACAAGCTTAGACCAATTCCTCTTCGCTACACCTCTAGAATCTTCAATCTATTATCAAATGCAAAGTTTTTCCTAAGTTAGGTCATAGGAAAAATCAAGAATTGAAGAGGGATTGAGATGGAGAAGATGAAGAGGATGCTTACCTAAGCTTCTCCTTGATTTTAGAACTTGAATTTGAATTTCCTAAGAGAACTAAGGCTTAGGAATTTAGTTTCCTCTTCCCACCATTTTTCCTAGGGCTTGAGTGTATTAGGAATTATTATGAGTAGAATGAATGAAGGGGAGAGGAGTTAGGGTATTTGGTAGAAGAGTTTGGGTTAGCTTATTGGGTTAATGGGCTAGAATCCAACCCAAAGCCCAAATGAAAATACCAAAATCCTAATCAACTCCAAACATATCGATGTTTATACTTAAACAATTGTAAACGTCGTTTTGAATTCAATGAAAGTGGTCTCGAGTCCGAATTCGACTGTTTAAAAAAAGTTGCATTTCAGACTTTATTTCAACTAACGATGTTATATTTAAATAAAACATTTAAATATATAATCGTAAAATATGCGGGTTGTTACAACTTTGGTCAATGTGTGTAACATTAGCATCAGACCAATCTGGTAGTTCTACTGTTTTATTTTTAATCAATTTTGCAGTTGTAAGTAATTTGGGGTTGCAAACAATATGATCTGTTGCTCCACTGTCAATAATCCATGTGGTTTTCTTGCCTTTTGTCGAAAAACAAAGAATTTTACCTGAAAGTTCATCATGAGTTGATGAATTACCAACATGATTTGCCATCACTACAACAAAAAGGACTTTTTATAGCGTGTAAAAACCACTATAAAAACTTTCTATAGCGATTCTATAATCGCCATAGATCAACATGTTGTAAAAAGTCTAGTAGATACTATAGCGTGTCATACTTGCAATGGAAAACGTATTTTTCTTGCCATCTAAAATAGGCCATATTGGTGCAACTGCTTTTCTATAGCATTATGAAACGTGCTATAGAACTTTTTATGACGCATTTTAGTTGCTATAAATATGTCGACATGCTATATTATTATAGCATTTGAACGTGCTATGGAATCATCGTGTCAACCTTTTATGACACATTGAAATGCTATAGAAAATTCATTACTATCTATTATAGCACCGTCTTATTGCTATGAAAACTATTTACTCTTTGCAAAATATTTTTTATAGCACTAACATGATGCTATAGTATAACAAAGCTGAACAATTTTTCTTTTTATTGCATAGTTAGAACGCTATAAAAAAATTCTATTGCACATTTTTTGCTGCCATAACATTCAAAGCTTAACAATTTTCAATTCTACTTATATATTATAACTCAAAAAACCACATTCATCACATTAACATAAGTACACAAATTGAGTCATAAGCCAAATCATAAAATATATGTATATATCCATAATATTTCATACATGAAGAATTAAACATAAATATTTGTGATAAAAATTAAACATAAGTACACAAATTGAGTGTAGCATACCAAAACGATACATACTAAAAATATTTTAATGACCGTCGATAAGCATGACCGATTTAAAGGAGAAAGAGTGCGACATCATGTATCAACCTCAAAAGCATCATACAACACCTGTGAAGAAGTAACACAAATCAAATTCAAAAGCAAAGAACAAATCAAACTACAACTTCAAGGTTAAACAAAGCATAAGTACAGATTCAAGTTCCAGTTTCAGTTTTCATATCAGATCAAAACCAAATGTCAGTTTCTAAGCTATTGATCAAAAGTTCAAAACCAAGTTTCCAGAATCAAAGCAACTTCTAGTTTTTAAATTTCCAGACAAAACTTCTCTGCTTAATCAACTTCCAGGTGAGCAAACTAACCCATTGATGCTTGAATCTGTTTATAAACTTGATGTATGTGAAATAAAGTGATGAAATTGTGTTGATAGTCTGTGCATGCTTGTGTATATGTGTATTGGTGCTCTATTATAGGTTACAGGTTTTAAAACCTGATTAAAATTTCAAATCATTCCACTTACAAACAATTTTAAACCTTGATCTCTGAATGAAAGGTGTTTGTATGTGTATAACATCATTTCTAAAAATAGATTCAAGAGAAAATATCGAGTAAATATTTTGAAAATTTTAAATAACAGTAATAATCTAAATTAAGTCAAAATTCAATAATCAGGGATTCGTGTTTAGATCTCATAATCGAGTTCGTATTAGCAAATAATGATTTTTGATGGAGATATCATGATTTTTAATATAATGGTTGTTGAGATCTTGTGATTTGAACAGAAAATATGATTCAACTATCACCACTACTGCACTACCACTCTCCACCTTCTGCTCCTCTACCGAAATAGTTACCTACACACTACCGAAATAGTTACCATAGAGGACTAATTTACTTGCTCGTCCTTATATTTTGAAGTCTGTAATTCCACTGATATTTTCTACACAGTGTGGTTAGTGATAGCAAAAAAGGGCATACACTTGTATTCAGTCATCCATATATGCAGTTTATTGAAGCATTCAAGCTGATCACATAATCTTTATAAGGCCAGACCATATATTTACCAATATTTTACTAGATGCGGGAACTGTCTATAAGCTATATACAACAAACTTGTCCATACAAGCAAATACAAACAAATTTCTAAGTAAAAAGAAGAGAAAACTAACCAAAAGAGCTCCTTCAACTCGAGTTCCCATTCCAAGAGCGATATAGCTGTTCATAAGTCCACATAAAAAAAAACATGATAGTCAATGTTATATACACCTGAACATTGAATAGACTTCCAAATTCCAAATTCTTGATCAATCAACAGACTTTTACAACGGCTACCTATATAACATTTATACAACATCCAGAACTAAAATGGATTAAAATATTTATACATCTTTAAAAATTTGTACCTATAAAAGAAATAACTTATACTTACTAACGTTGCACGAACAGAGAATTAAGTATGCTAACAGAGAATTAATTGAATTGACGATGTATCTATAAAAATTTGTATCTATATAATATTTATACAACATCCAGATTAAAATTTTTGAATTGACCATGTATCTTTAAAAATTTGTATCTATATATAACTAACAGAGAAAACAAATGGTTGATTTGTTAAGTACAAGATGAATTGTCCAATTACAAACATATTCACATGTCGAACCTAAGGTTCAATTAGCTATTCTGACTCTAAATCATACACATTCTGCTGAAAGTTAGGTTTATTAGCTTATTCCTCATATTTCATTTGATATGGTAATTTTTTGATACCACATAACAAACTGTAAATGCATCAGGCACTAACCTGTCAAAAAGCTTGAGTTTAATAATCACATCAGCAAGATTTGAGTTGGCCTTCCCCATAAGTTGGAACAACTTTTCTTTTCATGTTAAGATTTTCAGTCTTTTCCATACAGTTATTTATACCTGTAAAATCAACTGTAATATTATTATTAGGTGTGCATCCCATGTGTTGCATGGCATCACATAAATATATTTACAATTCATATCCTTATTTTAAGATAATTGTCTATTCAATTAATATTTATACACTACTTACAAAATAAAAATTTAACAACTGATAACTTTTGATCTAATACCTTTTCCTGTCCATGGTTATTAATTTCAAATTTCTTTTGTAAACGTTATATCAAAAAAAGATGCATAAAAATAAAAGGTATAATTGCTCTGCAGTCTGCACTATATAGTTGCACGCCCATACAAATTTAAACAATTAAATAAGGATAGTTCTGCAAGTTCTTAGAATTACACAATCAATGAATGCAACCCCTGAAGTCAAAACTCAGAAGGGTTGTAGCCCATATAATAAAATTAAAAAAATAGAAATCAAAACATATTAAACGTGAATTTCAACCATAAAAGAAATATACATATGTATGTATGTTTTGTTGAATAACAGTAATTAGTAATTGGAGATGTGAACTTTGGATGCATCCGGTCAAATGTTAAAGAACAAAAGCACAAAGAACAAACTAAAATTGGTGTAAGGTAGCAATAGCATATATACATACATACCTTTAAAAGCAGAGGACATGTTGATTCTGTGAGCAACACGCTGACCGAGCTCATCCTGGATATCAACGATGACCACAATAGCACCATTTGCAACGAACAATTCAGCAGAGGTCTCTCCGATACCGCTGGCTGCTCCTGTTATTATTGCCACCTTTCCTTCTAATCTGTTTATTTCCATCAAATTTAAGTATTTATACTGCATATGTATTTGTTCAATGCAAGGAGAAGGAACTTACCTAAGCTTAGACATATTAGTTGTAATGCTGAGATCTCTACAGACTAAATTCGTGCATTAGGTTCTTTATAATATAGGAAAATAGCATGGTTAGTGCGAGGAAACGAGGGACCATTCACTATGCAATTGTGATTGATATTTCTTAATTTATATCATATGTGAACAGATTCTACAAATATAGAATAATATCTTAAACTTATTTTAGTTTTATCAGTTTGAAGCAGCATAACAAAGTAGAAAATATGGAAAATGACATGCCTCATGGAACAATTGAAATGCCCAGTGAACCCATGGTTAAAATGCCCAAACCAACATGCATGTAAACTACTTTAGTATAATCTTCAGAATTCATTTTATTTTAGATATTTGTTCGATCTTTAAAAAGATTATGTATTTTTTATTTCAACTTTAAACCGTGATGATGGCGACGAAAAATCAAGACCCACAGTAGTGCAACAGAAGGGTAGATTAAATGTGACATGTGAGAATGTTGACACGGTAAATATAAACATGTGCACAAGCTATTTCTTCTTCTTTCAACAACTGTAGACTTAGAGCTTGTCATTTCGTTTTTGGCACATTCAAATCGTAGTTAGTCTACATCCCATAGCGAACATGTAGGTTTCGAAAAAATATTTAATGGTTGTTTTGGTGCATAAGTTTATTTTGTTGGTGCATGAAGTTAATGATCTTTTTTTATGATGCTCTGTTTGCTGTTAATCTTCTACGATGGTATATTTTGTACTCTTAGAGATTGAAAACGATGGAACTTTAATCTGGATAAGCTATTATTGCTAAGCAATTTTTGATGCATGTGTAAGAAATTCTATCATCATATATCCATAAATTACTTGGCTTTCCAGACCTATTTCCCATCTGCTATATAGTTCTTAAAATTTGTTATTGTTTTATGCAATCCTATAAGTCACCAAATTGAACAGAGTGACAAGAGTGCTTTAGCTCTATAATACTTAAAAGTCGCACATATTAAGATTTAAAAAATATGCGTAGAAAAGAAGTAATAGTAATTATAATTGGACTAATTCTATCATATTCTTGATTTATGACGCTGATGTAGTTACTTTGGATGTTGTTATAACACACACACGCACCTACCCACTGGTCTTGTAAAATGGTTAAGCTATAGCCATGTAGGTTAACTTCCTCCGGTCACACATTTCAATAGTCAAGTAGCATAATTTTAATATTTTTATCTGAAAAAGTGGACACTCCGTCATGGTGTTTGAGGCATTCATGGAATCTTTGGAAGATGTTAAATAATGGCATATCATTCTAATGATAACTTCACATTTTGCAATATGAATAAGTAAATTAGTAAACTATGACCTACATAAATGAACAAATAATGACTTTGATGAAATGATTGGCAAAAGACAAACTTAATAGACATGAAACTGGATCATAGATTCATTCTTGTAAGCACAAAAGAAAACAATCGAATATGGATATGTCATATGTGTGTACTGCTGAGTTAGAGGTAAGCATCTAAATTTTAATATGTCATACCAGCACTTATGTAAGCACAAAAGAACGTAACAACAGAAATTTCAACAAATGCCCAAACGGTAAGCATGTAAAAAATATAGTAATGATCAGACACTTAAATCCAAACACAAACAAAACCAGAGCATCACATACCAGCACTTATGTAATGAATGGGTGTTATAAGGGACTTACCAACCATCATCAGTCTGGTGGTGCAAACAGTTTGAGTGATTGATCTACTCCTGAAGTCTGAAGCTGCTTAGCTCCTGGTATGAAGAATCAAGATGTCTTAATTGCATCATTTTCTTTGTACATAAAATAATAATTATAGACTGCA
Source organism: Allium fistulosum (assembly GCA_030737815.1). Taxonomy (NCBI): domain Eukaryota; kingdom Viridiplantae; phylum Streptophyta; class Magnoliopsida; order Asparagales; family Amaryllidaceae; genus Allium; species Allium fistulosum. The sequence continues at coordinate 525,190,781 of CM060902.1, forward strand.
TATAAATTAACTAATATCAAAATTTCTAAAATTCAAAAACCTTAATAAGATATAGGACATTTTATATGTTACAACTACTAGCAAAGATAGAAATTAAGAAGTACATTATTGTGATATATTTGATGTTTCATTTATGGAGGCTAAACAATAGAAAAGCCAAACAAGCCCGGCTAGCGGCTGCTGCATCTCCCGAGAGCCATGTATCATGGGAAGCCAAACATTCTTCTTTTGAGAACAAAACGAACATGCCAAGTAGCACGTCCCATTTGCTCGACTCCTCGGAAAGCAGGAACGATGAACTTTCCATCTCAGTTTTGCCAGGACGCAGGGGAGTAAAACCAGGCTTAGACAAACTTGTGTGATTTTGTTGATGAACTGTTATTGTTGGAAATTGGAGGAGGAAACACGTTTTAAGATGAAAAGTTTGACTCGTTTTATAATTTATAAACTTAAATCTTGTTTAAGCTGTTGTTTAACGGTTAATTTTATTAACTTTACTTTCCCGATTAACTTCCAATGTAGTTGCATGCTACTTATGAGAATTCCGTTTATAATTTCTTAACATTAAACATAAATATCAATAATTTAGGAATATGCATTGTATATGTAGTATTTATAAAGGTATTAACCAAATCCAACTGTCAAACTAAATACACAATTATCTATTTAAGCTCTAATGTCAAACTAAATACACAATTATCTGTTTATAAAGGTTCCATAATGGTTGATATAAACATATTAGCACCTAGCAAATGACCAAAAATATGAAACCATGATAACAAGCATAAGCAATCACGACTTCTCTTTCTTTTTCAAATATTTTATTAAGTTATCAGTAACCAAAAAAAAGAGCATAAACCATTGCAATATAAAACCTTTTTTTCCATCCTCTTGCACTACAGTCATAGCAAGTAACTCCATCCTATTATACCCATTATTGCAAGACATGTCCGATAATCAATCAATAAAAAATATGAACCTCTCATATATTTAAAGCCAAGCAAAGCATACTAGGTACATTAGATCAATACTAGAAGACGGTACCAGAGGGAATTCATATATGCTGTAACATAATGGTCAATACATTGGGCTTTACTCTTAGTTCCTATATGATCAGCAATTTCTATCCAATTTCTCAGTCCGTACACATCAATTCCTTAAAAGTAGTATGTCAAGTATTTTTCAAGTCAAAATGATGATAAATAATCAATTAACACAATTGCCTATGGAACCATAAAGAAACATTACTTATGAGAAGCTAGATAAAAATTACCTCTAAAAAGAAATATCTCCTCATCTACATTTTAGTTTGGACACAAGAGTGGAAATGACAAATTATCCTGCCAACAAACCATTTATCAATACTGTATTAGAATAATAATCAAATTTTACTTTTAAATTAGTTCCTTTTCACAATATAAGAGTTCAGGTTTTCAGTTTGTTCCCACCTTAAGATAGTTCTAGTTCTCTGATACAAAAGATAATAATTATCACTTATTATGCAGCCTTTTCAGATTATCATATAAATAATATCAAAAATACAATTGCTCATAAAATTTATATGTAATTTTATTTTTTATAGGGAAATCAATATTACAATCAGATGGCCACATACAAATAATGTTAAGTAGAAAAGAAAGGGCATAACTAAACAAAAGCTAGCTGGATAATATGGGTTCCTCTAATTATACAATATTCATAAAGTGGATGATAATCATAAACATATAACTGAACTTGGAAGATAATATTAAATAAGTTCAAATAATTAATATATACTCTACATTGAAGGAAAAAATCATCATTATTAAGTAAAAACCTCAAGGTGAAGACTAAACGATAAAAATGTAAACTATCTTCAACAAAACCCTGAATATATGAGGTATAATGTGTGACAAAAAGAATTGCAATTGACTCATGAAGATGAGTCTTATAAAAATTGCAAGAAAAAGTGTTTTGAAATTATGCAATATATTTGGCATGAGGCTGATCACAACGACCAAAGTTTTGCCTTACACCACAAAGCCCATTTTACTTTATCCTATGCGACACTAGCATCTCATAAAAATGCAACACCATTGTTCCAACAGTTATTTAAAACATGTAGAAATTACCCTTTTTAAAAGCATACCTTGAGTTTGAATGGTAAACTATTTAATGGGTTTAACTAATCTTCCTTTTGAGTTTTTGAAGTATTCCAATAACTAAGTCAAATCATAATTTATTTTAAGCGTATATAATTTTGAATCAATCAGCAAATTAAATTACTGAGAAAAAATTGGAACCAACTTGAATTAAAAAATGAAAATTATTTTCATGGCAAACTCATTTATTTAAGATTATATTCATCAAACCATAACAAGGATATATCTTTTTCATTGCATTTTGAGCTAAGAAAAAAAAACAAACAAGCATAGCTTTAAATTAACATCAGTCACGCATTTGATATTGTCAACTAAACATGCAAACGAAAGGGGGATTTTCAGAAAAGCTGCTGCATTTTTTTTAATTCCCAAAATATTTGTAGCTCGTCATCAGTAAAACCTAAGGGCAACATAACAAAGATGCAATACCTTAAAATCAAATGATTAAACACCGACAAAGTGGATAGGTGCAACATCGCATCTTGTAGGACATAACGACATCGTTGATGTCTTCAAATAAGGTATAGGATCTGCACCAACAAGGAGGGCATTCGTTATCTGGAGAAGAGGAAGCTTGGTTTGTTTGGATTTATACCAATCATGATAGAATTGGATCGTGATTGGCGTGGACTGCAGTGGATGTTTTATTTTATCTGCAAAGAAGTCGATCGTCAAAAAAAAACATAGGAGAGAAGACTTTGGGGTCAAGGATTCCCGATTATGTAGGATTAGAGAAGAAAAGTAATAACTGAATGGACTGGAAGGGAAAGATGAAAAAGGGGAGAGGGATTTAGGGTTTCCGAGTGAAGGATGAAAAGAAGAGGTTCGCGGTAAACTATTTAGAAAATGAGAGGGAGACGAAATCATTTAGCGCTTAACTTTTCATCGTTGGTTTCGATGTGGGAATAGCATGGAAAGAGCGTCATATTTAACTCTAGATAGGTAGTAGAAGAGTAATTATTGCAAGCAGCGTTTTGTTGCAATCCTCCTTTGCTATAGATGAACGATTTTCTTGTAGTGCATGGAGGATTTACTATTGTTGAGCAATTGCAGAGTTTATTGAAATTGTTCTTGAGTGAAAGGCAGTGAACTAAATATCTCATTCTTTTAAGTTTGTCATGGAGCAGCAAGTTGATTGCTTCGCTTTGTCGGACGCATGGAGTGATTGATCTGACTAATCCTTCTTGAGTTTTCGACAATAATCAATTGTGTGCCCTTTCTGTGACGACCGCCCATGACCCCTGCACTGAACCTAAAGAAAGTGCACTGTAAAGTGTGCCAGGCAGCCATGGACGATTGCCAGGGTAAATTAAAACAGCAGAATCTATCGTATTACTCACAGCGCATGGACAAAATACAATAGAATATATATATAGTGAAGCTTCACAGAATAGAATCTTATCAATAAAACTTCATAATAGTTGGATACAAACATCTGAATAGTCAATACATCAAGCCTCACTACATAACACTAAGAGAATATACAAAGCAGCGGAACATCCAGTACATATAGTAAGAAATAATATGCAATACTCCAGCTCGTCTTCGTCATCAACACCATGGGAAGCAAGAACAACACCTGTCACCTGCTACCTAGTCTGCCCGTCCCAAAATGGACGAACAGCCCAAGGCAATAAGAGTTAAAACATAAAGCCTTGAGTCAGACAACAGTCTTAGTGAGCAGTAAATTAACTAACAACATACCAAAAGAGCATAAAGGAAAAGAAATAGGAATACAACCCTCCCACTCCACCTCTTTCTACATTGATAGCCCCCAGACACACACTAAGTAGAAGCAAACATAGCAAAGCACACGATTTAAAGTAAAGCAATTATCACTCGAGTCAAGGGCGATGTTTTCCAAGTACAAACCCCCAAGGCCTAAACCAAGATCAGATAAGCACCCAGAAAATACCGCTCTTGAGACCGAATGACGATACAACCAAACATCCATGACTCTGGCTATCACTGTTATCATTGCCTCAATATCACCGTTAATTGAATGACCGGCACATTCTTTCAGCCGTCCGTCAAGGGCTAATGGAAAACCCCGGTTCTTAGACATAACTCCGCACGTCATCGTGACCCGTGCCTAGGACTATCGAATCTGCCTAGAGTACTTGACTATCAATCATTAGTCTTTAGGGACTATCGAATCTGCCTAACGTACTCTTGCTTTGAGCATGCTAGAAACTTCAACAACGATGAGATCTCAGTCTCCTAGTCATCCTCCTCGACGACTATTTCCATACTAGCTCAAGCGCCTCTCGAGCAAACCATTATCCTCAACTCGAACCATTTCACCGAGTTATCAACATCCTTGGAATGATCCTGTCTAGATTAGACCAAGACTATCTCATATCATACTTCGCCTCATCATCATCATAGCAAAGTTTCATCTCAACATCATCATCAAATCTATCCATATGAGCTTCATCATCCGCTACATATGCCACATGCAGCTTTTCCAATTCAAGAGCCTTTCCCTTAGCTTTTGAATCATCTTCGACCATCTTGTCTAAATCAAATCATCAATCATCTAATTCATAGCAATCAATCAAGTCAAACATTAATCCAAGTAAAGTGAGCATTCAAATATGATCTAATGAACAATATTAACAATAATGGCAATTTCGTAAATAAAGTGTTGAAAGTCTAACAAGCATGAAAACATGAGAAATATCTCTACAACTTGATGAATGAACTTGCATAGGTTAATCATGTAGAAAAATGGTTGTTAAATCATCATGAACAATGGATCTATATGGATCTACACTTAGGTTTACAAAAATGCATGGAAATCACTACTTTAACACCAAATCAAGCCAACGATCCGATATACTCCTTTGGATCCGTGTGAGAGATAATCACCACTCACCAAATCACCAAAACAACTCAACAGCAACACACTTCAGATCTGGACAGCGAAGGATCTAACTTGATCTATCACCAATCCGCTTCAAACGAAGAAATCTCTCTTCGAAGAATGTAGATCTTCAATCTAAGCTCTTCGGTCTTCGATTTGATCTTCAATATGGATGGAAGGAATCGCTAGATTAAAGTGGAGAAAAGAAGTGAAGAAGTGTAGAAGTCGAGCTCTCAAAATGGCAGCACTTCGTCGCTTCGAAATACGGATCCCAAAAATGAAGAAATGGACGAGTATTTATAGGCTGATTTCACCTTAACTCGTCCGCCCCCCTTAAGTCGTTGCCGACTCAACTCTCCCTCCGACCTAACACTCCAGACGACCTACGACTTATAGAACACCACAACTTAGCGCCTCAGCGCACCCAAGCGACTTACGACCTACCACACAAGCGCTTACCGACCTAACACAGATCGCGACCTAACAATGCCACGACCTAACTGCTATGCCGACCTACGACTTAGCAACTCAATCACCTTCTACGACTTAACACGGTAGCCGACCTACGACTTAACTGGGTATACGATATAACGACTTAGCAGATAACCGCATCCATACGACCTAATACTTAGGTACGACTTAAGACAATTCGATCTAACACTTAACGACTCATCACCCTATCTCCTTAACTCGGCCACGACTCAACTGAGTTACAACTTAACTGCTAGACTTAGGTCGCTCACATCCTATCTCCAACACTCCTTAAGTCGTTAACTCGGTCAGTCTTCTTATGTCGCCTATACTTGAGTCGCCAAATCCTTAAGTCGTCCCAAACGACCTAACTTCCTAACTAGCTCAATCCCTTAGGTCGTTAACTCCTTAAGTCGGTCAATTCCTTAGATCGTCTATCTCTTAGGTCGTACACTTCCTAATTCGGTCACTTGACCTAAGCCACCCCACGACTTACTTCCTACACAACCCAAGCTACCAACCGATCTAACACTTAAGTCGTCACCGACTTAAGTCTTCCTTTCCTTAAGTCGTCTACGATCTAAGCCTTATAAGTCGTCCTAAACTGTCAAACGACCTAAACCACTACCCCTCTTCCTTAGGTCGCCAACCCCTATAAGTCGTCTACGACTTAACTGTTATACGACCTAAGCTCCAAATGATCTAAGCCTCAACATACGACTTATCCCAATCCTTAGGTCGCCTACGACATACTCCCCTTAAGTCGTCCCCGACTTACCACTTCTACAATATAGATGTCAAGATGCAACGCTTCAAGTAAGTTGGAGCTGAAGCATCATAAGTCGCACATGACTTACGACATACCCTAGGTCGTTCACGACCTAATACTTAAACTCTGGACAACTTATCAACAATGCAACCAAATGTCAACTGTTTTACGATGTTTCGATCCGTAAAAATACGGGTCATTACATTCTCTCCCCCTTAGGAATTTCGCCCCCGAAATTCCAAACAAACAAAGCACTCAAAGACTATTCTGCACGCCTACCATCTATAGCAATCAACAAACCATGCATCCAATTCTAGCTTAGCATGCAGAATTCTAAAACCAGAACAAGTTACAATATCGTGAGATGACACGACACCTTAGGGCCATACCTTGAAGAGTTCAGGATGAGCTGCCTTCATCCTCTCTTCCACCTCCCACGTACAATCGTTATCATCATCACTCCATTGTATCTTGAGCAACTTAACTACCTTCCTCCTAAGCTGTTTCGTGTCGGTTTCCACAACACGAAGCGGCTTACGAGGTCTCTTATCGACTGGATCAACTTCAAAATCTTCACAGCTATCAGCAGAAACCACTATATTCGAGTCGTGCACATACTTCCGTAGATATGATACATGAAAAACATTGTGCACACCCAACATCTTCTCTGGTAACTCCAATCTGTAGGTGAGCTTTCCAATTCGCTCGATGATCGGGAATGGTCCAACAAATCTCGGAGTCAATTTTCCTTTCTTCCCGAATCGAATAACATTCTTCAGTGGAGAAATCTTCACAAAAACCATATCACCAACGTCGAATTCCAAATCCTTACGACGCTTATCGGCATAACTTTTCTGACGGTCTTGGGCTGCCTTCATTCGCTGCCGAATGATCTCTATGCAATCCGAAGTCTGTCGAATCATCTCTGGCCCAAGTATCAACTTTTCTCCGGTCTCTAACCAACATGTCGGAGAGTTACACGGTCTTCCATACAACGCCTCATACGGTGCCATACCAATGCTTGACTGGTAACTGTTGTTATACGAAAATTCCACTAAATGAAGATGATCTTCCCATGATCCTCCGAAATCCAAAACACAAGCTCTAAGGAGATCTTCCAAGACTCGGTTGACTCTCTCGGTTTGACCATCTGTTTGGGGATGATAAGCTGTACTCAAACACAACTCGGTTCCCAAAACTTCTTGAAAGCTCTTCCAAAATCCACTAGTGAACAATGGGTCTCGATCGCTCACTATACTCTTCGGAATACCATGGAATCGAACTATCCACTTGACATACAACTCAGCCAACTTTGATGCAGTCCTAGTCGATCGAACAGGAATGAATCTTGCACTTTTAGTCAGACGATCTACGATGACCCAAATCCCTTCATTTCCAGTTCTGGTTCTAGGTAATCCATCGATAAAATCCATCGACACTTGCTCCCACTTCCATGTAGGAACTTTTAATGGCTGAAGCAATCCACTTGGCTTCTTTTGTTCGGCTTTTACCAACTGGCAGTTCATGCACTTGGAAATAAAATTTCCAACATCCTTTTTCATACCTTCCCAGTAGTAGGTTCTCTTCATGTCCCGATACATCTTGTTTCCACCTGGATGAATTGTCAACTTCGAGTGATGACTTTCCTTCAAAACTTCACTTCTCAATTCATCTATATCGGGAACAACTAGTCGTCCTTGCTTCCGAAGCCAACCCTCTCGATCGAACTCGAATCCTTTATCCTTTTTTGTTCCAATCCAGATTCCAAATCACGGATAATCTTGACAAGCTTATCGTCACGCTTTTGGCTCTCGCCAATCCTTTCCACAAGAGTCGGTCTTATCAATAAGTTTGCCAACATCTCAGGTTCCAATTCGCATCTGGGCCTGAAGTCAAATCCAGCTAAATACCCGAGACTCTTCCATTCTAAAAACATGGCTCCCAATCCTGCATGTTTTCGACTTAACGCATCTGCCACTGCGTTACCTTTTCCCGGAGTATAAGCTATACCAAAATCATATGATGCCAAAAACTCTAGCCAACGTTGCTGCCGAAGATTCAAATCCTTTTGGGAGAAAAGATACTTCAACGACTTATGATCTGTAAACAACTCGAATCGAACTCCCAATAGATAATGTCTCCACATCTTCAGAGCAAATACAATCGCCGCTAATTCCAAATCATGAGTCGGGTAATTCCTTTCATGCGGCTTCAGTTGTCGACTTGCATACGCAACAACTTTATCCCTCTGCATTAGCACTTACTTCCTACACGACCCAAGCTACCAATCGATCTAACACTTAAGTCGTCACCGACTTAAGTCTTCCTTTCCTTAAGTCGTCTACGATCTAAGCCTTATAAGTCATCCTAAACTGTCAAACGACCTAAACCACTACCCCTCTTCCTTAGGTCGCCAACCCCTATAAGTCGTCTACGACTTAACTGTTATACGACCTAAGCTCCAAACGATCTAAGCCTCAACATACGACTTATCCCAATCCTTAGGTCGCCTACGACATACTCCCCTTAAGTCATTCCCGACTTACCACTTCTACAATATAGATGTCAAGATGCAACGCTTCAAGTAAGTCGGAGCTGAAGTATCATAAGTCGCACACGACTTACGACATACCCTAGGTCGTTCACGACCTAATACTTAAACTCTGGACAACTTATCAACAATGCAACCAAATGTCAACTGTTTTACGATGTTTCGATCCGCAAAAATACAGGTCGTTACACTTTCCACTTACAACTAATACAAGCACATACAAGTACATATAAGTATACACAAGAACTGAATTGGAACAAGATTTGCGACTAAACCAGATCACACACATGTACAAAAGGCAGTTCACACATATATATGCAGATATAAGAACATTCACACATATATACATATGTATGTAAATACATGGAAGTTCACAAATAATATGCAGATGTATATAAACATACATACACATGAGTATGGATGAACCAAGATAGCATAACAAGCAATCACAGTGCAAAAGCAACATTCTCACATATATACATACATATGTATGTATGTATATACATGGAAGTTTCAAAATACTTGATCTAAACCAGATCAGACTCATGTACAAAAGGCGGTTCACACATATATATATGCAAATATAAGAACATTCACACATATATATACATACATGTGTATGTATATACATGGAAGTTCACAAATAATATGTAGATATATATTTAAACATACATACACATGAGTATGGATGAACCAAGACAACATAATAAAAAATCACAGTGCAAAAGCAACATTCACACATATATACATACATATGTATGTATGTATGTATATACATGGAAGTCTCAAATTACTTGATATGAACGAGTTCAGACTCATGTACAAAAGGCAGTTCACACATATATATGTAGATATAAGAACATTCACACATATATACATACATGTGTATGTATGTATGTATGTACATGGAAGTTCACACATATACACACACATATGTAGTGATATGCAGATATAAACATACAAACACATGAGTATGGATGAACCAAGACAACATAACAAGAAATTACAGTGCAAAAGCAACATGGACCATCATCAAATAATAATAAGTCCAAGCAGTTCAAGTTCGAGATCAAAGCGCAACCATGAGATTCGAGCCATCAAAGTGCCATAAATTATGTATATTTGTGGAAGTATATATATACATAGAAGTATTTATATACTTCTATGCATTGGTTTAGCAAGCATTCACACATATATACATACATATAAGTATACACATTGAACAAGGTAGAGCACACATTTTAGAAATTATCAATAAACTCAAACAAAATCAGTTGGAAACAAAATCAGTCACAAATAAAACCAATCAAACTTAATTTCCCAAAACAAGGCAACATTTATATGATTCTCATCACTAAACAAACAACAAAATTTCAACCAATACTCAAAGTCAAGGAAATCAACCAATACAGCAAACTGAAGTCAAGACCGAAGTCAGGGAAATCAACCAGAGTCAAATATTAGGAATTGAAGGATGAACAAGTCAAATTCCTATAAATATCCATTATCATCATCGGCAATAATTTGTCGAGTTCAAAATGGCAGAAATCAAATTCCAAATCATAAAAAACATACCAATTCTCATATCAAAAGAACTCGACCAATTGAAACCCTAATTCTAGAAGATCGATCGACATGGCGAGATTTGGGTTCTTCCGATTGAAGGCAGCAGATTAATCGACAAGGCGAGATTAGGGTTCTTTCGATTGAAACACTAATTTCAGAAGATTTGGTTTGGTTTTGAGATTGAGAGAGTATAGGGAGAAAAAACCGAGATAAGGGGTTTAATCGTTTATTTGACTTCGAAGAGGAAAAAATAGAATGAGAGAAATAGAAGAGGGAAATAATTAAAAGAACCGGCGGCCACAAAATAATTGAGAGAGAACCAACATATAGGTGGAGCCAAAACTAATTATTTTTACAACTTCAATCAGACAACAAACAAAATGTTGTTTGAATGACAAGCATGAATATTGAGATTTTAGGGGCTATGTAAAACAAGATTATTTTTCCATATGTTGTGTTAAATAGTGTTAAATATTAGGATATCAGAAAATCTACCTTATGTTGTTTGATCATTGTCACCTGATTCACTTTGTGGTATAGTGGGTGTGCGGTTCACAAGGTATGCCAATGTCAAGATAGCATCCGCCCAAATTTTTTTAGGAAGATGAGCTTGGAAAAGAAGAGCTCGTGCCATGTTTATCAAATTTCTATGTTTTCACTCGACCACTCCGTTTTGTTGTGGAGTGTTTACGCAACTAGTATGGTGAATGATCCCTTTTGCATTGTAATACTCTATGAGTGTGAACTCACAACCATTATCACTACGCACAATTTAACTTTGCCAGATAATTGTGTTTCGACCATTCTAATGAAATTGATTAAATGAGTTTGAGTCTCATATTTATGATGCACCAGGTAAACCCAAGTGCACCTTGTAAAGTCATTAACTATGGTAAGAAAATATCTAGCACCAGAAATTAACTCAACATCGTAACCACCCCAAATATCAACATGCAATTTCTCAAAATGTGTTTAATTCGAAATTTTACTTAAAGAAAATGGTAAATGGTTTATTTTGCTAAAGGACAAAAAAACAATTATCTTTATTGCATATATTATAATTATCTAAATGAGAAAACAAAACACACTTTATTAGAAGGATGCCCGAGACGCTGATGCCAAAGATTAGAGGATAGGGAAACAATTGAGTTGAATGAGGATGTATTTTCCTTATCAAGGCAATAGAGCCCCTCCCATTCAGTCCCTGTCCCAATCATCTTCCCCAAACATAGGTCCTGTATCACATAAGAACGATTGAGAAACATGATAGTACAAGAAGAGTAGTTGTTGTAATGAAAATGAGGTTTAGTTGAAAATTTGGAACACATAAAACATTGTTTAGAATCAAACTAGCTGAAAACACTTTGGCCACGTGTGTAACATTAGCATCAGACCAATCTGGTAGTTCTACTGTTTTATTTTTAATAAATTTTGCAGTTGTAAGTAATTTGGGGCTGCAAACAATATGATCAGTTGCTCCACTGTCAAAAATCCATGTGGTTTTCTTGCCTTTTGTCGAAAAACAAAGAATTTTACCTGAAAGTTCATCATGAGTTGATGAATTACCAACATGATTCGCCATGGAGGATTTACCATTGTTGAGCAATTGTAGAGTTTATTCACATTGTTCTTGAGTGAAAGGCGGTGAACTAGATGTCTCATTCTTTTAAGTTTGTCGCGGAGCAGCAAGTTGGTCACTTTGTCGGACGCGCGGAGTGATTGATCTGATTATTCCTTCTTGAGCTTTCAGCAATAATCAATTGTGTGCCCTTTCCACTTACAAAAAGTGCATTTTAAATGTGCTTTATATTTCTCGGTGTTATGTCCATCTTTACCACATTTTCCACATCTATTATCACCTACTCTCTTGTTTGAATCTTTAATTGCAAATGCAGCTGTTTCAGGCTGATTTGAATTTCTTCCCGCCGATGCATCTCGTTGTCGTTCATGCGTAAGCACAAGAGAATAAGCTTTACAAACCTTTAAAAATGGATCCATTGTCAATATTTGTCCACGTATAGTTGCAAAAGATTTTGATAATCCCATGAGAAACTTGATTGCCTTTTGTGTTCCCGATAAGATAATTCTTCTTTCTTAGTTGCACAGTTATATGCTAAAATGGGAAAAAGGACATCCCTTTCATCCCATAATCCTTGGAGTTTGGTAAAGTATGAGCGGATAGACATAGTTCCCTAAATACAATCATGTATCTCATTTTCAATATGAAATAATTGGACACCGTTTACTTGATAGAAGCGTTCTCGTAATTCATTCCAAAATGCTCTTGCTCCATCAGAATAGAACACACTGGCAACAATGTCTTTCGAAATAGAACTTAATATCCATGTCTTGACAAGGTTGTCGCAACGAATTCACTGTTGTAATTCGTCACCCGCATCTTCTTTTGATCGTCCCATGGATACATCAACAAAGCTATATTTGTTTTTGACTGTTAAGGCCATAGTCATGGAGTGACTCCGTGTGTTATAGGTTTCTTCGGTAAGAATTTATGGTACAAGAACTAATCCAGGCTGATCCGAATGGTGTATATACAAAGGGTGATTACGATTGTTGAACTTGGATGATATACTCAATTGAGTTGCGTTGATCTGGTTGTTCTCCTCTCCCATCGAAATGAGTTGAGTTTCTTCTTAGTTTTAAATAATTTGAGATCACCAGGTTCGATGCTCTGATATCATGTCAGAGAACTATATATTATCACAAAAACAATTAACGATGTGAAAGGTGGTCTTTTAGTATTTATATAGGATTTATTTTATATAAAATGTCTGATGTTGGACTAATCAACACGCCCCCACACGTGTGAAGTGTCCTGAGCCAAACACGTGGACATACATATTGGGTGACGTGGAACAGACGTTGCAGTTAAGCGCACACAGATTAAACCCGTTTTGATACCACATCTTATTAATAGTTGGCTTGGAAGGGCAAACTTTTGGTCCAACCGCAAACTTCCGAAAATACCCTTTACTCGTATATAATTTAATGTTCATCTATATATGTTATCAAATTCCTTAAAAATTTGGTCTAACAAATAAACCCACTTTACAAATTCAACACGTGTCTTTACAAATATTAATAAACATTAATATCACTCGAAAATAGGACTTGATAAATAGTTTTTTTACAAATTCAGAACGCTACCAAGCTGTAACGCCCCACCCCGAGACCCACCTTAGTAAAGAGAATTAACAAGTAATTCCGTCTACTAAAGCGGAGAATAGAGCTGGTTAAGGGCAACTATCTATAATTTTGCCTTAAACATCTACTGAATACGTCGATAAATGTAATATAAATTTTCTTTTCTACTCAAGTAAAACCCAAATGGTTCAATGAACCATTACTCCAAAAATGAGAAAACTCATCTCAATCACAAATAGAAGTCATGAAAGCAACACAAGATAACTCCATAAGAATGTGAGATTCAAACTCATAAGTAAGCCAAGACGTCTAAATCTCACACATGCATCTCAATCTTAAAAGCTCATGGAACTCGATAAGAATTCAAACTCATAAAATCTCAAACTCAATAAAGAATTCGATTCGAGATCAAAACTCAGAAAAATCTTAACTCTAATGTGCCAAAAAACGTCGAACTCAAAACTTAGAAAACCCGGATTGACCAGATCCCTGATTACAATGCCGAAGCAATACTGCACGTGCTAAACTCAGACGGCCGAAGCCTTAGACAAGGTCGCTGACACATTCACGATGTTTACCTAACAAAACTGCTTTGGGAGGGGTTAGCGACCTTGTTAGGGCTGACAAAATAGCTTGGTATATAATCAAATCTTAATGTCATTTTAAAATAGGATTTAACAAATGGAATATGCTAGCTTCTTAAAGTCTTTGAAAACCGGACTCTGGCGTAGTAGTTCTTCACTTCCAGAACAAATAAAATACACAAACATATATAAATCAAATGTTCTCAACGCTGAACTCGTTAAAACCTCCTCCTATTTCAACCAATGCGTCATCGTCTTCCTCACCCAAAAAATCACAGTTGCCTCCTCCCTTACCAAACTCTCATCTCTTCTCTCACTCTTCCTTCCGCCTCTTAGAACTCTGCTCAAACCCAAAACAGCTCAGCCAAGTCCTTCCTCTTTTAATCAAAGAAGACTTATTTTCCGAACATATCATCCAAACCAAGCTTCTTTCACTTTTTTCACGTTTTGGTCGCTTAAAAGAAGCTTCCTTGATATTTTCTTCCATTTCCGAAAAGACCCACGAGGTATATCACTCTGTATTGAAAGGGCATTGCCATCATTCTCAATTATCCGAAGCTTTACATTTCTTTTGCCTGATGAAACAAGCTCAAGTTCGCTTTTCCGTGAATAACTTTACTTATCTTTTAAAAGCCTGTGGTGACAATGCTGACCTCAGGAGAGGAAGAGAGATACAAGCACAGCTTGTTGTACATGGGTTTGGTTCTAACGTGCATGCAATGACTGCAGTAGTGAATATGTACGCAAAGTGTAGAAGAATGGACGATGCTAGGAAAATGTTCGATAGAATGCCTGAAAAAGATTTGATTGCTTGGAATGCTTTTGTCTCTGGGTACGCTCAGAATGGATTTGCTTTGGACGCTCTAGACGTGGTTTCTAGAATGCACAGTGAAGGAGTGAGACCTGATTCAATTACTTTGGTATCGGCTTTGCCTGCTTGTGCTGATGTTAAGGCTTTGAAAATTGGGAAATCGATTCATGGTTTTGCAGTCAGGGCTGGGTTAGAGCAGTTTGTGAATGTTTCAAGTGCAGTTTTGGATATGTATGCAAAATGTGGAGTGGTTAAGTTAGCTAGATCTGTGTTTGATAGGTTGAAAGCAAAGAATGTAATTACTTGGAATTCAATGATAGATGGATATGCACAAAATGGTGAGGCCGAAGTGGCAATGAAATTGTTTAAAAGGATGTTAGTAATGGGGTTCAATGCAACAGAAGTCACTATTCTGGCTGCTTTGAATGCTTGTATTGAATTGGGAGATCTTGAAGAAGGGATTAGAATTCACGAGCTTGCGTTAAGCGTTGGATTAGGATCCAACGTATCTGTTATGAATTCACTTATCACAATGTACTCGAAGTGCAAGCGAGTTGATCTTGCTTCCAAAGTTTTTGAGAACTTGAACTCGAAAACAATAATCTCATGGAACTCTATGATATTAGGATACACACAAAATGGATGCACAGATGAAGCTCTTAAACTGTTCAGCAAAATGCAACTAGAAAGCTACATAAAACCCGATTCTTTCACTATAGTTAGTGTCATTCCAGCTGTGGCTGATGTGTCAGTTCTGAAAAGAGCCAAGTGGATTCATGGATATGCTATAAGAATGTGTTTAGATAAAGACGTTTATGTAGCAACTGCACTAATTGACATGTATGCTAAATGTGGCGGTGTAGCCTTAGCTCGAAAGCTATTTGACTCATTAGATGATAGACATGTAACAACATGGAATGCTATGATAGATGGGTATGGTACATATGGATATGGTATAGAGGCAATCAAACTTTTTGAGAAGATGAAGGTTAGTTCTATCAAGCCTAATGATGTTACTTTTCTTTGTGTTCTGTCAGCTTGTAGTCATGCAGGTTTGGTAGAAGAAGGAAAAAGATTATTTGAATGCATGAAGGAGGAACACATGATGGATCCTGTAATGGATCATTATGGGACTATGGTAGATTTATTAGGTCGTGCTGGAAAGCTTGATGAAGCTTGGAGCTTCGTAGAGAACATGCCTATAGAACCTGGAATTAGTGTTTATGGTGCTATTCTAGGGGCATGTAAAATTCACAAAAATGTAAAGTTAGGGGAATTAGCCGCGACAAGATTATTTGAGCTGGATCCAGAAGTAGGAGGATACCACGTGTTGTTAGCGAATATTTATGCGAATGCGTCAATGTGGGAAAATGTAGCGAGAGTAAGAAAAGAAATGGAGAAAAAAGGTTTGCAGAAAACACCTGGTTGTAGTTTTATAGAGCTGAAAAACAAGCAACATGCTTTTTACTCAGGAACAACAAGCCATCCTCAGTCAAAGAAAATATATGCTAGGTTGAAGAAACTGATCGAGGAGATTAGAGAAATCGGGTATGTGCCTGATACCGAATCCATTCACGATGTTGAAGATGATGTGCAAGTGCAGTTGTTAGAAAGTCATAGTGAGAAACTTGCCATTGCATTTGGACTTTTGAATACGAGGGCAGGCGAGATGATTCAGATAAAGAAAAATTTACGAGTTTGTAGAGATTGTCATACTGCAACTAAGTTTATATCCAAGATTACAGGGAGAGAAATAATTGTTAGGGATATGCAAAGGTTTCATATATTTAAGGATGGCCAATGCTCGTGTGGAGACTACTGGTAATGTTAATTGCTTCCTTATCATTCTTTGAAACTTCGGAGTTTACAGAGGTAATTTATTTTACTTGTTTAGTTTGCATGTTTAAGTCATACATCAACTGTGCCGGTCTTAAAATGAAAATTCATGTTGCTGCAAATATTTGCTCGTAAAACCCATTAAAGATTTGGGCCTGATTAAGCAATAGTTTGTCTTATCTTAGTGGGTCTTTAGTCTGGCTCGTTCTTTGGAACCGTAGTATGTACAAATAAAATGAAATTTAGCACTTCATTTAAAATTGAATATATACAATCCTTATGAGAATGAACATATTAGATTATGTGCAAACTAGGCAAGCTTAGAAAAAGGGATTCGGAGCACAATGAATTTTTTTTTTTTTTTACGAAATAATCATATGATAAGATATCTTCTATAACGATGAATATGGCTTGCCCATCAATTTGTTTAGTCCCACACCACATGCATCAGAAGTTGGAATGAACTCACATTTCAATGCATCAAAAGGATGCAAACTAGTAAGTTTTTACTGCATTTCAAAATTCACGTGCTTGATGTAGCAGCTAAAGGGAGTATCTTTTAATGTTGATTCTTGTCCAGCATCATTTTAGTTTTATTTATAGAACCAATTGTTTGGAGGATTGTGGTTGCTAACGTTACATGTGATGTATGCAAAGTTATTTTATTCAACAATAATATCCTGTATTTTATCATTAAATACCCCTTCCTTTTATTATTAGTCATTTGTCAACAACTGAAGTCCTTGCTTCATGGAGTCATGTTTGTATATATAGTATTTTGAAATTAATGATAAGTTAATGTGCTGGAAAACAGTTATTTTGTAGTTTTTATGATTATCCATATACTTCAGATTACATACATATTTTTAAAAGAGTTGAAATATGATCTTTGGATTGAATTCTTTACTGCTAGACTAGGAAAACTGGAACTCTATGTTTATTCAAAAAAGTAGCATAAAATCAGCATTAATTTCATGGAGTCATGTTTGTATAGTACTTGAAAATGACAAGTTAATGGGCCGGATAATAATAATAATTCTGGAATTTTGATATTTCTCTTTGTGCTTTAAAATGTATATATTCATATTCAGAAATTAGAAGAGTTGACGTAAGATTTTTTGGCTTACCTTTATAGACTAGAATATCTGTGATTTTGTATTTATGTAAGATGTAAAATAGTAGCTTACAATCAGCATTATTCATGTACACGATTATTTTTTCAAAATTATTTCCATTGGCTTGCAAGTTGGGCTTGATTTTTATGTCCATATTTTGCTCATTGTACCGTTTGCATGATAAGACTGTTGTTCTTTTCGAAAAATAATAATAAAATAAAATAAATAAAGAAAATATGTATTTTTACTATGTGAATGATTTGTGTATGTAGTCTTGAACATTTTGCTGCTTTGTATTATCTAAGTGAGTTTTGGGTTGCAATTTACCACATGGTAGAAAGATAAAAATTACATATTTTATATCATCTAGAAATAGTTAAATCACATTTTTTGACGTGAAATGCTAACCTGTGCCTTATGTTAAAATTGTAATACTACCGTATAACCCTCTAAATTCCAACCTTTTTTCTAATTGTGTAACTTAATTCTTTTTGTCTTTAGTCCAAAATGATTCTCTTCTTTCGTAGATCCAGCTTTGCCTAATGGTTCCAAAAATAAACTGAACTTCTAAACGAGAAAAACCAGATCTGTTTTTATTCTTCTTACACAGATGGACAAGAACTAAACCCACGTGTAAGTACAAAGATAACAATTATCAACAACAAAACCATGTATAAATTTATAGTAGAATTTATAATTTTGACATAAACGTACTTCATGTATAAGCTGTTTAAAGTATTATATTGATGACAATCAAATATATTGAATGCTAATTTAATGCTAATAGGTCAATAAAATAAAATAAAAGCTATCGCATCATAAAGTACATGGCCCTAGATATGCAAAAGATGATACTTCAGTTAAATTTTTGTTTAATAGTACGGACAATTAATATAATGAATTTTATATTGTTAACATAGGTGGAGCGTAGTGCAACGGTTGGGTTACCCGTATGGTGATCTGGACGTCCACGTTCGAGTTCGGAAACAGCCTCTTCCCAATGCGAGGAAAGTGTTGCGTACGTTATCAACCTTCTCAAAACCAGCTATCGTGCAGGAGCCTCGTGCACTGGGTTTCATCTTTCCTTTCCTTTATTAAGTTATTATTATTTATTTTTTATAATAAATTGTTTTCTAATGTAATTTTAGAGTAATGTTTACAAATCTTTTGTCCATTGTCATAAAGTTTGGCCATCTTTTAATACAAGAAATCATTTGTTTTTATGTGCGATCAAACTCATGTTTCCATATATATATATTAGAGAAGTCTATTGGAACACAAAATATAGACACAATTAGTGACACAATGGATCATCATTTCGGATTGCACTCTGATTTTCACCTCCTATATAAAGACAAAAAAAATTCAATAATCCAGATTATTTGTGTTCAAATAGCCGATACACACACATACACATATATATATATAGATATGTATATCACTCCACATCTATTACCTTTCAATACGTGGATTATTATTTTCAATATATGTCCATTACAAATTACACGCATACAATACATTGCGAGACATCCAATAATGTTTGGTTGAAAGTATGGTTGATGAAAAAATAATTGATTTTTTGATAATAAGTTGTTTTATATGTTAGATATTTTGGAAAGGGAAAGCTTTGGGAGGCACATGTTTAATACTGAATGTATTTGGTGTTAATCAAGGAAATTCAAGCTCAATTGCAAGAGCTCTAAGCCGAGAACATGTTGAGTGTAAAACAACATGTTGCTTTGGTTTTACAAAACCACGTCTTTTAATAAACTCATCCAGTACAGGGTGTAAATAGGTTTCAATATCATTCAGTTTGACTTCATAAAATGTTTATCTCTATTGTTTTTAGTAGTAAGAAATGTGGAAGATGAAACTATCAATTTATATTATTTGTTGCATGGTATTTTTACCTTATTCCAGTACCAACCCTTTTCTACGTATCTAATTTAGACCTGAACGATGACTAGTTCGGTATTTCTGAATTATTTATAACAGGGCTTAAAAGCACTCATGATCTATTAGATTCTAATGATTTACACTACTGTTCCATTACTTTTTTTCCCCATAGACAAACTCTGTACAAACAACAACAAACATCGAGTAAAACAAGCAAAATACAAGTAAAAAACAAGAAGACAAAATTCATGACCAGAGGAAAAAGATTTTAGTTTGCATAGGAAGATAGCAGATCTATGAAGCTTACCACAATTATTATCCTATTGCCTTCTATATGTTAAAAGCTTTTTCATTGCTCTGCTCTGAAAAAATGAATGCTCATCTGCATGAACATAGCATAGTTAAAGCTGAGCAGTGGGCCATAGCATGAGCGAAGGACAACACATACCCAAACTCACACTTTTCTCACTTGCACCCAAAAAAAATATAAGATAAAAAATCAACTAGTTTGGTGAATGAATGAAATTTCATGCTACAATACAAACTGTTGAAAGGTTATTTAATGAATGATATTTAATGTTTCTCTTCCCAACGTTAAAAGAAATTTCTTAGAAAAGGACTTTCAATATTGCAATTTCAGATTTTGCCCTCTAAATCATTCATCTCCTTTTGTAGCTATTGTCACTTTTCTTTCTTCCCGATTCTGTACAAATATTTTACTTTGGTTGTTGATTGATGTAAAAGTCGGCTAGCAACTATACTAAATAGCAGTTCTACCTAAGCTTTTATACTCTTAAAAAAAATCATCTTTTGCATAGCTTGTGGTTTTGTTTTGATTGAAAACTGACCTTTACTTCATATTCGAAGCAAGATTTCTCCTTTCTTTGATTTTCTGATTCTACTCTGCAAACCCACTTCAGAAATATTTTTCATCTCTAAAACTTATTCAGAAAACACTGAATAATATTTCTTTGTGAAATATAAAGAAATTGGGGAGGAGGGAGATAAATTTCTCCTAACTTGTCTTATGATCATTTGATAGTTTTCCTTTGTCAATGAGTTGGATTGATCTCAATGTTTTCGGGGTGTTCGGTTTCGAATTTGGCAGCAAAGTTCGCATTTTTTCCTCCAAAACCTTCAACATACAATGTCAAAAGCGAGAATGGCAAGGTTGTAGCTACTGGGATTCCCACAGATCAAAATTTGGACATACACATAGTGAAAACGAAGAACGGGAACAAGATTGTGGCTTTCTATTTGAAGAATACATATGCAAGACTCACTATACTTTATTCTCATGGCAATGCAGCAGACTTGGGCCAGTTGTATGATCTCTTTGTGCAGCTTAAAGCTAATCTAAAGGTTAATTTGATGGGGTTAGTGATTTCTATTATACTTCTTTTTAGTTTGCATTTGATTGAGTATTCGAATGGTTAACATAATTTCTTAACGTTATTTATATTGATACTACATCTTAAGATACCTTTAGTTGATTTGATCCTTGGAGTCTTGTCAAATTGTTAAATAAGATAATAATTAGATTTAGAGTTCAGTAATTCACCACATATTTGAATATTTTTTTACATTAATAGCTCTTAACATTAACTTATTGGTAATGTATAGAATCTAGGAAATTTGATACACTTCGCAGTGATATGAATTAAGTTTTATTGTATCTTAAATTATCTTACCGTTAAACAAGCACTGAGTGGTACCAGGAGATTGATAACTATAGGTGTATAAAATTTGATAGCAGTTTGTTGATCCTGTAATATGATAGTTGCAGGTTTCATCCAACATACTGAGTATATCTTGTGGGATGAAAAACAGGGACGCTATACAGTGTTCCTCAAACTTCTAGGTGAAATTCAAAAAGTGAGGTAAGCACGGTTGGTTACACAAAAGAACAGCGTAAGATGCCAAAATATGGTCCATACACTAAGAGAGGACTTAATTTTTGCTTGGAATCAACTGAGGAGAGCTAAAAGTTAGGAAGATCGAGACATGCATTGCACTATTCATACTTGTTACACTTCAGGGAAAATATATCAACACATAAATGACACTTAAAATTGCACTATTCAAACAATGTCCAGACCCCTCTGGATTGGCCCATGAGGTAGAGATGAGTAAGCTGAGTACAATATTTGTGTTGTTTCTGGATGAGGTCGTTGCAATACCTGGTTAAGTATATTGAATGGAACATATTCAGCTTGTGTTTATATGATTAGACAATTATTAGCAATCATTTGATAGTCATCAGTGGATAAGGTGGGGATTCTTTCTCCCACCTTGTGGTCGGCATTGGATTAGATTGGGCTATCAAATTATCTACACTATTGTTCTTATTATCATCTTTACAAAGATTTGTTTTTCTAAAGCAGATAATTACGGCTAATGAATTGTCTGTATTATTAACTGTACTTTCCCACATAAAAAGGTACCACCTTTAACACTTCCAGATTTTCTGTCTGGAAACTAAGAGAATCAAAATAGTCCAACTAGCTATGTAGGATTATGGCCAATATCTACTATTTTCTACTTTCCAATTTGTGATTTGAAATTTTTCAAAAAATCAAGCGTCATGATTTTACAAATTTGTAATACTAAGCACAATCATAGAAATTCACAAGAGAGGGTAGACGTGGCGCTTGTAGAACGATCACCTAGACGGCAGCCTGTATAATCTTGCTCTCGTTGAATACACTCTTCAAATATGGGTATTTTTCAGCAAGCACGTGCTATGGGTGTCTACATGGTGGCGCCAACAACAATTTCTATAATTTTACTTTTTAGTTATTTATATTAGGAAAAACAAAGATATGTTGCCAAATTTAGTTGAGAATTTAGTGGAAAATGTAGTGCATGTTCAGAGTGATGATAATATTTGTCCACGCTATCTAGTACCATAGGAAGGTATGACTATAAATGATATATGCATCCTTCAAGTTCTATCACCAGTGATGGGGTATAGAGTTGATGCAGTTTTTTCAAACTTCAAATTTAATATAATTATATGGAATTTTAGGTAAATATATTTTTCATAGTTAGAACATCCCACCGGTTGGGATATATCTTTCCAATTTTGCCTACCACCATAGTTAGTGTTAGAATATCAAATCAAGCTCTCGTAGCATGTTAGAATTATTGAGTAAAACAAAATAAATAGAGAAAGAGGAGAAAGAGGAGAAAGTAGAGAAGAAACGAATAATCATCAAAAACAAAATAAACAAAGGTTAGTTAATTTTAATTTTTGTTTAAAGTTTGGCTAATTTTTGTTTAAAGTTTTGGTAACTTTAATTTGATTTTGATTTTAAAGTTTAGCTAAATTAAAGTTAGATATTAGCGATTACAAGTTGAATTAAATTTCAAGTGTTGTGGTGAACACTTGAACTTGAACAACTTTATGCTTTCTAGCTTTTTGTTGTAATTTCTATGTTTTCAGTGATGTAGGCTTATATTTGATGTCCTTTTGGCCTAGGTTTTCATTTGTGACTTCGTATCTAGTTGCTAGTGCTTTCTTAGTTGCAAAAAAATCGTTTACAAACATGTTTTAATACTAAAAGTATCATTTTTGTTGTGGCTTGAAAGAAATTTGATTTGTTTTGAAAAGAAGAGGAGGGATGGGCATGTGTTATGGGAAGTTTTGAAGAAAGATATTTATCAAGCTATGATGTTACTGCCCTCTTTTCCACCTGTTCACAGAGATGTGTGGAGATAGTTGGTGGTCTTGGTGTTTTTCTGTCTCTAGTTTTCTCAGTGTGCTGTTTTAATTTTTATTTTCGCTCTTGTTCACCCCTGTGTGCTTTTTCTTGCTTGTTTCCATTCTTTGAACAAGCTTTGTATTTTATTGTTTTGTTGCAATAAAATCAGGTAGGGGCCCTGTTAACCCCGCTAGTCTTTGCTAAAAAAAAGTATCATTTTTTATGTTAATTTATAATGCAGATTTAGAGCAGAAAAAACGCAAAATTGTATAAAAGACGCACGCGCAACAAGGCTCAAGATGCAAAAAAGCCCAAGGCATAAGCTTGGTGTCTTTTTGCGCGTTAGCGCCATAACTACATTGGTTTACTCATTTTCGCAATACATTTGAGCTTAATAGTAGTTTTTTCATGCTTTGCGTTTTCATTGAGTAGAGTAGTCACTCCATTCTAGAATTTACTTTATGTTTGATTGGCTCCAACTTTCTCGTTCTACAATCGTTGTGATAATGCTTTCACCAAAAGCAATTCAATTTTCTATCTATACTTTCGAACTTGAACTACTATCATCGTTCAAATCCACATCTCCTTTTCTCTTCCTAGAGCATAAAAACGTGAGTATGTGAAACATCTGCATGTTGCATCATAATTAAACGAATTTGACTAAGATTATATGCTTCGTTTTGGTTTTGTTGTGTTGGATAGTAGTTTTGGCCATAAGGAGTTGGTTAGAATTATTAAGGAGTAAGACGGTATATAAGTAGATATACATTGCGACCATGTAGCTGCATGCAGCTACCCAGTGACAAATATATGGGTGTTAATATCTAGATTCTACCGCATTGGGGTATCATGTGAGCATTAATACTCATCATGATATCCCATTGGATATGCTCTTGGGTAAATAATTAACGTTAAATATTATTCATGGTAAAAAAAAACTCATGTAGAAATATGTGGCGATTGAGCTATGTGTAATGTGTATTAATAATATCTAGTTGATACTCCCTTAAGGCATTAGGGCTTGACTAGATAACTCTCCCCTCCATAACATTTGTAGATTAGCCATTCGAACCAACGTGACTGTTGTATAGTTGAGACTTTAGCGGAGACATAATAATCGAGAATGGTGACAATGATTTAGACTACAATGCATTCGGAGAAGCACATTTCTTGAAATGATGGAATCTTTTTTTTTTTTGGTTAACGAATTGAAAAGATGTCAGAGCATCTTTTGACAAGTATGAAGACTCAGTTATGAGATTAGGCATACATTTGTTCAACAACTCTTGACAGATAACCAAACCTACAATAAGTACTTTATTTTCAAAGCTGAAGTTGCAAAAATGCAAAGTCTAACCATTCATAAGAAAATAACTGTTGCACTAAGAATATTGTTGGGTTACTGTTTCTTCGTTGATTCGTTTGGTATATATAAAGGAACGGGAGTGTGCAGTATTGTAAGATTTAGATCATTTGGTCTAATTGTCGTGGACGTTTATAATAAGTTCGATTTTATTAGGCGGACCTAGGTGGACTTTGTGAACTTGGACGGACCTAAAGGGAAATTTTATGACAGGAAATAAGAATACATATTTTTGGATATACCCAATTTTATTACTACTAGCCAGTAGCCACCTAAACCACCTAGAACAAGCGTCTAGTGCTTAGATGAGGGGTAGGCTTCACCTAGCGCCTACTCAGCTAGGCTAATATTTAGAACGCTGGTGTCATTATAAAGATGTCCAGTGCAGAAAGTCTGCTTTCTTGAGCATGTTCAACAAATGCCTGCCTCTGTTTTGAATCGTTTTGATTAAAGTTAGTTATATTACGAACTCACAATATTAAACGCATAATATTATGAACCGTGATTTATTGGAAATGTCCTTAGAGAATGTTGAAATGGAAACACGCTCAACAAGCACCTAGTTTAGGCTCTTATTTAAAAAATGTTCATGCATGAGCGCATGTTGAACAAGCCTCAGATTACAAGCATTTATTCAACAAGCGGCCACTTCTGCTCAACAGTTTTGGAATTTTTAGTTACTGCTGATTTTTTTTTCTTCTTTAAATCTTATTATTTATCTGCACAGCATTACATAAATATAATTAAATGAGAAAAATAGCATTTTATGTTTATTTTAACTTATTATAGAATAAGTAATATCTGACACTCTGTTTATTTTATGTTTCATTAATTAGACACTCTGTTTTTTAATTGTTTTTAATTGTAGTGCATGAACTTAATATGCACACCTAGTCACGCACAGAATGAATGTGTTAACTTGAAGGGTTAACCTCTTCTTGCTGGCTAAGTCTACCTGGAAACAAGAAGTTTGTGTATGAGCCAAGGCTCATTCTCATTTTCACTGTTGATTGTTTGATACATAAATATGAAGATTTTAATGGTTCATATCATTGCATGTGCTTTATGTGTGTGTATTGATGCAGACTTAGAATTGACTGGAGATTTCTTAATATTTGTAAGCTGCGGTATGTTGTTAAATAATTAATCACATGGTAAATTTACAGAGACCAAGTAAAATGTCAATCTGAGTCATTAGTGAACCTGTTACAGTTTCAATTTGTTACAAATCTGATGACAAATACTGATTTATACATCATTGTTTAAAATTGAACAACTATGTTTTTATTTCCATGCATATATTATTTCATTACGTCCCATGTTCTTGTATGCATATAAGAAATAAGTGCATAACAATCTCGATCTGACTCTATTATTATTATGATATGCAGATATGACTACTCTGGTTATGGCGCTTCTAGTGGCAAGGTATATTCTTTTCTTATATTAACTTATGTTACCATTTTTACTGCATCAAATCAAGCTTTGATTCATGTTAGAATTATTGAACAAAACAAAATAAATAGAGAAAAGGAGAGAATAAGAAGAAGTAACAAATAATTATCAAATACTAAATCTTTGTTGATAACTTAAAATTTATGCTAAACATTGTACATGACTCTTATTTATAAACTTAAAAAATAAAGAACAATAAAAGACTAATCTACCCTTATAATATAATAGAAAACCTAAATAATAAGAAATACCCTAGAATAATAGGAAATATTCTGAAACAAATTTTGTTTAGTTGTGTTATGACAATGGTGCTGTATATGATTGATCAATATAATGCCTTCAATATGTGATGTGTGCAGCCAAGCGAACCGAATACCTATGCGGACATAGAGGCAGTATACGAATGTCTACAAAGCGAGTATGGAATTAGTCAAGAAGATCTCATATTATACGGCCAGTCTGTTGGAAGTGGTCCTACACTGCATTTAGCAGCACAGTTACCTAGATTAAGGGGTGTTATTCTTCATAGTGCCATATTATCAGGTCTTCGTGTCCTCTGCCATCTCAATACCACTTTCTGCTTCGACATTTACAAAGTATGTATTGCTTTAGTATCATAGTTCATATTTTGAATCCTTGATTCTGATACTGTTATCGATTCTTTATTCTGAAACTGCAGAACATCAACAAAATAAAGAAGGTAAAATGCACTGTTCTGGTGATCCATGTGAGTTTCCTTTTCTCATATGACTGTTAAGAGTAGTTCAAACAAAAGATGAGCATTGCAATATACGTGTAAATATATGTAGGGAACGGAGGACGATGTGGTGAGTTGTAACCATGGAAAGGGATTATGGAAACTATCAAAAGACCCATACGAGCCGCTATGGATCAGAGGAGGAGGTCACTGCAATCTGGAACTGTACCCTGATTACATACGTCATGTATCTCGATTTACAAGAGACATGGAGAACATAACCACTGCAACACGTCTCAAGAAAATTCGATTGCATCAACAAAGAAAATGCATCAAAAGTTCTAGTAATAGCAATGCAGCAAAGAGCAGTAATACTACTACTACCACCACCTTCACGACAAACTGTTGCTGCAGAATTAGAATTCGTAAGCCAAATTGCACTTGCATGCGTAAAATGAGCTGTTCTTGCAGCAGCTGCTGCTGTAAATGTGGGTGCATCAAAGCGTTGTTTTCTTCGGTGAAGAATTGCTGCAGATGTGCATGTTGTTGCTGTGTAAATCCACCTTGTAACGCTTAGCTATATTGTTGATTATTATCATGTAATGTTAGCGAAACTTTTTAACTTGATTGGGATTGGTATGCAAGGGTATTTGGATTGATATTTGCTTAGTTTGATTAGGCTCACTCTGTAATTTTATCATGCTTGCTTTCTTTTGTACTACGTACATGTCCCTTCAGTTCATTTAGTTGTGCTTCAGAATAAAAATACATAATGGTACCCATGTACTTTCTTTGGTGTTGTTTACACGCAAAAGAGAAATAGTAAAGTGTGCACATCTATGTAAATTAGCTGTTGTGATTCGGAAGAATGGGACCAGAAGATTTCAACTATTTTTTTCTCCCAGATTAATCATTAATGTTATTAAGAATCTTAAGTCGTTAACAATAATTGAGAATTCCCCGAAACTAATGGTAGAATGGCAATGCTGTGCCATGTACTTCGTGCGTTCCACCACCTTTCACGCTGCTTTCAAACGACCAGGGAAAAAAAGGCTACAAATTTGTAGTATACCGTACACGTGTACGCTGCAGTTTATATTGATTTTCTCGTGTTTCACCTACTCAATGGAAAAGAAAAGCACTTAAAAAAGCATACGCGTGCGCTGTTCTTCTGCAATTCACCACACTATAATTTTAAGTCGTGTGTTGTAAGAAAACGGTGCCAAATTTTGAATAACTTTACTTGTCGTTAACTCGTTATCATATGATGATATAAAACGAGTTACGGTCGAACGCCTGTTTAGAAATTTTGGACTGTGATGGAAAGTCAGTCCGTGCTAATTTGTTGCCCCGTTTTCAAACAGAAATGTCTCTGAAAAATTGTTTTACACAGTGAGAATTGAACTTTAATCCCATGTTACACTAAGTGGAGACAATTATTGTATAAATTGTTCTTCCTTTGAAAATCAACACCAGTCCCCCAACGCTTGTTGCTCTAGACGACTGTCTTAACAACTTTTTTTTAAAGTCAGACTTAAATGTAATGTCATGAAATTTTTATTCAATCAAATCTAACGGTGACTATTTGTTTCTTTCTTGTAGGGCTTTTTTGTTTCAATGTTTCATTTATAAAAAATAGTTATGGGATGATTAGTCTTAAATCACGCTTTTAATACCACAGTTGTCATAACATGGTTATGTGAAATCATGAAGGTCGTATTCAAAATTTTTGAAATATGACAGCCACGAAAATGATAAAATTTCAATATTCAAATCCATTTGCATTTCGTTAAACCGGTTTTACATTCCGCAAAGTTTAGTTTATCAGTAGTATTCACCCTTAAAATAACAAGGCACATACAATTAGAAAATCGATCGTGTGCTCCAAGTTGCACTGCTCCATTATTATCATCACTGCAAGCACACACGACTAGGCATGTCATCTGACCGATTGATTAGTCTGGATAGCTTAAACCCCTAACCCACGACTGGTTACAATAACCAAAATCTGATTCCAGCTCCAGCCCACTGGGTATTTCAAACCCGATATCTGAAACCAGACCATTAGGCTTATCAAATCCGATGGGTAATACACGTATACCTATCTAATAATATTTATGCTAAAACCATACTTTTAAACTCCTATTTCTTTTAAAAATGTACACAAAGAATGTTGTCATACAATGGGGTAGTGGTGAAATCAAGTTCACAATAAAAGTATACAAAAATATCTGCATGAAACAAATAAAATAATATATAAATAACATAAACGCTCATATTATGGTACTATGAAAAACTATTAAGCAGGTTAAACTCAAACCGGGTCGAGATGAGATAAAACTAAACCCAGCCCCAATAGTAACCGACTCGGGCCTGGATCAAAATCAAGTACATAGAGCTAAATATGTATCTGTATTAAAATGAGGGGTTCAGATTGGATTTGAGCAAAACACGTACTATTGAAATGTCTACACACGACCAAACAAACTTGCATACTATCAACTTTACCTCTCTTGCCTACACCTTTATGCTTGTCATTACCCGAGTCTCTTTTACGACCACGAGCCGAAAGAGTTGAATGTACGCCCCAAGGACTACCGTGTAATTTGGTCACGTAACTTAACTCTTATGTGAAATCTTGATCGAAATAAAAGTATGTTTTCGATTATATTTCTGCTGTATGTAAATATACATAATGTTAATAGTACATTATAACATATAAGTAGAAATTCCAAACATAAGTGTTCAGTCGATCATAGTTCGAAAGATTTCTTAACCGTGAGTATTAGATTGTACAAATAAACATAAACACTATCATTAATGTTTCCGATGTACGTAACATTATCTATACGATGGACATTGATTTACTCATGGCCGCTGAGGACACCTATAGGTTGCCTACTTGTATTCATATTGAATGATTACAAAACGACTCACCTAGAGTTTTCTACATGCATCCGATCATGTGATATTTGTTCATGTAATGGCCATGGTTGGGTATTATTACTACCAATGTTAATTCTAAAGGTATGCGACATAACAACGTTACCATGATCCTGCATCGAAAAGTAACGTTGATGGAGTGAAGATAGTATGTTATCAGAGCCAAAGACGAAGGCCAGTGAAACTGCCCCGCATCAACAAAAGTTAATGGGCAATGTCGTGGGTCATCAATAAAGTTAAAGTAAGCAATGACGAATGGAATCAATGCCATATCTCATCAAGGAAGTGGTGATGTTGAAGAATACCATATTGAAAGCCATCAACGTTATAGGGACATGGTTTATCATCCATGTCGCCCCTCATTGATGCTATGCTTTATTAATATAGCATTCCTTCCATGAAGCTAAAAGAATCAATGTCGCTTCAGAACAATACCACATTCTATTAATGTCGTGCTTCACCTATGAAGATATAATGAATGCTGCATCTAGTTGATATCGCCTCGAATTGATGTCGCATCTCATCAATATCACTTCCACATTGGTATAGCTTCTTGTCAATGCCGCTTATTATCAATCCCATCTGTTATTGATGCTGCTATTTATCAATGCCGCCTGCTGCTCATCATCAATGCCGCTATTATTCAATGCAGCCTGTTATCGATGATGCCTCTCAGACAATGCCGTCTATTTTCAATCCCGTCTATTATCAGTGTTGATGTTGTCTGCTATCATACCATACCTTAATGATGCCATAATCCACAAAATGTGCAAAGAGATGCTCAAGTTCATCATTAACCACGACATAAAGCCATGCCCCATCAATACGGTTAATGCCAAAGGTCAAGCATGCCGCATGAACATGTGGCAACCATGTTGCATCCCTTAATCCCTATAAATACGGACCTAGGGGCATGAAGGGAGGGACGGATGATTCTTTTCTCACTTCTTACATTTTTAACCTTGTAATCCTAAATTGATTTGGGGAATTTTGTCAATTGGAACACTTGAACTTTGTACACATAAGGCTATGTACATTCAACTATTTCATAAGATATGAATGAAGATTTCTTGACTATTGACTTGTTTTGAATTCCAAAGCATTTGTGATACTTATCATAGCTTGCTTTGGGTTCTAAGACACGCCTAGACTTGGTTACTATTTGAACGAGAATGGTCTACAATAGCCAACTTCAAGATGGCATGGCTTTGATATAAACTTAGGCATGATTTCGGCATAATTAAATATGATGACACCATGGACTTGAGCCTACCTAGCCTAACTACCTAAACCCTTTCTCAACCAAGTGTTGCTTTTGCTAACACTCGTTGAAGTCCCTAAGGGTCAACCAAGCCTTTGCTCAACCAAATTCCCTTTTCTTTATTCCTTTTTAAGTGTTAGCGAAGAAATTCGTTAACAAGTATGTGTCAAGACTAATGAAGTGAAACACTACTCAAAAAGAAGTTATGTCTTATGTAGATAGTTAATTGTCACCATATTTTTAATCTGACACGAAGTCAAAAATCTCAAGCCAGAGTGGTACAATAAAATCGGTAAATGTTATCGATTTTAAGCAACTTTGAAGGTCAAACATCACAATTAAATATCGACTTATTAGAGTATTGACCATTCACTAAAATCAAGATATTTAAGTGACATAGTGTTAATGAAGAGACATAACATGCATAATATATCATTGCATAAGTGTGCAACTTAAAAATGATTATAAATTATGACTTCACTCTAATGATCAATAAACATTTAAAATTGTGCTCGCTGCTATACTTCATCAAAGTCTATATAAGCTTTAATATTTGAAGTTTTCAAATATTATTAATGACCAAGTATCACATATGCGAGTCTCACAACTATAACTCTTAACATTCGACCGAAATTAATTTGGTAAAATAATTTATAAAAGTTAAAATTATTATGGAGATACTTAATATAATGTTTATATTAATTTATACTATTATTAAAGAATCTAAAATTTGATTAACAAAATACACAAATTTTATTTATTTGTTTAAGTGGGTAAAATACAATAGAAGTTTTATAGTAAATAAATTTTAAATAATAGTATATTAATATTGTACTAATAAATTTGGCCACTTATTATTTTGGTTTAGTATTAGTTTAAAAGATTTTTGAACTAAAGAACAACTAAAATTACTTATCTAGTTATGGAGATATTTTGGGAAATTTGAATCGTTCATATTCTTCTATAGATAGATCTCGTAACACTCATGTTTTGGAAATAAAATTTCATTTATCCCATTTTAAATTAAAAGCTTGATAGTGGATACTACGACTCTGTTATCGAGTTTGAGAACATTTCTCAAAAGGTTGATCTGAAAGTTCAATGTGATCTTTCTCTGTTTGATCATTCAGAATTGGAGCTGTCTGAAATTGAAATTTGAACATGTGCATTGGATCCTGGATTTGATCCTTTTTCACTGTGCACCTTATTCTTCATGTGCACAATACCTCCATTGCAAAATCACTTATTTTAAGATTAGAAAATTAACAACTGTAGCGGTCACTTTACTCTTATTTTTAGGCGATAATATAAGATCCCTCATTTTATACATAATAATGATAATGAGCCCTAGCAATTGAACAAATTCGTTCATTATTTCATTTTAAATTAAACTCCAACTTTCCACTATAGAGAGTAATATATAATATACAACGTAATAAGATCACTATATGTAAATAACACCATGAGTGATCATAGTTATACTACATAAAATGCAACAAAATTTACATTATAATTTGGATATAAAAAATAAATAGCTAAATAATCTGCCACCTATAATCACCTCCTTTGGCTATTTGTCAAAAATCTATATTCTTAAACCTTCAACCCTCATGCTACTCAAATGTGTATCCGAGAGTTTAAGGTGGAAGACATAAACTTTAAATCAAGCCTAAGGTTGATACGAATAATATTAGCCATAATAACTCATAGTTATAATGATATACGGTTATACCCTAGTATAAAGCGGGATGAGTTTTCCTTCACTAATATTACCTTCTTGTATACATGTAAAACTTCATATAATAAGGTCCATATCTCGAGTTTATGTATAAGCTTTTGTATCATATTCTACCTAAGTCATTTCTACTGTTAGATAAAGTAAATATGTTACTGGTCCATGCCTACACATATCATTCCCTTTTCTCGAGGACTACATGTCACCCGCCCCCTAATTACTCAGTTTACCAAAAGGTTCCATATATAAATACTTGAGGTCCCAACGAGTCGCATTTGACATTCATTTATCAGAAGTAACGTGTGTTGGATTGGTGCATTTACAGCGGGGAAAATAAGGGAATTTCAATAGCAAACCTTTATTTTTTTTAGCAAAGCTAGCCGGCTTTATAGTGGGCTGTGCCACTATATATAAATAAAGAACATGTGTTCTGTACATGCACAGAGCAGTTGGATGAAGTGGACAAGCCACCAATAACCTAAGGTACATGGGATAGACAAAAAGGCTTATTGTTCGTCGACTAAAATTCTATCGGTTTAGAAAACCGTCGAACGAATTTAAATTAAAATTTACCGCAAGCGCACGGCGTACTATTGAAGTACGTGGCGAGTACGGGTCGATCCACAGGGAATTGATGATTTTAAAATTCTATTCAATCAAATTAACCAAAGTTGTAAATGTGATTAGCTAAAAATGTAGAAAACTAGCAAAAGAAAATTGATAAAAATATGAGAGTGTGAAGGCAATTTAGAGATAATTCCACTCTCTAGATCATATAGTTCAACCAAATATGAAATTATGATCTCTCTTTTTTGGTCATAAGTGAATTTAAATGATGTGTTTATTATAAGTATGGCTCATTTGTGCTATTAATTAGCTCAACATAAGCCATCAAACTATAACACAACCTTTAAACCACTTACTAACTTTCATGAAAATGACAATGAAAATGAAATCTATTTTAAGTATGGCCTATTAACTATTGATTAGAAATATAGACCATCAAATTTTAATTTCAAATCACTTTCTTATGCCATAATCATATTTTGATGAAGAGGCATTTGTGTTAGTGATTGTTTAAGCATAGCTTATTTGATGTCAACAATATAAGCTATCAAATTCAAAGCAAAAACAAAAAATTAAACCACTTCAAGCATTGTGATTAAGCACAAAAAGAGAGCTATAATTATCAAAACGTTAAAGCTACATGATTAGAGGCTTCATTACCCCTAAATTTAAGGGATTAGTCTCTCATATTTGTTATCAAAACAACAAATGTAGCTAGAAACATGAAAGCAAAAGAAAATAAAAATGAAAGCTAATGGAAAAGAGAACTACTATTCTACTTGCATGGAAAATAAAAGAAATCTACACTACAACATGAAAGGAAAAGAAGCATGTAAAAGAAAAGAGAACACTAATTAACATTGCATAAAAAAATGGAAGTTACATGAAAATAAAAATGGCTAAGTAGCCATGGAAAAGAGAAGAGAGCTTTCTTTTATTTGATCTAAAACTAAACTAAGAGAGACTAAAGGGGGGGAGGTTACATGAACATAATGGGTTATTTATACAAGCATGAAACCCTAATCCATAATTTGGGGAATGCCCAAACTACCCCTTAGGAAGTGTGGTGGCCAAGTAACCATTAGCATCCATTAATCATCATTTAAGTGTACATGAAGCCATTAATTTCATAAGCATGTGCATTAGCCTCTGATGTGTACATTAAGGTAGGTGGGTAGGTGAGGTCCTCCATGTTCTTCACTTTGAATTATTTCCATCTTCATTCTTTTATATCTTCTTTGTGCATGCATATTCCTTCATGAAACCACTTGTAATTGAGTTTAAATTCCTACAAAATAATATGGAAATTTCCAATTAAATTTTCTCAAGTTAATTTATGCACCAAAATGACTATTTTGCCCTTGGATGAAGATGAATATGTGACAATTTGGAATTAATATGGATTTTGGTTAAAACAAGTTAAAATACCCAATATGATCATTTATTTAAATTAATTAGAATAAATATGATGGTAAAAATATGCACATTTACGTGCACATCAAATACCCACACACTTATCTTTTTATTCGTCCTCGAATAAAGAAAAACTAAGATAAATCCATTTTCGTAGGGAGCACGATTGCATTGAGCGTATGCAACAAGCTGTTAAACCTCTGGGTGTCCCCAGTAGGACGAGTGTTGTCTCGTGAGGGTTTTCAGTGGATACTACCCACAAAATCCAAATGCAGAATGAAAGTATTTACACAATGCAAGATTTATTTACAAGGAGATGAATGCAAGTTTTTTTTTAAAAAAATATTTACAATGAAGGATTTATTTTTAAATTGACACAAATAAGTTAAATATAGGTTTTGGTCATTATTTTGAAATTTAAGTCATTTACTCGTCAAAATTTCCAATAAAAATTAAGTTATCATAATAAATAGACTATAGTTTAACTCGTTGTTTTAGTTGATAACAAAGTGTAACCATGAAATAGGTTCTTAGTTGATTATCAAAGTTTATTAAAGTGGTATTTCATTTCATTTCAATAATAAATCAAATCAAATAAGTTAAAATAGTGCTTGGATTTCATTTACTTACAATATTTACATGTGCCTAACTCAGATAAACTGAGGCCAGATATATTACCCATGCACTGCCTTTCGGACTGATGTGAGGGGAATACAGAGCGTGGCGAGTGAACACACGAGTGTGAACACCTATTGACTGTAGGCGTTATTAAAAAGAATTTTTATATATATACACCTAGCTCAGATAAACTGAGGCCAGATATACCGATCATGCACTGCCTTTCGGGCTTACGTGAGAAAGGTACAGAGCATGGCGAGTGTACACACAAGTGTGCACACCTGTCGACCGTAGGTGTTAATAGAAAATATTTACATACATACAAATGTTTTTTTTTTCTTTTTTTTTTCTTTTCAGATTTTTTTTATAGAAAGAGAGAGTTTTTGCAAAATCATCTTAGCACCACTTAACTTAGAAGACAAAAGAAATGTTATATCCTTTACTTTAAATCAACCACTTTTTTAAAACAAAGATTTTCAATTAGGATATATTTCATAATTATCACGTATGAATCTTCCTATATACTAGTTAAACCATTATTATTTGTAATCAAACTTCATTTTTATTTTTGTTAAGAGGAATAAATTTTCAAAAATTTCAATTTAATAAACCAAAACCATATATTTATCTTATAGTGTTTCTTTAAAAATAAATCAAAAATGCTTAAAAAAATTTGTTTTTGGGATTTTTTTTGAGTTTTCGAAAAGAAAAGGCAAAAATAAATCATGAAAAATTAAAAATGAAGATGAGTCTCCCCCCACACTTGATTTTGACTGTGTCCCCACAGTCAACCCAAGTGGAAGGAGAAAAATAAAAATAAAAACATGACCTTTATTTAAATGAAAATTAGCGGTATTTACACGAGATCAGAAAGTATATCGTCAAAAAGTAAATGAAACCGTCTTCCGAAAACCGATTCATTTGCCTTGTCAAGTATACGAGACACAACTTAAGCTCGAAAAACCAAATCGTAAAAGATTTCAAAGTTGAATGTTGATTTGGAAAAACGAATGTCGTTTTATTGAAAATTGAACGAGTTGTTTTGTTTTCAATGATTTTTGGGGTTGATAAAACAATTGATTGAAATTCATATTTATTTTCACCAAATTGAAATTCAAGTTTATCATTGAAAACTTCTTCAAAATTATCATTTTCAAAATCAAAATGGTGATGTAAATCTTCCCCTTCAGAATTCGACAACTCGTTTTCGAAAAGTCCAAAGAAATTGTGTTCATTGAATTCGTCTTCCTTATTTGGATTATCAACAACTTCATCGTATATATTAAGTTCAAAATTCAAAGTTGTTGTATTTAAATTTTTGGAATCGAGAAAAGGAAGGTCGAATATTAAATTTGGTTCCATACCCTCGAAAGAATTGAAATCTAACTCAATTACCGTATTTTCAACAACTTCATTAAGATTGTCGTTTTCAATTTCAAAAGTTGTTATTTGAAAATCGTCAATTGTGGTAAAATATGGATTATTATTTGACTCGTCACACGTTGGGATTTGATTTTGTTTTTCACGTTGTTTCATATATGTTTCAAACAACGAATCCGTGTGATCATCATATATTTCGTTCATTTGCTCAACAAAATCCAATTTATAGTTATTAACATAAGGATTTTCACTTTGAAATTGTTGAGGATAAAAGTTTTCAATTGTAACGTGGTTAAGATTATTCCCATTGCCAAATTCGTTTGAAAAGTTGTTTCCATTTTCATTTTGAGTTTGAAATTCACCTTGGAGTTCAAAATTGAATTGGCATGGGTTATCATCGAAATCGTTTGAATTTTGAATTGAATTCAAATTTTGATTATTATGAAAACTTTGATTTGAATCATTGCCCAAGTATGAATTACACAAATCATTTATCATTTGATTTTGTTGTGTAGAGATTTCAAGTAAAGACGAAATGCTCTTTTCGAGATTCGAGGGTTGGTCATTGTTTTGAAAATTTTGTTGTTCAAAATTCGAATTGTTTAAAGAATAATTGTCGTTAAAATATCCATACGAATTTGGAGTGAAATCGTATGGATTATATTGATTTTCACAACTATTGTAAAATTCAAATGAGTGGGGAAACTCGGACATTTTCAAGAAGGTTTTGTTTTTTTTATAAAGGAAAAATATTTACAAATAAAATTTATTTTTCAAAAGGGAAATTGATTTTTGTTTTGTTTTTTTTTGTTTTTCAAATTTTTTCTTTGTTTTGAAAAGGTTTTATAATTTCTTTTTGGATTTTGGTTTTTCTAAATTTTTTGGATTTTTGATATTTCAAAGGAAAAGGATTTAAAAATTTCAAGGGAAAAGGAATATATAATTTTTTTTTAGTTTTGGATTTTTGAAATTTTTTTTGTTTGTTATTTTTTTTAAATATGCATGAACTAATGCAACTAAATGAATGCAATGGCTAATTACAAATGATTTATCCTAAGTTAACCCAAAATTATATAATTACAAATTGTCTTAAATCAACAAGATAATTCTCGGCCAGGTAACGGGCAGGAGTTATCGGTGCACCACGAATAACCGTAGCAATGCAACCGAAGGTTTAAGTACCTTCAGAGGAACAACCACTATAATATTTATGAATCACCGTAATATTTATAAATGGTTATTACTCTGCCGTAGCCTAGACACCAAGAAATTAAATTGTTTAAAGAAGACAACTTGTCAATATACAATTAAAAGTTATCGATGTCTAATCGTTATTATTAATCAAAATCTAGGATGAAATGCAAAGCAGAAATTAAACGTGTATTAACAATGCAACTACGAATGAAATTTTGGTCTTTTTTTTATGAATTTTTGTTTTATAAAATGCAGGCAAACAACAATGCAAGGCAAATAAAAACAATATATAGAGCAACCAAGCAGTTTTTTTTTGGCAAGCAAAGCGAAGCAGTTATTTTTAGCAAGCAGCTCCTTTCCTTTTCTGCTTTTGCAACCTGAAAATAAAAACAAGATATATATACAGTTTTTTTTATATCGAAAAAGAAACTAAAATAAATGAAAAACAAAACAAATTCAAAACAACCCCTTTTTTTTGGAAGTGACTCTTTGGTTTTTTTTTTGTTTTGGAAAGGAAACTTAAAAGTACTGTTTTACTTAAAAAAAAATCTTTTTTTTTGGGGAGAAACTTAACTAACAAAATTAAAATCCACCGGTCCAAACAAAATAAAGTCCACCGACCCAATTAAAACTTACTCAACCCCGGTCCAACACGAATTCAAACAAACTGAAATTTACAAATTCACAAAAATTGTCTGGTAAGAAAAAATTCACAAACGAACTCACAAATTCATGAACTAATGAATTCACAAACTCACGAACACACAAATTTTCAATTTCACAAATTCAAAGTTGAAGTCAGAACTCCAATCGACGTCGTTCGCTGTTGCGATGGTTTCGGGTGCGTGTAGGCGATTTGGGAATTTATTCGGCTGATGGTTGGAGGAGATCGTGAATTTGGGTTTGACATGGAGTTTGATTTCGAGTCGACTGGGTTAACGATTTGAGGTGGTTGCGGGTTTGGGGAAACTGCAACAATTTGAAGAGGGCGAGAAGTGTGGTTTGGTTTGGGCGTCTAAGTCGAGTTCGTGGTTCGTGATGTTTGAGTTTGGGGATGATTGCGAGTCTGGGGATGGGCTTCAGGCGATTCAAAGCTTGCTTTGGAGTTACGTGCTGTCAGATTCTTGCTTGTAGCATATGACTATGGGAATGTTTGTAGCAGATGACTGATATGATAAGCACGACAGTGGTTGTAGAATAGGGCAGAGGCAGCTGAGATGGGGAAAGGAAGTGTATGCAAGGCTCTGGGTTGTGAAGTTTGATTGATTGTTCTCTGGTTGTTGTGAGGAGCAGTAGTCTTGTGGGTGGTAGTTGTCGACTTGCTGTGGCAAGTTTTGGTGAGTTGAAGCAGTTTATGGTCGTTCAGGCAATGGAATTGAGGTTTGAATGTTCTATTGTGGGTTTGGACAAGTGAGGAAGTATGTTGTAACAGAGGAAGTGGGAAGGTGTTTATTGCAGTTTGGAATTTGAAACACTGTGACGCCGAAGATGGTTCAGAGGTCGAGGCTGTTGCTGATGTATGTAGTAGATTGAAGGGTTGGATGTTTGCGAAGGCTGATGTAGGGGATTGTCTGGTTTAGGCAACCACTGCCGTGCTTATCAGATGATGTAGGGGGTTGGATGATCGAAGAGTGTTTGTATGTAGTTGTTGTATGAAGGGGAAGATGGAAAATGGTCAGGTCGTGAATGCAGATTGGTGAATGGAATTGTAACAGGGATGTATGTCAACAGTTGAAGGTTAGGCAAGTGGGAATGGCAGCATTGGTAGCTAGCAGTTGTTAGATTGAAGGGGAGCAGTGCAGTGACTGGAGTAGAAAGAATGTATGTGTTTGAAGATGGATGGTCAGCAGTAACGCAGTGTATTTTGTGTAGTAGGCTGTTGAAGTTGATGTGGCAGGCGATTGTGATGATGGTTGATCACTGTGCAATGTTGGTGGTGTTTTGTGAGTTGGAGTTTTTGTGGGTTTGAAATGTGTTTGGTTTGGAAGTGATTGAGTATGGAGTTTGTGAATGGTTTGTGGATGTGGTTGGGTTGTTTTGGATTGCAGTGGGTGGATGAGTGGTTAGCAAGTGCAGTGTTTGTAGAATTGGGATAACAGTGGATTTGTAAGAGGATGATGTATGTGGAGTGTGAGGGTGATGGAGCAGTAGCAGCAACTTGATGGTGCAGGAGGAAGGTTGTGATGTTGTTGTGTTGTGGAATGACTGGGGAAGTGGATTCTCTGGTGAGATGGTCTTGGTTTGTAAATGTGGTAATGTGTGGAACTGTGGAAGTTGCAATGTTGGTGAAGGGTAAGTTTGGATAATGAAGTGAGTTTGTGAATAGTAGGGGAATGTGCACAGATGCACAGAGAGGGGGAAGAGAAAAAAAAATAGAACAATGAACTATTTTCCTCCTTTTTTTTACAGTGAACAGTGAGTTGTAATTGAAATGCAAAGAAATTGAAAATGATTTTTTTTTTTGAAATGAGCTAGAAATGCAAATATAAAAAGAAAACAAGCATACAAACACAATGCAAACAAAAATCACTCAAACACAAAACACAAAAGTTCAAATTTTTTTTTGGTATGAAAATGAACACACAAAAATCAAACAAAAATAATTCGAAGAAAAGAAAATCAAAATCAAACAAATCCCCGGCAACGGCGCCAAAAACTTGTTCGTCGACTAAAATTCTATTGGTTTAGAAAATCGTCGAACGAATTTAAATTAAAATTTCCCGCAAGCGCACGGCGTACTATTGAAGTACGTGGCGAGTACGGGTCGATCCACAGGGAATTGATGATTTTAAAATTCTATTCAATCAAATTAACCAAAGTTGTAAATGTGATTAGCTAAAAATGTAGAAAACTAGCAAAAGAAAATTGATAAAAATATGAGAGTGTGAAGGCAATTTAGAGATAATTCCACTCTCTAGATCATATAGTTCAACCAAATATGAAATTATGATCTCTCTTTTTTGGTCATAAGTGAATTTAAATGATGTGTTTATTATAGGTATGGCTCATTTGTGCTATTAATTAGCTCAACATAAGCCATCAAACTATAACACAACCTTTAAACCACTTACTAACTTTCATGAAAATGACAATGAAAATGAAATCTATTTTAAGTATGGCCTATTAACTATTGATTAGAAATATAGACCATCAAATTTTAATTTCAAATCACTTTCTTATGCCATAATCATATTTTGATGAAGAGGCATTTGTGTTAGTGATTGTTTAAGCATAGCTTATTTGATGTCAACAATATAAGCTATCAAATTCAAAGCAAAAACAACAAATTAAACCACTTCAAGCATTGTGATTAAGCACAAAAAGAGAGCTATAATTATCAAAACGTTGAAGCTACATGATTAGAGGCTTCATTACCCCTAAATTGAAGGGATTAGCCTCTCATATTTGTTATCAAAACAACAAATGTAGCTAGCAACATGAAAGCAAAAGAAAATAAAAATGAAAGCTAATGGAAAAGAGAACTACTATTCTACTTGCATGGAAAATAAAAGAAATCTACACTACAACATGAAAGGAAAAGAAGCATGTAAAAGAAAAGAGAGCACTAATTAACATTGCATAAAAAAAATGGAAGTTACATGAAAATAAAAATGGCTAAGTAGCCATGGAAAAGAGAAGAGAGCTTTCTTTTATTTGATCTAAAACTAAACTAAGAGAAACTAAAGGGGGGAGGTTACATGAACATAATGGGTTATTTATACAAGCATGAAACCCTAATCCATAATTTGGGGAATGCCCAAACTACCCCTTAGGAAGTGTGGTGGCCAAGTAACCATTAGCATCCATTAATCATCATTTAAGTGTACATGAAGCCATTAATTCCATAAGCATGTGCATTAGCCTCTAATGTGTACATTAAGGTAGGTGGGTAGGTGGGGTCCTCCATGTTCTTCACTTTGAATTATTTCCATCTTCATTCTTTTATATCTTCTTTGTGCATGAATATTCCTTCATGAAACCACTTGTAATTGAGTTTAAATTCCTACAAAATAATATGGAAATTTCCAATTAAATTTTCTCAAGTTAATTTATGCACCAAAATGACTATTTTGCCCTTGGATGAAGATGAATATGTGACAATTTGGAATTAATATGGATTTTGGTTAAAACAAGTTAAAATACCCAATATGATCATTTATTTAAATTAATTAGAATAAATATGGTGGTAAAAATATGCACATTTACGTGCACATCACTTATGCTACTACAAAAGAACTTGCATATCCTCTCGAAGGGGAGGAAGGAAAAGTACTACCATCATCTAGCGCTGGGCCAATAACATCAGCATACGCATCGAAAAGTAAAGCCAGATCAGGAGCATATCCAACCGAATCAGAAGAGTAAATAAACCTCATATCCCACATAACATCATAGAACTTACTCTTGTTCACCTCACCAATCTCACCTCCCTAGTGAGGGCCAAGCCCTCACCATTAATATGGTAAATAAGACTCCTCGAGTCGTCAACAGAATCACTGATGTAAGCATAACAGGTATTTCTCTCGGGCAAAAACCTCATGTCAGAAGGAAGGTGAACCAAAGCACGCTCATCAGGGTCCCAAACAATAGTATCGGAGGAAGGTGTAACAGACACAGGGTAAACTTCCAAAACTAGATCAATTGCAGGAGGATGAATTTCAGGGGGAGTAACCTGAAGGGTGCCATCAGAAGGAAAGGAAGGAATAACAGGGGCAACTTTTTGAACCCACTTCCTAACAGAGGGCCTAGGAAGCCTTTATTAGTTTGTACTAAATCTAATTTTTTTAAATGAATAACATATTTTCACTAAATTATATTTAGTGGTTATAAATAAAGAAGTTTGGTGGTTTAATTTTAATATAGACAAATCTTAAAATTTTATGTTTGTATATTATGATTTATTTTACTAAATATAAATCTAATGTTACCCCATTTTTTTAGTTTGATTTTTTGTTTTAATGTATGATGTGTTTGCATTCACAATTCAACATGGTAAGTGTTATAAATACGGAAAACTGATCTAGGGCATACATAAGTGAATAGATGTCAAAACTGTGGTGTATTTGCATTCGCTAAACTTGGTAACTAGTATAAACATGGCAGACTAATCTATGGTATACATAAATGAACATGTGTCATTTGTAATAAATAACCATTAAGATCTATGGTTATTATATATGGTATCATATTAAGGGATGATAACTAAAACATGGGAAACATTATACTTGTAATTAATAACACACACCCACTCGTGTGTATGTACAATTATTTCAGCCATTCACACAAATACATACATACATACATACATACATACATGTTTTAAATATAAATAAATAGCGGTTATGTGTATAAATAAATATGTACACATATCAAGTGTTTTTATTTATTTAAAATTGAATTTTTAGATTTACTTTAACTGATTTAAATAT
Source organism: Allium fistulosum (assembly GCA_030737815.1). Taxonomy (NCBI): domain Eukaryota; kingdom Viridiplantae; phylum Streptophyta; class Magnoliopsida; order Asparagales; family Amaryllidaceae; genus Allium; species Allium fistulosum. The sequence goes on from CM060902.1 coordinate 525,234,308, forward strand.
TAAATTTTAAAATAAAATTTCAAACATACATACATATATATTGCTCGAAGAAAATAATCAATTCTTTAAATATATATATATATATATATATATATATAATTTGTTGTTTTTCAAAGACCTTATGAAAAAGAACCTTTTTCAACCAAGAACAAGCAGAATTTTTATAAATAAAAAGCAAAAACAAAATTAAATATTATATATATACATATATGTATATACGCTTATCTAAATTTCAAGTAGTGAATTTTTATATGTTGATATAAATAAATATATATATTTGTTTAAAATTTAATACAAATAAGTGTACTAATATATATATATATATATATATATATATATATATATATTACCGTATGTTAATTTAATTTTAGAATTTTTTTCCAAGATTTAATTGAACAAAAATATATACATGTATTGTAAAAAGGAAATGTGCACTTTTGTTTTGATTATGCCTGTTGTAGACACTTTGGTCGTTAGCAAGTTCCTCTCCAAATTCCAAGTTCTTTGTCCTTGGCTACAAGTTGCAAATCCATCTTCTAGGCTTCACCAATTTTGACAATGGAGGCTAAGGTTTATATTTTTTGTGTACTAATGAATAAGACGAAGTGAATTATTTATAGGCACTCTTGGGCCATAGGATGGAAATTACTTTTCATCTTTCTCTCCAATTTGAAATAATTTACCGTAAATTCATTAGAGCACATGTAGCAAAGAACATTGCCATCTTTTCTCTCATGCATGGTCAACCAACCCTGTAGAGGGTTTATTGACACTGGGCTTAGTTAACTTAACATTTAAATTAATTATTTAATTATTTCATTTAAGCCAACAATTTAATTAAATTAGTATATAAAAAATTTACATCATTTTGCTTAATTCCAAGGTTTCTAATAATTGATTAAATGCCATAAAGATTCAATATGACATTTGTATTAATTTTTATTATTAATTTATAACATTTATAAATTAATTTCAAATTGATTGTGCTAGGAAATTAGATAACCACATGGTTGTGTTGACTACATGGTGTGAACTCGATGCTCGGTGAAAATTTAAACAATTTAAATACCTAAGTCTTCATAGACTTTGCTAAAGTACAGTATCGGGTGTAAGTTCTATGGCTTACTGATCATTTAGGCTAAATCCAATTTCTAATCTATATTAAGCTACACTTTAACAACCCTGGTTGAGATTACCTAAAATTAAATTTAAAATATGATTTAATTAATCGTAACAAAATTTTATTGATAAATTTGGGGAATTTATATTTATAATTGCTCTTATCTCTAAATATGAAAGAGGTTGGGATTTGAAATAAGTAAGGAAATTTATAAAAGGATTTCCAAGTAATAATGGAGTGAATTGAGAATTTATATAAACAACAAATTATGTAATTTAATTCTTATATTAATAATATAAGAACAATCTTGGAGAAAATAAGTAAATAAATTATATGGAAATAATTTTATTATTTGAAATATGATTTTTCCAAGGGTTATTTGCTTATTTATTTTAATACGAGATTTATGACAAATATCTTTCAATTCTAAATTATCATAACAAATGTTGTAAATTTAAATAAATGGTAATATTGTGATTAATTGTTAAAAATGAGATTTTTCAATTAATAGTCTATTTTATTAAAACTATTGCGAATAACTTCTATTTTCAAAAGTTGTATTTAATTTTTATAAGATGTTTCAATATCTATAGAAATGAGAATTTTGGGCATGTTATTTGTTTTGGGAAAATTAAAGGAATCAATGTTTGCTAAATAAAACATTGTTTATGCTTAAATTGGTATTTTAAAAGTGTTAAAATGAAGCAATACAAATTTGCAACACTTTGGTTTTAGGAAAATTAGTAACACTTTTCTATTGGATCCATACCTTAACCCATTTAGCCGAATAAGAGAAATATGAGATGAGAAACATACGTATAAGTTTCTCATTCTCCTTTACATCCAAAATAGAAAAACGAAAAAATTTCCTAAGTCCCAAAAAACCCTAATCTCTAAATTAAAGCTAGAAATCATAGGGCTTTTGATCAATTCAAGTGTATATTGACAAAAGGTAACCTCTTCCATTTATCTATGCATTTATTTGTTGATTTAATTCAGTTTTAGTTTCTGATTTTGATCATTCCTATCCAATCTTTGATCATAGCCTAGGTTAATGTTGAAATAGGAAGACATAAAAGGTTCTAAGCTAATTGCTTCCATTTCGGATTTATTTCGGTGATTTTATCTCACAATTTCTACTCTAAGATAAATGATTTGTAATATCCCGGAAATTTTGACAATATCAATTTAATAATCTGTTTAATAATTAAATTGATATGGATAATCTTTGATAATAAGATTTGAATTTAATTTAATAATCTGATTAAATTAGTATTAATTGGTAATTTTATCTTTTAAAATCTAATAAGATATTTTCTATTTGAATATATACATATTTATTTGTATATATTGTAAATAGAAGCTTTGGGCAAATTGGAAATTTAGATTTAATTTAATTTGAATTTGAATTTAAGTTTTGAAGTTCAAAAGAATAAATATTTAAATTGTTGGATATTATAATATTTGTATAAACTTATATTTATAAAATATAATTAGTTTTTGGTTTCTCTTTAAAAAGATATATATATATATATAGATAAGTGATTAAATAAATAAGAAAAGGGCTTTTTAATTACTTTTAAAATAAATAGAATTATGAATAAATACTTAAAAGACAAGTGTCATTTATCTAAAGCCTTTGTAAAACATGTGTAATTTAAGTAACAATTGTATAGGACAAGTGTCCTTAATTATTTTCATTTTCTTTTATTTTATAAACCAAAATATACATGTATATTAACATTTGCATTTCTTCAATTCATTCTTTCTAATCTTCTCATTTTTCAAAACCAAGAGAAACCAGATTTTCTCTCTAATTCAAATCTGAAACAAATCAGTAAACATTTCCTCAAAACCAAATTCTTCAACCTGTAATTCTTTTTCCAAATCAAAGAATCAGCCTGCAACCTTCATTTTCTCAAATCTGAAATCAACTCAGAAGCAACTGCTGCATTCTTTTCAAAACTGGAAGCCAACTTGCATGTAGATTTAAAGCAATTTAAAGATTCAACAATTCAAGTTTTAAATCAAGAGGCATTCAAGTTAAAGTTCAAAACAGTTTAAAATTTCAAAAGCTTTTCAAAATTAAAGAAACTGCCTCTGTTCATACAAATCAGGTGAGTAAATCTAATTTTAAAAACAGTTTTAAAACCTGTTACTATGTCTTGATATGTTGATAAATGTTACAAAACTGTAACGACCCGACTTTCCAGTCCCGGAAAGTCGAATCCATTTAAGTTAAGAAGAAGAGGTAGAAGAAGAAAAATAGAAAACAACATCAGAATCTAACCATCGCCGCGGAATAAAATATAATATATATTAACAGATCTTTACACAAATCAAAACTATATCAGTTTATAGTTTTTATCATCAGAATACATCATCAGAGTACATCAACATCCATAACATACAACTGAATACACAGCGGAAAAATAATAGCAAGTACGAGAGTACGTATCGTCATCCAGCTCGTCTCCTGAGCTCCATGGCATCATATCCTGAACCTGTTTATCTCGGTCTGACCCGAGCATCATATAAAACAATACCCGAGTCAGTCTGGAATACCAGCGTGAGAAAATCACACTCAATTTGATTATTAAAGTTTCAAAAATCTTTTGAAAACAAAAGCATCTCGTAAGACCACGCCACAAATAAACATGTCGGGTAATTGAAATGAATTATTAGAGGATAATTAATTAATTGACTGTAATTAATTAATGGTTAAGTAAGATGGATTTATAAAATGAAGTAATTAATTTAATTCAATTTAAATTAATTTAAGATGATATAAATCATTACTTATGAATGGGTGTTAGAATTGGATACTTGACATTGATTGATATCTCTGATGAGATATATGCTGTATGATATGGATGTTGGTTGAATTGAAATGATAATATGAGTTATCTGTTGTGATGATAATGTAGATTATCTATTGTGTTATCTATCTGTGTATATAGATAATAATTGAATTGTTTTAACCCTTAAAACAACTTGGCCTTAAAAGATACGCTTTGGATTTCGATGAGACCGGGATCGGGTTTCCGTATACCGGATTTCCAGGTCTGGAGACCCGAATACCACATCGATCCAAATTAACGATAGGTCGTGAATCAAGTGAAGATGAAGATTCAGAGTGCAAGGGTTATTGTCGTTAACTCTGAGGGTGATTCCAAAACGAGTGTGACGAGATAATGCCTTCAGTTTCGTTCGAACCCGGAACGAACTTGTATGGACTGAATGCTTTCAGAACATCGTCAGGTGGACGATGAGCATTCTAAGTGATGTGTTCTTTTCTAAGGTAATCGTGACCTCAAGCCTCACAAACCGGGAATGGCTAAAACAGGGGAGGTGCAGCAAGGTTAGTGGGTAGCACCCAAGTAGGACAAGGTTACCTCTGTCTAGATGTCCCTTTCTATTTTCGACTTAGTGGTGCGGTTGCTGATCCCAACCGTGAGGTATCTTGTGCGGGAATTATCCAGTAAGGGATGTTCCGACCTTGTGTTGCAAGGGATTGGGAGTGATCCTCGGTACGGTGATCTAGGCCACGTACTGTGACGGGCGGTACCCCGGTAGCCCTGCCATTGTATGGAATCCAAAATCCAATAAGTGCCAACGGACTTGATTGTATAACCCACTTTGTGGCTAGTATGCTGGAATTTAATAATGTAACAATTTCAGCTATTTCATATTTATTTGAAAACCCTAGACCCTATTATAATACAATCGAATTTCCTATCAAATGTTTTGGTTAGCGTAAGGTAAAAACTTACCCATGTTTATTTGTGGGGAGTCTTACGTGATACCTTTTGTTTCAAAGGTTTTTAAAGTTAAGCAACTTTAACCCGTTTACTCACACCAGACCCATGTCTGACCCAAGTGTTTATTTTCTGTTTTATTAAACTCTTGGGTACTCAAATTTTTACGAGTAGCCAAGGGATTCAGGTTAGCTTTGACGAATCTATGGAGGAGATATGGAGCAGGAGGCTTCAGCATTCGTAGATATAGTATTCCGCTGTGTTGGTTTCTCTGAGTCTTTTGTTGTGTTGTATCTTGTGTTGTATAATAGACAGAAATTTATAACTGTCTATTTTGTGATGTATAAGTTGTGTACTCTGATTATGTAAAGACTATGTAATAGTTATGTGATATATTATAATTTGTTCCGTTTCCGCTGTGAGATTCTGATGGGTTGTTTCTTTCTTTCTCTTCTTTTCTATTTTCTATCCCTTTCTTTCTTATTAACGATGCGACTTTCTGTGGAGAGAAAGCCTAGGACGTTACATGATTGCTGTTGTTATATGAGTTTGATTGAATCTCTATTGTATACAATCTTAATATATTGATGAACCCTTTGTCTATTTGAATTGGATTCTCTGTTTGTTGAAAACCCTTATGAAATCATGATTTTCATTCAATTATACATGTATATATGCTTGCATTGCTAATTCAGTACTCCGGACCTCTAGAGAACCAACGAAGAAGAAATAAGCGGAATTGAATCGTCGGGGAGCCACCAGAGCTGCCTGGGAATCAACCCAGACGACGCAACTGAAAGACCGGTCTACACGAGCAGTGCACAAGTCGCAGCCTGAGGTTAAACCTTAGGCTTTGATGCAGCAGCGGATAACTGAAAATGAATGTGACGATGAAAGTAGCAATCGATGGAATAGAAGATACCGAATGGCCCAAATCCGTTGATCCAAGATACCGGATTCTAGCTATCCCAAACACGTTGATCGCGCACGATACCGTGTTTAAAGATCTACGATTCTTCGACGTTGATCTAGCGCACTAGATTCCATGAATCGGCTTCAGCAGTCGTTGATTCGAGCGCACTCGAATTCCGAAAGTGGAGATAGGAGATCACACTCAACTACCAATTTCAAAAGAGGCACAAAGCACTCAAACAAATTTTATTCAAAATCAACTAACTATTACAAATGACCCAACCCGCCTATTTATAGGCTTACAACTCACACGTTTCAGTAGTTGACAACACTTAGGTCGTGAACGACCTAACAACATGCGACCTAAAATAGGGCCGCGACTTACGACTTACGACCTAACTCATACGACCTAACAACAACATCATACGAGTTATCAACTTACAACACGCGACATAACAAACAGTATCATCACGACTTAATACAACAGTTACAACATCACAATACAACGACTCAACATATTACAACACATAACGACATAAGAAATACAACATAACGACCTAAAATACAACACACACACGGCAGCAACGACCTAAGCTCCTCCAGCGACTTAAGTCTTGCGACCTATTCTTGAACGACTTAAAAATGGATGGCAGCGACCTAACTTCACAGCAGCATAAGGTCGACGACCTAAAAGAATGCGACTTAAGCTTCCTTGCGACCTAACTTTTACGCGACCTATAAGAAAGTGTGGCATACTGAGCGAGCTAACTCGTTAGGTCGCTCGCGACTTATCATATGTCGCTGGATCTTCTTCGCGCGACCTAACTAGGTCGTAGGTCGCAGATAATGACAGAGATGGTATTATATTAGGTCGCTTACAAGTTATTTCTCCCTTCTCTCTTAGCTCACTAGCTCGTAAGTCGTTAGGTCGCTCACGACCTATAATTTGAGACCTATTGTTGTACCACGCTGCATCATCCTCCCTAGGTTGACAAGAATTCATCCTCGAATTTGCACCTTCCTCTCCTTCGTCAAGCCCAACCCCATGATACGAATCAAGTATTTGACATTGAAAACATCAGAAGTATGAACATTTTCCGGCAATCTCAACTGATATGCATTCTCATTAATCTTCTTCAAGATTTCCACTGGACCAATTTTTCGAGCTTTCAACTTGTTGTAAGTTCCAACAGGAAAACGATCTTTTGTCGACACGGCATAAACCAAGTCACCTTCTCTGAAATTCACACTCCTTCGCTTTTTATCGGCCAGTTGTTTATACTTCTCATTTGATGCAAGCAATCGTTCATAAACAGTTTTGTGACAATCTTTCAACTCATCAACGAAATCTGACGCCCGCTTAATTACTCCTTTCGGTTGTGGTACTACCGTTAAATCCAACGGCCCCTTTGGCAAACTTGAATATACAACTTGAAACGGACTGAAACCTGTACTACGGTTAACAACGTGATTATGTGCAAACTCTGCCTGGCATAATTTCATATCCCAACTCTTCTTATTATCATGTACAAGACATCGCAACAAGTTTCCCAATGATCTATTTACCACTTCCGTTTGTCCATCTGTTTGCGGATGATAGGCGCTACTAAAATTCAGCTTTGTTCCAACCATCTTCCACAAACTTAACCAAAAATGGCTTAGAAATCTAGTATCCCGATCTGAAACGATAGATTCAGGCAGCCCATGTAATCGATACACCTCTTTAAAGAATAACTGAGCAACACAGACGGCATCGGCTATCTTCTTACAAGCAATAAAATGTGCCATTTTGGAAAATCTATCTACCACAACGAATATAGAATCATTTCCCCTTTGAGTTCTAGGCAAACCCAAAACAAAATCCATGCTGATATCAACCCATGGTCTAATAGGCACAGGTAATGGCATATACAATCCTGCATTCGTCGCTGTCCCTTTTGAAACTTGACAAATATGACATCTCTCCACAAACCTCTCAACTTCTTTTCTTATAGTTGGCCAAAAATATGATTGCGAAATCAACTGTAATGTACGGTCTCTCCCCACATGTCCTTCCTCATGCAACTCCTTCACAATCTTCATTCGTAAGCTGCACTCGGGTACACATAATTTGTTTCCCTTGAATAGAAAACCATCCACCAACACAAACTCATCAGTCTTTTCCTCCTTGACTTCATCTACAAACTTTGCAAAGTAAGGATCATCAACCAATAATTCTGGCAACACATCAAACCCTGTCACTTCAACCTTCATTGTAGTCAACAAATGATTTCTTCGACTCAATGCATCTGCCACTCGATTCGTAACTCCCGATTTATGCTTTACCACAAATGTAAATTGTTGTAAGTATGCAATCCACGAAGCATGCCTAGCTGAAATCTTGTCCTGTCCCTGCATATGCTTCAATGCTTCATGATCAGTATATAAAACAAATTCTTTATGAAACAAATAATGTCTCCAATGCTTCACAGCTTGTACGATAGCATAAAATTCCACATCATAAGTATTATATCTCATCTTTGCTCCCGATAACTTCTCACTGAAATAGGCAATAGGACGTCCTTTCTGACTCAACACCCCTCTGATCCCGACTTTAGATGCATCAGTATGTAACTCAAACAACAACTGAAAATCTGGTAATACTAGAATTGGTGTTGTCATCAAAAGTTCTTTGATTCGCTCAAAAGCAAGTCCTGCTTTCTCCGTCCATGAAAATTGCTTCCCCTTCATACAATCAGTAACTGGCGCCATCACGCTACTGAAGTGTGGAATGAATCTTTGGTAGAATGATGCCAAACCGTGAAAACTTCTAACTTCTGTTATCGTACTGGGTTGTGGCCAATTTCTGATTGCTTCGACTTTATTCTGATCCACCTGTATACCTCCTTCTGAAATAACATATCCCAAAAATAAAACACTATGCGTCATGAACACGCATTTCTTCGTTGCAGCATAAAATTGTTCCTGTCGCAGTATCATCAACACTTCTCTTAGATGATGCAAGTATTCTTCTGTGCTTCTATTATATATTAGTATATCATCAAAATACACCATCACAAATTTCCCAATAAAAGGTCTAAAGATCTGATTCATCACTCTCATAAATGTACTCGGTGCATTCGAAAGACCAAATGGCATAACCAGCCATTCGTACAACCCTTCTCTCGTCTTGAATGCTATCTTCCATTCATCCCCTGGTCTGATTCGAATTTGATGATAACCACTCTTCAAATCAATTTTCGAAAAGATAGTAGCCCCACTAAGTTGATCCAATAAGTCATCCAATCTAGGCATAGGAAATCTGTATCTCACTGTAATCTTGTTCAGTGCCCGACTATCAGTACACATCCTCCACGTTCCATCCTTCTTCGGCACTAGCAAGGCTGGTACTGCACACAGACTTAGACTTTCCTGTACACGCCCCTGTTCAAGCAACTCTTCCACTTGCCTCCTCAACTCCTCGTGTTCCTTTGGACTCATTCTGTAATGCGGTCTATGCGGTAGCACAGCTCCTGGAACAAGATCAGTTTGGTGTTGTTTGTCTCTTAATGGCGGTAACTTCGTTGGTAGCTCCTTAGGAAATACATCGTCAAATTCTTCCAGCACTGGTTTCACTTCTTCAGGAATCTCAACCACTTCATTACTCTCACGTCCAATCAACAAGAATACTTCAGGCTCCTCTTCTACTTCCTTAACAAACTCCTTCAATGATAACAAAGTTTTCAGCTCTTCAATCTCCTCCAACTTGCTTTCTTCTTGTTGTCGCTTCTTAGGAATTAAAGTGATTTTAGTACCCTCAAACATGAAACTATAACTGTTAGTACGTCCATCATGTTGCACCGCTCTATCATACTGCCACGGCCTTCCCAGCAACAGATGACATACGTCCATGTCCACAACATTACACCAAATTTCATCTTTGTATTTCTTCCCAATTGAAAAATTAACACAAGCCCTTCGTCCAACTTTCACCTCCCCACCTTTCCTCAACCAAGCTAACTTGTAAGGTTTCGGATGCTTCTCTGTTTTCAATGCTAACTTCTTTACAGCTTCTGTAGAGATGATATTATCACAGCTTCCCGCATCGATGACAAACTTGCAAACCCTTCCCAAGATAGTGCATGTTGATTGAAAGATGTTACTCCTCAACCAGCTAGTTTCCTCCTCCTGTTTTGGTGTCAAACAAGATCTCTTCATCATTAATGAAAACCCTTCATCTCCCGACACATTTTCTTCCTCCTCATCATGTGGTGAATTAGAACATTCAGCTTCTACATCCTCATCTTCCTCTACCTCAGCAATCATCGCTCGCTTCTTTGGCTTTGTACATTCATTGCTCTTGTGACCAAACTCCTGACAATTGAAACATTTGATACCATTATTGATCCTGGTCTTAGCAACTTCATTAACAACCGGTTCTGCAACAGCCTTCGAAACATTCGCATTTCCACTAGCCCCTTTCATTGGATTGTTGGAATTTGTAAACACACCACCACCTCTCCTTCCTTGATTCTCCCAAGCTAGAGCTTTTTGATGTGCTTCAGCGACAGATTTGGGATCAAACATATTCACCATATCTCGAATCTGCATTCTCAACCCTCTAACAAATCTAGCTGTTAACTGCTCTTCCGTCTCCATGATATCATTCCTCGCAATTAACTGATAGAATTCATCCGCATAATCATTCACAGACTTTGTTCCCTGTCTCAGGTTCTGCAATCGTTGATACATAAGAGACTGATAGTTATACGGTAAGAATGTAGCTTTCATCAACTTCTTCATCTTCTCCCATGACTCAATCTTTGACTTTCCCATCCTCTCCCGGTTAGTTTAGTTTGCTGCCACCATGCCATAGCTCTTCCTTTCAAACGAGTAGCAACCAACTTCACTCTTCGATGCTCGGGAACTTCTTTGAAGTCAAAAATTTCCTCCACATTAGACAACCAATCCAAAAATTCTTCAACCACCATTCCACCCTTGAATTCTGGAATTTCAGTTTTCATCCCCGACTCCCATCGTCGATCATCTTCAACATCCCGATATGCATTCCGAACTTGGCCTCGATCTCTAGAATGAACACTACATCTACCACCATCTTCATCAAAAACAGATGTACTTCGATAACGATCTCGACCACCCACATCTCTATGATTTCGCATATCTCTTCTACTTTGTCTTTCATCATCATGGTATGGTTCATGTGCAAACTCACGTGGAGTTCTTCTCTCTTCATCTCTATACTCATGATGTTCTCTTCTTAATGAAACTGAAGATTCTCTTCTTTCTCGATAAGATTGTGGCGACACCCTCCTCGCTTCCGTAACCGATGGCGAAAATCTGTTTCCTCCATGGTTCGAGACTGGCGACCTTCTCCTTTGTCCTTGATTCATATCATTCATCAGTTTATCTAACTTCCCAATGCCTTCATCAAACTTTTCATTGATGCGTTGTTCCATTTGCTCGGCTTCTTCCCTTCTATACAACGCTTCAACATTCTGATGGCGATTAGCTCTTCTTGGCGGCATGATTGACTCTCCAAAAACTTTAACTTTCAGCCTTGATCTAAGAATGATGCACGGCTTCACTAACTCCTCAAACTCTTCAATAAGAATTGGCTCCAAGACTCAGCTTAGCTATGATTGGCTAAGTCTAGCTTTGATACCAAATGATGCAGCAGCGGATAACTGAAAATGAATGTGACGATGAAAGTAGCAATCGATGGAATAGAAGATACCGAATGGCCCAAATCCGTTGATCCAAGATACCGGATTCTAGCTATCCCAAACACGTTGATCACGCACGATACCGTGTTTAAAGATCTACGATTCTTCGATGTTGATCTAGCGCACTAGATTCCATGAATCGGCTTCAGCAGTCGTTGATTCGAGCGCACTCGAATACCGAAAGTGGAGATAGGAGATCACACTCAACTACCAATTTCAAAAGAGGCACAAAGCACTCAAACAAATTTTATTCAAAATCAACTAACTATTACAAATGACCCAACCCGCCTATTTATAGGCTTACAACTCACACGTTTCAGCAGTTGACAACACTTAGGTCATGAACGACCTAACAACATGCGACCTAAAATAGGGCCGCGACTTACGACTTACGACCTAACAACAACATCATACGAGTTATCAACTTACAACACGCGACATAACAAACATTATCATCACGGCTTAATACAACAGTTACAACATCACAATACAACGACTCAACATATTACAACACATAACGACATAAGAAATACAACATAACGACCTAAAATACAACACACACACGGCAGCAGCGACCTAAGCTCCTCCAACGACTTAAGTCTTGCGACCTATTCTTGAGCGACTTAAAAATGGATGGCAGCGACCTAACTTCACAGCAGCATAAGGTCGACGACCTAAAAGAATGCGACTTAAGCTTCCTTGCGACCTAACTTTTACGCGACCTATAAGAAAGTGCGGCATACTGAGCGAGCTAACTCGTTAGGTCGCTCGTGACTTATCATAGGTCGCTGGATCTTCTTCGTGCGACCTAACTAGGTCGTAGGTCGCAGATAATGACAGAGATGGTATTATATTAGGTCGCTTACGAGTTATTTCTCCCTTCTCTCTTAGCTCGCTAGCTCGTAAGTCATTAGGTCGCTCGCGACCTATAATTTGCGACCTATTGTTGTACCACGCTGCATCAGGCTGTGTTGCTTTGGTCCCCAATCACTCTCGTTTGTCGCCAGTTTGTCCGGTTGATCTCTTTATGTTGTTTGCTCAATTTTTATGTTGCATTTCATGTCAATTTCATTACCGTTTTCTGCTTTTGATTTGTGAATTGATGAACTCATTTTGATTTTTTAGACCATAGAATTGTTCTATGGATCTTGAGGAGAGACACACTTTTGATGCAAGTTTTCATATCAAATTTATAAAAAAGGCTGATTTCTAAATCAAACCATTTTATGAAAATCTTTTTTAGTACAAATCTAATTTCTATATAAATTATTTTAGAAATATATATATAGTGTTATTCTTTTTGAAAATGGTTTTAAAATATGATTTGGAGCAATGATTGGAAAAGTATACTTATATATATATATATATTTCCGCTATAAATCAATGTTTTACCAAAAATGATTTTTACATGAAGGATTTTATAAAAATTGCACGACATCGATCGAATAAGGAATTGATTTAAATGGATTAAGAGTGGTATGAAATGCTCGCGTTTATTTTTTCGATTAATTCCCGAACTTGCTCGATTGAGCCATTTATACACATAAGTGGAGTTTACTAACCTATAGTAAATGTTTAAATAAACCCGTGTGGTATAGGACACGGTAGTTATTTGTTCGGTTACTATTTGGAGGTATGTGACACTTATTGACGAGTTTATGACTTACCTTTGGAGTTTATAGGATTTGTTCCTATCTTTGAGTTTATAGGTCTCATACCTATCTTGATGTTTATAGGACTTGTTCCTATCTTGATGTTTATAGATCCCATACCTATCTTGATGCTTATAGGTCTCGTACCTATTTCTGAGATTATAGGACTTGTTCTTATCTTGATGTTTATAGGTGTTGAAATTAATGGAAGTTTGAACAAAAAGTTTGAGAGCCAAAAAGCTTAATCCTCTTTTCATTACATGATTCGTTTATATGCATGAATACAGAGATAGATTGGGCCGAAGCTTTATTGGGCCAAGATACAAACTAGAATGTAAAATATGAAAATGGCTAAGTATCTAATGAACAAACACTATATCAGTAACATGAACATGTATACTACTCGAGTCTTGAAACATTAGAGCTGATAACACTCCCCCTCAAGTTAAGCATATATATTAATCATGCTTAACTTGCTGCATAGGTAATCCACTCTTGCACCATTCAAAGCTTTAGTGAACAAGTCTGCCAATTGATCGCCAGTTCTAACAAATCCAGGAATCACCAACCCTTGCTGAATCTTCTCTCGAATGAAGTGGCAATCCACTTCAATATGCTTTGTCCTCTCGTGAAACACTGGATTGGAAGCAATGTGAATCGCTGCTTGATTATCACACCAGAGGTTCACTGGTAACTCCACCTTTAAGCCTATTTCAGTCATAAAATGATTCACCCACATCAACTCACAAGTAGCATTTGCCATACCTCTATATTCAGATTCTGCACTTGACCATGACACCACATTTTGTTTTTTACTCTTCCATGAAATTAAGTTACCTCCAACAAACACACAAAAACCAGAAGTTGATTTTCTATCTACTTTGGACCCAGCCCAGTCTACATCAGAAAACACTTCAATGTTGCTGTGTCCATGATCAGCATACACAATGCCTCTTCCCACTGTTCCTTTCAAGTAACACAAAATTTGTGTCAATGCATTCCAGTGATGAACTGTGGGCATGTTCATGAATTGACTGATTACACTTACTGGAAATGCAAGATCAGGTCGAGTTACAGTCAAGTAATTCAATTTCCCAACTAATCTTCTATATTTTTCTGGATCACTAAATAACTCACCATCATTTGTTAGGTTCACACTAGTATTCATAGGAGTAGAACAAGGTTTGGCACCCAATTTTCCAGTTTCAGTCAGGAGATCAATTATATACTTTCTTTGTGATAAGAATATTTGTCCATTCTCTCTTAACACTTCAATACCCAAAAAGTATTTCAATTCTCCAAGATCTTTAGTGTGAAACTGTTTCTGAATGAAAGCCTTGAGTTCTGAAATTCCTTTCTGGTCACTCCCAGTGATTACAATGTCATCAACATACACCACTAGTAGTATAATTCCTTCCTTTGAGTTTTTGTAAAAAACAGAATGATCCAAATTACTCTTAGTTATGCCAAACTTTTGAATTACTTGACTAAACTTACCAAACCATGCCCTTGGACTTTGTTTTAAACCATACAAGCTTTTCCTCAATCTACAAACCTTCCCAGTCTCCCCCTGAGCAACAAACCCAGGTGGTTGCTCCATGTATACTTCTTCAGTCAAGTCCCCATGGAGAAACGCATTTTTGATGTCAAGTTGGTGTAGCATCCAGTTGTGCCTTGCAGCCAAAGAGATAAACAACCTAATGGAAGTCATTTTAGCAACCGGAGAGAATGTCTCTGAATAATCTGTTCCATAAATTTGTGCATACCCTTTAGCAACTAATCGAGCTTTTAATCTGGCTACAGACCCATCTGGATTTACTTTGACTGAGAAAACCCACTTACATCCTATCACCTTCCTATTTGATGGTAATGAAACTAAATTCCAAGTCTTGTTATCATCTAAAGCTTTAATTTCCTCCAGCATTGCATTTTTCCACTCTGGTTTGGATAGTGCTTCTCCAACAGTTTTTGGAATGATAACAGTATCAAGAGTAGATATAAATGTATAACTTGTTGGATTTAATCTATCATATGAAACAAAAGAAGATATAGGGTATGTGCATTGTCGTTTACCTTTCCTTAAAGCAATTGGTAAATCAAGGGTATGGTCAGGTGGTACAACTTCCTCCTCATCAGATTCATGTGAAGGTGTCTCTAATTCCTGACTTGATTCTTCATTAGTGTTGTGTCCACTTTCTTGAGATGAAGTGACTGGATAGACTAACCAGTTGTCATTATCACTTTCTTCTTGTACATATTGCCTTGTATCAGTCACTTGGAAAAATGGGGTGTCCTCTTCAAATGTAACATCAATTGATACTAAATACTTGTTCAGACTAGGACAAAAAGACTTGTAACCTTTCTGAAATCTCGAGTACCCCACAAATATACATTTTAATGACTTTGGATCAAGTTTAGTTAAGTGTGGGTTTACATCTCTGACATAACATGTACATCCAAATACTCTTGGCTTCACTGGGTATAGTTGCTTATCAGGACATAAGACCTTGAAAGGGATATCATAGTTCAATACAGTTGAGGGCATTCGATTGATCAAGTGACATGCTGTGGTTACTGCATCTGCCCAAAATACCTTAGGTACATTCATGTGAAATAGAAGTGCACGAGTAGTCTCAATTAGATGCCTATTCTTTCTCTCAGCAACTCCATTTTGAGATGGTGTATCAACACATGAGGTCTCATGAAGAATTCCATGTTTAGCCATATAATCACTAAACATAATAGATGTAAATTCCTTGGCATTATCACTCCTTAGAGTTTTAAGTGACACATTAAACTGATTTTTTCACTTCAGCACAAAATGTACAGAAAATAGAAAATAATTCTGATCTATTTTTCATGAGGTATAACCAAGTTATTCGAGTATGATCATCAACAAAAGTAACAAAATATTTATATCCTTTCTTTGAAACAACTGAACAGGGACCCCATACATCAGAATGTACTAGATCAAGAACAGACTTTGCTCTTTTATTCAATCTAGGGTATAAACTAACACGATGGTGTTTTGCAAAATGACATGATTCACAATTTATTGTAGATAAAGAACTAAACTGAGGACAAATTTTCTTGAGCAAGGTTAATGAAGGATGACCTAACTGACTGTGTGTCTTAAGTGCAGATACCATACTTGAGCAAGCCAGATTCTTGGATGTTTCAACATTGAGTGTGTATAGACCTCCAGATTCCTGTCCCCTACCAATAATCTGCCTCGTCATAAGATCCTGAAACTCACAGTGATCGGGAAAGAAAGATACACAGCAATTAAGATTGCGAGTAATCTGACTTATTGACAATAAATTGTATGATAAACTGGGTAAATATAGTACTGAGTTTAAGGGAAGTTGAGTATGTAAGTTAACTTTTCCAGTTCCATGCACATAGGTCTTCGAACCATCAGCTAGTATAACAGGATGACTTGATTTGTTACTTTGAAAATTAGATAGTAAATCAGGATTACCTGTCATATGATCGGTAGCTCCAGAATCTATTATCCACTTGGTTGTTGGTTCATCAACACTGGCAACAGCAGCAGTAACAATTCTAGAAGAGGATGTTTGACTTGGTGGATTTTTCTCAAGTGACTCCTGATACTTTGTATATTTTTCAAACTCATCTGCAGTCATCAACACTGTCTTGTTTGCATTAGTGGTATTATTTGCCAAAGAATTTTTGTACTGCAATTTTCTACATTCAAATTTAGTGTGTCCAGGTTTCTTGCAATAAGTACAAAATTTATTCTGAATTGCTGGCCTGATTGATGGAGAGAACTGATTTGGAGCACCTGTCTTTGATGTTTGATTCCATGGTTGTCTATTATCAGTCTGATTTCCAGATTTCCAAGGTATAAAATCCTTGTTATTGGTTATTAGGGCACTCTCAACCGGAGTATTAGATGTTGAACCAACTCCAGTACGAAGGATTCGACTAAAAACTTCTTGTAATGATGACAAATCTGATCCAGAAAGAATTTGTGACTTAGCTGATTCAAACCCAGAAGGTAAGCCTGCCAAGAAACTCATTATCGCCATTTGCTCTCTCTGTTGCTGTTGAACTTTAACATCTGGACTAATTGGAAGCAACAAATTAAACTCCTCATAAGTTTTCTTAAAAGTCATGAAATAGTTCATCAGCGTCTGATCTCGCATCTCTGATCTATAAAATGATCTGCATACATCATACATTCTTGTTAGATTCCCTTTTCCAGAGTATAAAAATTCCAAATACTCCATCAACTCCTTCACAAACTCGCAGTGGTCAACAAGACCAATAACTTCACTGTCAATTGAATTCCTGATCTGGAGAAACAAGCGAGCATCATCTCTCAACCACGCTAACTCTTTCTCATTAGCTGAATCAACTTTAGGTGGACTTTCTGTTAGATGATTACCTTTATCCATAGATCGGAGATAAAGTCGAATTGTTTTGCTCCAATTCAGATAATTCAGATTATTTAGTTTGTGATCTGTGATTTTAGGCATCATCTGAATCTGATCAATTGTAGCTTTGCTTTCGCCCATCTTCGGTGAATAGGATTCCAGATACGAGGAGATTTCAGGATCGATGATTTTTACGCTCTGATACCATGTTGAAATTAATGGAAGTTTGAACAAAAAGTTTGAGAGCCAAAAAGCTTAATCCTCTTTTCATTACATGATTCGTTTATATGCATGAATACAGAGATAGATTGGGCCGAAGCCTTATTGGGCCAAGATACAAACTAGAATGTAAAATATGAAAATGGCTAAGTATCTAATGAACAAACACTATATCAGTAACATGAACATGTATACTACTCGAGTCTTGAAACATTAGAGCTGATAACAATAGGTCTCATACCTATCTTGATGTTTATAGACCTATACGTCTATCTTGGAGTTACATGCATGTAGGTGAATTTATTTCACCAATCTTGGAGTTTGGTGCCTTCCCCATTTTTTGTGAGATTTCTGGATTTCTATTTGCGAGATTTCTGGATTTAATGTTGTTTGAATTATCACCAAATTATTTTGGGGATTTTTTCTTTTAATAAGCTATCTTGAGTTTTAGTATTTGGTGATTTGAAGTTATTGATGCATGTTTGATATTTGTCATTATATGACTATACTTGAGATCTAGTTCACTTTATCTATCATTTGTTTTTTCTAACTCATTTATCTTAGTCTAGACCGACCCTTTTATTAATTTTATAATACTCGGGACAGACCGAGATGTTTCAGGTCCTTCACTTTGATGCTTTATAGTGGATGTCCTATCTATTGGCTAGTAGTTACTTTTGTCATCTATGTATATATACATTGATGTTATAATGTATCTTATGTCTGGCTATACTCTTTTTTTATACATATTCGTATATTTAGGATGTATCACTATTGTATTATGTAGTCTACATCATGTATTTATCTACGTCTGTTCATACTTGTATCTATTTGTATCCCGCCATGTCTGATCTGTGATTCTGTGATTTGTATTTATCATATATTGCTCTAGATTATTATTATTATAGCCACCATAGTTTTGTTTTAAGCTTGGATTGCATACATTGATTCCACTTGAGATAGAAAAAAAGTATAGCATATTAATTGACCTATCAATATTCGCTTAAAGAAAATTCATGGATGGTCTCTTTAAACCTACCCTATTCACTGCATGCACTAGTAGACAATATTACTTAGTAATACCCTTTGTTAGTGTGGGTTTCGGGATGGAACATCATATACACCTTAGGACGATATTTTGTGCATGTATTCTTTTCGTCATCACCGTATCATTTAGGTATCTAGAGATTGGTCAATCGTTAAAATCTATAATAATATTCGAAGTCAATTGCATAGACTACATTAAAATCCTTGATTCAATCTGATAACATTTATCGATCAACCAATTTAACTTTGACCAGAGATTTTGACTCTAATTTGATTACCAATCACAGTGATGCTAACATTCTAGAAAGAAGGAGATGCCTCCCTTGGGAAATGTTTGCCTTCAAGTAGTTCAACACATACCAACTATGGTCGTAACACGATCGTTATGCATGTGATTGACCATAATTAAAGTACAGTTAGTTACATAAGATCCACAACACCCTCAATTTCGAAGACTACTACGCATTGTTACATGAGATTCTCTATTTTGACTTGGTAATATTTAACCTGTAGAAGACTCTTGGTGAATTTTTCTGTGATTGACCCAAACAACTACATGTACGTAACCCCTGGTGCCCCCAACAATTATGAGTAATTCACTGTACGAAGAGCGTTACATACGCTAGTCTCAACGGAATATTGATATCCCATTCTCAATACGTCTTGACTAAGAATATTTAAGGACAAGTATTTATTTTATTCAATTCAACACTCATGGTTACGAACACATTCACAACTGCAACCAATTAAATATTTTTTCTAAGGATTTTCTACTTATATATATTTAGTGTATTTAAACATTAGTTATATCTAAATATAACGGCATATACAATTGAAAATAAAATAAAAGGCTTACTTTATTCTGAACAAGATTAGTTATAGGAGTTAAGTTATATAATCAAATCACATAATTTCCCCTAGGGCATACCCTTAACTGCATTAAGAGCTCTTGGATTAGGTTCATTAGCAGCAAGGCAAAAGAAGAAATAAAAAAAACTTAATCTAATTTTGTGCTTACATGAAAATTTTATTTAAACTAAATTTTATGTAGTAGATATTAGCAAAAATGAGTTTGTTATTCAAATTTAACTATGTCTTATTATATTACTAAAATTTCAACACACACATACACACACACATACACACACACACACACACACACACACACATATATATATATATATATATCTGTGTGCGTGCGTGCGTGTGTTATGATTTATACACACACACACATTGTAAATCTAGTATATGTTGATTATAGTTTAATTGATAGCTATTCATATTCTTAATGTGAACATTATAAATCTTATGAGCTACCCTAGGGCATTTATATGAATATGGATGTGTAATATATGTGTATAACCATTGTGATATATGGTTAAAGGAGGAAAATAATATCGAGAATATTTCCTCAATATATTTAAATAGTTTCATGAAGATATATATATATATGTATATATATATGTATGTATGTATGTATTTATATGCATATATATATATATATATACTTATATATATATAAGAATTTATTTTCCACCATTAATGCATTTAAATTCTTTTTTATCTCGACGACGTTTAAAATTATTTTGTTCTATTTCGGCAATGATATAAAAAATATTTTTTTAATACTACTATTTTGAGCATTGAATATATATATATATATATTAAAAATAAATTTATTGCACCAAAAATTGACACAGCACCCCTAAGTTAATTAGATCTAAATGTAGCAGTAAGAAAAAGATATAAACAAGAACAAACACACAATTTTTATAGTGGTTTGGCAAATACTCCGGTCTATATCCACTTGATCCTTGTTATCGATAGTTTTCTCACTGGAATACAATAATTACAATTAATATCCAAGCTATCCACTTGTAAATCTTGGTGTTATATGAGTTTTATGAGTTAGGGGAGGAAGACGATAGAGCTCTAGATCCAAAGTGCCAATCCCCTTTCTGGTTGAAGTCCCTCACCTATTTATAGATAATCCCAAGCACAAATCTTGCTATCCAGGCTTGAATACGTCTCAAACTTCAGATCTGAAAATCCATTATGAAGAACGAGTCGTTATGCATGTTTCCCAAGACAACCAATCATGTCAGTGCCAACATGAATTATGTTAGTACCGACATGAATTTTGGTTTTAAACTTCATTATTTCTTCATAGCTTAAGTCCTAAACCTTCAAAGTGACTAACTCAAAATCTCAAATCATGTCTGTACCGACATGATTCATGTCGGTACCGACATGATTCATGTCGGTACCGACATGATTTTGTTGTCCAAACTTAGTCAAATTTTGTATACTCCTTTGACCATTCTTGATGGTTCCTAAATCATGTTGGTGAAAATCATGTTGGCACCAACCTGTTTTTCATTTCTAAAACTTGGCCAATTCTTTAATGTCTTCAACCTTGACATCTTCCAATCACTTTGACTCATTCCTTCATCAGTTTGTAGTCCAGTTCATCTGTTTGAGTCTATGTTGAGACTATGGAAAATTTTCCTATAACATTTTCTCCTTAAAGTACATGCTATGAATATATGGCATGGTTTGCAAAAAAATGAATTTTGAGACTGGCAAATTGTCATCATTTGCGCTCTGTGGCTATCTACTGGACCAATCGTGGAAAATCATCCGATTACTTCGGATTTACTTGCAAAACAAAGGTCGCTCTTAACCATCAGAGATAAAGACTTAAATACTTACTTAAGTGTTAGTCATAAATCATAATCATCTTATGTTTCCTTAGGATTATCTTATCATATGTAATAAATCAAAATCATCATGTTCTCCTAGGAGTTAGCTGTCTTGGATTAATTATATATCGGGTAATCATTATCAAATCATCTCAAGGCATTCTAATCCTAAGGCTCAAGTTTTGATATCTTCAGATCACATTATCAATAATCTAGATTGAGCCCAATCCAGTCGCTCTCCAATGTAGGGACCTAGTATCTAGGCACGTCCATCCGCTCAGTCTCTGGTAAGGTGACTTGCTATCCTGTATAAGTCCATCCACTCACTCCCCGACAAGGGAACTTTCACTTCATGGTTCAACGCCCCATCTCTCTGGTAGGGAAACCAAGTCCTATTAGTTTATATATCAGATTTAAGGGATGGCTATGTTCTGATAGCATCCATTAGCAATATCAGTATCAATTATCATGTTCGAATGATTTCTAAATTCAAATATCCATCACTCGATTATTCATAAAGTTTAAATCAAACACATTAAGTAAAAATAAAAAACAATCTAATCTAGTCAACGATTACCCTCAGACCTTAACCTAGAGCATTCCTTGGGACCGATCGAGATCTTATACATATAGAAATAGCTCGATGGTAATCTTTCATGGTTTATTTAAAGCAAAATCAAAGTTCAGAAATTAAACTTGATTCCAATCCATCCTGGTTATGGGATAATCATTCTCAACCCAGATCTACAGCCGCAATGGGGTACATCTTCCACAGATGGTGGTCGCTCCTAATATACCACCACGGTTTGATTCCTTACATATTGTTGAAGTTGGTTACTCCAAATCTATTCCTTAATCAAGCCGAGCAGATGACTGCACTCATTGGTCCCTTGCCCACCAGCTCATGGAATAGGCAATACTTTCTAGACTCTCTTTCCTAATCCGTGGGTTTTCTCTTTATGGGTTTTCGCTAGGGAATCGACTCCTTGGTATCAAAGAAGTTCCTCTTTAGGGTCATTATTAATCTAGTGTAAGTGGAAAACTTTGGTTCCCTCTTTGTTCACTTCTATCCTTCGAAGCCATCATCAGTTTTTTGTTTCCTCTTATCCTTCTCATATCCCACCTTAGATGGTCCTCCATCCTCCATATCGCTAACTTTAGCATCGACATTTTCTTCGGAAACTTCCCGACTTATCAGCTTGGTAGTAGAAATTTGCAAGGTTCACCAGAGGATCTCTCTCCAAAGCAATTATGAAATCAGTTTTACTGCCAATTCCAAAAACCACCGCCATCAGAATTATCGATGGGTCTGGCTTCTGCACTATAGCAGCTCCTACGTTGAATCTCATTAGATAACTCTATAGGGTCTCACTGGCCCTTTGTTTCATAGTCGAAAGCATCATCACATTCTTCAGTCATACTATATGGACTCTGAACTGTTTCAAACCTATCCACTAATTCAATCCACGTGCTGATGGACCCGTTTTTCGACCGTCAAAACCATATCACTGCTAAATCTGTCAAGTATAATGGGAAACACCATCCCACCACTTCCTACGAAGCACCCAAAACTCCTATATGATGGATATATTTCATTAAATGAATAAGGCCAGTTCTTCCATTATACATCTCCAGCATCGGTAGCTTGAAATCGGGTGGATTCCTTACGTATTAGATGTTTATGTTTGGGTAAATGGGTTTTTATTTACATCCTCCAAACTTTAATCTAGTGGTCCACCTCTCAAAACCTTTCTTATCATATCGATAATCATATCGCTATCATTCAACAAAAATCCCTAGGGCTCCACGTACCCTTGTCTCATATTTTCATCATGCCCCTCGCTCCTACGGGGTGTTTTTGGTCCTAATGCCTATGGTTTCACGTTTGCATTCTCGTCTCAATTCCTAGGCTCAAGGCAATCCTTTGATAGTGCTCCATCATACCCAAGTTTCAAATCAACCGTGCCCGCTTGACCAAACATATCGGTACCGACATGATTCAACTCGATACCGACATGATGGTGCGGTGGGAGAATGGTTCCAATTTGTTCTTTTCGTTAATCCATATATCTCTAAGATATCTAGAGTTTGGTCAATGGTAAAAAAATCCTGTAATATCCATGGTTAATTACATAACACCACTTTAAAGTTCGTGGTTCAATCTGATAACATTTATCAATTAATCATTTTACTCTAGCCAAAGATTTTGACTTTAAATTGAATACCATTTATGGTGATACCAACCTTCTACAATGAAGAAGAAGGATCCGTTTTTAGTACTATTTCACTTCAAGTAGTTGAATGTATACTTAACTATGTTCATAACATGATCATGATGTTATGTGATTAATCATACTCAAAGTACAACCTAGCTACTTAAGATCAATAACACTCTCAAGTCCGAAGACCACTGCATATCGTTACATGAGATCTTCTATTTTGAATTAGTTGTATTAACCTATATAAAACTCTCGTTGAATTCTTATGATTGTTCCAAAAAACAATAAGTATGTAATCTGTTTGTGTCCCTAATAATAATGAGCAATTCATCGTCCATCGTATAAATAGCATTATATACACCAGTCTCAATGGATGTATTGATATCATTTTCTTGATACATTTTGACTCAGAACAATTTAAGGATAAGTATTTGTGTGCTTGATTCAAAACTCATGGTTACGAAAATATTCGCAACTGCAATCAATAAAATACATTTCCTAAGAGTTTTTTACTTATATTTAATATATTCGTATCATTATTTATATCACAATATAACAATACATATAATAGAAAACAAAACACAAAGCATACTTTATTTTGAATAAGATTCTTATACAAGAGCTAAGTTATATAATAAGTTACATAATGACTTCTTGGCACTCCCTTAACTCTATAAATCTCCCACTTGCATTTGAGGCCAATTATAGAGCCTCATGCCCGTACCTTTAATCGATCTACTTAAATTAGACCAAGGAAGGGCTTTAGTAAATGGATCTGCAAAGTTATCTTATTATAGACTCTTTTAATTACTATCTCCCCATCATTGATAAACCATCTTATCATGTGGAACTTGTGGATATGTGTCCCAACTTCTTGTGAGCTCATGCTTCCTTTGAAATTCGTATTGACTCATTATTATCGCAACACATCTGCATCATACCTTCAATGCTTGGGAGTACTCCAAGCTCTTTAATTAATTTGCACAACTACACCGCTTCTTTTGTGACATCAGTTAAGAAGGCTCCATGATTGAATTAACCACTCTCTTGTTTGGAACTTTTCAACTACTAGCCCCTCCATCGAGGGTAAATACAAATCCCAAGGCTAATATGCTATTATTGACATCATTTTAAAAACTCAAGTCAAAGTACCCCGTCATAAGAATTCATTATTTATATATTAGAAACTAATTATTAGTATCTCTCAAATACTTTAGGATGACCTTAAACGTTGTCTAATGATTTTCTCTCAGATTTGATTGATATCAGCTAACTGCACAAAGTGTGAAAGTAACACTGGGCCTATTATATAAGATAGCGTACATAATGAATCGTATTGTCGAAGAGTAGGGAATCCTAATCATACACTTTCTCTCCACATTCATAGATGAGAGTCTTTGTTAGAAAGAATAATTCATTACGCACTGCAACATTTCCACGCTTGGATTTTCCATACTAAATCTACTTAGTACAACATCAAGTGCAATGATTGGGACAATCCCAGTAAACTTCTAAATCTATCTCTATAGATCTTTATATCTAGTATAAAGGTGCCCCTTCCAAGTCTTTCATCAATAATTTATTAGACAAACAAGCTTTTATTGATTGTAACAATTGTACATCTTTACCAAATAGTAGTGAATTGTCGACATAGAAAACTAAAAATGTAACAGCAAAATTTTGTTCTTCCCTATATATGCATGATTTTCTTATGTTTTTATGGAAACTAAACTATTTGATTACCTTTTTAGAATGTTTATTCCAACTTCTCAATGGTTGCTTAAGGCCATAAATTGATCTTAAGAGCCTATATGCCTTATCGTCACTCTCACTGTCTTCAAAACCCTCTGCTCATGACATATAAATAATCACATTTAAATCACCATTTAGAAATGCTATTTAACATCCATATGTCATGTTTAATAGTCATAATAAGTAGAAATTGCAAATAGAATCCAAATTGATCTAAGCATGGAGATTAGAAAACACGTTTCGTCATAATCAACGCCTTGAATTTGACGGAAGCGTTTCACCACCAACCTTGATTTATATGTCTCTACATTTCCATGTGCACTGATTTTTTTAAAGATCCATTTGCAACCGATGAATTTTACTCCTTCAAGTACACTTTCTAATGCCCAAACTTTGTTTTTGTATATGGAATCCATTTCGGATTTCATTGCATCAAGCCATAAGGCAAAGTCTTTACTCATCAAGGCTGGTCGGTATGTGAGGGGATCATCGTCATGGATGATGTAATCCTCTTTCTTACTATCCATGAGAAATCCATAGTATCTCCCTAGTACACGAGATTCCCTACTAAAGCTTTTAATTAGTTGTGTGTTTACGGGTGTTGAATTACTATTTAAGTTTTCAGTTTCTATGGGATTTTCTTGGATCTTATCTAATTCTATCTTACTACCACTAATTTCTTATGATAGAAATTCCTTTTCTAGAAAGATGACATGTCTCGAAACAAACACCTTTTGTTCCTCAATGTAATATAATATGTATTCATGAGACTTTCTAGGATACCCTATAAAATTGCATAAAACTTATCTTGCCTCTAAGGTTTACTTCTTATCATAATTTGGGCAACCCTGTACCTTGAGATAATTACGGTGGGATTTCTCATCGGCCCATAATTTGTATAGGGTCTTAAGCACAGATTTAGATGGTTTCGATTACAATATATTTGTCATGGTTTTAAGCTTGTATCCCTAAAATTAAATAGGAAACTCGATATCGCTCATCATGATCGAACTATCTCCGATATAGTTTGATTTCTCCTTTCCAAAAGACCATTATGCTGGGGAGTATAAGGAGAAGGTACTGGGAGAATCCATATAATGCTTCGATTTGGTGATTATTAGAGGAATACCGTTCGATAGCTCGGATCAAAGGGCATGAAAGAAGCAATCCCTCATATATGTTAATTTGGGTCAACATAGTTACATTATAATACCTTAGGACATCTAAAATTTCACACATCTTGTCTTGAAATAAAGAAACACATACGAGTTGCCCAGACCAAATAATAAAGTGTTAGCGACACATGGAAGAATAAACCGAATTTAATAGAAATCGGAGTGAATAAAAATAGATAACAAATGATATATATACACCATAATTGGTGTCTGATACAGTTTCTCATACATTTTCATCTCATATTGAATATAAAGCTACACACATAGTGCATCATTATCATCCAATACAACTAAGTCTCTATACAAGAAAAATGAATATCCACCTTCGCCATCAGCTCCATCTCCATTTGTAGTCCACAAAGCACATACTATTATACATCAAACCCATAAAACAACCATAGTCTGATCTGAGGTTGTTAAATACATAGAAAACCCCGAGTAAGGCTATAAATCTTATTATAAGTATAATAAAATCATAAGTAACAAATGTGCAATATCGTGTTTAAAGGTAACATTTTCGAACACACAGATGCCAATGATGCCATACTAAATCCCACCTATAATTCAATTTCACAATTCAGTGATAATACACATGTCACTACTCTATTCATCATGATTTACAGATGCGACTCTAATCAACTGGAATATTGAATCACATCTATTCAGTTAAAGCACTTTGTGATTCCATAGCGTTGGAGGTGCAAAAAGTTATAGCGGGGATATAGAAAAAAATAGTGAAGATGCAAAAAGCTTCATTAGATATAAAACCAAATATTTAAAGTTAATTTATTCTCATTCTCATATCATTTGTGTAGGAAAAAAATATTGTTTAATCTTATATAACAAAATCAAAGAATATGATATTCTATGCAGTCCACATTTTGTGACTACAATGGATTTCTAACATATATTGAGCACCCATGCCTTAAAATTAGATCTTTACCCTAATTTTGTTGATTTGGTTAATAAGGGAATTAGTCAAATCAAATTTTTTATATTAATGTTGCTAAAACGGGTGCTAAAAAGTCTTGATTTAGCAGGTATATCGGAAAATAGCGGGGCTTAAAGTGGATCTACTTTTTAATAGCACTATATTGAAAAAACATGGTGGTTGAAGAGCGCTGGGTTATAGTGGAGATTTTACGGGGCTTTAGCGTGGCTTTAACTGCATGGCATCATATTCCCAACATAAGTTGCATTCATTATATTAATCTGATTCATTGTTTGCCATAATACTGCCTTTTTCATTCATGTATCTGAGTAGTTCCTCAAATTTATCATTTAAATCAAATCGATTATTTTTACTAGGTTGGCTACAAGAGTCCTTTTTAATACTCTTTACTGTAAGTTTAGCGGGAACACATATTGGTAATCCTATCCGGATTCATCTCTACTAGACTAATTGCCTCGACAAGCCCGTGCGGACTTTTTCACCCGTTGCTTACAACCAGTTGTGATTGCAATTCACAGTTGCTTAATTGCATTGCTTCTCTGGCTTTTGAAGAAGTGTACTTTTTATTGTGTTGTAGACACCGGTCCAATTCCATCTTGAGGTGCTAGCTCTCATTGTACTATTCCTCCAATTATTCATTAATTATCGTGCAATTGATCATTGGACTCTGTGATGAAGGACAAGGTCATCATTATTCGGGTTGCGATCCTCAGATCAATCCGCTTGGATGAATTCTGGAAATATCATAACCTCACACCATTCTTATCAAAGGTTAAATTTACTACTTTTCAAAACATTTGACTTTTCTAACGTCAATCATTCCCAAACGACGTTATATCCCTTTTCCATCAAATAAAAGTTATGTACATATGTTTCATCACATCATATTATAATGCATCATAATTGGGCATTTAAGCACGATAATTTATATACTCGCTTCAATACAATCAGGGGATGTAACTAAACTTGCATATTCTCATCATGGGTGAAGCACACATCATATATACTTGTATTTAGAAATCAAACAAGTATTCAAAAGTACTGATAATCATTCAAGCATACATTTCATCCAAATTATACTTGGAAATACAATTATATATGTTATCCCACCTTTTGGTCAGGCCAGGATACCATGAATTTGGCTAAAATGGAGGGTTATCAAGATTGGAGATCGGTTGTCTTTGAAATTGTGGATGATAGATGAATGGATTCGGATGAACAACACTCATAAAATGGCTAAGTATGGAATTGGCACTTCATCTGGGCAACGGATCGGATCGGATCCTTAATTTCTGACCTAATCAAGGTGCGATTAGTATGGAGTTATAAGGAAGTCCCCATAAGGCAACATTTCAAATTTCAAGTCGATCGGAGTTCCTATGCTCTATTTATGGGCAAAAGAGACGGATCGGTGGTAATTTGCTTGGAGTTGGACATGGGAAAATTTGCTACTTGCTTAGAGTTGGATTCATGTTTGCATGGAGATCACTTGTAGAAAAATGATTGACACCGATCATTTTTCATGCTTGGAGTCGGATACGTGTTTGCTTGGAGGTTACTTGGAGAAAAATGATCGGCATCGACCGTTTTTCGTGCTTGGAGTCAGAATCATGTTTGCTTGGAGAAAATTTGGGTTTTACCCAAGTCTAACCTTAAGCCAGAATTTTTAGCACCTGTTTTGAGTCAGAAAGGTGATTATTTCAAGTCTCGCTTTGGGTCAACCCTGAAGTTGGTTTTTCGATGACCGTTTTGGCGATTTTCGACGATGATCGATCCATAACTCAAAATCTACAACTCCATTACACACGAAACTTTGAGAGGGTGGACTAGAGGTAAGGGGGACCCACCACAATGATTGCACCTCAAAAGGAGCAAGTAGGAACGATCAATATGTATTGTTCTAGAACGATCGGCCATGATCGATCTTCACACAAACAACTCAACTCAACTTCAAGGAAAACACGATTTCTCACAAATGGTAAGTCGAAATGGCACAAAATTTAGAGAGCAAGTAGCCAACATCATAGGGGACCTAGTAGAACTATCACACCCCAAAAGGGGTTAATATGAATGATCGACACTGATCATTTTTTGGTGAGGGATCGATGCCAAATTTTATGGGCTGGGTCGTCTTGGCCTGACGTTCTTGTGGCAAAATTTCAGCCCGATCCATGCACGTCTTCACCTATAAATACAGCATACTTGGCTCATTATAGCGGATCTTCTTCTTCTGGATCTTCTTTTGGCTTTCCTTCATCACTTCTTATCTCTTCCTCCATTAATTTTTTGAGGCTAAAAACAACTATATTTGTAATCCTACAGTATAATAAAAAGATTACTGGAGTGGACGTAGGCCAGAGTTTGCCGAACTACTATAAAACTTGCATGTACATTTACTTTTCCGCAATCTATTCTATGATATGTGGATCTATATTTTTTTGTTTGGATCTAAATATTGGATATTGGTGCTTTCACATACAACTGGGTGTTGGTGACCATTTTTGGTGCTAACATTTTGGTGCTTTCATTGAGAGAGCTAGCCACCATGGATTTGGAGTTCTTGTTTGGGATCAATTAAAGAGCTTGGATTTGGAGCAATGGTGAAACCATCAACAAGGAGACAAGTAGCAGATATGAGCCATCATGGAGGGAGTAGGAGGCTTCCTCAGGAGCTAGAGCTAATCAGACCTCCACCTACATCACTAGGGAGGAGATGGAAACAATGGTGAACGTTATGCATGACCAGATGTTGAAGGGGTAAGATGAGATGATGCAAAATCTACTCCGACAGATCGGACAAGCTGGAGCACAAAACCAAGGGAATAGAGTAGCATGAACTAATGACAACTTGGATGAAGGGGTTGAGGCAGTAGGAACCACTGGAAATCAGAACTAAGATCATGGAAACGAAGCTAACAGGCAGTTGGATGGAGTGGAGTAACCGGGGGCAGTCCCCGGCCAATGCAGAATGATCAGCACCGATCCACCGGTATGCATCAGCACCGATCGATTAAGACTTGGGGGCATCCCCCCGGGTCGGGCTAGATTGATCCCAGGTGGGGTGTTGGACAATGTTGAGCAGTTTGGTGTCAATCAGAAGGCATATGTGCATAATGAGGAGCGTATACTTAGATTCCCTTGCGGACTCGGGGGGGGGGGGGGGGCAGTTTGGAAATGACGATTGGAGACAACCTTTGGAGATAATGACAGGTTTGTGGAAATGATTAGATGGGCTATGAGACGAGGATTAGTGAACAGAGATCTAGAAGACGTAAATAGAAGTCCCTTTGCTCCTAATATCAGGAATGCTAGGAATCCACCAGAATTCAAACTATCAACACTAGAAGTTCATGACGGAAAGTTGGATCCAACTATTCATATGATGAGGTATATATGACACATGGAAGTACTGGGGCATCAGAAGAAGTCCTGGCACGATGCTTCCCTTTGTACTTAACGGATGTAGCTGCACTATGGTTCAAACAGTTGGAAAGCGGCTCTATTAGCATATGGATGGAATTGGTCGAAAGATTTATGAAGCATTTTCGGGTTCACATTACGAGACCCAAGAATGTGATGACATTGACATCAGTAAAGCAGTGGGCAGGAGAATCACTCAAGAATTTCTTAACCAGGTTCAATGCGGCAGTTGTTACGGTGGATCGACCAGATCCATTGATGGTTTTGATAGCCGCAATGTCAGGATTTGCAGATAATTCAGAATTTAAGATATCACTGATAAGAGATCCACTGATGGATATCGAGGAATTCTACCATGAAGCAAAAAGGTTTTTGCGACAAGAAGATGCGAAAGCAGACAGAGAGGCAATGGAAGGTAATATAGTACGGGGTGGAAGACGGTCCGGTGAAAGCTCAGGAAAGGACAAGGGTAAACGGAACATGGACAATAGCTTCGATGGATCAAAGCGGCATAGGGGAGAACCTAAATTTTCTTCTTACTCAGAATTGAATGAAACCCTAGAACAGGTATATCTGGATACTCGAGAACGCCTTTTGTATTGAAGGCCGGCAAGGAGGAAAGCCTCTGAACGCGAACGAACATTAGGAAAGCACTGCCTATTCCATGAGCTGGATGGGCACAATACAAATGACTGTAGGCATTTGAAGGATATCATTGAGGAACACGTGAGGAATGGTCAGTTACAACAATACGTAAGTACTCGGTCTGTGGCGGTGGAATAGGAGCAGCCACCGTCCACGTCGAATGAAAATGGCACTGGATCAAGGAATCATCATCAACTTGTCATCAGTTGATCGGGATGGCAAGGAATAAGTAACAAACTCCGCAGTAGGATAGCTAAGTCACTTAAACATGTACAAGATCAAGGATGATCCTTAGGCATGCTTTGAGATGATGATAAACCGTAGTGCTCAGGTTCATGAAATTTGGTTTATTTTCTTATTTGCTTCTAACTTTAGTTTTTCTAGTTTTATTTGAACTCTGGTTTATTGGTTGTACGGACTCTTATATTATATTTTAGCAAATGGACTAAGGAATTATTAAATTTGGATCAATGTAATAGATAACATAGGTCGTGGTTGTGGTCCTGTCCACAGGGACAGGATAACAATCACAAGGTACTTGTCTTTTCGTCGGGCAAACACGACGAAACAGACTCGTGCATCATGACTGGGTATCGAGGCCATAGAATAAAACCCAACAGGTCATCATGTATGGACTATGCCTGGAAAGGGGTAGGTCTCTTCGCTCGAACGCGATGGATCGACCTACTCAGGTCATCGAATATGGATTGTGC
Organism: Allium fistulosum; assembly: GCA_030737815.1. Classification (NCBI taxonomy): domain Eukaryota; kingdom Viridiplantae; phylum Streptophyta; class Magnoliopsida; order Asparagales; family Amaryllidaceae; genus Allium; species Allium fistulosum. The sequence continues at coordinate 525,266,717 of CM060902.1, forward strand.
TCGGTAAGGATCCGGAGTGATCAAGGTTGTCAGGTATGGACTATACCTGGCAAGGGATAGGTCACTTCGCTCGAACACGATGGATCAACCTACTCAGGCCGTTGAGTATGGATTGTGCTTGGAAGGGATCTGGAGAGATCATGGTCGTCAGGTATGGATTATGCCTGGTAAGGGGTAGGTCACTTCGCTCAAACGCGATGGATCGGCCTACTCAGGTCGTCGAGTACGGATTGTGCTCGGCAAGGATCCGGTGTGATCGAGGATACAGATTGGGATAACAACCTGGAGAGGTCATGGATTTGGATATCAGATTCGAACAGCAATGGATTTGGCTTTGGATGGATGCAGATTCAGATAAAACGATCCGAAAAGATCGAGGATTTGGATGGGATTCTAGGTTGGAAAATACTACTACCAATGGATTATGGATTTTGGACTTATAGCAATTCAAAAAACGCCTTCCTACCACAAGGAATGTTTTGGGGGGAAATGTTATCCCGCCTTTTGATCAGGCCGGGATACAACGAATTTGGGTAAACTGATGGTTATCAGGATTGGGATCCGTTGTATTTGAAACTATGGACGATAGTCGAATGGATTCGGATGAACAACACTCAAAAAATGGCTAAGTATGGAATTGGCACTTCACCTAGACAACGGATCAGATTGGATCCCCAATTTCTGACCCAATCAAGGTGCGATTAGCGTGGGGTGACAAGGAAGCCTACATTTTAAATTTCAAGTCGATCGAAGTTTGTATGCTCGTGTTATGGGCAAAAAGAGATGGATCGGTGTTAACGGATCAGTGATAATTTGCTTGGAGTTGGACTTGGAAAAATTTGCTACTTTCTTGGAGTCAGATGCATGTTTACTTGGAGACTGCTTGGAGAATAACGGTCGGCACCAATCTTTTTTCGTACTTGGAGTCAGATACGTGTTTGCTTGGAGAAAAACGATCGGCACCGATCATTTTTCGTGCTTGGAGTCAGAATCATGTTTGCTTGGAGAAAATTTGGATTTTACCCGAGTCTAACCCTGGGCTAGAATTTTTAGCACCTGCTTCGAGTCAGAAAGGTGTTATTTCAGATCTCGCTTCGGGTCAACCCTGAAGTGGGTTTTTTGATGAACGTTTGGCGATTTTCAACTATGATCGATCCATAACTCAAAATCTACAACTCCATTACATACGATACTTTAGGAGCATGGACTAGAGCTAAGAGGGGATCCACCACAACGATTGCACATCAAAGGGAGCAAGTGGGCTTGATCAATGTGTATTATTCTAGAACGATAAGTTATGATCGATATTTAGCACAAACAACTCAACTCCATGGAAAACGCAATATCTCACAAATGGTAAGTCGGAATGGCACGAAATTTGGAGAGAAAGTAGCTAACATCATAATGGACCTACTAGAACGATTGCACCCCAAAAGGAGTTAATATGACTGATCGGCACCAATTGTTTTTTGGTGAACGATCAACCCTAAATTTGTGGGTCGGGTCGTCTAAGCGTGGAGGTTCTTTTGGCGAAATTTCAGCCCGATCCATGCACGACTTCACCTATAAATACAACGGACTTGATTCATCGCATGGGATCTTCTTCTTCTGGATCTTCTTTTGGCTCTCCTTCATCACTTCTTATCTCTTCCTCCATTAATTTTTGAAGGCTAAAAAAACTGCATTTGTAATCCTACAGTGTAATAAAAAGATTATTTTAGTGGATGTAGGTCGGAGTTTGCCGAGCACCACTATAAAACTTATGTATTCATTTACTTTTCTGCAATCCATTCTATGATCCATGAATCTATATTTTTTCCATTTGGATCTAAATATTGGATATTGGTGCTTTCACATACAACCGGGTGTTGGTGACCATTTTTAGAGCCAACAATATACTTGGTATATTTAACACATTAACTATAACCATGCATTATACAACTCATTCATTGCCAAATGAAACTTCCAATCGCTTAGCATAACATGAGTATATTTGCATAGCATGGGTGAAATACAAACATACAAGCACTTGCTTCAAAATTAAATGAGTGTTCCATTCACCCAAATATATATTTATACTTCACATTTCTTAAATATACTCATGTTTTTCAAAATAATATACTTGGTATTCCTTTTCCAAAATCATACTATATCCATTCAATAAATCAAGTATTTATCGATACCCTATGGTATTCATAATCAAACCACATACTTACATTTGTATACAAAATGAGTTCAAATTCATTTCTAAAATGCGTGTTGTTCACTTCTTGTTTAACACTTTTAATATCATATTTCAATTAATTCCATAAAATTCCTTTCACGCTTTATATATATCAATAAAATGGATTAAACCCCATTTTTAAAGTCATATAAAATGAAGTAAAATTCATGTATAAATCTTTCCATTTAAACCAATATTTCATAGCTTCCAATTTCGATTTTAAAATCCCTTAACAATCTCATTTCAACCTTTAAATTTCAAACTATATACATCTTTCTTTTGTTATTATTTCAAACTCTTTGAGATATTATTAAAGCTTTCTTTTTAAACAAGATTCAAATCATCATTTATACACTTCACAAATACTAAAATAAGCATTACTTTTCTTTTCTAATTATTCAAATGCTTTTGAAATATTTTTGATTCACTTTTAAATCAAAATAAAAATTAAATGTTACACTTTGTAGCCTTTGGTCTCATTTTAAGGCATTATTTATTTCATTTGCCCTTTAATAACTTTTCAAAAGCAATCTGAAACAATTTTACTTTCATCTCCTTTAAAATATTTTACAATAAGTTTAAATTAATTCCAAAATAGTATTTTAGGAATTATAAACCATATTCAAATTATCTTCACAAACTCTCAAACTATTTATCTTTCCTTTTTCACATTATTTCAAATACTTTGAAATAATTATAAATCACTTTCAACACAAGATTTAAGTCATAATTTTGATAATTCAAAACCATCAAAAATGCTTTCATGGACAAAGAACTATATTATGATGTCACATAAATCAAAACAATTATCTAAATCCAATTTGAAATATTTAGCATCATAAATAATCCATTGCAGGATCATTATAGTAAGCACTCGTCAAAATCACTTCATAATAAATCAAAACAACATGATATAATTACTAAAATCAATTGCTACATCCACTAAATTCACAGTAATCAAAGCTCGCTACCGCCCGCCTCAAGCCGTCATCCCTCCTCTTGATGGCCACGTCTTCTTTGTTCTCTTTGTCTCGCGTTACCGTCTTCCTATGCCAACACATGCACCAGTTGTCATGACACCCCTACGTTGTTACCAATCGTGCCTACACTAGCAACTATGTCTCATTTGGAGTAGCAAAACCCCAGCTCGCGTCGCCACCTCCTGACACCGCCTTCAATTACATATGCCTAGCTCCGACCATCGTGCTTCACCTGCTTCCATCATTTTTTCCTTTTTGATTTAAATTCTATGAATTGATTTGGGCTAAGGAAAGAAGAGAAAAATAAATGGTGAAAGGAGATAAATAGGATGGTCAAGATCACTGTGTCAGGTCCAGGATGGTTCAGTTTGACGTACCCATCACATATGACTTGACTTAGGTCAAAGCGACCCGCATATGGTCTGGCTTTCTTAAACCATCTACGACCAACCCCCATTAGCCCATTTCTTTGATATATCTCGGCCCATTCCTTCATGCTCTATCCTTGGCATATTTAGCTTCATTCAACAGCCTTCCGCACAAAGTGGTCGGCCACTAAAATTCCAACCCGCCATGCTACCTATGCAAGAAAAAGCAAATGACAATAGTACAACCAGCCATACTAGGTACTATAGCAAGTCTGCCAAAAGCATGCATACTCCTATAACACGCTGCTATATTAAATATGTTGAATCCGAGGGTCGAAAAGGATGGGTTGTTGCATTTGGTATTAGAGCTAAACTCTCCTTAATTTAAGGACCATGTCGTATTGAGAGAGCATACTTGTATTTTTATAAATGTGAATATTTATAATATAATATATATAAGTTGTTTATAAATGTATACCTTGTTTACTGTTCCATTCCTGTTTACTTTATGTTAGGGAGTTGTTAATGAATTCCATTTATAGATAGCTAAGAATGAATACCTTAATGGAAATTGGAACAGAAAACAATGCTAGTGGGTTTGAAACTAGAACTAGAAATGACACTAGAGTGGATGCTATATATATTCCTGGCATGAACATGCTTGTTTGTTTCCACCAATATATGCAACTGACAAGCCCATCCATTGTTAACTCCATAGAACCTACAACTGCAAACTAAGGAGTGGTCAAGGGCCAGACACCACCTAATGTGAAGTTCTTAAAGTTATGTAGGGACTTCTCTAGTTTGGGTGGTGGACCCTTTGTTGGAACAGAACATTCTACAGCAATTCAGGAGTGGCTAAGCACGTGTGAGAAGGTCTTTAGCCTTTTAGGTTTAAGTGATGTAATGAGAATACAACTAGCTTTTTGGCACTCTAGGGAGAAGCAGCAAATTGGTGGGAAGTTTTTATTGTTGAATATGATGAGAAGAACTTTAAATGGGCTGATTTCAATAGAAAGTTTGAAATGATGTTTTTCTCCGGAGCATAGAAAGGAATATTATTGGAGAAATTCATTCACCTGAAGTAGGATGTAACATCCCCCACTTGGAGGCCCAAAACTAATGGCTATGGATGATGTAGTCATCCATAGTTTTTAATCCTTGATGACCAAATACGGTAATGTTAGATACATTGATATAACAAAAACACATGGATATGGGAAATTTTTTTCCATTAAACAACTTTCACATTCCATTTCAAATCATTTCAAATTCATTACATAATCGCAGATTCGAGAACCATGTTCAGTGAAAATATAATTATTACAACATACGCCAAGAGCGACATATAAAGATGCCCCTTTGGATGATTAGAGTATATATATCTAAGAAATTAAAAAATTCTGCCTCTACAGCAAAACACAGCAAAATCAAAATAGAAAAGAACTCCTACTAGCTAGCTTGCCTCATGCATGTCTCCGAAAGCTTATTTGTCTAAAGAGGTACCTGAAAACCTCAACTCTCAAACTACTCAAAGTTAATTGAGCACCCGATAGTTTAAGGGGAAAACATAAACTTCGAGTCAGACATAAAGCCTAATATGAATAATAACCTACCATCTCAAACCATTTAAATATCTAGTTAGACCACACCGCTTAGCGGAACAGGTTTCCCCTTCACTAGTATCTTATCAAAAACATATAATAACCATATACTATGCTCTTGCATCCATAATGGTTAAAAACATAGCAATTTAAAACATTATGATGATATGCAAATAAGTAAATAATCCTAGAATTCCCATCCCCATTCATTTGACTATCTGTTTCAGTTACAGTTTCTTGGGTTACTATTAACTAATTAGTTTTCATGGGCTGACTAATAACCTATTAAAGCTTGTAGGCTATCTAACCGGTTTCATAGTTTTCATGGGATCACTAAGAATCTATTGGTCAGTGCCAATAACTTCATTATTTCATGGGTTCTCCATGAACCTATTGGTATCTCCAATAACTTCTCTCATATCACAGTTTCCATGGGTTGACTATGAACCTATTGACTTCTGTCAATAACTTAATCCGGATATATTTTTCATGTGTTCACTCCAAACCTGTTGGCCCCTGCCAATAACTCTTTTTAAACATAGTTTTCATGGGTTTACTATGAACCTGTCTATCTGACAACTTATTTAATCAGTATTTAGTCATCCTATATTCTGGTCTTCCAAACCTCCTAGATGCAATTCTACTCATTCAAGAGTTAACTAAGTTTATATTCACTACTGGGTCAACCTAACTGGTTATTCTACCCTTTCTCCCTAAAATACAGTTATGGGTCCATTTTACAGTGAATATGTATATAAGAAGCAAACATAATAACATAATAACACCGATATCTATAGTTTAATATCCTTGAAATCATTTTCATATGAAACACAGTTAATCCCTTTAACCTATTACTTTACCAAGGAAAATTTCTTCAAAAACTCCATACTTAAAAGCCATTTCAAAACTCAATTGTTTTGCCATGGGTTTTCCTTTAAAAATGAGATTGGGTTCTTTGTTTTGAAAACTAAGGCTTTCGAAACCTTAGACCTTTACTTTTGAAACCATTGGAAAACCTCCTTCGAAAGCATTCAAATCTTCTTTTCAAAACACTAAGCATATGCCTTTCAAAACACTCTAAAACATATCTTTCGAAACCATCAAAACATACCTTTTGAAAGTATTAAAGCATCACTTGCTTATTTTTAAAAGCATAGCTTCGAAACCAATTGAAAGTACCCCTTTTGAAACCATTGAAAGTACCCATTTCGAAACCATTGGTTTAATCTTAAACATATCTTTTGGGTCTAAGTGAATACAAGCGAAAGTACCCTTTTTGAAACCATAAATCTTCGTATAAAAGTGTTTGTGGAAAAACAGATGGCTTTGGAACCATCCTTTCGAAAGCTTAAATCTTTTAATTAAAACATTTGGAAGGATAGCTTCATAACCCTTTTCGAAGCCATTGCCTTCGAAAACCTTATGTGGCTACTGGAGCCCTTTCGGAAGCTTTGGGAAGCGGCTTATTATATTTATAAAACAAAAACTACCTTCCGAACTAGTTGATGACTTCAATTCATTCGAAAAGGTATAAAGTCGGCAGCATGGTTTCGACTGGGTCCGAACAACCCTTTCGAAAGCATTGATTTAAAACAGGGTAACTCATTCGAAAGCACACTTTAACAAAAAAGGTGGCTCATCGAAAGCTATTTTCAACCCTTTCGAAAGCATTCTTTTGAAAACAAGGCAAGTGGCATCTTCGAAAGCTATTTAAATGGGTTTCGGCCCCTTCGAAAGCATAGTTTCGACTCAATACCCGCCGCCATTCTCCAATGCAATACGTACCAATGCATTGATACCTTGTGTATTGGTTTCGACTTGGTTGACGCGGAAATATATGGTCGAAAGGTACTACTGGAAGTTGTGAAACCATACTTCTATACAAAAACTATTTTATTGCCTTTTCAAGTAATTGCTTTTTAACTAACCTGCCTATTTGTAAAAATTTAATTGGTTGCCATAAAATTGTCAAATTCTTTTCTAAAAACTGCCGCATTCATTTCAGATCTAATTAAAGGTAATTAACAAAGAAGCCCTTTCCTTAAGCAAAACAATTAAAACATTTAAGTCCTCCAAATAAATTAATTTAATTTCCATAGTAAATTACTTAGGAAAAATCTTCAAAAATCATTGAAATTCACTTTTAACATGTTATCTAACATATAAAAATTTCTGACCCAATTCCTTCATTTAACAGCCGAAATAAAATTTAAACCCAAATATTCATTTCTGCCTTCAAAAATTCATAATAAATTTTCCATAGCTTGAAAAATTATAAAAAATTAAACCAATCTCCATAATAATGTTTTACATAACATATTAAATCCTCATGGCATTTGAAATCCAATATAAATGATTTTAGCCTTAAAATCGAATAAAACATATATCAAACAAACTTGTTTGAATATAACATATCATGAAATCCAAGCATATCATCATCAAAAATCATCATAATGGATTTAAACTTAAACCCAAAATCAATTGCTCTTAAAGACGAAAATAAAGATAGTTTGATTATTATTCACCTTGCTTAGGATAAGGAACTTGAGACTTGATCTTTGATTAATTCCCCTTAATTGATTGCTTAGATTTAATTGATTTCCCCTTTTTCCCTTTCCTAAGTTATGGCCGGCTTGCTCTTCTTTGATTTATGTTTTTGAGTTTTGAAAAATATGAACGTGCAAAGAAATGGAGACGAGATTTTAAGGGTAATGGGATTATGGGTACGGCTATTACCCATAATGCCCTTGTTTTATTTTCTTATTAATTATCTAATAAACCATTTCCATAAACTCATTCTTTATGTTTATTTAAGCACGACCTCTAAATAAATTTTCAAATCTCAATCCCTTTATCACACTAATATTTACATTATTCTATTTAATTTTTTTAATTAAATCTCCTGAATAATGTTATTAAAAATTAGGGGTATTATAGGCTCCCTTCCTTAAAGAATTTCGTCCTCGAAATTTAGTAAGGACTAAATACTAAACATAGCAATCATCTATAACAACTCCCAACTACCATACTAGCCTACTTGACTAGCAACAGTCTATATAAAGCAAATATAGAACATACCCTCACAGCAGATCAGGATAAGTATCTCTAATCCTGTCTTCTATCTCCCAAGTACGGTCCTTCTCGTTGTCGCTCCACTGAACTTTCACCAACTTGACTATCTTGTTCCTTAATCTTTTCTCATCTCTCGCTACCACCCGAACCGGTTGCCTAACAAAAGTCAAATTCGGTTCTACTATCAACTCTTCCTACCCTGTCGGAGGAATAGTAGTCTCTGGATGATGTACATACTTGCAAAGATGAGATACATGAAACACATTATAGAAACCTGTCATACTGCTCGACAACTCTACTCTGTATGCGAGCTTTCCGATCCTCTCTATAATTTGGAACGGACCAACATATATCGGTGCCAGTTTTCCTGACTTTCCAAATCGTACCACACCCTTCACCGGTGATACCATAATGAAAACGCTGTCTCCAACTGAGAATTCTAGATCCATACGCCTCTTATCTGCGTAACTCTTCTGTCTAGACTGAGCTTCTTTTATCCTTTCTCGGATCAACTCAATCTTCTCTGTTGCCTCTCTAACAGATCTGGACCCAGGACTAATCTGCCTCCAGTCTCCAACCAACATGCTGGTGATTTGCATGGCCTTCCATACAAAGCTTCAAAAGGCACCATTCCTATACTTGTCTTATAACTGTATTACAGGAAAAATCAACCAAAAGTAGACGATCTTCCCAAGATCCACCAAAGTCCAACACACAAGCTCTTAACCAATCCTTGAGTTCCTTATTGACTCTCTCTGTCTGCCCATCCGTCCGAGAGTGATATGCAGTGCTCATCTTGAGCTTGGTACCTAACACATCCTGTAGACTCTTCCAGAATTCACTAGAAACAAAGTGTCTCTCTCACTGACTATACTACTAGGAATTCCATGCAGTCTACCTATGTTCTTCATGAACAACTTAGCTAAAACAGGTGTCGTCCTGGTTGACTTAACTGGAATAAAATGGGAACTCTTGGTCAACCTGTCCGCTATGACCCATATACTTTCATTTCCTCTATTTGACCTTGGCAACCCGTTTATAAAATCCATGGATATCGAATCCCATCTCCAAATTGGTACCTCCAGAGGTTGAAACAATCCACTTGGCTTCTAATGTTCGGCTTTTATTTGTTGACAGTTCGCATAGTGCCTAACCCACAAGCCAACATCCCTCTTCATACCTTTCCAATTAAGCTCCTCTTCATATCTTGATACATCTTGGTTCCTCTAGGATGAATCGTAAATTTGGATCGATGACATTCCTTAAGAACTTCTTTCCTTAAGTCCTCAACATTTGGAACACACAACTGTCCCTTCTTTCTCAACCATCCTCTCTGGTCAAGACTAAAATTTCTTAGATCATCGATCTTAGATCCAACCTCAAGCCTTCTAATCCTCTCGGCTAATACTGGATCCTCCCTTTGTTCAAAAGAAATCCTTTTGATCAACACTGGTCAAACTTCTAAACAGGACACCATGGCGGTGCTCTGACTAGAACTAGCAGCCGATCTTAACTACACACTACAAGTAGTCAAGGCCTTTAAATCTTTCCATTCTGCCAACATATCTAACACCACATTCTGATGTCTTCCGCTAAGAGCATCTGCTACCTTATTTCCTTTTCCGGGTGTATACTCTATACCAAAATCATAAGAAGCTTAAAACTCCAGCCACCTTTGCTGTCTCATATTCAACTCCTTCTAAGAGAATAAATATCTTAAGGACATATGATCGGTGTATAGCTCAAATCTCTCCTCTAAGGGATAATGTCTCCATATCATCAATGCGAAGATAACCGCAGCCAACTCAAAATCATGAGTAGGATATCTTACTTCATGCAGTCTAAGCTGTCGTGAAGCGTAGGCAATAACTATACCCCTCTGCATCAACATAGCTCTTAATCCAGTCCCACATGCATCGGTATACACCACCAAACCTTGGTTTCCATCTAGAACTACTAATATAGATGCATTGGTCAACAAATGCTTTAACTTAAGGAATGCTTCCTCACATTTGTCGGACTATCCAAACTTTACATCCTTCCTGGTTAACTTAGTCAAAGACGCTGCTATCCACGAGAAATCCTTAATGAATCTCCAGTAATAGCCAGCAAGTCCAAGAAAACTTCTAATCTTAGTCGCCGTCTCTGGTCTCTTCCAGTTATTAACAACTTCGATCTTATCTGGATCGACTGACAAAACCTTCTCTGAACCCATGTGACCAAGAAACTTAATCTCTTTCTTCCGAAAATGACACTTGGAAAACTTTGCTTTCAGCTGATGCTACCTCAGCGTCTCTAGCACTACTCTTAGAAGATCTTCTTGCTCCCATTAATCTTTAGAATATACTAAAATGTCATCTATAAACACTAATACGAACCTATCCAAGTACACTTGGAAACTCGGTTCATCAGATCCATGAAGAAAGCTGGTGCGTTCGTTAACCCGAATGGCATTACTAACCACTCATACGAACCATACTTAGTCCGAAATGCAGTCAACGGAATACTGTCCTCCGCCACTCTTAACTGATGGAAATCTATCGCCAAATCCAATTGGGAAAATACTCTGGCTCCACACAACTGATCAAATAGATTGTCAATCCTCGCAAAGGATACTTATTCTTAGTCATCTTCTCATTCAACTTAAGATAGTCGATACACATCCTTAACGACCCATCCGGTTTCTTCACAAACACTGCGACCGCTCCCCATGGCGAACTGCTTGGACTATTAAAATTCCTCCCTTCTAGATCCACTAGCTGCACCTACAATTCCTTCATCTCGGTCGGTGTCATTATGCTAAGTGGTCTACTAACAGGTTCAGCTCCTGGCACAAGATCTATCTAAAACTCAATAGCTCATTTTGGTGGTAGTCCTATAACCGACTGAAAAACATATGCAAACTCTCTTGCTACCAGAACCTGACTTAACTCTTCTTCTACTTCCATAGCTCTCAACAAAGCACAAGCACTTCTGTCAGAATTCTCCACTGAGAATATTATTTTGTTATGACTATCAAGGTGTCTCAATGATATTTCCCTATCTTGGCAAAATATCCTAGCCTCGTATCTACCCAACCAATCCATACCCAAAATGATTCTAAAATTTACGAAATCAAAAACATACAGATTGCATGCAAACTTATGACCTAAGAAATCAAGTTCTAACTAGTGACATCTCATCCCCAGAGTTGCATACCCTCCTATCAGATTCAAAACCCTTAAGGAAGTAACAATGTAGGTGGGTTCTTAACATAACCTATCAACCACACACTAAGATATAAATGAATGTGATGCACTGGTATCAAAAAGTACCCTAACTAGTATACTCTGAATCAAAAGCGTACCTTCCATCCCAGCCTTTCCCTTCTTGTTGGTAGCTGGCCTAGCAGATGATGGTCCCATAGCAAAACCTTTTCCCTTGTCTACCCTGACTGGTTTTGGACACTGATTCTTATAATGCCCAACCTGGTCATAGTTAAAGCATTTCACACTCTTCTTGTCTGCGGCCTACTTTCCCTTGCCAGTTCTGCATTCATGAGCATAATGACCTTTCTTATCACACTTGAAACAGACCAGATCAGCCTTTGCCTTATTAGCAGCCTCTCCCTTTTGGGTTCCTTTCTTCTTAAAGAACTTCCTCTTCTTCCACAAAGAACCCTGGGTTTCAACTGGTTTTTCCGTCCCACAAATAGAAATCATTTGCTTATGTCGGATTGCCATCTCCACAAGAACATTACAAGGATCACTGAGATGTGGCAGTGTCGCCCTAGCAATCTCGGGCCTCAATTCCCGAATAAACTTCTCATTCCTCTTGATGACGATGTCAACAGTAGCATACCCATATCTGGACAGCTCGTTAAACATAGTAGCATATTCAATTACCGACATCTCTCCTTGCACCAATTCCATAAAATTTCTCAACAATGCCGACTTAGCAACTTTGGACAAAAACCTCTGCTCGAATCTCCTTCGAAATTCTGCCCAAGTCAACTCTTCCTCAGGAACTCCGGTAGTAACAATATTCCACCAATGAAGCACTGCTCCTTACAACTACCTAGAGGTTAGTCTCCTCTTTTGCTCATCATTCAATCTGAAGTCAGCGAAGGTTCTCTCGTAATGCAATAGCTATTTCTCAACTTCTATGTCATCCTCCGCTCTCAAAAACGGCTTCCCACCAAGACTAGTGTAATCTCTGCTCAACTTAGCATAATTATTCCCAATTGGAGCCACATGATTAGCTCCTCCAACATTCCCAGCAACTCCACCAACTGCTCCCGATTGCATCAGATTGATGAAAACTGATACATCATTCCCATATCTGTTGGCAGATTTCCAGCACCTATATTGACATCTGCATTTTGATTAGCATTCGCCTGTCGACTCGGGTTCCTCATGGTATTAGGTCGAACATTTCCATTTGTTATGGTGCTTCCTCCATCGAGATTTCCTCTTCTGTTTCCTGCCTCCATATCTTCCTTTCTCGTAAATATTAATACGAGCCTTAGTAAGATATAGAATAACGGTCTAAGGGAGAGGGGAATACGTACTTATATATATATGTCAAATACAAGTACGTTACTATAGCGTTAACCTAAACCCCGATCTTATTTTCTGATTCATGGGATTATGTTTTTAAAAATCTTTTAGGCTTAAATTTCTTTTAAGTTTTCATAAACCTATGCTCTGATACCAACTTGTAACATCCCCTACTTGGAGGTCCAAAACTAACGACTACAGATGCTGTAGTCATCCATAGTTATTAATCCTCGGCGACCAAATATGGTAACGTTAGATACATTGATATAACAGAAACACAAGGATATGGAAAAAAATTCCATTAAACAACTTTCATATTCCATTTCAAATTCATTACATGATCCTAGATTCGAGAACCACATTTAGAGAAAATATAATTATTACAACATACACCAAGAGCGACATATGAAGATGCCCCCTTGGATGATTAGAGTATATATATATATATATCTAGGCAATTAAACAATTCTGCCTCTACAACAAAACACAGCGGAATCAAAATAGGAAAGAACTAATACTAGCTAGCTTGCCTCCTGCACATCTCCGGAAGCTTATTCGTCTAAAGAGGTACCTAAAAATCTCAACTCTTAAACTACTCAAAGTTAATTGAGCACCCGAGAGTTTAAGGGGAAAACGAAAACTTCGAGTCAGACATAAAGCCTAGCATGAATAATAACATACCATCTCGAACCATTTAGATATCTAGTAAGACCACGCTGCTTAGAAGAACGAGTTTTCCCCTTACTAGTATCTTATCAAAACTTATAATAACCATATACCGTGCTCCTTCATCCACAATGCTTAGAAGAACGAGTTTTCCCATCCCCATTCATTTGAATGTCTGTCTCAGTTACAGTTTCTTGGGTCACTATTAACCAATTAGTTTTCATGGGCCGACTAATAACCTGTTAAAGCTTTTAGACTATCTGTCCGGTTTCATAGTTTTCGTGGGATCACTAAGAACCTATTGGCCCCTGCCAATAACTTCATTATTTCATGAGTTCTCCCTGAACCTGTTGATATCTCCAATAACTTCTCTCATGTCATAGTTTCCATGGGCTGACTATAAACCTATTGACTTCTGTCAATAACTTAATCTGGATATAGTTTTCATGGGTTCACTCCAAACCTGTTGGCCCCTGCCAATAACTCTTTCTAAACATAGTTTTCATGGGTTTAGTATGAACTTGTCTATCTGAAAACTTATTTAATCAGTATTTAGTCATCCTATATTCTGGTCTTCCAGACCTCCTAGATGCAATTCTACTCATTCAGGAGTTAACTAAGTTTATATTCACTACTGGGTCAACCTAACTGGTTATTCTACCATTTCTCCCCAAAATACAGTTATGGGTCCATTTTACAGTGAATATGTATATTAGAAGAAGCAAACATAATAACACCGATATCTATGGTTTAATATCCTTGAAATCATTTTCATATGAAACACGGTTAATCCCTTTAACCTATTACTTTATCAAGGAAAACTTCTTCAAAAACTCCATACTTAAAAGCCATTTCAAGACTCATTTGTTTTTCCATGGATTTGCCTTTAAAAATGAGATTGGGTTCTTTGTTTTGAAAACTAAGCCTTTCGAAACCTTAGGCCTTTACTTTCTAAACGATTAGAAAACCTCCTTCGAAAACATTCCAATCTTCTTTTCAAAACACTATATGCCTTTTAAAACACTCTAAAACATATCTTTCGAAACCATCAAAACATATCTTTCAAAAGTATTAAAGCATCACTTGCTTATTTATAAAAGCATAGCTTCGAAACCGCTTAAAAGTAACCTTTTCGAAACCATTGAAAGTACCCCTTTTGAAACCATTGGGTTTAATCTTAAACATATCTTTTGGGTCTAAGTGAATACAAGCAAAAGTACCCCTTTCGAAACCATAAATCTTCATATAAAAGTGTTTGAGGAAAAACAGATGGCTTCGGAACCATCCTTTCTAAAGCTTAAATCTTTTAGGTAAAACATTTGGAAGGATAGCTTCGAAACCCCTTTCGAAGCTATTGCCTTTAAAACCCTTATGTGGCTACTGGATACCTTTAGAAAGCTTTGGGAAGTGGCTTATTGTATTTATAAAACAAAAGCCACCTTTCAAACTAGTTCATGACTTCAATTCATTCGAAAGGTATAAGGTCGACAGCGTGGTTTCGAATGGGTTCAGACAACCCTTTCGAAAGCATTGATTTAAAAATAGGGTAACTCATTCGAAAGCTACACTTTAACAAAAAAAGGCGGCAATCTCATCGAAATCTATTTTAAACCCTTTCAAAAGCATTCTTTTGAAAATAAGGCAAGTGGCATCTTCGAAAGTTATTTAAATGGGTTTCAGCCCCTTCGAAAGCATGGTTTCGACTCCATACCTGCCGCCATTCTCCAATCTACTACGTACCAATGCTTTGATTCCTTGTGTATTGGTTTCGACTTGGTTAAGGCAGAAGTATATGGTCGAATGGTACCACTAGAAGTGGCCAAACCATACTTCTATACAAAAACTGTTTTATTGCCTTTTCAAGTAATTGCTTTTAACTAACCTGCCTATTTGTAAAATTTTAATTAGTTGGGATAAACTTTTCAAATTCTTTTCTAATAACTGCCGCATTCATTTGAGATCTAATTAAAGGTAATTAGCAAAGAAGCCCTTTCCTTAAGCAAAACAATTAAAACATTTAAGTTCTCCAAATAAATAAATTTAATTTCCATAGTAAATTACTTAGGAAAAATCTTCAAAAATCATTGAAATTCACTTTTAACATGTTATCTAACATATAAAAATTTCTGACCCAATTCCTTCATTTAACAGCCGAAATAAAATTTAAACCCAAATATTCATTTTTTCCTTCAAAAATTCATAATAAATTTTCCATAGCTTGAAAAATTATAAAAAATTAAACCAATCTCCAAAATAATGTTTTACATAACATATTAAATCCTCATGGCATTTGAAATCCAATATAAACGATTTTAGCCTTAAAATCGAATAAAACATAAATCAAACAAACTTGTTGGAATATGACATATCATGAAATCCAAGCATATCATCATCAAAAATCATCATAATGGATTTAAACTTAAACCCGAAATCAAATGCTCTTAAAAATGAGAATAGAGATGGTTTTGATTATTATTTACCTTGCTTAGGATAAGGAACTTGAGACTTGATCTTTGATTAATTCCCTTTGCTTGATTGCTTAGCTTTAATTGATTTTCCCTTTTTTCCTTCCCTAGTTTATGGCCGGCTTGCTCTTCTTTGGTTTACATTTTTGAGTTTTGAAAAAGATGAATGTGGAATGAAATGGAAATGAGATTTTAAGTGTAATGGGATTATGGGTGCGGCTATTACCCATAATGCCCTTGTTTTATTCTCTTATTAATTATCTAATAAACCATTTCCATAAACTCATTCTTTATGTTTATTTAAGAACGACCTCTAAATAAATTTTCAAATTTCAATCCCTTTATCACACTAATATTTACATTATTCTATTTAGTTTTTCTAATTAAATCTCCTGAATAATATTATTAAAAATTAGGGGTGTTACATAGGATGGCATGACTATAGGTGAGTATGTAAACTACTTTAACAGTTAGATAAGTTCAGTTCAAATTGGTCAGAACCCCGGACAAGAAGGCAATGAAGCTTGCAAAAGGATTGAACTTACCACTTAATGAGTTAGCACTAAACGAGATTCCATATGGAGCCATATTTGAGGGATTAATCGAGCCAGCAATATTGAATTCGGTTGATGGGGAGTTGGGAAAGCAACATCCTAAGAAAGAGGTAAACAAACACAAGGAAAAGGTAAAAGTGAGGATAATCATGGAAAACTAGAGAAGAGGAGATGTAACCAATGTTGGAAGAAAGGGCATATATTGAAGGATTTTATGGCTGACCGTGCTTAGATTAAGTGCTATAACCATAACCAGATGGGATATATGAAAAGGGGATTCCCGAGTCTTCTAAGAGAATACCAGATTGTTAAAGCTTACAAACTGGAATCAGTCCCAAATGCTTTCCACCGTCTGCTCAGAAGAAAAAGAAGCATATCATAACGGAAGGTGAGTTATTAATTTTGAATTATGAAGTCTTATTGTTGATAGTTATACTTTAAAAATCACATGGTGCATAAATCATTTAGTGATGGAATGCCATGATTTGAAAGGAATATATGAAGTGTAAAGTCCTTTAGTGACACACACATATACACATTTACATACATACACACACAGATATATGTATATAGAAACATTTTGGGGTATGGGTTGAATTTTGGAATAGATTTGATGACTCCTTATGAGATAATATTGGATGGTTAAAATGGTATGATTTAAATGAGGAGTAAAGGACTGGGCATAATTTCGTTGGAGACTTTGATCTTCCTCACTGAATAAATTAAACATGATAGGCTCGAAGACATGCCACTTTGGCATATGATTATAGAACGATGGTTGGAAACTTGAGGGGAAAGTTCCCTAGTTGGTAAAGAAGAGGGATAACATTATGGTTAAGTGAAGGAAATTTTGATTATTTTAGTTGAAACATCATAGAGAGGAGATGTTAGTATAACGAAAACTGCTTTAGTTAAAATCTTTACAAAGGAGGTTGGAATGAAATTGTTATACCATCTTTTGACCAGGTAGTATATCATAAAATTTGGCTAAATGGCTTCTGTTATAATCAAGGCAGGAAGTCCGGAGAGATGGTTATCAGGTTCGGAAATCAATGATCTTTGGAACCACGGACAATAGTTGGGCAGATTTGGACCGGGTCCCAATCAAGGTGCAATCAATAAGGAAGGCTGCATGAGGCCACATTTCAAATTTCAAGTCAATCAGAGTTCTTATGCTCGAGTTATGGGCAAAGGAAGAATTTATATGGATCGATCGGGAACGATCCATAAAACAACATAAATCGACGAAGATCGATCAATATCTCAAAATCTACAAAACTAATGCAGTTGAAACTTTCAAAGCATCAATAGTGGAGCCCACAAAAACGATCACATGACAAAACTCTCAAATCGTGGAAAAATAGGCCGATCGTTATTGGAACAATCGTACAAATCAGCCATAACGATCCATAGTTTTACGGAAAATGCAATATCTCACAAACAATACATCGGAATTGCATAAAATTTGGAGAACAAGTAGCTTACATAATGGAGCAACCCCATGATTGATCGCAGTTCAAAAGGAAGAATCTTGGAAAAGAGGCTGATCATTGTTGGAATGATCATACAAATAGTTTTACGAAAAATGTGATATCTCACAAATGGTACGTCGGAATTGCACAAAATTTGGATAGCAAGTATCTTACATCATGGAGTATCCCCATGATCGATCGCAGCTCAAAAGAATTAAATCTTGGAAAAGTGGCCGATCATTATTGGAACGGTCATGCAAATCAGCATAACGATCCATAGTTTTACGGAAAATGCGATATCTCACAAATGGTACGTCGGAATTGCATGAAATTTGAAAAGCAAGTATCTTGCATCATGGAGCACCCACATGATCGATTGCAGCTCAAAAGAATGAAATCTTGTGTAACATCCCGATATTTTCAACCATTCGCATCCACACATGTCTGACTTGAATTGCTCAAAAAATCAGATTGTTAATTTATATTTTGCAAAACTCAGCATATACAGTAAATAAATCAATCACAGAATCACAGACACAGAGTAATATAACAAATAAGCAGCAGAAACAAAAGAATAGTAGTTCATGAAGCTACTATATATATAACAGAGTTAAAACAAGATACAACAGAATTCTTAAATACATAGAAGTCTCAGTACAATAGTCAAATAACAAAATCTGAATATATCATTGGAGTCAACTGAATAACTGAAAGCTAAATCGATAGATGGACTCCAAGCAAAGCTCCAACTCCATAGGTGAGTCTCAAATGCTGTGACACTCAGTCTGACCCGAGCATAAAGCAAAACACAAAACACTCGAGTCAGGATTAACATTCTAATATCAATAAATCCAACTCAAGTGAAATATCAACTGAAATACAAGTAACTCAAAGGATGTTTGGGATACCCATCCTCTAAGGATCCATGGAACTATCTACTATGTAGTACAATACGCTATTATAATATGTCTATAGTAAAGTAAAAGTATCAAAATAGCGTTAAGGCGTTACCCATGTCCCCCTTAACACATTTTATATATTCCCATAGTCTATACAGTACCGTAATCTCCCCCGTACTGGGCGTCGTCAGAGGGCACTCCATAGCTATGGTACAAAACAAACTCGTAGTGGTCTCGATAAGGTAGGTGACACGGCACAACTAGGCAATGCCAGGATAAATATACCAATTACACTTCCGGGCTGGTGATAATGCATAGTCGCAGCTACCGCCCACCTCGATCCACACTCCCAAATCAAAGATGCGCACCAAATCAATCACAAAGTAATAGAATGGCAATCGAAGAAGTGTGTCCGATCGGAAGAGCTACCTCACTTGGCCCGTCAATTGCTCCTGTTTTAGCCACCTTAAGCTAACTCACAAGAGTCAGGTCCACGTATATACCTCAAATAGAGCGTCGCCAACCACCTACTTCATTTTGGAATCTCCACCGCGTACGCAGTTGTTAAAGTGGTTTTCGGTATTGGCAGAGAGTATGACAATAAACGATCCCGGTCTCTTTAACAACCAAACATTATTATAACACCGTGGTCATTTCAAAATATCATACTTCAAAACCAAAATATCATATCCACTTCAAAACCATATCAAATCTGATATCATTATTTCCTTAAAATTATTCATTTCAAAATCATAGTACTTTCAAATTTATAACACTTGAAACCATAACACTTGAAATTATAGCACTTTGAGAATCATATTACTTTGAAATCATAACACTTTGGAAATCATAACTTTGGAAAACCATAACACTTTCCTCTAAACAGTTTAGATATTAATAATAGTATATATAATAAAATAGTTTATATATTATAGAATAGTTTATATAATAAAATAATTAGTATATTAAAATAGTTATAAATTTAAAATAATATATACATCAAACTAATTTGTATAATAAAATAGTTAAAAATTAAAATAGTCTATAATAAAATAATTTATAAAGTAAAATATTAAAATAGTTTTAAATATAATTTAAAAATACTTTATATAAAAAAATAGTTTCCTCAAATTTCACAAATTGATTCAAATCAACTCAAATTCCAAAATCCCATTTAAATCAAATCTCTTCCATTTCAATCCAAATCTCAATAAACCAATTTATATCGTTTTCAAATATAGATATAAACTACAAATTAAACCATTTCAACTTCAATAGATTTCAAAGCTTTAAATATTCAACATTTACAAAACTAAATTTGATAAATTCATTTATATTTCAAATTCAACTTCATTATTATTCAGTTTGAAATATCCGCTTAATCAATTCAATAAAATTTAAATAAAATCTAATTTAAATAAAACTAAATATCCCATTCAATTTATTTAAACTTAGAATATTCATTTAATCACCTTTAATCAAAAATCAAGTTATAAATCATATCTTTAAAATCTCAAATTCAATATGTTTCAAATCGATTTAATTAAATATATTTCTTAAAAGAATAATATTTCAAATTAATTAAATTTTTATCTTCCAACCTTAATTTATTAAAATTATTATAAAATCTATTTTTAAAATATATACTTTTAAATAAATACTTAAACATAATATATACTAATTAAATTAAATTTTATTAAATTAAATCTTATTATTAAATTAAATTTATATTAAAACTCATTTTATATATTTTAAAAATAGAAAAATTATAAGTAAAATCTTAAAATTTATAATTTTCAAAACTAACTTATAAATTTAAAATTTCCAAACATATAATTTTAAAAATCTAAAATTTAAACCTTTATAAAAATAACATTTATTTATATATAATATTTAAATTCAATATTTATTAAAACCATATATTTCCCTTTCCAAAACTTTGAAATCATTTTTAAATATATATATAGACCAACGGTGTCTGTATATTATTTTCTATCCTATGGTCAAGTGATAGGATATTTATCATTTCAATCCGCAATTTAAATATATACGGGTATATATCTTTTCTACCCACAATCCCAAATTCAATGTCAATGAAAACCGCTTGGGTTTATCATTTCAACCCTTAACGATTTTCTCCTATTCTACAAGATCGTTCGGGTATGTATCATTTCAACCCATAGGGAATTCTATACTAGCAGGGAACTTGCAGAGTGAGAACATATATGATAATAATATAATAATCAACAACATGCATATATCATCAAGAATAGATAAAATATAAATAACATATCATGGTGTCAGATGTCACAGGTGAATAGTTACAGATAATGGTTTATATATAGCAGTTAAATAACGAACAACGACATATTTCAATTATCGTTTCAATTGAAATTAAATTTAATAAATATAAGAACGTTAATCGTGAGTGATTACTCACCTTTTGAGGCTAGAGATGAACGAGAATGAGATGAGTTACGAACCCAAGCACGAATTCCAAAGAAAAGCAAGATTGAACATGAATTTGACGAGCAAAACTGAAAGCTTGGAATTGACGAAATCAAATCAAAACTGGACTGATGAAGATAAATGGTATAAGTAAACTTATATATATATATAACTATATATAACTATTTACATATATAAAATCATATACTAAGTCATAACACATTTTAAATTTAAATATATATAGGTATTTCAAAAATCATTGTTTTAAATAAAACACATATAATAAAAACAAACATATATACATAATATATTTTGAAATAAATACTTATATAGATATATCAACATATCACATGTATATATATAACATAAAACAACAAATCTTATATAAACTATATATATACTTTTAATATCTAGCATAATATAACTTATATACTACTTATGTAATATATATATATACAATAAAAGCATGCAAACAGAAAATATAAAAATACCAATATACATATTTTATATGCAGACTCACTATAGTTAAATAAATGTATATTGTATATATCCAAACTATAAACAACATGCA
Organism: Allium fistulosum; assembly: GCA_030737815.1. Classification (NCBI taxonomy): domain Eukaryota; kingdom Viridiplantae; phylum Streptophyta; class Magnoliopsida; order Asparagales; family Amaryllidaceae; genus Allium; species Allium fistulosum. The sequence goes on from CM060902.1 coordinate 525,288,578, forward strand.
GATTACAAAACTTGCATAACAAAAAAAAATGTAAACTGTCATCATACATATGTAACCCAGTATGGTATAATATATATTACAGACTTACGTATATATTCAAGATCCAAACCAACCTATAAATATATAAACCAACTCATTTATACTTATGCTTTAAACAAAATTTTATCTGTTAACAATAACTGCACATAAATTATAAACAAACTAAACTTCGAAATATTAAAACTGTAAACAACAAACTGATATATATAAAAAATCATTAAACAACATACATATATAATAAAATTTATACAAACTTACTGCAATCATATATATACTTTTTATATATAAAAGATTATAAATTATATACTATATATATAACCAAATTTTACAATTTCTATATTATATAAAATAGAAATATCACTATTTATAATATAATCAGCATTTATGTAAATAAAATATCAAAGTGCAAACAGTAACTTCTAATACAAATTATATTATATAAAATATGAAAGCCATACTACAAACAAGTTTTATAACATATCTATATATATATATATATATATATATAAACAAGATCAAATAGCTTAAGTAAACTTTATATATCATATGTCAGAAATATTATAGACAAATATACATATGAAAAATATGGAACTTGACATACACTGAGACCTTCAAATAAGTCTACATTCATACTATATATGCAGACAAATGCATATGCTGACAAATATATAACACCTTACATCTATTTCAACGGAGAGGAGGAGATGCTGCTCTGTCATGTCGAGGAAGGTGACTCGGCCGAAGGTGCTTGCGGCTGAAAGCAAGGGGATGGGAGAAGATGATGGGATAAATGAGTTCAGGTGGATGGGCGGTTCTCGTGGCGCTCGGAGGAGTGGTTAGGTGGCGGGCCGATGGGCGGCGATGGAGAGGGGAGGCCGAACTAAGAAGGAGGAGGGGAAGCTGCTCGTTACACTTTTTTTTAACCAAGGCCGAAAAAAGAGAGCAAGGGTTTGGCAGGAAGAAGGAAGATGAGTAACAAAGGGAAAAAAAATCTAAAATATGCAGATATTCATTTCGTTCAAACCAACGTTTTGAAATCAATTAAAACCAAAAGTCATGACGGTTGAAATCTGGAATACCAATAGTTAATGGTTATTTGCATTACCTGATGGATGACCGTATAGACACTGAAAGCCCAAATAACTCAAATACAGACCCGATACAGAAATCGTTATACTGATTCCACGGCATACCGGGGTTCAAAAAACAGAAGTGAATATACCGTTGAGATCAGCACGACAAGATGATCAAAACGGTATACAGATATCAGTGGTACGATCATCGTATCAAAAGTCGATAATCGGTACCGAAAAATGCTGTAAATTTGCCGAAAATAAGATAAATGAAACAATATCAGTCCAAATTTGGAGAAACAAAATATGACGTCTCACTCAGAAGATGATTTACAAATTTGTTATGGAAAAATATTCAGGTTTGGAAAACAATTTATTATCGTCTAATATTAACTGATTTAAATTGAAATAAAATTACACAATAAAATAAACTTCCATATTTTTGGATGAAAATTTACCATTTGCTATGTTTATATGAACGTATTCCAAATATCAAATTTTTATTTCCAAATTCAATTACTAAAAATTTCAAAAAATTCAGTTAATTACGTTATTAAAACTTTTAAGATTTACGGGTTGTTACATCTTGGAAAAGAGGCGGATCATTATTGGAACGATCTTACAAATCAGCATAACGATTCTTAGTTTTACGGAAAACGCGATATCTCACAAGCGGTACGTCGGGAATTGCTTGAAATTTGGAGAGCAAGTAACTAACATCATGGGAAACCCACATGATCGATCACAGCTCAAAATGATGAAACATGGAATGATCTCTTATGATTCAATTTCTACTCAAAACAGCGAAGATCAATCGATATCTCACAAACGGTAAGTTGGAATGGCGCGAAACTTTGGGAGCAAAGACTAGAGGCATGGAGGACCCCATAAAAAAGATCGCAGCCCCATTGGAGTTAGTATGTAATGATCGGCCTAAATTATTTTTTGGTGTCTGATCGATCCCAAATTTTGTGGGTTGGGTCATATGGGACTGTAGGTTCTTCTATCGAAATTTCAGTCCGATCCATGCACGTCTTCACCTATAAATATAGTGGACTTGGCTCATTGAAAGGGACTTTTCAGCTGGATCTCTTTCATCACTTCTTATCTCTTCCTCCATTAATTTTCTGAGGCAAAACAATCGTACTTGTAATCTTACAGTATAAATAAAATTTTATTGGAGTGGACATACACCAGAGTTTGCAAAACCACTATAAAACTTGTATGTTCCTTTACTTTTTCTGCTATTTATTATGTGATCTCTGTGCTTATCTTTCTATTTTGATATTGTTTTTAGAAATTGGTGCTTTCACATAAAACTGGGTGTTTGTGACCATTTTTGGCGCAAACATTTTGGTGCTTTCACTGAGAAGGACTTGCACCCATGGATTTGGAAGCTTAGATACTTGGATCTAGGAAGCAATGACTATGTAATCAACAAGGAGACCATTAGCGGATAAGAGCCATCATGGAGGGAGTCAGGAGGCTTCTTCTGGAGCTGGAGCAAATCAGACATATATCTACATCACCAGAGATGAAATGGGAACAATGATGGATGCTATGCAGGAGAGGATGCTAAAGAGACAGGAGGAGAAGATGCAGGATCTACTCCGATAGATTGGACAAGCTGGAGCGTAAAACCAAGGAAATGAAGTAGCAGGAAATGCTGAAAACATGGATCACAGAGTTGGAGCAGCAGGAGTTGAGGAAAACCAGAATCAGGACTTGGAGCGAAAACTAGCTGGCTTGATATGAATTGGAACAAACTAGGGGTAAGCCCCGATCGAGGAAGATGGATCAGCATGTATCTATTTACATGGACCCGCACTACTCCCTATGGAACTAGGGGCATGGATTTGGATGGCTTTGTAGGGAAATGGATAAAGATGATGGAATAGGAGAAGCCATCATCTGCCATAAATTGAAGCACTGGATCCCAAACGATCACATTTCGCCCTGAATGGCACTCGATCTCAAACGATCACATTTCACCTCGAATGGCACTCGTCTCGAACGATCACATTTTGCCTCGAATAGGCACTCGATCTCGAACGATCACATTTTGCCTCCAACAAGCACTCGATCTTGATCGATCACATTACACCTCAAACAGGCACTCGATCTCGAACAATCACATTATGCCTCGAAAGGCCCTCGATCTCGAACAATCGCACTTTGCCTCAAATAGGCATTTGATCTCAAATGATCGCATCTCATGTTGAACATACACTCGATCTCATGTGATTATCATCAGCCTAGGATGGCTACAAATTTGATTAATGGTCCCAAACGATTGTTACTAACAATCAGGCAAGATCATTGATTTTTTCATAGGTCATTAACGAGTTTCGAACATTGGACTTAAGGCGATTCAAAACACGCCTTCCTACCGCAAGGCAAGTTTTGGGAGGCAAATGTTATGCCACCTTTTGACTAGGCAGTATATCATAAAATTTGGCTAAATGGCTTCTTTGATCATCAAGGCAGGAAGCCCGGAGGGACGGTTATAAGGCTCAGAAATTAATGATATTTGGAACTATGGACAATAGTTGGGTGGATTCGGACCGGGTCCCAATCAAGATGCAATCTATATAAAGTGACAAGGAAGGCTCCATAAGGCCATATTTCAAATGTTAAGTCAATCGGAGTTCGTATGCTTGATTTATGGGCAAAGGAAGAATTTATATGGATCGATCGTGAACGATCCATAAAACAGCATAAATTGACGAAGATCGATCAATATCTCAAAATCTATAAAGCCAATGCACTTGAAACTTTTAAAGAATCAATAGGTTGAAGAGTGGAGCCCACAAAAATGATTGCATGACAAAACTCCCAAATCTTGGAAAAAGAGGCCGATCGTTATTGGAACGATCGTACAAATCAGCCATAACGATCCATGGTTTTACGGATAACGCGATATCTCACAAATGGTAAGTCGAAATTGCTTGAAATTTGAAAAGAAAGTAGCTTACATCATAGAGTACCCTATGATCAGTTGCAGCTTAAAAGGATGAAATCTTGGAAAAGAGGCCGATCGTCATTGGAACGATCTTACAAATCAGCATAACGATCCATATTTTTATCGAAAATGCGATATCTCACAAACAGTACGCCGAAATTGCATGAAATTTGAAGAGCATGTAGATTACATCATGGAGCACCTTCATCAATGATTGAAGCTCAAAATGGTGAAATCTTGGAAAAGAGGCCGATCGTTATTGGAACAATCGTACAAATCAGCATAGTGATCCATAGTTTTACGGAAAATGCGATATCTCACAAACGGTACGTTGGAATTACACAAAATTTAGAGAGCAAGTAGCTTACATCATGGAGCACCCACATGATCACTTGCAGCTCAAAAGGATGAAATCTTGGAAAAGAGGCCGATCGTTATTTGAACGATCGTACAAACCAGGATAACGATCTATAGTTTTATGGAAAACGCGATATCTCACAAACGGTACGTCGGAATCACACGAAATTTGGAGAGATAGTAGCTAACATCATGGGGAACCCATATGATCAATCATAGCTCAAAAGGATAAAGCATGGAATGATCTCCTATGATTCAATTTCTAGTCAAAACAGCAAAGATCGATCGATATCTCACAAATGGTAAGTTGGAATGGCGTGAAACTTTGGGAGCAAGGACTAAAGGCATGGAGAACCCCATAAAAATGATTACAGCCTCATTGGAGTTAGTATGGAACAATCGGCCTATTTTTTTTGCCCAATCGATCCCAAATTTTGTGAGTCGAGTCGTATGGGCTTGAAGGTTCTTCTACCGATATTATAGCCCGATCCATGCACGTCTTCACCTATAAATACAGTGGACTTGACTCATTGCAAGGGACTTTTCGGCTGGCTCTTTTTCATCACTTCTTATCTCTTCCTCCATTAATTTTCTAAGGCAAAAACAAGTGTACTTGTAATCTTATAGTATAAATAAAAGATTATTAGAGTGGACGTAGGTCGGAGTTTGCCGAACCACTATAAAACTCGTGTATTCCTTTACTTTTTTTGCTATTTATTCTGTGATCTATGTGCTTATCTTTCTATTTGGATTTTTTTGGAACTTATTGCTTTCACATACAACTGGGTGTTTTTGGCCATTTTTGGCACAAATAGAAATGATATTTTCCTAGTATTTGAAGTAGAGTTTGACTCGGAAAAATTTGATAGTAAAAGCTGAGATATGGGAATTTCAATTTATTGGATCCTATTAACCAATCAATTGATAGTAACTGAAGACATGGATGAAGATTTTTATGTGAAGGGTCTAGAGTTTATTTGTTATAGGGACCCAATGACAATACTTGACATTTGCATTCTTTTATTCTGTATCATTGCAGTAATGGTCGAAGATGGAAGTGTGTGGTGACCCTCATCTTTAAAATCACTTAGATTTTTTTTTAAGAGGGACTCACCACTAAACCCCAAATACTTTTATATTTAAATTTTATATAGTTTCCAAATATTTTTTTCCCAAGACCCTGTAATTACTAATATAATCATATCAGTGTACAAAGATTAAACCAATTATATATTTGATGATATACAATTGCTCCTTTATTAATATTTACATATATATTTTTATATATATCAGAGTCAATTTAAATCAAATTGAAAACAAAATATCATACATGCTATTGACAAGCCACTGATTTCCTATTTAAATCTTATTCTACTGCCAGAGGTATATTTTTAGCAAATTATAATACCTAAACTTGTTATCTGACTATATATAAATATTAATCTGCCTAAATAAGGCTATTAGCATTTATTTGTTCTTGTGACAGTTATTAGGCTTATGCATAAAATTATTTCAAGATCCTACTTGTAGTTAGGAACATTAAAAGTGATTTCCTAATCACTGTCTCAAATTAAACAATTGAAGTTAGATTGCATTTTTATATTTGACATGATACAGATTTTTAGTTGCTTGGTATATCACTATAATTGCTTGGTGTTATCTGAGGGTTGCTTGGTGTTTTTCTTGGTTTTGTCCCGGATGCACTCACACTTCATCAATTGAAATGAAGAGATTCCAGGCTCCAAGGGTTTGACCCATGGCCACCTAGACCAGCCATAGTCCCCCTTTTACCACTTGCAAACCCATACCCTTCATTTTGACAAGCTTTTACAAAATTCCTACTCCTAAATTTCCAAGCCTTTTTATGCCTAGTTCAAGTTTTCTGGAAAATACTTTCTTATAGGTGTTCAACCAAATATCCAAAGTCCATTACCCTTCCAGGTCTACTATTCTCAAAGATCTTTTTTTTTTGAAATTTTAAATGCTCAAACCATACAAATTTCCAGAATTTATGCACCTGCCAGTATCATTTACTTGCCATGCACAAATTCATTTTACTTGAATGTTCTGCTAAAATCTTTGAGAGTTCATTTCAAAAATTAAATCTCCTTAGCTGTTTAATTTCCATAAGACAAAATATAAACAATAGAAATCAGAGATTCAAATGTATATATATATATTTCAGTATCAATTATCTGAAATGCATACATTTATTCCACTTGAGTATTTCTTATTCAAATCTTGTCAAATCTATTGAAATTTTATTTAAAGAAAATCATAGAATAAACTCAGGCAATAAAACCAGAGATCATTACATTCACATTTTATATTTATGTGTTATATCCATCCCCTTGTTTTCTCCAAATCAGATGATCATAGAATCAATAAAAAAAATCAAACCCCATCAAATATCATTCAAAATGAATTTTACTTAAGTACAAGTTTTCAACCTCAAATACTTAGAAAGTTTCCTACAAGTACTTCAATTACAGAAAATAGAATTTGTCTAGTAATTCTATTACAAAGCAACTGCAAATTTAAAACAAGGCTCTCTTATTTATACTAGCAGCCAATGCCTTCTTTACTCATCAAGCCAACTTCAATTTCCTGCAAGCAAATCATTTAGCTGCCCCAAATAATTTTTGAGACACCCAGATGATTGCAAGGGCAACCAAAAGGGTCAGTTTACACTGGTATGAGCATTTATCAATTTTGTATACATGTACATAATTTTAGTAATCTTGCAATGCCTTCCTAGATTAACTGGTCTTATACTTAGCAAGTTTTGGTTCATGCAAGAAGACACAATATCACATTCAACAAATTATACAATGCACAACAGTCAGTTAAGATTAATCATGTGTATAATTTTAATTCATCCTCATCAAATCTTGGATAAGTAATCACTGATTTATACTCCAAACTTCCACCCAGCAATTAATCAATGAACAATATTTATCTTGATTAAATCTAACACCAAATCTGAAAGTTTATAACCCAGATTTTTAAACCCCTACCCCCATTTATTTTTATGGTCCTTAACTCCTTGTCAAATGAACACTATGTATGCATTGTGATGGAAACTCCCAGGTTGTTTAAATTATTCCAACACACAAAGGCCTCAGGGTGCAGTTGCACCATGCACATACTTACTTCCACCTGAAGTAAGCAGATCATTGACTACCCCCAAGTGACCAATTTAGTTTTTTTTTTCATATATCAGAGAAATATAACTGACTGCATATTTTCTGGCTCAACCCCATGTTCCCCTATTAATCTTGATCCATGTTTAGTGATGATAGAACAAGAATACTTAAAACATGTTAACTCTGGAAGCCAAATTACAGATCAATGCTCCAAACAAAAATGCACGAACAAACATCCATATCACTCACAACAAATCATTTCAGAGATTCAAATAACTCATAGTATTTTTAGGCTGCCTGCAATAGGACTTAATGCCATTGCATACAAAAGATAAATACTCACATAATGTTTCTCCTTTCACTACCTTAATTTCTTAGAACATCAAATCCCCCAAAGCCTCAAGCTAGTGTTTCTCCTTGTTTATTTTATTTTGTTTTTGATCCCGAGAGAGTGATGGTTTTGGCTATGTGTAGTTATTTATAAATCCATTCTAGGGTTTTAGAAAATGGGTAATTCCCCTGATACCCTTAGATGTTTATGTACACATCATATTTCTGTGTGATCATAAATTGGAAATGCACACTTTAATTAGCTATTTCGGGGATCATGCATTTTTAGACACTCAATACTATTTTCATGACTCTTTTCTACTCATGCAATAAGCATGTGACCCTCAGTTCATTATTTCTTTTTTATAAGTTTTAAGGAAATCTGAAAATCTACTTTGTATATTTTTTTCTACCTATCCATTACCTCCATTAAATCAGACATACTACCATACTTTGTAATGTAAAATCATTTACACAAATTATTTGCTTGGAACAAATATGGTATGGAAATTTTATTTGATTCTGTATATGTGTATATATATATATATATTTCTGCCTTTATGTCAAATCAGTCAACTCCCTTTTAAATTAAAAATCACATATATTATGCTAATTATTTTCTGGCACAATTATAAGACATATAAACCTTTATATTAAACTTCATTTTATTTTATCTTCATATAAAACAGCAAACACCCCATATATTAAATGTGTATATATATATTTACATAATTCTTTGAACATAAAGCGATATTTATTTTGAGTTCCAATTTTTCTTCTAATTACCTTAATTCCTTGCATTTTATCAAACAGAAGCTCCCATTTATTTTATTTATTGCCAAATTCTTTTCTGTTTTAATGCAATATATATATATATACTTATATATATTTATATCTCAGAATTTTCTAATATAAATATATATCATTTTATTTTTATTTTAGGGTCATTACATACCCTCCCTCTTAAAGGAATTATGTCCCCATAATTTCACCTAATTTCTCCAATTAAAAGCACTAATCCATAGCCTGTTTTAACTCCATAACCCCATACCCATATTTTATGAAAACAAACAATGTATAAGTATATTTAGAAAAATTATCTTAGGTTGCTTAAACATACCTCTTCATCAGTAAACAAATTGGGGTATTTAGCCCTCATTTTATCTTCAACCTCCCATGTACAATCATTAGTGTCCAAGCTCCATTGGATTTTCACCAGTTTGATCACCTTGTTCCTCAACTTTTTCTCTTCCTTGGCAACTATCCCTACTGGTTCATTGGTATAAACCAAATTCTTCTGGACTTGAACTTGAGTAGGTGACTCCAGAATTGCTCCTTCATCATGCACCCATTTTCTCAATTGAGAAACATGAAATACAGGATGCACACCACTCAACTCCTCAGGTAACTTAAGTCTGTAGGCCATAGCACCAATCCTCTGTATAATTTCATATGGTCCTACAAATCTTGGTGATAGCTTACCAGATTTTCCAAACCTGAACACTTTCTTCATTGGTGATACTTTCAAAAAAACATGCTCTCCTACTTCAAACTCCATTGGCTTTCTCTTTCTATCTGCATAAGACTTTTGTCTTGATTGTGCTGCCTTCATTCTATGCCTAACCAATTCAATCATGTTGGAAGTTTCTTTAACATGATCTGGCCCCAACATTACACCCTCTCCTGCTTCCAACCAACAAGCAGGAGACATGCAAGGTCTCCCATACAAGGCTTCAAAGGGAGCCATTCCTATGGTTGATTGATAGCTATTGTTGTAAGTGAATTCTGCCAAGTGGATATGATCCTCCCAATTACCCCCAAAATCAAGCACACATGCTCTAAGTAAATCTTCCAATATTTTATTCACTATCTCTGTTTGCCCATCACTTTGAGGATGGTAGGCAGTGCTTAAACAAAGTTGTGTTCCCATTGCTTCTTGGAAACTTTCCCAAAATCTTGAGGTGAACAAAGTGTCTCTATCACTTACAATAGTCTTGGGTATGCCATGTAGCCTCACCACTTCTTTAATAAACAATTGTGCAAGCCTAGATGCATTTCTATCTGACCTGACAGGAACAAAGTGAGCTGATTTGGTTAGTCTATCAACAATTACCCATATAATATCATTGCCTTTCTTAGTTCTAGGCAAACCATCCACAAAATCCATGGAAATGCTTTCCCACTTCCACTGAGGTACCTCCAAAGGTTGCAACATGCCAGAGGGCTTTTGGTGGTCTGCTTTAATTTGTTGACATGTGGAACATTTTGCCACATATCTTGCCACTGCTTGCTTCATTCCTGGCCACCAGTAGCCTCTTTTTAAATCATGATACATCTTAGTACCACCAGGGTGTATGGTGTACCTGGTCTTGTGATGCTCATTCATGATTTCTTCCTTCAATTCTGCAATGTTTGGTACACAAAGCTTATCATTTTTCCTCAAATAACCTTGGGAATCTATTTTAAAATTCTCTGACTCAATGTTATTTAATAACATTTCTTTCTTCTCCTTCATACTTTGATCTTGATCTTGCATGCTACCAACTTTCTCCACCAGATTAGACTTCACTGTGATTATTCCCAGTGTACCATACTCTACCATATCACCATGCTCTTTAAAATTCACTACATCCTTGCTGTATATATCTGCCTCCCCAAGCACTGCAAGATTTTTAAACTCATCAATCATCAAACTGGCTAATCTAACGTGATTTCTACTCAAAGCATCTGCTACTCTATTAGCTTTTCCAGGAGTGTACAATATATCTAAATCATATGCAGCCAGAAACTCCAACCACCTTGCTTGCCTCATATTTAAATCTTTTTGAGAAAATAAATATTTCAATGCTTGATGATCTGTGAATAATTCAAATTTTGCCCCAAGCAAATAATGCCTCCATAGTTTTAGTGCAAACACTATTGCAGCTAATTCTAGATCATGAGTTGCATATTTGGTTTCATTGGGTTTAAGCTGTCTTGATGCATATGCCACTACCTTTCCATGTTGCATAAGCACTGCACCTAACCCAGACCCACTAGCATCAGTGTATACAACCATTCCTTCATTTGCTTCTGGGATTTGTAGGACAGGAGCTTCTACCAATGCTTGCTTCAATTTCTCAAAAGCTTGTTCACACTGCTCAGTCCACACATATGGTTGGTTCTTCTTGGTTAGTTTGGTCATTGGTGCGGCTATTCTTGAAAAATCCTTGATGAACCTCCTATAATACCCTGCCAAACCTAAGAATGACCTCACCTCAGTCACTGTTTTGGGTCTACTCCATGATTGAACTGCAATGACCTTGCTTGGATCTACACTTACTCCCTGCTGTGACACTATGTGTCCTAAGAATTTTACTTCATGTTGCCAAAATGTACACTTTGAATACTTGGCTTTTAATTCATGTTCTCTAAGTCTGGATAATACTAAATGTAGGTGCATGGCATGATCATTTTCTGTCCATGAATAAATTAATATGTCATCTATAAATACCAAGACAAACTTATCCAAAAAGTCTCTAAAAATTCTATTCATCAAGTCTACAAAATAGGAGGGAGCATTGGTCAAGCCAAATGGCATTACTAGAAATTCATAAAGGCCATATCTTGTATTAAAGGCTGTGTACTCAATGCTTTCCTCTGCAACTTTCATCTGATGAAATCCAGAGGCTAAGTCTAGCCTTGAAAATATTTTAGCCCCATGCAATTGATCAAATAGATCATCTATTCTAGGCAGTGGGTACTTATTTTTAATAGTCACCTTGTTTAAATCTCTGTAGTCTACACACAACCTCATTGTTCCATCATGTTTCTTGACAAATAGCACTGGGGAACCCCAACTGGAACTACTTGATCTTATGAATCCTTTCTCTTCTAATTCTTCTAGTTGATGTTTTAATTCTACCAACTCTTTTGGACCCATTCTATAAGGCTTCTTAATGATTGGATTTGTTCCAGGAATTAATTTTATTTTGAATTCAACTGGTTTGTTTTGAGGAATTCCTTTCGCTTCTCCAAACACATCTACATATTCATTGACTACTGGGATTTCCTCTATTTTTAATTCCTTTTGAACTTCATTAATACTCCAGATTTTATTAAAACATGTATTCTTTGCTATTTCACTTAAGATGGTAATTCTTTTGCCTTCATTTGTTTCCAAAGAAATAGTAAGGTTTTCTAAATTTAAAATTGCTTTATTTCTCATTAACCAATCTACCCCCAAAATAATCCCAATACCAGGATAATTTAAGGTATATAAATCTGAATTAAATTCATAACCCCCTATAATTAATTTCAGACCCAAACACTTCATCCCCAACATACAATGACTCCCTATGGGACTGTGTACAACCAAGGGCTGATCAATGGAAACACATGCAAGTGTTAACTTCTTTACAATTTCCAAAGATATTAGTGAATGTGAGGCACCAGTGTCATATATTACTGATATGGGTTGGGTATGAATAAAAATTATACCTTCAAGTTGCCCAACATTCCCAGTTTTACTTGCTGCCAAAGCTCCTACCCTTGCTGTTCCCCTATTGGTTTCTGGGCAATCCTTCTTGAGATGACCCATCTTTCCACAATTATAGCAGCCTCCTCTGGGTATCTTGGGGTCAGGGCATTGGTTACTATAATGTCCAGCTTTTCCACAATTAAAACAATGAGTAAACTTCTTGCTTTCAGGTGTTGTTGCTCCTTCCCCTTTCTTAGCTCCTTTACTTGCATTTCTCTTGTCATAAGGTTGCACTTTGTTCTGACCACCCTTCTTCTTGTTGAGCTTCATATTCCTGAATTTCTCTCTTGCAGTGTCATGTTGCTCAAATGAGAGAGTTAGATCAATTACTTGATCAAAAGTTTTGTTCTTGTATGGCAACATTGCCTTTGACAAACTAGGGTTCAAGCCTTGAATGTACCTTGCATTCTTTGCTTCTGCATTCCCTATTAACACCAGTCCATACTTGGATAAAGCTTCAAACTTCTGAGTGTATTCATTCACACTCATGCTTCCTTGCCTTAATCTAATAAAGTCTTCAAGTAGTGTGGCCTTGGCAGATGCTGGGACAAATCTGGCCTCAAGCATGTCCTTGAAATTATTCCAAGTAATGGTATCCTCTTGTCTTCCTGTTGTCACAACTTCCCACCAATCCAGTGCAACCCCCTTCAATTTCCTTGAAGCTATCTGTCTCTTTCTTTGGTCATTGATTTGCATATCTGTGAAGACCCTCTCCATAGTTTTTATCCAAGTTTGAACACCTATAGCTCCTTCAGTACCTTCAAAATCCTTTCCTCCCAAAGTGGCACAAGTCTTAAGCAGTTTGGAGAGTTCCTCATGAGGATTGTCTTGCCTTGGTGCCATTCCATCCCTTAAAGCTCTCACAAAATCCTCCATGCTCATCACAGGTGGCTCACGTGATGATCCTGCACCTGTGTGATGCCTTGGTCCTACCATAATGCTATAAATATGATTGTTATGTTAGTTTATTTACCCCTATCAGTTTTTGGTGTCTTTGCTTGGTTCATTTTCATTTCTGTGCACACTATGCATTTGTCACATGTACACACATATATTTCTTGACATAAAGCAAAAACATTCAACACCAACAATTCAAACAATGCATTCAAACATCCATATGCATACAACAACATTTACTATGTTATTTAAAACATAGCTCTGATACCAACTGTGGTGACCCTCATCTTTAAAATCACTTAGATTTTTTTTAAGAGGGACTCACCACTAAACCCCAAATACTTTTATATTTAAATTTTATATAGTTTCCAAATATTTTTTTCCCAAGACCCTGTAATTACTAATATAATCATATCAGTGTACAAAGATTAAACCAATTATATATTTGATGATATACAATTGCTCCTTTATTAATATTTACATATATATTTTTATATATATCAGAGTCAATTTAAATCAAATTGAAAACAAAATATCATACAAGCTATTGACAAGCCACTGATTTCCAATTTAAATCTTATTCTACTGCCAGAGGTATATTTTTAGCAAATTATAATACCTAAACTTGTTATCTGACTATATATAAATATTAATCTGCCTAAATAAGGCTATTAGCATTTATTTGTTCTTGTGACAATTATTAGGCTTATGCATAAAATTATTTCAAGATCCTACTTGTAGTTAGGAACATTAAAAGTGATTTCCTAATCACTGTCTCAAATTAAACAATTGAAGTTAGATTGCATTTCTATATTTGACATGGTACAGATTTTTAGTTGCTTGGTATATCACTATAATTGCTTGGTGTTATCTGAGGGTTGCTTGGTGTTTTTCTTGGTTTTGTCCCGGATGCACTCACACTTCATCAATTGAAATGAAGAGATTCCAGGCTCCAAGGGTTTGACCCATGGCCACCTAGACCAGCCATAGTCCCCCTTTTACCACTTGCAAACCGATACCCTTCATTTTGACAAGCTTTTACAAAATTCCTACTCCTAAATTTCCAAGCCTTTTTATGCCTAGTTCAAGTTTTCTGGAAAATACTTTCTTATAGGTGTTCAACCAAATATCCAAAGTCCATTACCCTTCCAGGTCTACTATTCTCAAAGAAATTTTTTTTTTTTGAAATTTTAAATGCTCAAATCCATACAAATTTCCAGAATTTATGCACCTGCCAGTATCATTTACTTGCCATGCACAAATTCATTTTACTTGAATGTTCTGCTAAAATCTTTGAGAGTTCATTTCAAAAATTAAATCCCCTTAGCTGTTTAATTTCCATAAGACAAAATATAAACAATAGAAATCAGAGATTCAAATGTATATATATATTTCAGTATCAATTATCTGACATGCATACATTTATTCCACTTGAGTATTTCTTATTCAAATCTTGTCAAATCTATTGAAATTTTATTTAAAGAAAATCATAGAATAAACTCAGGCAATAAAACCAGAGATCATTACATTCACATTTTATATTTATGTGTTATTTCCATCCCCTTGTTTTCTCCAAATCAGATGATCATAGAATCAATAAAAAAAAATCAAACCCCATCAAATATCATTCAAAATGAATTTTAATTAAGTACAAGTTTTCAACCTCAAATACTTAGAAAGTTTCCTACAAGTACTTCAATTACAGAAAATAGAATTTGTCTAGTAATTCTATTACAAAGCAACTGTAAATTTAAAACATGTCTCTCTTATTTATACTAGCAGCCAATGCCTTCTTTACTCATCAAGCCAACTTCAATTTCCTGCAAGCAAATCATTTAGCTGCCCCAAATAATTTTTGAGACACCCAGATGATTGCAAGGGCAACCAAAAGGGTCAGTTTACACTGGTATGAGCATTTATCAATTTTGTATACATGTACATAATTTTAGTAATCTTGCAATGCCTTCCTAGATTAACAGGTCTTATACTTAGCAAGTTTTGGTTCATGCAAGAAGACACAATATCACATTCAACAAATTATACAATGCACAACAGTCAGTTAAGATTAATCATGTGTACAATTTTAATTCATCCTCATCAAATCTTGGATAAGTAATCACTGATTTATACTCCAAACTTCCACCCAGCAATTAATCAATGAACAATATTTATCTTGATTAAATCTAACACCAAATCTGAAAGTTTATAACCCAGATTTTTAAACCCCTACCCCCATTTATTTTTATGGTCTTTAACTCCTTGTCAAATGAACACTATGTATGCATTGTGATGGAAACTCCCAGGTTGTTTAAATTATTCCAACACACAAAGGCCTCAGGGTGCAGTTGCACCATGCACATACTTGCTTTCACCTGAAGTAAGCAGATCATTGACTACCCCCAAGTGACCAATTTAGTTTTTTTCCATATATCAGAGAAATATGACTGCCTGCATATTTTCTGGCTCAACCCCATGTTCCCCTATTAATCTTGATCCATGTTTAGTGATGATAGAACAAGAATACTTAAAACATGTTAACTCTGGAAGCCAAATTACAGATCAATGCTCCAAACAAAAATGCACGAACAAACATCCATATCACTCATAACAAATCATTTCAGAGATTCAAATAACTCATAGTATTTTTAGGCTGCCTGCAATAGGACTTAATGCCATTGCATACAAAAGATAAATACTCACATAATGTTTCTCCTTTCACTGCCTTAATTTCTTAGAACAGCAAATCCCCCAAAGCCTCAAGCTAGTGTTTCTCCTTGTTTATTTTATTTTGTTTTTGATCCCGAGAGAGTGATGGTTTTGGCTATGTGCAGTTATTTATAAATCCATTCTAGGGTTTTAGAAAATGGGTAATTCCCCTGATACCCTTAGATGTTTATGTACACATCATATTTCTGTGTGATCATAAATTGGAAATGCACACTTTAATTAGCTATTTCGGGGATCATGCATTTTTAGACACTCAATACTATTTTCATGACTCTTTTCTACTCATGCAATAAGCATGTGACCCTCAGTTCATTATTTCTTTTTTATAAGTTTTAAGGAAATCTGAAAATCTACTTTGTATATTTTTTTTCTACCTATCCATTACCTCCATTAAATCAGACATACTACCATACTTTGTAATGTAAAATCATTTACACAAATTATTTGCTTGGAACAAATATGGTATGGAAATTTTATTTGATTCTGTATATGTGTGTGTATATATATATATATATATATATATATATATATATATATATTTCTGCCTTTATGTCAAATCAGTCAACTCCCTTTTAAATTAAAAATCACATATATTATGCTAATTATTTTCTGGCACAATTATAAGACATATAAACCTTTATATTAAACTTCATTTTATTTTATCTTCATATAAAACAGCAAACACCCCATATATTAAATGTGTATATATATATATATTTACATAATTCTTTGAACATAAAGCTATATTTATTTTGAGTTCCAATTTTTCTTCTAATTACCTTAATTCCTTGCATTTTATCAAACAGAAGCTCCCATTTATTTTATTTATTGCCAAATTCTTTTCTGTTTTAATGCAATATATATATATACTTATATATATATATATATCTCAGAATTTTCTAATATAAATATATATCATTTTATTTTTATTTTAGGGTCATTACAAAGTGCTTGATATTTAGAGTGATTTTTGTTATCAATGTAAAGGTGACAATTTGAATTGATCTATGGATGGGTGTCGTTGATCCGACATTGCAGACAACACTACACCACATATGTTTATTTTGTAGATGATTTGAATTAGTTTGAAGATGGGTGTCATTGACCTGATGTTTCAAGTAATGTTACACCATTATGTTATGTGGCTTAGATGGATTTTGTTCTCCAAGTGAGTGATTATAATCTTACTATATATGTTTTGGGGTGATGATTATAGGTTGTCGATACTTGAATGATGGTTTCAATTGCAAGTATGTAGTTTAGATTGGATGTAACATGAGTTTGATAACATATTCACTATGCTAGGTCATCATCCCTTTTTCTGATGTTACTAGATAAGTTTTTGGTAAGGTGTTACCATGGTTATTGAGTATTATGTTAATTTTATCTCATAGGCAAGATATCATCCCTATTGAGTTGTCTCGTCCATGGTACGGAAGAAAACTAAGTTGTTAAAATGATATTCAGAAAAGGATATCATTGGTTGATTTATATAAAAATATGATGTGAACCTGGATTTTTTTATAAAGGGTAACCGATCTTGGAGTTTTTATTGTAAAGGATATTTCAAATTAGATTTGGTATCAAGATTATATATGAATTATAATTATAGTATGATGGATGAGTAAGTAGAAATTCTCAGATATAGATGGATACCAAGATCATACGAGTTTATAGTATCATTGATCGAATTAAGTAATTGGAATCACATGAATATATATGATTGGAATAATAAAGGATTGAGTAGAGTTGTAACCTCTATTTGTAAAGGACATTCCAAATTGAACTGGTGGTGAGAATCATATGCAAAGTATTTATAACTGGTGTGGATTCAAGTATTCCATGATAATTAAAGAAAATTTACTGGTAAAGGTCAAGGAAAAATATATTATAGTTTGCTTATATAAAGGATGCAGAGGCGATTTTATGAAATGTGGAATTTGGAGTTTCGAATATGACCGAGGAGTTGATAGATTCTTTTCAATCATCCCTCGAATTGAGAAGAAGCTATATAGTTAAAGAAACTGTTTTGGAGAGGTAACTTAAAGGTGTATATTTCACATTGCATATGAGGTACATGTGAATAATGTGTTATATAGTCGATCCTTTTTACACTATTACAATTATAAGTTAGCATTTTTTAGAATTCCATTTATATTTAGGATTTTGATTGTCATAATTGAATTGATTGAAGAGAATAGGATTTCTCATGTTTGGGTGCTTGCTTTTTCGTAAGTTATAGAACTTTGGATGAAATGTTTATATAGTTGAGGAAGTGATACTTTGAGTATCAAACTTGTCGGATTATTGAAGTGATATCATAAGCATAATGATGCCACTTAATTTGATAAGAAATTTGATGGAAGATATGTTATGTTCACCAAGTTAAGACATTAGTCTTTTTTATTTTCATAAGTGAAAGAAGGCATTATCCAATGATTCAAGTTGTTTGGGTTTGTTTAGGTAAGACGTCGTCCACTTTTGAGTTACCTTACCTTAGCAATCAAAAAGTTGAATCAAGGAAAGTATTACTAGAATGATTTGATGTTGTGTATAATAATTTAGGAGCGGTATAAGAGACATGATTTCAGTTTGGGCATGTTTGTTCTTGGCCTACCCATTATTGTGCATTATGAGATCATTATCCAATTTGGTAGCATAATTGCATAAGTCATAAATGTGCACTTACATTTGAGTTTGATATTTTGAAGTAAGTTTATGCTAGTGGTTGAATTTGTTCAACTAAGTTGGTTACTCAGGAGTACTTGAAAAGTTAAGGAGCAGATCCGATATTGTGACTCTTTTCTGGAATGTTTTCCCACTTGCATAGCATTTAGGTTTGGATGAATGGTTGCTATGAATTTATTTTTGTCTTGCTTAGGTTACTTAAATTTGTTGGACACTTGATTTGGATAACTGTTTTATTCATGTTATGGGTTGTGTTATAATCCTGATGTGTTTTATAATGCATTGATTTTTAGGATTTACTGATATATATGTATTAATCATATGTTATGTTGATGTGATTGTTTGTTGCACACATATAAATTTTTCATGTTCATCATAGGATGCTTGCAAAAATGCCTTATATGTCATATCATCTCATTCATATGGGAGGGCCCGACTGATAAATATTTGCATGTATATAATATTATACGCCATTTGCATACAAATTCTGATGCTATGTTATTGGTTGCATTTCATAAAGTACACAAGCACTACTGTGAATATTTTGATATGCTAGTGAACAATCACACTTATCAATAAATTTGATTGCTGATTTATATGCTATGTATGAATATTTTTTTATGATTGGTTCTTTGTTTATTTGAATTAGCGATTGATTTTGATGGATAATAGTTTAGTTACTTGTTAGATTAAGTTATGAATAATGTGTAAGCGATACGGAATGAGAGAGTGTGCGAGACATTTTTTGTCCTTTGGGAATTTTGATGTTGAAACTCTTTTTAAGAGCGAGAATCTGATACCCCGATATTTTAATAATAGATAATAATGGATAAATACTAATTAATTAATTTAAATTAAGAAGCGGCAAAATGGGCATTTTTTAACTTTTGAATTTGGCAATGCAACCTATGCCATTACAACCATCTTGTTTTTCTAATCAAAACGGTATATAATTTTGTTCGAGTTGAAGGCCATATGAAGGAGATACAGATAAATTAACGGTTGAGTGAAAAATTTAGCATGTATATCATCACACATCAAATGATATGTCAACATGCATCCAATCACTACCCATATGTCAATATATAATTTGAGATATGTTGACATACAATGGTCAGTTCAGTTTTATAAATTAAAATTAAAGTTGTTATTTAATTTCTAGGAATAGTTTCCTAATATATATTAACAATATAAAACCCCATTTTTGGACTAGTAAATTTAATTTTCTCCTTTCTTTTCATCTATGTTTCTCCCTTTTCATTTCTAGCTTTAAATTGGCATAGCTCTCTAAATTTTCAATGGATTTTGATGATCTACCCCTCAAACATTCATGGAAATGAGTATACAATTTAGTGAAAGAATGGAGGCAATTTACGGAGGTTTCTATGCACTAAAGGAATAGGACAACGAAGGATTTCAGGATTTGGCCTTCATTTTTAAGCGAGTGAACATTCTTTTTGACTATATGAAGCAATTAGAATGTTCTAATATTTTAGGGGTCCGATTAGGAGATAATAATGGATTTATAATGAATTTAATTAATGAATTTAGTGATTGATGGAGTCATTGAGGTTAACAATAATTAAATTTAAAATATATGGATTTGTATAAACCATATGAATTATATATGTATATGGAAATGATGATATAACGATTCATTTATAAATGATAATGACGCTATAAAAAAATATATGAAGTTAAATTTGAAATGAAGCCTGGTTGGGCCAGGCTGAACCTAGACCCAATCCAGACCGAGTGCGATTAGAGGAGTTTGTGGAGTCGTGACTTCATGTGATATAAACATTACTATAAATATTACTTTTACTAATTCAGGGATAATATAAACATTACTTTAAATATTTTATGACTTGAAGGTTCTCAATAACCATAAGTATATATGGTACTACTATATTTATGTTATGAAAATGGAGCCGTGCAGTTAAAGCACTTAGCGGTTCTATGCGGCAGAGGTGCAAAAAGTTATAGCCGAGATAAAGCAGGAATATAACAGAGGTGCAAAAAGCTTCATTAGAAGTAAATTTATCTTCATTCCTACATCATTGGTGTAGGAAAAAGAAATATCGTTTAATCTTATATAATACAATAGAATTCTAACTTATATTGAGTACTTTGGACTTAAAATTAGGTTTTACTCTAACTTTGTTGATTTGGTTTAAAAGATAACTAGTTTGCAACCTTTGTATATTAATATTGCTAAAGCAGGTGCTAAAAAGCCTTGATTTAGTGGGTGTAGTGGAAAATAGAGGGGCTTAAAGCAGATCTGCTATTTAATAGTGCTAAATTAAAATAGTGTAGCGATCGATGAGCACTATGCGCTATTGCGGGGATTTTGTGAGGGCTTTAGCGGGGCTTTAATTGCACAGAGATGGAGAACATCATTAGTTTAAATTCATAATTTAAAATATTAGTAATAGAGTATATCTACTTTAAGGGAGATGCGTATAGTAACTCATGACATCATATGTCTTTACATCTTATGTATTATAACGATTCAAAAATTTAACAATATTAATATTAAACTAATTAAATATGGATTTTTAATTAAAAGGTGAATTGGGTATTGTATTTATAATTATTGCGAAGGTCTCTCCGAGGAGATCGATTTGATATATAATTTTGATGTATTTGGCATTAAAGTTTGCAAAATAGAGGCGATATAGTGTATAATAGCGTATGTAGCTGTTTCAGGTCAAATTGGATTTACAACCCATAATATAGCCTAATGACTATATAAATGAAACCTCGAAATCTTAGTCGTCACCTCTATCCTCGGTTTTCTTCTCTAATCGCGAAATTACCATTATTTCTCTTTATCGGTGATTAGAAAATTAATTAAAAGTGCTTAATAATTCAAAGTATCCATACCCTATTGAATTGTATATGGATTCGAAGCTCTTGCTGTGAAGAGGCGTTTGAGATCTGTTTTTCCATCCAACACTATGGTTGATAAGAAATCAATGAAAAATTCTCGACCGTGGAAATTAGGGTTTTAGATTCAACAGTGAAACAACAACAATAATTCAATCGGATGGTATTGTTGTAGAGAGGGCGAGTAGTAAAGTAGATCCATATGGCTTGATCTGGTCAACAATGCTTAAAAACGTCGCAATTTTTGATCAAAGGCATTAAAATGGGTTTGGCGACCAGGAGGTTTCGGCGGCTTGGAAATCTCTAGGTGGTGATCGCAAGTGGTGCTGGACGATTGGATATAGTGGTGGGTCAGATTGGCCAATGACGGCTTGAGGGATCGTGCAGCGGTTGAAGAAGTCAATGATTAAATGGTGAGGGGGAATCATGGAGATGATGCTACTGTATACGGTATAATTATTTGCTGATTTAATTATTTAATTTGAATATTGCCATGATAAATTTCAACCTCCATATCGTTCACATACTAAATCCAATTCATGTGTTTCTTCCGTTGGACTCATAATGAAATTCCGGACGATTTAACACTAGACTTGCTAAGTTTGGAGGCTATTAGCAAATGCATGTTGGTATGAGCTATTTAATTTAATTGATTGAACTTTAAATTATAAAATCCATAATTATTGATGAAAAATCATATTTATAGATATATGTTGGGTTATATGGATGACCGTTTGGTTATTATAATATTTTGAATCTATTGTGCTTAAATTGGATAATTATTATTGATTTCAGTATTTTTGTATGAGTAATTAAAATAAATCCTT
Organism: Allium fistulosum; assembly: GCA_030737815.1. Classification (NCBI taxonomy): domain Eukaryota; kingdom Viridiplantae; phylum Streptophyta; class Magnoliopsida; order Asparagales; family Amaryllidaceae; genus Allium; species Allium fistulosum. The sequence goes on from CM060902.1 coordinate 525,311,032, forward strand.
TGATCTGAATTAGAAATTGGAATAAAATAGATAATGATAAGGAAGTATAGATAATAAATGATAAATAAGGTTATTAACCGATCTTGGATGGTTTTTGTGAATAATGATGATTTAAAAAACTTACCGAAATTAAAGTACAGAATTTAATAAGGTTATTATTTATGAATTTCAGGGTAAATTCATATATAATAATTATAATTTTATTTAAATAGATTTTGGAAACTTATCATTTAGAATGAGATTTTAAATAAAAATAATATAGATTCGATGAAAATATAGTATTGTTTTGTGTAAATAACAAAATGATTGATTTTACGATATTTATGATAGAAATATTATTATAATTATGTTTGAGAAATAAAAGTAATATGGTATTTTTCTAAATAGAAATAATAATAATAAAGAAATGTTTTCCAAAAGTACTTTTAGGTAAAATAATTATTATTTTTGGATAAAAAGGAATAAAAAGAAGTTTTGGTGAAAATATATTGTTGTATTTTTGGGAATAATAGTAATAAATCGGTTTTCGAAAGTATTAAAGTGGTTTATATATATATATATATTATTATTTTGATGTAAAATAATAATAATATTGTTTTAAAAAGAGATTTAATGAAGATTACTATTTTGATTTAGTATACAGTGTTCTGAGGTATTTGAAGAAAGGAGTATAATAAAGAATTTCATGAGTATATTATCGTTTTAAGGTGCAATAAATAAATAAAGCTTTTAAAATAAATAATAATAACAATTTTATACTTAAAAGGATAATGTATGCAAATTTATTATTTGGATGATTGTTGAATGTGTGATTAATTGTTGATTGTAATTATGATATATATTTGGTGTTTGATGACGGTATCACATTTTGATGAGTGAGCGATATTTTACCTTTATTGCTACTAGACGATAGGTAGTTTATTATGATTAATTAATGAATTATGTTATGTTACTATTATGAGGTGATCGGTACACGTTTGATGATTTATACTTACATTGGTGATGCGTTATTATAATGGATAGTTAGTATGAATGTAAGTATATTATATTGCTGTTATTTTCTTATTTGATGATTAGGATTGACATTGTGTGTTGCATATGTTTAATGGCTATGTATGCTATTATTTTTATTTCCCCGTACGAAGATTTTGTGTGATGTATGAGTACAAACACCATTTTCTGCTTCTACTATTTGCATTGGTTGCACTGATCGCGATGGTTGCAATGGTTACATTGGTCATGATAGTTGCAATGGTTGTTGTGTACTAACAAGTACTTAGATGCAAGAGAATATTAGAAAATAGAACGTAGTGAGCTTGATACCCCAAAAGTGGTTCATAGGCAGTCTTTTTCTATACAATAGCCAATAGTTCCCTTGGGGTAGGGGTATATAGAAATTGGCATAGTCTCAAAAGTAGTTTACACCTCTTCCTATTTATTCTATGTATGTGTGTATTTGTAAGTTTACAGGTGGAAACAAAAGAGGCGGCAAAGGATCTGTAATTGGTTAGTACTTATAAGATAGTACGGTACATCTCTTACATCACAGTTATATAGTTCTTTTTTAAAAATTGAGTGGTTAATACATTAAAATATGTATTTTATCCGATGTACTGAATTTATGTAATATTAAGTTATTGAGATGATATTTATGTTTAAATTCCATTGCGAGGTTTCCCTTTTTATGTTCACTGTTTTAGACTCTTTTAACTTTATATACCCATACTCCACTATCTTTAGCGTTTGAAATTAGTTGTAAGCATATTTTAACGGAATTTATAATTATTTTAAGTGTTAAAAATAGTGGTTCATCACAGTTGGAATCATAGCTTGGTTTAGCGATTCTTCGAGTCTTGGTTAGTTATAAACCAATTAATGTACTTTAATTTGTACCTTAGGTTGTAGGGTATAGATAGAGAGCGTTTTAACTCAAAATTGTATGTTTTGTGTGTATGGCTTGTTTGTTTAACCACGATTAGCACCCTAAAATAATGTTTATTTATGATGACCTTTGTATGGAAGATAAATAAGATAGGAATGAGGAAGGCTGAACACTTATATGATGGGTTTAGTGTTGGTTATAACCCAAGTGGCATACACCCGATGTTAAATTATAATTGATACCCGACCTTAATAAGATGGAGTCACTTTTTATTTTTAAAGTGAATAATATTTGTTTGGAAAATTTATAAAAATATATACCTCTAATTTTGAAGATATTTATTAAAAACAAAAAAATAGTTATTTTGGTCATGGGAGTGATTTGTTTAAAAAATTTATGGGAATAAAGATTAATTTGGAAATAAAAAATATATTTTTTATGAAAAAAGGTAAAGTGAACATAGTAAAAATATTTAATCTGAAAGTACTTTTCGTAAAAAGGTGTTTTAATTAGATATTAAAAGTTTAATTCAATCTTTGAAGAGACATTTTTGTAAGAAAATTTATTTATTTTAAAAACATCATTTGGAATGTGTTTCTATGATGATATTATGATTTAGAAATGCACTATTAGAAGTGAAAAAAATTTATCCAAGAAAAGGGAAATTTTATTGGTAATATTTTATTTGAACATATTTTTATGGAAGGATATTCAGTTTAAAATATTTTGTTTTTACAGGAATATTTTTATGGGAACATTTTAGTTAAATCTGTCTTTAATTTGGGAAATCCTTTGAAAAAGGGTAATTTGTAACCCCATCGTGATGTAGAATAGTTCGCAAAAATATTCTGTTGAGGGATACTTTGGAAAACTATTTTTCTTAAATGATATTTTAAAATATCATATAAGGTCTAAGGAGTATTTATTTAATAAGGTGTTTTGAAGAAGAGAAAACTCTTTTGATAATAGTATAGAATTTAATTTTTTTTTTCAAAAGTACCTTGTTGGAGAATATTTAGCGATAACCCATATTTTTTAAAAGAAAAGAATATTTGTTGAAGTGTTATTTACAATAAATATTATATGATTTGGAGAAGATTTATCACACAAGAAGGTTATTTTCACAAAAATATACTTTATTTTCTAGGAATTATTTTCTCGAAGGAGAAATTCGAAAATAACATGGTGGAAATATTTTTATTTGGGAAATTATGTTATTGGTGGAAATATTTGAAAATAGTTTGATGGAAGTATTTTTACTTGAGACGTATCCTTTTGAATAAAGAATGTGATAAAATGCTTCTTTGAGAGAAAAGTTTCATCAAAAGTGTATATTTGATTTCACAAAACTTTTTTGTTTGGAAATCGATTTTGGTTCTAAGGGTTTTCACTTAAAGGGGTGCTCTTTGAAAAACAATGTTTGAAAAGAAAAGCATTTTTAGTAAAGAGTTTTGGGACGAAAAAGACTTGACCTGTAAATTGTTTTATTAACGATATGTTTTGAGATATATTATTAAGAAATGATATATTATAAAGTATCTAGTTTTACAACACTTTAAAGAAACATTTTTTTACTAAGATGAGATGTTTTGATTTGGAAAGTAAATGATTGAAGAAGTAAAATATTTAATTGAATAACAAACATTGGAGGTGTTTGTTAAAATAGTATTATATTAAAAAGATGTATTATTTGGAAATTTTAACCGAGAACTATAAAACCAAACTTTGTAACATGAGGTGTAAGATGACGAGGTAGAATGAGTTTTGAGTCTACCTAACACACATTATAAAGATATTATGTACCTTATGATTGTTATGTGTTTCTCTTAAGAGTTGTAAGAATGTCTAGTTATTCCATTCCATAGAGGAGATTGGGTTATGGTGTAGGGACTATCCATTTCGATATTTGGAGTATGACCCATTTTGTTGTATTTGCTCATTTTGATTAAATTGTTTATGCAAATTTATTTCATAATAGGTTACGTTTGGTTCCTTGTTTGTATCGTGTAGTTTTGACTATTTATTTAATTCATGTCGTGCTTGTCTGAATTGTTTCCTCTTATTTGTATTGTGTTGATTGCCTAATTTGCTACGGTTGGTTTTACTTATTGTTTATTTACATGTTTGTTTACTTGGTTGCTCATATGCTTTATTATGTTGATTGCCTGATTTGCTGCGATTGGTTTTATTTATTATTTATTTACTTGTTTGTTTACTTGGTTGCTTATATGCTTGTTTGCTTGCCTGTTTATTTGATTGCTACATATGATAAATGTAGGATGGCATAGTTATCCAATATTAGCTTTGGTAGAATGTACACTAGAGAAGCTAGTGGATTGGTGATGGACATATTTAGTTTAGTCATAGTGGGATAGTATAGTTTCCTAAGCCGAGGAAGACGATATTCAAATGACTATAAGATTTGAAAGTATTCCTTGAAGATAAGAACAGTTATTAAAGAATTTGTAACGACCTGAATTTTAATCACTTTAATTAAGGATATTTAATTTATTTTAAATATTCAAATATGGATTAACTCTGCCTATGTAGTTTTCTATGCGGCCTGTCCCAAGCCAGGATAAAGGAGGAGGGTTGTGATAGGCTTGGCGAGCCAACGTAAAAACCACAGCCTCTCTTATGGAAATGGAACCTAATTATATTTTATTGGGGCGTAACCCTCTTAGCGACGCGCTATATCGAGGCTCGGGTATGGTGAAAAGTGAGTAAGGGCTAGGTCGTGCCATATCAAGGCTCGGGTATGGTGATAAATATGCAAGGGATGGGTCGTCACTCCCTTAGTGGCGCGCTGCATCGACGCCCCAATGTAGTGATAAATGAGCGAGGGTCTTCGCACTTTACTCGACGGGTGCGAGGGGCAAGGAAGCTATTCGATGAAAGTAGGATTCGGTTAGGTAGTTGGAATGTAGGATAATTAATAGGAAAGCTAAGAGAGATAGTTGATACTATGACTAGGAGACGTGTAAATATCTTATGCGTTCAGGAGACCAAATGGACGGGTCAGAAGGCGAAGGAGGTGGAGAACACAGGCTTCATGTTATGGTACACGGGAAAAGAACGTAACAAGAACGGGGTAGGCAACTTAATTGACAAGAACCTTAGAAACGGAGTTGTCGACGTTAGGAGACAAGGGTACAGGATCATCCTAGTCAAGCTAGTAGTGGGCGATATGATTCTGAACATCATTAGTGCCTATGCCCACAAGTAGGTCTAAGTGAAGCCGTCAAGAGGAATTTCTGGGAAGAGCTAAATGTTATGGTTAGAGATATGCCCAGTAGCGAAAAAAAATTCATAGGAAGAGATTTCAACGGCCATGTTGATACAGCTAGTAGGGGGGTTGAGAGAGTGCATGGTGGTTTTGGATATGGCGATAGGAACCAAGAAGGAGAAGAAATACTGAATTCTGTTATTGCTTATGACCTCATGATAGCTAATACCTTCTTTAGAAAGAGAAAATCACACTTAGTTACGTTTAGTAGTGGTCAACACTTTAGCCATATTGACTTTGTCCTTACTAGATGAGATGACAAACGAGCTTGTGTAGATTGCAAAGTCATACCTGTAGAATGTGTCATCTCACAACATCATCTTCTGATATTCAAGTTTCATCTTCGAATACAAGTTCGACGGAATAAAGGACTCAAGATTAGTCGGACAAAATGGTGGAAGCTCAAAGGAGACGCTTCATGGGTGTTTAAGGATAGGGATATGGGAGAAGGGGCATGGAATTTGGAAGGATAAGCAAATCACATGTGGGATGAGATGGCAACGCGCATTCAGAAAGTGGCTACTGAGGTGTTTGGGATAACGAAAGGAAATAAATGCGAACCTAAAGATTCGTGGTGGTGGAACAGTGATGTGCAAAAGGCTATCAAAGAGAAGAAAGAATGCTATAAGTGCTTGCATCATCACAAAAGCGAGGACAACATGCAAAATTAAAAAGTGGTAAAGAAGAACACAATGAGAGCGGTGAGTGAAGCAAGGGGTCGGGCATATAAAGACCTGTATCATAAGCTAAGTACGAAGGAAGGGGAAAACGTCTATAGGATAGCTAAGCTCCGTGAGAGGAAGTCAAGAGACTTCAACCAAGTTAAATGCATCAAAGGTGACAATAATAGACTTTTGGTGAATGACGATGAGATAAAAAGTAGATGTAGAGATTACTTCGACAAGCTATTTAATGAAGAAGGTAACAGCACTACGATCGAGATAGACGACTCTTTTGATGACAACGGTGGATATTATGTTCGGTGAATCAAGAATCCGAGGTAAAGGAGGCGCTAAAACTGATGAAAGCAGGCAAGGCATTGGGGCTTAATGGAATCCCTATTGAGGTGTGGAGATGCAGGGATAGCTTGGCCGGACAAATAGTTCTCAAGAAGGAATCCTTTTGATATTTAGGATCAATGTTGTAGTATAATGGTGAGATTGATGAAGATGTTAGTTTCAGAATTTGAGCGGGATGGGTGAAATGGCGACAAGCGTCTGGAATTCTCTATGACAGGAAAGTCCCACAGAAGCTTAAAGGAACGTTCTACAAAATGAAAATCAGGCCTGCGATGTTGTATGGTGTAGAACGTTGGCCTACTAAAAGCCAACACGTCCAGAAGATAAGCGTAGCAGAGATGCGTATGCTGCGATGAAGCTATGGTCATACAAGAAGAGACTGAATTAGAAATGATGATATACATGAAAAACTTGGAGTAGCACCAATTGAGGAAAAGCTAATTCAACATTGCTTAAGATGGTTTGGACATCTCAAACAAAGGCTGCCCGAGGCACCTGTGCACGTTGGAATTATAGGTCGCGTCGTATGCTCAAAGAGAGGTAGAGGTCGACCAAGGTTGACATGGGAGGAAGTAGTAAAAAGGAAATTGAAGGATTGGAATATATCCGAAGAGCTGGTAATGGACAGGAATGCGTAGAAGTTAGCGATCCATGTACCAAAACCATTAGCTATAAGTTTTATAAGTTTTAAATTATAGGACTAGGGAAAAGGAGCCTAAGACGTAGCGTTTGGTCTTTGATCAATATTACTATCAACACCATTATTACTATTTGTACTATTATTATCATTTATTTATTTTTTATACATATATATGTATTTTTATCTTTATTTTTATTTTACTTAGTTACTATTATTATTATTTTACTTATTTGACTTTATTTTTCTATTGCTATTGTTATTTTTATTGTTATAACTTTTAAATTAGATTTATCATTTAGTTTTGGGTTCCATCTCTAGGCGACCCGAACTTGTTTGGGAATAATGGCTTAGTTGTTGTTGTTGTTGTATTCAAATATGGATTATTTTCAACAAATAATCAAGTTTGGTGAAATGAATGATAATAATGAACCTATTTTGGAGAAATATTTGTGAAAATATTTACTTTGGAAGAAATATCGATGAAGTGACCGAAAAACCATTTTATCGATAAATAGCTCTATAATGGTAAAACATCGTGCACAGAGCTGGATACATACACTTATTATTATAATTGAACAGGAATATGAAGTAAAATCAATTATTTTATTTTTGAAAATAAAATGTGTTTATGGCATCATCAGTGATGCCCTTATATTTAATAATTTATTTATTAAATTAAATTGAGATTTAATGATTTAATAATTATTATAATTATTCAAATAATTGTTTTAAATAATGATAATTCATTTTAAATAGTTATAAAGTGATAACAAATCATTCGTAATAATTTTATGAAGATATATACTTGATTTGAAAATATAAGGAAATTTGTATCACTTTATCGATAATAGCGATTTTTTTAAATATTTGTTTTATATTTTTTTACATGGTTTTATAATTCAAACATGATCATTTTTATTTATCTAAAATGATAAGAAAATAGTTTTCAATTTTTTTTTAAAAATATATGTACGTTAATTACTAAGTGAAAATATGACCGGAAATCAAAATTAAAATTCATAACGGTTTGACTAGGGCTATTACGGTTGAATCGTTCAAACGCTCAACTGTACCAACCGTTCATGCGGTTACCATCTATAACGGTAACGGTTGAAGATTGAAAACCGCGGTTAACCATACCAACCATACATGATTGTTTTATGTAATATTTAACATTAAAGTATAAAAATTAGTAATTTAAGTTAAAGGAATAGCTAGTACATTAACAATATGTGCTTTAATGAACTAATAACATGTGCATGCATATTGGTCGTTTTATAAGCAAATAAATAAATTTGCAAAAAACGGTTAGAGGTATATCAATTTATCAATAATGCATATAATTTAAAATATATATACGACATGCTTCAAAATTGAAAATACGATGGTTAACCATCATAGACGGTTGCGGTAACGGTTATAAGAATTTATAACCGTCAACAATGGTTACGGTTACAGTTGGTGGTTGGTGGTAATAACGACGGTTACCGCAACCGTAACACCCCTAGGTTTGACATATATAAGTTATACAACGTTGTTTATGTAACTTGTACACCTTTGTAGCATGCACACACATATATTAACATATACAGATACATATAACGATGGTAGAAAAGTAGAAATATATTTACATATGGTAAATATAAAAAATATATAAGATATGTATAAGTTTAAAAAGCAAACATCTTCTCACATCAAATCCACCTTACACCACCATCATCGCCATCATCACCTCCAAATCATCCATCACATGGAGAGGGGTGGGCTACCGTGCGTTTAAGGGTGGCTAAGAGGGGATGGCAAGGGGTAGTTTTGTCCATCCATGTTATGGTATTTTGGTTTTCTAAAATCCTATAAATACCCCACCCCTTCTTCATATTTTTCACACAATTTTCTTCACTTCTTTTTCTACATTATCAAGCTTATCAATGGCTTCTCATGTTAACAAAATTATGGAGAAAAATATCTCAAAAGGAAATCAAATAAGTATATTATATATATAGTAGTAAAACATCAAAATACAACTTCAAAATTCCTCCTTTCCACCATAGAAACCCACGACCACCACCTTCCACCACCCTTGCCCGAGCCCTCCACCATAGGCCATGACTTCCCTAGCTAGGTCGAGCCATCCAAGGCTCTCAAGTTCGATTTCGTGGAGTTTTATTTTGTGGTAGCGAAGCTATAGCCAATTTTAAATTAGCTCGAAGGAAAATGAAGGTGAGAAACTATTACCTATATTATATTTTTGGATGGTGATATGATGTGTGCAATGGATGTTTAATATGTTTTGATCATCAAGTTTTGTTGTTTAATATTGTTGTTGAATATATATACAAGTCACGTTTAAATACACGTCGATAAGCAAAAAGAAAATCACTTTCCTTTAATAAATGAAATGATGTTTTAAAAACATTTGACAGTCGTTTGGCAAAGTTTAAATAAATATTGGAAATTTAGTCAAAAATAGGCACGTCGCATAACGGCAGTTCGTGATTTCGCGTCTTAAAAGTTAAATCCATTTATAAGATGGATTCGAAGTCGGATTTCTTTGTAATAAGAATTTTCAAAACCCTTATAATTATAGTTTTCTAATAAAGAAAGAAAATTGAGATTTCATCTAGTAGATTTTGAAATATGAACAAATCAAGTTTTTAAAATAGTCACGGTTTAGCTGTTCGGAAACCAAAGCGACAAATTCTTTAAAATTGATATTTTAAATTCTTTAAAAATATGGAATAAATTCTATAAATATTTGAACATATTTTAAAAGATATTTGAGTTATAAAAATGAATTTCCAAAAGATAGAAAAGACGTTTTGACCAATATAGCTTTTAAAACACTATTTGCAGCACTTTCCGCAGCACTTTTTGCTAACTTTGAAATATGAATTTAAACTAAACAATTCCTTTCCAAATCTTTTATAAATGTTTTCAAATAAATAATTAAATAATTTAAAGATGATTAAGAGGTTTAGAAATGAGTCAGCAAAAACGACTAGTACTTTTGTTCCATTTGTGAGTGTCATAGAAAATTCGACCGAGGAATGAAACAGATCGAAGGGAAAGTTCGGATGCCCTAAAATAATTAAAATTTAATTAAGTATGTTAAAAGATTTAGAGTCGATCAAATAACTTGACCGCCTTATAGGTGACAGAGAGGTTGTCTCTAGGCTTGGTTTTGGAAAACCAATTGTATGTATTCCCTAACCACTCGGACTGACCCGATAGAGGGGATAATAAATTTGATTCACTAGGATCAAAATTTCCCAAAGTACAAAAGATATAATTTTCCAAATTCAAACAACTTGGATTGCAAGGAAATAATCTTCTTATACTTGGTATTAAATTCCGAGGAGGAAATCCGTACTATCCATAAGAATTTAAAAGGTGACCTCACCATTATTCGACGGATGGTAAAGGTTAAATACAAAAATTTATATTGAGTAGAATTAGTATAATTTCCATTATCCTAATTACTCAATAAGGCTTTCTAAAATGATTTATGAAAATGATTTGGCAATTCCAATGTTAAAGAGAGGTTTAATGATTCCATATATACCAGAAAGAATGGTTTAAAGATATATATCTCTAGAACGTATCATCTGTTTGGTGGCGGAGAAGGAAAATTCTCTTAGCTTAACACCCTTTCCTGAGACATACGAGCTTAGGAGTTATACGTTTGTAGAAATTAGTTGTGTGATTAAGGAATAGCAACGTGGCATTCAAAGTGGAATGTGCTAGGTGAAAGGTAATAGCTACCCCATGCCACATCAACCGGTAATGGCTTAAATAGGGCATGCCGTAAGGCTATGTGGGTCATGCCCATATGGGTATGGTCATCACCCTTCTAGATTACTCTCCATATGTCAAGTATGTTGTGTATGCTGTGGCCACGGTTAGGTCGGTTACGACCGGGGTGATGTCATATTCGGTTCTATCTGCCACCAGGCAGGTTTGTGGGTAGGTCGGTTTTGCTAGGTTCAGAGGTTTCGAAGATGTCGATCCTCGGTACAGTCCTATAGAGATGTATAGTATGGAAAGTAGTCCCTTACCTGCCATTATATGGAATCCATTCTCCAAACGAGCCTTGTAAGAGTTTTGTTTGTAGTGCCTACCATATCCGAAATTTAATAATGGTAACAATTTTGGCTAAGATTAATAAATTTACTTGCAAATGTTTTCAAAAGAATGTAATTAAAAATAATATCAAATGGTTTTTACATAGCAAAAGTTTTGGTTATCATATGGTAAAAATCTGTTCTGTGTTTATATGCGGTATGGTCTTATGAGATACCTTTGTTTTCAAAACGTGTATTTTGAGTTTCTCACACCAGTCTCATGACTGACCTGGAGTTTTTTCCCTTAAACTCTGGGTGCCCCAATTTTCTCAAGCAACCTAGTAGTCAGGTTTAGTTAGAAGAAATCTGGAAGAGCTCGGAGCATGGAGTTAGAAGATTCTTCTAAAGATTATTATCTGTTTCCACCATACTCGTGTATTATTGTATTTCGCATTTGTAAGGATAGATATTTATAACTGTCCATGTTTTACTCTGATAAATGTATTTAAAATTTTTGCTCTAAAGATTATATGTTGTAATAATATATGTTATTACATCCATGTGAGATTTTGTTCTGTCTTTATTTTTTTCTTACCCTTGAGAATCCGCCTTTCCAGCACTTGGATTTGCTGCACGTAAATACCGAGGATGTATTAGTGTCGATTTTTGAGGGTCGAAGAAACAGGTCTTCACATTTGGTATCAGAGCATAGGTTGAGCGAACACCTAGGCTTTGGTAGGGGTAAAGTCTCATTAGAAACAGGGTTAGTAATACCCTAGGATGAGTTACTCATTAGAGATAGGGTTAGTAACACCCTAGAATGAGTTTGAGAATATAATATATAAGCACATATTTGTTAGTGATATATACAAATGATTTGATTTTGAAAAAAATTGGTAAATGAAATAATTTTACCTAGGTTTATATTTTGTAAATACCTATGTGTGTGTGTGTATTTGAGAAATTTTAGTTAGATATAATGATTTAAATTTTATAAAAAGGCTTCTTGGAAGTGATAGCAATAAAATTTGGAAAACATTTTGGCGAAAGTTTTAAAGGATTTTTCGGAAGGATAAACCATTTTGACATACAAAGAATTATAAGTAGGAAAAGCTATCTTTAGAAGTGGATTGAACAAAGACCTCGGTTTATTTCATAAGTATTGGTCGAAGATTGGTTTGAGGAAACTAATACCAAGTGATTGACAAACCTTTCTACTTAAAATATGATATGCCAAAGTTTACGAGATATTAATAACTTGACGATAGAATAAGTTAGATTAAGTAAATTTTTAGTACCTATATCTAAGGGGATGTTTTTTACATTGTAGAAACCATATAGAGGAAAGTATTCTAAAGTAGAGACCTCAAGGGAAAATTGGAGGTGAGAAGGACAACCTCGTTATTCTCTCTAGCGATGAGGAAGAACAACCGAATTATCCACCTAGCAATGGTTGGCCCCCGATTGAGGGAGAGCATGCCCCGTACGCTCAAAGAAATGGAGAGGGGTATCCAATGGAAGAAATGCTCATACCACCCACGACCCCCGAGATGATTATAATTTCTAGTGATGACGAACCCGTGCAAGTCTCGGAAAGAATATGGATTGCAGATCATGCTAGTTCCGCACTAGAACCCATAGCAGAATCTGAACCTATGGAAGAAAAATCAAAACCCATGGAGGAAGAATCAGAACCTATGGAAGACCCAAATGCTGTAATATCTAGCAAAAGCAGCAATATGATATGGGACTTGGGTTGGGAGCATGTTATTTGGAAAGAAGAATCATCTGGTTCCTACATTATCTGGGATGAGATAGAGGGGAATGATGAAGAAGTATCGAAAGAGGTAGAAGAAGTTGAAGTGTTTGAGAACCCTTGAGAAGTTGGTGTGCAAGGTCTTAAAGAAATAGAAGAGAAGTAATCCCAGGAGTACTAGTTGGTATGGGAGATGTTCCATGGAACCAACCATGGCTACCCAATGTTGAGGGTGAAATGCAACCGAATGAAGATAGCAATAACGCCGATGATGAACCGGAAAGCAATAAAGAAGGAATTAGGGAAGTTTAAATGGATTTTGGACACTGGGGTGCACCATCGGCTTCAGATTCATAGGAATGAAGGAGATGTTGTGTGGCTAGGGGTGAAATGTTGTTATGATAAGTATTTTGTACCCTATGTATCAGTGTTAGGAGGTCTTGACCCAAGTCTAAGTTGGAATGTTGAATGTAAAATTATGGAGATATATAATATAACTATGATATTTTGTTTCAACTTCTTATTTACATAAATCTTTTAAATAAATTAATGAGAATTCTTGAGAAAAGAAGTAAGAAAATTTAAATGAAGGATTTTCTTTTATAAGAGGAAGTGGTATTTTGAAATGTTTAAAAAATCTTTCAATAAATATTCTAGAGAAAATCAAAATTAAGAGAAATTAAAGTATATGTATTAAAGAAATATTAAGTTTTGACTAACTAAGGAAGTTTTATTAATATGAATGTATTAAAGAAAGTATATTATAATATGGAAATTAAAAGATAAAATACCTTTTAAAAAGAACCAATTCTCTTAAAGAAGATCCAAGAATATTTTTATGGATCAATATTTTGAAGAAATTAATAATTTATGAAAATATAATTAAACCAAAGATAAAGGTTTTACGAAATATTTCATAAATTTTTTTGGAAGGGTTAATAAGCATGTATGAAATACGTGGATTATTTCGTCGCACGATTCTGATCTAAGGTTTGAGTATAAAGCTTTGAGGTGCTTTACACCAATTCGAAAAATGATTTATCACTCGATTCTTAACGATGAACATTGATCATCGAAAGGCCTGATCGGAATCCGCACTAGGGATCAGTGGATCAATAATAGTACGAAGGTAAAGTCGTGGATTCGAATAAAAGATCAAATCAGATATTGTGTACAGATGATCATGGTACATCGTACAGGTGTAAGTTTATAATAAATATTTTGGACAAAACTTTTGGATTTTTGTTTTGGGTAATTTCGGGGATGAAAATCTTTTACGAGGGGAAGCATGTAACGACCCGAATTTTGATCGCTTTAATTTTAATTTATTTTAAATATTCAGATATGGATTATTTTCAACAAATAATCTAGTTTTGTGAAATGATAATAAAGAATCTATTTGAAGAAATATTCGTAACAATATTTACTTTGGAAAAAATATCGATAAAATGGCCGAAAAACCGTTTTATCGATAAATAGCTCTATAATGGTAAAATGTCGCGTACGAAGCTGAATACATACACTTATTTTTATAATTGAACAGGAATATGAAGTAAAATCAGTTATTTTATTTTTGAAAATAAAATGTGTTTATGACATCATCAGTGATGCCCTTATATTTAATAATTGATTTATTAAATTAAATTAAGATTTTATGATTTAATAATTATTATAATTATTCAGATAATTGTTTTAAATAATGATAATTCATTTTAAATAGTTGTAAAGTGATAATAAATCATTTGTAATAATTTTATGAAGATATATATATATATTGATTTGGAAATACAAGGAAATTTGTATCATTTAATCGATATAATAGAGGTTTTTGTAAATATTTGTTTATATTTACTTTCACGGTTTTATAATTCAAATATGATCATTTTTATTCATCTAAAATGATAAGAAAATAGTTTTTAAATTTTGTTTACAAATATATGTACGTTAATTAATAAGTGAAAATATAACCTGAAATCAAAATTAAAATTCGTAACGGTTTGACATATATAAATTATACAACGTTGTTTATGTAACTTGTACACCTTTGTGGCATGCGCACACATATATTAAAATATACATATACATATACATATAACAACGGTAGTAAAGTAGAAATATATTTACATATGGTAAATATAAAAAATATATAAGATATTTATAAGTTGAAAATGCAAACATCTTCTCACATCAAATCGACCTTACACCACCATCATCACCACCATCACCTCCACATCATCCATCACATGGAGAGGGGTGGGCTGCCACGCGTCTTATGTGGCTAGGAGGGGATGGCAAGGGGTAGTTTTGTCCCTCCATGTTATGATAGTTTTCTAAAATCCTATGAATACCCCACCCCTTCTTCATATTTTTCACACAATTTACTTCACTTCCTTCTCCACATTATCAAGCTTATCAATGGCTTCTCATGTTAACAAAGTTATGAAAAAAAATATCTTAAAAAGAAATTAAATAATTATATTATATATATATATAGTAGTAAAACTTCTCAAAACAACTTCAATACTCCTCCTTTCCACTATAGAAACCCATATCCAACACCTTCCTCCACCCTTGGCCAAGCCCTCCACCATAGGTAGTGACTTCCGTGGCTAGGCCGAGCCATCCAAGGCTCTCAAGCTCGATATCGTGGAGTTTTATTTCGTGATAGCGAAGCTATAGCCAATTTTAAATTAGCTCGAGGGAAAATGAAGGTGAAAAACTCTTACTTATATTATATTTTTGGATGATGATATGATGTTTGCAATGAATGTTTAATATGCTTTGATTATCAAGTTTGGTTGTTTTATATTGTTGTTGAATATATATACAAGTTACATTTAAATACACGTCGATATGCACAAAGAAAATCACTTTCCTTTAATAAATAAAATGGTGTATATGGGAATGTTTAAACCTCTTAAAAATGGTTTAATATGGTTTAGAAATGTTTTATAAACATTTATAAGTGTTTCAGCAAAGTTTAAATAAATATTGGAAATTTAGTTAAAAATAGGCACGTCGCGTAAAGGAAGTTCGCGATTTCGGGTCTTAAAAGTTAAATCCATTTATAAGATGGATTTGTAGTCGAATTTCTTTCTAATAAAAATTTTCCAAACCCTTATAATCATAGTTTTCAAAAGGAGAAAAAAAATCAAGATTTCATTTAGTAGATCAGAAATATGAACAAATCAAGTTTTCAAAATAGTCGCGGTTTGGCAATTTGGAAACCAAAGCGACGAATTTTTTTAAATTGATATTTTTAAACTCTTTAAAAATATGGAATAAATTCTATAGATATTTTAAAATGTTTTAAAAGAGATTTGAGTTATAAAAATGAATTTCCAAAAGGTAGAAAAGTCATTTTGACCAATATAGCTTTTAAAACACTATTTGTAGCACTTTCCACAACACTTTTTACTAACTTTTGAAATATGAATTTAAACTTAACATTTTCTTTCCAAATCTTTATAAACGTTTCCAAATAAATAATTAAGTAATTTAAAGATGATTAAGAGGTTCAAAAATGAGTATGCAGAAATGACTAGTACATTTGTTCCATTTGTGAGTGTCATAGAAAATCTGACCGAGGAATGGAACAGATCGAAGAAAAAGCCCTGGTGCTCTAAAATATAACTTGACCGCCTTATGGGTGACAGAGAGGTAGTCTCTAGGCTTTGGTTCGAGAAACCTGTCGCTTGCCCTCCCTAGCTACCCAAACTGGCCCGACGGAAGGGATCGTAAATTTGATTTACTCGAATCAAAATTTACCAAAGTACAAAAGATATAATTTTCCAAATTCAAATAACTTGGATTGCATAGAAATAATCTTCTTATACTTGGTATTAAATTCCAAGTAGGGAATCCACACTATCCAAAAGAATTTAAAGGTGATCTCACCGTTATTCGACGGATAGTAAAAGTTGAATACGGAAATTAATATTGAGTAGAATTGGTATAATTTCAATGATCCTATTTACTCAATAAGGTTTTCTAAAATGATTAATGAAAATTATTTGGTAGTTCCAAAGTTAAAGAGAGGTTTAATTGTTCTGTATATACCGAAAAGAATTTTTTAAAGGTATATATCTCTAGAAGATATTTTGATAAAAAGAAATTAATCAATCCAAGATCAATTCCCTATTTACTAAACATCCTTTTTATCGATGATTTTTTCAAAGAAAACGGGGTCGGATTTGAGTGATTCTTATCCGAAAACCACTTCGAACCAATTTATGAGTTCGAAAGTGAAGACATGTTAAAGACAATGAAGTTGAAGGCAGGGATCTTCATAATGGAAGGACTGCTTGTTGATAATTTTGGAGTGGCTCCCAAGATAATAAATAGCAGTGGTCCCTTCGTTCTGGGATCTTTGAAGCAAGGACTTCTCGCTATAATCCTAGGTATAATCCCTTACAGGATGTGGTAGGAGAGTGCCTTCAATTTGTCCTGTTCCTGGACAACTTATATGGATGAATGTATGACGTTGCATTTCTAATTACATTGATTGATCTCTATGAACGTATCATTTGTTTGGTGGCGGAGAAGGCAACTTCTCTTAGCTTAACATCCTTTCCTGAGACATACAAGCTAAGGAGTTATACGTTTGTAGAAATCAGTTGTGTGATTAAGGAATGGCAACGTGGTATTTAAAATTGAATGTGCTAGGTGAAAGGTAATCGCTACCTCGGGCCTCATCAACCGGTAATGGCCTAAACTGAGCATGCTGTAAGGCTATATGGGTCGTGCCCATAAGGTTATGGTCATCATCCTTCTATATTACTCTTTATATGTCGAGTATGTTGTGGCCACGGTTGGGTTGGTTATGACCGGGGTGATGTCATATTCGATTCTATCCACCACCAAGTGGGTATGTGAGTAGCCAGTCTTGCCAGGTACAGAGGTTCTGAAGACGTCGATCCTCAGTACATTCCTCTAGAGATGTACTGTATGGAAGGTAGTCCCTTACCTGCCATTGTATGGAATCCATTCTCCAAACGAGCCTTGTAAGAGTTTTGTCTATAGAGCCTAACATATCCGGAATTTAATAATGGTAACAATTTCTGCAAAGATTAATAAGTTTACTTGTTTTTCAAAAGAATGTCATTAAAAACAATATCAAATGATTTTTACCTAGCAAATGTTTTGGTTATCATAGGGTAAAAACCCGTTCCGTGTTTATGTGCGATGTGCTCTTATGAGATACTTTTGTTTTCAAAATGCGTATTTTGAGTTTCTCATACCAGTCTCATGACTGACCCAAAGTTTATTTTCCTTTTCCCTTAAACTTTAGGTGCCCTAATTTTCCCGTATAGCCTAGTAGTCAGGTTTAATTAGAAGAAATCTGGATGAGCTCGGAGCATGGAGTTTGATGATTCTTCTGAAGATTGTTATCTGTTTCAACCACACTTGTGTATTATTGTATTTCGCATTTGTAAGGACAAATATTTATAACTGTCCTTGTTTAATTCTGATAATTGTATTTAAAAATTACGCTGTAAAGATTATATGATGAAATAATATATGTTATTCCATCCGTGTGAGATTCTGTCTTTATTTTTTTTCTTACCCTTGAGAATCTGCCTCTCCGGCACTTGGATTTGCAGCACGTGAATACCGAGGATGTATTAGTGTCGATTTCCGAGGGTCAAAGAAACGAGTCTTCATAGAACTCTATTGACTAAAGATTTTATGAGTACCAATGAGGAATTAAAATGACGATTGGGGAGGTTCGATATATATATTTATCAAAATATGTGATTGGAAATCTACATTTTTTTCAAGTAATTACTAGCTTCCATATATATTTTGGAAAAAGAGTTTCCATTTTGTAATTTTTACGAAATGATGTTCTCTCAAAATTATTTTGAAATTGGTTTTAAATGGTGGAAATATTTTGGGAGATTGTTTTGTAAAATGGTAGTGATATTTTTGGAAGAAAAATGATTTTTGGTTTTAAATATAGATGGAAGCTTTGACTTGAAAATAAAAATATCTTGCTCTAAAGATATATTCGAACACCCCTTGCTAGTGGATCCCTCTTTTGTATTTATGCTGAGTTATCCTTGTCATCAAATGAAGAAATTAATATAAAAGGATTGTGTAATTAGATTTTTTGACATGGTCTAAAGACTTGAAGAGATGAGATTCAATATTGATGTTTCGAACTTGACGATTCAATGATGGGAGTTGTGATGATGATCCAAAAGGACAAATTCTATGATGGAAACTTGCAAAGTGGAGCTAGGACGCACTCTACTATGAATATTAAGTATGCCAAGGGATCATTGATAATCGAAGGTTTCGATGTGTGCACGTAAAGAAGGGGTACGTGAAGACGCTCGCCTGGGCCAGATGGGCCTTGGATCTTCAGATGAGAAATTCATCTTACCCTGGACCGGCAGACGGGTAGTCTAGTTCCTGGCCCTTTAAGTGGCGCGGATGTGAGCAAAGAAAAAGAATGGTGATGAGTACTCATATATCCCCAAGTACAATACTCTAAATATGGTGAGTATTCATTGACCTTGTGATGTTGGTCATTTGGAAGGGACCTTACGATGTGGATCTGAGGATTGAGGATTGATGTAGCTGCAGTATGAGTAGATAGCCATATTACTTTAAGGATTAAGTTATGACTACACACATATTATTTTAAGGATATAGCCATGACTAGGAATATATTATTTTAAGGATGTGACCATAGGTGGATGCACATGATATTTTGGATTGTGTGAAAATGGAATGGTATATCGATTATTATAAAGATGAGACTACGGGGATGTTCATCGCTGGTTTTGAGGATATACACGTTATGATGGATTTGTAGTAGGCATAGAAATTAATACACACATGTAATTGGTTAATAGATCAGTATGGTGATGATACCATGATTTAAGTATGTGTGTTTATTTTGATGGGCTATGATAGTTATTGATTTATGTATATTCACTTATTTGTACATGCATGTTTTGATCAGCCTATGTATTGTTATGGACTTCTGTTATGGTTGAATTATAGAGATGCATGACATAGTTTAACCTATGATTGAGATTGTTTCACTTTTCTTGACGAGTGTTATTTTTACATACTATAGTTGGATTGTACGATTGAGGAAGTGCATGTGTTATTATAGTATGTATACGAAGAAAATTGAATTCATTGCTGCAAATGAATTGTATTGTGTCATGATTGATAGTTTTATGCAGTTGTTACAAGCTGTTTTTGCAAGTAGTTAATTTGTGATTGTTATGTTTCCATACATTTTGTAATTAAGACCATAATGAGACTTTATTAATTTGGTTGAAAGTTGTATTCGGGGAATTGCGAAGGCATAATTTTTTTAAAAGGGGAAGATTATAATAATGACTCAAAAATTAAATGCTATTAATATTAAACTAATTAAATATGGATTTTTAATTAAAAGATGAATTGGGTATCATATTTATAACCATTGCGAAGGTCCTTCTCAGTCGATCAATTTGATACAATTTTATGGATTTTGAGTTACGGTTTGCGAAATAGAGGCGATATAGTGTTTAAATAGTGTATTGTAGTTGTTTCGGATCAAACTAGATACACAACCCATAACCTAGCCTAACAACTATATAAATAAGGCTACGAAACCCTAGTCGTCACCTCTATCTTCAGTTTTCTTCTCTAGTCCCAAAATCACCCTAATTCTTTTTTAATGGCGATTAGCAAATTAATTAAAAGTGATTAAAAATTCAAAGCGTCCAAAACCTATCCAATTATTTATGAATTCAAAGTTCTCGTCGGGGTAAAGAGGTATTTGAGATTTGTTTTACCACCCAATTCTCCGGTTGACCAGAAATTGATGAACAATTCTCGACTGTCGAAATTTAGATTTTCGATTCAATCGTGAAACAACAACAATAATTCAATCGGAGGGTATCATTGTAGAGAGAGTGAGTAGTATAGGAGATATATATGGCTTGATCTGGTCAACGATGCAAAAAATTGCTAGAATTTATGGTCGAACGCATTAAAATCAATTCAGCAACAGGGAGATTGCGGTGGTCTGGAAGTCTCGAGATGGTTGTCGTGGGTGGTGCTAGAGAGTGCGGACATGGTGGTGGGGTCAGATTGGCTGATGGCGGCCCGTGGCTTCGTGCGGTGGCTGAAGAAGTCAATGGATGAATGGTGATAGGGAATCGTGAAGATAATGCTACTATAGATGGTAGAAATGCTTATTAATTTGATAATTTAATTTGAAAATTACCATATTTCCCCTATAACTTCTAACCGCCATATCATTCACATGCTAACTCTGATTCATGCTCTGTTTCATCCGTTGGACTTGTGGAGGAATTCTGAACGATTTGGCTCTGAGTTTGCTGATTTTAGAGGCTATTAACAAAAGCGTATTGTATGAACTATTTAATTTAATTAATTTTATATTATAAAACCCATAATTATTGATGAAAAATCATATTATTGATATATGTTGTGTTATATGGATGACCGCTTGGTTATTATAATATTTTGGATGTATTGTGCCTAAATTGGATAATTATTGCCAATTTCAGTATTTTTTTATATGCAATTAAAACAAATTCTTTGATTTGAATTAGAAAATAATTAAGTGTGCGATATTTTACCATTATTGCTACTATACGATGGGTAATTTATTATGGTTAACTAATGATTGATTTACTATTATAAGGTGATCAGTACACATTTGATGGTTTACACTTACATTAGTGATGCGTTACTATAATGGATGGTCAGTATGAATGCAAGTATATTTATATTGCTGTTACTTTCTTATTTGACGATTGAGGTTGACATTATGCGTTGCAGATGTTGAATTGCTATGTATGTTATTATTATTGTTTTCCCATATAATGATTTGTTCTAATGGATGAGTAGGAATACTGTTTTTTGCTTCTACTATTTGCATTGGTTGCATTGGTCATGATGGTTACATTGATTTCATTGGTCACGATAATTGTAATGGTTGCATTGGTTGTAACGGTTGCATGGATTCTTGGTTGTCATATACTAACAAGCATTTGGATGTAAGAAAAGTGCAGAAAATAGAAGTATATGGGCTTAATCCCTTAAAAGGGGTACATAGGCAGTCTTTTTCTATGCAATAGCCCACAACTCTATTTTAGTCAAGGAGTATAGAAATCAGTGCAATCCTAAAAATAGTTGATACCTTTGCCCTTTATTTTATGTATATGTGCATTTGTAATTTTGCTTGTGGAAACAAAGGAGGGAGCAAAGGGTCTGGAATTAGTCAGTACTCATACAATAGTTCCGTACATCTCTTGCATCACAGTTATGAGTTCTTGTATTAAAATTGAGCGGTTAATGCATTAAAATATGTATTTTATTCGATGTATTAAATTTGTGTGATATTGAGTTATTGAAAGGATGTTTATATTTGAATTCCACTGTGAGGTTTTCCTTTTTATGTTCACTATTTTAGACTCTTTTAACTTTTATATACATATAGTCTAGTGTCTTTAAAATTTGAAATTTGTTGTAAGTGTATTTTGATCGCGTTTCTAATTATTTTTAGATGAAAAATAGTGGGTCCCACATTTATACGTGCTTAAGTTTATATGGATTTTAACTCATTTAACCTCCCTTTTCATATACGTATGTTATATACATACATACATACACACACACACACACATATATACATATACATAGAAACACACACACACACACATATACATATACATATAAACACACACACACACACACATATATATTACAATATTTGTAATTCGTTAAGTTATACATATGTACATATACATATACATATTTGTAATTCGTTAATTTATACATATGTACATATGCATATACATATACATACACACACACATACACACACACACACACACATATATATATATATGAATGTATGTTTGTTCATATGTAATTCTTTATTAATTAAACCTTTTAATTAGTTTAAATATAACATTTATATCTTCTAAAATTTAAAATATTTTTTTTTTACATTTTATAACCCTTTATAAAATTTTATTACATTTTATTTAAATTCAAAACAATTTTAAATTTAAATTTGCAATATTCAAGTATGCATATTTGAATCAACCTAAGGCACAAAACAATTTAGACCCTTCTAGTAGGACATACCTTTGAAACAAACCACTTCGATGAACTAAATAAGGGCCAGGAGACGGGAGGTTTTCCGTTAATAAGAATGTTCCTTGATTAGAGTAACATTCTCCTTAGTTAAACACCATTGCCATGGATACCCATATAATTGGTTTTTTCAACTGACCACCCTACGTCTTGAATAATTATCCACAGAATATAATGTGGGCTACGATACCACTGTTGAATCAGGTGTATTAGCAGCATGGTAAAATGGGGAAATTTTGAAAATGAATGCTTTTACTAATTTTATATTTGATCTTATTTTTTGTTTACATGAACAATGTATATACACTAGCTCATATTTTATGGATATTAGTAAAAGAAGTTTGTTACTTTAACTTAATTGTGTGTTATTTTATTTTTAAAATTTCACTATATATATATATATATATTTGTGTTTGTGTGTTATGGGTATGTATGTATATACACACACATATACACATACATCTATATTGTAGTTGTAGTGTATTTTAACATTAGTGTACCATAATTTAGGAATTCACATTCTCAATGAGAATGTCATAAATGTTATAAATTAATCTAGGACATCGGTATGGATATCAATATGTAATATATGTATGTAACAATTGTGATTTTTGGTTAAAGGGGGAAAATATCAAGAATATTTCCTCATTATATTTAATAGTTTCATAAAGATAGGTGAATAGACACATAGGTACATACTTATGTACGTACTTTCATACATAAATATATATATATATAAGAATTTATTTTCGGTTATTAATGCGTTTAACTTATTTTTAGCCATAACAAAAAAAAGTTTTTTTACAATTTCGATGATAATAATTTTTTGATATGCTTTGGATATTTATTTATATATAGATCTTTAAATATAAATTTATATATATTATTATGTAATAGCGATATATATATAGTATGTGTATGTAAGTATGTATTCATCTTAAAGTTGGAAAAATTGTGTACATTGATACACACACACAATTTGAAATCTAAATCTTAGTTCTATTGATTCAAATATGCTTGTGTAGGTGTATATGTGTATCAATTTGTCCTTAAACCAAAATGGAAAAAATGTTTTTTTTTAAATTTAAAACCTAAAACAATATTGTATATGCATGTATTTTTGTATATATATGTGATATATATTTTGTATATAGGCCATCGGCAAAATTACTTTTTTATTTTATATAAACATAAATATATGTAGGTCTTAATATTAATACGTATACATAACACACACACTTAGATATATATATATATATATGAATATAATATATATATACATATATGTATATGTATATGTATTAATTTAATTCCAAAAATCATTGTTTTTGGTCGAAAATGAAAACATAATATTTGCATACATTTGTTTATATTTAATATTTAGGTTTGCTGGTTGTTGACACATTGGTTGCTAGCTATTCCCCTACGAATCACTATTCCTTTTCCTTGAACATTCTGTGCAAATCCTAGCTTCAAGGCTCCATTTTAATGGAGGCTATGGTTGTGTACCCTTATGTATTTTGAATAGGAGAAGGTAGGACTATTTATAGCCACCAAAAAATATAATACCTCCATATGTTCCTCTCTTTTGAATACAGATCTAATCCAGGGAAAGGCACTTAGTCAAAACTCCCCTAATTGCTCCTAGTATGGTTGACCCCTAGTGTCATGGTCTTTCATAATTTTAGGCATAATTAATATACCATATATTAATTAATTAATTAATTAAGCCCATGTATTTAATCAATCTAATATACAAAAATTAGTTAGTACTTAATTTAATTTTAAGGCCTTAAATAAATAATTAAGCGCCACTAAAATTCAATTTATCGTTTTTATTAATTTCTATTATTAATTCATAACATTTGTAAAATAATTTAAATTAGTTAAGCTCGAAAATTAGCTAACAACACTATCGTGTTGACTCTCTAGTGTGAACCCGGTCCTCTATAATATTTAAACAATTTAAATACTAAAACGTACAAGGATTTGCTAAAGTATAGTATCGGGCATGAGTTCAGTTGCTTATATATCATTTAGGTAAAATTCAATTTCTATTCTTTATTAAGCTTCACCTTTGTAATGATATTTTGTGCGCGCTTTCTTTTCATCATCACTATATAGCTATGATATCTAGAGTTTGGTCAGTGGGTAAAAACTCCAATAATATCCATAGTTAATTAAAATTTTCCACTTTAAAGTCTTTGGTTCAATCCGATAACATTTATCGATTGAATGCTTTACTTTAGCCAAAGATTTTGACTTTAAGTTGACTACCTACAGTGATACTAACCTTCTACAATGAAGTAGATGAATCCTCTCTTGAGTACTGTTTCGCTTCAAGTAGTTCAATGTGTACCAAACTATGGTCGTAACATCATCGTGATGTCGGTTGATTGACTATAATCAATGCACATCCTAGTTACTTAAGGTCAATAGTACTCTCAAGTCCAAAGACCACTACACACCATTACATGAGATCTTCTATTTTGACTTGGTGATATTTACTTATAGAAGACTCTCGTTGGGTCATAGAGTGATTGTTCCAAACAACCATAAGTATGTAATCCTTCGTGTCCCCAACTATCATAAGTAGTTCACCATCCTTCATATTAAGAGCATTACTGTCACGGCCCGGATTTTTCGACGCTCTAAAATTGACATCTATACATCCACTGTATTACATGCCGAGCAATCGAGTGCTGGAAATACCAGATCATTAGGAAAAAAGAAGAAAGATGTAGAAGAAGAAAACAGAACAACATAGAATCTCACAATCGTAACGGAACAATATATAATAGAAAATAACATGTCTTATAAAAAAAGAGCTATATAACATTATTTATACATTACATCATCAGAGTACAACACATCAATAACACAATACCAGACAGTTATAATAACTTGTCCTCACAAGTCCTGAATATACAGCCTACAATACACAGCGGAATATAAATCAGATACGTGTAATACGTCTTCGCCATCCAACTCGTCTCCTGAGCTCCATAGCATCCTATCTTGAATCTGTAATACTCGGTCTGGCCCGAGCATTATAATAAAATAACATCCGAGTCAGTCTGGAAAACCAGCGTGAGAAAACACACTCAATTTTAAAGTTATCAAAATCCTTTGAAAATCAAAGGTATCTCGTAAGACCATGCCACACATAAACACGATGGGTTTTAACCTTACGATAACCAAAACATTCCATATCAAATCCTCTGATATTATAATAGTGTCTAAGTACAAATACTTATTCAAATAGCTGAAATTGTTACATTAATTAAATTCCACCATACTAGGCTCTACAACCAAAACCGTAAAGGGAACGTATTAGAGAATGGATTCCATACGAATGACTAGGCACTAGGGTACCACCTGTCACAGTACACGTCTAGGATAATGTACCGAGGACCACGCCGGGATCCTCTGCAACACAAGGCCGAACTACCCCTACCCTGGATAGACCGAATATGCTATCACCCCGGGTGTACCCACCCTAACCGAGTCCTTCTGCGCAACATCGTAATAATGTCCGAGGGTATCTAGAAAGGTGATAAACATACCCTAATTGGGTGCGACCCACTTAGCCTTGCTGCATCTCCCCTGATTTTCAGTCATTCCCGGTTGATGAGGCTAGAGGCTACTATTACCTTTTTAAAGGAATTTTCACTTATAATGCTCATTGTCCTCCAATGACAATGTACTGATAGCATTCATTTATACAATTCCATTCTGGGTCTGAACGAATTCGAAGTCACTATTCCTACTTCATCCATTTTGAAAAAAATCCTCAGGATTAGTAGCGATTTGCCCTTGCACTTCATTGCTTCATCTTTGACTCCATGCTCTTGTTTTTACTTCCAAAACGTATTCGTTGGAGCGAAGTGGTGTTCGGATAACTTAACCGATCCCGGTCTATTCGAAACAACATTCGATATTTCCTGTAAACTAAACCCCGGTTCTATAGGAAATAAACAGACGAAAATAAGATCGGAGATCACCTCCTAACCGTTAGTGGACGGATTTCCTTATAAATGTCCTAGAAGAACGAAACGAGTTTATACGTACAGTATAGCACCTCGAACGGTAAACGTACCACATAATTCCCGTATTTCTCATAGATATTCCCAAAGTTATATATTGGGTCCAGATTTGATAGTCGGTTATTTAACTATCAAATAAACAATCATCCAACCAATTATTTCCTTTTCCACTGAAAACACTAAATCTCTTTTAAATTTAATTTTAATAAATTAGATCTCTTATCAAAAGTCATGTACTTATCTTATCGAAGTAAGTACGTTTACTAACCATTCTTTCAAAATATTTGAAAACTTTTTAAAATAAATATGGAAAGCACCATGCGGTATCAACCATGGATTCACATCTCAATGGTTACATCTCTATCCCAGAGAAATCCAAAACTTAACTTCAGGCACTCACTGCCTCCTATTTCGCCATGAAAGTATACCATTACTTTCCGAAAACTTTATTAAATAGTTTTTCAAAATAATACTTATAAAATTCCTATATAAATTTCCAAGTTTATTTTAGGCAAATACTCTTTTATAAAAGTTATTATATAAAATATTAATATTGAATAATTTATCTTTTAAAATAATAATACTGATAAATTCTTAAATAATAATTACTTTAATATCAACTAATTATAAACTAAATTAATAATTAAATATACTTAAAACAATTTAAAACAACTAAATAATTAATTTTTCTGAAATATTCTTAAACACTTTTTAAATTACCTAGTTAATAAATAAAGAATCCTCCTTTTTAAAACAAACTTAGCTTCTCAGTAAAATATACTTTTCAATTCCAATATAGCCAGTCTAATATTTATAAATATGTATAAATCCCTCTTGATTTATCACCAATTTGATTTACCTCCCAATTTCGTAAGTCCCCTTATCACATTTACAAAAAATAAAAATAAATCTATCATTTATTTTTATACTGATTTACCCATCTTCTTATAAATCCTCACCGTGAATTTATAACTTCAATTTATCCACTGATAATCACTTCACTTTATTTATAAACTTTGTTTATAAATTTCATAGTCTTATTTCCCATTTATAACGGTTTCACAATACTTAATCGATTTTTAATCAATTTCTAAATTGAATTCCATTTTAAAATCAATTTCTTAAATAACCCAACTAAATTCCGATTCCACTTCCATTTCATAATTTAAAATCTTATTTAAGATCTAGTATAACAATTTCATATTTTATTTTCCAATTTCCTTTTTATTTTCCCAAACTATTTTAAATCTCTGTTGTAAAATCTTTTTACACTTCAACAAATATCGCTTAAGTTTTGTTATTTAAAATCCTTTTATTTACATTATTCCAAATTCTCTATTTTCCATATTCCGAAATTATCAAGTACAAATTGAAAATCAAACTATTTATTTTACCCAAATTCATTTCTTTTAATTAATCCAAATTTCACTATAAATATTTTACTTCCAATTTCCCTCTTTATTTTATTTTTCCAAATTCAAAACATTTATTATTGGTATTTAAAAATACCAAAATCCAGGCCAAAACTACCCTAGAATCCAATAATTTTAAATCACACTATGATCTGCCACAGATTATTCAAACATACCATATATCAATATATATGAAATTCAATTCAACATTTTTGAGGAATCCAATTGGATCCCTCCAACCTGTTTTCCTGCATCCACAGATATTAATACAACATAAAAGCACCAATCCCACTTCGAGGGGATATCGCGGTATATAGGATCATCCGCTATTATGCGGGGCGCATAGGGTCTCATCTGCTATACACATGCGGGAACAATCACTCCAATTACTAATATATATACTACTATATATATATAATACCATCCAAACTGATAATAATTATCAAATTCAACCAGACATTCAATAATTAATTTTAACTATTTAAAATTAACTAGTAATCCAAAATTGAATGAGATTAACTCACCTTGATTTTTTTCGAATTTGTTATTCATCTAATCCCAAATTTATCCCATTCCAAAGTATTGCTGCCCCGAGTCCAACGTGACTTGTTACGTTGATTTTAGACCTCGTATAAACGTTATACAATTTATTAACATTTTAATAATTTAAAACTATCATTAACATACTAATTCAAATTTAAATTTAATTTAACGACTATCACTTGACTGGCTCAAGAAAGCAACCCATGAACTCGTTTCCCCTACGCCTGCATCTCCTTAGCCCCGGCCTGCCTTGCTTCCAGCAGTCACGACACCTTATCGAACCCATCACATTCCTCCCTCACAAAATCATGCTTGTACCCAGCCTCGTCTTCGATCAGCAGCCAACTCCAATCGCTCACCACCCCCGGCTTCAGCCACGAGCCACTGCCCATCGCCTGCAACCCCTGCCTACCATCGCGAGTCATCCCAAACTTTCATAGATTCCACCCCATGCCGCCTTCAACTCCTTCGTACCACCACCCCACAACCAACGTCGCCGACCCCCATCAGAGCACTTTGCCCCTTGCCTTGACTCCACAAAACCCTGCCAGCATCATTCGCAACCACTATATATGGCACTCCCGACCACAACCCACTCGCGACCTCCCTTAACAAAACCCTAGCGGTTCTCGAGCTTCCAAATACCTCGCCTCTCCCCTCACGCGATCCCTATTTGCTGCATCGATCCTCCAAGTAATTGCACCTCATGCGCCTGCTCGAGTTTGAGTCGAACATCGCGACAAATTCACGGTATATATATTTCTTTTCTCTTAATTGATTTTGAAAACGAAGCTGGTTTTCTCTTTTTTTTTCTTTGTTACAGCCATATTTTTCCTTTTTGTTCTAAGGATTTGAAATTTGATAGCGGGAGGAGACGTGATTTAAAAGGAGGAAAAGGGGATGTCGCGTGTGATTTGGGCTAGCATGTTTGAATGGGTTTGAGGGCGGTTCGAATTTGACTTTGATTTGAACCTATATATTTTTATTTTTATTCCAAATATTCTACTTTATATATCACGGAATTTTAAACCCATATGGCGGCGTGCCGCCTGGCGTTTATAATGTTATACCCCTATTTCGAACGCAATGGAAAAGGTTTTGAGTCCTAATTCGATCGTATGGAGAAGATAGTTTTTTGGATCCAATTATTATATTGAATTTTCGATATAAATTTTAGCGCGTTTATATACCGTACGACCAAACGTTAACTCCAAATGCTACGAAATTTGAAATCCGATAATAATACACTATTATGGATTCAATGGAACTAGTTTCGTCGAATTCTGAGACTGTGCCCTGGAAGGCTATTTTTAAATGTTAATTCAAATGATATATTTTTAAAACTGAACAAATCACTTTTAAATTCAATTTAAAAAGTTTTATTATCTTCATTATTATTAATATAAATTTTATAAGCCTTTAAATTATTTTTATCAAGCTTAAAACTCAAGATACAATATTTTACAAATTTTCAATTATTAAATTATCCAATAAATCGTTATATTTGAAATTCAAGTTAAAAATTAACTTTTAAATATTTAAAATCATTTAAAAATTCTAATTTCAAATAATCAAAATTCTGGGTCATTACATTCCTCCTTCCTTAAAAGAATTTCGTCCCCCAAATTGCCTAGGTAAGAAGAATGGTCCAAACCTAATTAATTATTTCAAAACCAATCAGTTTAAACACCTTCTGAAATCAATTTTATTGAAACTACGTTATCACTACTACTAATTTTTCAAATTAATCCATAGATTCCAAATAATATTATTTACTTAACCATTTCAAGTTATAATCTAAAATTACATTTTAGTTATTTAAAATTTCTCCAAAATTTTCTAACTCCTTAAATTTCCGAAAAATTTCGCCAGCGTCTCCTTTGCGTGGCTAGATCGAAACAACTACAAATTGCCTCTACGAACCATCAAAAGAAAACAAAAGCCAAGTGGCTCAATCATAAAATCATCAATTTCAAACATAGTTTAAACATGTACCTTTTTGTCGGGAAATCAAATTTTACTTCTGAAATCGAAGACATCAATTTAGCTTTTGCTTTTAAATACCTGCACCTTATTTACCAATAATATCCAATCCTACAATTTAAAATCATTTTCAGCATTTTCAATTTCCAATATTTATTTCACCCAAAACCCGTACGATGTAAAAATATCATCCGTACGCAATATCAAATCCGATCGCTCATTCGATCACACAATTTCACTTCCGAACTAGTATTGTTCACATGACTCTCTAGTGCGGTCTCAGATCTGGTTCCTTGATCAGAAACTGTCATTCTCCTTGCATAGCCATAACTAGGATAGAGAATCTCGAAATCAATCAAAAATCCATATCCAGGGTTCGCCGTCGAAAATCGAGTGAAAAATCCTAACTCGGATCGATATAAACTATCTCGAAAGTCTATGCCCGAATCTGGATCAAATTGTCATGCGAATAAAATAATATACGTACAACTTACGTATTAATTTCCAATTGATTATTAGCTATATCCAATTCTTTTTATTCGCATTTATTTCATTACAATCAGTTATCCACAATTTCCATTCCCATTTAAACTTCACATTCACCGATTTACTAAGTATATTCCCTTCCATACTAATTTCACTTAAGAATTTATCCCATCAAGCTCTTACTTTGTTTCTAAATTATTCCATAATTTTTCTTTAATTTATAAACATTTTATACAAAAGTTCTTACATTTATTACCACTTCACCACTTAAGCTGTTATATCTATTTATATTCAAATTCAATTCTCATTTTCCAATTTAACTCAATCGATTATATTTCCAAAATTTATTTTGTTTAGTCCAACTCAAACTATTTTTTCAATTTCACTTTATTTAACATAATTCAAGTTAATTCCCATTCCAATATTCAATTTCAATTTCAATTTCATTTACTTACTAATCAAATTAATTAGTTCATCCACTAATTTATTTTCAATCTTAATAAATTCTATATTCAATACTTACTCCATTTAGCCTACTTAAGCTTAATTTCAGAATTCCTTTTATACTTAACTTAAGTTAAGTTTAATTCCATTCCAAAATCAAATTTCACATTTTTGTAAGTCACTCAACTTACTCGTATTCCATAAAACATTTTCAAATAAACATCCCAGAGTTAAACTCCTTATTCCCAAATTATTTCAAATCATTTTTGAAATCAAATATATATATATATACACACACAACCTTTGGTATATCAAATTATTCCTTTTAATTTCGAAATCAAATCAGTTTTACCAAACCAAAACCTCAATGCAAATCATTAAGGTAGCAATTCTCCCTTGGAAACTCGAAAATGAAAGTCGATGATGCTGCAGTCATCACCGAAATTATTTTCTAATGACCGAAGTGAGTTCAGTGCTTTTATCTCTTTTTAAAATCATTTTTAAATTTTTTCAATTTAAAAATATTTTCTCCAAATAACATCACTTTAATTTTTCGAGACTTTGAAAAACGTTTTCAACCCAACGTGATTTAAATTCCCAAATTTCCAACTTTTAAATCCTTTTAAAACTAAATTTAGATATTCCTTTGGGATTTCATTCCATTTCAAATTATAAACCACATTTATAAATTCATATTTACAAATTCCATTTTTTTATATGAATTACTTTCTTAACTTTTGGTTATAATATCAACTTTTATTCAATTAACACAACAACAAATGATAATAGTTTAATATTATCATTAACTAACAAGCAAGCACACCATATACAACTACAATAATTTACGGAAATTATTCCTTTTATATATAAAAATAATTTGGGTAAAATTATTACATTTACCCCATTTCAAAACAATACTATGTCGAACTGCTCTGTTCAAGTGTTTAGAGATCCCTATCAATAACGTTAATTACTCGTATTGACCAGAATCCATAAGCCACTCAATAGATCAATCAACACAATATAAAACAATTTTATATTCACTAACAAATACGCGCTCATATCTATTAATACACTCAAAATCATTCTAGGGTGCTACTGACCCTATTTCTAATGAGTTACTCCATTAAAGACAGTGTTCTTGCTTAACCTTCAACTCTGATACCAAGTGTCAGGGCCCGAATATTTCGACGTTTGAAAATCGACATCAATACGTCCACTGTATTATATGCCGAGCAATCGAGTGCCGGAAATACCAGATCATTAGGGAAAAAGAAGAAAGAGGTAGAAGAAGAAAACAGAACAACATAGAATCCCACAATCGCAACTGAACAATATATAATAGAAAATAACATGTCTTATACAAAAGAGCTATAAAACATCACTTATACATTACATCATCAGAGTACAAAACATCAATAACATAATACCAGACAGTTATAATAACTTGTCCTCACAAGTCCTGAATATACAGCCTACAATACACAGTGGAATATAAATCAGATACGTGTAATACGTCTTCGCCATCCAGCTCGTCTTCTGAGCTCCATAGCATCCTATCCAGAATCTATAATACTCGGTCTGACCCGAGCATTATAATAAAATAACACCTGAGTGAGTCTGGAAAACCAGCGTGAGAAAACACACTCAATTTTAAAGTTATCAAAATTCTTTGAAAATCAAAGGTATCTCGTAAGACCATGCCACACATAAACACGACGGGTTTTTACCATACGATAACCAAAACATTCCATATCAAATCCTCTGATATTATAATAGTGTCTAAGTACAAATACTTATTCAAATAGCTGAAATTGTTACATTAATTAAATTCTAGCATACTAGGCTTTACAACCAAAACCGTAAAGGGCACGTATTGGAGAATGGATTCCAAACGAATGACTAGGCACTGGGGTACCACCTGTCACAGTACATGTCTAGAATGATGTACCGAGGACCACGCCGGGATCCCCTACAACACAAGGCCGGACTATCCCTAATCTGGATAGACCGAATATGATATCACCCCGGGTGTACCCACCCTAACCGAGTCCTTCTGCGCACCATAGTAATAATATCTGAGGCTATCTAGAAAGGTGATAAACATACCCTAATTGGTTGCGACCCACTTAGCCTTGCTGCATCTCCCCTAATTTTCAGTCATTCCAGGTTGATGAGGCTAGAGGCTACGATTACCCTTTTAAAGGAAATTTCACTTAGAATGCTCATTGTCCTCCAATGACAATGTACCGATAGCATTCATACATACAAGTCCGTTCTGGGTCTGAACGAATCCGAAGGCACTATTCCTACTACATCCATTTTGAAAAAACTCTTCAGGATTAGTAGCGATTAGCCCTTGCACTTCACTGGTTCATCTTTGACTCCATGCTCTTGTTTTTACTTCGAAAACGTATTCGTTGGATCGAAGTGGTGTTCGGATAACTTATCCGATCCCGGTCTCTTCGAAACAACGTTCGATATTTCACGTAAACTCAACCCCGGTTCTATAGGAAATAAACAGACGAAAATAAGATCG
This sequence comes from Allium fistulosum, assembly GCA_030737815.1. Lineage (NCBI taxonomy): Eukaryota > Viridiplantae > Streptophyta > Magnoliopsida > Asparagales > Amaryllidaceae > Allium > Allium fistulosum. Next base: position 525,345,269 of record CM060902.1, read on the forward strand.
GAGATCACCTCCTAGTCATTAGTGGATGGATTTCCTTATAAGCATCCTAGAAGAATGAAACGAGTTTATACGTACAGTATAGCACCTCGAACGGTAACTGTACCACATAATTCCCGTATTTCTCCTAGATATTCTCAAAGTTATATTTTGGGTTTAGATTTGATAGTCGGTTATTTAACTATCAAATAAACAATCATTCAACCAAATATTTCCTTTTCCACTAAATCTCTTTTTAATTTAATTTTAATAAATTAAATCTCTTATCAAAAGTCATGTACTTATCTTATCGAAGTAAGTACGTTTACTAACCATTCTTTCAAATATTTGAAAACTTTTTAAAATAAAAATGGAAAGCACCACGCGATATCAACCATGGATTCGCAGCTCAATGGTTATGTCTCTATCCCAGAGAAATCCAAAACTTAACTGTAGGCACTCACTACCTTCGATTTCGCCATGAAAGTATACCATTACTTTTCGAAAACTTTATTAAATAAATTTTCAAAATAATACTTATAAATTTCCTATATAAATTTCCAAGTTCATTTTAGGCAAATACTCTTTTATAAAAGTTATTATATAAAATATTAATATTGAATAATTTATCTTTTAAAACAATAATGCTGATAAATTCTTAAATAATAATTACTTTAATATCAACTGATTATAAACTAACTTAATTAATAATTAAATGTACTTAAAACAATTTAAAACAACTAAATAATTAATTTTTCTGAAATATTCTTAAACACTTTTTAAATTACCTAGTTAATAAATAAAGAATCCTCCTTTTTAAAACAAACTTAGCTTCTCACCAATTTGATTTACGTTCCAATTTCATAAATCCCTTTTCCACATTTCCAAAAATAAATCTATCGTTTATTATTAAGCCGATTTACCCATCTCCTTATAAATCCTCACCTTGAATTTATAACTTCAATTTATCCACTGATAATCACTTCACTTTAGTTATAAACTTTGTTTATAAATTCCATAGTCTCATTTCCTGTTTATAACCGTTTTACAATACTTAATCGATTTTAAATCGATTTCTAAATTGAATTCCATTTTTAAATCAGTTTCTTAAATAACCCAACTAAATTCCAAAACCCAACTAAATTCCAATTCCACTTCCATTTCATAATTTAAAATCTTATTTAAGATATAGTATAACAATTTCATAATTTATTTTCAAATTTCTTTTTTATTTTCCCAAACTATTTTAAATCTCTGTTTTAAAATCTTTTTACACTTCAACAAATATCGCTTAAGTTTTATTATTTAAAATCCTTTTATTTACATTATTCCAAAATCTCTATTTTCCATATTCCGAAATTATCAAGTACAAATTGAAAATCAAACTATTTATTTTACCCAAATTCATTTCTTTTAATTAATCCAAATTTCACTATAAATATTTTACTTCCAATTTCCCTCTTTATTTTATTTTTCCAAATTCAAAACATTTATTATTGGTATTTAAAAATACCAAAATCCAGGCCAAAACTACCCTAGAATCCAATAATTTCAAATCACACTATGATCTGCCACAGATTATTCAAACATACCATATATCAATATATATGAAATTCAATTCAACATTTTTGAGGAATCCAATTGGATCCCTCCAACCTGTTTTCCTGCATCCACAGATATTAATACAACATAAAAGCACCAATCCCACTTCGAGGGGATATCGCGGTATATAGGATCATCCGCTATTATGCGGGGCGCATAGGGTCTCATCTGCTATACACATGCGGGAACAATCACTCCAATTACTAATATATATACTACTATATATATATAATACCATCCAAACTGATAATAATTATCAAATTCAACCAGACATTCAATAATTAATTTTAACTATTTAAAATTAACTAGTAATCCAAAATTGAGTGAGATTAACTCACCTTGATTTTTTTCGAATTTGTTATTCATGTAATCCCAAATTTATCCCATTCCAAAGTATTGCTGCCCCGAGTCCAACGTGACTTATTACGTTGATTTTAGACCTCATATAAACATTATATAATTTATCAACATTTCAATAATTTAAAACTATCATTAACGTAATAATTCAATTTTAAATTTAATTTAACGACTATCACGTGCCTGGCTCAAGAAAGCAACCCATGAACTCGCTTCCCCTATTCCTGTATCTCCTTAGCCCCGGCCTACCTTGCTTCCAGCAGTCACAACACCTTATCGAACCCATCACATTCCTCCCTCACAAAATCATGCTTGTACCCAGCCTCGTCTTCGATCAGCAGCCAACTCTAATCGCTCACCACCCCCGACTTCAACTATGAGCCACTGCCCATCGCCTGTAACCCCTGCCTACCATCACGAGTCATCCCAAATGTTCACAGATTCCACCCGATGCCGCCTTCAACTCCTTTGCGCCACCACCCCACAACCAACGTCGTCGACCCCTATCAAAGCACTTTGCCCCTAGACTTGACTCCACAAAACCCTGCCAGCATCATTTGCGACCACTCCATACGGCATTCGCGACCACAACCCACTCGCGACCTCCCTTAACAAAACCCTAGCGGTTCTCGAGCTCCCAAATACCTCGCCTCTCCCCACATGCAATTCCTATCTGCCGCATCGATCCCCTAGGCAATCGCGCCTCACACCCCTGCTAGAGTTCGAGCCAAACATCACGACAAAGTCGTGGCATATATATTTCGTTTCTCTTAATTGATTTCGAAAATGAAGTTGGCTTTCTCTTTTTTTCTTTATTACGTCCATTTTTTTCCTTTTTGTTCTTAGGATTTGAAATTTGATAGAGGGAGGAGACATGATTTAAAAGGATGAAAAGGGGATGTCGCGTGTGATTTGGGCTAGCGTGTTTGAATGGGTTTGAGGGCGGTTCGAATTTGACTTTGATTTGAACCTATATATTTTTATTTTATTCCAAATATTCTACTTTACATATCACGGAATTTTGAACCCCTATGGCGGCGTGCCGCCAGGCATTTATAATGTTATACCCCTATTCCGAACGCAATGGAAAAGGTTTCGAGTCCTAATTCGATCGTATGGAGAAGATAGTTTTTTGGATCCAATTATTATATTGAATTTTCGATATAAATTTTAGCGCGTTTATATACCGTACGACCAAATGTTAACTCCAAACGCTACGAAATTTGAAATCCGATAATAATACACTATTACGGATTCAATGAAACTAGTTTCGTCGAATTCTGAGACTATGCCCTGGAAGGCTATTTTTAAATGTTAATTCAAATGATATATTTTTAAAACTGAACAAATCACTTTTAAATTCAATTTAAAATGTTTTATTATCTTCATTATTATTAATAAAAATTTTATAAACTTTTAAATTATTTTTATCAGACTTAAAACTCAAGATTCAATATTTTAACAAATTTTCAATAATTAAATTATCCAATAAATCGTTATATTTGAAATTCAAGTTAAAAATTAACTTTTAAATATTTAAAATCAATTAAATATTCCAATTTCAAATAATCAAAATTCTGGGTCGTTACAATTACGTACACTAGTCTCGATGGATGCACCGATCTCCTTTCTCAATGCATCTCGACTAGGAATAATTTAAGGTTAAAGTATTTGTGTGCTCGTTTCAAAACTCATGGTTATGAACACATTTAGCTGCAACCGATACAATATTTTCTCCTAAAGGCGACTTAAATATGTTTAATGTATTTATATCGTTATTTATATTACCATATAACAACAAATATAATAAAAAACAAAACCAAATGCACAACTTATTTGAATAAGATTTTTATACAAAAGTTAACTTATATAATAAATTACAAAATTGCCCCCAAGGCACAACCTTAATTCTATCGGGAACCACATATCCTTTCTCCAGAAGAGACACTTCGAAAAGTTCGCTTTGAGTTGGTGTCTCCTTAACATCTCAACAAACTCTTGATTGCATTTTATGTTCTTCCTAGAGTTGAGAATAAACGAAGATATCATCAATAAAAAGAACTGTGAACCCGTTAAGCTGTTCTTTGAAAAAATGTTGCTAAGTTCAGAAAAATATGTTGGTGCATTGGTCTTTCCTAATGGCAGAACCAACCACTTGTACAATCCCATAGGTCTTTCTCAATTATCGGTATCATGTTGCCAAACGAACTTCGAAAACATACAAGCACCACTAGTGTAATTGAAAAGGCAATCAATGCACTGCGGAGGGTACTTGTTCTTCTTTGTTGACTTATTCAGCTCATGGTAATCCACCCAATGTCTCAATGAACCATCAATCTTGGTAAGAAATAAAATTTTCCATCCCATTGAGAAGTACTTCTTTGTTATATCCTCCCAGTACAACTCCTTCATCTTCACCTCCAACTCTCTCTACTCCCTAGGCATCATCCACCTCTAAGGCATCACAGTCGGCTTTACATCTTGACGAGACCAATGCAGAATGCTATCTCTCAACGTGAAGGTAATCCAAAAACCTTAGTCGTACCTATTGTTAAATCAAGTGCATTGGCAATAGGATAAAAAGGAGAAATTCAAAAAAAATCCTTCTACTTATTCTGCACTATATCATATTTTGTGTTTACATGAATAATTTAATTACACTAGATCATATTTAGTGATAATTAATAAAAAAGAGTTTGTTATTTTTATTTATTGTGTATTGATTTGATTGTTTTTTTTATTTTTTGTTAATTTTAATATATATATATGTATGTATGTATGTATGTATGTATGTAAATTTAATTTAGGTTTAATTAATTTTATATTCCATTATAAAGACTTATATTCATAGTATAAATCTCAACATATAATCAAATGAGCTAACATACATACATAAGGAACAATAAAAGGTATTTATGATTATTGGGATTTACGATCACATAGAATGATGGATAATGTCTATTGCTAATATGGTATCCTATAATTGCATAGGGATATACACATATGCAGTTAAAGTCCCGCTGTAGTGCATAGCACTCTTCGACTGCTATGCTTTTTCAATTTAGCGTTATTAAAGAGTAGATCAGCTTTAAGGTTCGCTATTTTCCTCTACACCCACTAAATCAAAGTTTTTTAGCACCTACTTTAGCAACATTAATATAAAAAGGCCGATTTGACTAGTTCTATGTTAAACAAAATAACAAAGTTAGAGTAAACATCTAATTTTAACGCATAAATGCTCAGTATAAGCTAGAAATATGTTGTAGTCATCAAATCTAAACTACATAAATCATGATATTATTCAATTTTGTTATATAAAAATAAACAATATTTCTTTTTTCTACACAAATAATGTGAGAATGAGAATGAATTAACTTTAAATATTTTGTTTTATATGTAATAAAGCTTTTTACACCTCTATTATTTTGAGTTATATCTTCGCTTTATCCCTGTTGTAACTTTTTGTATCTTCCATCGCTATAGAACCACTAAGCACTTTCACATCATAAGTACACACACATATATTTATACCAGTATATTTATGTTATACACACACACACACACATCTATGTGTGTCTCCCTGTGTGTGTAAATATACATATATTTTGACCATTAGATATAATTTTTATTTTATTTTTGAGCTATATGAATATATATATATATAATATTTGACTTGTTAAACAAATGTAGAAATAAATAAATATTTTAATTTTAAAGTTTAAATTGAAATATTAATATTATCCATACATACATATACACACACTTAAATATACATACATATATATGGTTCAGATTTAAATTTTAAATAAACATAAGATCCAACTATATTCAAAATTTAAAATTTCAGATCTTAAATCTAAAAAATTTAACTACAGGCCTTAAGTAAAAATACATTTTAATTAAATCCAAAATTTATATAAACATTTACTTTAATTAAAATCTTATAATATTTTTATTAGACCTAAGAATAAAATGTGACCGAATTTTTTTTATTTGTTAAACAAAAAAACAAAAATATCTTCTTTTAAATCTATAAAAAATTGTTTTAAATCTAAATATTGGCTAAGAGCAAAATTTTTTAGATAATATAGATACATAAATAATTATATTTTTTAATTAATATATGTATTATATGATTTAATGTTTATGCACATATTTATTTATCATTTTTTATTTTTGGAAAACTATATTTTTTTATTTATATGGTCAAACATAGATATAACATATAAGCATGTATATACATTTACATTATTTAAATATATGCATACCTTAGAGCTGTCGGTTGTCGACAAACCGATTTTTGACTGTTCTTCTTCGGATCATTGTTCCTTTTTCCTTGAACTCTATGTGCAAATCCCAGCTCTAAAACTTCCACCAATTCTGCAATGGAGATGGAAGTTATTTAATATTTTGGGTGTAATTTAAGTAGGAGACGGTGGGGCTATTTATAGCCACCATAAGATATAATATCTTCCACCTTTCTTTTTATTTTGAATCTATATCCCATCTAGATATATATAACAAGTTAAATTCTCCCCTATGCCCCTTGTTATGTCCAACAATACCCTTCATTGGGATCTATGGCGTCGGACAAAATAGTACACCATGTTTAATTATTCAAGCTCGTATGTTTAGTTCGTATATAATAATTATATATTATTCTAATCAAATTTAAGGCCTCAAATAAATACTTAAATTATCATGGAAATTCAATACAACATTTGTATTAAATTTATTATTAATTTATGATATTTATAAATTAATTAAATTGGTAGAACTTGGAAATCAACTAATAACTCGGCTGTGTTGATTCCTCTGTGTGAACCCGGTCCTTGGTTAATATTTAAACAATTTAAGTATTAAAGCCTATACATAGTTTTATGAAGTATAATATCAGACATGAGTTCAATTACTTATAGATCATTTAAGAAAAATCATATTTCTAATCTTTATTAAGCTATATCTTATAATAATATTTTCTGCATGTTTCTTCTTGTCTTTACTATATCACTAAGATATCTAAAGTTTGGTCGATGGTGAAAAATCTAATAATAACCATAGTTAATTGCATGGACCCCCTTAAAGTTCTTGGTTCAATATGATAATATTTATCGACTAATCGTTTTACTCTGGCCAGAGAATTTGACTTTAAGTTGACTGCCGATTATGGTGATACTAACCTTCTACAAAGAAGGAGATGAACTCTCTATTGAGTAATGTTTCACTTCAAGTAGTTCAGCGCATACCCAATTATGGTCGTGACATGTTGGTGATGTCATTTGATTGACCATAATCAAAGTGCAACCTAGTTGCTTGAGATCAATGGTACTCTAAATTTAAAGACTACTACACGCCATAAAAGATCTTCTATTTTGACTTAATTTTATTATCCCATAGAAGATCTAGTTGAATCGGTCTTTAATTGTTCCAAACAACCACAAGTACATAATCCCTTGGTAATGACAATGGTCATAAGTAATTCGTTGTCCATCGAGTGGAGAGCATTATGTATAATAGTCTCAATGAATGTGTTTGTATCTTTTTCTCAATAAATCTCGACTAGTAATCATTCAAGGATAAGTATTTACTAAACATGGTTTAATACTCATAGGTGCTAACCATTCGCAATAAGAATCGATTAAATACTTTTCCTAAGGAATTTCTACTTATATATTTTTATGTGTTCCAAACACTACTTAAATCCAATATAGCAATACATATAATGGGAAAATAAAACCAAAAACATACTTCAAAGTAAAGTTGTTAATAAAATTACATAATTTACCTATGGCACACCTTTAACTTTATCAATCCCCCACTTGCACTTGGGGTAAATTATGGTGGTCATGCCCATATTTTCGATCAATCTACCTAAATTAGACTGAGAAAGAGCCTTGGCAAATGGATCTTTGAATTTATCTTTAATATCTAGTCTTTTCGATTATACTTCTTCGTCACTAATAAGATGTATTATCACAAGTCAATTACATAGAAAATATTCAACCTCTCATTGAGCTATCGGTTCCTTTTACATGATGTATTGCATTATTATCACAATACATTATTGGATTCTCAATGGTGGGAAGCATTTCTAGCTTACTTATCAATTTGCGCAAACATACTATTATCATTGCTTAAAACTTTTCCAACTTACGTTCCTTCTGTTGAGGGTAGATATGAATAAGAAGATGGATTTTCAATCGTTGACGTCACTTTGAAAACTTAAGTCTGAGTATCACTTCAGAAAGAGTTCGTTGTTTCCATATATTATAAATAAATCTTTAGTATTTCTCATATATTTTAGGATGACCATAATTGATATCCAATGATTTTCACCATATTTGATTAATAACTTCCAACTGCATCTAGTGCAAATGTAACCTCTGACCTTGTACATAGCACAACGTACGTGATGGATCCTACTGCTGAAGCATAAGGGCTCCTACTCATATGCTACCTCTTAGAATCTCATACTTTGATGTTTTAATAGTGACAACTATACAAGAATAAATTATACATACTAACCACTTGTGCAGGAAAAGATATCAATCAAACGAAGGGACATAATAAAATGAAATATCAGTCTTAGAGTGTCTGCCTAAAATTATATAAATTGTTAAAATCTTTTCTAGTGGTATATACAAGCACATACAATCACAAACTATTTTCAAAAATAAAAAAAGTCAAAATTAACATTAATCGGTCGACTGAAACACCCTCATCAGTCGACTGGACGAAAGGATTTAACACAAAATTACTCTGACAATTTCAAACGACTGAAAATTTCAAAACAAACGGCTAAACATGTTTTCAGTCAATTGAATTGAAGTTTTCAGTCAACTGAAACATGCTACTTTTGTACTGATTCTTTTCTATTTTGAAAACGTGTCTCTCTGTTCAAATTCAGTTGGCTGCGTGATTTCATTCAACTGACTGAACGATCGTAATAGCTATATTTTTAAATTTTTTGAAGTGGTGCTCTTCTCCGTGAGTAGTTATTATTCTTTGTTAATGCTTGCAACCATTTCTATTGATCGTTCCTCTTTACTAAGAGTTGCAACCATACATCCTCTATATAAAGCAAACAAATTATTGAATTCATATTACTTACATTCTCTGGTTCTCTATATATTCGTTTTGAATTCTCAAGTTCTTCACATACTTTTAATACTTTCAAATTGGTCACTTATTTATTCAAGAATACAATTCCTATGATCAAACCTTTTATTTCTTCATGTGCACTCAATATACCACTCAGAAGAAGATTATAGGAAGGTTGTACTCATTGGCTAATCCGTGTTATACAAGAGCATAAGAAGTCACAAACAATTCTACTTATTTTAGAGACGAAGTCCTATTAGAGATTTCAAGCCCAAAGTCCTGTTCAGTAGCTCAGGCGGTTATAATATATATTCATTCAGGTTAAGTGCAAGTATTGCTAGTTAATTCTAAAAGGAGTCTATGACTGGACGTAGAACAAAAGTTTGAACTAGTATGAAAATCTGTGGTGTTATTTACTTTATTGCTTTACTTTTATATTACTATTTTTGCATAAGTTAAACACTTAGACAAATTTCATATTACTCAATCTACATAGACTTTCACTACCTTTACTCATCCATAGATGGGGAGTCATTCTTAGAAAGTACAACCCATGCCACATTAAAACATTTCCATGCTTGGAATTTTAAATATTAAACATCCTTAGCATAGTATCTATCTCCATCTCTATAAATCTTTATACCTAGTATAAAGGATGCCTCTTCCCTATCCTATATAAAAAATTATTGGATAAAGAATCTTTCAGTGATTGTATTATTAGTACATCATTACCAATTGGTCGTCCATCAATGTATAAAACTAAGAACGGGTTAGCATTGTTTTGTTCTTTCTTAAATATGCATGCTTCCTCTATGTTTTGACGAATACAAAACTTTTTGATTACCATATCAAAACATTTATTCTATCCCTTTTGATGCATTCTTAAGACCACAAAGTGATCTTAGAGTCTACACGCCGTATTGCGGCTTCCACTAAATTCAAAACCCGTTGGCTATGATACATAAATAGTCTCTTCTGAATCACTGTTTAGAAACCTTGCTTTAACGTTCATCTACCATATTTTGTAGTCATAGCAAGCATCAACTTCAAGTAGAATCTGAATTATTTAAAGGATGGTGACTGGAGAAACTGTTTCTTGATAATCAACACTTTAAATTTAATGAAAAACATTTGCCACCATCCTTCCTTCTATAGGCCTCACTTTCTCCATCGACACTAATCGTTTTCTTAAATATCCATTCATAGCTGATGGATTTTATCCCTTTTGACACATTTTTCAAACTCCAAACTTTATTCTTGTACATAGAATTTGTTTCCAATTTCATTGCATCAAGCCATTAGGAAAAGTCTTACTCTTTAAGGCTTGATAGTATGTGGAGGGATCATCGTCACGAATGACACATGTAACACTCCATATTTTGAAGGTCCATGATATAGGAAATTAAGTTAAATTAATAATAAGAAGGTATTGTTATTAAAGTAATTAATGAAATGATTTAATTGCAAGAATCCCCCAAGGGAAATTTAATTAATTAGGTGTGGGGCACTTTAAAAAAAGTTAATTGGATGGACCAAAGGCTAAAGCAATTTTGATTAGCCTTAATTAATGAAAATAAACAAACTAAATTTTAGAGGGAAGGATTCAGTTAAGGGGAGAGGATTAGTAAGCTCAAAACTACTAGCCCACTTATCTTAGCCACATCCTCCACTTCCACTCATTCCATCTTCATTTCATTTCATACACAAAAACAAAACTCCTAAGACTCTAAGCAAGGCTGGTCATATACATAGAAGAAAAGGAAGAAGAAAATTCACCAAGTTAAGAAGATTCAAGGTTGCAACTTTAAAAAGAGAAGAGATTAAAACAAGTTTCCTTAAGCTAGTGAGTAAAATCTTTGGCTAATTGTTCCTAGCATGTTTAAATTCAGATTTTGCTTTAAATGAACACTTGAATGATGTTTAATGTATTTAGACGATTGAAATTATTTTAAGTATAGGTTAGAATTTAATTAAGGGAAATTAATTCATGTTCTACGGTAAACATGGTTAAATCGCATCCAAATGCCATGAAATTTTAGTATGATGTGCTTAAAGTTGGGTTTTTTATTTCATAATTTTTGAAATTAATATGAATATTTTATGAATTATCTAAGTTGAGAAAATGGTTAATTCTAATTATGAAAAGTAATAAAATTAATTATTTTGACCTAAAATGTTCATATGAGGTAGAATATGATAAATTGATTTCTGATCAATTTTTAGGATTCTTCCTATCAATTTCCTATTTTATATGAATTATTTAGTGAAAAAAGCACTAATTAATTAAGGGGAAAATTAATTAATTAATTAATTAAGATGGTTAACAATTTCTGAAAAGAAATTGAAAAGATAAGGGAATCAACCAGTAAGAAGTTGACACCAAGTAGGGTTTGGTAAAAAAGGTTATTTAAGAAAGTAATAAATTAGTTTTTATTTTAATTATAAGATTGTCATTGAGCCTTTGTTATCCAAGAAAAACATAACACACCAAGAATAAACTTCGTACTAGGCTAAGATAAATTATGCACGAAGGCTTTAAAGAACACGAAGGCTTTAAACTGTAAAAAAGCACAAAAATTATGAAAGAAAAGTGGATACCTCACGAGGACCACACATTTTAACACACAAAGGCATATGGGAAGAAAAACAACCAACGGATGAAACAAAATGTTAAGCACATGAAAATAAAGACAAAACTGAAATATGACAATCACGTGGGTACTTGGGGATGATAGCTCATGAAAGTAACAAATACTTGTCATGAAGGCTTAACACACGAAAACAAGTAGAGAATAGCACAAGAAATCAGGAAATCAATTACACACGATGGCTCGGATAGCTGACACAAGATGGGGAAAAGGAAAAAAATGAACTAAGATACAAACATGTGATGGATAGTTTATAAAACAAAACCAAATCATAAAGTCACAAAGGCTTCAATTATTCATCACGAAGGCTTGGCATGATAACACATAAAAGCATGCACACAAAATCACAAAGGCCTCAAATAGTTGACACATGATGGCTTAGGATTTGTACGCGACCGATAGTGACATATTTATTGAATAAAACATGATGCTTAGGATTTGTACGCGACCGATAGTGACATATTTATTGAATAAAACACGATGGCTATGGGATAGCCAATGCACGTGATAGCTAGGCATAGTTCACGAGGGCTATGGGATAGTCGAAACACAGCAATGAAATGCAAATTATAATAGCTTGGGAAGCTATATCTTTCTAAGTAAAATAACAGTTACTCAGAGCACTTTGGAAGATAGTTTCAAGTGTTATTGATCTATTTCATCAGGATGAAATAAAGGAATGATTTTATAAGTTAAAATTATGTTAACATATTTAGGAAAACAAAGAAAGCTTAGAAAAGCTAACAAATGATAATGTATCATTTAAATCAAAGGTAAAAATGTTAAAAGAATATGTAGTGTACACAATTAATGAATGAAAGAAAAGGGTTGGACCATGATCGTAAAAGTATGCCAACTCATAGAGTTATCTAATGGCAGGATGCCATGACTATTAGTCTAAAATCCAATGGTAGTACTTCAAGGATTAAGAGGGGCTATTGACATTTTATGTGACGACCCAAGCAAATCCATACCCTTTGAATCGACAATAAACCACACATGTCCGACCCAACAAGCACAGACTGATGGAAAGTCAAGAGAAAGAAAAGAAGAGAGAAGAGGAGAAGAGAAGAAAGAGAGAAGATAGAACCAAACAGAACAATACAGAATCTCACATCGCAGCGGAAAACATATAATATCATATCAATGATCTTTACAAAACAGAACTATATATACATACATCAATCAGAGTACAACAATCAATCAATAGTTATCAGCCTAGACAGTTATAATAACATGTCCTCACAATTGCTGATAATAAACAATAACTAAGCACAATGCAGCGGATAATCAAACAGATACGTGTATACGAAAATGAAGATCTCCAGCTCTCTTGCTGAAGCTCCAAAAGCACCAATATGAACTTGTAAATATACTCGGTCTGACCCGAGCAATAAAAGGGAAGAACACCCGGATCAGTCTGGTAAACCAGCGTGAGAAACACACTCAACTAAATTTATTAAAATACCAAACTTTTCCTTAGTTTTCAAAACAAGAGTATCTCGTAAGACAAGTCCACACATAAACACGGACATGATTTTACCTTACGATAACTAAAACATCTCATATCAAATCCTCTTATATTATAGTAGTGTCTACTATTTACAAATAATATTAATCATAGCCGAAATTGTTACATTGATTAAATTCCAGCATATAGCCCAATTGGGTAATATAATCAAAATGGCAGGTACGTAGCGGAGATTGGATTTCCATACAAATGACCAGGTGAAGGGACTACCTTCCGGTAGTACATCTCTAGAGGAATGTACCGAGGACCACACATGGATCCTCTACCAACACAAGACCGGCTCACCTGTATAACTAGATGGTACCGAATATATCATCCTCCGGTCGTTACCGACCTTTACCGAGGGCCCTCTAGCATACAAACCACAATAATCAGATAAACGACGTCATAGTGTGTAAAGTTATATCTAGAAGAGGATGATCATACCCTACTTGGGAGTGACCCACTTAGCCTTGCTGCATCTAACCTTGTTTTGGTCATTTCCGGTTGATGAGGCCTGAGGTAACGATTACCTTTCACAATCACATATCACATCACTTTGAATGCCACACGGTCATTTCCGCTGACTACTAATTGCCTTCCACAAAAATACAACCCTTAAGCTCATACGTCTTAAGGAGGGTGTTAAGCTAAGAGAAGTTGCCTTCTCCGCCACCAACTGATGTACGTTTGTAAAAACCAATGTACGTAATCTTAAGAAATGCAATGTCAGACAAACATCCATACAAGTTGTCCAGGAATAGGACAAACCGAAGGTACTTTCCTACCACATCCTGTCGGTAAATCCCTAGGATTAGTAGCGAATAGTCCTTGCATTGGAAATTTCATAATGAAGAGACTACTGCTACTGGATGTATATTGGGATTTTAACCCCAAACGATCAACAAGCAATCCCCCACTATGAAACTCCGAAATATCAATATCATTACAAGCAACCTGCACAATCGTCGCATATACGTTGGTCCGAAGTGGTTTTCAAATAAATCTGATCCCGGTCTCTTCGCACCAACAACGCAAAAGCATTTCTCAACCTCACACAGAAACTAAGTCTCATAGACTTATCACGTCTCCAACTTTCAACTTGCTATCCTTCGGGCCAAGAAGGAAGCTCGATAGATTGGAGTAATACTCCGCACTAAGGAATCAACATCCTCAACACCAACGATAATCAAGCCTACACAGAAGGCTACGTACTAAGTGTACGACTAAATAGTTCCCACATCAAGTCGAGGAACTAAAATATGGCCAATACTTGATAGTCGGTTATTTAACTATCAAAGCAAACAAACAAATATTTAGCACCATAAACAATCACTAGGCCCTTTAATTTATCTTTTATAAATTAAATCATTTGCCAAATATTCACTTCAATTTATCTTTGAAAAGATACATTCTCAAAACCATTTCAATATTGGAAAACATTTCTATATACTTATATAATAATAGTATCCGCAATTCAATTTACTTTCAACACTTGGAAAATATTCCATATACTTAAATCAGGATTAAGTATATATTTAGTTCTTTAAGGAAAATATTCTTTTAAACACATTTATTTGGGTCAAAATGAATGTTGCGTAAAACATCGTTACGACAACCCAAAATCACTAGTATAGGGATTCGAAAATTAGATAGATATATAAATCCCAATACTATACAAACATTTCTTTTCGAAAATCATTTACTATAAAAATAGTGTTATAGTCCATCATTTCCTTACTTCTCGAAAACGTCTATTTCAACAATGAATGTTGAAATCTATGGTTTCGATCCTTAACTCATTTTAAAACATCTTCAAACCATTTAACTCCATTTTATAATATCACTTTCAAAACATTTATTTAATTTAAAATATTATTCACTATCCAAAATCGTGAATATACTTTGTTTATCAAATTCAATACTTCTTCTATTTATTAAAAGATTATCCACTGTCCAAAATCGTGGATATAATTATCTAGCCAAATTCCTTACTTCCACATATTTATTAAAGGACAATTCACTGTCAAAAATCGTGAATATAATTCCTTTAATAAACTTCCATATTTAATTATCAAAATCAATTGAATTCAGATTTATAAAACAATGTTTATAAATTCCATTTATATTTTATAAAAACTTCAACTTATAAAAATCCCTTCATTAACTAGTTCTATTTATAACATTTATATGCCAAAATCCAAATTATAAGTTTAATTGCTTATAAATCATTTATTTCCAAAATTCGTTCCTTTTATAACTTTACAAATTCATAAATCTTATCTACTTATAAGTTTCAATTATACTTCATTTTAACACTTAATAAACTCGTTTATAATTTCATCTCTTTTGATTTATAAAAATTTGATTTTATAAATCTTATGCATAACCCATTTATAATAATAATTTCAAAAAATCTCAATTTATACTATTTCACAAAATAGTTAACTTCACATTTCAAAAATCATATTCTAATTATTTCACTCCAAAATCATAATTTTTATAGCATAAAAATTATAACTTTTATTTATTCAAAATAAATCCATTCCTTAACAATTCAAAATTATATATTTTCAAATCACTTGAAAATCCTTTTTAATTCGAAATCATCACTTTAACATTTTTATTATTCCAAAACAGGCCCAATGCTGCAACAGCACCAAATTCATCAATCACGGCATCCAAAACATCATATATCATATGAATAACAACATATATCACAATATCTGTAAATAAATCAATACTGGTGAGGAATCCAGTTGGATCCCTCCAATCTGTCACCTGCAACAAATATACATATTATAAATATATGTACAATGTCCGCTTTGAGGCAGACGCACGTACAAAGGGTCATCCGCTCATACACGGGAACGCATAGGGTCATCTGCTCCACTAGGCAGGAATATATCCAAATATCAATCAATGTATATACAATATATCATATATCATCCAAACAATCATCAATCATCGTAAAATAAATTATTTCTCACTTATATAAAAATATCAGTGAGTCAGAAAGAGTGAGTTGTACTCACATTGCTTGTATTCATCGCGATAGCGATTTATTCCGATTAAAATTAAACAAGCGTTTAATTTCAACCAAAATTTTCACTAGCTCAAATAAATCCCAATCCAGCTCCATAATGTAGTGCTCGTTAATACGGACCCAACGCAATTCGTTTCATGCGAAACGGTCATAAATCTAAGCCATTGATTGGGCTTCTTCAAATCAAGCCGTTCGCATCTTTCTTCCTCATCATCGTTGAAGGCCGAACAAAGAAACCCAAAGTCGCCTTCTTCCATCGAATTTTCGTGACCTCTCCGATCGACTTCACGTCGATCAAGAACCACCACTCCAAAGCCCTATGCGAGCGCTATCACCGCCCAGAAAATAGATGAACTCGGTCATCTCTGTCGCTCGAAAAACTCGAATGAACGTCGAACGTTCATCACCACTTTGCCGCCGATCCACTGCGTAATACTTGATTGTGACCGTTCAGGTTTGTAGAGCTTGCTAAGATCTTCATTCTTCCAGTTGATGTCATTGCCTAAAAGTGCGTGGATGAGGAGATCGGAGGGGGAGAAGATTGGTTGTTTTCGGCCCTTGGTTTCATATGTGGCGGCTGGCCCTAACTTGCCTAGGGTTTTGAGGGTGTGAGTGTATATATATGTATATATTTTACTATTCAAAAACCCTTTTCACACTTGATATTTTTCCCGATCTCAAAACGAAGCGTGCTGCCTGGCGTTTATAATGTTTTACCCCTATTCCGAATGCAATGGAATATATATCGGAAGCCAATTTGATCGTATTTAGAAGATAGGTATCCGAATCGAATATTTAAATTTAAAATTCACTTAAACAGATTTCTACGCATTTTAGCTTTCCCTGGACAAACCGTAAATCCGATTGACACGAAATTTGAGATCTTACAATAATTTAACATTACGGATCCGATGAAACTAGTTTTGTTGAAATCCGAGACTGTTTAAAAATGGCTATTTTACTCGTCAAGTAAATATTAAAATATTCAATTTCTACAATTTGACTTTTAATTCAATTTTAAGTGTTCTGTAACATCATTCTAATTTAATTAGAATTTAATTCAACTTTATAAATCATTGTTATTCACATTAAATTCAATTTCCAATTATTTACATAATTTCAAATATTAAATTAACAATTTAATTATCTAATTAAATCACTATATTCGAAATATAATTTATTCAGCTTATAAAATTTACTTGTGAATATTTAAAATCAATTAAATATACTAATTTCAAATGACAGAAATTCTGGGTCGTTGCATTTTGTAAGGACGCTTACTGTAATGTATTCAAGGTGTTTACATTCAGCCTTTTAGGAGAGCCCAGGAAGGACTCTAGTCAAGATGGCTCCCATGGGGAAATGAATCGACATTTTCACCAGGTGACATTGATCGAGCAAAAGATAAATTAGTAATAGATAGGCCTAGGGAGGTAATCACTAAAACATGTTAATGATAACATAAAGAGCAAAGCCTAAAACAAAGGATTAGGGGAAGGTTGAATGAATGATGACAAATTGAATGACTTGGTTCATACTCTAATGATAAGTGTAGGGTACACTCCTTGGCTGAATACATGCACATGGTTTCTTTCTGTGATATACATACATATATACATATATATTATTGTTATATATATTGACATATATTTATGATGATAAAGTAGGGGGAAAACCGTTCTGTGTTAGCGGTGTGATCTCACTATTTGGATGCTTAGGGTAAAGGTTTTACTTATACCAGACTTTTTGTTTGATCCATTTTTTTATTTCTCATAAACTCATGGGTACTCATTCGAGTAGCTGAGTTTATGGATTAGACAAGTATCTCTTTTGGAAGGATGAATAAAGATTTCAAAGACGAAGCATGAGGCTTGCTATTTAAATAAAGATATTTTAGATTTCAGTTGTGTAAAACTAGGATTCATAACCGGTTCTATGTGGTGTTAGCATCTTCATATGTCAGACCCATACTGCTCTATTTTCTATTATATACACCCCTGCGTGGGGAATAATTTGCATTAAATGATGTAATGGACTTTGTAATTCAAATTCATGTAATGAAAAAATATATTTAGCTACTCTGTTTACTTACGTTGCACCCAAATAAAATATTAAACTCACTTTGTCGCTAGAAAATGATTCTGGTGATGACTTCAGCATCATCAACATCTATTTTCGGACCTCAAGGTGGGGGATGTTATAATATGGTATCAGATCTTTGGTTAAGGAGAAAAATTAAGTAACACAGAGCTAAGTAGGAACTTATTAGTAGAAAACGAACACCTTGGGGAAGGGTATGCACTATATATATATATCATACTTTTATTTTTTATATAGTTATATAAGAGAATATATCTACCCCTCTACGATCAATTTCGCTCTCTTTACTTCCGTTTCTTATGAACCCTTGCTTATGAAAAAAGCAAGAATGGATCTATGTAATAGATGTTAAATTATAGGAACTAAAGGAGCGAATGCTAGTATAGGAGATGACATTACACAGACTAATGGCCAAGGTGGGGAGGGAAACCCGGAAGTTCATACAGAAGCCGATACCCAAGTGCCTACTTCAGCGGAAGGAGGAATGTATGTGAGTTCTTTATTCCGCTAGTTTATGATAGAGATGACAAGGCAACGACTAACTGGAGTTGTTAAGCTGTTACAAAAGGTAGCAAGAGAAGCAAACTTTCTTAAGATGAACAAAGATTTCAAGAGCTGTGGAGGAAAGGAGCTCATAGGGAAGAAGTCTGTCTTGGAGGTGTTGAATTGATTAAAAGTGTATGAACGTATTTTCGAAGGCTTGGGATATACTTTGTACAGTTAAAGCCCCACTAAAGCTTTGCAAAATCCCCGTAATAGCGCATTCCAATCGCTATGCTATTTCAATTTAGCGCTATTAAATAGTAGATCCCCTTTAAGCCCTGCTACTTTTTCGCTACACCTGCTAAATCAAGACTTTTTGACACCCGCTTTAGCAACACTAATGTATAAAGGTTGATTTAATGAATTTTCTTTTAAATTAAAGCAATAAAGTTAGGGTAAAGACCTAATTAGGTATAAGGGCTCAATATATGTTAGAAATCTATTATAATCACAAAATCTAATCTGCATAAATCACGATATAATTCGATTTTGTTATATAAGATTAAAAAATATTTCTTTTTTCTACGAAAATGGTGTGATAATGAGAATAAATTGCTGTAAATATTTGGTTTAATATAATGAAGCTTTTTGCACCACTGTTATTTTACGTTGTATCCCCGCTATAACCTTTTGCACCTCTACTGCTATAGAACTGCTAAGCGCTTTATCTACATAGGATATACTAATGCTCAAAAGAGGAGGTTCGCTTCTCATTAGCATTAAGAGGATGTGTTGGACTGTTGGGAGGTAGTGATATTGGAGCTCCCAGAGGAGGAGACAACCTAGGAGTAGTTTAAGGAGCAGTCCTAGGCTCGGCTTATACTCAAATCACAAAAGAGTCTTTGTGTAGGGAGTTCCTTGACTTGAAGCTGGGAGAGATGACTTTGGCAAAATAGATCCATTGTTTTATTGCTTTGTCGAAGTATGAAAGGAACTCCACCGAAAAAGAATGAGAAGTTCATTAAAGGCCTGAGAAAGGGGCTGAATCACAAGGTGATGACTCATTTAATATAGTAGTGGAAATGGCGAGGATGTATGACTACTTGTATCAAGGAGAGAAAAAGGCTGATGTTAAGCCCAAGGGTAGGCAGAAGAAAAGATTTAATCCATATCAGAAAGGTGGAAATAATTGATAGGGAGTAAAGACTTCTTAAGAGGGAGCTCAGAAGCAGAATATAACTGATGTCTCTTATTATAAATGTGGCTAAAAGAAGCACTACTCAACTAAGTGTACCAAACCAAAGAACAAGGATGGGGGACAAGTGCTTTATCTATAATAGGCCGTGCCATAAGAAGAATAATTGCCTGGAAGCTAAGAACGCAAAGGTTTATGGTTTGGAAGGACTTTCGTCTGGACCGACTACCGAGGAAAAAGGAAAGGGTGTGTTTGGAAGTATGATTTCAATTTTCAATATATCAGTTAGAGTTTTTATTGACACTGGTGTTATTCACTCTTTCATTTCGAGATATTTGATTGATAGGTTAGAACTAGATACTGCCTATTTGATTACGTACTTGCGTGTGGTTAATCCAATTGGTGAGTATGTCACTCTTAGGTTAAGGTGCACTGACCTAGAGTTTTATTTGTGCGGACATTCGTTTGTTTGTGATTGTAACATCCTGCCATTTTGGACCATTCAAATCGACAATAAAACAACACATGTCAGACTTGAATAATTCAAAACAACATATTGTTAATAAAATTTAGGGCAAATAAAATCAATCATAGAATCACAGACACAGAATATCAGAATAACTCGCAGTGGAATAAAATAAACATAGGAGTTCATGAAGCTCCTAGATACATAGTCTCAAACTAATACATAATACCCAAGTCTGGAACAAATACAACGGAAAGTTTAGATACATAAGTTCTCTACTACAAAAGAAAAAGCTGGGTGGAAATAACTGGAATGGAAATATCAGGTAGATAGCAAATCTCCGGTGGATCTCTAGCTCCAAAAAGGATGAAACCAAAGCTGTGAAACTTAGGCTGACCCGAGCGTAAAGAAAAACACAAAACACTCGAGTCAGGACATACAAACTTATAAAATGTAAATCAACTCAAGTGAACTGTAAAAGAAATGCATCAGTAACTTAAAGGATGCTTGGGATCACCCATCCTTTAAGGATCCGTTAAACTATCTACTACGTAGTAATATACGCTATTATAATAATGTCTAAAGTAAAGTAAACTATTAAAAAAGCGTTAAGGCATTACCCATTTCCCCCTTAACACATTTTATAATGCCAATAGTCTATACAGTACCATAACTCCCCATAAACTGGGGCCACCAGAGGATACCCCATAGGTACGACATAAAACAAACTCGTAGAAGGCGCGCTAGGGTAGGTGACACGGCACAACTAGGCAATGCCAGGGTAGATATACCAATTACACTTCCGGACTATTGGTAACGCATAGCCGCAACTACCGCCCAACTCGATCCACACTCGTGAATCAAAGGTGTGCACCAAATCAATCACAAAGTAATAAAATGGCTAACGATGAAGTGTGTCCGATCGGAGGAGCTACCTCACTTGGCCCGTCAATTACTCCTGTTTTAGCCACCTTATGCTAACTCACGGGAGTTAGGTCCATGTATGTATACCTTTAGGATCGTCGCCACCATCCTACTTCATTCTGGACTCTCCACCGCGTACACAGTTGTTAAAGTGGTTTTTGGTATCGACAGAGAGTATGCCCATATCCGATCCCGGTCTCTTTAACGACCAAACGTTATTATAACCCGTGGTTATTTCAATTTCAAATGGTTTATATTTCATATCAAACATATTCATTTCAAAACCTCATAAATCCAATGTCATTATTCTTTAAAATATTATTCAATTTTCCAAAGTTGTAACACTTCCAAATTTCATTTAATTATAACCTCTTTGAAACGTAAAAATGTAGAGATCACAGCACTTTAAAAATGCAACTTTTAGAACCATAACATTCGGAACTATAACCATTTAGAAAATTTTGTAGCATTCTAGAAATGTCACTTTTAAGAAAATGTAGTAGTACAGAAATGCTACTGTAAGAATTCGCAGCGGTGCAGAATTGTTACTGTAAGAATTCGCAGTGCAGAATTGTTACTGTAAGAATCCGCAGCAGTGAAGAATCAGTAAGAAATCGCAACAATTTTGAATTGTTACCGTAAGAAATCACAGCAGTTTAGAATTATTACTATAATACTTCCTACTGCAATAGTTTATATAATCAAATAGTACATATATTTACAGTTTTTATCATAGTCATTATATCATTCCTATTATATTACTCTAATTTTAGCTATTTGGTCATTAAAGAAACCACACCTTTAGTTAAATAACTTTGTTACTATAATGTCAAAATTTAAAGCTGAAATCCTTATGCTAAGTTAAAAGTGCGTTATTAACTTACACTTTATTTTCCTTTCACTAAATAACATTTATCATTTTTATTACCCAAGTTATACCATTTACATTAGTTAAAAACTTACACGTCAAATGTACGTTTTAACTTACATTTTTTTTCCACAAAAAACCATTTATCATTTTAATCACTATTACATGAATAAAAACTTACAATTTATAGGTTAGAATAAAATACCATTATTAAGTCAAATCGGATTATTAAATTTCAATTAACCTTCATACTGTAAATTAGATTCCAAAATTTACATTTCTAACTATTTATTTCTTATAAAAATTTTAACTCATGTAAACAAATCACAGAAATTATTACATTAAATTTTAGTTGAGATTCATATATAGAAATCCAAAATACTTAATAATTTTTAGAAAATCATTTTAAATCAACCACGGAGTCTGTATAAAATTCTCTACGGACATAGATCATTTCAATCCGCAATTTATTAATTTTCCAGGTTTTATATCATTTCAAACCCGCAATCCCAAGTCAAATAAAATTGGTCAGGCCTATCATTTCAGCCCATAACAATTTTCCTTAATCTAAAGATCATTCGGGTATGTATCATTTCAACCCATAGTGAAGGAACTTGCAGTGTGAGAACAGAATATTAAATAAACATAACAATATTCAATATATCATGGCATATGATCATAATAGGTAAAATATGATATGAAATAACATAATATAAACATAGGTGAAATTCTCAACTTGCATATACAAATCCATACAATTCCATTGTCATAAATTTACCAAAATATAAGTACGTTGTCAAGAGTGATTACTCACCTTTCTTTGGTTAGAGAAGTGATTCAAAACGCAACACAGCGACTACGACAACCACAACAAATTACGGACAAGCTTGAGTGAGGGGAGAATCCAAATCCGACGCTTTGAAAAATAAAATAAATTCCATACGTATACAAAGAATTCACATAGAAAAATAAAAGTAGAAAAATTATATATTTGTAAACATGTGAAGAGGGCTTGTCTAGGGAACACATAGGTTTGGTCTAGGGTTTTTTTGGGTTCGGCCATAGGGTTTGGTTTGGGTTTGGGTTCGACCATAGGGGTTTGGACTAGGTTAGGGTTCGGCCATAGGGGTTTGGACTAGGTTAGGGTTGGGTTTTGATGGAGAAGGCTCGGCCTAGGGTTAGGGTTTTGGTAGTAGAGGCTCGGCCTAGGGTTTTGGTGGTGGAGGAGATGGTCACGGCCAAGGCAAAGCAAGGGGAAGGGTTTGAGGAAGTTCGGCTATGGGGTTTGTGGTGGGAAGAAGAGCAGTGGAGGCCGAAATTTGTGAAGAGGGAATGGAAAAGGAAAGAGGAGAAGTGGTTTTTGGCTAGGGTTTGTGGTTGGAGGGAGAGGAGATAGGTGTGGCCGAAATTTTTGAGGGGAGGAGGAGGAAAATTTGTAGAGGAAAAGAGGAAGAAAGTCTAGGGTTTTGAGGAGGAAGATGAAGAAGAAAACTTACATTGATTTCTTTCTGCGGAGGCACAAATGAAAAATGAGGAGTCTAGAAAACCCTAGGATATTATATAGTAATCTCAACAGGTGGCTTCTCATCTAACTAAAGCATTTCCTAGCCCACTAGTATAAGCCCAAACAATCAAAATATAAATAAGGTAAAAGTTATAGGGAAAATAACTGCGTGTAATACGCCAAAAGTTGTAAATTTTAAGAAGTAGGAATCAAAATTTAACAAAATGAAAAACAAAGAAAATGTTAGAATTAAATCCATCTTCATAAAAAAAGTAAAAGTTCAAAATTCAAAATTTAAAATTTTCACAAAATGTCAAACTTTGACCAAAGTTGACCAAAATTTGCATTTTAAGAAAAATCTTTATTTTATTAAATTTGGAAGAACATTTCACATCAAATCCCAAAATATTACATTAAATTTCCAAATTTATCGAATTTTAAAATAATTATATTCAAAGTTTCAAATGAATTTTCATTTAAAATATTTTCAAAATTTGCGGGTTGTTACACTCTCCCCCACTCAAAACTTTTCGTCCTCGAAAAGGAACGAGACCCAGAAAACAAAGAGGGATAAGGTAGGATAACGAATAATACCTGGAACAAACAATTCCGGATTCGATGCACGAATGCTCTCCTCCATTTCCCAAGTACAATCCCGATCATCAGTGCTCCATTGCACTTTGACCAGGTTGACAGATTTTCTTCGTAGCTGCTTCGTACCTCTGTCGATAATACGAAGTGGTTTCCTCTCGACAGTAAGGTTCAGTTCAACATCCAAACTCTCAGGAGCAGAAGGCTGTACAATCAAATATGGATCATGAAGATACTAATGAATATGCGAAACATGGAACACATTATGCACTCCAGAAAGCTTCTCAGGCAAATGCAAACGGTAAGCTAAGGAACCAACTCTCTCTATGATGCGAAAAGGACCAATAAACCTAGGAGCGAGCTTCCCTCTCCGACCAAAACGAATCACATTTCTTAATAGAGAGACCTTAAGGAAAACCTGGTCACCAACAGAAAATTCTAAATTCCTCCTACGCCTGTCAGCATACTTCTTTTGTCTATCCTGAGCAATCCTCATCTTTTTCCTAATCTCCTAACCTTCTCAGATGCTTCTAGAATCATATCAGGACCAAGAACCAAACAATTACCAGATTCAATCCAGCAAGATGGAGATTTGCAAGGGCGTCCATAAAGATCAGCAAATGGAGCCATTGCGATACTAGCCTGAATTCAAAAAAAAAGGATAAGATAGATAAATGATTAAGACAACCTTAAATAGATATTTGAGATTATACCTGATAACTATTGTTATAGGTGAATTCAATGAGATGGAGATGATCTTCCCAAGATCCTCCATAATCAAGGACACGGGCACGAAGAAGATCTTCCAGAGTCCGATTTACTCTTTCCGTTTGACCGTCGGTCTGCAGATGGTAAGCAGTGCTCAGATTCAGACGAGTACCTAAAGATTCCTGAAAAGCTTTCCAAAACTGACTGGTAAAGATGGGATCTCTATCACAAACAATACTGACCGGAACACCATGAAGACGGATAATCTCTCTCATATAAATCTCAGCTAAACTCGAAGCAGAACGGTTGGACCTAACCAGAATGGAATTGTAACGACCCAGAATTTTTGATAATTAAAATTTGAATATTTAATTAATTTTAAATATTAATAAGTGGAATTTAGAAGTCGAAAGATTTATTTTTCGAATATTGGGTTTAATTTGATAATTAAATCGATAAATTTAATAGTGAAATTCCAGAAATAATTGGAAATCGAGTTAAAAATGATTGAAAATGATTTGGGAAATTTTATTTTATCATACTGGAGTTATAGAAAGGTTATAGAACTTTTAAAATAGAATTTGGAGTTAATCTGTGAAAATCGAATATTTTAATATTTAATTATCGACTGTAAAAATAGCCAATTTTCGAACAGTCTCAGAATTGAACGAGACCAGTTCCATTGGATCCGTAATAGTTAGTTATTATCGGATTTCAATTTTCGTATCAATCAGAGTTATCGTTTGACCGTAGCAACTCGAAACGCATCGATATCGTTTTAATTTTAAATCGTCGAGTTAAAAATAGTCATTTTTCAAACGGTCTCGGATTTCGACGAAACCAGTTTCATCGGATCCGTAATGTGATATTATTGTAAGATTTCAAATTTCATAATTTTTGGAGTTACAGTTTGTCCGGTACAAATTAAAACGCCTCGAAATCGATTTAAATCGGTTTAATTTAAATTGATCGTTTATTGTCATATCTCACACATACGATCGAATTAGCTTCCGAAACCTGTTCCATTGCGTTCGGAACGTGGGGTAAACCCTACGAACGTCAGTCGGCACGCTCGAATCGGAGTTCGAAAAATTTCGATGAATAGTAAATTTGGTCATTTTCTATATAAGGACTTCATTATCTTCATTTGCAAAAGAGAATAGCTAGAGTTTCAATTCAACGTCTCAGCCGCCACTTCATAACCGAACGGCCAGAAAACTCCCATGTTCTCCCTCATTTTTCTCTTGATCCACTCAGTATTAACGAAAGATGTCAACTACAATATTGGAGAGGGCAGTGAGATCTAGTAGTTCAACGGTTGTGATGGGAAAATACGAAGTAGATCGCTCTATTTTTGGGCCCGTTCGTGCTCGTTCTAGGCACAATTTTCGAGAGCCACAGGGGACCGAGCTTTATGGTGCTAACGGCGGTGGTGGAGGGGACTGAGATGAGTCGAATGGCGGTAGTGTGATGGGTTCTCGTTGTCGTTGGTGGTTGTGGTATCGAACCCTAGTTCGTAGAGTTGGGTTTGTTTTCGTGAACGAAAACTGGAGAGGGAGATGATGCATCACGCGGTCGTGATTTGAGGAAGGGAAATCTACGGCCCAGGAAAATTGTAGGGGTTTAAAACGAAATATAATTGTAAATGTTTATATTTATAATTTGTATAATCTTTAAAAGTGTATAACTTTTTGCTACGTGATCAGAATTTGACGAAACCAAATGCATTGGAATCGCCTCGATGTGTACTTCGCGATGCAACTGAATTGGATTGAATTGGGGTCAGTGAAAATTTTGAGTGAAATTAAACGCCCGTTTAATTTCATTCGAAATAAATCGCTACGAATTGCTATCGTAAAATCACGGTGAGATCTTCTCACTCAAATTTGAATGTGGAATTATTTACAGTTATTGATTGATGATTGACTGTTTGGATGTGATATTAGATATTATAAGATATATCTATATATAGCAATATATACATATTGGCATATGTATATATTGGATTGATTGATTTCCCGCCTCGTATAGCGGATGAGACCCTATTGCGCCGTTAGTAAGCGGATTTATTAAAAACCTATATACCGCGATAATTCCGTACTGGAGCGGAATTGGTATTGTGCTGACGTTTTTGGATGCAGGGAAACAGGTTGGAGGGATCCGACTGGATTCCTCACCAGTATTTATTTATTTACAGATATATTGATATATTCTGTTATCATATTGATATATGATATTGACTGTTGTGATGGACTGATTTATGCTGTTGCATCATCGGATTCAGTTTTGAAATGTAAAAATAACGACTTTTATTTTAAAAAGGATTTTTAAGTGATTTTTGAAAAATAGGCGTTTATCGATTTTTTTTGAATTGATTTATTTCAGAAAGAGAAACGTCTAGAATTTTGAAGTTATAAAAGTTAAGATTTTTGTGAATTATGACCGTAAGGTGATTTTTGAAATAAAAGTCGATTTATTTATAAAATGGTTTAAGTTGGGATTTTTGAATAACTATAAACGATTTGTATAAAAAGATTTATAAAATTGATATTTTATAAATTGAAATATTGGACTTATAAAACGAATTTTTACAAGTGTTGAAAAGAAGTATAAAAGGATTTCATAAGTGAATGAAATTAATAGATTTATAACGTGAAGTTATAAAGTGAATAGATGTTGTAGGATAAACGATTTATAAGTAATTTACTTATAAATTAGATTTTTGCACTTAATTGGGATATAAATAGAAATTGCTAAGTGAAATGATTTCATAAGTTGAAATTGTTATGAAGTATAAAATGTGATTTATAAACGTTGTTTATAAATCTGGAATCACTTATTTTGATAAGTGATTTTAGAAGTTAATAAGAGGAGAATTTTATAAATCGAAGTTGTTAGAAAATATAAAGGTGAATTTATAAACGTTGTTTTATGAATTCGAAATAAATCAAAATTTGATGAATGTAATATAGAAGTTATTAAGGGAATTTTATCCACAATTTTGGATAGTGGATAATTCTTGGAATAAAACGTGTAGAAAAGATTGAAATGTAATTATTGAAGTATATTCACGATTTTGGATAGTGAATATATCGTTAAGTAAAGTGGATAGTTTTGGAAAAGGGATATTAAAAATGAAGTTAAACATTCTAGAGATGTTTTTAAAATGTATTATAAATCGAAAACAGAGATTTCCGCAGTTCTTGTTGAAATAGACGTTTTCGAGAAATTTAAGGAAATGGTGGACTATAACACTGTTGTTATAGTAAATGATTTCCGAAAGGAAATGTTTTGATGTAGTATTGGGATTTACATATCTATCTTAATTTCAAATCCCTATACTAGAGATTTTGAGTCGTCGTAACGATGTTTTACGTAACATTCGTTTTGACTCAATTAAAATGTGTTTAAAGAATGATTTCCTTAAAGCATAAGATATATACTTAATTGTGATTTAAGTATATCGAATATTTTCAAAATGTTGAAAATAAATGATTTGTGAAATACTTATTTTTAAATAAGTATGGAAATGCTTTTCCAATATGAAATGAACTGTTTAGAGATTTTATCTTTTAAAGATAAATTGAAAAGTGAATATTTGAAAATTTGTTTTCAAACGGTTAAGTGTGGAAATTTTATATCTAGTAAAGATATTTTGGAAGATGAAATAATTTGGAAAATTATTTGGAATCTGATGATGTTGCGCATCTTTATTGATAGTTAAATAACCGACTATCAATAATTACCTTTAGATAGGTATTTGTTGTGAATTGGATGAATTTGAATGCCACACTTATTTTTGAATAAGCGCTCACTATTCGGGTTAACCGGGAAAGGACCATGGGGTCGTATAACCCATTCCGAATATGTGATACGTCGTTATGAATCGCATTCGAAGACCGGTGTTGAAGACCGGATATTTTTGAAAACGGAAGGATTACCGTCGAGTTACTCTACATCGGCTGATCTCCGATTTAGAGGTTTTATCACCCTTAGTGACGGGAAGTCCTGACGTGATTGAGAATTATCCGAATGTGCAAGGGCTTCGTGAGAAGTGCCTTCGGTTCTGTTCGATCCCGGAACAGACTTGTATGGATTGTGTGTCTGACGTTACAATTTGAGATATAAAGCTGATTTCTTTCAAATACATTTCTGTTGGTGGCGGAGAATTTATTCTCTTAGCTTAACACCCTTCTCTGAGACGTACGAGCTCAGAGGTTATGTAGTTGAAATTTATCAGCAATATATCCCAATTTGGTAACGTGGCATACTGAGTGTTGCTGTGAAATGATCAGTGTTTGATCATTTGTGATATGATCATTTGTTTGATCTTATATCTTTGTGATCATAGGTTGATCATTTTGTTTGACCCGAAGCAGGGCTTTTTGTAGAAAGCGTAGCTTTGTGGACGAGACTTCGTCGAGCCTCACACCCCGGAAATGGTCGAAACAGGAAGGATGCAGCAAGGTTCTAGGGAGTAGCGCCCCTTAGTGTATGTCATTCCTTCTGGATAAAGGTGGTATCATGGTATGGAGCCCAGATACTTAACCTCTGTGGTTACTGCATTATTATTATCTATGTGGTTTGTTGCGAATCGGGGATCCTCGGGAAGATCGGTGACGATCGGGGGATGGTATACGCGTGTCAGTAGTTACCTATTTTTGCAGAGGTAACCCGGCCTTGTGTTGGCAGAGATCCGGTTAGGTTCTCGGGTCGTCTATTCCAGGGACGTACCCATCGTGGATAGGAAGTTCCTTAGCCTGACCATTTGTTGGAAATCCAAAGAAACAATACGTGACTTGTACGGTTTTAGTTGTATTACCTGCTATGGAATGTGGCGGTAACCTGCTATTGAACATAGTAGCTATAGTAGGCATACGATACTGGTCGTATGTTGGCTAAGATTAATATTATACTTTCGAAATGTTTTCTACACTATGCGCTAATAATAATATCAAAAATGATTTGATTTTGCGTAGTAAGCATCTTTGACTATCATAAGAAGAAATCTCCTCCAATTCTGCGTTTGCATTGTGTGTGTGGTGGGAGGTCTTATGGTAGTTTCATTTTCCAAAAGCATTGCGAATTGACTTTAAAATTCTCTGCTGTTTATTTTTAAAGAATAACTGTTTTACGATCTCACACCAGTCACCATGACTGACTCGGAGTTTATTGTTCCCTTCTAAACTCTAGGTGCCCACCAATTTCCACACGGGCAGCCTAGAGTTATATTATCAGGATATTCTGGATATTCTGGAGCTTTGGAGATAAGCTGGATGGCGAGACGTAGTATTTGTATCTGATATATTTATTCCGCTGTGTATTCTGTATGAGGACAAGTTATATAACTGTCCATTGTTGTATTGAGTTGTATATTGACTCTGATGATTGATGTATGTATAAAATAATATAGTTCTTTGTTTTAGAGATTATTCATTTATCTATTATATATTGTTCCGCTGCGATATGTGAGATTCTGATATTGTTTTCTGTTTCTGCTCTTGTTCTGTTGTTGTTCTTCTTTCTTTTTCTTCTTTCTTCTTCTCCTACCTCTTTCTTCTTTCTTAAAACCATAACTTTTCGGGTTTCCGGCATTCGATGGCTTAGCAGTCGATAAAGTGAGTATCGATGTTGAATTTTCGAAAGTCGAAAATTTTCGGGATGTTACATTTGGTATCAGAGCATATGGTTAAGCGACAACCCTGCTCTGTTGGGTGTTACTCATTAGAGATAGAGTCAGCAGTACTCTAGAATGAGTTAAGTGTAATAATAGATACGAGTGCGTATTTGTTAGTGAATATAAAATTGTTTTATATTGTGATGATTGGTTTGTTGAGTGGTATATGGATTCTGGTCGGTATTGTCCGTACAACTCTATCGATAGGGATCTCTAAACACTTGAATAGAGCAATTCGACACAGTATTGTTTTAAATAGGGTAAATGAGATAATTTTACCCAAAACTATTTTTGTATAGAAAAGAAATGTTTTTCTATGAAGTACTATAGTATATGGTTGCATGGATGTTAGGAAGTAATAATAATGAATTATCATCAATGAAATTGAATAAGAAATTGAAATCGTAACTCCAAGGTTAAGAG
The DNA here is from genome assembly GCA_030737815.1 of Allium fistulosum. Taxonomy (NCBI): domain Eukaryota; kingdom Viridiplantae; phylum Streptophyta; class Magnoliopsida; order Asparagales; family Amaryllidaceae; genus Allium; species Allium fistulosum. The sequence continues at coordinate 525,376,448 of CM060902.1, forward strand.
ATAAATCCATATACTGATGAAATTTGAGAATGTAAACTGTAAATGTGAATTGTAATTTAAAACGGAATTCCAGAGAAGTTTTGGAAATGTTTTGAAAAGAATTTGAAAATTTTGGAGATTTGGAAAGTTTAAATCTTTTTGATCTGAAAATGGATTTCGAAAGTTTTGAAAAATATTTTTTTGAAAGATGAAAAGCTCTAAACTCTTTTCGGTCGCTGGAAAATAACTTCGATGATGACCGCGGCATCATTGGTGTTCATTTTCGGGTTTCCAAAAGAGGAATTGCTGCCGATTGTTTTAAATGGAAGTTGTTTGGAAAATTTGGATTTTGTTTTAGAAAATTCAAAAGATAAATTGAATTGTTTCAAAAAAAAAATTGGTTTTGAAATGTTGGTAAACTCTGGAATGCTATATTTAAAATATTTATGGGAATAATTAATGAGTTGATAACTTATACAAATTTAATATTGATAGAATAAATTCAACTTAAAGGATGAAGTTAAATTTAAGTAAGTATAAGTGAATCAATTAAATCTAAGTTGAGATTGTGGAATATGAAATCTGGATTTAATATGAATTTTGAATAAGTGAAGAAATTTGACCTTGGTAAAAGTTAAATAGGATTGAAATTTGAATTTTGGATTTATAAGTGGAAATGTAAGTTAAGTTAAACAAATGATGTTTAATGAGATATAACTTAAGTGTTGATTGGAATTGATTTTGGTGTCGAAGTAAATAATCAAAATGAATTAAATGAATATGAACTTGAGTTATATAAATGAACTTCAACATGAAATGTGAAATGGATTAGCCATTGAACTAATGAATCAATTGAATGTAAATGTTAATTCATTGAAGAAACTGAATAAATTGAATGTAAGTCAATTGAAATTAAAGGTGTTGAACTAAATTGAATGGAAATCAAATAATAATGGTTATGTTGAATATGCATTGATTGTTTGATGATTGTTAGTTGATTGTATATAAATTCATTAAGTGTTAATGAAGTTGTAGAATAAAGAATGTATAAGCAGTTATATTGAAAATATTTGTAATAGAATTTGCAAAATGGTTTGGATATATGTAACTAGATATTATGGCTAGTAGGATATACAGGTATAAAGGAATTGGAATATAATTTCGAAGATAAATTTGAATTGCTCGAAAAAGGTACGTATTTGAATTCCAATATGAGTTTTTGCTGATTTCTCTCTAGCCGCTTGGCTTTTTCTTTTTGAAATCTGAGAGTCCGTAGGGACGTTTTGTAGTCGTGCCGTATTAGCCGCGCAAAGGAGACGCTGGCGAAATTTTTGGAAATTTAGGGCGTTAGAAAATTTTTGAGAAATTTTGAAAGTTTAAAATTTGAATTTAAACTCGAGTTTGAATTGAGAAGTTAAACAATGTTGTTTGAAACTTATAATTGAAGTTAGAAAGTTAGTTGAAGTAATAACGAATCTTTACTAGAAAGATTTGTTTTGATGAATTGATAAAACTATTAGATGTTGAAAGATAGTAGACGAGTTAAGGACTTTTTTTCCTAACTTGTAATTTCGAGGACGAAATTCTTTTAAGGGGGGAAGTCTGTAACGACCCAGAATTTTTGATAATTAAAATTTGAATATTTAATTAATTTTAAATATTAATAAGTGGAATTTAGAAGTCGAATGATTTATTTTTCGAATATTGGGTTTAATTTGATAATTAAATCGATAAATTTAATAGTGAAATTCCAGAAATAATTGGAAATCGAGTTAAAAATGATTGAAAATGATTTGGGAAATTTTATTTTATCATACTGGAGTTATAGAAAGGTTATAGAACTTTTAAAATAGAATTTGGAGTTAATCTGTGAAAATCGAATATTTTAATATTTAATTATCGACTGTAAAAATAGCCAATTTTCGAACAGTCTCAGAATTGAACGAGACCAGTTCCATTGGATCCGTAATAGTTAGTTATTATCGGATTTCAATTTTCGTATCAATCAGAGTTATCGTTTGACCGTAGCAACTCGAAACGCATCGATATCGTTTTAATTTTAAATCGTCGAGTTAAAAATAGTCATTTTTCAAACGGTCTCGGATTTCGACGAAACCAGTTTCATCGGATCCGTAATGTGATATTATTGTAAGATTTCAAATTTCATAATTTTTGGAGTTACCGTTTGTCCGGTACAAATTAAAACGCCTCGAAATCGATTTAAATCGGTTTAATTTAAATTGATCGTTTATTGTCATATCTCACACATACGATCGAATTAGCTTCCGAAACCTGTTCCATTGCGTTCGGAACGTGGGGTAAACCCTATGAACGTCAGTCGGCACGCTCGAATCGGAGTTCGAAAAATTTCGATGAATAGTAAATTTGGTCATTTTCTATATACGGACTTCATTATCTTCATTTGCAAAAGAGAATAGCTAGGGTTTCAATTCAACGTCTCAGCCGCCACTTCATAACCGAACGGCCAGAAAACTCCCATGTTCTCCCTCATTTTTCTCTTGATCCACTCAGTATTAACGAAAGATGTCAACTACAATATTGGAGAGGGCAGTGAGATCTAGTAGTTCAACGGTTGTGATGGGAAAATACGAAGTAGATCGCTCTATTTTTGGGCCCGTTCGTGCTCGTTCTAGGCACAATTTTCGAGAGCCACAGGGGACCGAGCTTTATGGTGCTAACGGCGGTGGTGGAGGGGGCTGAGATGAGTCGAATGGCGGTAGTGTGATGGGTTCTCGTTGTCGTTGGTGGTTGTGGTATCGAACCCTAGTTCGTAGAGTTGGGATTGTTTTCGTGAACGAAAACTGGAGAGGGAGATGATGCATCACGCGGTCGTGATTTGAGGAAGGGAAATCTACGGCCCAGGAAAATTGTAGGGGTTTAAAACGAAATATAATTGTAAATGTTTATATTTATAATTTGTATAATCTTTAAAAGTGTATAACTTTTTGCTACGTGATCAGAATTTGACGAAACCAAATGCATTGGAATCGCCTCGATGTGTACTTCGCGATGCAACTGAATTGGATTGAATTGGGGTCAGTGAAAATTTTGAGTGAAATTAAACGCCCGTTTAATTTCATTCGAAATAAATCGCTACGAATTGCTATCGTAAAATCACGGTGAGATCTTCTCACTCAAATTTGAATGTGGAATTATTTACAGTTATTGATTGATGATTGACTGTTTGGATGTGATATTAGATATTATAAGATATATCTATATATAGCAATATATACATATTGGCATATGTATATATTGGATTGATTGATTTCCCGCCTCGTATAGCGGATGAGACCCTATTGCGCCGTTAGTAAGCGGATTTATTAAAAACCTATATACCGCGATAATTCCGTACTGGAGCGGAATTGGTATTGTGCTGACGTTTTTGGATGCAGGGAAACAGGTTGGAGGGATCCGACTGGATTCCTCACCAGTATTTATTTATTTACAGATATATTGATATATTCTGTTATCATATTGATATATGATATTGACTGTTGTGATGGACTGATTTATGCTGTTGCATCATCGGATTCAGTTTTGAAATGTAAAAATAACGACTTTTATTTTAAAAAGGATTTTTAAGTGATTTTTGAAAAATAGGCGTTTATCGATTTTTTTTGAATTGATTTATTTCAGAAAGAGAAACGTCTAGAATTTTGAAGTTATAAAAGTTAAGATTTTTGTGAATTATGACCGTAAGGTGATTTTTGAAATAAAAGTCGATTTATTTATAAAATGGTTTAAGTTGGGATTTTTGAATAACTATAAACGATTTGTATAAAAAGATTTATAAAATTGATATTTTATAAATTGAAATATTGGACTTATAAAACGAATTTTTACAAGTGTTGAAAAGAAGTATAAAAGGATTTCATAAGTGAATGAAATTAATAGATTTATAACGTGAAGTTATAAAGTGAATAGATGTTGTAGGATAAACGATTTATAAGTAATTTACTTATAAATTAGATTTTTGCACTTAATTGGGATATAAATAGAAATTGCTAAGTGAAATGATTTCATAAGTTGAAATTGTTATGAAGTATAAAATGTGATTTATAAACGTTGTTTATAAATCTGGAATCACTTATTTTGATAAGTGATTTTAGAAGTTAATAAGAGGAGAATTTTATAAATCGAAGTTGTTAGAAAATATAAAGGTGAATTTATAAACGTTGTTTTATGAATTCGAAATAAATCAAAATTTGATGAATGTAATATAGAAGTTATTAAGGGAATTTTATCCACAATTTTGGATAGTGGATAATTCTTGGAATAAAACGTGTAGAAAAGATTGAAATGTAATTATTGAAGTATATTCACGATTTTGGATAGTGAATATATCGTTAAGTAAAGTGGATAGTTTTGGAAAAGGGATATTAAAAATGAAGTTAAACATTCTAGAGATGTTTTTAAAATGTATTATAAATCGAAAACAGAGATTTCCGCAGTTCTTGTTGAAATAGACGTTTTCGAGAAATTTAAGGAAATGGTGGACTATAACACTGTTGTTATAGTAAATGATTTCCGAAAGGAAATGTTTTGATGTAGTATTGGGATTTACATATCTATCTTAATTTCAAATCCCTATACTAGAGATTTTGAGTCGTCGTAACGATGTTTTACGTAACATTCGTTTTGACTCAATTAAAATGTGTTTAAAGAATGATTTCCTTAAAGCATAAGATATATACTTAATTGTGATTTAAGTATATCGAATATTTTCAAAATGTTGAAAATAAATGATTTGTGAAATACTTATTTTTAAATAAGTATGGAAATGCTTTTCCAATATGAAATGAACTGTTTAGAGATTTTATCTTTTAAAGATAAATTGAAAAGTGAATATTTGAAAATTTGTTTTCAAACGGTTAAGTGTGGAAATTTTATATCTAGTAAAGATATTTTGGAAGATGAAATAATTTGGAAAATTATTTGGAATCTGATGATGTTGCGCATCTTTATTGATAGTTAAATAACCGACTATCAATAATTACCTTTAGATAGGTATTTGTTGTGAATTGGATGAATTTGAATGCCACACTTATTTTTGAATAAGCGCTCACTATTCGGGTTAACCGGGAAAGGACCATGGGGTCGTATAACCCATTCCGAATATGTGATACGTCGTTATGAATCGCATTCGAAGACCGGTGTTGAAGACCGGATATTTTTGAAAACGGAAGGATTACCGTCGAGTTACTCTACATCGGCTGATCTCCGATTTAGAGGTTTTATCACCCTTAGTGACGGGAAGTCCTGACGTGATTGAGAATTATCCGAATGTGCAAGGGCTTCGTGAGAAGTGCCTTCGGTTCTGTTCGATCCCGGAACAGACTTGTATGGATTGTGTGTCTGACGTTACAATTTGAGATATAAAGCTGATTTCTTTCAAATACATTTCTGTTGGTGGCGGAGAATTTATTCTCTTAGCTTAACACCCTTCTCTGAGACGTACGAGCTCAGAGGTTATGTAGTTGAAATTTATCAGCAATATATCCCAATTTGGTAACGTGGCATACTGAGTGTTGCTGTGAAATGATCAGTGTTTGATCATTTGTGATATGATCATTTGTTTGATCTTATATCTTTGTGATCATAGGTTGATCATTTTGTTTGACCCGAAGCAGGGCTTTTTGTAGAAAGCGTAGCTTTGTGGACGAGACTTCGTCGAGCCTCACACCCCGGAAATGGTCGAAACAGGAAGGATGCAGCAAGGTTCTAGGGAGTAGCGCCCCTTAGTGTATGTCATTCCTTCTGGATAAAGGTGGTATCATGGTATGGAGCCCAGATACTTAACCTCTGTGGTTACTGCATTATTATTATCTATGTGGTTTGTTGCGAATCGGGGATCCTCGGGAAGATCGGTGACGATCGGGGGATGGCATACGCGTGTCAGTAGTTACCTATTTTTGCAGAGGTAACCCGGCCTTGTGTTGGCAGAGATCCGGTTAGGTTCTCGGGTCGTCTATTCCAGGGACGTACCCATCGTGGATAGGAAGTTCCTTAGCCTGACCATTTGTTGGAAATCCAAAGAAACAATACGTGACTTGTACGGTTTTAGTTGTATTACCTGCTATGGAATGTGGCGGTAACCTGCTATTGAACATAGTAGCTATAGTAGGCATACGATACTGGTCGTATGTTGGCTAAGATTAATATTATACTTTCGAAATGTTTTCTACACTATGCACTAATAATAATATCAAAAATGATTTGATTTTGCGTAGTAAGCATCTTTGACTATCATAAGAAGAAATCTCCTCCAATTCTGCGTTTGCATTGTGTGTGTGGTGGGAGGTCTTATGGTAGTTTCATTTTCCAAAAGCATTGCGAATTGATTTTAAAATTCTCTGCTGTTTATTTTTAAAGAATAACTGTTTTACGATCTCACACCAGTCACCATGACTGACTCGGAGTTTATTGTTCCCTTCTAAACTCTGGGTGCCCACCAATTTCCACACGGGCAGCCTAGAGTTATATTATCAGGATATTCTGGATATTCTGGAGCTTTGGAGATAAGCTGGATGGCGAGACGTAGTATTTGTATCTGATATATTTATTCCGCTGTGTATTCTGTATGAGGACAAGTTATATAACTGTCCATTGTTGTATTGAGTTGTATATTGACTCTGATGATTGATGTATGTATAAAATAATATAGTTCTTTGTTTTAGAGATTATTCATTTATCTATTATATATTGTTCCGCTGCGATATGTGAGATTCTGATATTGTTTTCTGTTTCTGCTCTTGTTCTGTTGTTGTTCTTCTTTCTTTTTCTTCTTTCTTCTTCTCCTACCTCTTTCTTCTTTCTTAAAACCATAACTTTTCGGGTTTCCGGCATTCGATGGCTTAGCAGTCGATAAAGTGAGTATCGATGTTGAATTTTCGAAAGTCGAAAATTTTCGGGATGTTACAGGAATGAGCTGACTTGGTCAATCTATCCACAATTGCCCAAATACTCTCATTACCTCTCCTAGTCCTCGGTAATCCATCAATAAAATCCATAGAAACTTGTTCTCATTTCCATTTGGGAACCTCCAGGGGTTGCAATAATCCAGCGGTCTTCTGATGATCAGCCTTAAACTGCTGACAAGTTGCACATCTACTAACAAAAAGGGAGATATCACGCTTCATACCACTCCACCAATACAGCTTCTTCATATCATGGTACATCTTTGTCACACCTGGATGAATAGAAAGTCTAGACCGATGATTTTCCCAAAGTAACTCTTGCCTTAATCCATCGACATTCGGGACACAAATCCGATTATTAATCCTCAAAATCCCTTTATCATCGATCTGAGCTCCACTTCCATCTTGGCTATTACCACAAACCCTGCTACGAACATTTTCCTTAATAAGCCTAAGCAACTCATCCTCATCTTGCTTAGCAATAATACGATCCATAAGAGGAGAAGAAACAACAAGCTGACACAACATCGCCTTCTTTCGACTTAAAGCATCGGGATACAACATTAGCTTTCCCGGGGGTATAGTTGATGTCGAGGTCATAAGAAGCAAGGAACTCTAGCCACCTAACTTGCCTCAAATTCAAGTCCTTCTGGGTGAAAAAATATTTCAAAGACTTATGATCCGTAAAAAGCTCAAACTTAGTTCCTAATAGATGATGTCTCCAAAGCTTCAAAGAAAAAACTACGGCAAGCAATTCCAAATCATGGGCTGCATAATTGGCTTCATGAGTCTTCAACTAACGACTGGCATAAGCGATAACCTTCCCATCCTGCATCAGAACGTCTCCCAAACCTTCACGAATGGCATCAGTGTATATTGTTAATCCCTCATTTCCATTTGGAACGGTAAGAACTAGTGCGGAAGTAAGCTTGCGCTTCAACTTATTGAATGCAGCTTTACACTTATCATTCCATCTAAACTTAGCATTCTTACGAGTTAGAGCGGTGAGAGGTGCAGCAATCTGAGCAAAATTCAAAATGAATCTCCGATAATAACCAGTAAGGCCCAGAAAACCATGGATATCAGATGGAGTCCTTGGAGTTTCCCAATTCTAAAATAGAATAGGGAGAATAAGAACCAAGAAAGAGGTAGAATAATTAATGTACAAAGGAAGAAGAGAAGATAGACTTACATTGATCGCATCGATCTTAACTGGATCAACAGAAACTCCATCAGCAGAAACAATATGTCCAAGAAATCAGACTTCATCTTTCCAGAAATGGCATTTCGAGAATTTGGCTTTCAACTGATGACTCCTAAGGGTCTTCTATACAAAATACAAATGTATTTCATGTTTCGCCTTAGACTTAGAGAAACCAGAATATCATCGACGAAGACAAGAACAAACTTATTAAGAACATCACGGAAAACCCGATTCATAAGGTCGACAAAGAAAGCTGGGGCGTTAGTCAAACCAAATAGCATAACTAACCATTCAAAGAAACCATCCTCAGAATGGAAAGCAGTTTTGGGAATACTTTCCTCGGCAATTCTGAGCTGTTGGAAACCGGTGGCAAGATCAAGCTGAGAGAATACAATAGCTCCATAAAGCTGATCGAACATATCATTAATACGAGGCATTGGATATCTGTTTTTCATAGTGAGCATGTTCAGCTCCCTATAATCAAAACACATCCTCAAAGAACTATCAGACTTAGTGATAAAAACTACTGCTACTCCCCATTCGGAATGATTAGGTCTGATCAAACCTTTGGAGAACAAGTCTTCAATTTGCTTCCTCAACTCAACCTTCTCACGGGGTGCCATTCTTCTGGGAGGAAGAACTATAGTTCGAGATCCAGGAATAAGATCAATACGAAATTCGATTTCCCATTTAGGAGGTAAAGAAGTGACTTCACCAAATATATCGGGGTAGAGTTTGACCATAGGAGTAGAATCAAGATCACTAGGGGATGAATCAAGAGAATAGATAAAACTGCCTGCATACTCCTTAGGCATACGGCACTGAATCACCAAAGGGTTTCGAAAATCATCAACAAGAGAACACGGTCTGGGTTTTACAAGAGATTACAACTTCATGCATCTTCAGCCAATCTCCTCCAAGCAAAATGTCAAAAGCATCGAAACGAAGAACATAGAAATCACCATAAAAGCGATGGTCGGAAGAGAAGAGTTTCAAATTGTTACAAATCCTACTAAGGTTTGCGGGACCACCAATCAGATTAGTAACACACAAAGGTTTGGTTGCAAACTTAGGTGAAAGGATATGCTCAAACTTATCACAAAGGTCCATAGAAATGAAACTATGAGAAGCTCCTTTGTCAAATAGAAGATGAACTGGAAAATTAAACAAAGTAAAAGTGCCCTAGAGAGTACCTTGGGTATCACTAGGAGCAGGTGGAGTAGGCGGAGCACGAGTGGAAGAAGTCATGACAAAGACTCCAGATGTCTTGCCCTTCTGATACAAGGGACAATCATTCTTGAAATGGCCAGGTTGCAAACAGACATGGTAGAGGTTGTTCTTGGTATTTTGAGGTGGAGGAATGGTGGCACTGGCAGGTGCTCGACAACTGTTGGCATAGTGACCCTTCTGATTGCACTTGAAGCAAGTGATGGAAGAAAGATCAATAGGCTGCCTCTAGGAAGAAGAAGATCCTAAACATGGATTCTTAAGCCAATTCTTATTCTGTCGATGGAAATTAGACTTCCTCTTCTTAGAGTTGCCAGAAGAGGGTTGAGATGAAGGTGCACGAGCAATAGATGCTTCCTTAGAAGTGGGATTCTCATATCTAATGGCCATATCAATCAATCCAGTAAAAGGGCTGTGCACATGAGAAATTAGACGATCATAATACTCTGGGCGAGCTCCAGCTATAAACTTCTCATTCTTCTTAAGAGGGGTATCAATCAAGCTAGGACCAAACTTGGAAAGTTCGTTGAACTTCCGCTCATACTCAGAAAATGACATATCCTCTTGCTTAAGATCCATAAACTCCCTGTATAGCTGAGACTTCCCAGCTTCTGGCATCCACTTCACCACAAAAGCCTCATGAAACTGTTCCCAAGAAATATCTGCCTCAATAGTGTTGGATGTAACTGACTCCCACCAATCCAGGGCTGCCTCCTGTAACTGCCAAGCTGCTAGCTGATGCTTTTGAGCGTCGGTGATCTCCAAACCAGCGAAAATCCTTTCCAAACTCCTCAACAACTGCTGAGCCTCAATGATGGTCTCTGATCCCGTAAACTTAGTACCACTTAGCTGAGTAAACTCCTTACAGAGAATGGTAAACCTAATGGGTGCAACTGGTGCTTGAACTGGGGCAACACCACGACCTTGACCTCTGGCATTCCTACGATTCATCCCGGAAATTCAAGAATGATTTTTTTTCTTTAGGACCAAGTTAGAGGAGAAAGAAAAAAGACAAGATTCAACTAGAATGGAAATCCTAATCAAAGAATTCTATTAAACAAGGTGGATTCAAAAAGAAGGGAAATTCTAAGGAAAATTAGATTTTAAAACAAGAAAATTTTTATATCCAAATAATCCTTTAAAATCATTTGAAAATCATTTGAAAACCATTTTATACTTGAAAATACGTTCTCTCGCAAAGAATGATTCTAAGATTGATTTTACTCATTCTAGGGTATTTCTACCCTATCTCTAATGAGTTTTTTCCTCGTAGGCTAAGGTTTGCCTAAAACTAAAGCTCTGATACCAACTGTAACATCCCGCCGTTTTGGACCATTCAAATCGACAATAAAACCACACATGTCAGACTTGAATAATTCAAAACAACAGATTGTTAATAAAATTTAGGGAGAATAAAATCAATCACAGAATCATAGACAGAGAATATCAGAATAACTCGCAGCGGAATAATATAAACATAGGAGTTCATGAAGCTCCTAGATACATAGTTTCAAACTAATACATAATACCCAAGTTTGAAAACAAATACAATGGAAAGTTCAGATACATAAGTTCTCTACTACAAAAGCAAAAGCTGAGTGGAAATAACTAGAATGGAAATATCAGGTAGACAGCTAAATCCGGCGGATCTCTAGCTCCAAAAAGGATGAAACCAAAGCTGTGAAACTCAGGCTGACCCAAGCGTAAAGCTAAAACACAAAACACTCGAGTCAGGATATATATACTTATAAAATGTAAATCAACTCAAGTGAACTGTAAAAGAAATGCATCAGTAACTTAAAGGATGCTTGGGATCGCCCATCCTTTAAGGATCCGTTAAACTATCTACCATGTAGTAATATACGCTATTATAATAATGTCTAAAGTAAAGTAAACTTTTAAAATAGTGTTAAGGCGTTACCCATTTCCCCCTTAACACATTTTATAATGCCAATAGTCTATACAGTACCGTAACTCCTCGTAAATTGGGGCCGCCAGAGGATACCCCATAGGTATGACATAAAACAAACTCGTAGAGGCGCGCTAGGGTAGGTGACACAGCACAACTAGGCAATGCCAGAGTAGATATACCAATTACACTTCTGGACTGTTGGTAACGCATAACCGCAACTACCGCCCAACTCGATCCACACTCTCGAATCAAAGATGCGCACCAAATCAATCACAAAGTAATAGAATGGCTAACGATGAAGTGTGTCCGATCGGAGGAGCTACCTCACTTGGCCCGTCAATTAGTCCTGTTTTAGCCACCTTATGCTAACTCACGGGAGTTAGGTTCACGTATGTATACCTTTAGGATCGTCGCCACCATCCTACTTCATTCTGGAATCTCCACCGCGTACACAGTTGTTAAAGTGGTTTTCGGTATCGACAAAGAGTATGCCCATATCTGATCCTGGTCTCTTTAACAACCAAACGTTATTATAACCCATGGTTATTTCAATTTCAAATGGTTTATATTTCATATCAAACATATTCATTTCAAAACCTCATAAGTCTAATGTCATTATTCTTTAAAATATTAATCATTTTTCCAATGTTGTAACACTTCCAAATTTCATTTAATTATAACCCCTTTGAAACGTAAAAATTTAGAGATCATAGCACTTTAAAAATGTAGCCTTTAAAACCATAACATTCAGAACTATAAACCTTTAGAAAATTTTGTAGCATTCTGGAAATGTCACTTTTAAGAAGACGCAGCAATACAGAAATGCTACTGTAAGAATTCGCAGTGGTGCAGAATTGTTACTGTAAGAATTCGCAACGGTGCAGAATTGTTATTATAAGAATCTGCAGCAGTGCAGAATCAGTAAGAAATCGCAGCAGTTTTGAATTGTTACCGTAAGAAATCGCAGCAGTTTTGAATTGTTACTGTAAGACTTCCTACTACAATAGTTTATATAATCAAATAGTACATATATTTACAGTTTTTATCATAGTCATTATATCATTCCTATTATATTACTCTAATTTAAGCTATTTGGTCATTAAAGAAACCACACCTTTAGTTATATAACTTTGTTACTATAATGTCAAAATTTAAAGCTGAAATCCTTATGCTAAGTTAAAAGTGCATTTTTAACTTACACTTTATTTTCCTTTCAGTAAATAACATTTATCATTTTTATTACCCAAGTTATACCATTTATATTAGTTAAAAACTTACATGTCAAATGTATGTTTTAACTTACATTTTTTTTCCACAAAAAAACCATTTATCATTTTAATCACTATTACATGAATTAAAACTTACAATTTATAGGTTAGAATAAAATACCATTATTAAGTCAAATTGGATTATTAAATTTCAATTAACCTTCATACTGTAAATTAGATTCCAAAATTTACATTTCTAACTATTTATTTCTTATAAAAATTTTAACTCGTGTAAACAAATTCACAGAAATTATTACATTAAATTTTAGTTGAGATTCATATATAGAAATCCAAAATACTTAATAATTTTTAGAAAATCATTTTAAATCAACCACGGAGTCTGTATAAAATTCTCTACCCTAGGGTCAAGTAAATACGGACATAGATCATTTCAATCCGCAATTTATTAATTTTTCGGGTTTTATATCATTTCAAACCCGCAATCCCAAGTCAAATAAAATTGGTCAGGCCTATCATTTCAGCCCATAACAATTTTCCTTAATCTAAAGATCATTCGGGTATGTATCATTTCAACCCATAGTGAAGGAACTTGTAGTGTGAGAACAGAATATCAAATAAACATAACAATATTCAATATATCATGGCATATGATCATAACAGGTAAAATATGATATGAAATAACATAATATAAACATAGGTGAAATTCTTAATTTGCATATACAAATCCATACAATTCCATTGTCATCAATTTACCAATATATAAGTACGTTGTCAAGAGTGGTTACTCACCTTTCTTTGGTTAGAGAAGTGATTCAAAACGCAACACAACGACTACGACAAGCATAACAAATTACGGACAAGCTTGAGTGAGGAGAGAATCATAATCCGACGCTTTGAAAAATAAAATAAATTCCATACGTAAACAAATAATTCACATAGAAAAATAAAAGTAGAAAAATTATATATTTGTAAACATGTGAAAAGGGCTTGTCTAGGGAACACATAAGTTTGGTCTAGGGTTTATTTGGGTTCGGCCATAGGGTTTGGTTTGGGTTTGGGTTCGACCATAGGGGTTTGGACTAGGTTAGGGTTCGGCCATAGGGGTTTGGACAAGTTTAGGTTAGGTTTTGATGGAGAAGGCTCGGCCTAGGGTTAGGGTTTTGGTAGTGGAGGATCGGCCTTGGGTTTTGGTGGTGGAGGAGATGGTCAATGCTAAGGCAAAGTAAGGGGAAGGGTTTGAGGAAGTTCGGCTATGGGGTTTGTGGTGGGAAGAAGAGGAGTGGAGGCCGAAATTTGCGAAGAGGGAAGGGAAAAAGGAAAGAGGAGAAGTGGTTTTTGGTTAGGGTTTGTGGTTGGGGGGAGAGGGGATAGGTGTGGCCGAAATTTTTGAGGGAAGGAGGAGGAAAATTTGTAGGGGAAAAGAGGAAGAAAGTTTAGGGTTTTGAGGAGGAAGATAAAGAAGAAAACTTACATTGATTTCTTTCTGCGGAGGCACAAATGAAAAATGAGGAGTCTAGAAAACCCTAGGATATTATATAGTCATCTCAACAGGTGGCTTCTCATCTAACTAAAGCATTTCCTAGCCCACTAGTATAAGCACAAACAATCAAAATATAAATAAGATAAAAGTTATAGGGAAAATAATTACGTGTAATACGCCAAAAGTTGTAAATTTTAAGAAGTAGGAATCAAAATTTAACAAAACGAAAAACAAAGAAAATGTTAGAATTAAATCCATCTTTATAAAAAAAAGTAAAAGTTCAAAATTCAAATTTTAAAATTTTCACAGAAAGTCAAACTTTGACCAAAGTTGACCAAAATTTGCATTTTAAGGAAAATCTTTATTTTATTAAATTTGGAAGAACATTTCACATCAAATCCAAAAATATTACATTAAATTTCCAAATTTATCAAATTTTAAAATAATTATATTCAAAGTTTCAAATGAATTTTGATTTAAAATATTTTCAAAATTTGCGGGTTGTTACAGTGATCCATATGTGTTTGAATTTGTAGGGTAGGTGGTAATTTTTGGAATGGACTGGTGGTGCGCAATGACACTAGGATTTATTGTGCGGATAGGATTATCGTCGTGCGAAATCCAAGGGAAGGAGAAAGAATTTTGATAGCTTTAGACATAATGAAGGAAATTTCAGACTTAATGTTATATGTTATGGATGATCAAGAAGATGAGATTAGTAGAGTATGGGTAGTCCGAGAATTTGTAGATGTGTTTGAACCTATAATAGGATTACCATCGAGGAGGAAAATCAAATTTCGGATAGACTTGATACCGGGGGCGCAACCTATTAGTAGAACGCTTAGCAAAATGCCACCCAAAGAGATGGAATAATTGAAGAAGTAATTGGTGGGACAAGAGTATAAGAGTTTCATCAGGCCGAGTAGTCAATTATGTGGAGCATCTGTGGTATTCGTAAGAAGGTTATATGGATCTTTATGGATGTGCATTGACTATCGGAAGCTGAATGAGTTGACCGTGAAGAATCGTCATCCTTTTCCCAGAATAGATGGCTTATTTGACTAGTTGAGTGGAGCTCGAGTGTTTTCACAGCTGGACTTGGCAACAGATTTCCATCAACTAAGAGTAGCAGAAGACAGCGTTCAGTTGACCGTGTTTCGAATGAGGTAGGTTCATATGAGTGGGTAGTGATGCTGTTTGGACTGATCAACGCACCTGCGTTCTTCATTGATCTTATAAATCGAATTTTTCATGATCAATTGGATAGATTTGTATTGGCCTTTATTGATAACTTTTTGGTATACTCTAAGGATGAGAGAGTCCACTAAGTCCGTCTTATATTGGTATTGGAGAAGTTGAGACAATACAAGTTGAAAGCGAAATTTTCGAAATGCCGTTTTTGGAAATGAGAAGTAAATTTTCTTAAGCATGTTGTTTCGGAGAATGGATTGGTAGTGGATCCATCAAAGATGGAAACTATTTACGATTGGAAGAGGCCAGAGATGGTCAAAGAGATGAGAATTTTTTTGAGATTGACTGGCTACTACCTCAAATTCATTAAACATTTCTCGCATACAGGAGCACCCTTGACTATGTTGACTAGGAAGAATGAGAAGTTTTGTGGACTTACTAAAGGAACTGGGCCAGCCCGCAGTGGAAGAAATGGGTGAATTTGAAAAATTTTACCATTTTGGATCATTGATGGGCATATGAAGTCTAAATTCATTTAGAAATTTTCTAAGTTTCTTTTAAATAAAATCAATATTTTATTTAATTTGTAAATAAAGTTTTACTTTAGTTTAATGTATATGTAAATTAGAGAATATCAAATATACTCTTATGTACATATTTATGTGCAATGGAATGAATGTATCAAATACATTCATGTTGTGAAATATAAGTGTAATATATAAGAAGTGTATATCTATGTTACTAAGCATGAGAAAATTTAGAGAAGGAAAACCTTTGATTTTCTTTCTCTTGACATGTATAATAAATTGAGGAAAGATAAGGCTATAAATGTAGAGAGAGAAACCCTTACGTTTCTCTCTCTTTTTAATTACATCAAATGACATATTAAGTGGCATTTACAATAGAATTTGCATATGCCTTTGTTGTCTAGTTTTTTTAAGTAATAAAATATACATGTATAATAATTTATAAGTTTACACATACACATGTTAAAATAAGTTTTCCTATATATATGAGTTTGTCAAAACAAGAATTAACAATTGTAACAAAGGTTTCAATTAAGGAAGAGCTTGAAACTAAATTCTACAGTTTTGCAAAAAGGTCCATTTTGATTTAGATTAAAATAAAATAAACACATGTATATCTATATGTACAAATAATTGCAAGTTATGTATTCATTTTAAAATAACACATACGTTTATATATATGTATGAAGATTGCAATTTAAGTAACATATATGTTTAAATTTAATGTTAACAAAATGATTCAATCTTTTAATCTTAGGTATGAAATAAAAGTCTATAGTTTTACATAAATGACCGCTTATGAATTCTAAAATAAAAGGAAAATTTTACTTTTATGACTAAAACAAGTAAAATTAAATCATTTTGGAAATTAACTATGCAACATTGGAAATTAATTTTACTGTATTAAACCACCAACAAATATAGTTTATTAATGTGCATGTATTCAGATGTTACAAAATTTTATATACAACATTACAACATAATAAAATATTTTCACATTCCTTTTTTTTTTACAATTCCAAAACAGTGACAGAGAAAAAAAATATCGGACAACTTGGGTATATACAAATTTGTTGTATGATAAATCAAATCTGACTATACAATAGGGACACACAATAAAATAGATAAAGGATTTGAAGTCAACCATAATAAACATATAGTCAATGGATATGTAAATAAGGAAAGATTCAAATTAAATCTACATAATGATCATATAATTAAATAAGATGAACAAAAGGTGGTCTAAGTTATATTACAAGATGAATACACAAGATAGAAGAGATATAATATGAATAAATCTAACCTTTTAAACATGATAAGATAGAAGATATATAATATGAATAAATCTGGACCATTTCAACATGATGAGTATAAAAATAAATGAAATTAGAATTACCAAAAATGAAGCCAATGATTTGCACCTTGAATGATGAATCAAATCTCCTAGATTCAGAAATCAGTCTCCAGATGTTGCAAGGATCAAGAGGAATAAACCACTTTTCATAATTGATTTTATTTGTACTTGATTTTAGGAATAATTAAAGCCATTGAAGATCTCATATTTTTAGACATTAGAGAAGGAGAGAACCATAAAAATTACAGAAAGAAGAATGAAAAATGAGAAACTCAATTGTACGTACAGATGGAATTAGAGAATGTGTTTTATTTTAAAGAAGGAAACCTTTCTCATTCTTTAATTAAAACTTCTCTAATTAATTCTCTTGATTAACTTTCTCTTTTCACTCCTATTTCTTTATATGGTATGGCTGAAAATTACATGCCATCAAATGACATAAGCTTCCATAAATTAACGCATGTAATTATATTTAATTACAATGATATCATATATCAAAGCGTGCAAATATAACTTTTATAAATGCATTCAAATAATTACAAATAACTCCCAAACATCAAATAAAATAAATAATATTTAATATTTCTCAAATTTTAATTAATTTAATTAATTTGCAAATTTTTATAAATTAATTAAATCATGTGGTTATTTAGAGAATTCATCATTACGGTTGTGCGACTCAAAGGTGTAAATTCAATCAACGATTAATATTGAACAATTCAAATATAAACGTTCACACGTCACTTAGCAGGTGGTGTGACATTTTGGCTAAATTCATCGCTTACACATCTTTTGGTAAAATCCAATTTTACTTATTATAAGCGGCACTTAATAGTGACAATTATTTACACTAATTCTCTTCGTCAAAACTATATCACTTTGGATTTATGGAATTTGGTAATGGCCAAAATTCCAATATCATCCACATTCAACTTTATAGTCCAAACACGAAGTCTTTGGTTCAATAATAACAATTATTATTAACCGAAATGCTCTGGCCAGAGACTTTGACTTTGAGTTGACTTCAGTTGACCATGATACTAACATCATATTACTAAGGAGAGAATCCTCTCTTGAATAGTGCTTCACTTCCAATATTTCCACTCGACTCAACTATAGTCACTCGATGGAAGACCATGCCATGTTTTGACTATAATTAAAGCGGGGCTTTCATATCGAAGATCCACAGTATTCTCTAGTAGAGAGAACCGTGTAAATTAGTCACATCGATATTTTCTGTTTGACCTTAGCTATATTAACCAACAGAAAACTATCAAGTGAGTCATTCCATAGTTATCCAATAAATATCAGTACGTAACCCCTAGGTGACCCAGCAGTCATGAGTAATACACTGCCCAACATTATGAGAGTGTTACATACTCTAGTCTCAACGGATACATCGATCCAGTCTCGATGCTTCTTGACTAGGAACATTTAAAATGGTATATTTGTTTTATTATGATAAATTACTCACGGTTACAACACTTTGTAACTATTATCACAAAATATTCCATTTATGGATTTTCTAATAAATATACTTTTAATTAAATTAATTAATATAACCACATTATATCAAGTATATAATCGAAAGAAACACCTTTATTATGAACAAGATTGTTCAACGAGTTAGAAATATGTAACAAATTACATAATTGCCCCTATGGCATACCCCAAACTCCATCAATCTCCCGCTTGCACTTGGGGTCAATTATGGAATCTTATTCCAACTTCTCCAATCGGTTCTCAAAACTAGCTGGGTCAGTCCCTTTGTGAACGGGTATGCTATTATGTTTCAATTATCTACTCTATCAATTAACTCTCTCCAACGGTGATAAACTGCTTTATCACGTGGAACAATTCGAATTATGTCTCTCGACCTCTAATGAGCTCTAAGTTTTATTTCAAACCATATCGCGACATTGTTATCATATACAATGTTATGAGATTCTCAACATTTGGAATCGGCTCAGTTATAAATTTGTGCACTTATAAATTTATATAAATTATTTTTTATTGCGGCAATATTCAAGGCGATGTACGTAGCCTTTTTTCATTAAATAAGTCACAGTCTTTTATTTGGAACATGTCCAACTTAAAGATTCTTAATACATACTACACTCAATATGACTTATGAAGTTTAAGTTCGAACACTCCTTCACAAGGAGTTTTTTTTCTGTAAACAATTCTCTAGTATTTTATAAATACACGAGAACACTTCAAACAACCATTTAGTGATATCAATTTGGATTTTATATTTTCTTCATGTATCAAATACATGAACAAATATTGATATCGTAGACAACACCTGTATGATAATTCCTTTTGCCAATGCAAAGGGATCAATCTTACATGTTCCATATTAAACATTTTAATAAGGTGTACTTGCATATCATTTGGGACATTCTCGACATCTTTTATACTTACTATAAAAGACATCATTTATTAATCCAATATTGAGTATTAAAACAATAAAGGCTGATTTTAACACAAGTACATCATTAAAATCAACAACGTGTTGTTTACTTATAGTTTAGAAATATCAATGTACCTTTAAACGTTCTTTCTTATGAACACGCACTTCCTCTGCACTTTGATTGAAAATCAAACTATTTGATATTTCTATCAAAATACTTATTCAATTTTGATGCTTATAAAATGATACTTTCGTATCATTTCTTGGACCATATCCAAAGACTCACAAACTCAATATCGTTCCCACTGACTTTGAGACATTATTGGTTAATATGTGTAAACAGCTTACTCTAAAACGTTATTTAGAATTTTCTATTTTAATACATATGTACTAAAACATTAGGATCAAAAGCAGAAGCATATCCGAAAATTCATTGATGGCACATGAATTGATTAGAAACTTCAACAAACCAGGTGCGGACAAATTCTGTCTAAAGGTGGATCTTCACAAAGCATATGATAAAATAAACAGAAATTTTATTATACATATGCTAAAAGCTATGGGTTTCCCTTCAAAATTTGTGAACATAGTTAATGAATGTATCTCCACACCGACTTTTTCGATTCTTATTAATGGCATTCCAAAAGGTTTTATTGGGTCCAATAGAGGTATCGGGCAGGGGGATCCTCTATCTCCTTATTTGTTTACAATTGCTATGGAATATTTTTCACTACAGATGGAGCTGGCAACCTTTAACAGACTTATCCAACCCATATACAATTTTCAGCCTATTGTAACTCATTTACTCTATGCAGATGATCTTCTCATTTGTATTAAAGCTAATCAGTCATCAGCTAGAGCTGTAAAGGAAATTTTTGGTAATCTAGAGAGATTTACTGGACTCAGACTGAATGAACAAAAAACAAAATGTTATTTCAATAAAACATGCATTAGAAGGAATGAAATTCTGGAGTACTTAAATGTGAAAGAAGGAAACCTCCCTGTTAAGTATCTAGGAGTACCTCTATCATCCAACAAGATAACTGACAGAGAATGTGCAGTTTTAATCTCTTCAATCAGAGACAGACTATAGGGATGGAGTTCAAGACTCCTATCTCTAGCAGGAAGAACTGAACTGGTGCATATTGTTATCCACTCCAAAGTTAATTTCTGGCTTCAAACATTCCAACTTCCAGATGCTTCAATACAGAAGATAGAAAAGGTCTGTGCAGATTTTATTTGGAAAAGGGGGTTACACAAGATTAAATATGAGAATTTATGTAGACCTAAGGAGGAAGGAGGAGTTGGACTCAGAAAACTTACAGACATGAGATTGGTCTACACTTTGAAGCAAGCCTGGAGAATCATTAAAGGAAAGGGTTTGTGGGGGAACTGGATGAGGAAAAGATATATCAGAGGTAATTTCTGGTGTATGCAGCTGGATAACAATGCATCTTCGACATGGAAAGCTATTATGAGAATAAGGGGTATACTTGCTTCATGCTGTACAAGGGAAATTGCCTCAGGAAAGGAAACTGATTTATGGAGGGATCCCTGGATCTAAGGAAATTCTTTAACTGATCTACTGGGTCTTAACACATTCTCAGACTATGGTTGTCCAGATAAGAAAGTGACAGTAGCTATCAATAATAATGAGTGGAATTGCTCAGTGATTCCAGTAAGTCAGGAAATTAAAGGAAAAATACAATATATGTCGATATTCAATGGACGAGAAAATGATATATGGGTCTGGAAACACACTGGAAATGAATTTAGTACGAAAACAGCTTGGAATGAAGTTAGACACCCAGATAACAAGGTAGAATGGAGTAAAATTATCTGGGATCGTGTGAATAGCCCTAAAATGGCTTTCACAGCATATAAAGCGATTCTCAAGAGACTTCCTACTAAGGATAGACTCTCAAAATGGGGGATTTTAACTGATACGATGTGTGTATTATGCAATCAAGCTGAGGAAATGCATGAACACCTATTTTTCTCCTGCAATTTTTTGGAAGAGGTGTGGAATATGTGTAAAAATGCTATCAATTCATTTTCTCGAAGTGGATGTCGTATTTGAGCTCAGCATAGGAAATTGCATCTAGGCACACATTTTCGTGAGGTGTGGTGGCTCCTGGGAAGGTGCGACATTTGCACGGCCGAAAGTGAAGCATAGCAGGTCGCGATGCCTTGGAAGGAGCCGAGCTCGAAGTTTGGGGTATGGAGTGGTGGATATTTCAATAAGGAGGGCGTCAGCGTGGTCGACATTTCGAGTAGGGGAGTGGAGCTCGGTGTCAGATGCACGTGCACGGCCGTGAAACGTTTCGTGTACAGGCATCTCAAATTGGGGAAGATGAAGATTTTGGTGGGCCAGGTTGGTTAGGGTAACGGGCTTTCTTTATTTAAAATAAAAATATAGTATATATAATTGTTTATAATAAAATCGTTAGAAACTTATAAATCGAATATCTTATTCGTTTTAAATCGGAATCCAACGCAGTCAGTCGCATTCGGTCCGTAATAGGGAGATCTTTGCTATGGAGTCAACTTGGTTGAGTCTAGAGGTTGCAGAATTTTTAGATAAATTCAAATGCATTTGGATTAAATCGGAACTAGAACGCGAAAGCGACAATAAATATTAAGGTGAGTAAATCTCACTCGTTTGGATGATTGGCACTAATTTTAGATAGTTAAAATTAATTATTGATTGATTGGTTGAATTGATAAATTGTTATCAGTTTGGATGTTATTATATATATATATATATATATATATATTTAGTAGTATATATATTAGTAGTTGGATTGATATTCCCGCATATCTTAGCGGATGAGACCCTATGCGCCCCACATAATAGCGGATGACCATATATACCGCGATATCCTGCCTCGAAGTGGGATTGGTAGTTTTATATTGTATTAACATCTGTGGATGCAGTAAAAACAGGTTGGATGGATCCAACTGGATTCCTCAAAAAAATGTTGAATTTAATTTTCATATATAGTGATATATGATCTGTTGAATAATCTGTGATAGATTATAGTGTGATTTACATTGATTGGATGCTACGGTAGCATTGACCTAGATTTTTGGTATTTTAAAATACATACATACATACATACATATATATATATATATATTTGAATTTGCAAAGAAATTAAAAAGGGATTTTAGAAGTGAAATATTTATATAGAATTTTGGATTAGTTAAAAGGAATTGATCTGGATAAAATAAATAGTTTGCCTTAAAATTTGTACTTAACTATTTTCCGGATATTGTAAATAGGGATTTTGGTAAAATGTATATAAAGGGTTTTAAATTATAAACTGTTAAGTGGTACTTGTTTAAATATAAAAGGTTTTAAAAGTTGAGATTTTAATAGATTGGAAGAATAAAAGTGAATTTGGAAATAAGTATAAAATTGGTTATACTGGATCTTAAATAAGATTTCTAAATTACGAAATGGATGTAGAATCGATATTTGGTTGGTTTTGGAATATAGTTTGGTTTATGCAAGGAAATGATTTAAAAAGGGAGTTTAATGTATAAATCGTTTAAAATGGATTAAAGTGATGTGAAACCGTTATAAACTGGAATTGAAAACTATGAGATTTATAAACAATGATTATAAATAAAGTGGAGTGATTATCAGTTGATAAATTGAAGATATAAATTCACGGTAAAAATTTATAATGAGATGGGTGAATCGGTTTAAAAAGAAATGATAGATTTTCTTTTGGAAATGTGAAAAGGGGATTTATGAATTTGGAATTGGAAAATATATTTTATCGAGAAGTTGAGTTTGTTTTAAAAAGAGGATTTTTAATTATTAAACTAGGTAATTTAAAAATGTTTTAGCATAAGAATATTTTCAGAAAGTTAGTTATTTAAATATTTTTGAAATGTCAAAATGAATTATAAGTTATAAACAAGTCTTGTAAATTGGTTAGAATTTTATTAATAAATCAGAATTAATCAGTATTATTATTTTAAAGATAAATTATTCAATATTAATATGGTTTTATATAATAACTTTTATTTAAGAGTATTTGCCTAAATTAAACTTGGAAAATTATTATAGAAACTTTATATGCATTAATTTGAGATTGTCACTACAAGAAAGTATGTTATTAATAACGCCATTCAATAACACATTATTCTAAAGCGTTATTGTTTACATTTAATTATTTATTTTTCTTACTTGGTTTGTTCTCTTCTGTAACGCATACTCAGTTCTTTACACACGTAACCCCACAGAACAAAATTACTCCTCCCAAAATTTTCGTTTCCTTCTCAAAACACTTCCTCCCAAAACCCTAAATTTTCGTCTCCCTCCTCATCGCTCGCCATTGCCACCTCCGGTCTCCGCTCACGCTCGCCATTGCCACCTCCGATTTCCGCTCATCGCTCGCCATTGCCACCTCCGATCTCCGCTCATCGCTCTTCAACAGTTCCCAAGTCGACGTGTCCAGAACCCTAAATTATCTGCTGGATTTCTAGGTTATGTTTATTATCTGTTTTAATTTGACTTTATCATTTGGTTATGATTATATTTGCGTTCAAATTCGTAGCTCAAACATTTCAAATCTTAAATTTAATATTTTTAAGGTAAACAATAACGATAAATTTAGGGTTCTAATAGAGGGAATTTATCGTATAAATCTTAGAATTTAGTAATTCAAACACCAACAAATCAAAGACTTACATTATTTATCGTACAAATCTTAGAATTTAATAATTTTGTTTGGCTTACAGTTTTCATAGTTCAACGCTTATTGCATACACTGCCCGCCCTTGTAATTTTTCTACAACTGTTGTTCTTTATTTGTTATTGCTGCCTGCCTTCACATGCTCTAGTTTTTCTGCAACTATGTTTCTTTATTTGTCTGTTGGTATTTGTACAATAAATTGTGTAAGTCTATATATTTAGCGGGGGAATTATTAATGATTTTACTTGACGTACATTTGTTATGCATTAGAAATAAATCTAAGGTACGCGGCTTTTATTCTGTAAGTCTTATGATTCATGATACTTTCCTATAATAGTAGTACAAACAAGTATAATTATACTTTATATGGTCAAACTTAACTTGTTTCATTATCTTTATTTTCTAAGTTTTGTTTTATGATCTACCTTTTTCTCAATGATTTTAGATGATCTCTTCCATGATTTATTTAAAACATACGGTATTGTGCTATTTTGCTTTCAGCTTTAAATTTATTTTAGTTTTCAACCTTGATGAATTTAAGTTTTGGAAAACATATTGGGCATACTTGGTTTAAAAATTATTTTTAAGATGAAAACTTGAAACACTTTTGCTTTTGGGTAATTCTTTAGGGATTTTTCTTTTCAGAATGAAAGGTTAGGAACTTGGAAATTTGAATATTATTGTTTTTCGGTAATTTTGTTCTTGGTAGCACAACCTTGTGTTACTGTAGTATTTTTGTGTACATACGAAGTTAGTGAGTAGTGAATGTAATATCATTGTACAGAGTAGGTGCATTCTCGTGTAGTTTGCTTCAATGATGTTATTTTGGAGCATGGATTCGAGACTGGTGATTTTATTTGTTCATTATTAATGTATTACTTCCTTCATCTCATCTGGAGGTGGATTTTAATGTTCGGATATGATTTGTTTATTATTATGAAATAAAAGGTGCATAACGTTCTATTTGAAATTCACTGTTCACCTTTCGAAATTGTAACCATCTTTTATTAGCGTGTGAACGCATTTTCCTTTTGAACTATTATTGTTATGGTTTTGAGTCTAGTGTCCAGGCTTGTATTAAAGAGTATTTTTTGAATTTTGTGTTGAAAATTGAAGTGATTTTATTTGAGTGTGAGTTGTTCTTTCACCAAATTTTTTATTCCTTTAGTTAAAATTTCAATATGATGTAAGGTGTTTTTAAAATGTGTTGTTAAGTGGAGAAAATATTACAGATAAGGAAAAGAAAAGAAAATAAATATGTATAATATTTTTAATTTTTCTTTAAATAGTCACAGAAACTTGTTTTTTTATTATAAATATTCAAAATGAAAATATTTTATTTTAAATAAGTTTGGAAATGGTAATTTTGAAGTTCAAATAAATTATATTTTAAAGTGCAACAAATATTCAAAACAAAATATATTCATATAAAAATTTCAAATGTTAGTAGAGTGGAAATATTGGATGCTAAGGATGGAAATTTTGGGGCCATGTAGAAGCACCTTGGCCATCTAATATACCAATACCCTTAATAACAAGTCCATTGATGTATCGAAAATCTAACCAGTTCTTATTGTATTTCCCAAGATTTGTATTGGCTAGTAGGTTTCCATCTATTTGGAATACATATGTCCCATTTTGGCACTTTTGACCATTAAATACAACTGGTCCTACCCAGAAATTGCCTTTTGGGGTAATTTTCAGTTTGATCTCTTCAGGAGAATTTTTGTCATTTGTGTAATAATAAAGGTCTTAGCGTTATTATCGCATATTTAGTTTCCTCTTTATATCAAACATAAAATTTGACAAGCACCATTATCCCAGTGGTTAAGTGATTTGACTTTGGTGCGAGAGGTCACAAGTTCGAAAATTGCGTAGCGAGATTCAAACATTTATTGACATAAGATTGGTGGTTTGTTGTCCCAGTGACATGTTGTATCTAAGTACCATTTCAAAAAAAACATAAAATTTGATTATGCATGTCAGAGAGGAACCGTCTCTGAATTTAAGAGTATCGGCCCTGCCTAAATTTATAGTGTTTAATTGATTGCTAACCTTGGTGGAATCATGTTTGCCATCACCTACAGCACCATATTTAGTAATTGATAGAGCCGGACTAGCTGAAACTGCACTGACAATGCATGCAATACAGCTACGATGTAAGTGATATATAGATTAGAATTCATGTAGAAAATTGATTGAGTTTTTTCAATTTTTTCAACATTTGAAATATGTAGAAATTTATACGGTGAGTTCTTCTTGATTTGGAAAAGTTTGTTGATTAATATCTAAGTTTGTCATGGTAATGAATAGTGGTAGCAACTCGTTAAAAAAATTTAGGAAAAAATTCTTATTTTAGGATTGTTCATCTGTAAGACACCTATAGTTAGCACATTATTTCTGTTATTAGTTTGAGGTTGTGAAATGGTCAAGTAAAATTCTTACAATAGTTAGGAGTTTTATTTACTATGTTGGACTAAATACGTGTTGGGGGTAAAACAAAGAATTGGAAGCTGTTAAGTAGTAACTTAGTTAAATGCGCTTCAGAAGGTCGTCATAATTAAATAACATATTAAGAATTTAACATGTTTACCTGTAAGTAATGGGATTCTTTGATGTAATTTCTAGGTTTCTTTAAATTATTAAGGGGAGTCATTTCTACTAATTTTGCTGATTAAACCAAAGGTTACTTGGAAAACATGCAAAACACTAAAATAAGAGGCTTGTTTACAATGAATAAGTGCTTTGGTTTGCCTTGCTATTTGTTTATATTGATGGTAAAATCAAAATTGAAAGTATAGAGAATAACTGTAAGCACACGATTGAAGAAATGGTTTTATTACAACTTACACTATGATGGACCCACCAATAGAATTCAGATGGAACATTTACATTTTATGGTTCTTAAAAAAAGTAGTTGTATTATCTACATTATGACTTCATTGCTCGGCCATATTGGACAGATTATCCATATTACATTAGCAAGTGGAGGGAGTGACATCAAAAAATATGCGGTGTTAATCATTGTTAATAATGAATTAATGATAAGTCAGAAAATCAAGCTTCTGCTGCTCCCCTCACACTTCAGCTGCTCCACTAGTCACTATTGTCAGAAAATTGATAGCATTAGTCAGGCAATCAGGGACTCAACTGGATACTTACAATGGATTGAGTGCAACAGACACAAATTGGGAAATAGTCAGCTTCAAAATGTATGTTTCTCTAAATGACTCGACTTAGTTTCTAATTTGTTATTGCGCTCTATTGAAGAAATTTATTATCCTTTTAGTTTTGTTATCAAATAGGATAATACTATGGAATGGATTATTTCTACTAATTAAATATATATCTTATATGAAATCCTCCTTTTTTTCTTTGTTGCAGCCAAAAAGTTTTGTTTGACACACACACACACACACACACATACATACATACATAATATTGGAAGACAATGGAAAATAAGGATAATATTATAACATCAACCTAAAGGCAAGGGATATAACATACATGTGTGAATTTCCATCAGGTTAAAAAAACATTTGCACGGCTATATGACTATGTGAGCTATGTATGTGAGCTATGTGACTTTGCACTGACGATTTACTTTTGTTAGAGTAAGACCATGTTCTCCAACTTGTGCTGTCAAAAAAATATGGAAGCTCCACATCCCTCTTGAAAATCCTGAAAAGAAAATACAAGTGGTACAATATTGATTAAATTGTATTAATTGATTAAAATGTAAAAGTGCAAATGATATGGACCTTCACTATGCTTTCTCTATCTGCAATTTTTGCTATGCCATCAGTCCATAAAAACCTATATCCTGCAATCAGTGATTGCTTCCTACAGAACATGTTGAAAAAAAATACATAACAAAATAAAAGATCCAATAACCCAAAGACAAGAGAAGCCGTTTGATTCTGTTGCATCATAGTATAAGGAATCGACAGTGTTTATTTGGATTAATCAAATATGTTTCTTTGTCCTAGACGCAACTAGAGTTCACACTGGTGCGTTTGGCTTCCAAAGAGCATGTACAATGTACTTAATTTGTTGAGTACACTATTTCAAAAAAAAAAAAAAAAAAATCGTATGTGTGAGAATGCGGCAGTTATTTTACATGTCTGTGTGTACATGTGGGAACCGGCACTCAGCTCTAGGTTGCTTTATTTTTCAATTGATAATATCTACATAATTATTATTATGTATGCATTAAAGGTTTCTCAACCATTCAGGAGTGAATATTACATGGTCATCACACAAACTTGGGCCGTTTATGGTGCAACTGAAAGTGGTTTTGATCCCAACCAGTTGCGGTACAAAAAAGAGAGAAGGCATGTAGCTAAATTGCAATAATTCAGGGCAAAAGAAGTTTTATGTTTTTATTAAATCCAGATTTTTTTGTTAGGATAAATTTTGTTGCATATTTTAATCCATATACGGGAATCCTCCGTTAATAGATTAATTTTGCTTAAAAAAATATGTCAAATTTATATTCAGTTACTGATATTAAGTAAAGTAATAAAATAACCAGGAATATGTAACCTGTTATTGCTTCTCAATCATGTAATAAGATAGTTCAGTTACCATTTTTTCCTTTTAAGAATATGTTGATTTTAGAAAGGAGCTTTTAGTGTTTAAGCATTAACTTGAATGCCTTAAATATATTTTCCAAATACATGTTCTATAGTATCCTTTCAATATTTTTTTATAAATTAATTATAGTGAATGGGAAATAAATTCTATTTTTATAGAATGTTTGACACTATTTCAATATTTTTGATAGTTGAGTGCACAATGGGTTTTGCCCAGTATTCGCTTAATTTTATTTTTACGAATTACTCGAAGTACTTGGAATATGCATGGTATCTTTCGATAGAGTGGGATATGGAGAGAGCGATCCGAGCACTAAAAAGACAATAAAGCATACCTTTGGACATTAAAGGACTCACAGATCAGTTGGGCTTTGGGCCTAAATTCTACGTGATTGGATATTCTATGGGAGGTGAGATTGTTTGGGCTTGTCTCAAATATAATCCTTCTAGCTATTTTGACTATCTTCATAATTTTTACAGTTTTTGATTGCACAAATTCACAAAGTAAACGTCCAGAAAAAACTTATTACAGAGTAGACCTCGTTTTCAGTTGCACGCTTTAAACATGCACGTGTACCTCAATTGAAATAAATTTTTTGTGGAAGTGTATTTTTAAAATTCGTTCTTTTTGAACTAACATGGACACACCTTAATATGCACTAATACCATTGATCATGCTTGTAGGAGTTGCACTTCCAGCACCAGTGGCTAATTTATGGTGGGCAGGCTTTTCTAAAGATGTGACAAAAGCTGCTTAGGACCGACAATTTGAAGACAAATCAAATTGAGAGACCGCCTCTAGGAAAATGGTTATCGGCGCAGCTTTTAGCATATTTAGTATAAAGAACATTTATCTTGATTACTGTATATATAATTTGATGGTTGGAACAGGCAAACTACCAAAATGGACAGATGAAGAGCCTGAAGAGACTGTAGAGGCAGTTGGTTATGGTGCTATCAAGTAAGCTAGTTTTTTAGTACTATCAAATATTTATACTAGTATTGTGTATTTGCATGTTTTTTTGAAAAGATTATTTGCAATTTGCATGTATTTTGTTAACTCATATTTCATTGTTTTTGCAAGAGAGATGAAGTTATTTTTTTTCCAAAAGTGACCTCAGCCAAATTCTCTCTATTTTTAATGAGAAAGCCAATCTCTACTTCTGGATTTCTAAGTTTTATGGGATATTAACCATTGGAAAACAAGGATGGAATTTCCATTCAAGCATATGATTTGTTTATCTATTCTTGTTGCCTAGACTAACTTAGGGTATGCAATTAAAAGTTCATTAGATCATTAATCAGGCTGAAACTACGAAGAACATTAAAAGGAGCACAATTGAACTGAGTTATTATAATTAATAGTAGATGTGAACATTGTTGAATAAAATTATTGCATTTAGATAATGAATTAGCAGAGAGAACTGAGTTAATTTTGAAATTTTCATCAACCAAAATGAAACTACGATGAATCTTGAAAAAGGAGGAGCATAATTGAACCGAATCGCTACAATTTATAGTAGACGTGAACAGTATTGAATGATGAAGTATTTTCTTTATCTTCTACTAATGGGAAGTCTGATACACAATGACATTTTAATTTTTTATCTTTTGGTGTTCTATTCAAAATGTACACTTAAAAAAATTCATGCTTATTAAGTTTTTGTGAAGACATTTCAAGTACATAATAACATTTGTGATTATAGTCTGATGAAAATTTCATTTAATAGGTATGCCAATCTGAAGAACAATAGAACAACAAACTATACATTTAGTTTTGAACAGATGTTGAAAGACAAGGTATGCATTTTCCATTAAATCTTTCTCGGTCTTTAATTGATTTCTACATTTGGTTATGATAACAAGCAGGACATCATTTAGTGTTAAACACTTAACTAATACCCAAGCTTGCGTTTCTGTTTTCAAAGCAACAGGAGTTTCCCCAAACGCAGAAGTATGTGCGTGCATTATCTCCGGGACTATCATGTGGAATTAAAAAGTGTGCATGGGGATAAGCTTTGGGACCATTAGCACACTGTTGTGCAAGAACGTGCATAGGCTGTGTATGGGGAGCAGCTGAAGTACTACCAATGACCGAAGACATGCATGAAGAAAGGCTTTGAGCAATTCAAGTTCTTGGTGATGCATTTGGTACTTGTAGACATTAACTTTGAACTATGTTGTCTTTTGTTATCATGAATATGTATTGAATTTGGTAACTAATGTATTGAACTTATTTTTTGTTAGTTGATACTTTATTTTGTTATCATGACTATGCGTAACATTTGCAGATTATTATATTTTTTCGTTCATACATTGTTCAAATTGTTATCTATTTAAAGAAGATTAATTTTGATTGTTATTACTAAAATGTAATAGTGGGGTGCATCAAATATATAGTAAAATAAAGCATAGCTCCTAAAAAGCTTTATAACTATATGACATAATTGCTATAAAATGGTGTTATAACTATATTTTATAGCGGCAAAATGGTGTTATAAAGATTTCCAATTCCGTTGAGATTTAGCTGTATTATAGCGGCTATAATGAGCTATTGAATAAATATTTTATAGCGGCAAAATGGTGTTATAAAGATTTCCAGTTCCGTTGAGATTTAGCTGTATTATAGCGGCTATAATGAGCTATTGAATTAACGTACCATAGCGGCGAATTTGCATTATAAAACTAAGCTCAACCATAGCGGCATATTTTGTGTTATAAATATTCAATAGTTTTTTATAACATGTCGATATACAGCGCTTATCAAACCGCTATGGTTGTGATTAATAGAGGCTATATGCCGCTATAAAAGACACTTTTTGTTGTAGTTTATTTATCCTCTATTGACTACATAGGGTTCGCACTATTCATTGCCCCTCTTTTGACCTTTTATTTATCCTAGACAGCATAAGTGTGACCTCGTTTCACTTCAGGCTATTGTGAGACACCGTATCCATAGAAAATAGGGAATGTTGTTGGTACTGGTCCCTGTTAAATAAAATCTAGTTGCGTCCCTTGTCCCAATCCCCATGATTTAGTCTGTTAATTATTGACCTCTTATCTACCCTAAACAGCATAAGTGTGTCCCAAGGGAAATACTGCCAGTACGGATCTTTTCTTTTAACTATTGACCACTTATCTACGATAAACAACATAAGGGAAATGCTACCGGTACGGATCTTTTTTATTTAACTATTGACCACTTATCTACCCTAAACAGCATAAGGGAAATACTGTCGGTACAGATCTTTTCTTTTAACTATTGACCACTTATCTTCCCTAAACAGCATAAGGGAAATGATGGCGGTACGGATCCTTCCTTTTAACTATTGACCACTTATCTATCTTAAACAGCATAAGGGAAGTGCTGCCGGTACGGATCTTTCCTTTAATCTTTTCTTATTAACTTAGATAAATTATTTAAATAAGCCTCTACTATTATCTTTACTATCTTTGCTTATTAATTTATCCTAAATCTCAAAATAAGCCTCATTCTGTTCTGTTTCTTATTATAACCTACGTTATAATCATACTTATTACTTAACCCAAGGTCTAAGTGTAAAAATAAGCTTCTTTCATCTTTTACTCCTTTTAGTTATAATTCTAAGTTATAACTAGGCCAATTATCTTTAATTAGTCAAATTCCAACATTAATATCATAATTAGGCGCAATTTCAGTCTTAATTCCATTTATATTATAGTCTTTACAATTTACATCTTATCTTTCGTTATTTCAGCATTCTTATAATTTTAATCCATATTCGGGTTTAATTTATTCTAATCCATACACGAAGAAGAAGGAGAAGTAAAAGAAAATTGAAAATAGAAGAAAATCCAAAGCGTAGGAAAAGGATGTAAATAACGTATAAATAACAGTAAATAAATTAAAATACTGTAAATAAATTGTAATTAAATGGAAAATCTATAATTAACAAAAATAAACTAAAATCAACTGAAAAGAATAGCTAAAAGAAATAGACTGAAAATAATTCTAAAAACCGTAAATAAACTACTAAAAAGGTTATTCCAAAAATCGTAGTAAAACTACAACTATTGGAACCCTATTATTTTAAATTACTTAAAAATCTAAATAATTACAATCACTTACCTCTGGTCCTTAGCTCTTCCCTTTGGGCCTTTATGGATCCACTTGGGGTTGTTAAATATATTTTTTTTAAACGATGTCCTCCATGGAAAATTATTTCGCTTAGGGTCCTTCCTAAATAGGTAAACCCAATTGGAGAAAATCTTATACTGAGAAAAAGTGTTAGGCCCAGGGTTCTATTTATAGGGGTAGAAGTGGATCTTAGACCATTGGATTTGGGGATTGAATAGGATGCAACCACGTTATAGGCTGAATCGGGTTGGCTATTTTGAGGGATTTAGGGCGAATTTCTCGAAGTGGATGTCATATTTGAGCTCAACATAGGAAATTGCATCTAGGCACACATTTTCATGAGGTGTGGTGGCTCCTGAGAAGGTGCGACATTTGCATGGTCGGAAGTGAAGCATAGCAGGTCGCGATGCCTTGGAAGGAGCCGAGCTCGAAGTTTGGGGTATGGAGTGGTGGATATTTCAGTAAGGAGGGCATCAGCATGGTCGACATTACGAGTAGGGGAGTGGAGCTCGGTGTCAGATGCACGTGCACGGCCGTGAAACGTTTCGTGTACAGGCATCTCAAATTAGGGAAGATGAAGATTTTGGTGGGCCGAGTTGGTTAGGGTAACGGGCTTTATTTATTTAAAATAAAAATATAGTATATATAATTGTTTATAATAAAATTGTTAGAAACTTATAAATCGAATATCTTATTCGTTTTAAATTAGAATCCAACGCGGTCCGTCGCATTGGGTCCGTAATAGGGAGATCTTTGCTATGGAGTCAACTTGGTTGAATCTAGAGGTTGCAGAATTTTTAGATAAATTCAAATGCGTTTGGATTAAATCGGAATTAGAACACGAAAGCGACAATAAAAATTAAGGTGAGTAAATCTCACTCGTTTGGATGATTGGCACTAATTTTAGATAGTTAAAATTAATTATTGATTGATTGGTTGAATTGATAAATTGTTATCAGTTTGGATGTTATTATATATATATAGTAGTATATATATTAGTAGTTGGATTGATATTCCCGCGTATCTTAGCGGATGAGAACCTATGCGCCCCACATAATAGCGGATGACCCTATATACCGCGATATCCCGCCTCGAAGCGGGATTGGTAGTTTTATATTGTATTAACATCTGTGGATGCAGGAAAAACAGGTTGGAGGGATCCAACTGGATTCCTCAAAAAAATGTTGAATCTAATTTTCATATATAGTGATATATGATCTGTTGAATAATCTGTGATAGATTATAGTGTGATTTACATTGATTGGATGCTTCGGTAGCATTGACCTAGATTTTTGGTATTTTAAAATACATACATATATATATATATTTGAATTTGCAAAGAAATTAAAAAGGGATTTTAGAAGTGAAATATTTATATAGAATTTTGGATTAGTTAAAAGGAATTGATCTGGATAAAATAAATAGTTTGCCTTAAAATTTGTACTTAACTATTTTCCGGATATTGTAAATAGGGATTTTGGAAAAATGTATATAAAGGGTTTTAAATTATAAACTGTTAAGTGGTACTTGTTTAAATATAAAAGGTTTTAAAAGTTGAGATTTTAATAGATTGGAAGAATAAAAGTGAATTTGGAAATAAGTATAAAATTGGTTATACTGGATCTTAAATAAGATTTCTAAATTACGAAATGGATGTAGAATCGATATTTGGTTGGTTTTTGGAATATAGTTTGGTTTATGCAAGGAAATGATTTAAAAAGGGAGTTTAATGTAGAAATCGTTTAAAATGGATTAAAGTGATGTGAAACCGTTATAAACTGGAATTGAAAACTGTGAGATTTATAAACAATGTTTATAAATAAAGTGGAGTGATTATCAGTTGATAAATTGAAGATATAAATTCACGGTAAAAATTTATAATGAGATGGGTGAATCGGTTTAAAAAGAAATGATAGATTTTCTTTTGGAAATGTGAAAAGGGGATTTATGAATTTGGAATTGGAAAATATATTTTATCGAGAAGTTGAGTTTGTTTTAAAAAGATGATTTTTATTTATTAAACTAGGTAATTTAAAAATGTTTTAGCATAAGAATATTTTTAGAAAGTTAGTTATTTAAATATTTTTGAAATGTCAAAATGAATTATAAGTTATAAACAAGTCTTGTAAATTGGTTAGAATTTTATTAATAAATCAGAATTAATCAGTATTATTATTTTAAAGATAAATTATTCAATATTAATATGGTTTTATATAATAACTTTTATTTAAGAGTATTTGCCTAAATTAAACATGGAAAATTATTATAGAAACTTTATATGCATTAATTTGTGATAGTTATTAAATAAAGTTTTCGAAAAGTAATGGTATACTTTCATGGCGAAATTGGAGGCAGAGATTGCCTGCAGTTAAGTTTGGATTTCTCTGGGATAGAGACGTAATCATTGAGCTGCGAATCCATGGTTGATATCGCCTGGTGCTTTCCATATTTATTTTAAAAGGTTTTCAAATTTTTTTGAAGAGAATGGTTTATGAATATACTTATTTTGGTGAGATAAGTATATACTTTTTAATAAAGAGATTTAATTAAGGAACCCGGAACTTATAAAATTCGTTTGTAAACGAGTTAAGGAATTTACAAATATAAATTGTGAAGGGTTTTTTAGAAAAGAGAAATAAATGGAATTTTCCTAAGTGTTGGGAAGTAAGGGGTTAGAAAATATATTTTTTAAATATTTTTCTAAGTGTTGAAATAAGAGATGGTTTGAAATATCCTGATATTGATATAAATATTTGAATTGTCTCAAATACTGAAACTTGGAAGGGATTTGAATATATATCTTATAAAGATATTTTAAAACAAATTTTGGAAAAAAATTGTTATATGGGCCTAGCAACTGCTTATGGATGTTATATTGATAGTTAAACAACCAACTATCAAGTATTGGCCAATTTCGTTGATCGTTTCGAAGAGACCGAGATCGGATTTAATTATCCGAAAACCACTTCGATCTGATTTGAGCATTACGAATGGATACCGTAAAGATGATGAAGATGGTGATTCGGTTTGTCCAGACCCAGGGCAACTTGTATGGACGAATGCTATCAGAACATCGTCATTGGAGGACGATGAGCATTCTAAGTAAAATTGTTCTTGAAAGTTAATCGTAGCCTCAAGCCTCATCAACTGGAATGACTGAAAATCAAGGGATATGCAGCAAGGCTAAGTGGGTCATACCCAATTAAGATATGTTATCACGTTTCTAGATACCCTTGGATATATTATTGTTATCCCGCCTTTTGGCAAGGCCGTGACACCAAGGAATTGACTAGTAACCAATGACGGTCCATCCTAGAGATCGGTTATACACGGGCTCACTATGGATATCAACGAATTTTGTCCGAGTTCGGGTCGAGCTAAAATTGATATGACACGACAAGCGAAGCTATGAGAGCCAACGTTCCAAATTTCAAGTCAATCCGGGTTCGTATGCTCAAGTTATGATCGATGCAAAATTGGATAAAAACAGCCTCTGTTCGACTCGCTTCGCATCCATCGGACAGCCTCTGTTCGACTCGCTTCGCATCCATCGGACAGCCTCTGTTCGACTCGCTTCGCATCCATTAGATAGCCCCTGTTCGACTCGATCCACTTCGCATCCATCAGAGAGCCTCTGTTCGACTCGCTCCGCATCCATCAGAGAGCCTCTGTTCGACTCGCTTCGCATCCTTCAGAAAACAACAGTTCGACTCGATCGTCTAATGCCTACTTCGAATCCATCAGCTGGAGCGCGTTGCTCGAATCCATCGAGCAACAGTAGTTCATGTCCCTCATTTGTCCAGTTCGTATCCATACTGGAAAATCCCTGTTCGAATCCATCAAGTTCCGGTACTTCATATCCATCGTGGATCCACTGATCGAATCCATCGTGTTGCCGTATTCGAATCAATCGACCGGAGTTGAGTTCCATCGATACGAACAGAACCCTACTGACAATGCGTGCAACTCACTTTCTATCGATACAAAAAGAGGGCGTTTCCATCGATACGAACGAGGCAAGGTCCAAGAACGACTCGATCAAAACGGCATCAAAGGCGGAGTGATCCAGAGATTCAAACACCACGTCATCGAGTCGAACAGCGATTCGAACAATACCGAGTCGAATAAGAGCGAGTCGAAATGAGGGAGTCGAATGAAGCAGCCAACCGAAGATCCCAATTCGTATCGATCATATCTCGTATTCTACTAGTCCAAATGCTATGAAATTTTCACAGAAGACTACGTGCATGCTAAAGAATGTCCACGCCAAATTTTGATTCCATCGGACGCGATCTTGATCGATACGAAATCCGTTCGTATCGATCGCGAATCGGACCGAAACTTCGCGGGCTTGGGCGCGCGGGCTTGGGCGCGCGGGCTTGGTCACGTGCCAAAAGGAGCCTCCCGAGATCTAAGCGAAATATCAGCCTCCTACACCTATAAATAGAGCCCCAGGGCAAACAAAAAAGGGGCTTCTTCTTTTTTGAATTCTCCAACGCCCAGACTCTGCCGGATCTAGATCTAAACTCCCTTGCTGCTGCCAATAACGAAATTCATTGCTACAAATCATAATTATCTGTTGTAATTCACTGAATTCACTTGCAATCTTCAAAGAAAGATCAATAAAGCTATCAACTTCACAGTGGACGTAGGCGATACGCTGAACCACTCTAAATTCTTGTGTCTCCTTGCATTTTAATTAGTTTCATATCTGAGATTTGGAGTTTTTGTTAGATAATCCTCTTTTTACATTTAACTTCTTCACTTTATCTCTTCAAAAACTTCTGAAGAGTGTTGTGCCCAATTTTGGTACAAACACTTTGGTGCTTTCACTGAGAAAACCCAATTTTTCTCCTGCTCTTTAGATCTCCTATCTATATCGGATTGCATAAATCCAAGAAGAAGATCCAAATCTAGAACTTTGAACCCCTTCCATTCTATTCAGATTTGCATCAGATCTAGGAAAGGACTTTCACCAATTCACCATGGTAAGTACACGGACTACTTCTACAGCTGCTGATCAGGGAGGACGGGATAGGCAGAATCCTACACAATTGCCTCCATCAAACCAAGATTCCGCCGGACCTTCAGATCCAATAGGCCCGGTTACCAGACAAGAGTTTTAGATGCTGTTTCAAGAATTGACCCAGAGTCGACAACAGCTAACTGAACAACTACGTGCGAACGCAGAGTTGACCAACCAGTTAAATCGCCAAAGGCGCAGAAGATCCAGAAGAGACCAAGGTTCTTATTCTTCCATAGAGAGTTCAGCCTCATCTGAGGGTCATCACCGATCCACGCGCCCATGGTTGGATGTAAGCTACACCTAGGCCACAGGGCACCAGCCTACTTTGAATCTTGGACAACCCAGAACTGGACCATCCGCTAGTCATCATACAGGACCTTCATCCTGAAGAGGTGCTGCTCCTTATCATGTCACAAGCAACATTGCTACTACCACCACTACCGAACAAGGAGTTGATGCTAGAAACCAAGCTGATCCTCATCGTAGCCAACGAGAGCATACTCCTAAGCCTTATGTCCCTGAGGATATTGAACCAACGAGAGCATACTCCTGAGCCAACAGAGAGCACAACATGCTCCTAGTATCCGTATGCCGGATATACCAACGATGATCCGCCAAATGATTCGCGAAAGTCAGGGTCTCTCTAATGACGACTGGGGAATCTCCCAGAGTCATACCCCTTTCACCGATGACATATTGT
Organism: Allium fistulosum; assembly: GCA_030737815.1. Lineage (NCBI taxonomy): Eukaryota > Viridiplantae > Streptophyta > Magnoliopsida > Asparagales > Amaryllidaceae > Allium > Allium fistulosum. Next base: position 525,415,052 of record CM060902.1, read on the forward strand.
ATGCTGAACCACCTCGGCGCTTCAGGATGCCAACTTTGCCAGTTTACGAAGGAAGTTCTGATCCCAATCAACACATCTTGAAGTACGAATGGCTTATGAAAGCTGCGAGAGCTGATGATGTAGTAAAATGCCATAGTTTCCCTATTTCCCTAGGGGGCATTGCTACCATGTGGTTTACTCGTTTGCCACCACGATCCATCTCTAACTTTGACCAGATGGCCACCAAGTTTGTTGGACAATTCCATATGCATGTGGCGAGGCCTAAAGATGTTAACACTCTGTCTAGTGTTACACAAGCTCCCGGAGAAACACTTAGATGTTACTTGGAGCGATTCCATGCTGCGTGTGCAGAAATAAGCAATCCCAATGATAACTCTATCCTGATGGCATTGACTAAGGGGTTTGATGCTGATTCCGAGTTCGGAAATTGGTTAGCTGGAAAACCACCTGCGTCATTGGACCGTTTCTGTTCCAAGGCAGCCCAATTCTTGAGAAGGGAGGATGCGAAATAGTCTAGGAAGCAGGATGATGCAGGGCCCAACATCGAAGGAATCCAGAGTAACATCGCAGTTAAACGGTCCATAGATAGTTCTGGAAAGGTTCAGTTGAACATCCAAAATAAACAGAATCAGCAGAGGGACGATGGAAATCAAGGACAGAAGCGAGATCAGAGCCGTGGTCCACGACATAGAGCTCCCATGTTTGACAATTATACTCCATTGAATATGTCGCTGGAAAATGTGTATTTGCAGACCTGCAATACCATGCAATACAAGAAACCTGCTCCAAAGCCACCAACGGAGAGACAAATTCAAACAGGAAAGTTTTGCAGATTCCACGAAAGCTATGGCCACAACACCAATGAGTGTTGTCACTTACAAGACCTCATTGAAAAACTGATACATGAACGGAAGTTGGATCAGTATGTGCGGGCGCCGCAGTCTGGTGGTGCGGGCCCATCAAATCAGAATCGTGCGCCGAATCAGGAAAGATAGGAGGAACCCGCTCGTACAGGCGGGAGGTTGGTTATCAATACAATAAGTGGTGGCCCTCATCTAGCAGATCGAAGCTGGAAGGAAATGGAGTCGTATGCCAGTTATATCAGGCATGCGGACTTCGAGTGTTGTAGTATTTTTGATGAAGGGGCTCTGGCCAAGCAATAGAAGATGATGACAGATGACATCGTGTTCAGGAACCGAGACGCTGACAAAATCGAATCCCTCACTATAGACCCGCTGGTCATCTCAGCTCAAGTAGGTCCTGCTTGGATGAAGAGGATCTTAGTTGACAGTGGAAGCTCTGTGAATATCATTTTTAAACGAGCTTATGATCAAATGAGGATGGAAGCAAAGGACTTGAAACCCTGTCAATCTCGAATCTATGGTTTCAACGGAAGTGCTACAATACCCACCGGAATGGTGGAACTACCAGTGGAATTGGGAATTGGAGAACGACGGAGAGTACGAATGTTACAGTTCGTTGTGTTGGACATAGACTCCCCTTATAATGCTTTCTTGGGCCGAACGGCCCTCGCTGAATTCAGGGCAGCCATTGCCCCATGGTGTTTGACTTTAAAGTTTCCCACTGATAGTGGAGAGGAAATCATTTAAGGAGATCAGGCTGCTGCCAGAGCCTGTTATGTTGCTGAGCTGCGGGAGGCGTAGCGAAGGGAGAAAGGAAAGGGCGTAGAGGAATCTCTCTGCGTCCGTTTTGCCGATAATTGACAATTAACGCCCGAGCCTAGGCTAAGAAACACCTTTATTATGAACAAGATTGTTTAACGAGTTATATATATGTAGAAAATTACATAATTTCCCCTAGGGCATACCCCTAACTCTATCACTGGCAAGTGTGAAGGGTCATTTCAAGAGTTAAAGAAGTTATCGACGAACGCTCCTATGTTGATTGTACCTGAAGGGAACCAGGATTTGGTAGTGTATACCGATATTTGTAGAACATGTTTGGGGGTGGTGCATATGCAAAAAGGACGAGTGATAGTTTATGCATCAAGGAAATTAAGATGACATGAAGTTAGATATCTGACTCATGGCTTAGAGTTGGCATCAGTGGTGTTTTCGTTGAAGATTGGAGACATTACTTGTTGGGAGAATGGTTCGAGTTGCATATGAACCACAAATCCCTTAAGTATATATTCTCTTATAAGCAATTGCATATGAGGCAATAGAGATGGTTGGAGTTCTTGGCGGCATTTGATTTTGAGATAGAATATGTGCTAGGAAAAGGGAGCAAATTGTTGATGCTTTGAGTATGTTGCATCAGAATGTAGTGTTAGCCATGATCGAAGAATGGTAAATGTTAGCCTCTTACATGGTGCATTATAGACAGAATACCGGATCGAGTAGAGATCCAGGCATGTTAGCGAGTTTAGAGGTATGTCCAGCACTTGTGCATAAGATTGCTACAAGGCAGAAAGAGGACCTACTAATAGCCGAAGGAATTAGGTAACTAGCGATGGAGGTAGATGTTGAAGATCCAAAAGGATTCGAGATAGACTCGAATGGATGTCTAAGAAAGAAAGGAAGGCTATGTGTTACTAATATAGGAGATTTTCAAAAGGAAGTCTTAGAAGAAGGTCATTGGTCGAAGTTTACTATTCATCCCAATGGCATAAAGATGTATCGTGATATGAAGAGAGTCTTCTTTTAGGAAGGGATGAAAAGAGAAGTAGAAGAATATGTGAAGAAGTGCTTCACCTATCAACAAGTGAAAGCTAAGCATCAGAAGCCGAGCGGTTTACTTCAACCTTTGAAAATACCGACTTGAAAGTAAGATTCAGTGTCTATGGATTTCGTAGATGGATTGTTTAGGTTAATGACATGAAAGGATAACATATGGGTGATAGTCGATAGATTGACTAAGAGTGCTTGTTTTATCTCACTGATGTCGTCGAGAACAAAGGCTAACTAAGCGAAGCTATATATGAAGAATATAGTGAGACTACATGGAATACCGAGTAGTATCGCTAGCGATAAAGACCTATTGTTTACCGGTGAGTTCTGAAGAAGTTTGCAGAGTGAATTGGGTACGAAGTTGAACTTGCGAATAGCTTACCATCCATAGACTGATGGTCTAATTGAGAGGGTGAACCGTGTACTCAAGGATTTGCTGCAAGCATGTGTCTTGGATTTTAGAGGGTATCGAGAAAATGATTTGCATTTGGTAGAGTGTGCCTACAATAATAGTTACCAGTTGAGTATTGGGATGGCACTGTTAGAGGTGTTGTATGGTAGACCATGTAAGTCACATATTTGTTGGTTGGACACTGGAGATAGACTCGTATTATGTAACACCCCATATTTTAGAGATTTCATAATACGGGAAATTAATCTAAACTGAATTAAATTAAATTAAATTAAATTAATAATACAGTGACATCATTAATTAAATTATTAAAATGATTTAATTGCAAGAATTTCCTCAGGAAAATTTAATTAAGTATGTGGCACTTTAAAAAGTTAACTAGATAGACCAAGAGTAATTAGAGAAATTTAGTTGGCTTTGATTAATGAAAGAAAACAATTTAAATTTAATGGAAAGGATTGGTTAAAGTGGAATAAGTTAGTATGGCCCAAACCCATTAACCCATATCCTAACCCCTTTTCCCATCCCACCTCACTTTCATTTTCATTTCATTTACACAAAATGAAATTCCTTAGAACTCTAAGCAAGGCCAACACTTTCCAAAGAAGAAGAAGATTTCAAGGTAGAAGATTGATGCTTTCAAATTAAGGAATAAAAGAGGATTAAACACAGTATTTCTTAAGCTAAGTGAGTAAAATCTTTCTCTAAAACCTACCTAACATATTGGATTCAGATTTGACTTTCATATGAATGTTTTGATGATGTTAAACTTGTTTGGATGTTTGAATATTATTCTAACTACGGTTTAAAATTTAACTAAAGCGATTTAGTACATGTTTTAGGGCGAAACATGGACTAATTACATCCAAATGCCACGAAATTTTGATATTATATGTTTAATGAGGAAATAAAGATGAGTTTTTAATTTCATAATTTTTGAAATTAATGGGAATATTTTATGAATTTCCTAAGTTGGAAAAATGGTTAATTTAAGGTTAATTAGTGAGTAAAAATATTAAAATTAATTATTTTAGCATCAAATTTTGATATGAGGTAAAATATGATAAAAGATATTTTTGATGAATATTTGGGGTTTTTCCCATTTATTTTCTATTTTATATTAATTATCCAGTGAAGGAAAACACCGATTAATTAAGAGAAATTAATTAATTTGGGGTGTTTTATATTTTTTGAAATGAAAATGAAAAGATAAGAAGAATAGTCGATAGAAATTCAACACCAAATAATGTTAGGTGTAAAGTGATTACTTAAGTGGGAAGTAAATATTTTTAGTTTAATTACAAAACCATCATTAAACAACTTTTGACAAATAAAACTAATCATCAAAGGCTAAATTTTACATTGGGTTAAATAAAAACCATGCTTGAAAGCTAGGAAAAAAGAGTGGACACCACCAGGGAACAGGCATTTGAATTCATAAAGCAAAAAAACTAAACAGCGAAGGCACATGAATTATTGGCCAAGGCTACATAAAAGTAGGCACACATGATGACTACAAGGAGGCGACAGCTCATAACTCGTGATGACTTACGATAACTCATGATGACTACAAGGAGGCGATAGTTACATATGTAAAGTGATGACAAATCAAAGCATATGTTGGCGAAGGCTAGGAGTAAATTATATTGCAGAAAGGCTTTTAATATAAAGCTCACGTTATATAATTGGTTTTTCTATTAGCGTGAACACACTTACAAACTAAAAGTGTAAAACGAAAGCAACGTTGAAGAATATACCACTTACCAGATAATATGACTTGTTGTAATATCTAAGAATACATATATGGGCTTGTATTTTCGGCCCAACATCAGTATTACAAATGCTGTAAATAAGTTGTATTCCTTTTGTATTAGTACCGTGTATTTGTACAACAAAGTTCAGAAAATCAAATACAATTTCCATTTCAGCCATATCAAATTTTCAATTACTTCTAAAATCTTTCTTGGTATTAGAGTAGCTCTTGCTTAACAGCAACCAAACAAGAATCGCCACGCCATCATTCTCTTAGATTCAATCTCATCATTGAGACAGGTTGCGAATTCTTTTATCATCAGAGAATTCAAGATTCTCATCATCTGATCTATTTTTATATATACGATCATACCTAAGTCTGTATTAAGGCTTAAACTGTTCTCATCGGTACTCTGCATATCAAGATTCAACTTTGCATCGTCAAGAAGTCACTATCAGAGATCATCATCATCCAGTGCCATCTGGCTGCATCAGTTTTTCTTATTTTTTTCATTTCTGGCCATTGATTCTCAAGATTCACTACTGCCTTGTTGAACTACAACAATGTTAAAAGAAGATTTATCACCCGCATCAGCGGCAAGAACAACAACTACAACATCTCAGAAATCTGCAACACAAGATATCATCAAAACATTAATCAAGCCACAAAGTCAGATTATTAATGTACAACTTGATGAAACAAACTTCCTCCTTTGGAAATTTTAGATAAAGACTGCCATTAAAGGCTATGGATTAGAAGATTATGTTCTTGGCACGCTAATTACACCACCAATATATGTGACTGACAAGGATGGCAAGCTCATAATCAATCAAGAATACACATCACATCAAAGACAAGATAGTCTGGTAAGTACTTGGTTATTATATACCATAAATTCAAAACTTTTTCCATAACTAATTGGATGTAAGAGTGCTAATGAAATCTGGTCAATAGTTCAACAAGTTTTTAACACTCAATCTGCTGCAAAAGTTATGTTTTACAAAAGGCAGCTGCAGAACTTAAAGAAAGAAAGTCTACCATGAAAGAATACTTGTCAAAAATTAAGATGTTATGTGACCAACTAGAGTCAGTAGGTCATAAAAGATCTGATTATGAATAGATATTATCGATACTAAATGGTATAGATGAAGATTATGAAGCGGTAGTGGCAGTCATCTCATCAAAAGAAACAACACCTACCATTCAATATGTGCACTACATATTACTTGCTCATGAAGGCAGAATCGAGCAAAAGAAACCTACTGTTTCAGACTTCTCTGCGAACCTTGTTAGTAACAACAAATTCAGAAATCAAGAAAGGAACAACAATGCAATGAATCAGTCAACCAGTGAAAGGGGTGTTTATTCAGGCAGATTTAGAGAAAGAGGAGGAAGGTATAGCAACAACAATAAGATAAGGTGTCAGTTATGTGAGAAACATGGTCATGCAGCAAGCAAATGTTATTTCAGATTTGACTCAAATTACACACCATCATAGCAGACCAATGCAAGAAATTATCAACCAAATGTTAACATGATTCGGCAAGATAACAAGAATCAATCTGAAAACTCAAACAGTTATGATGCCAAGTTTAAAGACTTAAATAATGAAACATGGTATTCTGATTCTGGAGCCACAAGTAATCTGAACAACTTAAACCTGGGCAACAAGGAGTAAAAAGGTACACAATCTATGCATATGGGTGATGGGAAATCTATCAAAATCACACACACTGGAAATGAAAGTTTTATAGGCCAAAGAAAGTTATACCTCAACAACTTGTTGAGAGTTCCCTTAATAAGAAAAAACTTATTGAGTGTATCACAATTTTCCAAAGACAACAATGTCTTTTTTGAATTTTACCCAAAATATTGTTTAGTTAAAGATATTCTAACAAAAGAAATTTTATTGTAGGGTAAGGAATCTAGAGGACTGTACATATTCAGTACAGAAAATTCAAGAAGTTTAGGATTTAAGTAAAAATGCAGTAATATCTCTAAATTGAAACAAAGTGATGACAGTAAGAACTTTGATATATGGCATTACAAATTAGGTCATCCAAATGTAAAGATTGTAAAACATGTGTTGAACAGTAATGACATTTCTTTTGAAAATATTTCAATGCCCTATGTGTGCATTTATCGTCAAATGGGAAAAAGCCATAAACTTGCATTTCCAAACTCACAAACTGAATACAACAAACCCTTAAAGTTAGTTGCTACTGACTTATGGGCTCCAACACCAATCTACACTGATTATGGGTACAAATACTATATTTCATTTATTGATGCTTATTCTAGATATGTTTGGATTTATTTCTTAAAATCCAAATCCGATACTTGTAATGCAGTAGTACAGTATGTAACTCATGTAGAAAAAAAGGCAATCGGGTAAAAATCCTACAAACTGATGGTGGAACAGAGTTCCAACCACTTAAAGAATTTTTTTTAAAAAAAAGGAATACTACATAGAACAACATATCCATATACATCTGAACAAAATGGGATGATTGAGAGAAAACATAGACAAATAGCAGAAATTGGCCTTATTTTACTTGCTCAAGCATCACTACCACTTAAGTTTTGGCCAGATGCTTTTTCTACAACTGTTTACCTAATCAATAGGTTGCCAACTAAGGTTTTAAAACTCAAATACCCTATGGAAATGCTATATGCTGTTAAACCTGATTATCAAAGCTTAAGGGTATTTGGATGCTTATGTTTCCCTTACTTAAGACCTTATAATGCACACAAACTAAACTTTAGATCATCCCCATGTACATTTCTAGGGTATGCATTCAACAAAAAAGAGTATAAATGCCTAGACAGCAATGAAAGAATTTACATATCTAGACATGTTGTTTTTAATGAAAGAATATTTCCTTTTAACAACATAAATATCAAAACCACACAAAAGGTATACAATCCAAAATTATTTATACCTGATATACTTGAACAATTTGAGGTAATGAGACAACCTCAAAAAGAGATTATTCATGCTGATAATACAATGCTAAGAGATGAATCAACATGTGATCAACATGATTCTCATCAGTCACCCACTCAATTACCACACCATGATACTGACATGCAGTTCAACTCACATCAATCATTAGATGATTTACAATCATCTAATGATGATGGGGAAACAACAGCCAGCTATAGAGACCAACACCAAGCACTGCAGCCAGTACCTGAAACAACTGGACATCACATGATAACTAGAGCAAAGAGTGGAATATTTAAACCAAAGACATACAATGCAATCATAGAAACTAGTGAACCAAGCAATTTTTATGAAGCCATGAAGGATGATAAATGGGGAGCAACAATGAAAGAGGAATATGATGCTTTAATCAACAACAAAACCTGAACACTAGTTTCTCCACCAACAAACAAGATTATTGTTGAATGCAAATGGACATATAGAAAAAAGAGAAATTCTGATGGTTCAATATTTAAGTATAATGCAAGATTAGTTGCAAAAGGCTATTCACAATAGAGTGGATTTGATTTTAATGAAACTTTTTCATCTGTTGTGAAGCCTACCGCTATAAGAATAATTATTGCCATTGCCTAACATAGAGGTTGGAACATCAAACAATTAGATGTAAACAATGCCTTTTAAATGGTGCTTTACAGGAGGAAGTCTACATGGAGCAACCTTAGGGGTTTAAACAGAAAAACAAAGAAACTATGGTGTGCAAATTAAACAAAGCCATCTATGGACTTAAGTAGGCACCTAGAGTTTGGTTTGAAAAACCGAAGTCAACCCTAATCAATCTTGGCTACACATCAACAAAATCTGATAACTCTTTATTTACTAAATTCAGTAGGCTTGCTACCACTTATGTTCTAATATATGTTGATGATTTTATTATTACAGGCAGTAGTGACATAGAGATCAACAAGCTCACTGAACACTTAAATAAAGAGTTCTCAATTAAAGACCTTGGTTGTCTCAACTACTTCTTAGGAATTAAAGTGAAAAGAATGTCAAATGGAAAAAAAATTCTTATGTCAAGAGAAGTATATTTTGAAACTTTTAGTCAAAGCAAGAATGGACAAAGCAAATTCACTTTCAACTCCTATGGCAAGCAACATACACTTATCCAAAAGAAAGGAGAAGCAATATCAAATGACAGACAATATAGAAGCATAGTGGGAGCACTACAGTATGCTACAATTACCAGACCAAACATTGCATATAGTGTGAACAAAGTAAGTCAATTCATGAAAAATCCCTTAGATGAACATTGAAAGGCTGTCAAAAGAATTCTAAGATATTTAAAAGGGACAATAAAACATGGATTGATACTAGAATCAAGCAAAAACATCAACATCAATGGGTATGCGGATGCAGACTGGATAACTGATCCTGATGATAGAAGATCTACATCAGGATACTGGATAATTTTAGGCAAAAACCCAGTGTCATGGTGCTCAAAAAAACAACCAACAATTTTCAGGTCAAGTACAGAAGCTGAGTACAGAAGTGTGGCCAATGCTACTACTGAAATAATGTGGATTGAATAACTGTTAAGTGAACTTCATATCAAAACAAGCAGCAAAGCTACAATATGGTGTGACAATTTAAGTGCAGTTCTACTCAGTGCTAATCCAGTTTTACACTCTAGAACTAAGCATATAGAGCTAGATCTTTATTTTGTCAGAGAGCAAGTTACAAGCGACAAGTTAAATGTTAGACATATATCTGCCACTTACCAAACTGCAGATTTTTTGACCAAACCACTATCAAAAAGGAATTTCATGTTGTTCAAGCAGAGGCTCAAAGTGGATGAAGTTGACAGTTTCAACCAAACTAAAATGAAAGCAGCCGAATCCAACTTCATCATAACTTCGATTACTCAGATCCGCAAGGAAGACAGTGAAGATCCATTGGATAGATTCAACCTCATCACAACTTTGTCACAGCTGAATTGAGATGAAAGCGGTCGAATGCAACCTCGTCACAACTTCAATTTCTCAGATCTACAAGAAAGGAAGTTGTAACGACCCTGAATTTTTGACATTTGAAATGTGAATATTTAACTAAGTTTAAATATTCGAATGATTGTTTAATTTGAAAATCAAGTATCAGAATGGATTTGGCGATTAAATTATTGAATTTAATTACTGAAATTGGGTAAAATTTTGAAATTGGAATTTCAAGCTTGTTAAAAATATTTTCAAGGCTTAGAAAATTTATATTGATAATACTGAAGATAATAAAAGTTTCAGAATTGAATTTGAAACTATTCTGTTCAATTTTGAAATTTTATCGTTTAATTCGATATTTAAAAAATAGCGTTCTGGGGCACAGTCTCGGAATTCGACGAAACTAGTTTCATTGGATCCGTAATAGTGTATTATTATCAGATTTCAATTTTCGTAATGTTTGGAGTGATCGTTTGGCCGTACGATAAGCAAACACGCTGAAATTAAATCGAAAATTTAATTTAATACTCAGTCCAAAAAGCTATCTTCTCCATACGATTGAATTTGGACTTGAAATCTTTTCCATTGTGTTCGGAATAGGCGTATAACATTACGAACGCCTAGCGGCACGCCTTGATAGGAAGTCGAAATTTTTGACTTCGTTTTCGAGTCGATTCGAATTTGAATTTAAATTGAATAATTTTATCCTAGTTGATTTCAGATGAAATCCTTTCAGCATCAAAGCTTTTTGGTCTCCTCTGCTAATCATTGTAACCCTTCTTCATCACGCAAGCATCACATCTTGTCCCCTTCGTTTCTTTTATCACACGCATTTTTTTATAGTATTAACGCAAACAGAAGAAGAATAAATAATAACGAAAACATTTTCTTTCGTTCAAAATTTAAACGGAAGCTTCAAAATATAATCAATGGCCGAGTTACCATTTTCCTTCACTAACCCAAAATGAAATAAATCTCCAGCTATTCGCTCTCGAAGACCAATTCGAAACCGGCCTTCCTCTTTTCTTCAGTCAAACAAAAAAAATCAACTCCGATATAAAATATATGTAGATAGTCGATTTGAGAAGCGAAGGAGGGTTGATCGAAACCTCATACGATGGGACCTTCTTTGAGCAGCGGTGAGCCGATCGATTGGGGCGAGGGTCGCTTAGAAGTTCACGATGAAGTCACGAAAGAAGAGGAGCCACATGATCGACAGTGGGGTCAACGCAGGCATATACGTGGTCTTCGGCAGGATGATGGTCGTCGATAGCATTGAGGCGCGAGGCGATTCCGGCTAGGGTTGGGTTCGTCTGATGGCAGCGATCTCGAGCATCGTGCGTTTTCGAGCGAACTTCAATCTGGGTTCTCGTTTCGGCAGTAAGGTATAAATCTTGTATGAAGTTGAGCAATTGAATTGGTTTAAATTTCACAGTTTATTTGATGTTATGATATATCTATGTATAACAGTAAGTTATATAATAAGTTATTTTCTTTATATTTATAGATTTATCTAATGCCTATATATATACAGAATAAACTGAAGTCATTATAGATTGGGAATATGGGGATTTAAATGAAATATTGGGTTTTAAACATATATATAGACCATTTTTACAAATATATATACATATATTTCCTTTACTAGTTTATCTTTTAAATAACGTATTATGAAGATAAATTTCTTTAGATAAACTTGTTTAATTAAATCTAAATTTATTTTTAAGTTACTAAGAATAATTTATTAAAAGGAAAAAATTTGTTTAAAATAAAATCTTAGGATAATTAAAATTACCAAATGAAAGTTTATAGTTCGATTTAATTCAAATATTAATAAAGTGTATAATTGTTTATACAAGGTTTAACAATCAAGAAAAACAATCTGGATCGGAAATGGATTGCAATTTAAAGGTGAGATCTTCTCACTCAAACAAAGTGTTTTGTTTAATTTTAAATAGTTATATTTAAAATTATTGATTGTGTTGATTGTGTGCTTGAATGATACTATATATACAGTAGTATATAGCAATATATATATATTGGAATATATATATTGGTGATTGATTTTCCCACATTATATAGTGGATGAGACCCTATGCTCCGCATAATAGTGGATGATATTTTATAAATCCCATATACCGCGATATTCCACCTCGAAGTGGAATTAGTATTGTGCTAACATCTGTAGATGCTGGGAAATAGGTTGGAGGGATCCAACAAAATTCCTCAAAACATTTGAATTGGTTTCATATGTTGTGTGATTGATTATTTATAATCTGTGTATGATTATATCTGTGATTGAATGTGTTGAAGGCTATAATTTAGCCGATGTGTTTTTGGTATCGTTGGATACCAGAAATAAATGAAATTGGTTTTTTGAAATTAAAGTTGAAATTTTTAGTAAATTCCTTTTGAAAGAATTGGGTTAATTTAAAAGAAGTTTGAAAAAGATAAAGTTTTGTCTTTGAATTATATTGAATAAAATTCCAAAATATGGGAAAGGATTTTATAAATGGGTTTTGAATAGTATTATTCGAAAGCTGGGAAATTTATTTAAAAATAGAATTTTAAATGGTTTGGAAGATATAAAGGAATTTATTTTAAAAGGTGATAAATTTGTTTGAAATCCAATTGATAATTGATTTGGTATTTGAGATAAATCTTTGGGAAATCGATATAAAATTTTATTTGGTGTTTGAATGAAAATTTATTTTTGTGTTGAGAATAAATTTGGAAATCGATTTGTAAAATGATTTGGTATTTGGGATTAAAATTAGAATCAATTTGAAATTTGATTCGGTGTTGAAGTAAATTTAGAAATCAATTTGGAATTTGATTTGGGGTTTGAAATATAATTGAGAAATCAATTTGGAAGTTGATTTGGTGTTGAAAGTGAATATTTGAGAAATCGATTTGAAAATCGTATAAGAAGTGAATATTTGTGAATGTAAATTCAGAATAGAATTTATAAAGGAAAGGGAAATTTGTTTTAAAAATAAACATTGATTTATTTTTAAAGTGTGGGAATAAATTTACAGATTGGGATGTAAATTTGAAATAAATCGATCAGGATTTATTTAATTGGTTTAAATGGACCATTTTGTGATGAAGTGTGAAAATGTGATTTGAAATTTGTTTTCAAAGTGATGAAGTGTGAAAAGTGATTTGAAATTGGTTTTCAAATGTTAAAGTGTGAAAAAATATATATCTTGTGAAGATATTTTGAAAATAAATAATTTGGGAAAAATTATTTAAATCTGATGATTGTTGTGATATGTTGTTGATAGTTAAATAACCGACTATCAATATTTGCCTTTGAAATGGCACTTGATTTGTTTTTTTAAACAAACGCTCACTATTCGGGTTAGCCGGGAAAAGACCTTTGTGTCATATAACCCATTCCAAATTAGTGATACGACGATATGGATCGTATTGAAGACCGGTGGTGAAGACCGGGTATTTTCGAAAATGAAAGGACAACCTGTCGAATGTCTCTGCACCAAGTTGCTCCGGTATAGAGATTTATATCACTCTTCTTGTGATGGGAAGTCCGGATGTGATTAGTGAATACCCGGATTGCAAGGGCTTCTTTGGAAGTGCCCTCGGTTTCGTTCGATCCCGGAACGGACTTGTATGGATGTGTGTCTGACATTACACTTTGAGATGTAAAGCTGGTTTCTATCAAATACATTTCTGTTGGTGGCAGAGAATTTATTCTCTTAGCTTAACACCCTTCTCTGAGACGTACGAGCTCAGAGGTTATGTAGTTGATGGTTACTAGTGATACATTCCCAATTTGGTAATGTGGCATACGAAGTGCTGTTGATCATTTGTTGGTCAAAGCATTGCTTTGTGAAAAAGCGTGGCTTTGTGAAAAAGCGTGGCTTTGTGAAAAAGCGTGGCTTTGTGGACGAGACTTCGTCGAGCCTCACAACCCGGTAATGGTCGAAATAGGAATGTTGCGGTAAAGGTTTTTAGGGGTCGCGCCCCTAGGGTATGCCATTTCCTTCTGGTTAAAAGGTGATATCATGGTATGGAGCCCATATATTTTACCTATGTTGATGCTGCAAATTTATTATACTTTGTGGTTGTTGCTTTGTGATTGAGAATCCCCGGATAAAGGTCGGTAACGACCAGGGGATGGCATAGCTCGTGTGTTAGTTACCTAGTTACATCTTGGTTAAAGCGTGAGGTAGCGTCGGCCTTGTGTTTGCAGAGATCCGGTTAGGTTCTCGGGGCGTCTTTCCAAAGGCGTTTCCATTTCGGTGTAAGGAAGTTCCTTTGCCTGACCATTTGTTGGAAATCCAAAGAAACAATACGAACCCTGTACGATTTTAGTTGTATTACCTGCTATGGAATGTGGCGGTAACCTGCTATTGAACATAGTAGCTATAGTAGGCATACAATAATGGTTGTATGCTGGCTAAGATTGATATTATACTTTTGAAATGTTTTCCACACTAGACATTAATAATAATATCAACTAATTTTGCGTAGTAAGCATTTTTGACTATCATAAGGAGAAATCTCCTCCAATTCTGCGTTTGCATTGTGTGTGTGGCGGGAGGCCTTATGGTAGTTTCATTTTCCAAAAGCATTGTGAATCTGTTTTATTTTCTTTGTGAAAATAACTGTTTTACGATCTCACACCAGTCACCCTGACTGACTTGGAGTTTATTGTTCCCTTTCTAAACTCTGGGTGCCCATAAATTTTCCACACGGGCAGCCTAGAGTTATGTTATCAGGATATTCTGGATATTCTGGAGCTTTGGAGATGAGCTGGATAGCGAGACGTACTCCCGTACTTGTTTATTTATTCCGCTGTATATTCTGTATGAGGACAAGTTTATATAACTGTCCATTGTTGTATTGAGTTGTATATTGACTCTGATTGATGTATGTATAAACTGATATAGTCTTTTGTTTAAAGATTATTGATTCATCTATTATATATATTGTTCCGCTGCGAATGTGAGATTCTGATATTGTTTATGTTTCTATTTTTCTATTCTTTATTTTTCTTCTGTCTTCTTCTACCTCTTCTTTTTAACCCTAATGGTTCGGTTTTCCGGCATTCGATTGCGCGGCATTTGATATAGTGGACGTATTAATGTCGACTTTCGAGCGTCGAAAAGTTGAAACGTTACAAGTGGTATCAGAGCAGCCGGTTAAGCGACAACCCTGGCTCTGTTGGGTGTTACTCATTAGAGATAGAGTCAGTAGTACTCTAGAATGAGTGTGAGTGTAATAATAGATATGAGCGCGTATTTGTTAGTGAATACAAAATTTGTTTTGTATTGTGTTGACTTATCGGTTGATTGTTTATAGATTCTGGTCGGTGCAGTCTGTCCAACTGTAATCGATAGGGGTTTCTAAACTCTTAAACAAGATAAATCGACACAGTATTGTTTTAAATGGGGTAAATGAGTTAATTTTACCCAAAACTATTTTTGTGTAGAAAAGAAATGATTTTCTATGAATTATCATAGTATATGGATGCTTGGTTGTTAGGAAGAGATAATATTGAATTATTATCACTGTTATATGGAATTGAATAAGAAATGATGGTATAACCAAAGATTTGGAGATAAATTCAATTAACAAATGAAATTTATAAATAATGAATTGAAAAGAATAAGGAAATAAAATTCATATACGAATGGGATTTGTAAATAAAAATGTAAATGTGATTTACAATTGGAAATTGAAAAATGGAATGAGATTTGATTTGAATCAAGTTGAATAAAAATCCAAACTTGGAAAAATAAAATAAAATGGATCGAATTCAAGCAAACTAACTTGATAATCTATTGATTCATGAAATAATGAATTGGAAGTTGAATTTGTTAAATTAAAATTGAATTACGAGTTGAATAAAAATGGTTTGAATTTGCATATAAATTCAGGATGAATTGAATATGGAAAAGTGAAATTTTAAATGGATAAGTGAATATACTAATTGAATTAAATTAGTCGATGGAATAGATTTGATAAATGAAAACCAATCAAAGCAAATAAATTGGAAATTGTTTATGAGGAAGAAAAAAATAAATGATAAACTTGAGTTTTGAATTGAAATAGCTTAAGTAAATATTGGACAATAACTCAATTTAAGTGAAACTTTGAAATGGTTTGAATGAAAACTTAGTTGATTAATGAGTTGAAAATGTGAAATTGAATAGTGATAAATGTATAACTTCAGTAATGAAGTGAAAATAAATACAAGAAGTGTATATAAATATTTGCATTGCTGTTGTCGAGTTTTGTACGATCGTTTTGAACAAACCGAATGGTTTTGTGAATATGGAATGCAAATTATATTGAATGGAATCAATTAAAAGGGATATGAGTTAAATTCATTTAAAAATGAATTGAATGGAAGAAAATGAATTGTAAACCATTGAATTGAATAAAAATGGTGTGTGAATTAGATGAAAGCAATTTAATTTGTATTGAAACTATATAAATTGCAAATGGAATTTATTTTAAATGTATTGCTTATGAAATCTATGTGTTTGCTGTTGAAAATAAGCGAAATGTTTATAGATTTTCTATATTTGTCACTTACGTGTTTAAACTGAGTAAGTGCAGGGTTTTGGAAGCTGTTTAGCTGCATTTTGGTTGCGTTAATAAGCTAATAAATAACTGCTTTGCTTAAAAATGCTAAAAAGGTACTCCTACGCAATACAAAATAGGAAATATGAACTGTTTTTGCTTTTTCGACCGAGTGGGTCGATGTATATATATTTACATCTTTTGTCAAATTGCAAAAGCTCCTCCGTACAAAGGAGACTCCGCCAAAATTTTCTAAAAATTTTGGGAGTTAGAAAAATTTTGAAAATTTTGTTAACGGAAGATTGATTTTTCAAATTGTAATGGAAATGTAAGAATTGGACTAGAAAATGAAAACCATTATTTTGGTCAAAGTTGAAAGCTTTGGAAAAAGTGAATATTGAGTTTTCACTAAGTGAATTTTTAGCTTTGAAGATAAAATGAATTCCAATAGAATTGAAATTGTAAATTGAATTCAAATGGGATTGAAAATGCAAAGTTGAATGGAAATGAATATATAACTTTGTTTGTGAAGTGAAAATAAATATAAGAGTATGTAAATACTTATATTGAACTTAAGAAGTGAATAATGAAATTCTTAAGTAAAATGGGTATTGGGAATCCAATAAGTGAATTTGGACATTGATGTTCAGTAAAATATACAGGGATTGTAAAGGCTATAGGAAAATGGAATTGGATTTTGATTTCGAAGGAAATTTGAAATTGTTCGAAAAAGGTATGTATTTAAATTTCAGTATGAAATTTGATGAGTTTCTGATTTTGCCACTTGGCATTTTGTTTTCTATGGGGATTTGAGAGTCCGTAGGGACATTTTGTAGTTGTACCGAGTTAGCCGCGCAAAGGAGACGCTGGCAAAATTTCTCGGAAATTTAGAGAGTTAGAAAATTTTTGAGAAAATTTTGAATTCAAAATTTGAATTTGAAATGAAAATTGAATTGTTAAGAAAACCATATTATTTGGGACTTATGGTTGATTGTGGAAAATTAGTTAAAATAATAATGGATCTTTTATGATAAAAGGATTTGGGTTGATAAATTTGATAAAATTGTTTGGTTTTGGGAAAATGATAAACGGGATGAAGCATTCTTCTTGACTTGTAATTTCGGGATGAAATTCTTTTAAGTGGGGAAGATTGTAACGACCCTGAATTTTTGACATTTGAAATGTGAATATTTAATTGAGTTTAAATATTCGAATGATTGTTTAATTTGAAAATCAAGTATCAGAATGGATTTGGCGATTAAATTATTGAATTCAATTACTGAAATTGGGTAAACTTTTGAAATTGGAATTTCAAGCTTGTTAAAAATATTTTCAAGGCTTAGAAAATTTATATTGATAATACTGAAGATAATAAAAGTTTCAGAATTGAATTTGAAACTGTTCTGTTCAATTTTGAAATTTATCGTTTAATTCGATATTTAAAAAATAGCGTTCTGGGGCACAGTCTCGGAATTCGACGAAACCAGTTTCATTGGATCCGTAATAGTGTATTATTATCGGATTTCAATTTTCGTAATGTTTGGAGTGATCGTTTGGCCGTACGATAAGCAAACGCGCTGAAATTAAATCGAAAATTTAATTTAATAACTCAGTCCAAAAAGCTATCTTCTCCATACGATTGAATTTGGACTTGAAATCTTTTCCATTGTGTTCAGAATAGGCATATAACATTACGAACGCCTAGCGGCACGCCTTGATAGGAAGTCGAAATTTTTGACTTCGTTTTCGAGTCGATTCGAATTTGAATTTAAATTGAATAATTTTATCCTAGTTGACTTCAGCTGAAATCCTTTCAGCATCAAAGCTTTTTGGTCTCCTCTGCTAATCACTGTAACCCTTCTTCATCACGCAAGCATCGCATCTTGTCCCCTTCGTTTCTTTTATCATGCGCATTTTTTTATAGTATTTACGCAAACAGAAGAAGAATAAATAATAACGAAAACATTTTCTTTCGTTCAAAATTTAAACAGAAGCTACAAAATATAATCAATGGCCGAGTTCCCCTTTTCCTTCACTAACCCAAAATGAAATAAATCTCCAGCTATTCGCTCTCGAAGATCAATTCGAAACCGGCCTTCCTCTTTTCTTCAGTCAAACAAAAAAAATCAACTCCGATATAAAATATATGTAGATAGTCGATTTGAGAAGCGAACGAGGGTTGATCGAAACCTCGTACGATGGGACCTGCTTTGAGCAGCGGCGAGCCGATCGATTGGGGCGAGGGTCGATTAGAAGTTCACGATGAAGTCGCGAAAGAAGAGGAGCCGCATGATCGACAGTAGGGTCAACGCAGGCATATACGTGGTCTTCGGCAGGATGATAGTCGTCGATAGCATTGAGGCGCGAGGCAATTCCGGCTAGGGTTGGGTTCGTCTGATGGCAGCGATCTCGAGCATCGTGCGTTTTTGAGCGAACTTCGATCTGGGTTCTCCTTTCGGCAGTAAGGTATAAATCTTGTATGAAGTTGAGCAATGGAATTGGTCTAAATTTCACAGTTTATTTGATGTTATGATATATCTATGTATAACAGTAAGTTATATAATAAGTTATTTTCTTTAAATTTATAGATTTATCTAATGCCTATATATATACAGAATAAACTGAAGTCATTATTGGGAATATGGGGATTTAAATGAAATATTGGGTTTTAAACATATATATAGACCATTTTTACAAATATATATACATATATTTCCTTTACTAGTTTATCTTTTAAATAACGTATTATGAAGATAAATTTCTTTAGATAAACTTGTTTAATTAAATCTAAATTTATTTTTGAGTTACTAAGAATAATTTATTAAAAGGAGAAAATTTGTTTAAAATAAAATCTTGGGATAATTAAAATTACCAAACGAAAGTTTATAGTTCGATTTAATTCGAATATTAATAAAGTGTATAATTGTTTATACAAGGTTTAACAATCAAGAAAAACAATCTAGATCGGAAATGGATTGCGAATTAAAGGTGAGATCTTCTCACTCAAACAAAGGGTTTTTTTAATTTTAAATAGTTATATTTAAAATTATTGATTGTGTTGATTGTGTGCTTGAATGATACTATATATACAGTAGTATATAGCAATATATATATATTGGAATATATATATTGGTGATTGATTTTCCCACATTATATAGTGGATGAGACCCTATGCTCCACATAATAGCGGATGATATTTTATAAATCCCATATACCGTGATATTCCACCTTGAAGTGGAATTGGTATTGTTCTAACATCTGTGGATGTAGGGAAACAGGTTGGAGGGATCCAACATGATTCCTCAAAACATTTGAATTGGTTTCATATGTTGTGTGATTGATTATTTATAATCTGTGTATGATTATATCTGTGATTGAATGTGTTGAAGGCTATAATTTAGCCGAATGTGTTTTTGGTATCGTTGGATACCAGAAATAAATGAAATTGGGATTTTGAAATTAAAGTTGAAATTTTTAGTAAATTCCTTTTGAAAGAATTGGGTTAATTTAAAAGAAGTTTGAAAAAGATAAAGTTTTGTCTTTGAATTATATTGAATAAAATTTCAAAATATGGGAAAGGATTTTATAAATGGATTTTGAATAGTATTATTCGAAAGCTGGGAAATTTATTTAAAAATGGAATTTTAAATGGTTTGGAAGATATAAAGGAATTTATTTTAAAAGGTGATAAATTTGTTTGAAATCCAATTTATAATTGATTTGGTATTTGAAGATAAATCTTTGGGAAATCGATATAAAAATTTATTTGCTGTTTGAATGAAAATTGATTTTTGTGTTGAGAATAAATTTGGAAATCGATTTGTAAAATGATTTGGTATTTGGGATTAAAATTAGAATCAATTTGAAATTTGATTCGGTGTTGAAGTAAATTTAGAAATCAATTTGGAATTTGATTTGGGGTTTGAAATATAATTGAGAAATCAATTTGGAAGTTGATTTGGTGTTGAAAGTGAATATTTGAGAAAT
Organism: Allium fistulosum; assembly: GCA_030737815.1. Taxonomy (NCBI): domain Eukaryota; kingdom Viridiplantae; phylum Streptophyta; class Magnoliopsida; order Asparagales; family Amaryllidaceae; genus Allium; species Allium fistulosum. The sequence continues at coordinate 525,435,387 of CM060902.1, forward strand.
CGATTTGAAAATCGTATAAGAAGTGAATATTTGTGAATGTAAATTCAGAATATAATTTATAAAGGAAAGGGAAATTTGTTTTAAAAATAAACATTGATTTATTTTTAAAGTGTGGGAATAAATTTACAGATTGGGATGTAAATTTGTAATAAATCGATAAGGATTTATTTAATTGGTTTAAATGGACCATTTTGTGATGAAGTGTGAAAATGTGATTTGAAATTTGTTTTCAAAGTGATGAATTGTGAAAAGTGATTTAAAATTGGTTTTCAAATGTTAAAGTGTGGAAAAATATATATCTTGTGAAGATATTTTGAAAATAAATAATTTGGGAAAAATTATTTAAATCTGATGATTGTTGTGATATGTTGTTGATAGTTAAATAACCAACTATCAATATTTGCCTTTGAAATGGCACTTGATTTTTTTTTAAACAAACGCTTACTATTCGGGTTAGCCGGGAAAAGACCTTTGTGTCATATAACCTATTCCGAATTAGTGATACGACGATATGGATCGTATTGAAGACCGGTGGTGAAGGCCGAGTATTTTCGAAAATGAAAGGACAACCTGTCGAATGTCTCTGCACCGAGTTGCTCCGGTATAGAGATTTATATCACTCTTCATGTGATGGGAAGTCCGGACGTGATTAGTGAATACCCGGATTGCAAGGGCTTCTTTGGAAGTGCCTTCGGTTCTGTTCGATCCCGTAACGAACTTGTATGGATGTGTGTCTGACATTACACTTTGAGATGTAAAGTTGGTTTCTATCAAATACATTTCTGTTGGTGACGGAGAATTTATTCTCTTAGCTTAACATCCTTCTCTGAAACATACGAGCTCAGAGGTTATGTAGTTGATGGTTACTAGTGATACATTCCCAATTTGGTAATGTGGCATACGAAGTGCTGTTGATCATTTGTTGGTCAAAGCGTGGCTTTGTGAAAAAGCGTGGCTTTGTGGACGAGACTTCGTCGAGCCTCACAACCCGGTAATGGTCAAAACAGGAATGTTGCGGCAAAGGTTTTTAGGGGTCGCGCCCCTAGGGTATGCCATTTCCTTCTGGTTAAAAGGTGATATCATGGTATGGAGCACAGATATTTTACCTATGTTGATGCTGCAAATTTATTATACTTTGTGGTTGTTGCTTTGTGATTGAGGATCCTCGGATAAAGGTCGGTAACGACCGGGGGATGGCATAGCTTGTGTGTTTGTGCAAAAAATGGGCAAACACCTCCAAGTCGTATGATTTAGTCGATTTTATGTTGTTCTTAATGATTTGGGTGGTGTATGCAAATATATAAAAAGCAGGGACTAAACTGTAAAAGTCACACAGATTTATAGTGGTTCGGCCAGAATGTGCCTACATCCACTTTATATGTTATTCTCCTTTACTGTTCAGATTACAAGTACAAAGCTTTGATTACAAGTGTGTGAAAGTTGTTTGAACGTTCTGTCCGTGTTTGAGCTCTCAAACTTGTCTACCATTGTTGTACCCCTACCCCTCTATTTATAGAGTGAGGCTGGGAGCAGGGGTTCTAGATGTATATAGCTGCTGGTGGGCCTGGACTGATGTAATCTAGCCTGGCAACGTTGGTTCGGCAACGCCTTGGTTCGGTAGTAGTTGGTTGGAGTTGAGACCTTGGTCCGGTAGCACTTTGGTCCGGTAGGTTAGGTGGGACTTTGGCCGGTGGTGGATGGTTGGAGTTGAGACCTTGGACCGGTAGCACTTTGGTCCGATAGTTCGGTGGGACTTTGGTCCGGTAGCACCTGGGAGATGGGTTGGTTCGGTGGCAGGTAGTGGAGCAAGGGTTGGTTCGGTAGGGCTTTGGAGACGTGTTGGTTCGGCAGGGCTTTGGAGACGTGTTGGTTCGGTGGGCTTTCCTCCCTATGGTTCGGCGATGCCTTCTTCTTTCTGGCTCGGTGGTGGTGGAAACGCACCCAACATTTGCCCCCCAATGTGGGGCATATGCCAGCATATGTCGTGCTTTGTTTTAGGCTTTTGTCTTGGACACTCTCATTCGGTCCCGAGCGCCGAACCAGTTGGTCCGGTCGTTTCTATTTGCTTATAAGTATGGGCTCCACACCTCTGTTATTCCTTACCATTTGAACCAAGCTGCCGAATCGATCATAGTGCCGAACCAGAGTTTATTGCCGGACCAGGTGAGGCCTTCTTTCACCGAACCAACTTTTTGCCTGAACCACCGAATGAGATCGGATAATATGGGTGCCGAATGGTATTTGAGCCTTGGACTACCGAACAGACTGGGGAATATAGTGCCGAATGACCTTTTGCCTTGCTTTACCGAATGAATTTGGGAGTTTGAGTGTCGAATGACCTTTCGGCCTTGAACTACCGAATGCAGTTCTATGTTTTGAATTACGAGTGAAATTCCAGACTGCATACACTTGCTTGTTTATATCTCTACATCCCTTGTTCTAACAATGTGTTTTCTCGTGTTGCAGATAATGTCTCATAAAGTAGAAACTCGTTCTGACAGGAAGAAATCCAAGGATAAAGGAGAATCCTCCATGGTGCCCCCTAGTCCAGGCAGGACCAGAACGACAAGGACCAACCCCGAGATCGTTAGTAGACGGGTATGGTCCTCAAGAGCTCTTAAACTCACCGCCTGACTGCTTCCCCAGCTCCCTCAAAGATGAGCAGCTTGATATCATATCTAGGATTTTTGGGATCGATAGGGCGCATATGATGCTGCCGGGGAAAGAAGTGATGCCGTATAACCCTCCTGAAGGATATTTTGCTTATAGCAGGTATCATTGCATGTGCGGTGCTATCCCACCTATTAACGCTTGGATAGTCAGTTTCATCACATACTTGAAGGTGGCTCCTTTCCAGCTTCAGCCCAACTCCTATGCCATCTTGGTGAGTCTGTTCCTTATCTTCCAGAGGAGATACGGGCGTCCTCCTTCCAACCGAGAAATCCGGTACTTGTACAACTTGAGAGGCTACAAGAAGGGGTCTCCATATATTAGCTTAGAGTCGGCTGTGTCCTTCAAGCCAGTCCTGGATTTATATTCGAAATTCAGCATGTTCAAGAAGGAATGGTTTTTTGTCAAGGATGACTTCGTTTCTTTCCGCCGCTTCACCTCTGGTTGTAAGTTAAAACTCATTTATAATTTTTGTTCTGACCGCAATACCCCTCCTTACGTGCTTTATTTCTTGCTAGCGACAGATGGCTTTGCGGTTGTAGAGAACGAACGTCTGGTTCGGATGGCTGAGGAAATAGAAGCCATTCCGAAAAGGGAGAGGGCGGCTTCTTATTTAATCAAGAACGCTACTCTTTTGGGGCACAACCTGATTCTGCCACGTTAGTATGTGGTCAAGCAGAGAGACACAGCTGAGGAGAGGGCCGCCAAAGCTAAAGGAGGGGCTACGGTGAAGAGTGGTAAAAGGAAACCCTTCTCACATCATCCAATTGCCGGGGGGAAGAAACTTAAGAAGTCCGATGGACCTTCCCCTAGCACATGTCCCGATGTTCCGGAGGAGGAAGATGTGGAGGAGGAGAGAGGCGAGGGTGAAGGAGGTGAGGTGGAGACTGGAAGCGGTGGAGAAGGTGATGGTGATGGTCATAGCGATGATGGTGGTGACAGACAGAGCGGTGGTGGAACGGGGGCTTTGTCTTATGAGCAGGCAGGTGTGATCCAGGAGTGGACAGATGATGCTTTCCGCCTCACTTTTGAAGGGTCGGAGGAAGGATCGACTTTGGTGGAGAAGTCTAAGAAGGCTGGCAAAGCCGAGATCGGTGCTGATTCATCTTCTAAGAGCGCTTCAGCTATGGCAATTCCTGTGGATCAAGGTGAATTTTTGACTCTTGCTGACTCCATTTATGATAAGGATTTAGAAATATTTTACGGCCCGCTCCCGTCCTGGAATGAGATTCAGGACTTATTGCAATATCCTACTCCTCCCCAGGGTTTGTATAACAAATGCGTCATTTTACTCTTCGTAACTCGATGTATTTCTTGAATTATAGCTCAATGTATGCTGGTAACACTTGGCTTTTACTTCAGGAGCGGGTAAGGTGGCCAAGACGTCAGATGTTCGGCATCGTCTTGAATAGTACAAACTCCTCAAGGCTTCTACTAAACCAAAGCCTCCGGCTAACCGTCCTGGAGATGTAGTCGGTTACCGTCCTCTTCTTGGAGTTATCGAAGAGGATATCCAAAGGAAGAAGAGGAGTCGCTCTTTGTTTGAATCTTCACCCGGTCCTCAGCCCCCGACTCAGCCTCTTTAGGATACCATGGAGGAGAATACTGAGCTTATTCCTTCCCCGCACCCTTCTGGAAATCCTACTGTTACCCCGATAGATCATCCTGGCTTGGCTCGTAATCCGTTTGCGGATCATCCAGATCTGGATCTTGGTTCTCATGATATTATCTTTGATGAAGCTACCGGTGAGCACCTTCTCCCTCGTAATCCTATGGTAAGAGTACTGGATGAAGCTAAGTCCCTGGAACTTGATTTGCTTACCACTCGGGTCTTAACCTTGGGGGATGAAGCTAAGGCAAACATTGACCGGGTTGCTGAGGAAACCAGGAAGCTGATGGGGCATCACGCTTGGCTGGTCAAGGCTGGAGAAGAAATTGGCAGTGCTAACATTCGACTACGGTTAGTGGTTTCCGACCAAGCCAAACAACTTGCTGATCGGGCCATCCAGATCTCTCAGCATGAGGCCGCCTCCAAGCGACTAAAGACAGCCATGGAAGAGGCCAGTAGAGCAGAGCTACGGAAAATGGAGGCTGCCTGTAAGGAACAGATTGACATGGCTATCGCAACGGTGGATGAGGTTCGGAAAGCGGATCTCGAGTGGATACAGGAGTTGTCCGGGAAACTTGAAGCCGCAGAGCTTGCTTAAACCAAGCGGAAGGAGGAGATGGAGGCGATGAGGAGATCCTTCCAAGCCGACCGCTCGCGGTACCAATCGGAGAGGGATGCTGCCACTACACAGCTATTGGCTTCTGAGGGCCGAATAAGGGAGTTTGAAGAGAATGAGGGGATAATGGATGAGATGCTTCAGGATATGTACTTTTGCACTTGGAGACAGGGCAACTTATCTTGGATGGATAATTATCCCCGAGTCATGGCAAGGATTTATCTCAGGGCCCTGGAGGAGGCTAAGGCCGAAGCAGATGAGGAGGGCGGCGTGGCCATCAGAATGGATGTGGTTACGGCTCAATTTACCAAGGAGGAGAAGGTGGCAGTGAAAGAGGGTATGCGGCTGCTTGCTGCTGAGGAGGTTGGTGTGCAGTTGGAGGATGATGATCAAGGAGCAGATGCTGGTAAGTCTCCCCTTTTAGCTTTTCATAACTTGGTTGCTTATTATTAATGAATTCTTTCCTTGACCAGACATGTGAGACCTCTGGAGCACTAAATATCTCTGGTCAACATGCTGAAAGTTCCCACTCCGCGGTTAAGGAGATTTCGGAGGGCCAGCAGGACAAGGGTGAAGCTCCGATGCAGCCGACTTCTTAACTTGACCTGGATATCTTTTTGTTTACTTGACATTGCTGTCTACGTTAGTCTCAGAGCAGTAACGTAACTTTTAGGCTGTAATTATGTTACTTGTAATAAACGACTTTATTCTTGGTATGTAATTTTTTAACTTAAGCTGATTCTGTCGTAATTGAATGCTTTCGTCATTTTGATGTGTTGCATAAGAAGTATAGCTGTGCATATGCCTGTGATTCGATCGTGTTTGATGTCAAGTTCTTGCTTAAACTGTAATTTCATACCTTGCAATGTCTAATGTGATGTGCGAAAAAATTATAGCTACGTATTTATACACAAAAGAAGAAAGTATCGCCCTTTATGCTTTAGTTGTAGACGGTTGCTTTGAATGTCTTATATGACTGAGTATGGCATGTGGCCGAGTGGCCTGTCATTCAGTTGCGAGTTCCTACTCCCATTAGCAAGCGCTTCCTATTCTGTGTCCTGTACTTTAGGGATCGTGATAGGAGGAAAGTTCTTTAAATAAAATTGAAATATGAGAAATAATAAAACTTCCAATCACGAAAGGCCTTCGATGTGCTTAAGTTCGTGGCAAACGGGTTTTGCAGTCACTTTCCCTAGCTGTGGGTCTTGGAGATATTTGTCACCCATCTTACGCCTCCGCGGGGAGTTTATCTTTTTTACCACAGCCGTACTTAAGACACATCGGAGCCGAGATCGCGCACAGTAACTACCCGGGCCATTATGGCCCATAATCGTAGGTATTATTCGATTTACCGTGGCCGGCTAGCGTGGGTGTCGATCGTCAACCGTGAACTACCCCTGGCTGGCCACACCTTATGTTGGGGCTTAAAGTAGGTTCACGGCTGCCGGCAAGCCGAACGCCGTAATGAGCTGCCTCGGCTATAGTCGGCCTTCTTGGTGGCTTATAATCGGCTCATTACAGTTGGCTTTAAGGGCCGTCGCGAGCAATGAGTTAACCCGCAGCAGAGGGATGCCGAAGCAAAAGTGTCTCATTGGCGAGGGCATAGATTCGCATAGTACCTGTCAGGTCTTGTCCAGGTGAAGTCGCGCTGTGGAGTGCCTTGAATGGAAATGCTATATGCATAGGATTTTGTTCAAAAGAAAAGGGTAAAGTTAACAAGTAGCCAAGATACAAAGGAACAAGTTAAAAAAAAGAGACAAGTTTTTTAAAGTGGTTCGGCACGAAAATGCCTACGTCCCCTGATTCTCTTTGTTAATTCACTTCATATGGGCAGTACAAGTTAAGAAAAGTATCAACGAAGGTGTTGGATGTTCCATGCCCTCTAGAACACCTCTCCATCCACAGTTGACAAAATATAAGCCCCGTTGTGGAGATCTTTATGAATTACATATGGTCCGTCCCAGATTGGATCTAGTGCTCCGGGGCGCGGGAAGATTCGCTTGAGGACAAGATCCCCCTCTTGTAAGCTACGATGCTTGACTTTGGAGTTGTATTGCGCTGCCACTTTTTGCTTGTGAGCTATTGCTTTGAGGGCTGCATCATTTCTTCTTTCCTCAATTAGATCCAAAGACATGTGAAGGAGTTCCTCGTTCTCTTCTGGGTTATAGTGGATCCTACGGTGGGAAGGCACTATAGTTTCAACTGGAAGCATAGCCTCCGATCCGTATGCCAAAGAGAAAGGAGTATGCCCCGTTGATGTTCTGAAAGATGTGCGATAGGCCCAAAGTGTCGTCGGAAGTTCATCCACCCAAGCGCCTTTCGACTTTTCAAGTTTCTTTTTGATTAGAGTTTTGAAAATTTTGTTGACAGCTTCGACTTGTCCGTTTGCCTGGGGATAAGCTACAGATGAGAAGCTTTTGTGAATTCCGTGCTCTTGGCACCAGTTGGCGAACTCCTCGCTGTCAAACTGAAGTCCGTTGTCCGATATGATTTTAAGTGGGACCCCGTACCTGCATAGAACATTTTTTATCAAGAAGTTAATAACTTTTGCTGAAGATACTTTATTTAGGGGTTCTGCTTCCACCCATTTGGTGAAATAGTCGACGACCACTATAGCATATTTGGCTCCGCCTCGGCCCATTGGCAGTTCGCCAATCAGGTCAATTCCCCATACTGCAAAGGGCCAAGGGCTGGTCATTTGGGTAATCTCAGTTGTGAGTAGTCGCGGAATCTTTGCAAATTTCTGACATCTGTCACATTTTTTGACGAAATCTAAGGCGTCTTTGTTTAAGGTAGGCCAGAAGTATCCATATCGGAGTATTTTCTTTGTCAGAGCCTGCCCTCCAGTGTGATTTCCGCAGCTTCCTTGATGGATGTTGGATAAGATTTCCTTTGCTTCCCTTTCACCGACACACCTTTATAAGGGGTTAAAGAAGCCGCGCCGATAAAGGGTGCCTTCTTGTATTGTGTAGCGGGAAGCTCTCCTCAAGATTTTCTTGACTTCGTTACGCTTGTCGGGCAGTGTGCCGTCTTGTAAGTATTTTTGGATGGGAGTCATCCAAGTTTCCTCTTTAATTGTAGCTATCAGATTCACCTGCTCGAAACTTGGGATCAGTTGCTTGGAGATGGCCACTGCTCTAGAAATAGTGCCGTCTCTCATGCTAGCTTGCTTCGCCAATTCGTCGGCCTCTTGGTTCTCTTCCCGAGGGATGTGTTTGATTAAATAGTGATCCAATTGATCGAGAAGAAACTTGGTCTTCTTTAGATATGCTATGAGTCGTTCTTCTCGAGCCTGAAATTCTCCTAGTATTTGATTTACAATAAGTTGAGAATCACTATGAAGACACAAAGAATTGGCTCCGATTTCTAAGGCAAGTTCTAATCCAGCTATCACTGCTTCATACTCTGCATCGTTGTTGGTGGCAATGAATTCCAACCTTAGAGCATAGTGTAGCTTATTTCCCCTGGGAGTGATTATTACCACACCTGCCCCCGAGCCTTGTTCGTTTGACGCACCATCCACAAAGAGATTCCACTTGATGTCTTCTGCTATTTCCGATTGCTCCTTACCTTCGTTGGTAGTGAATTCGGCAATGAAATCGTCCATGGCTTGTCCCTTGATGGCGGTGCGAGGATGGTAGGTGATATCATATTGACTTAGTTCAATGCACCATTTAAGTAGTCGCCCAGAAGTGTCGGGACGATGAAGTACCTGCCTTAGCGGTTGATCGGTCAGAACTCTGATGGAATGAGATTGGAAATAGTGACGCAGTTTCCGTGACGTGATTAGTAAACAGTACGCTAGTTTCTAAAGTTTAGGATATCTGGCTTCCGCCCCTGTAAATCTCTTGCTTACAAAGTATATTGGCCGCTGCGTGCGTTTGTCTTCTCTCACCAAGGCGGCGCTTAGAGCATGAGATGACACAGCAAGGTATAGGTATAGCTCTTCGCCTTTTTTCGGAGTTGAGAGTACTGGTGGTCTCTGGAGGTGTTCGATTAAGTTAAGGAAAGCTGTTAAGCATTCGTTAGTCCATTCGAACTTCCCCTTGTCTTTCTTTAGAGCTTAGAAGAAGGGGAAGCATTTGTCAGTTGCTTTAGAGATGAATCTGCTCAGGGCGACCACCTTCCCATTTAGGCTTTGCATTTCTTTTCCGGTAGAAGGTATCCTGATATCTTTTAGAGCTCGGACTTGTTTAGGGTTTGCTTCAATTCCTCTAGCATGGACGATGAATCCCAGGAACTTTCCTGATGATACTCCGAAGGAGCACTTTAGAGGATTCAGCTTCATTCCATATTGGCGAAGTACTTGAAACATCTCTCCCGGGTGGCTTACGTGATCGTCGACTTTCCTTGACTTTACCAGCATGTCATCCACATAAACTTCCATAGTTTGTCCTATTAGCCCCGCAAACATCTTGTTGACGAGGCACTGATAGGTGGCTCCTGCGTTTTTAAGTCCAAAAGGCATTACTTTGTAGCAGTACAATCCCCGGTCAGTGATGAAACTATTGTGGTCTTGATCGAGAGCATGCATAGGAATTTGGTTATATCCTGAGTATGCGTCCATAAAAGATAAGAGTTCGTGCCCGGCTATGCTGTCCACAAGCTGATCGATTCGGGGAAGTAGGAAGCAATCCTTCGGCAGGCGTCATTCAAGTTGGAGAAGTCAATGCATGTTCGCCACTTCCCATTAGCCTTCTTTACTAGTACCGGATTAGCGATCCACTCTGGGTAGATGGCTTCTCGTATGAATTCATTGGCAAGTAGGTTTTTTACTTCTTCATCGAGGGCTACTGATCGTTCTGCCCCCATACTTCTCTTTTTCTGTTTTACTGGCGCCTTGGTAGGATCGATGTTTAGTACGTGGCACGCTATGTCAGGGGAGATTCCAGTCATGTCAGCGTGTGACCATGCAAATACATCCAAGTTGTGGCGGAGAAAATCAATGAGTTGTTCCTTCAATTCTGCTTTTAGTTGGGACCCGACTTTCAATAGTCTACTCGAGTCATGTTTGTCCACAGATACAAATTCCATAGCCTCTGCAGGCTCGGCGGTGGCCTCCTCCTCTTTGTCCCTGGGGTCTAATTCATTGAAAGGGTCACTGGTATATCGAAGAGGAGGGGCTTTCTTTAGTTGCTATGCTTCCAAACTTTTCGTGTAGAGGGTAGTCTCTGCACTCTTCCCTATATCCTTCCTACGGTTATTGCGGAGTTCAGTTACATAGCAATCTCGAGCGATGTCCTGGTCTCCTTCTACTTCCCATATTCCATTGTCCGTTGGAAATTTCATCTTCAGGCACCATGGGGCCAGGACAATTTGGAAGTCAGACAAGGCTGGTCTTCCTAAGAAGGCGTTGTAGGCCGAGTGGTTTTCTATCAACACAAATGTTTGTTTCCGCACAACGGAGCGGGGATGACTTCCAATTTCAACAAAGAGGTCCAGTCGCCCGAGGGGCATCTTCGCATTTCCAGTGAAATCGTGTAGTGGTTTATTGCAGGGAGAAACATCCTTTATTGACATCTTCATTTTGTCGAAGGCATGCTTGAATAGGATATTCACTGAGCTTCCAATGTCTACTAGAATCCGGAAAACTTCGGCTGGACCGAGCCGGGCAGAGATAACCATGGGATCTGTGTGAGGGTACTGCATTCCCTCCAGATCACGCCTACTGAATGTGATGTCATCATTCTCTACCCGCTTCGGGTGGCGTTCTTCTATAATAGAATTAACGCATTCTTCATCGTTTCTAAGTGACTTCCCGTACCTTTCCATCTCTGCTCAGCTTCCGTCGGCGATGTGTGGTCCTCCCGAGATGGTATGGACCACTATCTTCTCTTGACTGGAGCTGCTGGTGTTGCGATTTCCTCTGCCTATTTCTAGGGAGGGTAGCCTTGGGTTCTCATTGGCAGGAACTGGAGTCCTGTTCTGACCTTTTACATAGCGTTCTAGTCTCCTTCTTCTGATGTGTTCTTCAATCAAGTCCCGGAGATGATGGCATTCATTGGTATCATGCCCATGGGATTCGTGGAAGCGGCAGAATTTTCCAGACTTAATTGCGTTATCTGATTCCTTCTTGTGCGGGGGGCGTTTGTATTTAACTTCATCTTGAGTGGCCAGGAAGATGTTTTCGATCGTTTCATTCAAAGGGGTGTAAGCGTCAAATCTCGGTCCTGGCCGATATAGACGCTTTTCTCCCTTCTTGCCCCTAGTATTCTCTCTAGGGTCATTTCTTTAAACGTCCTTTGTTACAACGGGTGCGTTGCCATGAGCTATCTTAGTTTGTTGACCTGTCTGCCTTTCGGTGGCAGTGTCTTCGAGTCTCATATACTTCCCGGCTTCATGGAAGAAATCAGGTAAGGTAGCTGGTTTTTCTTTTGTTAATCTTCTGGCAAATTTAGTATCCGGGTGCACACCACTACAGAGGGCCATTAAGATAAGTTTTTCATCAGCATCTTGGACTGCGGCCGCTGCGACATTGAATCGGGTTAGATATTGTTGCACTGTCTCTCCAGGCTTTTGTTTGATATTGGATAAGGAATAAGCGTCCTTGGGTTGTTCCACATGAATGCGGAACTGGCTGATGAACTTTTCTTTCAACATTTCCCATGAGCTGATGGATCCTTGGGGTAGATGGCAGAACCAGGAGGTAGCTATATCTGCCAAGAATAGTGGAAAGCATTTGCACAATACTCCTTCTGTTGCTCCGCTCATGAGCATATGTTGTGTGTATCTCTGTAAGTGTACAACAGGGTCAGAGTTTCCCTTGTAAGGTTCCATTGTTTGCATTTTCCATTCTCGGGGGGTGATGGCAATTTCGATATTGCGGGCAAAAGGGCTGGTTACCCTAGCGCCTATCCCTCGGTCTCTTTGATCCCGTTGGACGCACTCTCTGAACAAGCGTGCCATCCTTTCATCAGAATTTGGAGCAGATAAAAATGAGTTCGGTTCTTTTCTGTGGGATTGATTCCGTCCAAATGACCTGTAGGGATGGTATCGTCTATTATTCCTAATGTTTTCCGGTGGCTGTCTTTGGTCTTCTGGGAGCATGCTAGGGTCAGCTACAGCTGGCCCTTGCCTTGATCTTCCCCTGCTGGGTTCTGATCTAAGCACTTCCTCGGGTCCAACTTCGGGCTGGACTCTAGCTCGGCCCCGTTCATTGGCGTTTCCGTGGTTAGGCAGCATGATAGGCTCGGCTACAGTTGACCTCCGCCTGGTACCTCCCCCATTGGATTCGGTTCCAAGCGTTTCCTCGGGTCGGCGTTCGGACTGAGTTCGGTCTCGGCTCCTACCACGGCCGCTTCTGTCGTTAGCTTCTTCGAAGAAGGAAGATCTTTGTTGCCTCTGAGATCCTCCAGACTGGGACTCACCCCATGATTCAGTGTTGAGGTTAGACTCTTCAGCATCCCTTAAGCATGACATGAGTTGGTCCACCAAGGCTTCCTGCTGGGATGTGAAGCGGTTAGTCACTTCAGCTACAACCCTGTCTAGATCTGCCCTAGTAATTGCTGCCGGCTGTTCCGTGGTAGGGGTTGTCGGATTTGTCTGACCTCCATTCGGTACTGCTGTTGGAATGGGATGATTTACTTGATCTATGACCATTGGATCTGGAATACTGCTAGTGGCGATGTTTTTTCCTTTGTTAACATCTTTCTTCTGCTTGGGAGGCATGTCTTCCAAGCAATGAGCGATGCTGTTAGGAAGAAAGTTAAGTGGGAGAAGCTGAAATCCGGGGTTCAGCTCTCAGTGAAAGCACCAAAAATGTTTGCGCAAAAATGGGCAAACACCTCCAAGTCGTATGATTTAGTCGATTTTATGTTGTTCTTAATGATTTGGGTGGTGTATATAAATATATAAAAAGCAGGGAATAAATTGTAAAAGACACACAGATTTATAGTGGTTCGGCCAGAATGTGCCTACATCCACTTTATATGTTATTCTCCTCTATTGTTTAGATTACAAGTACAAAGCTTTGATTACAAGTGTGTGAAAGTTGTTTGAACGTTCTGTCCGTGTTTGAGCTCTCAAACTTGTCTACCATTGTTGTACCCCTACCCCTCTATTTATAGAGTGAGGCTGGGAGTAGGGGTTCTAGATGTATATAGCTGCTGGTGGGCCTGGGCTGATGTAATCTGGCCTGGCAACGTTGGTTCGGCAACGCCTTGGTTCGGTAGTAGATGGTTGGAGTTGAGACCTTGGTCTGGTAGTACTTTGGTCCGGTAGGTTAGGTGGGACTTTGGTCTGGTGGTGGATGGTTGGAGTTGATACCTTGGACTGGTAGCACTTTGGTCCGGTAGGTTCGGTGGGACTTTGGTCCGGTAGCACCTGGGAGATGGGTTGGTTCGGTGGCAGGTAGTGGAGCAAGGGTTGGTTCGGTAGGGCTTTGGAGACGTGTTGGTTCGGCAGGGCTTTGGAGACGTGTTGGTTCGGTGGGCTTTCCTCCCTATGGTTCGGCGATGCCTTCTTCTTTCTGGCTCGGTGGTGGTGGAAACGCACCCAACATCGTGTGTTAGTTACCTAGTTACAGCTTGGTTAAAGCATGAGGTAGCGTCGGCCTTGTGTTTGCAGAGATCCGGTTAGGTTCACGGGGCGTCTTTTCAGAGGCGTTTCCATTTCGGTGTGAGGAAGTTCCTTTGCCTGACTATTTGTTGGAAATCCAAAGAAACAATACGAACCCTGTACGGTTTTAGTTGTATTACCTGCTATGGAATATGGCCGTAACCTACTATTGAACATAGTAGCTATAGTAGGCATACAATAATGGTTGTATGCTGGCTAAGATTGATATTATACTTTCGAAATGTTTTCCACACTAGACATTAATAATAATAATATCAACTGATTTTGCGTAGTAAGCATTTTTGACTATCATAAGGAGAAATCTCCTCCAATTTTGCGTTTGCATTGTGTGTGTGGCGGGAGGCCTTATGGTAGTTTCATTTTCCAAAAGCATTGCGAATCTGTTTTATTTTCTTTGTGAAAATAACTGTTTTACGATCTCACACTAGTCACTATGACTGACTTGGAGTTTATTGTTCCCTTTCTAAACTCTGGGTGCCTATAAATTTTCCACACGGGCAGCCTAGAGTTATGTTATCAGGATATTCTGGAGCTTTGGAGATGAGCTGGATGGCGAGACGTACTCCCGTACTTGTTTATTTATTCTGTTGTGTATTCTGTATGAGGACAAGTTTATATAACTGTCCATTGTTGTATTGAGTTGTATATTGACTCTGATTGATGTATGTATAAACTGATATAGTTTTTTATTTAAAGATTATTGATTCATCTATTATATATTGTTCCGCTGCGAATGTGAGATTCTAATATTGTTTCTGTTTCTGTTTTTCTGTTCTTTATTTTTCTTATGTCTTCTTCTACCTCTTCTTTTTAACCCTAATGGTTCGGTTTTCCGGCATTCGATTGCGGGCATTTGATACAATGGACGCATTAATGTCGACTTTCGAGCGTCGAAAAGTCGAAATGTTACAGAAGTGAAAATATATCAGGTCGATTCAAAATCGAAGCCTCGAGACTTCGTATTGATGCAACAAGAAACAAATCTATCACTAATAAGGAGTAGAGTTGAAGCATATTGATAATAAATGTGAATAGCTTTTCCTGGATCTCAAATTTGTTGAAGATAATTGAAGCGGAAAGAAAATTTGGGGCTTTTCTCCAAACTCTCATTCTTTTAGGTTATGTTTAAGGGAGGGAAATGAGTCCAACGTTGAAGAATATACCGCTTACCAGATAATATGACTTGTTGTAATATCTGAGAATACATATATGGGCTTGTATTTTCGGCCCAACATCAGTATTACAAATGCTATAAATAAGTTGTATTCCTTTTGTATCAATACCGTGTATTTGTACAACAAAATTCAGAAAAGCAAATACAATTTTCATTTCAGCCATGTCAAATATTCAGTTATTTCTAAAATCTTTGTATGTATAATATTTCCCATTGTGCCACAGATTTGAACTATTACCATATTGCTAAAAATGTAAATGGATAGGCATATAAGCAATGCACGTGCACGTTATTGAATTAAGAGAACATATAAAAGCACGCGATAACTACTCTTCACGACAGCAATGAAATGTACTCGGGGACACATGATTTAGCAGTACATGTACATATTTTTCATGATGATTTTAACAAAATTTATAAATAGACACGCACGAAGGCAGTCAAACATTGGCCTCATAGCAAGCGAAGGCATCTAAAGCATGCAGTAAACTAAGGAGCTACGATTTGCCCATGTTAGCAACAAAGCATATAGTTCTAGTCATCGAGTAAAATTGTGCCTTAAAGCTAAGATAAAGCAGCAAAGTAAAATTTTACTTTTGTATATCTTAGCACAGGTTAGCAACAAAGCATGCAGTATCTTAGCATACGTTGGCTTTACAGCACAATCCAACATATGCAAGTACACACACTCGAAACATATACATATGTTTATGACTGCACCCTATAATAACAAGATTCACGAAAGTCCAAAGAAGGAAATATGTGACCGCTCTCGTGCATGCATTACAAAGTCAGGCCAATATATATGGTAATAAGATCACATAAAACTTATGAAATGAATTTATTGCATTTTCTTATTAAATGAAGGCACTTGATGCTTTCATGATTTGTACATTTATATTAAATCACTGCAAGATAAAACGGCTATTCCAACGGCTCCTAGCCGTTGGCGGCCGTTGGAAGCCGTTGGAATAAATCCCACGACTTTCAATGCTTTCCAACGGATCCAACGGGCCATTTCCAACGGCATTTCCAACGGCCGCTAACGGCTTGGAGCCGTTGGAATCCGTTAGAAACCATTACAATAAAATGGTCAATAAGCTGTTGGAAGCCATTGGAAATACTGGGTTTATTTTGCTGTATAACAGCAGGCCTATTAACCTTCCACCCACACCATTTCCAATCCATTCCATTTCCAATCAATTCCACACACACATATATATATATATATATATCAATATCAATACAAACAACACACATAAATCAATAAAACACCAATATAAACAAACCAAACCGATCAAACATCACAAAATATACCATCAACGTACATACCATCAACAAATGTCAATGTACCATGTACATGCCATCAAAATATTTCTCACCCACTCCGTACCAATATATACAACATCACCATCAACATCAAAACATCTCCAAGTCAATATATACATTGTTCAAACACAAATACTCAAAAACATACCTCCTCAAGGATCCTCGTCGCCTCCCGAAGCACCAGACGATGAAGGAAGGGTACCATGATTCTGCAAATACTGCGCAAGCTTTTGATCGAGCTGCTCCACCTGGATGGCTCGTAGACGATTCTCCTCCCATAGCTGCTCAACCATAGCTCTAAGCTCCTTGATTTCATCTTTGTCTTGGTCTTTTTGAGCTTGTCGAGCCTGCAAATAGAAATAATAGCAAAAGGGTTGTCTCAGCATATAAAATATTATAACATTATATATCTAAACGCTGATTTTTTGTAAATATGTAAAAGGATTAATTACTGTTAGGTTCCCGAAGCCAAATCGTCTACTCCGTTGCGTCGGATCCATAACAGCGGTAAAAATGTTATCCTGCTCCTCCTGTGTCAGCGCATCACGACCTGACTGCTGAAGCGCATTAGCCTGTGCCTCCTGCAACCTCGACTATAATGAAAAAAAACAATTTCGGTTGAAAAATAGTAGCATGTAATTATTTTGCATAGCTAGAAATTAATAAACTTATCGGTGTAAGTATTAAAATTTTAAAAATGCATACATATGCCTCGGTCGCCCTATCTTGATCACCCCACTGATATATGATATTGCCAGCCTCATCTACTTGCCTAGACGCGTGGGTGTGAGCAAACACATCCACTAAGCCAATAGAGCCTCCACGAGCACGTTCCTGCAATTGATAATTTGGATAATTTAACTATACATAACTAATTACTGAACTGATCAATATACAAATGTGATAATAGATAAATTTACCAAATCTTCGCGGTGATGCTGGAAAGATTTGGAGCCTCCATGGTGTGATACAGGATTCCTGCTCCTGTTTGCCGAGTTCCTAGCTGACTCCTCCTGCAAATTTACAATGATTAATTATTTATTAAACGGTAAAAAATTGCTGAGATTTATTGTAGATTTACCTTGAACTCCTCAGAGTTCCACCACTCAACCCACTTCTCCCATACAGTCGCGCTCATCCACTTGGGCTTCTTTCCTACTTTTTTAGTCTCCGACATAGTCTCCCTATAGTTCTTCGCGATCCTGGAGTTCCAGTGTCGCTGAACTAAATTGACGTCGGGCTCTTGCAAATCTATGGCGCCCTGTACAATGAGAAAATATTACTAATTATTTATTTGTATTTAATTAATCATCTTGTAAAGCGGTATAAACTTACCAGAAAATCTTGCCAAATCGTCTCTCTCACGTCGTCGGGGATCTTGCCCCACTTGGGCCAGCAATCGGTCATCCTAGCCATGTACGCCTGCTTCGAAATGTTCAGAACCACTTTGGATGGCTCCAACTCAAATCCACTGCGTTAAATATAAAATTGAACTTTAGACAATCACAGATATATCATGTACAATTAAAAAATTAAAATGCTATGCTTGCTAATTATGATACTTACATCTCATCAGCCTTAGGCTGCAAGTAAACAACTGGCCGAGCTGGTTGCTCACCACTACCCTCTCCAATATGACGTGAAGAGCCACGTCGCCGAGACCCAGAACCAGAACCAGAACCGGACATAATATATATACCTGCCATATATACATACATATACAATTCATAATAATCATGATATGATGAACCATTAAAAAATGTAATACACTTATTGTCATTAAAATTGTATAAATTGGATAAATGCATTATTAATCAGAGATCAATGTAATGTGAATACTTTTAAAAATTACCGGATATTACTCAGTCATCCTCATCGTTTTCTGATTCAGACTCGGTTTCGTGCTCTATGTCATTTTCCTCTACACTCTCAAATGCTTCGACTAATACATTTGTCTCATCATTTAAAGGTCCAAAATCAGTTTGATCGTCTGTAATTGCTATTTCAACATTTTCCTCCAGATCTGCTTGATAGGCTTGTTTGTCTGGAATATTTTGTCCATCGAACGTAAATCTTGCTTTGGTTTTAAAAACCGCAGACCAATCTGCTTTATCCCTTTTTAGAGATAGATAAGGGGCATAATAAGCTTGTAGGGCTTGTTTGGCTAGTATAAATGGGTCGTACTTTTGATAACGCGAGGTATGTTTAATTTCTATAAGATTATATTGTGGATGCACGTTAATACCAGAACCTAGAACATTGCTGAACCAGTTGCATCTAAACAAATAAACATCCTCCACGGGTCTTGTAAAATATGTCAACTGCAATATCTGAGTTAACACGCCATAAAAATCATTTATATGATTATTAGGGTCATCACTGCCTTTAACAAATACACCAGTATTGTTTGTTAATTTTTCAGCACCGTATTCTTTGGTGTTGAATTTATATCCATTAACAAAAAATATTGGATACGTATTAACTTTTCTTTTCAGTCCAAACGCCAAATGTTTCAGTCCTTTATCGAGCACATTATTTGTGGGATCAGAAACGTATTTCGAAAACCAAGTACTGAAATCTTTGCTTAAATCACCGCCTGGATTTTGTGATTCATAAATACTGCAAACACAAACATGATATATTACATTATTATTTATTCACACGTGTAGTATTAAATTTAACAAAACTTGGAATGTGCTAATTACCTAACAAATGGTGCAACTTCAGGACAATTAAGAAGAATATATGTGTGTGCTACATGGTATTCTTTATCATCTAGCCATACTTCCTCACATTTTCCAGCATGTTGGCCATGTTGTTTAAAAATAGATAATACTGATTTAGAAGAAGAATCTTGTTCAACGGCCTGATCGTCATTACGCGGAACACTTACAAATGATAAGTTCACATGGTCTTTAAAATAATGAGAGAAAAAGAAAGAAGCTTCTTCTTCGATATATGATTTGCAAATAGAACCTTCAACTCGAGCTTTTTGTCTCACTTTTTTCTTTAAATGATTTAAGTACCTAATAAAAATTATTTGGGTTAAGTATTAATTACTATATTTATACTTAAATCAACATTTGCATACTCAATATAGTAACATACCTTTCGAATGGATACATCCATCCCTATTGCACAGGACCTCGAAGACGTGCTTCATATGGAAGATGAACAGGTAAATGCTCCATTACATTAAAGAAACCCGGAGGAAATATTTTCTCCAGTTTGCAGAGCAGTATAGGAATTTCTTCTTCAAGTTTAAGTAGACAGTCAACTTTTAACGTAGTTGAACAAAGCTCCTTGTAAAATAAACTAAGTTCTGTTATTACCGTCCAAACTTTTACCGGTAATAATTCTTTGAAAGCGATGGGTAACAAATTTTCCATCATTACATGACAATCATGGCGTTTCATTCCACTCAGTCTCCCATTTTTATAGTCGACACATCTACGAAGATTAGAGGAAATTCCATCGGGAAATCGTAATCCTTCCACCCATTGTAACAGTACTTTAACTTGGTTGCTGTCTAGTTCATAGCATGCTTTGGGTTTTTTATTATCGGGAGTCATATGAAGCTCAGGACGATTGCATATTTGCTTTATATCACGTCTAGATTTCAGATCATCCTTAGTCTTGCCCTTCACATTCAAAACTGTATAAAACACATTATCAAATACGTTTTTTTCATTATGCATCATGTCAATGTTATGACGGATTAATAGATTTTTCCAATAAGGCAATTCCCAGAATATACTTTGTTTGCACCAATTATGAAACGTCGATTTACCTTGAATTTCTTCTTGTTGTCCGGTCTCGTGTATCTTTGGATAATCTTTTACAAGTTCATATATATCCTCGCTTGACCATACCGCTGGTGGTCGTAGAGTCTCATGTCTATTAGCTATGAAGTTTTTTTTGTCTCTTCTAAAAGGGTGATTAATATGAAGAAAACATCGATGACAATCAAACCATGAAATTTTCTTTCCATTTGGCAAAGAAAATGCTCGTGTTTCTTCCATGCAATAAGGACAAGCAAAACGACCGGCCGTACTCCAACCCAAAAGCATTGCATATGCAGGAAAATCGCTAATAGTCCATAACAAAGAAGCGAACATCCGAAAAATTTTCTTTTTTGATATGTCGTATGTTTCAACTCCTTCATACCATAATATTTTCAACTCTTCGATTAACGGTTGTAAGTAAACATCAATGCCCTGTGTCGGATCATCAGGACCAGGGACGACAATCGTGAGAAACATATATGGAGTTTTCATACACATCCACGGAGGTAGATTGTAAGGTGTGATTATTATAGGCCAAGATGAATATTTAGAACAAAAATGAGAAAACGGTGAGAAGTCGTCTGTACATAAACCTAGTCTAACATTTCGGCTCTCCGCTGCGAAATCGGGATATTTCTTGTCAAAATGTTTCCATGCTTCTCCATCGGATGGGTGTGTCAACGTACCATCTTGAGGTGTTCTCACACTGTGCCATCTCATATGATGCGCTGTTACAGATGATGCATATAATCGTTGAAGTCTAGGGGTGAGGGGCAAATAATGCATACGCTTGTACGGAACTTCTTTTCCCTTCTTTTTCCTCGATTTGTATCTTTCCTGATTACATATTTTACAATTTCTAAGATTGATGTCTTCTTTCCAATACAACATGCAACCCTTTAAACATGTATCTATTTTTTGATATGGCAAACCAAAAGATGACATAAGTTTTTTCACTTCATAATAATTTTCGCACATTAAATTATTGGATGGCATATGACGTTTAGCAGCTTTAACAACAGCCGTAAATCCAGCTTCTATAAGGTTGTATTTTGATTTCATTGCAATGTATTCTGCAGTTACCGATAATTGAGAGCCGCTTAAACATCCATTCCAAAGGAGTTTTTTAGCATGATCCAACAAATCATATATTTTTTTAGCTCCAACATTTGGTTCCTCTTCGATGTTAACATCGTCGTTATCAATTACAACGGTAGGTAACATTGATCTTGCTGCATCTTCGACCATATGTTCTATGAGATTCGTACTACCTTCTTCGTTGATGACCTCCACCGACTGTTCTTGATTATTAGGGGCTACAATTTCTCCATGACGATCCCACAGCAAATAATTGGGTACGAAACCGAATTGGCGCAAATAAACCTTAGCCATATTCGGTTCTAAATAGTTCAACAATTTTCATCTACTACACGTACAACGAATTTCTTCATCGTTTCCAATATTACTTATAGCAAATTCGATGAACACTTGTACCCCTTTTAGAAAATGTTCGCTTATTGCGCCACTAATTTCCCTTCTTTGATACATCCAACTCCGATCATTAAAGTAATTGACCATGTTTCCCTACTAGAAAACCTATGATAGAGTAAAAATGTTATAACTCATTTATTTTATATTTTGCATGAAATTTTCCAACGGCTTCCAACGACCGCAAACTGCTAATTTCACAAACTTTATTTTAAATAAGCAACTATTGTTCCATTGCCACTTATGTGTCTTTCTTTGATGGTCGGTCATCCTACTTCCCATTACAAACACAATAGTAATTATATTCCGTAAATCGTATCATTTTAAACGATTCACAAAATTTTGGCAGCATTTCCCCCGTGTTCCTTGTATCGTACACAAATGTGTGTACACAAGGAATGTAAAGGAAATGCCATCGAAATTTTGTGAACCGTTTAAAGTGATATGATTGACGGAATATAATTACTTTATAGTGTTTGTAACTTGTCCAATACTGGGACAAATCCGACAAATGATGTATCAGATGAATAGAGTTGTCCGTTTTGTGGAAAAAACGAATATCCCTAAAACGATCATATACAACACTTGTCAGACGGGGCCGAATAATATCTAAGGATTTAAATATTTGTTTATATTAAATTTGAATATATAGCTCGTTTAATTAATATTGGTTTACATTTAACCGTTTTATTACATAATATATTAAATTCATTTATACACAAAATTTGTACACAAAATTCATTTATAAACTAAATCAATTCGCGTGTTCGCACAAATACAAAGCTCGTGTTCGCACAAATGCAATATCTGTTCTAACGGCTTCCAAATGCAATAAACTCTATCACACACATACGTTTAATATACTTATAACCAAATAAACATAAACTAATGCAATATCTTAAATTACAAAATTTTAATCAATTATAATAACTTGTTCATTATGTTATAATAGTTGCAATTAGGGGATAACATAATGTAATATGCATACACTAACAATTAGGAATCAATCAACATTCGAATTAAACCCTAAATCTAAAAAAACCTAAATATTAGCTTTAGGAAAATTACCGGTTTGGAGAGCTAGAAGGGTGGAGATTGGCCGGAGCAGCTTCTAGATGGCGTCGGAGGTTGTTGGGATGGCGTTTGGGGCGGCAGCAGCTGGTTAGGAGGTGGTGGAATGGGGGAATTTGGTGAAAATGTTATTTGGGGAAGAGATAATGAATTGCAGGTCTGGTCTCGGGTTGATATCTCAGGAAATTTTCCAACGGCTACCAACGGCCGCAAATGGCTTATTTCCAATGGATTCAAACGGCTTCCAACGGCTACGTAAAAAATTAACGGGCCGTTGGAAGCCGTTGGCGGCCGTTGGAACAGAGGCGTTGGAATATACCGTTTTTCTAGTAGTGAATGAAGGCACCTGATGCTTTGGTGCAAGTGATTAAGCATTACACGAAACTAAATTAAGTACACGAAAATAAGATAGAAAACAGGACAGCAAATGTATTGAGCGCGAAGGCTATGAGGGATGATTCCCCGATACTTTAAATACTAGCACGGCTCGCAATAACTCTATTAAATTTGAACGAAGTGACTGGGTAGAAAATAAACATAATGGTAGTACATGTTACATGCCGTGAATAACGTTTTTAGCTAAACGCGACGACTATGGAATAACCAATATACAACAAGTAAAATGCAACTTGTAATAGTTTGGTAAGCTATATTTTTCCAAATAAATAACAAATACTCGGATACTTTAGAAAACAATTTCTAAGTGTTATTGAACTATTTCATTGAGATGAAATAAATGAAAGATTTTATAAGTTAAAATTGTGTTAACTTATTTTTGAAATGAAGTAAGCTTAGAGAAGCTAGTAAATGATAGAGTATCACATTTAAATAAAAGATAAAAATATTTTATCTAAGAAAGGTGTAATGTACACAATTAATAAATGAAACTATTTGTAAGAATATAATTGCAAATGGAAGGCCTTTGTGGTAATAAGAAGGATAAACCCAACTCTTTGTTTGATGATGATTGATGTAAGGTCTTTGTGGCAATCACATGTCCAAATAGGACATTATAACTAGAGATGGGCCGAGTGGCAAGTGAAGGCCTGTGTGGCTACTAAATAATTGGTATCATTAAGTCTTGTGTGGCTACCGAATAGTGGTATGGTTAAGGCTCGAGTGGCTATCGAATGTCAAACCCATGACATTTTTATTGGTATCGTTAAGGCATGTGTGGCTACTGAATAATTGGTATCGTTAAGTCTTCTGTGGTACCAAATAGTGGTATGGTTAAGGCCCGAGTGGCTACCGAATATCAAACCCACGACATTATTATTGGTATTGTTAAGGCCTGAATGGCTATCAAATATCAAACCCACGACATAAAAATTGGCATCAACGGCCTGAGTGGCTAACAAATGTTATTGTTGGTCGAAGTCTTATGTGGCTGCCAAGTGTCAAAACCACGACATTGAAATTGGCATCGTTGATCTAAGACTTATGAAGCATCTAAATCTCTATTTACGATAATTAAGCAAGTATGGTGGGGTTAGGCTTGCGTACCGTTCGATTGTCTGTTCACGGTAAACAAAGGAGAATGGGAGGAGTAAGTCTTGAGTAGCATCTAGTGTTCTATTCTAGAAAAAACACGAGAATAATGGTGTGAAGTCTGTGTAGTGACCTAATTATCTATTGAGGATAAAATAAAGATAAGACACTCGTAAGTAAACCATAAGGGTTAAGAACTGGAAGTTGAACTGATAAAGCTAGGCCCGAGTGCAACCTAAATTAAGACTAAAAGGGTTGGTCCTGTATGCATGATGAATGATATATGTTATGGTTCATTAATCGATAGAAAGTGTAGGGCACACTTAATGACTGAATATATGCACGTGGTTAATTTCTAATGCATATATATACACATATACATATACATACATACATACATATGTATATATATTGTTTTATATATATATATATATATTAATGTATATTATAATGTGATGACGAGGTGAGGGGAAAATCCATTCCGCTTTAGTAGCGTGGTCTCACTATGGATGCTTAGGGTAAAGGTCTTTCTCATACCAGACTTATTGTCTGACTGATATTTTTATTATTTTCTATAAACTCATGGGTAATCATTCAAGTATACCGAGTTTATGAATTAGACAAGCATCTCTTTTGAAAACGAATAAATATTTTAGGGATGAAGCAAGAGACTTACTTTTAAAAAAAATATTTTGAAATTTCCGCTGTGTAAAATAGGTTTTATAACTTGTTAAAGTATGGTGTTAGCATCCTCATATGTCGGACACACACTACTTTGATTTTCTTACTATATATTTACCCCTAGGTGGGAATACTTTGCGTTTAATAATGTAATAAATATTGTAATTCAAATTGATGTAATGAAAAAGATATTTTGCTGCCCTATTTACTTATGTTGTGAAAAAAATACTGAACTCGCTTTGCCGTTGGAAAATGATTTCGATAATGATTGCAGCATCATCGGCGTCTATTTTTGAGTCTCGGAGTGGGGTATATTATATGATAGGAACCTATTAGGAAGCTAGTGAGAAGGTAGAGTTGATTCACTTCAAGATGAAGGCAATGAAATCGAGGCATAAGAGTTATGCCGACAAGCGAAGAAAAGAGCATGAGTTCACAATACGCGATCACGTGTTTGTGAAGGTTTCTCTGATGCAAGGATTTGTGAAGCTGGGGTAGTTGAAACCTAGATTTGTAAGACCATTTCTAATGCTCGAGCGGATTGGTAAACTCGCTTATCGAGTTGAGTTACCAAGTAGTTTGGCTATTGTACATAGCATTTTTCATATATCGCATTTGAGAAAGTGTGTGCACGACCCAAGTTCGGTAGTGGAGATGAGGGTTGTGACGCCCCACCTCTATACTCACGCTAGCCAAGGACACTACTAAGTGATGTCGTCGACTAGCACGAAGAATAAGGCTGTTGAGGAGCGACCATCTGTGTAATTGCCTTGTGCGAGTACCGATATGTCAGAAAATATAACTTACATTTCATTTCAAGAGGAAATCTGACATATCAAATACAAACTCAAAGCTACCACACAGTGGCTATGAGGCCTTCGGAAACAAATATAGAAATAAACACAACACAAATCAGTCACAGATATTCATATCATAAAGGCGGAATAAGACATGAATATGTCACATGTAAGTGTACATCAAAATAGTGGTCATATAAGATCCACTACATCACAATGAATAGATACAAGTGTGAGACCAAAGAATAATTATACATCAAGGAGTCCATATCTCAAATGTATAATAACAAAAGCTACTAATCTAAAGTAGTTAGCCAAAAGAATCAGATGATAATCCCTGATAAGAAGTCAAGCGGGAGCACCTGAAATATCTCGGTCTGACCCGAGTATTATTTAAGAAGAAAATAATAAACGTATCAGTCTAGCTATAGATATCAGATAAAGGAATGAGATATAAGCAGAGATATAATAAGAATGTATGATAACAATAATGTCATACTAGAACAAATATGATATAAAACAACAACAAAATCATACAATATCTCGAAAATCTCAAAGCACCAAAAAGAATATCATATTCTTTATTTTATTCACCAAACTACAAATATTGAAAAACATATTAATGCCAATCGCAAAAGTTGGTGAAAAACAAATTCTAGAAGTCATCAATTAGAAATCCAGAAATCAAAAAGGGGGAGGCCTATTACAAACGGGAGCGTGAAAACTCCCAACACGTGTATCACAAACGGAACGCTATTCCATGGTCGCTAACCATTGAGCCGGTGCAACGGCGTAGTACAATAACGGTACGCCCAAGGGACCAGAAACTCAAATATTTCGGAACAACGACGTAGTACAATAACGGTACGCCCGATGAACTCGAAACCATAAAAGAACATGGGTCACTAGCCCATAAAAATGAGACGAAGCTCATTAGGACGAGGTACTGTCCCCCACGTGGACAAAGAGACATCGCACATTGCTAGTCTAAACCATAAAATGACCATCATCGATCATCAAGAAGTGTTGATTACACTAAGCTAGTAAATATAAGAGTTTAGCTTAATGTCCCATAACCACTAGCTTAACTTAAATATTTACGAACAAATTGTAGATTTCCACTCAAAAATTGTCACAAGAGTTTCAATCGAACAAGTCCATAAATTAACCAACAAAGTAAACGCAAGCGTTTCATACCACTTGTTTTGCTAAGCCGTTTAACTAGATTTTCTCGTACGAATGAGGTAAAGGTTTGTATATACTAATAGATTGGAAAACGGTTTTGAAAACAAGCTTTATATTTAAAAATAGAGTTCAAATCATCTTTGAAAAAGAGTTTGAATATTCACTACTAGTATAGAAAACCTTTGTAATTTAAAGTGACAAGTCACAGAAATGATTTTAGAAACAATCAACCATCAAAAATTTACATACGAAGACGTGAATCAAATCCGAAGAAATCGATACCGAATCCATTAAAATGGATATTCCTGAAAATCCAGAAAAAGAAGTTATCAAAGTCAACAAAGGTGATAACAACAATTTGGAGAAACAAGAATCGATAAAAATTTGGAAACTCAACACAAAAGGCAAAATAACATACTCAGACGTCTAGAGTATAAGCTCAGACGTTTGCAGTAAGTTTCAGGAAGTTCCCTGAAGCAGACTCCAGACGTCTGAGCATACCTGCAGACGTCTGGTGAAGAATGTTTTTCACGTTCTGGGCCAGTCTAGCCCCTTTTGGGGCAAGTTTGATACACGACGGAAGCGACGACTTTGAGCAACTCCGACTGAGGATTTACGCCTTTCGACAACCCAGCCTTGTATGGCCCATCTGAAACGCTCCACTATGTGTTCAAACATCAAAGGTTGGATTTTTTTTAGCAAATTGGATTCCAAAAACCAAAAATTTAACAATTCACCAATTCAATCCAAATCGAAAGAAAATGTATATGAATTAGGGTTAGGAATTCATACCCAATAACAACAATATCTATAGAAATAGATGTGAGTTCAAAACTCACCTTTTTACACAAAAACAA
The DNA here is from genome assembly GCA_030737815.1 of Allium fistulosum. Taxonomy (NCBI): domain Eukaryota; kingdom Viridiplantae; phylum Streptophyta; class Magnoliopsida; order Asparagales; family Amaryllidaceae; genus Allium; species Allium fistulosum. The sequence goes on from CM060902.1 coordinate 525,462,714, forward strand.
GGAAGAAGAAGCTTGAAAACAAAGGAGAATCAACCTCTCTTCAATCTCAACTCAAGGAGCTTGAATCTAAGCTCAAAAGAAGAACATTTTCAAAGTTAGGTTTAGGAAATTTATGAATTTAAAGAGGGATTGAGTCGGAGAAGAAGATGGAGATACTTACCAATAGTTTCCCTTTGAATTTGGAGCTAAAGCTTGGATTTGCTAAAGAAACTAGGGTTTAGGATTTTAATTTCCCATCTCCACCACCATTTTCAGTTTTCCTTGAGTGTTTTAGGAAATAGAAATGTAGTGAAGAGGAGGGTGGACTGAACTAGGGTATAGAGAGAGTTCGGGTGAAACCCAAACCCAAAGCCCAATAGAAAATAGCAAAATTCAACTTACTCCAAATATATCGATGTTTATACTTAAAAGAGTCGCAAACACCATTTTGGACTCAATGGAAGTGGTCTCAAGTCCCAATTCGACTGTTTGCAAAAAGTAGCTTTTCGGACCTTAATCCGATTAACGATTCTATATTTAAATAAAATATTTAAATATACAACTCATAAAATATGCGGGCTGTTAGAGACTCCCCTCCTTAAAGAAATTGCGTCCTCGCAATCTTTAAGAAATAAATAAGAAGTAACAATGATAAAAGCATATCAACACAAAATGAAGAAATTTGAAAATAAAAAGTTCACCTAAGGAGCACGAGAGAGCAAGTCCGGATGTGTTCGCTCGATGAATTCTCTGGATTCCCAAGAGAAATCCTTAGAATTTGAGGACCATTGAACTTTCACAAGAAGAACATCTTTATTTCGAAGGCGTTCAACCTCCGAAGTAATGATACGAATAGAATATTGCTCATAAGTCAAATTTGGTGAAACTTCAATTTCTTCAATTACACCGGGCTCAAGAATAAAAATCAGAATCCCTAAGGTATTTCCGTAGTAGAGAGACGTGGAAAACGTTATAAATAGCAAAAGATTGAGCCGGTAATAAAAAGGCGATAAGCCACGGAAACAATACGTTCGGTGATGGGAAAGGGAACAACACACCGAGGTGCTAACTTTTCCGATTGACTAAGACGCACAACACCCATCATAGGTGAAAACAAAAGAACACCAATAAAATCTGGACCTAAAACCAGTTCTCACCGGCTTTAAGCCAACACGAAGGAAATCGGCATAGCCTTTCGCAGAGTGCCTCGAAAGGTGCCATACCAATACAAGATTGGAAGCTATTATTGGAAGAAAACACAAGAGGAGAAATATGATCTTCCCAACTTCCACCAAAATCAAGAACACATGCACGAAGAAGATCTCCAAGAGTTTGATTCACACGCTCGGTTTGTCCATCGGACTGAGGATGATAAGCGGTGCTAAAATTTAAGCTTTGTTCCCAAAGCCTTTGAAGATTTTACAAAAATCCACCAATAAAATAATGGATCACGATTGCTAACAATAGAAGTAGGAACTCCAGGCTATTTAATTTGACATAGAGTTTAGCCAAAAGTGGTACGGTCCGATTGGACCGAACGGGAATAAAATGGACGGATTTTGTAAGTCTATCTACAATTACCCATAAACTGTCATGACCCGAATAGAACGGGGAAGACCGTCAATGAAGTCCATGAAAATTTGATCCCACTTCCAAATTGGAATGTCTAAAGGTTGCAATAACCTACCGAGCCTTTGATGCTTGGCCTTTATGAGTTGGTAAGTCATGCAACGCTTAATAAAGTTAACAATATCAGATTTCATTCCATCCCAATAATAAAGTCGCTATTATTACCGGGATGAATGGTAAATTTAGAACGATGAGAACCTTCTAAAATGTCTTTACGAAAATCATAAATGTTTGGCACAATAAGTCTACCAAACACTCCAATGCCACCACGAGCATCGATTTCAAAATCTTTCAAACCATCAACCTTATTTTGATCCCTACAACTTTGGCTAAGAAAAGCCAATTCGGGATTTTACTTTAGAGCTTCAAGGATGCGGTTCAAAAGAGAAGGACGAGCCTCGAGACTACACATAACAAGAGATGAACATGAATTGGATTCATGATCTCGAATCTCTCAAGTGGATAAGGTTTCGAGATCATTCCATTTAGATATCAACAAAGAAACATCCGTTGTTGCTCACGGCTAAGGGCATCGGCAACTCGATTACCCTTTTCCAGAGTACAAAGAATATCAAGATCATAAGAAGCAAGGAACTCGAGCCAACATTAAGTTCCATATGAGAAAATAAACATTTCAAAGATTTATGATCGGAGTGGAGAATGAATTTCTCCCCCAAAATAATGATGCCAAACTCTAAAAGCAAAAACAATAGCCGCGAGCACTAGATCATGAGTGGGATATCTAGTCTCGATAGGCTTTAATTGTCAAGAAGCAAATGCGGTAACACATTCCCTTTGCAAGAGAATGACACCAAAACCAATACGACTAGTATCGGTACAAATAATAAAGTCTTGATTCCCTTCGGGAATGGCAAGAATAAAAACATCGGAAAAGAGTTCTTTTAAATGATCCTCTTTCCTGAAAAGCTAAGACTTTCAAAATTATAATTAATTTTATATATATTCATCTTTTTAGAAAAAATCAACTTTTTACAAGAATTTACTTATTACAAGTCAATTTATTGTGTTTGACTGTCTCATCATAGAGTTTAGGAGATTCCTATCGATAACGTTGATCAAGCGCATCGACTAGAATTCTTAAAGCACTCAATGGGCAAACCAACACAAAATCATCTTATATATGTTAACCATGTCTCTTATAAAATTTTACAAATATTCTTTGCTCGCTTTAAGAACAAAATCCAATCATACTTATAAATAAATCTTATGAAAAAGATTTGCAAAATTTTAAATTGCTGTTTTCATCCAAAATCAATAAATACAAGAATGGAGTCATCGAGATATTCGTAGAATACTCAATTCATAAAATGGATGAATAGGCTGGACAAACTGAATGACATAATAAGTCATTCATAAGAATCATAACGAGTGCGGAATGCGGTAAGTGGAATGCTAACTTCCGCAACTCGTAGCAAATGAAAACCGGTGGCAAGGTCGAGCTGAAAAGACCTTAACACCACTCAAAAGACAGCTTAGGTGATAATCCTAAGGCAAGCTCAAAAATACCGGAAAATTCCACAATCTACTCGAATGAGAAAAATAACACTTTCCTCATCAAGTGAGTTTAAAGAACTAAAATGATATCACCGAATTTGGAGATCAAAATCATTAAGAACAAAAGAAATCTGCTTAACAGATTGAAAATGTCGAAGGTAAATAGTCCACTCGAGACATAGGATATGGCTTCATAATGATTAAGCCAACCCTTTTAAAATAAAAATTAATTCTGAAGCCTAAGTAACGCATGACATGCAAATCGGCTTGGAAAGAAAAAATCACATGAAACAATCTCGACATCAAAACAAAGCAAATTGAGTGTTGCAGATCCACCAACCGGATTCGCAATTCTCAAAGAAGTCATTAAGCCCAAAATGTTTTAAAGAAAATGAATCAACAAGTTCTTTTGATATAAAATAGTGAGATGAACTCACATCAACAAGAACCCAAATGAGAAGATCACGAAATAAAATAATGCCATCAAGGATTGAATGAAAAATACCTTGATTAAGAGAAGTGTTACTAGGCGTGTACACAATATCTAGCTTTCTCATGCCCTTGCTCAAAAGTTTGGGACATGCAGATATAAGATGACCCGGGTTTTTGCAATAGCAACAAGAAAGGGGTTTCGGACACATATTTGCATAGTGGTCCGTAGAATTACAATTGTAGCATCCTCCATGATTAGAGATTGGAGTCTTTGCTACCAAAGTAGTTTGCTTCACTTTCTTATTGGGATTAGGGCTTTTGAACTTAATATGCCGCTTCTTGGAAATCCCAATATCACTATCACTTCCTTTACAAACCTCTTTATGTCGAAGAGTGATATCCACAAGCTGATTGAAAGGAACTTCAAGTTTCAAAGGTAAAATCTTTTCGGGGTTCTTACTCAAAGCACAGATAAACCTTTGATTCTTTACAAGATCCAAAAGTTGTTGGGCAGACATGAATACGCCATCCAGAGAAGGACTACTGGATTGACCAGCGTTGGGACTGCTAGATCTAACCATCTCTTCTTCTTTAAGAAAGAAAGAAAAAGAAAGAAGAGGAAAAAGGTTATTCACAAAATGAATATCAAACAAACTTGATTGATAAAACAAGGTATCATAAAAAAAAGAAATAGGATAGAACGGTACGAAGTTTCGAATTAAATCCTATGGCACGATTCCTAAGGAAGACTTAGGACGATGATCCTTGCTATATTATTCTACATTGTTCCGAAGTATGGCTCCGATACCATGCTGTGACGCCCCACCTCTATACTCACGCTAGCCAAGGACACTACTAAGTGATGTCGTCGACTAGCGCGAAGAATAAGGCTGTTGAGGAGCGACCATCTGTGTAATTGCCTTGTGCGAGTATCGATATGTCAGAAAATATAACTTACATTTTATTTCAAGAGGAAATCCGACATATCAAATACAAACTCAAAGCTACCACACAGTGGCTATGAGACGTTCGGAAACAAATATAGAAATAAACATAACACAAATCAGTCACAGATATTCATATCACAAAGGCGGAATAAGACATGAATATATCACATGTAAGTGTACATCAAAATAGTGGTCATATAAGATCCACTACATCACAATGAATATATACAAGTGCGAGACCAAAGAATAATTATACATCAAGGAGTCCATATCTCAAATGTATAATAACAAAAGCTACTAATCTAAAGTAGTTAGCCAAAAGAATCAGATGATAATCCCTGATAAGAAGTCAAGCGGGAGCACCTGAAATATCTCGGTCTGACCCGAGTATTATTTAAGAAGAAAATAATAAACGGATCAGTCTAGCTATAGATATCAGATAAAGGAATGAGATATAAGCAGAGATATAATAAGAATGTATGATAACAATAATGTCATACTAGAACAAATATGATATAAAACAACAACAAAATCATACAATATCTCGAAAATCTCAAAGCACCAAAAAGAATATCATATTCTTTATTTTATTCACCAAACTACAAATATTGACAAACATATTAATGCCAATCGCAAAAGTTGGTGAAAAACAAATTCCAGAACTCATCAATTAGAAATCCAGAAATCAAAAAGGGGGAGGCCTATTACAAACGGGAGCGTGAAAATTCCCAACACGTGTATCACAAACGGAACGCTATTCCATAGTCGTTAACCATTGAGCCGGTGCAACGGCGTAGTACAATAACGGTACGCCCAAGGGACCATAAACTCAAATATTTCAGAACAATGACGTAGTACAATAACGGTACACCCGATGAACTCAAAACCATAAAAGAACATGGGTCGCTAGCCATAAAAATAAGACGAAGCTCATTAGGACGAGGTACTGTCCCCACGTGGACAAAGAGACATCGCACATTGCTAGTCTAAACCATAAAATGATCATCATCGATCATCAAGAAGTGTTGATTACAAACAGCTAGTAAATATAAGAATTTAGCTTCATGTCCCATAACCACTAGCTTAACTTAAATATTTACGAACAAATTGTAGATTTCCACTCAAAAATTGTCATAAGAGTTTCAATCGAACAAGTCCATAAATTAACCGACGAAGTAAACGCAAGCGTTTCATACCACTTGTTTTGCTAAGTCGTTTAATTATATTTTCTCGTACGAATGAGGTAAAGGTTTGTATATACTAATAGATTGGAAAACGGTTTTGAAAACAAGCTTTATATTTAAAAATAGAGTTGAAATCATCTTTGAAAAAGAGTTTGAATATTCACTACTAGTATAGAAAACCTTTGTAATTTAAAGTGACAAGTCACAGAAATGATTGTAGAAACAATCAACCATCAAAAATTCACATACGAAGACGTGAATCAAATCCGAAGAAATCGATACCGAATCCATCAAAATGGATATTCTCGAAAATCCAGAAAAAGAAGTTATCAAAGTCAACAAAGGTGATAACAACAATTTGGAGAAACAAGAATCGATAAAAATTTGGAAACTCAACACAAAAGGCAAAATAACATACTCAGACGTCTGGAGTATAAGCTCAGACGTCTGCAGTAAGTTTCAGGAAGTTCCCTGAAGCAGACTCCAGACGTCTGAGCATACCTGCAGACGTTTGGTGAAGAACGTTTTTCACGTTCTGGGCCAGTCTAGCCCCCTTTTAGGGCAAGTTTGATACACGACGAAAGCGACGACTTTGAGAAACTCCGACTGAGGATTTACGCCTTTCGACAACCCAGCCTTGTATGGCCCATCTGAAACGCTCCACTATGCGTTCAAACATCAAAGGTTGGATTTTTTTAGCAAATTGGATTCCAAAAACCAAAAATTTAACAATTCACCAATTCAATCCAAATCGAAAGAAAATGTATATGAATTAGGGTTAGGAATTCATACCCAATAACAACAATATCTATAGAAATAGATGTGAGTTCAAAACTCACCTTTTTACACAAAAACAAGGAAGAAGAAGCTTGAAAACAAAGGAGAATCAACCACTCTTCAATCTCAACTCAAGGAGCTTGAATCTAAGCTCAAAAGAAAAACATTTTCAAAGTTAGGTTTAGGAAATTTCTGAATTTAAAGAGGGATTGAGTCGGAGAAGAAGATGGAGATACTTACCAATAGTTTCCCTTTGAATTTGGAGCTAAAGCTTGGATTTGCTAAAGAAACTAGGGTTTAGGATTTTAATTCCCATCTCCACCACCATTTTCAGTTTTGCTTGAGTGTTTTAGGAAATAGAAATATAGTGAAGAGGAGAGGTGGACTGAACTAGGGTATAGAGAGAGTTGGGGTGAAACCCAAACCCAAAGCCCAATAGAAAATAGCAAAATTCAACTTACACCAAATATATCGATGTTTATACTTAAAAGAGTCACAAACACCATTTTGGACTCAATGGAAGTGGTCTCGAGTCCCAATTTGACTGTTTGTAAAAAGTAGCTTTTCGAACCTTAATCCGATTAACGATTCTATATTTAAATAAAATATTTAAATATACAACTCATAAAATATGCGGGTTTTTACAAGGGTGATAGAAGACTTATATGTAGAGCCAGATTTGACGTATGTGAGATGATCGAAGGGAATAGTAGTTCGTGATACGAAGGAATTGAGGAACAATGTAGTTAGCTTGTTCACGTCCAGTGAAGTGACGATGTAGATGATTCTACCTGAGAGGTAGAAGACAGGATTAGAAATAACTATCCTTAGTTGTTTTAGACATTCATGTATATAAAAGTGTGCTTTTTTGTCAATTGTATGTATTAGAAGGGTGCAAGTATTTTCATTATGGGATTGAGTATTAGTAGTTGCATTGATACATTTCGATTGATGATTAATGGTTTGCATTAGTAGGGTATTAATGTAATCTTTTGTACTTGTGTGTACTTATGCGATGGTGACTTTGCACTTTTATGGTGTTAGTGTAAATTTTGGTTTTCCTTATCGAAATTTGAAGGACGAAATTTTTATAAGTAGGGGAGACTGTAACACCTCATATTTTGAAGGGTCCATGATATGGGAAACTAAGTTAAATTAAATTAACAATGAGAAGGTATTATTATTAAAGGAATTAATGACATGATTTAATTGCAAGAATTCCCTAAGGTAAATTTGATTAATTAAGTGCGGTATACTTTAAAAAAAGTTGATTGGATGGACCAAGAGCAATTAGAGCAATTTTGGTTAGCCTTGATTAATAAAAATAAACAAACTAAATTTTAGAGGGAAGGATTTGGTTAAGGGGAGAGGGTTAGTAAGACCAAAAACTACTAGCCCACTTGTCTTAGCCACATCCCCATTTCCACTCATCCCATCTTCATTTTAAACACAAAAAACAAAGCTCCTAAGAACTCTAAGCAAGGCTGACCATATAAATAGAAGAAGAAGAAAATTCACCAAGTTAGGAAGATTCAAGGTTGCAACTTTAAAAAGAGAAGAGATTAAAACAAGTTTTCTTAAGCTAGGTGAGTAAAATCTTTCGCTAAAACCATTCCTAGCATGTTTAAATTCGTATTTTGCTGTAAATAAATGCTTGAATGATATCTAATGTATTTGGATGATTGAACATTATTTTAAGTATTGGTTAGAATTTAATTAAGGGAAACTAATTCATGTTTTAGGGAAAACATGATTAAATCGCATACAAAGAGATGGGTTTTTTTTCATAATTTTTGGATTATATGAATATTTTATGAATTTTCTTAGTTGAGAAAATGGTTAATTTCAGGATTATTTAACTATTAAAAATAATAACATTAATTATTTTGATCTGAAATTTTCATGAGGTAGAATATGATAATAGTGATTTTTGGTGATTTATTTGGATTTTTCCCATCAAGTCCTATTTTATATGAATTATTTAGTGAAAATACACTAGTTAATTAAGAGGAAAAATTAATTAATTAAGGTGGTTAAAATTTTCTAAAAAGAAATTAAAATTTTTAGAAATTAGCCAATAAGAAGTTGAAACCAAGTGGAGTTTGGTAAAATGAAGTTACTTAAGAAAGTAAAAAAATAATTTTTAGTTTTATTACAAGATTGCGATTGAACTCTTATTGACCAAGTAAAACATAACACACCAAGGCTAAACTTCACATTGGACCAAGATAACTTGTGCATGAAGGCTTAAAAGCATATGAAAGCTTTAAACAGTAATAAAGCACGAAAGCTAGGAAAGAAAAGTGAATATTCTACGAGTACCTTAGCATTTTAACACACGAAGGCATATGGCGAGCAAAATAGTCAACACATGAAATAAAATGTAAAGCACATGAAAACAATGACAAAACTGAAATGGGACAAATCACATGGGTAATTGGGTGATGACAACTCACAAAAGCAACAAATAATTATCACGAAGGCTTAGCACACGAAAACAAGTATAGTGCAACTCATGAAAACAGGACAATTACACGTGATGGCTCATATAGCTGACACGCGATGGGAAAAAGAAAAATGATGTACTAAGGTACAAATACATGATGTATAGTTCATGAAACAAAACCAAATCATAAAATCGAAGGCTTCAATTAGTTTCGTCATGAAGTCTCGGCATGATAACACACGAAAGCATGCACACAAAATCACGAAGGCCTCAAATAGATGATACCCGATGGCTTAGGATTTGTACACGACCTATAGTGACATATTTGTTGAATAAGACAAAACGGCTATAGGATAGCCAATACACATGATAAGTAGGCATAGTTCACGATGGCTATAGGGTAGCCGAAACACAACGGTGAAATGCAACTTGTAATAGCTTGGGAAGATATATTTACTAAGTAAAATAACAGTACTTAGGGCACTTTGGAAGACATGTCACAGTTGTTATTAAACTATTTGATAGTGATGAAATAAAAGAAAGATTTTATAAGTTAAAATTGTGTTAACTTATTTTGAAAAAGGAAGAAAACTTTGAGAAGCTAACAAATGATAGGGTAACATTTAAAAAAAAGGTAAAAATGTTTTATCTAGAGAATGTGTAGTGTACACAATTAATGAATGAAAGAAAATGGTTGAGCCATAATCGTAAACATATACCAACTCATAGAGTTATTGAATGGCAGGGTTCATGACTATCAGTTTAAATCCAACGGTATCTGGCAAGGTGCCACGATAGGGTTCGATACCAGATAATTTAAATACTCTAAAAGGGGTTATGACAGGTGCCAAAAGCATCAAAGTGGTGTTATACTAAAATAAATTGGCAATGTGAACGATAGTGGTTCATGGACCAACAAGGGTTATTGACGCTTAGTAAGAACGCTTACTAGAATGTATTTAGGGTGCTTACATTTGGCATCTTAGGAGAGTCCAAAGGGACTCTATTTAGGGTGGCCCCCATAAGGAAATGAGTTGCATTTTCACCAGATGACGTTGTTCGAGCAAATGATAAATTAGTGATAGAGCAAATGATAAATTAGTGATAGACATGCCTAAGGAGCTAATCACTAAAACAAGTTAATGATTACTTAAAGCCAAATCCTAAAACAAAAGATTAGGTGAAGGTTGATTGAATGATGACAAGTTGAATGACTTGGTTCAAATCGAATGATAAGTGTAGGGCACACTCCTTGGCTGAATACATGAACATGGTTGCTTTCTGTGATATATATACACATATATATATATGGGAATTACCCACAAGGGCCTCTTTAGCAAGTGAAATTAATTTCTAGGACACACGACTAAAATAATTACTTTTAAGGACAATACGCAAAATAATTAGTTTCTAGGGCCTAAAAACCTATGAAATTATGTCCTTGAAAGTAATTAGACAGCTGACTTTGTCCTTGAAAGTAATTATTCTGCTGACTTTGGCCTTGAAAGTAATTATTTCAGGTGCGTGTCCTAGAAATTAATTGGACTGCAAAGTTTGTCCTTCTAGTGAAATGCCCCTATATATATACACACATACGCGCACGCGCACACACACACATAGATATATATATATATATATGTTGTTATACGTATTGACGTATATCAATGATGATAAAGTGAGGGGAAAATTCGTTCCGCGTTAGCAGCGTGGTCTCGCAATGGATGCTTAGGGTAAAAGTTTTACTCATACCCGACTTTTTGTTTGATCCGTGTTTTTATTATTTCTCATAAACTCACGAGTACTCATTTGAGTAGGCTGAGTTTATGAATTAGACAGGTAGCTCTTTTGAAAGGACGAATAAAGATTTCAAAAATGAAGAAGGAGGCTTGTTATTTAAATAAAGATATTTTGGTTTTTACTATGTAAAACTAGGATTATAACTAGTTCTGTGTGGTGTTGGCATGTTCATATGTCGGACCCGCACTGCTCTATTTTCAATTATATTTACCCCTGATTGGGTAACGATTTAGGTTAAAATGACGTAATTTGACTTTGAAATTCAATTTGATGTTGGAAAAAAAATTACCAGCTCTATCTACTTATGTTGTGCCAAAAAAATATTGAACTCACTTTGTCGTTGGAAAATGATTTTGGTGATGACTATAGCATCATCGGCATCTATTTTTAGGTCTCAAAGTAAGGGATGTTACAACACAATCTTCTTTCTCGCCATCAATGAGAAAGCCGTAGTATCAACCTGACACCCTACATAACCTTCTAATATGTTGCATGTCTTATACGGGTGCTAAATTGCTACCTAAATATTCAGTTTCTATGGAAGTTTCTTAGATCCCACCAAGTCTATATTACTACTACTGATTTCTCATGATAGAAATTCCTTTTACAAAAGGTGGCATGTATCGAAACAACCACTTTTTGTTCCCCGATATGATAAAATGTGCATCCATGAGAATTTTTAGAATACATTATAAACTTGCTTAAAACTGATCTCCCCTCAAGTTTACTAGGATTTACACTCTTAATGTAAGCTGGACAACTCCATACTTCAAGACAGTTAAGGTAGGGTTTTTTACTAGTCCATAACTTAAATGAAGCTTAGGCACTGATTTAGATGGTACAGATTGTTAGATCAGATGCATTGAAGAGGGTAAAATGGGGAAATTCCAAAAAAGTTTCCATTTACTAATTTGCACCAGATCTTATTTTATGTTTACATGAATAATGTATTTGCACTAATTCACATTTAATAATTAATAATAATGGAGTTTGTTATTTTTATTTTTATTTAATTAATTTATATTAAAACTTGATGTATGTATGTATATTATGATTTAGGTTTATTGAATATAATATACATTATTATTTTAGTTTAATTTGATTTTATGTTTTAGTTTATGATATGTACGCATTCAAAATGTAAACATTATAATTATAATACATAAATATGGCAGACTAACCTAGAGTATATAAATGTATAGATGTCAGATGTGTGTAAGTAACCATTAGAATATATGGTTATTGGGTAAAATGTCATGTGATGTGTGTGTGTATTGTGTGTGCGTGCGCGCGCGCGTGTGAGCATGTGTGTATGCGTGTACGTGTGCTTGTGTGAAAGCAACATAATTATTACTTTTCCTTATTTTCAGTAATATAATAATTTTAAGTAAATATGAATATTATTTATATTTTGAAAAATTAACATACATATATATTCGACTTTAAAAAAATGTTTTCATGGGTTTTATATTTTATTTAATAAGATATATGTTGAAAGAAATAATATATATATATATTATATGTATAATGATGTAATCAATTGTCTTAAAATTTAAAACTGAAATGGTTTGACTTATTCAAAATATTTTCCAAAGCATGGAGTTCTTTTCAAAAAAATGAAAAGAAAAATACTTTTTATAAACCATAAGTTATATATATGTGTATATCTAAATAGCGGGAAAACAAAATTGAATTCTTAAAAAAATATTGATAATAAAACCTTAAATATATTTAATTTTAATATAAAACTAAAACTTAATATATATATATATATATATATATTACCTATGAGTATATAAAGTATTTATTTAACCGTATACATTATTTATATGTATAAATATATATAATCTAATTTCAATTATGTATTGTTATTATTCCTAATTGTATTAGAAATTACTTTTAAGATGCATATTATGGTCGAAAATATTCATGGTAATATGAGATGATTTTCAATATAGAAATGTATGTAAAATGATATGTTTAACTTTTATGATCTCGTCGGTTATCGATCTTTGGTAGTTAACAATTTCTTCTTCAAACTCCTTGTTTCTGGTCCTCGAATATGATGTTCAAATCCTATCTTCTAGGCTTCACAAATTACCTTTGATGGAGGCTAGGGTTTCGTTCTGTGTTTAGAACAAAAGAGAATGGTGCTATTTATCATCAACAAGATATCATAATATCCAATACCTTTCTCTCCAGTTCTGAAAACCAAGTCTTTTCCCCCCGTTATACTGTATTTTTCAAAAGCACTTTAGATAAAATACATAAGGCCGAAGAGCTTGTAGATAGCTAATTCCAGAAGGAAATATGTACAACCGAAAGGAACGGTCTAACTGCTAAGAGTTAAGTAATTTAATTAAAGACATGAGGCCTATATCTGAAAGTGAAAACCAGAATGGTTACATACCAAGGTATCTATAATGCTAAAAATTTAATTAAGTCATCTTACCTCCTATTGACCCAAGGTAGAAGAGTAACCTGGAAAGTCAAGGTAATATAATGTCTTGTTTAATTATTTATTAGCATGGGAAAAAGCCAATGGGAGTAATACCCTAAGGAACAAAGCCTTAGGAAAACAAAATCAACCTAAAGCATTGTGCAACAGTGTAGTAATGCTATGAAATTTCAACCTTCCACGTGTATGCTTAAATATGGATGAGAGAGAAGGCATCCATGAAGTACATATCATCGATCCATGTGCTATATATAGAGCAAGTTGGATTAGTGCCATGTGTCAACAATCTAGCATATTAGCTCAATAGTGCAATACACGTCATCAATCCACATCTACTCCAAATGGCTATAAATAGACATTTGTGGTAGCATAATTAAGATACTATGCATAAATTGTACTTTCGTATATTAGTGCTTTTGTATGAGCTCATTAATGGCGGACTTAGCCAACTCCAAATTATAATAGCCTTCCGGAATAGAACTCTATAGAAGGAAAGAACAAAGTGGACGTAGTGATTTAGTCCAAACCACTATAAATCTTGATGTCTCTTTGTTGCTTTTGTACCCTTAATTTAAGCTCTATATGCAAAACTACCTTTCAGCCCAGTTCAATATCTATTTCTCTAGGTGCTAACTCTTAAAATTCGACTTAAATCTCGGTAACTCCTTGAATCCTTTAGTAACTAGTTTATCGAAACCTCTAGAATAAAACAACTTATTGAAGCTAGCCCTTCGGTCCTTGGTTGTTAGTGTTACGAAAAATCAAACTAACATTTTGGCATTAAAAGGATGGTTTCCAACTTTGTTTGCTTATCCTGAAAGTCAACCTTATCAACCAATCATGGCTAACACTAACAATGAAAGTGATATCAAAGATTTCAGCTCTAATTACTCCTCAACCTTCGAAGTTAGCTTAAAAGGACGGTTTCCAACTTTGTTTGCTTATCCTAAAAATCAACCTTATCAACCAATCATGGCTAACACTAACAATGAAAGTGATATCAAAGATTTCAGCTCTAATTACTCCTCAACCTTCAAAGTTAGCTTATAAAATAAGACAATAACGAACCCTTGGCCACTCTTGCCTCGAAAAAAGATAACAATAAAGAGTATGGCCTATCTATATACTTTAAGCTCTCTAGATCATGAAGCATTTTAGATATCTTAAGGAATCACTACAGAGAGTGCTCAGCATAGAAAGATTACTAAGACATTGAATTAAGAAATAAGACCTACGTGTTAAGCTGATGACATCCGAAGACCAAGCACAGCAGCCTAAGTATACCAAAAGGTCTCTTCCTGAAACCTCAACCGATGAACCCTGAATGAAAAAGGAGAAAATTCTCACCCCACTCAATAATACTTTATCATATATCTTTCGAAAGACTCATGACAAACCTCCTTATCCAAGCTATCCTCCAACGAAAAGAGAAACTCCAAAAAGTGAAACTATTGCATCTATCATCATATGAATGGGGATAAGATAGAATTATACAGAAAGCTTGTTTATGCCATCAAAAAATGATCCAAAAAGGGGAATTTTCAAATTTTGTTAAAAATAGACACAATATTTTAATGCCTTTTTAACTTTGTTCCATTTTTTGTTTTAGGAAAATCAATATGTTTGACTTATCTTTTTCAACAAATGCATAGCATGCATACATACATACATACATATATATATATATATATATATATATATATATATATTTCAACTAATGTAATTATTACTTTTAGGACTCTATAGGCCAAATGCAAGGGGGTCGGTTCCTTTCGGAAGCTTTATATTTTCATACTCTCATATTATTACTTCGGCATATCCGCTTGGTTTTACTATTGGTTAGCACATAATAAACGAGATGCATGAAGTGAGAAAATGCCTTGGGTAGAGCCCTAGGAAAGATTATATGAGAAAGGCGTTGCGCAGAGCCCCAAGCAATAATACATTAGAAGCATTGGGTAGATCCCTAATCAAGAGAATTTATGCCATAAGATTGGCATCAAGAATATATTTCTTAAGACCAGCTTAAGAATATATGCCACAAGTCTAACATTGAGAATATATGCCACAAGATTGGCATCAAAATCATATTGAGAAAGTCTTGGTAGATTCTGAGCACAAACGAATTTTCCATAAGGCTGGCTTAAACCCTAAAGTATTGACCACGAGACTGGTTCTAATCCGAAAAGATATGCCATAAGGCTAGCACCAAAAGTATAAACCACAAGGTTGGTTCAAATGCAAAAAGACAATTCATAAGGCTAAATTTAGGCCGAAAGAAGGAAGCATTAAGGCATGCTATTTAAATAAGCTAGGTGAGACCTAAGACCTTATTAGACTATAAATGGCTAAAAAAGCCAAAAGTTGAGATACCTTAAGATTTAATTTAGAAGACCCGAGATCTTAACAGATTACAGCTAAAATGCCAATGGCTAAAAGCCTTAAGAATCTTCGAGAGGCCCGACAGACCCCGAGACCCAATTAAGTTATAGACTTATGAATGGCTAGACACCAAGTTAAATATTCCAAAGATAATTAATAAGGCTCGGTGAGACCCTAGAACTTTATAGATTATGGCTAGATGCCAAAAAACTTAGTTAAACATGTTTAGCAAGGTCCGAGACCTTATAAGATTAGTAAATTATAGATGGCTAAATGCCAAGAGAAAAACCTCCTTGAAACTAAAATAATAGTCTCTGTATACCCAGAGTCTAAAGATAGCAATAATGTATTGAAAATTATAAGAGCATAGATTGTAGACTCCTAAAGCTTCGGTAGATATAACCATGGCCGGCCCAGGGGCAAGCCCACTAAGCCCCTGGGCTGGGGCAACCCACCTAGGGGTGGGCAACATATTTTTTTTTCCTAACCAAGACCACCAAAAAAATTACAAATCTAAAATCACGTTAATCGATTCACCAGCTTATCAATTCACCGAACCTAGGGCTTTCGTCCACAGTCTACTCCATTGCCGCAAGCCTGCTGTTGTCGCCTGCCTCCTCCTGCCGCCTGCCTGTTGCTGCCTCCGCCTGCCTGTTGTTGTCCAGAGACTAGAATCCAATATTGCTGAAAGCCTAAAGCTATTGCTCTTGCCTCTTCTTGTCAAGTTAGGTGATTTTGATTTTCTTTTATTTGTGAAACCCAATATTGATTTGCTGAAGCTATTTGTAATCTGTCTATGGGTTTAAGTCTTTGACACAAGATTGCAATTGCACCGACTGTTTTCATATTGTTGAAACCCAATATTGTTGAAGCAGTGAAACCCAATATTGCTGAAATCCAATTTAGTGAATCCCAATATTACTGAAACCTAATATTGCTAAAGCAATTGACCGTTTTCATTAATTTTAAATTAGTGGCTGAAACAGAACTGGATTTATTGCTAATGTTTTATTCAATTCGTTAACCGACAAACTCTTGTATACTATATTAAATAATTTTAATTTTAATTTGAAATATTATTTCATGTGGCAAAACTAATACATATTTTAATGTTTTATTAATAGATAACATGTCGAAAAAAGAAGACGATAAAAATCGGGTGAGATTTAGGAATCAAAATTCCGAAGCTTTTAACTGAAAGGTAAAACAACGTCACAATGCAACGGCTTCATCAATTGTGGGATCAATCTCTCAACTCTTTAATGCGAAAACAAACAAATCATTAAATTCTTGTCAATCTCTAAACTCTTTATGATAAAAATTTTGGATTTTTATTAAATGCAAAGTTCATGCATATTAGTAAAGATGAGTTGATGAAACATTGTATTTGCTTAGAAGGTTATTTGAAACACAACCAACAATGCGATATTTATGGAAAAGGTCTATTTCAAAATCTAAGAGCTTTGCAAAGTATGTTACCTACGGAAATAACTAAGTCGGTTGACATTCTTAATTTTATAAAATCTTATGTAGATGATGGTGATTTTCAATGTGCATGAGTTGCTTATCAGATTTTACTAACAATTTCGGTTACCGTTGCTTCTGCGGAGAGAAGTTTTTCTAAATTGAAATTAATCAAAAATTATCTTCGAACGACCATGTCATAAGAGTGATTGAATGGATTAGCAATGATCTCAATTGAAAGTGGATTTTTTAAGAAACTAGATTGTGACAATTTGATTGAAGAATTTGGTACAAAAATGAAAAGCGAAGTATATTTCTTTGAACAAGTTTTATATTTTGTATGGAACTTCGTATTTCTCCGTTTTATATAGTGGTTTTTGTATGAGAAGTTAATTTCACTTTATATAACTCCACTTGTTTTAGTGGTTTTTGTATGAAAAATTATTGCGTTGTATGTTATATCTTTTCTATTTGACGGCATGCTTAAGTTTAAACACAAAAAAATTAATAAAAAAATAAAAAATTTTATTTAGGGGCAACCAAAATAATTTTGGGCTAGGGCAACCCAATCTTAGGGCCGGCCCTGGATATAACTGGAAATAAAATAAAGAAAACTCTACAAGACTCAAGGATACTGGCTAAAAAACCTTTGAAATATATTATCTACTAAAAAAAGGTCCTACGAAAATAAGACTCTAGATGTATAAATATACAGTAATATCCAAGCGAAACTTTAAAAGACAATGTTCCCTTAATAGCTTTGGTGGAACACGAAATATAACTAATAAGGTAAGATGCCGAAAATAATATAATACCGAAAGAATAAGAAAAGTCAAAAGAAACTGGATAATGAAACCTTTTGAGAAATGGTTTAGATGCATTAAAGAGCAAAGTTTACGTTTCAGAAAAGTCAAAGGCTCCTTAATATTAGACAATATAAATAGTATGAATATTCAGCATACAAGCTACCGAGACTGTAAGATAATATATACGTTAAAAGCATTATATTACATGCAAAAATAGAATTGTCTAAACAAATATTACACAGTTATGAAATAGAGTTATTATAGAAGTGCATTTTTATAATAAAAAACATAAGAATATAAATATGAGTTTATTCTTCTATAATGGCCTTTCCTCAGCCAAAGACTTCTCCTTGTACTTTTGGGAGAGAGCAACCTAGGACCTGAACTTCTCCCAAATCTCTTATCATCATAGTGTAGCTTACCCTTCAAGGAACTAGCACAATTGAATGGGTAGTAGGAGACGTAGCAATGCGAAGAATTCTTCTTAAATAGCTTTTGCTCCTTTTATAGTTTCTTGAAAACCCTCATAGCAATGAAGGAGAACTGAAAGCTCAATGGTCATCTGTCTAAATATATATTAGCTTATTAAAGGTAAATAAATAAATAAAGATAAAACTATTTAACCTTATGGTATCCTGGAGGCTAAACTCTAAGAATTTCCCAAAATTGTGTTAAGAACTGGGGAACCCAATCCCTTTTATATCTATAGCGAAGAAACCCTTGACTTATAGGCTTCTTTAGTAATAGCAAGAGCTTGATGCTTTAGTCTGATAGATGTAAAGGAATGGGATGAAAGAAGTACAAAGGCCTCAAGTTGAGAAGGAGCAGTAGTAGATTCAGAAGGTTTATGCTTTGAAATAACCTTTTCCTTCTTCTTATTCAAGTCCACAACCCCTTTGGATGGAGGGGTTCATTTTTAACCCGAATTCTTCCTAGCTTCGGTTTTATCTTTTCCTGCTAAATTAAGGGAACCAATTGATTTAAGGTCTATATCTATAAGTAGGCCAAGAACCTAAGTATAAATATAGTTTGCCTTAGATAAAATTAGATATAAAAAAGCAAAATTATTCCTAATTACAAAAATGCTAAAGCTAATGGGTGGAGTTTGAGTTCTTCATGCGTTCTCGAAAGAAGATGAATTAGAGGAAGAATTAGAACTTTTAGGGGCATGTAAGTTGTCCCCCTCTTTTGGACTAGATCTCTCAGCCCCTGCCTAAGGAGTAAGCCAAAGAGCTCTTAGCTGAGTATACCCTTAGAGGTAGCATTTTGAGGGCATAAGGCCATATACGTTCAAATGTTCAGTAGTCAACACCCAGGGACTTTCACGTTGGTTGTTCGAAAAGCTAAATCATATTAAAAAAGCCTTTAAGTCATTGGGTTGTTAATATTTTCAGGCTTCCTTGAAAATTAAAGTATAGAGTTACAATCATAACCTTGATTTTCAAAGTAGAAGTAAATAAAACTTACTAGCTCTTGGAAAAGCAGTAATGATCCGAGGATAAGTTGCCTGAACAAAGAACCACTTCTCGGTAGTTATTTTACTTATAGGCTTATCGAGGGGTTTCTTCTTTCGATCAAAAAATAAAAGCTAAGTACCGGAGAAGTAGATCTTGAGCCTTGAAGATTGAAAGATAATTTACTTCTTCCATAGATATCTCTTCATAACCTCTTAAACAATACATGATTTTGAGCACCAAGAGGGTGTTATAAGTAAAAGGTGGGAGTTGAAATGGGTTTAAGTTGTAAAACTGAAGAAGGGAGATTCCATTAGTTAGACATTCGATAGCCCAAGGGAAGCACATTTCCAGTAGGGAATCTCATGTCTTGGTGAGCCTCAATGTTATAGCCTCGACCCCCACTATACTATGATTAGTGAAATTCGATCAAGATCCGCCTGAAATTTAAAGGCCGGTTCACTTTCAATCTAAGAGAGCTGAAAGTGTTAAAAGTTTAGATTCAAAGGAATAAATAAGTAAGTCTCAACATTAAATAAATGAATGATAATTGTTGTAAAGGAAATATAATTATAATCCTAAATTATAACAACATCCCGATCAAAATTGGTTAAATAAAGTTCGACTATGTATCCATATCAACAATGTAAGTAGTAACCATATCAAATTAAGATATTCAAAATTAGTCCCCAAATAAACTATCTTTAAACGAAAATTCGAAAAGCCCAAAAGCAAAACAACTATAATTAATAACCGCTAATTTAACAAATAATGCTTGAGCATAGTTGAAATCAAAATCACGATCAACTACAGACGTACAATATAAATAGCACTCTACCAAGGCTAATAACTATGGATTATAGAAAAATTCGACTAAATCAGATAAGAACAGACTAAGTTCCATAAGTATCAATGAACCTGAGATTAGTTAAAGTTAACGGTTAATCATATCAAATAAAATCAATTATAAAATGATAAGGGAAGTATATAAAAAAGGTAAAAAGTTTGTTAATTGATGAGATCTCGGCAAATCTTGAATTAAAGAAGGTAAATGAGTAAAAATAAATGTATAAAAGGTAGAAACTTAATAATTTGATAATTAAGTCAAGAAAAAGGTGAATGCTTTAAATTTCTGGAGGACTTTAATGGCGATCGCATTTGTCGCATTGATAATAAATGTGAATGGAGAAGAAGAGGAGATAAATTTTTATACATTATTATTAAAAAGTAAAATAATAGTTAAGAAAATTTCAACTGCTAAAATCTATAGCCGCTATAAAATAATATTACTTTTTCAGAAAGCTGCAATGGCATAAGACAAAACATCTTTGTGCAAAAAAGGATAAATTGCTTTTCAGAAAGACCAATTAGGTGATGCCATGTGGCAGCAGCATTTAATGTGCATTAGGTAGGTCCCTTTTCTAACGAATGACAACTATCGGCTAAATAACAAAAAACAAGACTTCATAATTCACTCTTCCTTTGGTAAAAGTAAATTTTAGAGGGCATGTGTTGTGCCGTACTTTTCCGAAGTACTTTTATATAAATCTACAAGGCCAAAGGGGCTGTAGATAGCTCATTTTGGAAGGAAAGATGTACAAGCGAAAGAGGCGATCTAGCCACCAACCCTAAAGCCTTTAGCAATTTAAATAAAGCTATAAAGCTTATATCAAAAGGTATAAAACCCGAAGGGTTACATATCGAAGAGTCTATAGTGCTAAAGATTTAGTTAACTTAGCTTACTTCATAAAGACCCAAGGCCGGAAGATTAACCTGAAAGGTCAAGGTAATATACCATCGTGTATAGTTATTTATAAGCATAGGAAAAGGCCGAAGGGAGTAATACCATGAAGGAACAAAGCCCCAGAAAAGATAGAATCAACCTAAAGCAATATCCAACAGTGCAGTAATGCTATGAAATCACAACCCTCCATTTGTATGCTCCAGATATGGATGAGAGAGAAGGCATCCATAAAGTACACATCATCGATCCATATATAATATAGAGCAAATTAGTTAATGCCAAGTGTCAACAATCAACGTATTAGCTCAATAGTGTACTCCACATCATCAGTCTATGTCTACTCCAAATGGCTAGTATTAGGCCAAAAAGTGGCACAACACCACAAATCAAAATTAAACTAAAGAGATCTAGCTAGAAATAGCAAAACAAAGCAAGAAACACAATGATTTTTACAGTGGTTCGGCAATTCTGAGGCCTACGTCCACTATTATGTTATTATTTTGATGTTTCTCATAAGTTCAAGTGATTTACAGTTCTAAACAGCCTAGAACAATAAGCATAGCTTCCTTTGTGACAAGGTCGAATAAAGATAGAATATGAAGAAGATAAAGTGTCAAAGGTCCTCTTTAAGTTACTATATGCTTTCTATTTATAGAGAAAGCGCCCAACGAAGTCGTTGAATCACAAAATACTAGTTCAAACTTCAGATCCGAGAAAGTAGGAGGGAAGACGAAGTCCGCAGAGCGACAAAATCATGTCGGTACCGATCAGAAGTGACCCGCGCCGATTTGAATTATTGACTACTGGCCATGTCAGCTTCTACTACATCGTTTCCTTCCTTCGATCTATTGATTTTCGAGAATTTTCGCCTTAGAAATCAAGTCGTTGCCAAGAGTTTCTGACATGTCTAATAATTGTCCTTTTCTTTAGAGCTTTTTTGGAGTTGTTCACCTACTCCTTATGAAATGGGCCCTAGGAAAACCACTTTACCTACCTGTACCTTGACCAGAGCTTCAAAGCCTCCCCAAGAGCCAGAAATCATCTCAGTACTGACCTAAATAGAGATCGGTACTGATCTGTCTCTTAGCCAAAATTTTCACACTCATTCTTTGAAGCCACTTCCATCATCCTTCCAAGCATACCTCCAAGTCCATGAACCACTTCGTCTTCATCCTAACGTCCGGATTCATTTGAAAGCTGCTTGGTCTAAAGGCTGGATAACAATTGCCCGCCAAAGTATGCTCCTATTTTAAACAAAGCATGCTTTGGATCAAGATAAGCACATACCATCATCCACATAAGTCCATTGGTCATCCAGGGGTTGTTTTGAAGTATTGTCTCCATTCCAAGGGCATCTGTTCGACTGCTTTAAATAGTATATGTACCGAATGTTGTTGTTGGTGGTGGTACGCAAGTGCCGGCGCCCAGAGTTGATTTTGCTAAGCCGAATAAGGAATTTTCCAATCTTCGTGGCAAACCCTTCTAAGGAGCAGAGTTGGCTATGGAAGTGCAGGATTCGTTGGTCACATGCAAAAGGGTTTTTAAAGCCTTGAATTGGATGATGCGATGAAGGCGAGGTTGGCTTCCCGATAGCTTCAGGAGAGAGCCATGAACTGGTGGAATTCTATTAGAGTTACTACTCCCAAGAATTAGTTGAATTGAGACCAGTTCGAAACCCGATTTGAGGAGAAGTTTATTCTGGCTGCTCAGAAGTTGGTACTATTCAAGAAATTTGCTGATTTGAAGCGGGGAGACATGTCTGTCTTCAAATATGTTGTTGAATTCGATGTCTTATCGAAATATGGGACGTCTTTCATCGATACTCCATTGAGGAAGAATGGGAAGTTTCATTTAGGTTTGGATGACTACTTTGGAGAGAAGTTAGTGAGTCACTTTGATGAGCCATTTGAGAGACTTGTCGAGATTGCTCTTCGCTAGGAGAATTTATACCCTAAGTCCAAATCAGCTACTGTGGTTAAGGAAGAGTCAAAACCGCAAACAGGCTGTGAAGGCAAGAAGTAATGGAATGGAAAGAGGAAGCAATCTCAAGGAAAGAATGCTCAGAAGAAGGCAAAGTGGGATCCTGTCCATTATGGTTATGGAGACAAGGGTTACTTGATTAAAGATCACAAAACAGATAGAAAGAAGAAGTGTTATAACTATGGAAAGTTCAGACACATGCAAAAGAATTATCCAGAGCCAATGCAGCAGAAGAAGGTAGTGAAAGCATACGCTTTGGATGCTATCCCAACTTCATCGAGTGCTCCTCGGCGAAGGAGAAGGGGAAGAATATCACTATTTAAGGTATGCTTTTTATTTATGGCATTTCCATGTGTGTTTTGTTGGATAATGGGGTTTCGCACTCCTTTATACCTAGTAACTTTGTAGATAGTTAAACACCCCCCTCTATACCCATGCTGTCCAAGAGTATTACAAGGTAATACTGTCGGATAATACGAAGAATGAGGCGATATGGGGTACGGACGTGAATATTCTCTTGAGCTAACACAGGTACACATTAAAACATTGAATAAATAACTCACATATACGTACACAATATCAACATAAAGCAATAAACATGTGCACCACCAGGATAAAACAATACACAATATATGATACATGAATAAAGAACACAAAGTAATAATCGCAGCGATAATATATAATATATAAATATACTTATATGACTAGTATACAAGAACAAAACATATATACATGAAACTATATAATACTTAGATGATATATAATATTATTACATCCTAGTCTCCTCTATGTCTAAAACACAAGCCGGTCTCATCGTCCCTATACTTGAAATATCTCGGAGTGACCCAAGTGTTATAAATAACACATGGGTCAAACTATGTCTAAATCAGGGGTTAATAAATATATGTGACAAAGTATGTACCAGAGATGATAACATGATAATATTAGCATAATACACAAATCAACAATCACAGTGTCAATGAATGACACATAATTGTAATTCCATATGCAAACATCGAAATATCACATACCACAAATATCACGAAGTCGTGTATAATGATGTTGTCACCCATAAGAAAACACATCAAATTAAAAATCATAAAATCAACATCAATCAGGTGAATCATCCATATCTAGAAATCATCATCAAAAGCGCGAAATCAGTAAAAAGATTTGTGCTAGCACATGATAATGCCCAAATAAAATCAATAATAAGTAGGCCGTCTACCTGAAGAGAATAGGCCGTCTGCGTAGAATGGACAGGTCGTTTGCCCATCAATCACATAAAGATAAGATACGTGGATTTACTATGTCCTGGACATAGTCTCAAGTAAGAATATAAATAGTGTATATCTATCTAACCCACACACCAGAACCAGCTGGGAGACTGACAGCACGTCTGCCTACTTGAGGAGCCTCACATATGTCCATCTGACATTGCTCCTACAGTCGTCTATTACCTCTTCCTTAGTATTATGATAATATCCACCATATGTCACAAACATATTATAAGACCATGCTATGCATCGATCACGACTTGACACATTGCCCCTATAGGTAACTGGTGGCCGAAATAGGTGACATAGGGGCAAACACACACATATGCCGACACACGGTATGAGGTCAACACATAATAGAAATATATAAAATGGTGTCACAAATCCAAGAAGCGACCACCGGATCAAACTGCTAGGGTGGATATTGGCAAATCTGGTTCGCTTCCGAGATAGAAAGGAAGTTGGACAGGATAGATAGACATGTAATATCTACACTCGATAGCTAACACATAGCTAATCATAAACGCCAACATATGGCAATGTATATTGTTGCACATAGCTTTATACTATTGCCAAGACATGGCTCTACATGTTGCTGCAATACGGCTTGGTAATATCGCTAACACACGGTTATATATGTGATTGGCGACACATGGCAACACATAAGATTCACCACAGAAAGCCTCTAGAAATTCTTGTTATGTGAGTGTCATCTGCTTATAATGAATAACACCGAATAAATATCACAATGACATCACATACCACCGCGTGATCCTCAAACATTTATTCATTGCTCATAAACTCCACTCAATTACCACAATATTCTATATAACAAGTCCAAAGAATAACTGGAGAAATATTACCGAAAGTCTTATGCCAGACGGTATTATAACTCCGCTTATTCAGTTTCCTCATATAACAGAATAACAATAATCACAATATCATATAGAAGGATGTCATCACCATATCATATCAAGTCACTAGACAAATCCATATCAACAATAAATCATTCACATAAAAGAAAGTAGAAATCAAAAAAGTAAGATAAAAGAGATTAATAAAACACACACACACATATACGAAAACAAATCAAAAATCAATAATAAGTCGATCGCAACATGTAACTTTGATGTAACAAAATTCTAAAGTTCAGAAATGGATCAAAATATATTCTGAAATTAAACTGAATAACCACTTAAACCAAATATGAACTTCCTTTCAAATAAATTACTGATTCCTCAACTTATATAAATTTAAATATTAATTTAATACACACAAATAACATTAGAAAACTCCTTCCTTTCCTTTTATAACCCAAAAATAGTTTTTAAAACCTAATATTACTCATTATGATTATTTCATAATTTTCTATAATAAGATACTGTTTTTAAAGTATTTTATAAGATCTAAATCAAATTAATATTCATTATCTATAAAATATATTTTCCAAAACTTTCATTAAATTCAAAATTACATAGAATATACTTTAGAAATACTTAAATATTAATTAGAAAAAATTTCATATATTTCTAGAATTTTATATGATTTTTATAAATTTATTAAAATCAAAAAATAAAATTTTATTAAATATTCTATCTTTAAATTAAAAATATTATTATTATTATTAAATAAAATTTTACTCTAATAAAATTATTACATATATATACAAAACATATCTTTATTTATAAACATTCTTATTTATATAAATTATTAATATATATATATATTTAATAAAATAAACTAACAAAAACACATAGACGCACACACATAAATTGTGCATGACTGATTGACCCACCATTCAACCGCAAGCGATCGACCGATAAATCAGACGGTCAACCATTCGGAGCTTATAAATGGCGGAGCTTCGTCAATCCTGGTGATCTGCTCCTCCTCCTCCTCCTCTTACCATTTCTCTTCCAATTATTGCACAACCATCATATTCAATCAAACAACAATCCAAACACAATATATGCAAAGAATTAGATGGTATAGACATAGATTCATGAGTGCATTTACTCACCTTCTCCTGCTTTTCTTCCTCTCTCTCTCTCATTAAACACAGGCATACATCTAGAACCCCACACAGCAACTGAAAATCCAATTCCTTCTCACTGTAGGCTTAAATCAGTGTCGAGCGGTACACAAATGAATTTGAGAATTTATTGTAATTTATTTCAATTTTAATCAAATTTCAAGTGGTAGAAGGTGGGTAAAATTTTGTTCTCTGATGATCAAAATGAATGAACGAAGTTATATTTATAAGCGAGAGTGAATCGTTTGGAAATTGAATCATCTGGATATAAGGATGGTGATGGGCTTTGGGTTAAGCTTTTATAAGTATGTGTGTATATATATATTATTTAATTTCTTTTTATAATTAATTTTCTATTTAAAACAAATTACGATAAAATTCCAAACAAAATTTATATTCACAATACTCAATTATTTACTCATCACCGTAAAATTTATAAAATTTATTTTCCTATATTTTAACTTATTTAAATTTAAATATCAAACATTTATTTTAAACCCAATATTAAAACTTTTTCAAATTAATTTACTTCACAATTCTTAAATAAATATTTATTCTCGAAACTATTTAATTTCATCACTGATTACCTTGTTATAAAATTCTAATATTCTAAATAAATTCAAATTATTCATTTTATATTTCCAACAATCCATTTTTAACTAATTAAATAATTATTATTAATTACCCCTAAAAAGTAGGTTGTTACAGGCTTCCCCCTTAACAAAATTGCATCCTCGCAATTTTTTAGGAAGAATCTATAACATAACTAATAATTCCATAATTATAAAATACCTTATATTTAATAAATATTATTTTTTCCCCAAATTTTTATTTTATACACAATTCAATTTTTCATCGAAACTTCAAAATATTTAACAAAACCAAAACCTTATCAACAAATCTTTTGCTAAAACTTCATTTCACAATTTAACATACATACTTTTTAATATAATTACTTAATTTCAAAACATGTTAAAACAAAATTCTTTTCAATTAGCATTTCATTCCGAATCTCTCTTTTATATATAATATAAGTACTTTAACTAAATTGTAAGCTTCAATATTTCCAAAAGTAAAAGTGATATTTCTTACCAAAATAATCCATTGCTAAATATTTTTTCCATAAACACACAAACTTCGCAATCTTTTAAAATATTTCAAACACCAAATTTATTTCACACTATTATATTCATAATTTTATATTCATAAAACTAAATGTAATTCATATATAATTTCTCAAAACAGTCACATCACAATACTTTAAATCAAAAATATATATTCACTTCGTACACTTATATTACAAACAATTATATATATAACATGGTAGGCAATAATCACATCCTCACATATCAAACAATTCCAAAATTTAATACATACATAAATACATACATACATCATACATACATACATACATACATATATATATAAACACACACACATACACACACACCGACAATGTCTCACCATGAGTTTTTAGTAGTTCACTTCGCCAACGGGCTACAGTGTTGACTGTACAATCAACATTGCCTCGTCAATGATCACCGCTATCCACTAATATCCAGTGGCTACACACATCATTTAAAATATACATACTCAACTTATAAAACACATTTTCCCAAAATAATAAATATAAACTCTCATTTTCCAATGCCTTTCAAATATTGATTTCAAAAATCACTTTATCCAAATTACTACTTTACTTGTAGTGTTACTTAAAAATATTCATCCTTTCTAAAATACTTTAATTTCCATGAAATATTTATATATTCTCAAAACATTGTGTTTAAACGTCTCGTTATGGTGTTTAGGAACTCTTATTAATAATGTTCGCCAGACGCGTCAACAAGAATTATTATACCACCTAACAAGTAGATTAACACGATTCAGTTCAAAATTTTCTGTAACATCATTTATACAAACCTTTAATACTTTACATCTCAATAAGGAACCATCATACTTAATATATATTTTCAAGAAATTCCCAATCAAAATATTTACTTAGTTTTCAAAACATTTAATAAAAATCTATATTTATATCTACATATATCGATAGTCTTATTTATGATAAATACTTAACAATATCCAAACAAATTTAAAACATTCTATGAATATCTATTTTAAATCAAAATACCATTTCAATAAACATTATATTTTATCAAATGATAACTCCTTCCAATACACATTAGATAAAATCAAACATACGTCTCACACCTTTATTAATAGCAAACAAAGATAAAATTTTAAACTTGTTTTACAATTTTAATATTACATATGGATTTTTAATCGATAATAAAAATTAATTCAACATATACAGTTATGAATAACCAAGAAGGTATAAACTATAACAACCAAAGCACTCATCGGAAATTAGTTAAATAAATTTACCACTGTGCACTCTAATCAAAATCAATTCAAAACCTGACAACTCAATATTAAGCCACTCAATTTCAATCATTTCATACTTATACTCAAAATATCAAAATAAAAATATTATATATTTATATATAGAAAATAACAGATACATTCCCAGATAATTACCCCAGTAATCATCGTATATTCCTATTATACGTTAAATATAAGGTAACTACCCAACTCAACCAAAGAAGACAGGGACTCTAAGTCTCACTGGTCTTGACTCGTGGCTCTGATATACGATGTATTGTTCTAAACCTTGCTCTGATACCAAATGAAGCACCCGCACCTCTATGCTTATGCTATCCAAGAGTATCAGAAGGTAATACTATCAGATAATATGGAGAATGAGGCGATATGGGGTACACACATAAATATTCCCTTGGGTAACATTGGTACATATTAAAGCATCAATGCATAACTCACCTATAAGTACACAGTATAGGAACAAAGCAATAAACATGTGAACAATCAAAATATTCAGTATATGAATAAAGAACACCAAGTCAGAATCACAACGATAATATATAATATATAAATATACATGTATGTCTAATATACAACACCAGAATATACATACATGAAACTATATAATACTCAGATGACATACAATATTATTACATCCTTGTCTCCTCTATGCCTAAAACACAAGCCGGTCTCATCATCCCTATACCTAAAATGTCTCGGACTGACCCGAGTATTATAAATAACACACAGATAATATTACGCCTAAATCAAGGGTTAACAAATATATGTGACACGGTATATACTAGAGACGATAACATGATATTACTGGCATAGTACAAAAATCAACGATCACAGTGTCAATGTATGACACATTATTGTAACACCATACGCAAACATCACATAACACAAATATCACAAAGTCATCTATAATAATGTCATGATCCATAAGAAAACACATCAAATTAGAAATCATAAAATCAACATCAATCGGGTGAATCCTCAATATCTAGAAACCATCATAAGAATCCCGAAATCAATAAAAAGGTTTGTGCTAGCACATGGCAATCCCAACTAAAATCAATAATAAGTTGGTCGTCTGCCTAAAGAGAATAGGTCATCTGTCTAGAATGGATAGGTCATCTGCCCATCAATCGCATAAAAATAAGATATGGGGATTCACTATATCCTAGACATAGTCTTAGGTAAGAATATAAATAGTATATGTCTATCAACCACACACACGAACCAGATGGGAGACTAACAACACGTTTGCCTACTCCAGGTGCCTCACATGTGTCCGTCTGACACTGCTCTTACAGTTGTCTGTCACCTCTCCTTTGGTATTATGATAATATCCACCACATATCATAAACATGCTACAAGAGCACGCTATGAATCGATCACGACCTGACACATTGCCCTTATAGGTAACTGATTACTAGCCTAGGTGACACAAGGGAAAACACACACATATGTGGACACACGACAAGAGGATGACACACAGCCAAAATATATAAAATGGTGTCATGGATCTTGGGCGCGACTACTACAATCAGGTTACCACGGTGGATACTTGCTAATCTGGTTCACTTTCAAAATAGAAAGGAAGCTGGACAAGATAGATAGACACATGGTATCTACACTTGATAGCCAACATAGCTACTCATAAATGCTAATGCATGTCTATGTATATTTCTACCACATAGCTTGATACTATTGCCAACACATGGATCTACATATTGCTTCCACACAGCTTGATAATATCGCCAACACATGGCTATATATGTGATTGCTGACACATGGCAATACACGCGACTCACCGCAGCAAGCCTCCATAAATCACCATCATGTGAGTGTCATCTACTTACAATGAATAACCGAATAAATATCACAACGGTGTCCCATACCACCACATGATACTCAAACGTTTATTCACTGCTCATAAACTCCACTTAATCACCATAATATTCTATATAACGAGTCCAAAGAATATCCGGAGAAATGTTATCGAAAGTCCCATACCAAATGGTATTATAACTCCGTTTATTCAGATTCCTCATCACACAGAATAAAAATCATCACAAAATCATATAAAAGGATATCAAATCACTAGATAAATCCATATCAACGGTGAATCATTTACACATAAAAGAAAGTAGAAATAAAAAAAGTAAGATAGAAGAGCTTAATCAAAAATACATACATACATACATATATATAGGAAAACAAATCAATAATCAATAATAAATCGACCGCAACATATAACTTCGATATAACAAAATTATGAACTTTAGAAATAGATTAAAATATATTCTAAAAATAAACTGAATAACCACTTAAAACCAAAAATGAATATAACAAAATCATATAGAAGGATGTCATTCCCATATCATATCAAATCACTAGACAAATCCATATCAACGGTGAATCATTCACATAAAAGAAAGTAGAAATCAGGAAAGTAAGATAGAAGAGATTAATAAAAAATATATACATAAATACATACATATAGACATACATACATATAGGAAAACAAATCAATAATAAGTCGACCGCAACATATAACTTTGATATAACAAAATTATGAACTTTAGAAATGGATTTAAATATATTCTAAAATTAAACCGAATAAACACTTAAAGCCAAATGCGAACTTTCTTTCAAATAAATCACTAATTCCTCAACTTATATAAATTTAAATATTAATTTAATACACGCCAATAACATTAGAAAACTCCTCCCTTTCCTTTTATAACCCAAAAATAGTTTGTAAAACTAAATATTACTCATTACAATTATTTCATAATTTTCTACAATAAAATACTATTTTAAATAATTTTATAAGATCTAAATCAATTTAATATTCATAATCTATAAAATATATTTTCTTGAGCTTTAATTATATTCAAAATTACATAGAATATTTAGAAATACTTGAATATCGATTAGAAATAATTTTATATATATCTCGAATTTTATATGATTTTTATAAATTTATTAAAATCAAAAATTAAATTTTTATTAAAGAATCTATATATTTAAATTAAATAAATTATAATTATTATTAAATAATACTTTACTCTGATAAAATTGATACATAAATATACAAAACACATCTTTGTTTATAAACATTCTTATTTATATAAAATATTAATATACATACATACATAGGTATATATAACAAAATAAACTCATAAAAACACATCGATGCACACACATAATTGTGCATGACCGGTTGACCGCAAGTGATCGACCGGTAAACCTAGACTGTCGATCAATCGGAGCTTATAAATGGCAGAGCTTCGTCAATCCTAGCGATCTGCTCCTCCTCCTCCAACTGTTTCTCTTCCAATTCGATGCAAAACCATCATATTCAATCTAACAACAATCTAAACACAATATATGCAAAGAATTAGATGATGTAGACATAGATTCGTGAGTGTGTTTTCTCACCTGCTCCTGCTTTTCTTCCTCTCTCTCATTGAACATACGCAACCATCCAGAACCCCACACAGCAACTGAAATTCCAATTCCTTCTCGCTGTAGGCTTAAATCGATGTCGAGAGTTATACAGATGAATTTGAGAATTTAATGTAATTTATTTAATTTTTAATCTGATTTTCAAGTGGTAAAAGGTAGGTAAAATTTTGAATTCTCTTATGACTAAATAAACGAAGTTATATTTATAAGCGAGAGTGAATCATTTGGAGATCGAAACATCTAGATATAAGGATAGTGATGGGCTTTTGGGCTTTGGGCTAAGCTTTTATAAGTATGTGTGTGTATATAATTTAATTTCTTTTTACAAACTATTTTCTAGTTAAAAAAGTTACGATAAAATTTCATACAAAATTTATATTCTCATTACTCAATTATTTACTCATCGTCGTAAAATTTCTAAAATTTATTTTTTCCACATTTTAACTTAAATTTAAATATCCAACATTCTCATTTTAAATCCGATATTAAATACTTTTCAGATTAATTTACTTCATAATTCTTAACAAATATTTATTTTCAAAACTATTTAATTTCATCATTGATTACTTTATTATAAAATTTTGATATTCTAAAATAAATTCAAATTATTTATTTTAAATTTCCAAAAATCTATTTTTTAATTAATTTAATAATTATTATTAGTGAATATTAGGCTCAAGTCCCTAATAAGTTTCAAAATACACAAAAACCCCAGTAAAAAAAGTATGTAAATTAGGTCCCTAGAATTAAGTTACTAAGTAATTACATATAGTTATGCAATTATTCACTGAATAATTACAGACATTTATGCAATTAAATTCAAAAGTTGCATAAATTTATGCAATTTTTTCGGTGAATAATTGCGGAAATTTCCGCAATTTTTTTGGTGAATAATTGCATAATTTTCCGCAAATTTTTGAAAAAATTACGGAAATTTCCGCAATTTTTCAGTGAATAATTGTGGAAATGTCTACAATTTTTTGATATAATTGCATAAATGTCTGCAATTATTCACTGAATAATTGCATAAGTGTATGCCATTATTCCGTAACTTAATTCTAGGGACTTAATTTACAAACTTTTTTTTACTGGGGTTTTTGTGTATTTTGAAACTTATTAGGGACCTATGCCAAACTGTCCCTTATTATTAATTACCCCTAAAAAATGAGTTGTCACGGAAAGATTGGGATTGAGACTGAAATAGTTGACCGACCTTTAGTAGTGACGAACCCAGTTGGAGGCCCCACTAGTCTTTATATGATTTTCCATGGTTTGTTCTTATCGAGTCATATGCTCTTTTGCTTGTGATTGCTTTGTTCTAGATTTCGTTGGGTTCGAGATTATTTTAGGGATAGACTGGCTAAGGAAGTATGCAGTAATGGTGGACTACGAGAAGCTATTGGTGACGATTGGGATAAGGAGGGGTGGAAGGTAGTGATTGGCTACCTACTAGAGGATTAGGTTATAGTTAGCTTTTTTATATTCGGCCCACGTGATGGGTTGTCATCTATGCCTATCTTTAGAGAGTATCCAGATGTGTTTAAGAAGATGACCAAATTACTGCCATACCGAGAGATTAAGTTCCATATAGACTTAGTGGAGAACGCTAGATCGATAATCATGCATTTGAGGTGTTTAGCAGCTAGAGAGCAGAAGGAGTTGGAGCTGTAAGTGAATGACCCGTTGAAGCAAGGGTTCATTTGTGGAAGTATATCTGAGTGGGGTGCATCCATGTATTCGCTACTAAGGTTTATGGCTCTCTGAGGTTGTGTGTAGATTACAATGAGTTGAATAAGGTGACGAGGAAGAACAAGTATCCACTCCCACGTATTGATGACTTGTTCGATTAGCTCCACCGCACGAAGGTGTCCTCTCAGTTTAATTTAGTGATGGGATTTCACCAGCTGAGAACGGCGAAGGAGAGTGTGCCTTTCACTATGTTTCGTATGTCGCTTGGTTTCTATGAGTGGTTGGTTATGCCGTTTGGAATAACCAATGCTCTGGAATACTTTGTTAATCTCATAAACCCTATCTTCAAGGATCAACCAATCAAGTTTATGCTTGTGTTCATGGATGATATTTTGGTCTCTTTTAGAATAAAGGAGGAACTTAAGACATGCTTGAGGATTGTGCTTGAAGAATTATGGAAGTATGGGTTTAGAGCGAAGTTTTCAAAGTGTCACTTCATTAGGAGAGAAATGAGATTCTTGGGTGATGTCGTCTCCAAGTAGTACATCATTGTAGACCCTATAAAGTTGGCAGCGGTTCAGGATTGGAACCAACCTAAGAATGCTACTGATGTGAGGAGTTTCCTAGGATTTGTAGGATATTATATACGTTTTATCAAGGACTTCTCGAAGGTAGCAGGGTCGTTAACCAATTTGACGAAGAAGAATCAATTTTTTGGGATGCAAAGTGCAAGCGCGCATTTGTGAGTCTAAAGGAGAGGTTGAAGAGTGCACCAGTATTGACTATTCCGAGTGGAAATGAGGAACTGATAGTATACATATACACCTGTGGTACTGGACTAGGTGCAATGTTGATGCATAGAGGGAAAGTTGTTACCTATGCTAGTCGATAGCAAAAAATGCACGAGAAGAAGTATCTAACTCACGATTTGGAGTTGTTGACGATAGTGTTTTCTTTGAATATTTGGAGACACTACCTGTTAGGAGAGAGGTTCGAGCTATTCACTGACATAAGTCATTGAAGTACCTCTTCTTCCAGAAGGATCTCAACCTTCGCCGGCAGCAATGGTTGGAATTCTTGGCCTCCTATGACTTTGACATTTCCTATACACCCGATAAGGGAAATGCAATCGTCGATGCATTGAGTAGAAGACATGATAGTTTGGGAACGATGTTCCTAGAATGGAAGCGTTGGAGTATACTGCTGATTTCGGAACTCATTATGAGTTAGAGCCAGAGATGTTGATGAGCTTGGTTGTCAGACCTACTTCGATTGAGTAGATCAGTACTAATCAAAGGCGAGATGCTAGACTAGCGAAGATCATGGCAAAAATAGAAGGACTAGATTCTAAGGAGATGAAGCAGTACGGACTTGATCGAGCTGGGTGGCTCTATAAGGATGGAAATTATTTGTTCCCAATGTTGATGGATTGCAACATGAGGCACTACGAGAGTGCCATCACTCTAAATTGACCATAATCCCAAAAGTAAGAAGATATATCATGATATGAAGCAGACATATTATTGGGAGGGTATGAAGAAGGATGTTCGGACATTCAGCTCGAAGTGTATGAACTACTAGTTGGTGAGGGTAGAGCAGAAGAAGCCAAGTGGATTACTGCAACCACTTGATGTTTTGGAGTGGAAATGATAGCAAGTATCGATGGACTTCATTAACAGATTGCCGATAACCAGAGGAGGGTACATTAGCATTTGAGTCACAGTCGATAGATTGACGAAGAGTGCCCGATTCATACCCATTAAGTCTAGTAGAATGACATCCAAAGTAGCTGAGCTGTATGTGAAATGGATGCTACGATTCCATGGTATGCCAAAGAGCATTATGAGTGACTGAGACCCTTTATTCACTACTGGGTTTTGGAAGAGCTTGTAAGAGGCATTGGGGAACGGAGGTGCATCTTAGTATAGCTTATCACTCGCAAACCAATGGCCAGGTCTAGAGGGTGCATCGTATATTGGAGGATCTCTTGCGAGCTTGCATTCTTGATTTTGGAGGTTCATAGGACGATCACTTGCATTTGGTGGAGTTCGTATATAATAATAGTTATTAGTCTAGTATCGGTATGGCACTTTACGAAACATTGTATGGCTGGCCATGTAACTCTCCTTTATGTTGGTGGGAAGCAGGCGAGAAACTAATACTTGGGCTAGATATGATCCGAGAGACCTCAAAGAAGATTGAGATCATTCGATAACGAATGAAAGCTGCTCAGGATAGGCAGAAGAGCTACGCTAATAGGAGATGTCGAGATTTAGAGTTCTCTATTGGCGATATAGTGTTCATGAAGATTTCTCTACTGAAGAATGTTATTTGATTTGGTAGTAAGGAGAAGTTGGCGTTGATATTCGTAGGTCTTGTTCCGATAGTAGAGAGGATTGTGAACTTGGTGTATAGGGTCGACTTATCCCAAAAGAAGGCGGGCGTACACAACGTCTTCCACATCTCATTTGCGGAAGTTTGTGCACGACTCAGGCGTGACGATTGCACTGGATCAACATGATGATGTCGAGATTGAACCAGAAGCTCCGAGACCTCGTAGGCCGATTCTTATTGTCGGACGAGATACGAAGCAGCTTAAAAGGAAGACAATGTAGTTACTGAAGGTTCAATGGGGTGGAAGTGAAAACAATTGCACGTGGGAAACCAAGGAGAGCATGAGGGTTGACTGCTGGTTCTGTTTTCGGTTGGTTCAAAGGAAGGGACATTGTTCACAAGTTTGCTTTTTTGAATGGATTTCGTGGTTCCTATATTGGTATTGGCGGAGGTATTCTCATACCCCGCATCAGCTAATCACTCTATTTGGAGCCCATTATGTGGTAAGTCCTACTGTTTATTGTATTTACTTCCACCTTTGATACTATATAGGATAGTTTAGTATCTTTCATACTAAGATAGGTTTATCTATACTGTTGATTGCATGCTGCCTGTTTGATGTGTTTGATGATTGTGTATGATTGTTAGGCATATAGGGTAACTATGGATATTATTCTTTGATTTGTGTGAGGATTTCAGGGTCAAAAATCCTAAAGGAGGAAGAGTGTAACGACTCATACTTTATGTTTTAAAGGATCCTATAATATTATTATTTAATTCATACGAGGTTGTATGACTCTAAAACTTTGGAAAAAGACTACTAGGGACATTTTCCATCCTTGGAATTTTTATTGAACATTTTTTACCAAGAAATTCTTGTAAAGCCTATAACTTTGATAGGAGAAGAATTTGGGTCTCAAACTACTTCCGTTAGGTTGGGCTTGTGGTTTCTCTTTCCATAGATTGGTCATAATATGTGAACGTACTTACTATTTAGGAGATACGATAATTTTAAATTCTATTTGTTGCTTGACAGATTAATGGGCAACTAAACTAAGCCCATACTTAGGCCCATAAAGTAATTTCGAGAATTGTTTCTGAATGGGGGAGACGGGACATAATTAAATCATTTCTCACTTTTCCAAAATAATTTCAAACCTCTATTAACCCTAATTTCATCAAAAAGGTCATCTTTTCCTTACCAGTCTGAGCCAAATTCATCATTAGAAGGCTAATTAACAAAGGGGGTCATAGATTCATCATTTTGGTGTTTGGGGATTCATGATTCTTGGTTGTTCATTTCTGATATAGAGATTAGATTGGTATTTTAGATATTAGGTGAGTGATTCTTGATCTTTCACTATTTTATGCTTGTCCATATAGTTTAAAAGGATGTTTTTGATATGATTTTTATGCTAAAACAATTTTAAACTTTAATTAAACCTTTAAAGCTGTTCATGGCTAAAATTAAAAGGATTAGATTTGATTTTAAATGATTTAACAACCTCTTTGGGGTCATAATATCATTTTGGTGTAAAACTATATCTAGGTTAAATCATGTATATTAATCTTATTTGGATGGATTGTATATGTTTGATGAATGCTTATGAATGATATATATTATTGGATGAATTGTTTTGATGTGGTTTGCTAAAGCTTTAGTGAAGTTAGGAAAGAGATCGTCGATTTGGGAAAAAGAAGGAAAAAGTGATTGGAATTGGATAAAACTTGGAGGAGGGGTTCTTGAGGAGGGGAGAAGCCCAAGATTTTGGTCGTCGGTTGTTTGGATTTGGATTGGGTGGCTAACCAGTGGTTGGTGACGAGGTGAATTATATTCGAAGGTGTTAGTTCCAGGTATGGTCGGTGAGGGGAGAGCGCTTTGGGGCCAAAGCTAAGGAACTTCTGGGCATGCTTGGGAAGATGCAAGGAAGGGATTTTAGGAGCCAAAGTTCAAAATTTGGCTAAGTATGGAAATCGATACTAACCTCTTTTGGTTGGTACCGATCAATTTTCCTAGTAGTAGAGTGGATCTGGTAGCTTGGAAGCTTAAGGTATAAAGGGGATTTCTGAGCATGCCAAGGAGAAGTGTTCGAGGAGGGGAATACTTAGCCAAGATTTGGCTAAGTATAAATTAGAACATTCATATCGGTACCGACCTCTTTTGGTCGGTACTGACATGTATTTATGGTAGCAGGGTTGGCAAGACTTCCAAGGGAAGATGCAGGGACTCTATAGGTCGTGCTGAAGGTGTTTGTTGTTTTCTTAGGGTTTGATAACAATATGATGAATGTTGATAGCCTTAAGACTTTGATGAAGATAACTGGATGGAGAATGGAGTTAGGTTCCTGATGACGACTAGATGTTGAAAGGAGTCGTGAGAATGATTGTTCACAAAGAGCGAGTTCAAGGAAGGGTGGCCCATGGATAGAATGTCGAATGGTTCTATCATAGAAATAAAGGAATATGAAATGGTTCCTTAAAGATGAATGGAAAGCAGATGGAGCAAGAAAAGGCTCGGATATGCGTGCTAAGGGATCGTTGATATTCGGAGTGTTTACTGATGTACTCGAAGTAGGGGTATTATGAGAATGCTCATTGGGTACTTGGAACGGCTACCCCATGTCAGTGGAATGGATACGTATACTCTAGACCGGTGGAATGGGTCTAGTGTTAGCTTCAAGCTGTCAGCGAGTACATTGAAAACTGATATTTTTCCATTAATCCCTGGTAGAGGAATGATCATACAAGTTATTATATATTTAGGATACATTCAGTGGTTAGGAGGATGGTTTGATGGAGTCCGTCTTGTTTCTTTTCTAGTAGGTTGTCACAATAGGGATGTCATATGATGTTGGTATTATGGATGTTGATACCTGGACACCCTAGGTTGTACTTAGGATGTGATACACCTTTATGATGTTTCTTGAGTAGAATATTATGTTTTTTATGTGCTAACCTTTAGTTGCAAGGATAGATCAGGTATAGTTCGTATACTCTTGTTCCTTATTGTATTTGACTTGCATAGTTTTTTGAGATTTCATATCGCTCACAACAGATTGTTGTCTGACTATAGGTTTTATGCTTTTCTTCTTATTATCTCGGGTACTTTTAAATGAGTAGACTAGATAGCAGGTCTATGTGATACGTGGTAGTAGTGCGGAGGAAAAGTTGGAGGTAGCTTTCTTGTACTT
The DNA here is from genome assembly GCA_030737815.1 of Allium fistulosum. NCBI lineage: Eukaryota > Viridiplantae > Streptophyta > Magnoliopsida > Asparagales > Amaryllidaceae > Allium > Allium fistulosum. The sequence continues at coordinate 525,502,090 of CM060902.1, forward strand.
TATATGGACATACTATTGTTTATTTCACTGTGCAACACTGTGGAGCCTAGAGAGTGTTTGCTTTACTATTGAGACAGTTTTATTTGACTTTATTTCCATTTTATAAACTCTATTACTATATTGTATAACTTTGTGGATGTGCTCTGATATTTGGTTCACTTAGTTATTACTGTTTCTCCTATTTTATATTCGTGATGACTATTATATTTTGATTCGATGTGTTGTGAGATATATGACAGATTCTGCGATGTTTTATTTCGCTTCAACCCTTAATAATTGTCCTACATCGGTCGTGCACCGCAGTAGTGCACTATTTAGTTATATTGGGTGTCGAAGGTGTAGTGTGATTGTCACAAATGATAGTGCTTTTTGGAGGAGAGTAAAGAGTCGAAGGAGAGGAATAGAGAGAAGAGGGCGATGAAGGAGATGACGATGGTGAGGGCTTTGACCAAGATGTAGATGAGTTTTACGGAGAGACATCTCCAGAAGGTACCGAGATTCTTGTCTTATCACGTCTGAGGCGAATAATAGTCAAGATCTCCCAGCTGTCTATTGAACCGCGCACAATGCCAATAATCGAGTCAACTTCTCCAACTGGCCATTCAAAAAATATCTTCAATTCGGTGAGTGATCCTGACATCTCCATCGACGATCTTCTTAAGGAATACCCTTCTTGATTTTGCTTTCTATCAGAGAGCCTCTTAACCGAGGGAGGCGAAACTCCATCCTTACAACCCTCTTAACATGGTCTATAGAGTAGGTAGTACAACATAAGCACTCCACGCTTCTAGGATCATGAACACCCATACCTTGCTTTTGCATGTATTCCAATGTTCCAAAATTGATACGATCCTATCTTTCATTTCGTGTACAATAGGAAGAGACTGCTTCATCTACCTTCACTCCGGTGTCTCCAAACAAAGGAGATTAACTCCTAAACCATACCCAACTCATTCTAGCTCTTATAGAGAAAGAGAATCGAATGAAGAGAGAGCACAAAGATAATGCCAAGCTTAAAGTGACCGCCGGTTGGAAAGTAACCCCCAGGTGGAAAGAGATAGAAAGAAAAGGCACGTGGAGGAGAAAGAATCCTATGACCAAGGGAAAAGGCACAAAGACTAGTGTGACTTCCATGGTCCTTGTTCCGGTCTTACCCCGCCTATATCTCAACCCACTTTCTTCCCAACAACCTCCAGCGTCGCTCTCTCCATCCACCACTGTTCCTTTGCCTCATCGATCCAAAGAGGCCTCTATTATCCCAGCTCCACCTCTAGCCCTACTAAGCAGAATGCATGCCATCTTCCCAAACCTTTTTCTAATCAGAGTCAAATTCGACTAGGACCTTAAAGATATCTTATGACCAAGGGAAGAGGCCAACCGTAGGGTCAAAGGAATTCAGGAGCAAATAGACCAAGGGTATAAGTGGAAGAAACTTGCCTTTGCCCTCTCTAATGTCGATAAAACCCATCAGACTGACATTCAATCCTTTGAGTCAGAAATTAAGAGCTACGATAGAACCATTGAAGAATATAAGAGGGAATTGCCCAAAGCTATAGAAGAAAGAGATGCTTCCCAAACATCAATGAAGAACTCCATAGAGCTGATCGAAGGTATGATAAAAACTCATAATCAAGACATGATTGTGATGAAAGACCAAGTTAAGACTACTCATAAAGGAAATGCCTATCTCAAGACATAAATATAGATAAAGTACCTGGCCCTCAAAGAAAAAGACAAAGCAGTTTAGGCAAAGGAAGCTGATATCCATAAACTCTATACTGACATTGAGAAGCTCGAGTCCACCTTACCGATGGAAAAAGTGAAAAAGCTGGAAGCTCTGGTTGATCATTTCAGGGCAGTGAGCGAGCTAATCGAGTTAAATAAGAAGGTGGCCATGGAAAAAGAAGACTTGAATTCTACCCTTCAGCAGTTCTTTGCCGATGTTATCCAATTCAAGAACCTGAAGTGGTCAGGAAGTTCTTATTTGGTCACTCTCACCGACACTTGGGAAAAAAATAATGCATCGAGCCACTGTAACCGATGAAATCCTCACCAAGGACCAGTTAAAAGCTAAGTACCTTGATGCCGATGACATTGAAAAACTAGAATAGGGAAAAGAAGTCCTAGCTGCGTAGGACGCTACTACTGCTGAAGCTCCTCCCGATCCAAGTGCATCGGGCAATGCAAAATCATTATCTCCAAAAGCCTAAAAGCTTGTGGTGGATATTCTACTATTCGATGGGGCCAACTCTAAAGTCGCCCTTACTATAACTCCGGCTTCCGTCGCCATGGCCACCGATGGGCCTTATATTCCTATCTTTATTTCTTAACCTATCAATTTGACAATAGAAAAGGGTGAAACTATTGTATTTCCTGCTAAGGTAACTCTAACCTATGGAGTTACTTCTCTCGTCTCTCCAATGTTTGAGAAATTTCAGTTCTCACCGAAATCGTCACTGGCCTTTACTTCATTATTTGTGAACTTACAAGTCACCCTATGCTTCCTCCTCCTCCATCGCTGGTTACTCAAAGCTCGAGCCCCATTATTATCTCTATCGAGTCTACCTCTTTTACCATGGGATCGGCCGCTCTTATACTTCCCTCTACCTCTATCCCTGGTCCTAATTCAGAGAAAATCATGACCCTATTGGAATTGGACAACACTTCACAGTACCTAGGGGAAGACGTTACCATTACTAGCGCTACGAACCTAACTAATCCTCTCTCAATGGTAGAGAGATGGAAGATTGACATGTCTAAGGTGAAAATCAAGATCGAGCCTAGACTAGAAAATTCAGCCGGTGCCGAAAAGCCAAAGCCTACCCCGAGAATTCTTCCTGTCACCATTTAGCTTCCTAAGGGTAGTAGTGTCGGTGCCCCTACAGACATCTGATGTCCCCGTTGACAAGCCCAAATATCTCATCATTATAATTATCGAGGGAGAGACCACTCCCTCTGTAGTCAACACTCCCAAAGTAAAACCCAAGGATGTCTAGGGCCAGAAAAGACCACACAATGGTTTGAGCGGCAAGGGCGAGAAGAAGAAGAAGAAGGTGCAAAAGAAATAGGCCTTCCACTTGGCCCTTGATGATGATGAGACGGTTTTCTTTTGTCTCATTTTGTTGTACCTTTGGCTTTTCCTTGTTGTACATAGGCTGGTTTTGTATGGGAGTGGCCCCCGCAAATGATATATATATATAAATTAATGTAAAGAAAGGTTGTTTTTCTGTTCAGATTCTGTCTTATTTACATTTTTGCATTTTTATATATTATATCGGTCTATATACAATTGCATGCATATATAATATAACTTTTTACGCTGCAATTCATCCATATTATACATACCTATGTATATGCAATGCATTTACTTACTATAACTATGTATATATAAATAAAATTATTGCAATTGCTTTAGTTATATTCAATTACTTAGTTCTGTTTTTATTGCCAAAGTGTTTCCGTTTGGCTAAACAAAATTTTATATTTAACTAACTAGTATAGTTATTCATGTTAGTCCTTAGTTGAGTTCCTTTCAACTGCTAACAAATTATAAATGGTGATGGAGGGTCACCTAATGGATGCTCGGCCTTGAGTGGTGATGGAGGGTCACCGAATGGATAAGAGGAGAATGTGTTTGAACTTATTTTTGAAGTGGATTGACAAAACACACACACACACTTATATAAATTTACTTTCTCTTTGCCATAATTTTCACCATTATTTCTCTAAGATAAGTAACCAATAAAATAACTTGAGAGGAAGGAGAAGATGAAGAAGATTTGTGTGTAAAATCATGAGAGAATGGGTGGGTATTTATAGGAAAAATGTGAGAAAAATGTATAAAGGAAAAAATACCAAACTACCCCTCGCCCACACCCCTCCTCTCCCCTCATTTATGGCAGTGACTTCCTCCCCCCACACCTCCTCCCATGTTCTACCCCCAAATGGTGTGTAAGTATGTAAGGTGATGGGAACTTTTGCTTTGTTATTGGTAAAATATCTTGATATTTTTTTCCTTATGTATATATGTATGTATGCATGTGTATTTGTATGTATACATGTGTATATGTGTATTTTAGGACATGCATGTGTATGTTATATATGTGCACAAGACATATAAACAACATTGCAATCACTTTGAACAACTTCCGTTCGTTAAACCGTTGAAAATCTCGAAGCAAATTCCCTGTCACATTTTCACTTATTAATTAAATTACATTTAAATGTAAACAAAATTTGAAAATTAATTTCTCATCGTTATAAATTAATTAAAATGATTGCACTTGAATATAAAATCATATAAACCAATATTAAACAAGTGTTTACAAAAAGTGCTGTTGTGTCGATAAAGTGTTGTGAATTTTTCTTATATTTTCAAATCAAGTATATATCTTTATAAAATTATTATAAATGAATTATTATCATCTTAAAACAATTATTTAATTATTTAAACTTAATTTTAAAATCACGGAAAATATATAAAATTGATGACATCTCTGATGATGTCGTAAATATAGTTTATTTCCAAAAATAAAATAAATAGCTTTTATTTCATATTCTTGCTTAAACGGATAAATAAGTGTATGTATCCAGTTCCGTGTATGCTAATATTGAGAAAATCTCAATTTTTACCGAAAACTGATTTCCGTCGTCTTCCTGATGAAAACTCCAAAATATCCATATTTGTTAATATACCTTTAGAATAAGTTTACCATCATTTTTATGGTTCAAAACATTATAATTTTTGTTATAAAATCGTGTATTTGAATATTTCAAATATAAATATAATTTATCAAAGTGATAAATTTGTGGATCGTTACAGACTTCCCCCCTTACAAGAATTTCGTCCCCAAAATTACACCTAACCAAAAACTCGGTAAAAATCTTATTTTAAATTTCAAATACAAACCTGTGTCATGCTCACGGATTAACTGTATGTACTATCTGATTCGATCTTAAATTCCATTATACCCAGATCATATGTATGCAATATCGGATTTGATCTTCTACTCAACTACAACTTTATTTCCGAACTAGTAATGATCCCTCGATCCTCTCATGTGGACTCTGATCCGGCTTCTCGATCGGAAAACTTCGTTTTCCTTACATAGCACTCAACTATGATAGAAAACGCAAGTACCCAACCTTAAACCCTCATCAATGTTCGCCGTCAATAATCGAGTGATAAATCCTTTTTCGGACCAGTGTAAACACCTCAAAGTCCTGTACTCGAATCTTAGATCAAAATCATGTAAAAAATGATCTACATACCTCATATGTACTTATCAACCTTCCCAAAAGTTTTATAAAAACATTTCATAAAACTTTTATTCGAAGATTTTTATAAAGATGCTTCTTTATATATAATTACTTTAAATAAAATTTATTCACTATAAATTTCTATCTTCTTCCGAAAGAAACTATTTCAATTTCAACACTTAGAAAATACCTCTATACACTTAAATCTGTAAATATCTTTAAGGAAAGCTTCATATTTTCCAAAACACAATTTATTGGGTCAAAATGAATGTTGCGTAAAACATCGTTGCGACAACCCAAAAACACTATTATAGGGGTCTGATTAATTATACTTAGTATTAATTCTCGATGTCGAACTTAAACTATTTATTAGTTAACAATGAAGGCGATCAAGTTAGGGTATCATTACCTCTCAAACCTTAAATGGATGACATTCTTAACCTAAAAATAGATATAAGTTACCCACCTTGGATCATTACATCAAGTATAGGATATGTATAAATCCCGTATACTATATAAAATATCTACTTCCGGAAATCACTTACTATAAAAAAAGTGTTATAGTCTATGACTTCCTCGTTTCCTCGAAAATATTTATTACAACAATAATGTTGAAATCTATGTCTTCCTATTACTAAACACATTTTAAATCACTTTTAAACCATTAAACTCCATTTGCAAATATCACTTTCAAAATATTCATTTAAGAGATATTTTACTTTAAAAACGAAATGTATCTCCTTTATAAAAACCATCCTCTACTTATCACGATAAAATCTTTTATATTTATAAAACCATATTTTATAATCTCTTTCCTTTTTTTATAAAATGTCTTTATTTATAAAATTCCATTTATAAATCTATTCCTTTCTAAATTTCCTTTATTTATAAAATCTCATTTATAAATCTATTTACAAAATATCAACTACAAATCCATCTTTAATATTTATAAACACCATTTATAAATCTATTTCTTTATTTATAAAATATTACTTTTATAAATCTTTTATATAAACCATTTCGGAAATTTTTATTTCAAACTATTTGTATCTTCTTTAAAACTGTATTTCCTTTGTAATAAAAGGACTTATTTTTTAAAACGCTCCTCTTTCAAAATAACTTTTATTTTGAATCAACTTTCCTAAGAATAAATATCAATTTTATTATTTCAAAATATCACTATATATCTCTTATTCCTAAAATTATAATAAACTCTTTTATTATAACATACTCCCTTTAACCAATATTAAATGCAAACACCTTTATAAAAATTAACAATCACTAATTAATCTATCCATTAATGATTCACATTATCTTTTTAACTTTAGAAAATTATATAAATCGAGTAACTCAAAAATGATACCAAGGAGCTAGGTACTACCAATATTATCATATATTTCCTTAACAAGAAAGGGAATACTTAAGAGAAGTGTTTACCATCCGAACACATCTCCTGCACATTTTTAGTTACTTTCGAGCCACTCGAACTAGTTAATCATAAGATTCTTTTCAAAAATACTAGAATTTAAATTCTCAAAAATCTCTTCATAAAACATGTTTTATAAACCCAATTTATAAAATCCCTTATAAAACACATTCATAAAATTTATCTATCTTAAATAAATTACTTTAATCGTAAGCCAACGTTATTATTTATCGAACATCACATAGTCAAATTGTGAAACTAAATTCATGAGATGATCGTATTTAAACTTTTAAATCAAACGACTAATCAATCAATGATAATAACTGAATATTATCATTCCCTAAACAACCAAACGCTATATAAATAACTATATCATTTGATAGATATTCCTTTATATTCAAAATATAATCCAAGGTAAAATTATTTCATTTACCAATTTTCTAAAACAAAAATCATTTTTTTCATATAGCATTAACAAATACGCGCTCATATATAATATGCTCAACTCATTCTAGGGCATCACATACCCTATCTCTAATGAGTTACTCCTCCTAGGGCGTTATTAACCCTATCTCTGATGAGATTTTACCCCTACCAACTTAGGTGTTCGCTCAACCTAAGCTCTGATACCAAATGTGACGACCCGCCTTTTCGACCCTCGAAAACTAACACTAATACGTCCAAGCATTCATGGCCGTAAATCCAAGTGCCAGAAAGATAGATCGATCAAGGGTAAAAAGAAAAAGAAGATAGAACGGAATCTTATACGAATGGAATAACATATATTATTTCAATATATAATCTTTACAGCGAAAATTTCAAATACATACATCATAGTCTATCTGTGACGAATGGGATTTGTGACTCTCAAAAATCAACACTGATACGTCTACTGTATTGCGTGTCGAGCATCCAAGTGCTGGAAAAACCGATCATGAATGGTAAGAAGAAAATTAAAGACAGAACAAAATCTTACATGAATGGAATAACACATATTATTTCAATATATAATCTTTACAACGGAAATTTTAAATACATACATCAGAGTCTATCTCAACCTGGACAGCTATAAATCTATGTCCCTACTAGTGCCGAATACAAATAGTAAACAAATACAGCAAAATGGAAATGGATAGCTATCTACAGAGGAAACTCTAGCTCCTGCTTTAAGCTCCTCCAAAATATTCCAAGCTAGACCTGAACTACTTTGCTGCCCGAAAAAAATAGGGCACCGGAGTTTAAGGGAAAAGAAAATATAAACTCCGGGTTAGTCATGGGACCGGTTTGAGAAAACTCAAAACATGAATATTTTTGAAAACAAAGGGGTATCTCATAAGACCACGTCGCACATAAACATGGACGGGTTTTAACCTTATGATAACCAAAACATTGCTACATAAAATATAGTGATATTATAATAATGTCTAGATACAAATACTTATTAATCATAGCCGAAATTGTTACATTTATTAAGTTCCAGCATATTAGGTTCTACAATCAAGTTCGAAGGCACTTATTAGAGAATGGATTCTATACAATGGTAGGTAAGGGACCATCTTCTATACAGGACATTTCTAGAGGAATGTACTGAGGATCTACACTATGATCCTCTACATCTAGCAAGACTGACCTACCCTTTTTTGTCAACATTATGACTTGGATAGTACCGAATATGACAACACCCCGGTCGTTGCCGACCTATCCGTGGCCACAGCATATACAACAAAACCCAAAATATAGATGGTAATCTTGAAAGGTGATGGCCATACCCTAATGGTTGCGAACCACATAGCCTAACGGCATACCCTATTTAATCCATTTCTACGTGAGGCTTAAGATAACATTTACCTTTCACGGAACATATTCTATTTTAAATGCCATATTTCCATTTCTAATAACGTACGATTGATTTCCACAAAAGTACAATCTCTGAGCTCGTACATCTCGAAGAAGGGTGTTAAGCATAAGAGGGGTTACCTCCTACACCACCAACAGATGTATGTTTGTAAAAATCAATGTATATCTAAGGAATGAAATGTCAGATAGTCATCCATATAAGTTATCCAGGAACAGGACAAACTGAAGGCACTCTCCTACTACATCTTATCGAGAGTCAACCTTAGGATTAGTATCGAGCAGTCCTTGCACCGAAGATTTCCAGAATGTAGCACTACCAGCACAATATATATACTATGGAATCGCGGGGCTAGTGGCAAGCAGCCCTACATCATAAAGATCTCCATCTTCAAAATCATTGTCTTTGACATATTTTCACTTTCGAACTTATATTAGTTCAAAGTGGTTTTTCGAATAGGAATCACCCAAATTCGACCTCGGTTTCTCCAAATCAATTATTGATAAAAGATGTCAAGTATATAGGTGATTATTATACAATTAATCAATATCTTTTATCCAGTAAAATATCTCTTTAGAGATATACATCTTTAAATCATATTATGTTTCAGCATATACGTGTTAGTCCTTGAGATGATGGTTTTGATGACAACAACCTTAGAATAAGATTATAAAATATAAATACTAACATTATAGTTTAGATATATATGTATATGCAGGATTTAACCATGCAGGTACAAAGAATGAAGATTGTACAGTATAGAGATTCAAGATATCAAGATTAAAGACTCATGAGTATCAAGAATATCAAGATTATCAAGAGTTCAAGATTTCAAGATAAGTATTGAGTCTAGAATTATGTTAAAACTTCATAATAGCACTGAAATCTTCACTCCATTTTTCTTTTGGGATGGAACCCATTTCTACCTAGTGGCTTACAAACCCACGACAAGTAGCTTACAAACCTATGACAAGTGGCTTACAAACCCACGAACATCCTGGTTTTGTACAAGTTCTCGAGACCTGATATGATGAGATATTCTGCAGGAAGAAGCTTGCAAAACTACTTCAAAATGATTTTCAAAACTACTTCAGAATGATTATCAAAATGTTTTAGCCTTAAAAATTATCTTTTCAAATGATTTTCAAAAAGATGTTTTAGCCTTAAAATATTCCTTGTTTTTGTTTTTAATAAACTCGTGTTTTAGAACTTCGTTTGTTTTAAACTATCTTTATACTTAGATTTAAATATAAAATTATAGTAAAATTATATATATATATATTATTCTCTATATTTATCTATGTATTTTATCTATGGTCAAGTATATTTATACAGTTTAAAATAGTTTTAATATGAGATAAAGGTTATTTTCAAAGTAAAACAAAACATCAAAATTTCCTTTGGGATGTCGACATACCCTAGTACCCCATGTCGACATAGTGACAATTAGATTCAAAAATTTGAATTTCAAAAGAAGTGTCTATTCGCCATAACCTTTCACGAATGGACATGGCTGTTGTTCCTCAATAAATAGGGTTGGTTTCAATGAATTTTATATCAGATTTTCTGGTTTTTCACTTCTCTTCTTCTTCCACATTTTCTTATTCAAAATCCTATCATCACTCTACCGAAATCAACATTGAATCTAATTAGATAATCTCTGGTTTGATTCTCTATCACTATCTCAACAAGATCCAAGTGCTATTCAGAGTTATAGGCTTCTTTGTAATCTATCTAGCGAGAAAAGGTGTGATTGTAGCCTTGGAAATCAATCAAGCGAGAAAAGGTGTGATTGTAGCCTTGGAAATCAATTGGGTGAACTTGTTGCCCCGGAAATCAAGTATCTCTACCCAGAGGATTGTGATTCTAGAGGGTGTACCTCGTAGCCTTGAAACCGAGGGTTGTAATTGTTGAATTTCTTTTGAAAGGAAATCTGTACTTAGTTATGCGGGACTGGATGTAGGGTAACTCCGAACCAGTATAAAATCCGGTGTGTTCTTTCCTTTACTGCATTTACTTTATTTCTGCATCTGTGTTTATATCTATGTCTGAATATTACATACATTTGTGTTCAAATTAACATAAACTCAAAAAGATTTAGTAATTTCGTATAAACACTATTCACCCCCCCCCCTCTAGTGTTATTTCTAGCCTTAAGATCCATATTCCGCATTCCTCACATTTTGTATCGGAGCAAGGTTTTCAAAAGTTTCATAATCTGATTTTTGAAAAAGTTTTTTAATGGCTATGTTTAAGAAATCTGTTAATGCATGTTTAGAAATATTCAGATCATCATTGTCTCTTGAGTCTGCATATAATCAATATTCAAATACAAGTTGTCTACTAAGATTGTTTGATGTGCACGAATCATGCTTTATGGGAGTTGAGGAATCAATCCAGAACAAACAAACTATGGAGATCAAAAAGAACAAATGGATACTCGATAGTGGATGTTCTAGACATATGACTGGGAATCCAGATATGCTGAATGATATAATATACAAACACGGAGGACTGGTTAACTTTGGAGACAATTCAAAAGGTTATGTGATCGGCATCGGCAAAGTCGATAACTCTGAAACTCCTATTATTACTAATTTTTTACTAGTTAAGAATCTGAAACACAATCTGCTAAGTATAAGTCAACTATGCGATAAAGGATATAAAATTAAATTTGAAAAAGATAAGTGTCACATTGAAGACAATAATTCAACCATAATATTTGAGGGAATTAGGAAAAAGAATATTTATATTCTTAGTATGAAAATTTCAAATGATAACTTGTGTCTTTTGGCAAATGCAAGTGACCCTTGGATTTGGCATAAGAGATTTGGGCATTTGAATTTCAAACTCTTATCTAGACTGTCAAAACATGATCTAGTAAGAGGCCTCCCTAAAATGAATTTTAAAGTAGATAGTCTATGTGATGCATGTCAACTAGGAAAACTTAGAAAAAGTTCCTTTAAATTAAAAGATATGATTTCAACTTCAAAACCTCTTGAATTACTTCATCTTGATTTATTTGGTCCATCTCAAATTCAATCAATAAATCACAGTAAATATGTTTTTGTAATTGTAGATGATTATTCTAGATTTACATGGACAATATTTTTAAAACATAAAAGTGATACTTTTGAATATTTTAAGAATTTTTCAAAAAGGGTTCAAAATCAATTTTCTCAAAAAATTATAACCATCCGTAGTGATCACGGTAGTGAATTTGAATATTAAAGTTTGAAGAATTCTGCAATAAAAAGGGAATAATTCACAATTTTTCATTTCCAAGAACTCCACAACAAAACGGAGTAGTAGAACGTAAAAATAGGATGATTCAAGAGTGTGCGAGAACTATGATTTCTGATAGTAATTTACCAAAGTACTTTTGGGCAGAAGCAGTTGCTACCGCTTGTTATATTTTAAATAGAATTTTAATTAGACCTTTAACTGATAAGACATCTTATGAACTTATTTACTCAGAGAAACCTAAGGTATCTTATTTCAAAAATTTTGGAAGTAAATGTTTTATTTTAAATACAAAAGATAACTTAGATAAATTTGATCCTAAATCCGACAAAGGTATCTTTATCGGATACTTTAATAGAAGTAAAGCATACAGAGTATTTAATTTAAGAACTAATACCATCGAAGAAACAATGCATGTTTCATTTGATGAAAATTTCAAAAATTTTGAAGAAATAAATGATGAAGAGGGTTTAATCACTCAAAACCAAGAGTCAACTGAAACTAATAATGAATTAAATCATCCTAATAAAAGGATTAAACTTTTAAAAGATCACCCTATAGAAAATATACTTGGAGATATGCAATCTATTGTTAAAACTAGAAACCAACTAAGTCAAATGAGTAATGTAGCTTTTATATCAACTATTGAACCCAAAAATCCAGAAGAAGCATCAACTGATGATTCATGGATTTTTGCTATGCAAGAAGAATTAAATCAATTTACTAGAAATGATGTTTGGGAACTTGTTCCTAGACCTGAAAATAAAACAATAATTGGAACTAAATGGGTTTATAAAAATAAAATGAATGAACAAGGAGAGGTTGTTAGAAATAAAGCCCGGTTAGTCGCTCAAGGTTATTGTCAAGAAGAAGGAATAGATTTTGATGAAACCTTTGCCCCCGTAGCAAGATTAGAAGCCATTAGGATTCTACTTGCTTTCGCAAATCATAATAATTTCAAATTATTTCAAATGGATGTTAAAAGTGCATTTTTAAATGGTTTTGTAAAAGAAGAAGTATTTGTTGAACAACCACCACTTTTTGAAAATGATAAATTTCCAAATCATGTTTACAAACTTAAGAAAGCTTTATATGGTCTAAAGCAAGCTCCTAGAGCCTGGTATGATAGACTAAGGTCTTACTTGTTACAATCAAATTTTGAAATAGGTAAAGTAGATAATACTCTTTTTATTAAAAGAAATAAAAATGATATTCAACTAGTACAAGTCTACGTAGATGATATCATTTTTGGATCAACTAATTTTGAAATGAATAAAGAATTTTCTGAAAAAATGACAAAAGAGTTTGAGATGAGTCATATGGGTGAATTAAACTTCTTTTTAGGATTACAAATAAAACAATTAGATAATGGTATCTTTATTAGTCAAGAAAAATATGCTAAAGACCTAGTTAGTAAATTTGGTTTGACTACTGCGAGTGGAAAACCCACTCCCATGGCAACCAATGATTAGCTTAGTAAAGAAGATCTCTCAAAAGATGTAGATCAAACATTATATAGAGGAATGATTGGATTAATACTCTATATCACTGCGAGTAGACCTGGTATCATGCATAGTGTCTGTCTCTGTGCAAGGTATCAATCCCAACCTAAAGAAACTCACTTAAAAGCTGTAAAATGTATTATAAGATATGTTAAACACACCTTTGATTATGGCTTATTTTATCCTAAAAATGATTCGTTTGACTTAATATCTTACTGTGATGCTGATTATGCTGGTTGTAAATCAAACCGAAAAAGTACAAGTGGAACTTGTCACTTTTTAGGGCATTCTCTGATTTCCTGGTTTAGTAAAAAGCAAAACACAGTTTCTCTATCAACAACTGAAGCAGAGTATATTTCTGCTGCTTTGGCTTGTTCTCAAGTAATATATATGCAACAAACTTTAAAAGATTTTGGTTTAAATATCTCAAAATCACCAATTTATTGTGATAATACCAGTGCAATAAATTTATCCAAAAATACTACTCATTATGCTCGAACTAAACATATTGATATCAGACACCATTTTCTCAAAGATAATATAAGTAGAGAAGTAATTACTCTCGACTATATCAATTCTGAAAATCAAATTGTTGATATCTTAACAAAACCCTTAAATGAATCTACATTTACTAAATTAAGAAGAGAATTAGGTATTTGTTCATTAACTGAAATATAAAATATAAATAACAAAGTATAATTAAAAATTAAATCAAAATAAATTAAATAGGCAAAAATTCAAGAACCATGTCGACATCCCCCCTAGACCCATGTCGACATATAACGTTTTTAAAATTTTAAAATTTTCCCACCAAATTCAAATAAGTGGTTATAAATTTCTCCTATTTCAAAATTTTCTTCATTCTCTCTGTTCTCTTTCTGTTCTATCTTCTGAAATCAATTTATCAATGGCCTCCTCTTCCAAATCAAACATAAAATCAACTTTTTCGTTCCCATCGCCTACTTCTAGTCCGTTTTAACAATCAATGCTCGCTCGTGTGACGAAAATGGAGGATTCTCTGAAGGATACCCTTCAGTTAATGACTAAAATCCAAGTGATGCAACTTCGAATGGCCAAAGAACAAGAGAGGCAAGGCAAAATCCTTAGGAATTTGCAAAAATTTCTTATGGATAATCATGCTAACCCAATTTTGATTGACGAAGACTCTTCAGGAGATCATGAACAAGAGGAAAGTGAAGAAGAAGGAGAAGAACCAATGGAAGAAGAGCATGCGGAAGACAACAACAAAGTCATTTGCATTGGCGAAGTATGTTTTGACAAGGACGGAAACTTGGTTGAACAACATGGAAATTTCTGTTTCCATTATCCAAATTGTTCGATCCATAGATCTCCAATTGTCAAAGATACTCTGTAGTTTCTTCTCTTTCATTTTTCATCGTATTGTGTATACTTGTTATGTTTTACGAAAATGTAAATTTAAACATATATATATATATATAAATAAATATTGTGTGTTCTTATATATGATTCCTATATATAATATATATAAGTATTATATAGGTACTTGGTTAGGAATGTTAGTAGTTTAGGACTAAGTTTTAGGTTTACAAGTAAGTATTGATGATAACACTATCATCATATAGGATATTAGACTAAGAGTTATATAGTTTAGAGTTAGTTTGTTTTTGTTGATGACAAAGGGGGAGAAATATAAAATAGGAGAGTTAGGCATAAATTAAGGGGAAGTTATTAGATTTAGGGGGAGTTATTAGGATAGAAGTAATATTTTATAAACAAAGGTTGTCATCATCAAAAGGGGGGAGATTGTTAGTCCTTGAGATGATGGTTTTGATGACAACAACCTTAGAATAAGATTATAAAATATAAATACTAACATATTATAGTTTAGATATATATGTATATGTAGGATTTAACCATGCAGGTACTGAGATGACCCACTTAAATTTTTTTTTTTAACATACATTCAGTGGCCATTTAATCAAGAAAAATATTTAATTCAATTTTTCTTCTATCCAGGACCTTTCTGCCAATAAATATTGGTTTAATCATTTTATCTTGAACTTATATATATGAAGATATATAAGTCATCTTCTACCTAAATCAGAGTATAGAAATTTTGAAGGTAGAAACCTGTTTGAGTATTGCTTAAAGAAATACTCTCTACATAGCAATGGTGTTCTTTTCAAAATTAGGTTTTTTTTTTCAAATGACTTGGGTTAATGCATTACTATTGATTTTATATCTCAAGGCTCCTTATTTTACATAAATTCTTCTGATTTTCTTACTGGGTAACTATGCTTTTACTTGTGCATGTTTCTGTGCATGTGTGTTCAAACTCAGGCTATAAGAAAGTGGATCCTAAGTGAACACAAGCAACATCTAGGCGTAATGGAAACGCGCCTAACTTATACATGAGAGGTCACAAGTTCGAGTGCTATGCTGGTCGGTTCAACCCAATTTTTGTTTTTTTTTTCTTTTTATTTTTCCCCTGTTTACATAATTGCCTGAGTCTACCCTGTATTTGGCTATGAAACAGATCTAAAACTTAATTAAAAACACTTGGGTGCTGTCTTAACCCAGGCTCAAGAAAATGGCTATGTTATCCCTGTTTTGGTTTGCACTACTTAGTTACCAAATACCTGTTATATTATTTTCTTTTCAAAGCAACTCAAACTCTTCCTATCAGATTTAATTTTGACTTGAACATGGATTTTCCTATGCCAGTTCTATAGATATACTTGCAAACCACAAATTCTTTCAAACTCAGATTTTCTACCATTATAGCCTAACTGTTCTTGAAGCTTGAAATTCATTTTTCTTAGCAAAGCATTTAACAAAACAAAGCACATAGTTCAGCTATTACATGTAAGTTCAACACTTACAAAACAGTGAATGATAATACATTGGTTTTTCTAGGCAACTTAAACAAATATCTTAGCATAGTTCAACATGAATATCTAATTTAGCTTCAGCAAAGACTTTTAAAAACATAGCATCCAAATCTTAAGCAGTTTAACATCCAAAGCCTGATCAAAGCAATCCCTATTTCCCTGCAAAATCACCATGAACTGCCCCATATAAATATGAGACACCCAATGGTGCATAAACACAAAAGGGTCAGACTATTTGTCTGGTGTGAATAATCTAACTGAAAACATGATTTATTTCAATTCTATTTATATTCCAGTACTTTGCAAGAATAAGAAACTCAATATCTTCTGTGTGCATGTTTTTGTGAAGCATGAGCATTCATATTAGTGCCAAACAGATTATATATGATCACAATGATTTAGTTCATAGAAAACAACCACAAGGTTCACCAATCAAGCACCAAAACAACCAAATGCAAACATCAATTCAGTTATCATGCCCCTTTTTCAATTTTTACTGGCCATCAGGGATTTTGCCCAAGCCTCTCCTGAACCTATTTCTAAAGTTCACTATCAATTATAATAGGGTCTTTAGCTACTTTCTCTTTTTAAACACACACTGCCTGGGACATCTCTCTGTTAACCCAGTACACTCAGGCCCCTGGGTATAAACATACCATGTGTGAACTTGCAATATTCCCCTTGCCAAGCTATACTTTGGTAGCCCTAAGATCCCAAATCCTTAGTTAAATTACTAAGTGTTATTATTATTTTTCACAGCAGTGCTAATCCCTTCTGCATCTCACTTCTTAATCAGAGAAACATAAATGATGCAAGCAACATATATTCATCCAGAGTTTGGTAAGTTAAATTCTCAGAAGCAACCATTTTATCATAAAAGAGTGAGGTGACTTCTTAGCACATTATTTTACCTATGGGTTTCACTGGATCAAGATGTAAGCATATGGTCCTGAGTAATTTGCCAGATATATATATATATATATATATATTCTTCCTTACCTCTGGTTCAATCAGATTCATGATCTGGCTAAACCACAAGTATATTTGATTTGGGTATTTCATAAAACATAGAAGCTCAGCACATGTACAACATTGCACTTCTACATTTTCTTTTGTTTTAATTAATATGAGACATAAGCAACAACACAATGTCACAGCCCATATTTCTTTCTACCTTCAGACCATATACCCACTACTTGAATCCGGGGATTTTACAAACAACTTACAAAGAAAACTTATAAAAGAAAACACCCAATCTCAAAGTTAACCCATATCTCAGACAAACATTTTAGTTCATGAATCCATGACTCTTATTTTTCTGGGTAAATCAGATAGAGGTTTTACCCTTAAACAAATCATTAACAAGCCAAAGTCATCCAATCATAAAACATAACTTGTAAAAGAAAATTAGTTCAAACTGGCTGCCTCAATATTCAGGTCTTAATGCCAAAGTTTTCAGTGAGGTTACTCACTTTAATCCTTCTTCTTCCTATGCCTTATGAACCCCTTTTTTTTTTAGTCTTCTGCCTTCTCCTATTTTCTCTGGTTTATGCCTTGTATATTTTTCTTTTTAAGAGATAGAGTAATCATAAAACCTTACCACACCAGGTCTTCTTATATGAACTCTGGCTGCTACTAGGGTTTAAGGAAATTACCAAATGCCAATTTTACCCTACCAACTATGATCTGCCTCTTATTCTAACATTTTAGAGAAAATGGGTAAATAGTCCTGGTATATTTTTCAGAAAATATACCTCATTGCCCCGGTCATGTTATTTGCATGATTTCTGTTTTTTTTTTAAGTAAAAAGGAATTGCTAAAAATGGATAAAGTGCTTGTCCAAGAGCTCATACCATTTTCATGCAAATGTTAATTTTTCTTTTTATTTCTGCAAGTATTATTTAGTGCACATGTATAATACATGTATGCCTACCCTGGCCTAAGTCCTTTTTTTTTCCCAAGGCTTGATGATTTCTGCCTACATGTATATATACTTGTAATTCATATATCCTATTATTTCCATTGATTGTTGCTTATTTTATCACACAGAAAACTGTGTACATGTTTGTGCACTGCCTTGTGCACCTGTACATGTTTTATACTTGGTATCTGCAAATCAATTTCCTATTCCTATTTTTTTTCAATGCAATTTCAAACAAATACAAACTAAATTAAATCATGAAATTACTCACAAAATCAGGGTTATCACATATACCCCTCCTTTTAGGAATTGTGTCCCACAATTCTTTCATACTTTAACTTAAGTATCTTCTCTTCAGAAAAATGAAATTTTTTTTTTCTGATTTCAAAACCATTTTCAAACCAATCACCTATTAAGCACTATGCATATCAACACAAGATTAAAAAAAATCACAATGCATATTCAACCAACACATTCATTAGTATGTACATATATATATAGATTTACCTTTTCTTCAATCAAACAGCTGGGGATAATCATTTCTGATTTTATCCTCCACTTCCCATGTGCAATCATTTGGGTCTAGACTCCATTGTACTTTTACTAATTTAATTTCTTTGTTTCTCAATTTCTTAGTTTCTCTAGAAACTATGCCCACTGGTTCCTTTTCATAGATCATTCTAGGGTCAATCTGCACATCTTTAGAGGATTCTAGTATTGCTTCCTTATCATGAACCCATCTTCTTAGTTGAGACACATGAAAGACATCATGCATTGCCCTCATTTCTTCTGGCAATTCTAATTTATAGGCTACTGTCCCTATTCTTTCTAGAATTTTATATGGTCCTATATATCTAGGAATCAACTTTCCTTGTTTCCCAAACCTTAGAACCTTTTTCATGGGTGATATCTTGATGAACACATAATCCCCAACATCATATTGTACTGCTTTCCTCCTTTGATCTGCATATTTCTTTTGCCTATCTTGGGCAGAGGCAATTCTTTTTCTGATCAAGGCTACCTTTTCAGAAGTCTCCTTCGCATTTTCTGGTCCTAAGACCACTTTTTCTCCAGACTCATGCCAACTTGAAGGTGATAAACATGGCCTTCCATAGAGAGCTTCAAAGGGGGCCATGCCTATGCTACTGTGATGGGTGTTATTGTATGCAAATTCAGCTAGATATATGTAATCTTCCCAGCTTCCTCCCCAATCCAATACACATGCTCTCAACATGTCTTCAAGCAATTTGTTCACAATTTCTGTTTGACCATCAGATTGAGGATGGTATGCTGTACTCAAACATAAATCAGTCCCCATTGCCTTGTGAAAGCTCTGCCAAAATTTTGAAGTGAAGATGGTATCTCTATCACTTACTATAGTCTTTGGTATACCATGCAGTCTGACTACTTCTTTAATAAACAACTGGGCTAAGGTATTAGCATTTCTTTCTGACCTTACTGGCATAAAGTGGGCTGACTTGGTTAACCTATCAACCACTACCCAAATACTATCATTTCCCCTCCTAGTTCTAGGCAAACCATCAATAAAATCCATTGATATGTCTTCCCATTTCCACTGTGGTATTTGTAAAGGTTGAAGCATTCCTGAGGGTTTTTGATACTCAGCCTTCACCTGCTGGCAAACCATACATTTTGATACATAGGTTGCCACTGCACTCTTCATACCACTCCACCAATAATCTCTCTTGAGGTTGTGATACATTCTTGTGCTTCCTGGGTGTATAGTATATTTGCTTTTATGGTAAGCATCCAAAATTTCTTGCTTCAACTCATCCATTGCTGGAACACATATTCTTTCTCCTTTCTTCAGATGGCCCTGCTCATCCAACTGAAAACCTTCTACTGTCTCACCATTTAATATTTGTGTCTTCTTTCCTAATAAAAATGGATCTTGGTTTTGTAGCATTGCAACTTTATTTTTCAATTCTGATCCCAGAGTAATAAAACTTAATTTTCCCATTTCTACCTTCCCACTGCATAAGCTCATGTTTTCTATGTTATCACTTTTTATCTCTGAATCAATTAATAATGATAAAGTGTTAAACTCTTCTATCATTAATCTAGCCACTTTAGCATGTTGTCTACTTAGGGCATCTGCTACTTTATTAGCCTTACCTGGTGTGTATAATATTTCGAAATCATACGAGGCCAAGAGTTCAATCCATCTTTGCTGCCTCATATTTAATTCTTTTTGTGAAAACAAATATTTGAGGGATTTATGGTCTGTATATACTTCAAATTTTGCTCCTAACAAATAGTGTCTCCATAGCTTAAGGGCATACACTATAGCAGCCAATTCAAGGTCATGAGTAGCATACCTTACTTCACTTGATTTCAACTGCCTAGAAGCATAAGCTATTACCTGATGTTGTTGCATCAACACTGCCCCAAGCCCTTGTCCACTTGCATCAGTATACACCACCAAGTTTTCATTTCCCTCAGGTACTTTAAGAATTGGAGCTTGTACCAGTGCTTCTTTTAATCTCCCAAAGGCATTTTCACATTCCTCAGTCCAAGTGAACACTTGATTCTTCCTAGTCAATCTGGTTAATGGAATTGAGATTTTTGCAAAATCTTTTATAAATCTTCTATAGTAACCAGCCATTCCCATGAATGATCTGACTTCAGTAACATTAGTAGGCCTTTTCCAAGCTTGCACTGCAATGACTTTATTGGAATCTACGGCTATTCCTTTTTCTGATACAATGTGGCCTAGAAAATTCACCTCATTCTGCCAAAAAGTGCATTTTGAAAACTTTGCTTTCAAGTCTTCCTGTCTCAATTTCTCAAATACCAAATGCAAATGGTTTTCATGCTCCCTAACTGACTTAGAATAAATTAATATATCATCAATGAATATTAATACAAACTTATCCAAGTATTCTCTGAAAATCCTATTCATCAAATCAACAAAATAGGAAGGAGCATTTGTTAAGCCAAATGGCATCACCAAAAATTCATAAAGTCCATATCTAGTGTTAAAGGCTGTATACTTAATGCTTTCCTCTTCTACTTTCATCTGATGAAAGCCTGAAGCTAAATCAAGTCTAGAAAATATTTTTGCACCACTCAATTGATCAAAGAGATCATCAATTCTTGGTAAGGGGTATTTATTTTTAACTGTGACTTTATTTAATTCCCTATAATCAATACATAATCTCAGAGATCCATCATGCTTCTTAACAAAGACTACTGGTGCTCCCCATGATGAGCTACTGGGTCTAATAAAACCTTTTTCTTCTAGTTCAACTAATTGCTTTTTCAACTCCATCAATTCCTTAGGCCCCATTCTGGTTGGTCTTTTAACCACTGGGCTAGCTCCTGGAATTATTCTAATTGAAAATTCAACTGGCCTGTGATTAGGAACTCCTCTTACTTCCCCAAACACATCATCATATTGATTAACTATGGGGATCTCTTCTAATGCAGGCATGGGTTTTCCATTTGACAATGCAGAAAGGTTGGCTATACTTCTATTTTTGTTTGCCTCACAAAGAACAATTATTCTTTGTCCATCAGAAACCTTCAATGATATGGTGGATGTCTCCATATTTATGATAGCCTTATATCTACTCAACCAATCAACTCCTAAAATAATTCCTATGTCTGGATATTGCAACACATATAGGTTTGACTCAAACACATGTCCTCCTATATTTAATCCCAATTGCATGCACATCATACCCATGACACATGAACTACCTATAGGGCTTCTAATTAGCAGTGGTTTATCAACAATCATACAGTTCAATTTTAATTGTTGTGCAATATCATGAGAGATCAATGAGTGTGTAGCCCCAGTATCATATACTACTGTTAAAGGTATTGAATGGATAAGCAAAGTACCTTCAACTTGACCATGCTTTTCAACATTTGATCCCTCAGCTGCCTTGCCTTTCCCTTCCAAAGCCCCTAATTTTCCTTGCTTAAAATCTGGGCAGTTCCTTTTTATGTGACCTTCCTTCCCACAATGGTGACAATTGAAGGATGCTGGTCTAGGATTGGTGCACCTATTTTTCATGTGCCCCTCTTGTCCACAGTTGTAACAAGTGATCCTCTTCTTAACTTCAGCAGTTCTAGCTTCTTCTGGTTTCTTGGTGGAAGTTATGTCTGTTTTCTTTTTATCATAAGGGTGGAATTTACCCTTTCCCTTCTTGTTCTGATTATTTTTGAATGCTCTGAAATTTTCTCTAGCTTTATCATGTTGTTCAATGCTCAGAGTCAAATCCAAAAGTTGATCAAAAGTTTTATCCTTATATGGTAGCATGGCTCTACTAAGGCTAGAGTTCAACCCTTGGATATATCTGCCATTCTTAGCTTCCTCAGTAGTGATGAGCACTGCACCATACTTTGCCAATGATTCAAACTTCTGAGTGTACTCAGTGACACTCATAGTCCCTTGCCTCAATTTGATGAATTCCTCCAGTAAAGATTCCTTAGCTGATGCAGGGATAAATCTGCCTTCCAACATTGCTTTAAACTGATCCCATGTCACTTCTCCTTCAGGTCTTCCAGCTATGATAACTTCCCACCAATCCAAAGCTGCTCCTCTCAATTGCCTGGATGCAATTTGCCTCTTCCTTTGGTCTTCAACTTGCATGTCTGCAAAGATTCTTTCCAGAATTCTAAGCCAATTTTGAACCCCCATAACTCCTTCTGTGCCGTCAAAGGTTTTGCCTCCAAGATTAGTAAAAGTCTTGAGTAGTTTGGAAAGTTCCTCATGTGGATTTTCCTGCCTGTTGCCTACTCCATCTCTTATGGCCCTCATGAATTCTTGCACATTCACCATGGGTGGTTCACTTGTTCCTACATTTTGATGTCTGGGTCCTACCATAGCTCTATGGATATAACACTTAGGTTAGTCTGTTTTGCCTAATGCTCTATAGATTAATTCATTTTAATTTATCACTTATTCTGTCATAATAGATATCAATAGTGTAAATATATATAAAAACAAAACATCCTAAGCAGTAAATACTTCTATACATCCAATGCAAACAAATTCATACAAAATTTTGCTATGTTATTTAACAACATAGCTCTGATACCAAATGCGATGACCCACTTAAATTTTTTTTTTTAACATACATTCAGTGGCCATTTAATCAAGAAAAATATTTAATTCAATTTTTCTTCTATCCAGGACCTTTCTGCCAATAAATATTGGTTTAATCATTTTATCTTGAACTTATATATATGAAGATATATAAGTCATCTTCTACCTAAATCAGAGTATAGAAATTTTGAAGGTAGAAACCTGTTTGAGTATTGCTTAAAGAAATACTCTCTACATAGCAATGGTGTTCTTTTCAAAATTAGGTTTTTTTTTCAAATGACTTGGGTTAATGCATTACTATTGATTTTATATCTCAAGGCTCCTTATTTTACATAAATTCTTCTGATTTTCTTACTGGGTAACTATGCTTTTACTTGTGCATGTTTCTGTGCATGTGTGTTCAAACTCAGGCTATAAGAAAGTGGATCCTAAGTGAACACAAGCAATATCTAGGCGTAATGGAAACGCGCCTAACTTATACATGAGAGGTCACAAGTTCGAGTGCTATGCTGGTCGGTTCAACCCAATTTTTGTTTTTTTTTTCTTTTTATTTTTCCCCTGTTTACATAATTGCCTGAGTCTACCCTGTATTTGGCTATGAAACAGATCTAAAACTTAATTAAAAACACTTGGGTGCTGTCTTAACCCAGGCTCAAGAAAATGGCTATGTTAGCCCTGTTTTGGTTTGCACTACTTAGTTACCAAATACCTGTTATATTATTTTCTTTTCAAAGCAACTCAAACTCTTCCTATTAGATTTAATTTTGACTTGAACATGGATTTTCCTATGCCAGTTCTATAGATATACTTGCAAACCACAAATTCTTTCAAACTCAGATTTTCTACCATTATAGCCTAACTGTTCTTGAAGCTTGAAATTCATTTTTCTTAGCAAAGCATTTAACACAACAAAGCACATAGTTCAGCTATTACATGTAAGTTCAACACTTACAAAACAGTGAATGATAATACATTGGTTTTTCTAGGCAACTTAAACAAATATCTTAGCATAGTTCAACATGAATATCTAATTTAGCTTCAGCAAAGACTTTTAAAAACATAGCATCCAAATCTTAAGCAGTTTAACATCCAAAGCCTGATCAAAGCAATCCCTATTTCCCTGCAAAATCACCATGAACTGCCCCATATAAATATGAGACACCCAATGGTGCATAAACACAAAAGGGTCAGACTATTTGTCTGGTGTGAATAATCTAACTGAAAACATGATTTATTTCAATTCTATTTATATTCCAGTACTTTGCAAGAATAAGAAACTCAATATCTTCTGTGTGCATGTTTTTGTGAAGCATGAGCATTCATATTAGTGCCAAACAGATTATATATGATCACAATGATTTAGTTCATAGAAAACAACCACAAGGTTCACCAATCAAGCACCAAAACAACCAAATGCAAACATCAATTCAGTTATCATGCCCCTTTTTCAATTTTTACTGGTCATCAGGGATTTTGCCCAAGCCTCTCCTGAACCTATTTCTAAAGTTTACTATCAATTATAATAGGGTCTTTAGCTACTTTCTCTTTTTAAACACACACTGCCTGGGACATCTCTCTGTTAACCCAGTACACTCAGGCCCCTGGGTATAAACATACCATGTGTGAACTTGCAATATTCCCCTTGCCAAGCTATACTTTGGTAGCCCTAAGATCCCAAATCCTTAGTTAAATTACTAAGTGTTATTATTATTTTTCACAGCAGTGCTAATCCCTTCTGCATCTCACTTCTTAATCAGAGAAACATAAATGATGCAAGCAACATATATTCATCCAGAGTTTGGTAAGTTAAATTCTCAGAAGCAACCATTTTATCATAAAAGAGTGAGGTGACTTCTTAGCACATTATTTTACCTATGGGTTTCACTGGATCAAGATGTAAGCATATGGTCCTGAGTAATTTGCCAGATATATATATATATTCTTCCTTACCTCTGGTTCAATCAGATTCATGATCTGGCTAAACCACAAGTATATTTGATTTGGGTATTTCATAAAACATAGAAGCTCAGCACATGTACAACATTGCACTTCTACATTTTCTTTTGTTTTAATTAATATGAGACATAAGCAACAACACAATGTCACAGCCCATATTTCTTTCTACCTTCAGACCATATACCCACTACTTGAATCCGGGGATTTTACAAACAACTTACAAAGAAAACTTATAAAAGAAAACACCCAATCTCAAAGTTAACCCATATCTCAGACAAACATTTTAGTTCATGAATCCATGACTCTTATTTTTCTGGGTAAATCAGATAGAGGTTTTACCCTTAAACAAATCATTAACAAGCCAAAGTCATCCAATCATAAAACATAACTTGTAAAAGAAAATTAGTTCAAACTGGCTGCCTCAATATTCAGGTCTTAATGCCAAAGTTTTCAGTGAGGTTACTCACTTTAATCCTTCTTCTTCCTATGCCTTATGAACCCCTTTTTTTTTAGTCTTCTGCCTTCTCCTATTTTCTCTGGTTTATGCCTTGTATATTTTTCTTTTTAAGAGATAGAGTAATCATAAAACCTTACCACACCAGGTCTTCTTATATGAACTCTGGCTGCTACTAGGGTTTAAGGAAATTACCAAATGCCAATTTTACCCTACCAACTATGATCTGCCTCTTATTCTAACATTTTAGAGAAAATGGGTAAATAGTCCTGGTATATTTTTCAGAAAATATACCTCATTGCCCCGGTCATGTTATTTGCATGATTTCTGTTTTTTTTTTAAGTAAAAAGGAATTGCTAAAAATGGATAAAGTGCTTGTCCAAGAGCTCATACCATTTTCATGCAAATGTTAATTTTCTTTTTATTTCTGCAAGTATTATTTAGTGCACATGTATAATACATGTATGCCTACCCTGGCCTAAGTCCTTTTTTTTTCCCAAGGCTTGATGACTTCTGCCTACATGTATATATACTTGTAATTCATATATCCTATTATTTCCATTGATTGTTGCTTATTTTATCACACAGAAAACTGTGTACATGTTTGTGCACTGCCTTGTGCACCTGTACATGTTTTATACTTGGTATCTGCAAATCAATTTCCTATTCCTATTTTTTTCAATGCAATTTCAAACAAATACAAACTAAATTAAATCATGAAATTACTCACAAAATCAGGGTTATCACAGGTACAAAGAATGAAGACTGTACAGTATAGAGATTCAAGATATCAAGATTGAAGACTCATGAGTATCAAGAATATCAAGATTATCAAGAGTTCAAGATTTCAAGATAAGCATTGTGTATAGAATTATGTTAAAACTTCATAATAGCAATGAAATCTTCACTCCATTTTTCTTTTGGGATGGAACCCATTTATACCTTTTTAGTGGCTTACAAACCCACGACAAGTAGCTTACAAACCTACGACAAGTGGCTTACAAACCCACGAACATCCTGGTTTTGTACAGGTTCTCGAGTTCTGATATGATGAGATATTCTGCAGGAAGAAGCTTGCAAAACTACTTCAAAATGATTTTCAAAACTACTTCAGAATGATTTTCAAAATGTTTTAGCCTTAAAAATTATCTTTTCAAATGGTTTTCAAAAAGATGTTTTAGCCTTAAAATATTCCTTGTTTTTGTTTTTAATAAACTCATGTTTTTAAACTTCTTTTGTTTTAAACTATCTTTATACTTAGATTTAAATATAAAATTATAGTAAAATTTTATATATATTATTCTCTATATTTATCTATGTATTTTATCTATAGTCAAGTATATTTATAAAGTTTAAAATAGTTTTAATATGAGATAAAGGTTATTTTCAAAGAAAAACAAAACATCAAAATTTCCTTTGGGATGTCGACATGCCCTAGTACCCCATGTCGACATAGTGACAGTTAGATTCAAAAATTTGAATTTTAAAAGAAGTGTCTATTCGCCATAACCTTTCAAGAATGGACAGGTTGTTGTTCCTCTATAAATAGGGGTTGGTTTCAACGAATTTTATATCAGATTTTCTGGTTTTTCACTTCTCTTCTTCTTCCACATTTTCTTATTCAAAATCCTATCATCACTCTACCGAAATCAACATTGAATCTAACTAGATAATCTCTGGTTTGATTCTCTATCACTATCTCAACAAGATCCAAGTGCTATTCAGAGTTATAGGCTTCTTTGTAATCTATCTAGTGAGAAAAGGTGTGATTGTAGCCTTGGAAATCAATCAAGCGAGAAAAGGTGTGATTGTAGCCTTGGAAATCAATTGGGTGAACTTGTTGCCCCAGAAATCAAGTATCTCTACCCAGAGGATTGTGATTCTGGAGGGTGTACCTCGTAGCCTTGAAATCGAGGGTTGTAATTGTTGAATTTCTTTTGAAAGGAAATCCGTACTTAGTTTTGCAGGACTGGATGTAGGGTAACTCCGAACCAGTATAAAATCCGGTGAGTTCTTTCCTTTACTGCATTTACTTTATTTCTGCATCTGTGTTTATATCTGTGTCTGAATATTACATACATTTGTGTTGAAATTAACATAAACTCAAAAATATTTAGTAATTTCTTATAAACACTATTCACCCTCCCTCTAGTGTTATTTCTAGCCTTAAGATCCATATTCTGCATTCCTCACAATACGGGATAATTAAACCTCTTTTATCAAATCCTTTAGTTACCTAAAACCCCTTTTTAACTTTGGAAATACCAAAACATTTCATCTTTAATTACTTAGGAAAAGTATAATTCAAATCTTAATGAAGATTTCAAATTTCGAGAACATATCTTTAATGGGTCAAAAACAATGTTATTTCCGACATCGTTTACTGTAAACCCAAACCAGTTAGTATTGAATAAAATGGATCCATAAATTTTAGATTGATTATACCCAATAATAATTTTCATATTCAGCCTGTACTATTCGTCGAATAACGGTGAAATCACCTTTTAAATTCATACGGATTGTATGAGTTCACTCCTCGGAATTTAATACGGATTTTAACTAGAATGTTTTCTTTAACAACCAAAATCCTATTGCAAATCTTGTTTAACTTTTGGAAAGCTCCAAATCTCTTTCTATCATAGAAAGATATGGTCTGAGTAAATCAAATTTGCTATCCCCTCCGTCGGGCCAATCCGAATAGTTAGAGCAGAACCCATACACTGGTTATCTAAGCTCGGGTCTAGAGAATATATCTTTGTCATCCATAAGGTGATCAAGTTATTTGATCAACTCTAAACTCTTTAAAATATTTGATTTATTATTTTAAAAACATTTGCAAAAGATTTGGGAAGAAAATCCCAAGTTTAAATCTTAATTTCACAAGTTATCAAAAAGTGATGCGAATAGTGTTTTAAACTTTCTTTGATAGAAATGCTAATTTTATTCGACATATGTCCATTTTAATAACTTAAATCCTTTTTAAAACATTTTAATATATTTATGGAAATTATTTCATATTTTTAAAGATTTAAAAATATATATTTTCAAGATTTTATCGCTTTGGTTTTCAAACTGCCAAAACGCGACATTTTTGACAACTTGGTTTGGACATATTTCAAACTTTCCTAAATGAAATTTTGATTTTCTTCTTTTGTTGAAAACTATATTCATTATGGTTTGGAAACTTCTTATTGCAAGGAATTCCGACTCATATTCCATTCTACACGTCCGTTTAACTTTTCAGGTCACGAAATCGCGAACTACCGAAACACGACGGCTTATTTCACTCCATTTTGCAAACTTTCCCAAACTTTGCCGAGATGAGTTTGAATGTTTATAAACCATTTATAAATCATTTTATACTATTATAAAGAGGTTAACAATGCCATATATACCATTTCATTTTATAAAGGAAAGTGGTTCGTTGGTATAAATTCGACATGTATTATAACGTGAATCATTTCCACACCAAACAAACATAACATTAACATCCAAAACATAATGATCAAACATAGAAAACATCCATATAAAACATATCATATCATCATATAATTTATAATATAAGCAGTAGAGTTTCTCACCTTCATTGGTTTCTATATTTTCTAAATTTGACTATAACTTCGCTACTATCTCACCGAAGCTTATGGATTCAACCCTGGTTCCCTTAAGAAGTGCATAACCTAAGCTTGTAGAAGGTAGAAATTTGGTTTTGAGATGGTCATGATTCCTTATAGTGCACGGTCAAGAAGAAGAAAGAGAGGTGACAGTACGGATTCGTATCTCGACTTTAAGGCGATATTTCTTCGTATATGGTAGTTTTTATCTTAGTAGAGCCTCACTGTCATGGAAGAGACTAGAGAAGCCATTAAAGAGGCTATTAGAAAACTTAGGAAGAAGAGAGAAGAAGATGGTTTTGGTGTGAGGATTTGTGAGAAGAGGGGGTATGTATTTATAGGAAAAATAAGCGAGAAAAATATATAAATACAAAATTACCAAACTACCCCTTGCCCGCACCCCTCATCTCCCTTAGGTATGGCCGTGACTTCCTCCCTCCATACCCTCTTCGTTGTGCTACATCCATGCGGTGTGTAAGAGTGTAAGGTGATGGAAAGTTTTGTTTTTGACTTTGTATAAATATCTTAGATATTTTTTTGACATTTATATATGTATATGTATGTCTGTATTTGGTATGTAAACATGTATATATGTATATGTTAGGACACGCATGTGTATGTTATATATGTGCATAAGACATACAAACAACATTGCAGTCACTTCGAACGACTTCCATTCGTTAAACCGTTGAAAATATGAAAGCCGATTTCCGGTCACATTTTCACTTATTAATTAAATTACATATAAATGCAAACAAAAATTGAAAACTAATTTCTAATTATTATTAATTAATTAAAATGATAACATTTTAATTATAGAACCATATAAACCAATATTAAAAAAGTGTTTATAAAAAGTGATGCTATATCGGTAAAGCGTTACGAATTTTCTTATATTTTCAAATCAAGTATATATCTTTATAAAACTATTATAAATGATTTATTACCACTATATTACTAATTAAAATGAATTATTATCATTATAAAATAATTATTTAAACTTAACTTTAAAATTACAGAAAATATATAAAATTGATGACATCCCTGACGATGTCCTAAGTATATTTTATTTCCAAAAATAAAATAAATAATTTTTATTTCATATTCTCGCTTAAATGGATAAATAAGTGTATGTATCCAGTTACGTAAGTGTTAATATTGAGAAAATCTTGATTTTTCCCAAAAACTGATTTCCGTCGTTTTTTGATGAAAATCCCAATTATCTATATTTGTTAGTATACTTATAAAACAAGTTTACCATCGTTATTTAAAATTCAAAACATTATAATTTGTTTTATAAAATCCTATGTTTGAATATTTCAAATATAAGTATTATTTATCAAAGTGATAAATTTGTGGGTCGTTACAGACTTCCCCCTTAAAGAATTTCGTCCCCGAAATCACACTAACCAAAAACCCAGTAGAAACATTATTTTACCTTTCAAATACAAACCCGTGTTATGCTCATAGATTAACTGTATGCACTATCTGATTCGATCTTAAATTCAAATGCACCCAGATCATCCGTATGCAATATTGGATTTGATCTTCTACTCAAATACACAACTTTATTTCCAAACTAGTATTGATCCCTCGATCCTCTAGTGCGGACTCTTATCAGGTTTCTTGATCAGAAACCTTCGTTTCCCTTACATAGCTCTCAACTATGATAGAAAACATAAGTACCCAACCACAAATCTTCATCAATGTTCATCGTCAAGAATCGAATGATAATCCTCTTTCGGATAGGTGTAAACACCTTAACATCCCGTACTCGAACCTTAGATCAAAATCGTGCAATGAAATGATCTAAGTACCTCATATGTACTTATTAACCTTTCCAAAAAATTTATGAAAACATTTCATAAAACTTTTATTCAAACATTTTTATAAAGATGCTTCTTTATATATAATTACCTTAAAAAAAATTATTCACCAAAAGTTTATATCTTCTTTCCAAAAAAACCATTTCAATTTCAACACTTAGAAAATACCTTTATATACTTAACTCCGTAAAAATCTTTGAGGAAAGCTTCTTGTCTTTCAATACACACTTTATTGGGTCAAAATGAATGTTGCGCAAAACATCATTACGACAACTCAAAAACACTAATATAAGGATCTGATTAATTATACTTAATATTAATTTTCGATGTCGAACTTAAACTATTTATTAGTTAACAATGAAGCTAATCAAGTTGGGGTATCAGTACATCTCAGACCTTCAATGGATGTCATTCTTAGCTTAAAAATGGATATAACTTACCCACCTTAAATCTTAACATCAAATATAAGATATGTATAAATCCTATATACCATATAAAACACCTTCTTTCGGAAATCACCTACTATAACAACAGTGTTATAGTCTATGTCTTCCTCATTTTCTCGAAAACATTTATTACAAAAATAATGTTGAAATCTATGTCTTCCTATTACTTAACACATTTTAAATCATTTTTAAAACTATTAAACTCCATTTGCAAATATCACTTTCAAAACATTCCTTTAAGAGATATTTTATTTTTTAAACAAAATGTATCTCCCTTTATAAAAACCATCCTCTACTTATCAAGACAAACTCTTTTATATTTATAAAACCATGTTTTATGATCTCCTTTCTTTTTATAAAACTTATTTTTATAGAATCTCTTTATTTATAAAATTCCATTTATAAATCTATTTATAAAATATCAATTACAAATCCATCTTTAATATTTATAAAACATCATTTATAAATCTATTACTTTATTTATAAAATATTATTTTTATAAATCTTTTATATAAACCATTTCAGAAATATTTGTTCCAAACTATTTGTATCTTCTTTAAAACTGCATTTCCTTCGTAATAAAAGAAGGACTTATTTGTTAAAGTACTCCTTTTTCTGAATAACTTTTATTTTGAATCAACTTTCCTAAGAATTCAAATACCAATTTTATTATTTAAAAATATCACTTTTAAATCATTTCTCTTAAAAGATATTTTAACTTTATAATAACTCTTTTGTAAATATAAACTTTCCATTTTATAAACTCTACTCCTAAAATTAAAACTTCCACCAAATCATTTTAATCTTTCAAAGCTTTTCCAAAATATCAGGATTTAAATGCTCAAAAATCTCTTTATAAAGAACGTTTTATAAATCCAATTTATAAAATCACTTATTTTTATAAAACATTCAAAAAATCATGTATCTTGAATAAATTTCTTTAACCTTAAACCAACATTATTACTTATCGAACACTACATAGTCAAATTATGAAACTAAATTCACGAGGTGTTCGTATTTAAATTTTTAAATCAAACAACCATTCAGTTAATGATAATAACGAAATAATATCATTCCTTAACAACCAAACACTACATAAATAACTATATCTTTTGAAAGATATTCCTTTATATTTGAAAATATAAACCTAGGTAAAATTATTTCATTTACCAATTTTCCAAAACAAAAAACTTTTTATATAGCATTAATAAATACATGCTTATATATAATATGCTCAACTGATTCTAGGGTGTCAATTACCCTATCTATAATGAGTTAATTATCCTAGGGTTTTATTAACCCTATCTCTGATGAGACTTTAACCCTACCGGGCTCAGGTGTTCGCTCAGCCTAAGCTCTGATACCAAATGTGATGACTAGGATTTTCGACCATCGAAAATCGACACCAATACGTCCACTTTATAGCATGTCGAACATCTAAGTGCCAGAAAAACTGATCGTGAAGGGTAAGAAGAAAAATAAAGACAAAACATAATCTTACACGAATGGAATATCATATATTATTTCAATATATAATCTTTACAGTGGAAATTTTAAATACATATATCAATGTCTATGTCAGCCTACACAGTTATAAATCTCTGTCCCTAATAGTTCTGAATACAAATAGTAAACAAATGCAGCGGAAATGGAATGGATAACTATCTACAGAGGAAACTCCAGCTCTTACTTCAAGCTCCTCCAAAATGTTCCAAGCTACATCTGAACTACTTGGCTGCTTGGAAACAAATAGGGACCCAGAGTGTAAGGGAAAAGAAAATAAACTCCGGGTTAGTCATGGGACTAGGGTGAGAAAACTCAAAACACGAATATTTTTGAAAAAAAAGGGTATCTCGTAAGACCAAGCCGCATATAAACACGGATGGGTTTTTACCCTATGATAACCAAAACATTGCTATGTAAAATCCGGTCATATTATGATAATGTCTATATACAAATACTTATTAATCATACCCAAAATTGTTACATTTATCAAATTCCAGCACATTAGGTTCTACAATCGAGTCTGAAGGCACTTATTGGAGAATGGATTTCATACAATGGCAGGTAAGGGACCATCTTCTATATAGTACATTTCTAGATGAATGTACCGAGGATCAACATTATGATCCTCAGCATCTGGCAAGATCGACCTACCCCTTTTTGGTCAATACTATGACCTAGATAGTACCGAATATGACATCACATCGGTCGTTCCCGACCTATCCATGACTACAACATACATAACAAAACCCGAAATATAGAGGGCGATCAAGAAAGGTGATGACCATACCCTAACGGTTGCGAACCACATAGCCCTACGGCATACCTTATTTAAGCCATTTTTGGGTGGGAAGCTTAAGGTAATGTTTACCTTTCACAGAGCATATTCTACTTTGAATGCCACATTTCAATTTCTAATAACACATGATTGATTTTCACAAAAGTACAACCCCTGAGCTCGTACGTCTCGAAGAAGGGTGTTAAATATAAGAGGGGTTACCTCCTACACCACAAACAGATATACGTAAAAATTAGTGTACGTGTATCGTAGGAATGAAATGTCAAATACTCGTCCATACAAGTTGTCCAGGAACAGGACAAACCAAAGGCACCCTCCTACTACATCCTGTTGGGAGTCAACCCTAGGATTTGTAGCGAGCAGTCCTTGCATCGAAGATTTCCAAAATGAAGCACTGCTGCCACCATATATATAATTTGGAATCGCGGGGCTAGTGGCAAGCAGCCCTACATCATGAAGATCTCAGCCTTCAAAATAATTATCTTCAACATATTTTCACTTTCGAACATATATTGGTTCGAAGTGTTTTTTCAGATAGGAATCACCCAAATCCGATCGCGGTTTCTCCGAACCAATTATCGATAAAAGTTGTCAAGTATATAGGTGATTATTATTCAATTAATCAATGACTTTTATCCAAGTAAAATATCTCTTTAGAGATATACATTTTTAAATCATATTATGTTTCATCATACATGGGATAATTAAACCTCTTTTATCTAATCCTTTGGTTAATTAAAACCCCTTTCTAACTTTGGAAATACCAAAACATTTCATCTTTAGTTACTTGGGAAAAGTATAATTCAAATCTTAATGAAGATTTCACATTTCCAAGGCATATGGTGGGTCAAAAACAATGTTATTTAAGACATCGTTTAATATAAACCCATACCAGATAGTATTGAATAAAAGGGATCCATAAATTTTAGACCGATTATATCCAATACTAACTTTTGTATTCAACATGTACTATTCATCGAATAATGGTGAAATCACCTTTTAAATTCTTAAAGAAAGTACGGGTTCCCTCCTCGGAATTTAATACGGAGTTTAACTAGAATGTTTTCTTTGACAACCAAAATCCTATTTTAAATCTTGTTTAACTTTTGAAAAGCTCCAAATCTCACTTTATCTTAGGAAGATATGGTCTGAGTAAATCAAATTTATTATCCTCTCTGTCAGGCCAGTCCGAATAGCTAAAGCGGAACGCAAATACTAGTTGTCCAAGCTCGGGTCTAGAGACTATCTCTTTGTCACTAACTCACCCACAAGGCGATCAAGTTATTTGATCAATGCTAAACTCTTTAAAATACTTAATTTATTATTTGAAAAACATTTGCAAAATATTTGGTAAGAAAATCTTAAGTTTAAATCTGAATTTCAAAAGTTACCAAAAAGTGCTGCAAAAAGTGCTGTGAATAGTGTTTTAAAGCTTCTTTGATAAAAATGCTAATTTCATTCCACATATGTCCATTTTAATAACTCAAATCCTTTTTAAAACATTTTAATATGTTTATGGAGTTTATTTCATATTTTTAAAGATTTAAAAATATCTATGTTAAAGATTTTATCACTTTGGTTCCAAACTGCCAAAACGCAACGTTTTTGAAAACTTGGTTTGGACATATTTCAAACTTTACTAAATGAAATCTTTATTTTCTTATTTTAAAAAAAAAACTATATTCCTATGGTCTGAAAAATTCTTATTGCAAAGAATTCCGACTCATATTCCATTCTACACGTCCGTTTAACTTTTCAGGTCGCGAAATCGCGAACTCCCGAAACGTGACGGCTTATTTTTACTCCATTTTCCAAACTTTTCCAAACTCTACTGGAATGAGTTTTAATGTTTATCAACCATTTATAAATAATTTTAAACTATTTTAAAGAGCTTTAACAATGCATATATACCATTTCATTTTATAAAGGAAAGTGATTTTTTGGCGTAAATTTGATGTGTATTATAATGTGAATTATTTCCACATCAAACAAACATGTCATCAACATCCAAAACCTGATGATCAAAGATAGAAAACATCTATATCAAACATATCATATTATCATATAATTTATAATATAAATAATAGTGTTTCTCACCTTCATTGGTTTATATATTTTCCTAATTTGACTATAGTTTTGCTACTATCTCACCGAAGCTTATGGAATCAACCATGGTTCCCTTAAGAAGTGCACAGCCTAAGCTTGTAGAAGGTAGAAACTTGGTTTTGATACAGTGGTAACTCCTTGTAGAACACGGCCAAGAAGAAGAAAGAGAGGTGAGAGTACGGATTCGTATCTCGACTTTAATGCGGTATTTCTTTGTATATGATAGTTTTATTTTAGTAGAGCTCCGCTATCATGGAAGAGACTAGAGAAGCCATTAAAGAGGCCATTAGAAAAGCTTAGGTAGAAGAGAGAAGAAGATGGTTTTGGTGTGAGGATTTGTGAAAAGAGGGGGTGTGTATTTATGGGAAAAATAAGTGAGAAAAATATCTAAATACAAAATTACCGAACTACCCCTTGCTCACACTCCTCCTCCCCCTTAGGTACGGTTATGACTTCCTCCCTCCATACCTATTCCCATGTGCTACCTCCATGTGGTGTGTAAGAGTGTAAGGTGATAGGAAGTTTTGTTTTTGACTTTGTATACCTTACCATCAAGTTGATAAAAAGCGCCGAATTCTTGTTGATCAAAAAAATGAATTATGTATTTCTGTAAACTTCCTTAAACCTACTTTGCTTTGTTTTTTGTTTCTAGTATTTTTGCGCGAACATTTAAATATCTGTCCTACATTCATTCGTGAGGGTACTCCTTAAATATTTTGTGATATTTTTATACGTATATGTATGTTTGTATGTGGTATGTATACATGTGTATATGTATATGTTAGGACATGCATGTGTATGTTATATATGTGCACAAGACATATAAACAACATTGCAGTCACTTCGAACGACTTTCGTTCGTTAAACCGTTGAAAATCTTAAAGTTGATTTTCGGTCACATTTTCACTTATTGATTAAATTACATATAAATTTAAAAAAAATTGAAAACTAATTTCTCATCATCATTAATTAATTAAAATGATAACATTTGAATTTTAAAACCTTATAAACCAATATTAAACAAGTGTTTATAAAAAGTGTTGTTATATCGATAAAGCGTTATGAATTTTCTTATATTTTCAAATCAAGTATATATCTTTATAAAGCTATTATAAATGATTTATTATCACTATATTACTAATTAAAATGAAATATTATCATTATAAAATATTTATTTAATTATTTAAACTTAACTTTAAAATTACATAAAATATATAAAATTGATGACTTCCCAGATGATGTTATAAATATATTTTATTTCCAAAAATAAAATAAATCATGTTTATTTCATATTCTTGCTTAAATGGATAAATAAGTATGTATCCAGTTCCATTCGTGTTAATATTGAGAAAATATCATTTTTTCCTAAAAACTGATTTCCGTTATTTTTCTGATGAAAATCCCAAATATCTATATTTGTTAATATACTTCTAAAAGAAGTTTACCATCATTATTTATGGTTCAAAACATTATAATTTGTATGATAAAATCCTGTATTTGAATATTTCAAATATAAATATAATTTATTAAAGTGATAAATTTGTAGGTCGTTACACTATCCCAATGTTAGCCTGGACAGTCATAAATCTATGTCCCTACTAGTGCTAAATACAAACAATAAACAAATTTAGAGGAAAGGGAAATGGATAACTATCTGCAAAGGAAACTCCAGCTCCTGCTGCAAACTGTTCCAAAATACTCTAAGCTAGACCTGACTACTTGGCTACCCCGAAAAATAGGGCACTCGAAGTTTAAGGGAAAAGAAAATAAACTCCGGGTCAGTCGTGGGACTGGTGTGAGAAAACTCAAAACACGGATATTTTTGAAAACAAACGGTATTTCATAAGACCACGTCACACATAAACACGGATGAGTTTTTACTTTATGATAACCAAAACATTGCTACATAAAATTCAGTGATATTACAATAATGTCTAGATACCAATACTTATTAATCATAGCTGAAATTGTTACATTTATTAAATGCCAACTTACTAGGTTCTACAATCAAGTTCGAAAGCACTTATTGGAGAATGGATTCTATACAATGGTAGGTAAGGGACCACCTGTATAATACATTTCTAGAGGAATGTATCGAGGATCAACACTATGATCCTTTGCATCTGGCAGGACCGTCTTCCCCCTTTTTAGTCAACACTATGACCTGAATAGTACTGAATATGATACCATCCCGATCGTTCCTGACCTATTCGTGGCCATGGCATACACAACAAAACTCAAAATATAGAGGGTAATCTAGAAAGGTGATGACCATATCCTATTGGTTGCAAACCACATAGCCTTACGGCATACCCTGTTTAAGCCATTTTCCGGTGTGAGGCTTAAGGTAACATTTTACCTTTCACATAACATATTCTACTTTGAATGCCACATTTCCATTTCCAACAATACACTAATTGATTTTCATAACATTACAACCTCTGAACTCATATGTCTCAGAGAAGGGTGTTAAGTATAAAAGGGATTACATCCTACACCACCAAACAGATGTACATTTGTAAAAAACCGATGTACATGGTCTTAGAAATGCAATGTAAAACACTCGTCCATAGAAATTGTCCAGGAAGTGGACAAATCGAATGCACTCTCCTACTACATCCTATCCGAAATCAACCCTAGGATTAGTAGTGAGCAATCCTTGCATCAAATATTTTCAGAATGAAGCACTACTACCACCGTATGTGTGTGCGTTGTGTATATATATATATATATAATATGGAATCGTGGGGCTAGTGGCAAGCAGCCTTACAATATGAAGATCTCTGTCTTCAAAATCATTGTATTCAACATGTTTTCACTTTCGAACGTATATTGGTTCGAAGTGGTTTTCAGATAGGAATCACCCAAATTTGATCCCTGTTTTCTCCGAACCAGTTATCTATAAAATATGTCAAGTATATAGGTGATTATTATTTAGTTAATCAATATCTTTTATCCAAGTAAAATATCTCTTTTGGAGATATACATCTTTAAATCATATTCGTGTATACCGGATAATTAAACCTCTTTTATCAAATTCTTTGGTTAATTAAAACCTTTTTTAACTTTGGAAATACCAAAAATATTCATCTTTAATTACTTAGAAAAAGTATAATTCAAATCTTAATGAAGATTTCACATTTCCAACACATATCTTTAATGGGTCATACAATGTTATTTAAAACATTGTTTACTATAAATCCAAACCAGTTAGAAGGGATCCATAAGTTTTAGACTGATTATACCCAATACTAATTTCAATATTCAACCTGTACTATTCATCGAATAATAGTGAAATCACCTTTTAAATACGTATGGATAGTACGAGTTCCAGTCTCGGAATTCAATACGGAGTTTAACTAGAATGTTTTCTTTAACAACCAAAATCCTTTTTTAATTCTTGTTTAACTTTTGGAAAGCTCCAAATATCCTTTTATCTTATGAAAATGTGGTCTGAATAAATCAAATTAACTATCCCCTCCGTTGGGCCAGTCCGGACAGCTAGAGCGAAACCCAAACACTGGTTGTCCAAGCTCGGGTCTAGAGACTATCTCTTTGTCACCCATAAGGCGGTCAAGTTATTTGATCAACTTTAAACTCTTTAAAATTCTTGATTTATTATTTTAAAAAAAATTGCAAAATATTTGGGAAGAAGTTTAAATCTTAATTTCAAAAGTTACCAAAAAGTGATGCAAAAAGTGCTACGGATAGTGTTTTAAAGCTTCTTTGATCAAAATGCTAATTTCATTCCATATATGTCCATTTTAATAACTCAAATCCATTTTAAAACATTTCAATGTATTTATAGAATGTATTTTATATTTTTAAAGATTGAAAAATATCTATTTTCAAGATTTTATCACTTTGGTTTCCAAACTGCCAAAGTGCGGCGTTTTTGAAAAATTGATTTGGACATATCTCAAATTTTACTAAATGAAATCTTGATTTTCTTCTTTTGTTTAAAAACTATATTCATTATGGTCCAGAATATTCTTATTGCAAAGAATTTCGTCTCATATTCTATTCTACATGTTCGTTTAACTTTTCAGGTCGCGAAATCGCGAACCACCGAAATGCGACAGTTTATTTTTTACTCCACTTTCCAAGCTTTCTCAAACTTTGCCGAAATGAGTTTTAATATTTATAAACTATTTATAAATCATTTTAAACTACTTTAATGAGGTTTAACAATGTCATATATACCATTTCATTTTATAAAGGAAAGTGGTTCATTTGTGTAAATTCGACGTGTATTATACCATGAATCATTTCCACATCAAACAAACATATCATCGACATCCAAAACATGATGATCAAACATAGAAAACATTCATATCAAAAATATCATTTCATCATATAATTTATAAATTTAATAGTAGAGTTTCTCACCTTTATTGGTTTTTATATTTTCTTAATTTGACTATGGCTTCGCTACTATCTCACCGAAGCTTATGGAATCAACCCTGATTCCCTTTAGAAGTGCATGGCCTATGCTAGAGAGGGTAGATGCTCGGCCTTGAGTGGTGATGGAGGGTGGCCGAATGGATAAGAGGAGAGGAGAAGGAGTTTGAACTTGGTTTTGAAGTGGATTGATAATATATATATATATATACTTATATAAATTTACTTTCTCTTTGCCATAATTTTCACAATTATTTCTCTATGATAAGTAGCCATTAAAGTAGCTTAAGAGGAAGTAGAAGATGAAGAAGATTTGTGTGTAAAATCATGGGAGAATGGATGGGTATTTATAGGAAAAATGTGAGAAAAATATCTAAAGGAAAAATTACCAAACTACCCCTTGCCCACAACCCTCCTCTCCCCTCATGTATGGTCGTGACTTCCTACCTCCACACCCTCTCCCATGTGCTACCTCCATATGGTGTGTAAGTGTGTAAGGTAATGGGAAGTTTTTTTTGTAATTGGTAAAATATTTTGATATTTTTTCCTTATGCATATATGTATGTATGCATGTGTATTTATGTGTATACATGTGTATATGTATATGTTAGGACATGCATGTGTATGTTATATATGTGCACAAGACATATAAACAACGTTGCAATCACCTTGAACAACTTTCGTTCGTTAAATCATTGAAAATCTAGAAGCAGATTCGCGGTCACATTTTCACTTATTAATTAAATTACATATAAATGTAAACAAAATTTAAAAACTAATTTCTCATCATTATAAATTAATTAAAATGATCGCATTTGAATTATAAAACCATAAATCAATATTAGACAAGTGTTTACAAAAAATGTTGGTACATCGATAAAGCCTTATAAATGCTCTATATTTTCAAATCAAGTATATATCTTTATGAAACTATTATAAATGATTTATTATCACTATATTACTAAGTAAAATGAATTATTATCATCTTAAAACAATTGTTAAATTATTTAAACTTAATTTTAAAATTATAGAAAATATATAAAATTGATGACAACCCTGATAAAAGGTGGAACCCAATGCACGAGGCTCCCGCACGATAGCGGGCTCTGGGGAGGTCGATAATGTACGTAGCCTTTCCCTCGAATTGCGAAGAGGTTGTTTTCGGACTCGAACTTTGGCGCTCAGATCACCAAGCGGGTGACCTAACCGTTGCGCCAAGGCTCCACCTCGATGACAACCCTGATGATGTCATAAATATATTTTATTTCCAAAAATAAAGTAAATAATTTTTATTTCAGATTATTGCTTAAATGGATAAATAAGTGTATGTATCCAGCTTCATGCATTCTAATATTGAGAAATTCTCAATTTGGCCAAAAACTGATTTTGTCATTTTTCTTATGAAAACTCCCAAATTTCCATATTTATTAATATATATTTAGAACAAGTTTACCATCATTATTTATGATTCAAAACATTATAATTTGTGTTATAAAATCTTGTATTTGAATATTTCAAATATAAATATAATTTATCAAAGTGATAAATTTGCGTGTGGTTACATCTATCTTCACCATATAATTTTGGCCATTATAAAAACTTAATTTCAAAATTATAATATTTATTAAACATATTTAATTAATATATAAATATAATATCTAGAGTCATTTTATATTTTTTTCCGTACGACCTACATATATGCATGTATGTATGTATATAAATTGTTTGTTGTTTTTCTAAAATTAAAATGTACATTTTAAAAAATTTAGTTTACTAAAAATATCTTATTTTATTTTCTTGGTTTAAAAATAACTTTTTCGATTTTAAATAAATATATATATATATATATTTCAAACTAATTAAATTTAAGCAAACACACACACATATATTTACCATTATTACAAAAATAAATCCTTTCGACATTTATAAAAAAATTATTTTTCAAGTTTAATAAATCATATGTGTGTATATATATATATATATTTATTTATTTAAATTTGAAATTTAAAACATAACATTTGAGAATATACATGTATATTATGTATATGATATATAATTTGACATTCAATTTAATTTTTTTATTAAAAGCCAAACACACACACACACATATATAAGTGTGCATATATAGCATTTAATAAATATAAAATAATATATTAAATCAATTTAATGCTCGAAAAAAATTAAAAAAATTATATCTATATAGGTTTATTGATTATATGTTTAATATTCACATGTAAAATTATCTCCATTGACACTTAGTCTATATATATACACACTAACCATAGATGTTAATGGTTAATTATACATATATGACATCTATTCATTTATG
Source organism: Allium fistulosum (assembly GCA_030737815.1). NCBI lineage: Eukaryota > Viridiplantae > Streptophyta > Magnoliopsida > Asparagales > Amaryllidaceae > Allium > Allium fistulosum. The sequence continues at coordinate 525,544,680 of CM060902.1, forward strand.
TTTCGATAGGGTAGTCTACAATACTTTCGATAGTCATAATGTTGCATTGTGAATGCAAACATCATATAAATTAAAATATAAAATTGAACTAATAAAAATAATAATACATATTATATTTTATAAAGACAAACCATAATATATGAAGATAAAAAGTTTTTACATAAATTAATTAACTTAAAATTAAAATATCAAACTCCTTTATTAATAATCACTAAATATGCTTTAGTGTAAATATTTTATTCATGTAAACACAAAATAAGATCTAGTGGGAATTAATAAGAAGGGTTTTTTTTTGAAATTTTCCCCTTTTATCCCGCTACCAATGCATTTGATTCAAAAATATTAACCCATAAAAAACTCTCATTGAGTCGTTCTATGATGTTCCAAACAACCAAGAGTATGCTATCCTTCGGTGTCCTCAATGGTCCTGAGTAATTTACTGTCCATCATATAGAGAGCATTATGTATACTAGTCTTAACGGATGTATTGATATCATTTTCTCAATACATATTGACTAGGAACAATTTGAGGATAAATATTTATTAAACACGATCCAGTACTCGTGGTTATGAACCATTGACAACTGCAATCAATTAAATACTTTCCTAAGGGTATTCTACTTATATATATTTAATTTATACAAAACATTGCTTATATTCAATCCAACAATATATATAATAGAAAAATAAAACTAGAAACATACTTCATTTTGAACAAAGTCCTCTTTAAGAGTTAAGTTATATAGTCAAATCACATGGTTGACCCAAGGGCATACCCTGAACTCATCACATCCACCATCTACTTCGTATGCTAACCCCAATTCCAATTTGTAATACATAGAACAAATTGTTGGAACAAGGTATTGAAACTGAAATTTAGGATTTCTGATGTATTTCAAGTAATAATTTGTTATTGTAGTCAATTTTAAATTTGGTGTTCTTATGATTAAAACTAGATTCAAATTCTTATTTGCTAAACCCAAAAACATACCATATTATTATTAATGTACATTTAGGAGAAGAATGTAAATTGGAATAGTAAATATGAACATTTTAGTTTTATGCTAATTTTATCAAATTGATTGTTAGGAAGATTTGCCTACTATATGCTTGCAAAATCAAACGGTGTTAAACTAAATAAAATAAGGATCATCACAGATATTATTTTTAACATGACTTTGTAAGTCTCACCAATTCTAGACGTTTTACTAGATAGAGTTAGGGGTATTGCCAATGGGCAATTATGTAATTTATTACATATATCTAACTCGTTGATCAATCTTGTTCAAGATAAAGGTATTTTCTTTCTATTATATACTTGATATAATGTGGTTTAATAATTAATCAATTTAATTAAAAGCATATTTAATAAAAAATCCATAAATGTATGTTTTGTGATAATTGTTGTAAGCGTGAGTAATTTATCACAATGAAACAAATATATCATTTTAAATGTTCCAAGTCAAGATGCATCGAGACTAGATATCAGTGTATCCATTGAGATTGGAGTATGTAACGCTCTCCAGATATTGGGCAGTGTATTACTCATGACTACTAGGGCACCAAGGGGTTATGTACTGATAGTTATTGGATAACTACGGAATGACTCACTCGATAGTTTTCTGTTAGTTAATATAACTAAGGTCAAGCAGAGAATGTCGATGTGACTAATTTACATGGTTCTCTCGACTTGAGAATATTGTTGATCTTCAATGTGGAAGCTCTGCTTTGATTATAGTTAAATCGCAGCATGGTGCCCATCGAACGACTATAGTTGACTCGAGTAGAAGCATTAGAAGTGACACACCATTCAACGTAGGATTCGTCCCCTCAGTTATATGAGGTTAGTATCACGGGTCAACTAATGTCAACTCAAAATCAAAGTCTCTAGCCAGAGCAGTTCTGTTAATAATAATTTTTATTATTGAACCAAGGATTTTGTGTTTGGGCTATAAAGTTAAATGTGGACGATATTGAAATTTTGACCACTATCAAATACCATAAGTTCTAATGTGATATAGTTTTGATGAAGAGAATTGGTATAAATAATTATCACTATCAGGTATATCTTATAATAAGTAAAATTGGATTTTACCAAAAGATGTGTAAGCAATAAATTCAACCAAAATGTCACACCACCTGCTAAGTGACATGTGAATGTTAATATTCGAATAGTTCGATATTAATCGCTGACTGAATTTACATTTTTGAGTCGTACAACCGTAATGATGAATTCTCTTAAAAACCACATGATTCAATTAATTTATAAAATGTAGTAAATTGATTAAATTAATTAATATTTGAGAAATATTAATTAATATTTAATTTATTTGATGTTTGGAAGTTGTTTCTAATTATTTTAATGCATTTATAAAAGTCATCCAATGACAATCTTTCCTAAAATCCTTTTAGGGAGATTCATACAAGATACCTTGTGAACAATTATTACGTGCAATCTTCTGACTCGCACAGCCGCCAACTCCTTGGCCTAGGATATGTTGGAGTTTCTTATAAACCCTTATCTTATGTGATTTTGTAAACTGTTATTTAGATGAAATAGTATTAACCTTATGTACTACTCTTAAGTACATAACCTTATAGAAATGAACTAACTCAACTTCACCCATAATTAATCACACATTGCCCAACAAAGTTTTATTACTCCTCATTGATGAATCATTATGTAGAGATTAAATCTTTATAGGTACCTTCGAAACCTTTTCTAATATACTCACTCATTCAATCAAATCATTTCTATCACATGTTATTTTATTTACTTCTGTTTTATGCTCTATGAGTTTACCATAGACATACAAAATGTGAATCAAATACACATGTCCATGTTGGTGATAACTCATCGGTGAATATGATGAAGTACGTGGAACCGTTTTGGTATTAATAGACATATGATTGCATACATCTATATGTATCAATCTATAGAATTCATCAACTCTTATGATGCTCCCAGTGAATGGGTGCATAACCTTTAATTGTTTGAGATATAATTAACCAGTATCATATGATTTATAATCATATAATAAAATTATTTTCTCAAAACTACGGTATAGTCTATAATTCAAAATAATTGCAAATAATTTTAAATACTTCTGTATTTTCAATGCATCACTTTTGTTGTGAAAACAAATACCACATTATGGTTTTATTTCGTAACGAATATTCATAATATTCACATTGAAATACAACTATGTCTATTTTCAGTCGGCACCAAAAATGGTTATTATTTCATAAATATGTTTTACTAAAACAATTTTCGTAATTTGATGCAATCAATAAATGTTATATGGGATGCTCCCACTATTACCGCCACTTCTATAATAGCGTACTGAATTCGGAGGTCCATTATTCACTTAATATAGATTATTTAATTCATATATTGTAGCTAATTTACAGTGGAGGGTTCTTTGATCAAATATCTTGGAACTCAAAGAAATAAATCTCATAGAAAATAATTTTCTGTATGAAAATATATTTTGAAATAGAAACCGTATTTCTTATTCCAACATTAAGTATTAATCATTATTATCATAATTCTTGTTTTTGATGTTTCTTTATGAACCAGAAGTGATCATTCACTCTCTTTATCCCAACTGTACCTTAAATCACATATACTTTTGTATATTTGTTTTCCTTTCTGAATGGTCAAACCATTCAAAATAAAACACTTACAACAATTTCACAATGAACTCTTTACGAAACCGCATTTGATTATCCTCAACATTTAAGGACAACAGATATGTTGCACTCTACGTAAATTGATCAAATTGACATTTGAGCGATCGAGTTCTTAGATTTATATTGTAGTTTTGGTCTAGTGTTATATTTAACACAATATGATCCTTTTATAATCAATCAAATTGAATACTCGATCTTGCACTATGGTTTATTTGGTTTTTCGGATGAACTAATTTCATCGAAATATTGTACATTACAAACTTTGACCGTTTACCATATAACATTTATATGCGATTGTATATGGCTTAAATATACAGTACATAGTCTAGACTAAATAAACACGTAATTACAACTGTAATAAGAGTCGTAAAATTAGGCACTTGCATGGGTATTGAAATATTAGCATGCAAGAAGCATTTATTAGTAAGTATGTGTTATATTTCTATTTGTCAATCTATGATTCAAATCATTTGTATATTTTAATTGATAAACGTTTTACCAATCGTATTAAATGCACAAATTTATCCTTATAGATTATTATAACATTATATAGCATATTTTCATACAATATTAGAAAGGTTAAATTTAATCTTTTCATTTTTCTAATAAGGCCCCAATAGTCATTTATGTTTCACCAAACCCTAAGTGAAACATAGAAGTCTTTCAACTTCAATAGTGGGGGTTAGGATTCGTATGCCTTGGGATTCTGACCTTGTGGAAAGCTCAAAAAATCATAGATCAGCTACGATGGATAACTCTTTATCGGTTGTATCACATACAACTCCTAACCTTTGGTACCTTGTCCTAATCCCGCCTTTACCTTGAGGAGTATGAGTATTCACTCGGACCTATCATTTTGCGACGGCCTAAGTATAATGCACATACCTTGAGGAAAGCTTAACAAATATGTATAATTATCTTACCTCGTCTATTCAATATATTAATATTACCGCACATAATATCCCTAGCTTGAGAAAGCTCAATAACTAAAGAGTATGGAAGCAATCTATTAATATATAAATGATAGAGTACAACTTTATATTAAATTTTATAATCTTCAATATATTATATCGAGTGATATCGACTTATGGAATAATGATTTCCTATGACATACTCTCTTGATTCAAGTGTCGAACACATCGGAAATCATGGTACATGTACGTTTACATATGTATTTATTCCTTAAGTCTATTTAGAGTTTCTTTAATGTTCCACCTTTAGTTTATACAATCATATCATATAAGTTTTATTATTATATAGCTTTATATTTCATATTACTTATATAATAGTCTTATATATAATATTTCATTAATTAAATCTTATTTAATTGATTAACTCTTTAATTAATTTTAAAATGCTATTCCAATACAACCTTTATATTGGACATATCCACTATAACCTTTATAATGTATATTGTAACCTTTATTGTGTAACACATATATCTTATAATGTATGTTTATTTAATTAATTAACCTTTAACTAATTTATTTAATTAAACAATTTAATTAAATTATATTAATTTCGAAAATTTATCTTACATACATACATGTATACTTATGTTATCTTAAACAATTTAAAATAACATGACATATATTAACATATATAATACATGCATATAAGTATTAATCAATTAATTCGTTTAATTAATTAATTTTATTAATCTTATTAATAAATTTGTTTTAAATCTTTTAACTCCAAATAAAAAAACAACAAATAAAACAAAAGGTGGTTTATCCATAGGTTTTGGATGTTAAAGATCTGAGGTGATATCATTATTCAAGGTGTGATATATTTGTATATGAATGGTTCATTATATGCTTAATTGATTAATTTTAAAATATGTGATTCGAAGCCCTTTTATCTCAATTAAAAGCATGTCTATTATTTGATTCAAATCGGATTTGCACATGCATTTCATCTTTTATTTATTTATGTTAATTATTGTGGATACTATTTGATCCATTACCCCCTTTTTCTCTTTTGTTCATATTGTATGTTTAGATAAGATTTGAATCTCATTACCATTAAATTTATATGTGCCTTAGTTGTCTAATTCTTTTCTGTTTTAGAAATCATTGTTTGAACAATATTTTGTTTTGGAAATTGTTTTGATTAATTGATTTAATTTTATGTTGCAAATTTGGAAATTGAATATATTATTACAAGTTATTTTGGAATGACTTTGGAGATGGAATACCTGTTTTACATATTTGTTCTTTTGAATACAATTTTGGTTGTTATTGATTTTGCTTAAAAGTTGTTTCAATTAAAAAGGAGAAAACATAAGTGGACTTTTATTCAAAACATTATATACCCTTTGAATCCCCCTTAAGTTAAAGTAGATTTCGATTTATTATTTTAATTTTAAAACAAACAATAAATTAGAGAGTTTACATATATTTATAGACATATGTTATTTTAATTTAAAACATAGTTTGCGGTTATTCTTATATGCATACATATATGTGTTTGAGTGTTAAAATTGTTTTGAAATTACATTAAAGGTAGGTTAATTAAATGAGATAACTTCTCCAACTTTTTTTCTCCTTAATATTTATTTTCTTTAACTTAATTGATTGTCCTTTTTTATATGTAAGCTTTTGATTAGGTAAAGCAACTTTCTAATATATGTGCATAAGTAAATATAAATGTTGTTTTGTTAAAAAAGGTTGTTAGACAACAAAGGCATATTTATAAAGGTAATCATTGACTATGCACAATTCTTATATATTGCACTTGCATAATATTCACTATAAGTATATTTGGATATAGTTGCATTTCATGCCATAGTTACATTGATCATTAATGTTATTAATCAATCAATCAATCAATTAATAAAATGGAAAGAAATCAACAGTTTTTCTCTCTCCAACTAAGATCATATGCCCCTTCATTAATTGAATAAGCTAAGAGAAGGAAATGAAAAGTTTTCTTCTCTAAACTCAATTTAATAAGTAACACCCATACACAAATATGTGTATTAGAGTATATTTGATACACTCTAATTTATATACACCACTTATATACTGCACTTACACTTCACACAAATGAATGTATTCGATACGTTCATTGTAATACTTATAAGTTGAAATTAAATCTAAAATTCCTTTTTACCAAATTAAATAAAGTATTTATTTTATTTAGAAGGAAATTTAGATAAGGTCTAAATGTATATAGACTTCATAGACCCATTAATGATCCAAAATAGTAAAAAAAATAAAATTCACCCATTTCTTCTGCTCCGAGCTAGCCCAGTTCCTCCATTACTCTCTCCACAAATATTTCAAATCAGTTTTCTGATACTTGGTCTGATATTTAAAAGATAACAAGTTTTACTTTTCAAAAAATTTTGACTTTTTTAATTAACCTTCAAATTCTCATACTAATAGATTTCAAGTCTAAAATTCATAATCAAAATTCAAACTTTTAAAATTTAAATTTGTTTAATTTCATGTTCAAATTTCAAATTTTCAAAAATAAAATCAAATAAGAAAATTTCAAATTTTCAAATCAGATTTTCAAATCAGATTTTCAAATACAAAATTCATGCTTTTAAAATTTAAATTTAAAACTTAAAAATATCGATATATGAATTTCAACATTATTTCTTCAAATTCATACTTTCAAATTTCAGAATTCAAGATTTTAGAATTCTGGAAAAAAAATTCTTAAAATTTCAAATTTCAGACATATTGTCTTCCCTTTTTAAGAATGTTTGTCAATTAAATATTTTAGCTTTAAAGAAAAATAAGATCATATTTTCAAATCTAAATTTTCAAATCAGTTCAAATTCAAATTTTGTCATTGAAAAATTTGAAATGTAGTTTTAGGATTTAAGTCTTATAATTTCAATATTTCAAATTTAAGTTTCAAATTCAAAATTTGGTTTCCAAATTTTTTAGTTTTAAATTCAAAACTTTGATTTTAATAATTCAAATTTGATTTTCGATATTCAAGTTTAAAATTCATATTTTTAAAAAATTAGTTGTTGAGGACATATCTAAAATTCTAATTTTTTTTCTAATATATTATCGTATTGTGTTTAACTGAAAGCAGCGAAAATTGTAATATTTTTTATTTTGAAATTATACAATCAAACAGTACATTTTTCCACCATTGTGCGTTTCTATTAATATTAGTAAGGCATGTGAAAAGTCTAATATGAAATGAATGTATAATTACTTGGATTTTACGAAGTGGATACTGTAACACCCTACAAAAATTTACTTGAGATTTAATAAAGGAAATTAAATTAAATATAACAAGGGTAAAAATGGAATTTTCACAAACGTTCAAATCTGGTTGCGAAACTTACACGGTTGCGTTCATAGCAATTTTCTCGACAATTTTCATATATAATGTTTTGAAATCAGAGCTAAAATGAAAATGATATTATCGTTTTAAGGTTTGAATTTAAAATTAATTAAAACATATATATGTATGTGTGTGTGTGTTTGTAAAATTAGTTAACAATTATAACTCAACCGATCGACGCCCTGGTTGTGGCCGGTCGACACCTAGCGGTCGATCGCCCTGAACCAAGTGGTCGACTAGTGGGCACGTATCGATTAGGGTTAACTTAGGCTGAACAACCTGCATTTAATTGTATTAAATCAATGGTCGATATTTGTTTATGCTGCTACAAATAGGACGGTAACTTTAAACCCTAATCATTCGTCAGCATATAAGTAGTACATCCAGATTTTGTCTCTACTCTAAATCTCTATCTAATCTAAAAGAAATTTATGAAATAAAAATTTAAAATAAGTTGAAGACAAATTAAAGCGCAAAATGGAGAGATTAACAAGTAGAGGAAAGGGCAATTCAACACAAACCAAAAGGGAGATAGCTGTCCAGAGGTGAGTGGGTTCATAATTACTATGGAGATATATATATATATATATGTGTGTGTGTGTGTGTGTGTATGTGTGTGTGTAATTAAGTTTATTTATATCTTATTTGATATAGAATTGGTTTAGTATTAATTAGAAATGTTGTTTATCTAGTAATTGAAATAGATTTAAAATTGAACAAGAATTTAACATATTTTAATATGATTCTTGTCTAATCTAAATCTGGATAAAATAAATCTATTGGATACAAATTGGTTTAGGTTAAACACCTATTTTTGTTGAATAGAATATAGACCGAATATCAATACCCTGTTAATCTTAAACCTGATCTAATTCATTTTGATGAGAAACCTACTTATGAAATTGTTAAAAATTGAAATTTGGAACATCAGAGATTTTAGATTGATAAAGTAGGGTTCACTTTAATTAAATGTTTACCGTAATGATAAATCAACAGAGAACGATCATTAATAATAATTAAGAAAAAGAAAAAAAACACTTCAATCGGTTGATAGGCTCACTAGAGCCGATCGACAGCAAGTGGTAGACCGCTCTAGTGACCAGCGGTCAAGTGGTTATCACATTACAGGCGCGATATGAACCTTGGCCTAAAGCACAAGTTATAGGTTTATAAGTATATATATAATGAATGTTAGTATAAGTAAGGAAACTAAATCCCTAGGTTCGCGACTGTTGGATGGTACGAGATAGGGTTGATGTGTACGCGGGCAACGAGGCTAAGACAATATTTATTTGATGTGGTCAATATTCAATTAGGAGATTCTATTGCAAATTGCACTCACAGGAGGTTCTACGGTGTATGAGCAACACTGACAATGATGCTCGTTGAAATGTATGGCCTATCATTAATGGAGTTTCATTAGTATGCACGGCGATGAGGACGTGATACTGCGTTGCTGATGGATACCCGACGCGGTGCAATAAGAGTCATTACATTACCATTGAGAGTGGATACGGATGCAATGGACCTTAAGTCATCTTTGGCATGAGTCAGCATTGTAGGCTCCACCTCAATGCGTAGATACGATACATGTAGTCGTTATTTGGGAATGCAGTCCCAAGTGATATTGTAGATGATTCTATGTTGGAATAGTTCCAATAGCTATTAGCCGATCCATATTTATTTTAACGTTTGATTAGTTTTTCGATCTTAAATAAACCTTCACAGGATGTTGGTGTAGGTGTATTTAGAACTACACCCTTTAGATTAACGAAACCTACGTTAGTAAGTAGTTCACAAACACAGTAGAATACCCTAGATCACATAGAATATCAATGAAGTAAATTGCATGTAATCATCATATATTAATGATGTAATTCATTTACTAAACTTTTGTATGACCCACTCCTTTCCATTTTCCTCCACTATAGGAGGACAAGACAGTAAGTGATAGGCCCAGGGATTAGTACGTGAAGAGGCGAGCTTGGAAGTGGAGTTGCTTATTATTTTCCATTAACTCTCTATGTAACTATTTATCGTACTTAGTATTTATCAGACTATATGTTGTATTTCTGTAAACTCTGGATTATGACTACGTACATTTTTGAGACTGTATTTTCTAGTATATTTTCTGAGATGACTATTTTTGTATTTATATTTTCCTTCCTTCTGTTGTGAGATCCAAAAGTGTAGAATGTATTAAATTTTATCCTTATATTTTTAGGCTCTATAATGTTTATTAACCTGATAGCTCACACTTCTTGGCACCGTCGCAAGTCCAAAAGTCATATTAGGCTTTGGATTGGTGTGTCAGGAGGTGCGGGATGTCACACTTGGTATCAGAGCTTATGTTTAAAATTCCTTAGGAGTTAGGTGTGTATTGAGAGAATGTACTTGAAATGTTTTGAAAAAAAGTTTTCAAAAGATTTTCAAAATGGATTTCTAATATGTGTGTATGTAAAGAGTTTTTCAATTGTTATATATATATAAGCATAATACAAAAGGCGAGCACTTTTCCTTATTCTTGCCAATACTATCTGTAGAAAAGTCGCTAATAATTCCTAAATCATAGATAGAAATGATAAGTGATCCTACTGATTACGGCTCAGGCGATGCAACAGTGATTCCAAGCATAAATGTCCTGATTTGATTCCGTCGGTATCTGCAAGCGAGAGGATAAGCCGAGCTTAACCCTAATAGGAGACCCACAAAGCAGGTGCCGGGTGAAGTTCCTTCTCACCCACCTACCACCGATTTCACTAAACTATGTAAGGACTTTACAAGTCTAGTAGGGAAGCCATATGTAGGGACCGAACCGTATGTGAACTCGAAGTCATGGATCTACATTTGTGAGGCAATTTTTGGATTGATGGGTCTTGGAGACAACGTTAGGAGATAGCTTGTCGCCTGGCACTTACAGGGTGAGGCTCTGAATTAGTAGGACGTGGTAGTGGTAGAGTCTGATAAGTGAGAAATTACTTGGGGAGAGTTTAGGAGGTGTTTTGAGTTGAAGTTTCTTTCCATGGAAGACTAGGGAGTAAAATTGGAGAAGTTCATACATTTGTAGCAAGGAGATATGTTGGTGAAGGAATATGTGAATCAGTTCAATGAGTTGGCTAGGTTTGGTATGGAGCTGATAAATACCCCTCACAAGAAAGCTTTGAAATTTACAAAAGGGCTGAATCAACCTCTTCAAGATTTAGCTTATAGTCATATTCCCATGGCTACGACTTTCGAGGGTTTGGTGGAGATGGCATTACTGAATTCTGTTTCCAAGGAAGAAGTGAAGAGTGAGCCCAAGAAATCAGTGCAAGGATGAAATGGGGGCTAAAGAGAAGATTTAGAAGTAGGGGTTTGCAGTGTACGTGATGTGGTAAGAACGGGCATTTTGCAAAGGAGTGCAAGATGGACATCTCAAAGATCAAATGTTACAACTTCAATCAATTCGAGCATATGAGGAGGGTAGGTCTAGCACCACAGAAGACCTCTACCCAAGTTGTTTCAGCTTACGCACTGGATGTTGTTCCCAAATCGAGTGCACCTCCAACAGCGGATAAAGGGAAAAAGGTTGTAATTGAAGGTGTGTTAACTTTATCTGATTTACTTGTTCTTACCTTATTTGACACTAGGGCATTGCACTCTTTTATCTCGAGTAGACTCATAGATAAGTTACACTTAGACACTAGCATAGTTACAAACCCTGTAGTTGTATCAAATCCTGTAGGAGGATTGGCTTATTTATCTATGATATGTAGGTGTTTGAATTTTTTTGTTTTGGGGGTCGAATTCGATTGCGATGTTTTTGTCTTAGGATTTTCTAGGTTTGGCTTAATTCTGGGTATGGTCTGGATGACCATTTATGGGGTGATCTTAGATTGTGGTAGGAAGGTTGTTTGTTTGGGTACTTGTTGTGGACACGGTCTAAAGGTTTATTGTGATTCCAGAGGTTTAGTTATGTTGAGTTACCTATATTCTTTAGACCCATCACATGATGAGTTAGATTCTGTGCCAATAGTTAGAGACTATCTGGATGTCTTTTCTGAGGTCACCGGTCTCCCACCTAGAGAGAGGTTGAGTTTTAAATTTACCTTGTAAAGAATTCCACTCCTGTTGTCATACCCTTGAAGCATATGGCTCCTAAAGAGAGATGCAAGCTGAACAAGCAAGTGAATGAGTTGTTGGAAAAGGGCTTCATTAGGACGAGTATTTCAAAGTGGGAAGCACTAGTTGTTTTTGCTACTAAGGCAGTGGTTCTCTGAGGTTTGCATCGATTATCATGCGTTGAATAAGCTGAAAAAGAAGAATCATTATCCATTGCTCGGCATAGCCAATCTGTTTGATCAGTTGATTGGAGCAAAGGTGTTCTCTTAGCTTGAGTTGGCTATCAGAATCCTTCGGTTGTCTATGGCCAAGGATAGTATTCAGAAGGCCGCTTTTCGTATACCCGACGGACTTTATAAGTGGTTAGTCATGCCCTTCAGAATGACCAATGCACCCGCCTACTTTGTAGATCAGATGAGTCAATTTTAGTGGTTTGCTTAATAAGTTCGTGGTGGTATTTGTTGATGACATTTTAGTCTATTCAAAAAGCGAGAAGGAGCACAGGTTGCATCTAGAAGAAGTGCTCAATACACTCTATGGGCATAAGTTAAAGGCAAAGTTTTCCAAATGTTACTTTTGATGCAAGGAGGTACGCTTTTTGGGACACGTTGTCTTAGAGAGTGGGCTGGTGGTTGATCGTCATAAAGTTGCTGCAGTACAGGATTGGCCTATGCCGAAGAATGCCACATAAGTGAGGAGTTTCCTTGGTTCGCAGGCTACTATAGGAAGTTCATTAAGGACTTCGCTAAAATCTCTGCCCCTTTAACCCATCTTACCAGGAAGAATTTGGTTTTCTTGTAGGACTCAAAGTGTAAGGATGCTTTTATCAAGCTGAAGGAGGCATTGACTTGTGCACCTGTTCTCGTACTACCCAATGGTACGAATGCATTCATAATGTATATCAATGCTTGCAGTACAAGGATGGGCGTGGTCTTGATGTAGAAAGGAAGAGTGGTGTGCTATGCTAGTCGATAGTTGAAAGTCCACGAGAGAAACTATAATACGTGTGATCTTGAGTAAGCGGTCATTGTCTTTGCACTCAAGTCATGGAGTCACTATCTATTAGGAGAGCGATTTGAGCTGTACACGGATCATAAGTCTCTGATGTATTTATTCTCTCAAAAGTATTTGAATTTAAGACAGTAGAGGTGGATGGAGTTTTTGGCATCGTATGATTCCTATATCTCCTATACTCCAAGCACGGGAAATATTATAGTCGATGCCTTGAGTAGGAAGCATGCGATGTTGAGTCCTATGTTCTTTGAGTAGAAGCGCTTGGAGTTTACCTCTATGTTCGATTTTTGACCGTCATCAAACATCACTCTCGGATTGTTTGCAGATTTGGATGTGCAGCCTACACTTATGGACCACATTGGGTCAAGTCAGAAGCACGATAAGGAGTTAGTGGATATTTTTGAGAATCTTAGTAGAGGAGAGCAGTCGAGTCATTTGAGGTGCTATACCATTGACTCGAAGGGGTGGTTACGGAGAGATGGTAAATTATATGTTCCTCTCTTATGGATCTAATTAACATGGCACTAGTTGAGTCTCATCGTTTTAGGACGACCATTCATCCCCGTAGAGACAAAATGTATCATGATATGAAGAGATTCTTTTATTGGCTTAGTATAAAGAGGCATATGGCAAAGTATGTAGCTAGTTCTATACTTGCCAATGGGTAAAGGCGGAGCATAAAAAACCGGGAGGATTGTTGCAGCCATTGGATATTCCGCAGTGGAAGTGGGAGAGTGGTTCTATAGATTTTATCGATGGACTATCTAGGAGTAGGAGGGAGAATGAGAGTATTTGGTTCATTGTCAACTGACTGACCAAATGCGCTCATTTTGTTCTAGTTAGGAGTACAAGGACTACTGTGTCTTTGATGACACTATACGTGAGGGAGATAGTTAGGTTACATGGAGTACCTTCTAGCATCGTTAGCGACCGAGATCTGCTTTTTACCAGCGAGTTTTGGAGGAGTCTACCCGAGGATTTAGGAACTAAGTTTGAGTACCGCTTATCATTCAAAGACTGATGGACAGACAAAGAGGGTAAACCGGGTGTTAGATGACTTACTTCGTATGTGTATCTTGAATTTTGGAGGCTCTGGGAGGACCACTTGTCATTATTGGAGTTTATCTATAATAACAGCTATTAGGCAAGTATTGGGATGACACCGTTGGAGGCGTTATACGAAAGGCCTTATAGGTCACCGCTTTGTTAGTGGGACACTGCAGATAGGATTATTTTTGGACTAGATATAGAGGGAGATATCAGAGAAGGTAGACTTGATCCATAAAAGGATGAAAACTGCGTAGGATGGGCAAAATATTATGCTCACAGGAGAGTACATAGTTGGAATTTGCAATGGGCGACATGGTTTTTGTGAAGGTCTCACCGCTTAGGCATGTCATGTGATTTGGTAGTTCGGTAAAGCTAAAGCCAAGGTTCATATGGCCTTTTCTGATCACTGCTAGAGTGGGGAAGTTAGCTTATAAGGTGAAGTTTTCTGAGAAGTTAGCTTATACGGTGAATCTTCCTAAGAAGTTAGATGGAGTACACGGCGTTTTCCTTGTGTCACACTAGCGAAAGTGTCTACACAATGCAACAGCTATGGTCGAGCCGAGTCAGCTAGAGGAGGTGGAAGTAGAGAGGGAGTAGCTTGTTCGCTGCGCACCCACTCGTATTCTTAAGCATGTTACAAAGCAACTCCACAATAAAGCTATCAAACTTGTTAAAGTCCAGTGGGAAGACGATCCAACAGAGAGTACATGAGAGCCTGAAGAGAAGATCCGAGCTATTCATCCAGAACTTTTTTCTGGTACGTTTTCATTTTATTTAAATAAGTATAAATTACTTATGTGTTTAGCTTCTAGCTTACGATACCACATAGGTAGGGACACTTGGTTGCTACGAATGGTTGCGAACGTGTCATTAGAACGTGTTTTGGATGATGGATGATAATGGATGAATTTATTAAGTTGATTTTTGCACACTTAGGCAAATATACTCTCGAATTAGCATACACTCAGACCATCATTTGTTTTATTTTACTGAGATATATGCATATGGTTGTTGCATATGGATTGAATGGTTGTGCGTACATGTAGAATTGCCAGTATATTTAATTAGGATGTTGTACACATTTGGATAAATGGCATAAACACTTGCATTTAAGGATGTCTAAATCAGAAGAGCACCTAATTTTTGCATTAGCATAGCTTTATATGCATTCCATGCCTACATGTACGTATTGCATTAGAATTTTTAACTAAGGACAATAGATGCCAATGGTTGATGGATGAGTATATTGGTTGTAATTATTAATTTTCATATGTATGAATTGCATTTTTTCATCTTTGGAGATTTCGAGGGCGATATCCTTTTAAGAGGGGAGAATGTAACACTCCACAAAAGTTTGTCGAAAATTTAATAAAACAAATTAAATTAAATATAACAAGGGTTAAAATAAAATTTTCACAAACGTCCGAATCTGGATACGAAATTTATATTGTTACGTTCGTAGCAATTTTCTAGACAATTTTCATATGTAATTTTTTTGAAATCGGAGCTAGAACAAAAAAGACATTAACATTTAGCATGCCTTCAAAAAAAATTAGAACACACATATATATAATTAAAAATTATAACTCAACCAATCGACACCCAGGTTGCGGCCGATCGACACCTAGTGGTCGACCGCCCCGAACCAAGTGGTCGACCAATGGGCATGTATCGACTAGGGTTAACCTAGGTCGAATGGTCCAGATTTAGCTATATTAATTGTTCGTGCTGCTATAAATAGACGGTAACCTAAACCCTAATCATCCATCAGAATATCAGCAATGCATCCAGATTCTGTCTCTCCTCCAAATCTCTATCTCCTCTAAAAGAAATTTCTGAAATAAAAAATTAAAATAAGTTGAATATGAAATCAAGCACAAAAAGTAGAGATTAACAAGTAGAGGAATGGACGATTCAACGTAAACCAAAAGGTGATAGCTTTCCAAAGGTGGGTGGGTTCATAATTAATATGGAGATTTATATGTAATTAATTTTATTTATGTCTTGTTTGATCTAGAATTGGTTTACTTTTACTTAGTAATATTGTTTATTTAGTAATTGTAATAGACTAAAAATTTAATAAGAATTTAACCTATTTGAATATGATTCTTGTTTAATCTAAATCTGGATAAAGTAAATCTGTTGGATAAAAATTGATTTAGGTTAAACACCCTTTTTGTTGAATAGAATATAGACTGATATATCGATACCATGTTAATTCTGAACCAGATTTAATTTGTTTTGATGAGAAACATGCTTATGAAATTGTTAGAAATTGAAATTTGAAACATCGAAGATTTTAGTTTGACAAAATAGGGTTTACTATTATTAACAGTTTACTATAGGGATAAATTGATAGAGAACGATCATTAATAATAATCAAACGAAAGAAAAAAATAAAATACTTTGAGCGGTCGATGGGCTCATAGGAGCTGGTCGACAACAAGCGGACGACTGCTCCAGTGACCAGCGGTCGATCGGTTATCGCATTACAAGTGTGATCTGAACCTCGGCCCGTGGCACAAGTTATAAGTATATATATTTATATCTTATATATAAAGCAAATACTTAATCAACCAAGTCAAAGTCAAGCCTTTTATGTTTTCAAATATACCCTTCTTGCCATAACTTCACAAACAGTCCTCTAGGGTTGTTTTTGTCATTCAGGAATTGGATAGTGGAAGTAAAGTCATCCACGTTCTCATCCATTCTCAAAAACCACAATCTCCTGTTATCTTCCCCCCACCGATAATTAAAAGAACCTTCATTTTTCTTCATTTCTTCTTTAGATTATTGGTTCTACCAGCAGCCAAACGTGAAGAGCAAGGGAGGTTATTGCACTATCAAAGATTATGAGTTGTCATTCCTCCTTTGGATATCGGTTCTACAGTGGTCAGGCATAACGACGAGCGATATCAGCGAAGGTTGTTGTTCTTTAATCAACGATTTCAACTTAAATTTGTATAAAAATATGTTCCTTTTCTTTTGATCTTGATTTTAAGTCTTTTAGGTTTTTACATTTTTTTCTTCATAAATTGCATTAACGCACAAGTTAGTTGTTATGACTAGAATTGTACTTTAATGTTTATTGATGCTTGATTATTTTAAGGTATAATTGCGTTTAATTATTGGCTTTGATTACGATAGTTTCGTGGTTGATTACACTAATTATTGGTGGTTTATTGTACTTGAACTAGATGAAAAAGCAGTTTATAAAGTTGAACAAATGTGCCATTGATTTTATTTCAAGATATTATTTATAGAGTTCCACACCCTTCCAATGGGTATTCATAGCATCTTAGACAAGAATCAAATGAACCTTTTGAAAAATAATTTGCAGCTGTTTTCATTTATCAAACTTGGATAGTTAAATTCAGAATTTTTAGTTGCAAATGAATCACTGTTGTAACGACCCGTAAATTTCAACTGTTTAATAACGTAATTAGTTGAAATTTTGTGAAATTTTAAACGATAAAATTTTGAAATAAAAATTTGATATTTGGAATACGTCTAATTAAACATAGCAACTGGTAAATTTTCGTCCGAAAATTTGAAAGTTTATTTCGCGCGAAAATTCACTTCAATTTAATCAGTTAAAAAGCAGTGAAAATAAAACGTTTTCAAAACCTAAATATTTTTACATAGAAAATTCTAAACCATCTTCTGAGCAAGATGTTAGTTCGTCATTTTTCCAAATTCGGACATCTATTGCTCCGTCGTTCTTATTTTCTGCAAAATGCAGCATTCTGGTACCGATATCGATTTTTATCGGATGATCGTACCACTGATTTCTATATACCGTTTTGATCGTCTCGTTGTGCCGATCTCTACGGTATATTCGATTGTCAAGTTCGGAGTTTCGGTGTACGTTGCACTTTGCGTAACGCCTACCGTATCGGTACCCGATCCGTGACATTTTGGTTTCTTTTTGCGTTCAACTTTGAAACGCTTGCCCATTCGTTTCTCTTTTCCATTTTCTCAGTTTTGTCGCTTAAAATTTAAAATTTTATGTTTGAATGGTCTGGCACCTTCCTTCTTCTTTTTTTTTTTGAACCAACAACCGGAAACTTTTACGTTTCCAAAGTGCATTCATTTCCTAGGCAGTGGTATTCATTTCCAAAGCTGTTAGTTGCTTTTGGAAGGTGAACAATTCACATTCCACATTAAAGAATTAGGCTACCTTTTATTTCCAAGGCTTGCTTCCATATACGTTATCTTCACAAAAAAAAAAAAAAGAAATCCCAACCCACCATCTCAGCATCTCCTCACCAAACCGGCCTTCCTCCTCTTATTCCCTCCTTCCCCATCGCGCAACCATGCCTCTCTTCCGCAAGCACCCCATCACCTGCCACCTCGACCTCGAACCTACGTGAGCACAGCCCATGCCGCCACTAGCCAAAGCAGCCACCTCCAGCCTTCTTCCCTCCTCCGCCGAACGCAAACACGAGCCTCCACCTTCCATGCAAACTGGCCTTCCTACCAAACATCCTTTCGACCAACTCCTCCCCTCCATAGACGAGCAAACTTCCTCCAGCCGAACAGCCCGGTCGTCCAAAATTCTGCTACCTTCTTCACTTTTTCTTTCGTACAAAAGGTATGTATATATACGCGTTGTTATATAAATGTATATAGTCTGTATATAATTGATTCATAGATATTTTATGATAAAAGAAGTTATAAATTATATATATATAAGTTGTATTTGTTGTTCGTCGATATATAAGTTATAAAGGAAATAATTGTGTACAGTAATATAGTTTTGATTTTGTTAGTTTACATATCAAAGTTTATAAAGCTATATATATGTTGGTTTATAAAGTTTATATTTGTATAATATGGCTGTGGTCTGGTTTACAAGAGTATAGTATTTTATTTATGCCGTTTATACTTTGTTTTCGAAAATATAGTGTTAAACGATGCTTTATATGTAAAATAGATTGTCTATTTACATGAATATATATATGAGCCAACATGTGTTCTGTAGCTTTGTATAAGATGATGAACTGTATATATATGTTCACAGCTTTGGTATAAAATTCGTGTGCCTGAATGTATATGGTTAGGTAGTACCTTGGAATATATATGTATATTGGAATATTGACATTTTGCAGTGGATACATAATATATATAAGTATTGATTAAAGTATAATATGCACATGATGTTCTATATAAGCTTGCACTTACTCTAAATTATATGATTGTTGTCTAAAAAAAAAGGGGAACATTGCAGTTTTCTTTCGAAATTTAGTATACATATATATAATTTTATTATATCCTATAGCATGCGGAAGGGTTACATTTACAAAACTGATTATATATATATTGCAGACGGAAATTTTTGTTGATATGTTAATATTTGCAAATCTTTGAAAAGAAAAATGGCTTTTATAGATTTTATAGGAAATTTGAGAAAGTATATGTTTTGATTTGAAATATAAAATATAATATAGATAGATTAATTCAGATATGTGTTTTAAACGCTTTATATTATGTGTATATTGGATATTTAACTGTGTATAGTGCTTCTCTTGGTAAATACGTAATACATATGATATATGTCACATATATGAGCTGTTTATATTTATAAATGTATACGTAAGTATGTGTGAACTTAGCTTTTCAAATATATATATATATATATAGTCATGTAAGTTCACTTATACCATTTAGCATCATCGATCCGGTGCTGATTTGATTTTTTTTGTTGTCAATTTCTGTTTATCAGCTTTGATCATCAAAATCTTGTCTATCGTGCTTTGCTTCGAAATTCGTGCTTGGATCTGTAACCCACTTCATTGTCTATCTCTCTAGCCTCGAAAGGTGAGCACTCACTCACGATTAACGTTCTTTTATTTATTAGATTTGATTTCAATTGAAACGACAATTGAAATATGCTGCTATTAGTTTATGACACTGTTATATATGTTATTACCTGTATCAGTTCACCTGTGACATCTGACACCATTATCTGTTAATTATTTATGCGATGATAATACAGTTTGGCTGATAATTGATTGATTGTTGATGTTTATATTGGACGTTAAATTGTTGATGTTAAAATGATAAACAGTATGAAATTGAACTTGATATAGGATAATTAAATGTTAAATTTGATTAACTGACATCTGTAGAGTATAACCCCTTTTACTGTTGAATTTATTGACACGTAGGATTTGTTTAATTACATTTTGAATCACTGAATGTATGTTGTTAAATTGATGATGTATGAAATTGTAAATAGAGGACAAGTGAAAAACTGTAATGTAATAATCTTTAATCTACATGAAATGATAGTGTAGATTCTAGAAATAATTATATTAATTCGTACAAATAACAATACGAGTTAATACGGTTATTTCGGGATTATTTAAATTGATTATTGGATTGATATTGATAGTTGTTATTGCTTGTTTATTTACTTTGACACCATCCCAGTTATCACACTGCAAGTTCCCTTTGTTATTCTTTGATTTTGAATTGAATTGGAATCGGGTTGAAATGATAAATACCCAAATTTGAATTTTGACCTAGGATAGGAAATTAAATAAAACCCGATTGGTCAAATAATTTGATTTAAAAATAAAACGAAGATTTTATTTGAAGAAATAATATTGTTTTGAAATGAAGTTGAAATTGGAATTTTTATGAAAAGAAAATGTTAATATATAATAATCTGAAACAAATATTAACAAATGTAATTGATGAAAGAACGTTGTTAAATTTGAGAAATGATTGAATTAACTTTGAAATGATTTAATAATGAAGTTTGAAATTATAATTAAGTTTGAAATTAATAAACTTCGAAATGATTTAATAATCAAGTTTGAAATTATAATTAAGTTTGAATTATTAAACTTTGAAATTATTTAATAATTAAGTTTTGATTATTTAATAATTAAATAGATTGAATTATTTAACGATTTAATTGAATTGGATTCTTTAGTAAGAAAAATCGAACTTTTGATAAGTGAATTTTTACTTCGTAAATAATTGAAATTGAATTTCCTTATTAATTAATTAAGTTTTGGGAAAATTATTTAAGAAAGTAAATAAGAAATTGAATTTCTCTAACAAGAAATGAAATTGTGATATTTTTGGAATTAATATAAGACTTGTAATTGAAATAATTTGATTTGATGAATTTAATTTAATTAAAAATTGTAAGTTTTGATATAATGAAGTTGAATTTAAATAATGGATTTAAGGATTTGGAATTTAATAGAATTGTCTTGAATGATAAATTTACTTAACGAATATTGAATAAAATCGATAAATGAAGTTAAACTGATTTTAATGTTAAATTCAATTTATTCAAATGATTTCGGAACGAAACTTATATACGAACTTGAACTGATATTTGAATTGTTTTAAATGAATATGGAAATTTAAATTGATTTGGTTTTGAAATAAATAAATGACCAATCGGTGTAATAATTACGGAAGTTATTAAAGAGACCGGAATTCGGTTATGGATATACTCTCTATCTAAACCGAAAACCACTTTAATAACTATACGCGGAGTGATGATCCAGAATGAAGTGGTTGGATTGGCGAACGTTGATGATTGAAGAAAGTGAACGATGATGGATAACCTTGACACTTGTGTCAAATTTGAAATGACTAAAACAGGAGCTGTGCCGGGCCAATGGAGGATTGATACCTCAAGTGGACACACTTCTTCGAACTACTTATACTTGTTGTCGATTGGTGCACCCTTGATTTTGGGAGTGTGTTTCACGGTGTTGCGGGCGCTGCGGCGTTGCGTTCTCACCAGTCCGGATCAGGCGAACGGTAGTATCACTACCTTGGGTATAGCCTCATGTGCCTTGTCATACTTGTATTCCATTTATGCGCGACCACTACGACTTTGATTTGTACCTTGAGTATATGGATTGCCCTCTGGTGACTTCCGGTTTTGGGGAAACTACGGTCTTGTATATGCTTGTGGGAATAAAAATGTGTTAAGGGTGGAATGGGCCATGACTTAACGCTATTTTGATATCTTTATATTACTGATAGACATTATCTACTTAGCGTATATTACTACCTAGTAGATAGTTTAACGGATCCTTAAAGGATGGTTATTCCAAACATCCTTTGAGTTACTTGTATTTCAATTGCTATTTCATTTGAGTTGGATTTATTAATATAAGAATGTTAATCCTGACTCGAGTGTTTTGTATTTTGCTTTACGCTCGGGTCAGACTGAGTAGTTCAGCTTTCGAGACTCACCTTTGGAGTTGGAGCTTCGCTTGGAGATCCAGCTATCTATCCAGCTTTCAGATATTCGATGATTCCAGTGATGTATTCTGATTTGTATCGGTTACTCTTCCGTTGTATCTGGTTTAACTCTGATGTATCGTATTACTCTTCTGTTGTAAACTCTGATGTATTTTATATATTTATATAGTAGCTTCATGAACTACTATCTCTTTTATTTCCGCTGCAAATTATTACTCTGTGTCTGTGATCTGTGATTATTTATTTACTGTATATGTTCAGTTTTGCCAAATTTAAATTAACAACGCGGTATTTTGAGCAATTCAACTCCGGCATGAGTGTCTTCCTATACACTTATAATGGACGCGAATGGTCTAAAATGGCGGGTCGTTACAGTTGGTATCAGAGCTTTGGTAGCTCTAGGCAAACTCAACATATAGGGTAAATGTATTTACAGAATCACTCTCATTCGAGTTTCAATCTTTTCCTTTCGACTCGATTTCTTTGAATTTTGGAACGTTCCCCTCGATTCCGAAATTCATTCGCGCCCTTCACTATTCGTCTTCTTTCAATCATGGAGCACCCCATAACTCCATTCTGAATGTTATCTATAATAGATCGGCGGTCTCGCCAATCTTAGAACGACTCGTAAAGGAGTAAACTCCTTTATAATAGGCATTGATTTACCGGAGATTCCTGTATCCTCGGTTTACGATGCTGTCTATTCCCTGCTATACCTGAATTCCATCTCGTGAGATCGAGTGTTGATTTACCTCGGAATTCAGCATCGGTCTTATTCTTGAAGTTACGGACGATCCGGTTAAGATTGCCCGCGAATTAAATAAGCTTATCCAACCCGATTCTGTTAATTGAATCATCTTATCTTTTCTTTCGAACTTGTATTTAAATCAGAATTCTCTTTAACTTGAGTCCATAAAATTTGAAACCCTATCCTTATTTTGAAAATTCATCCCTGTATCGTCAAGCAGAGAAGTGTATTTGTAGATTTATATAAAAATGTTTTATATATTGTGTTGTTGAGTTGTTGATGTTGATTTGGGTTTCCGATCGATTCGTCTGATCAACGCTATCGATAGGATTTCCAAAACACTTGAACAGAGCAAACTGACTCAATATTATTTTCAAATTTGGTAAATGAAATAAATTTGTTGATTATATTGTAAAATAAAATATAAGTTAAAATTTTCTGGAATTTAATAAGTTAATTAAATTGTTGTTGAAATGATAATATTTGATTATCATTTATTGTTCTAAATAAATTTATAAATACGGTTTATAAATTGATTTGGAATTTGAAATGAATTTAATTCAGAAATTTGAGAATTTACTAGTTTCCGGTGATTTTGAACTTTGGTTTTTAAAATTTTTAAGTATATATTATTGAAAGTATTTCCGAATAGAAATCGTTTCCAAAGAATTTTAAATGTTTGAATCAGTGCTCTTCTCTTTGTCGCTGGAAAATAATTTCGGTGATGGCGGCCGCATCATCGATATTCATTTTCGAGTTTCGAAGTGGAGATACTATTCTGTAGCTTTGCTACGGTTTGTTTTGAAAAATATTTTGATTTGAATTTCTTCAATATAATTTGATTTATATATATATAAGTATCTTATTTTAAAATTTAATTTGATTTGATATAAATATATATATATCTCCAAATTGTTTAAAGTTAATCGGAAATCAAATTCTTAAATTTTGTTAAAGGATGATTTTAATTATAAATAAAATCAAAATTTGGAATAAATATTTAAACTTGAATAATTGAATTGGGAAAATTTTATTTGTATATTGTTCAACTGCATTCTAATACAACTTACCAAAATCATTCAGAAGTTGAATATGTAATTGGATAATATATAAGATAAATTGAATTTATAAATAAAATTTGAGTGTTTATAATAAATGTTATACACTAAATTTTGATTATAAAGATGTTAATAGAGTTAGATAGGATAACAAGTAAAACTCAGCTGATAATGAAATAAATTTGTTTGAAAGAATCAATAAATTGTAATTTGATTAACTTATGGAAATACCTTGAATTTAAAATCAATTATTGAATATAAATTAATTTAAATTTATATGGTTTAAATTGATTTATATGGTTTAAATATAGGTGATAAGATATATTAAGTGGAATAAACTTAATAAGGATTAAATTTGTTGAATAAATATGAGTATAATAAATGATTATACAAATTGATGATTTAGAAATTGTTAACTGAGGATAACTAGATAGTGAATTTAGAAATAGTAGAGATTGATTTTGGTGAAATCAAATGGATTAAATCAATTATTGAATACCAATTAATTTAAATTTGAATTTATATGTTTTAAATTAATTGTTAATTTGTATTTCAAATCTGTTTCTTTCTAGTTGTTTCTATTCTCCTACCTCGTTCCTTTTCGGGGACGAAAAGTTTTGAGTGGGGGAGAGTGTAACGACCCGTAAATTTCAACTGTTTAATAACGTAATTAGTTGAAATTTTGTGAAATTTTAAACGATAAAATTTTGAAATAAAAATTTGATATTTGGAATACGTCTAATTAAACATAGCAACTGGTAAATTTTCGTCCGAAAATTTGAAAGTTTATTTCGCGCGAAAATTCACTTCAATTTAATCAGTTAAAAAGCAGTGAAAATAAAACGTTTTCAAAACCTAAATATTTTTACATAGAAAATTCTAAACCATCTTCTGAGCAAGATGTTAGTTCGTCATTTTTCCAAATTCGAACATCTATTGCTCCGTCGTTCTTATTTTCTGCAAAATGCAGCATTCTGGTACCGATATCGATTTTTATCGGATGATCGTACCACTGATTTCTATATACCGTTTTGATCGTCTCGTCGTGCCGATCTCTACGGTATATTCGATTGTCAAGTTCGGAGTTTCGGTGTACGTTGCACTTTGCGTAACGCCTACCGTATCGGTACCCGATCCGTGACATTTTGGTTTCTTTTTGCGTTCAACTTTGAAACGCTTGCCCATTCGTTTCTCTTTTCCATTTTCTCAGTTTTGTCGCTTAAAATTTAAAATTTTATGTTTGAATGGTCTGGCACCTTCCTTCTTCTTTTTTTTTTTGAACCAACAACCGGAAACTTTTACGTTTCCAAAGTGCATTCATTTCCTAGGCAGTGGTATTCATTTCCAAAGCTGTTAGTTGCTTTTGGAAGGTGAACAATTCACATTCCACATTAAAGAATTAGGCTACCTTTTATTTCCAAGGCTTGCTTCCATATACGTTATCTTCAAAAAAAAAAAAATCCCAACCCACCATCTCAGCATCTCCTCACCAAACCGGCCTTCCTCCTCTTATTCCCTCCTTCCCCATCGCGCAACCATGCCTCTCTTCCGCAAGCACCCCATCACCTGCCACCTCGACCTCGAACCTACGTGAGCACAGCCCATGCCGCCACTAGCCAAAGCAGCCACCTCCAGCCTTCTTCCCTCCTCCGCCGAACGCAAACACGAGCCTCCACCCTCCATGCAAACTGGCCTTCCTACCAAACATCCTTTCGACCAACTCCTCCCCTCCATAGACGAGCAAACTTCCTCCAGCCGAACAGCCCGGTCGTCCAAAATTCTGCTACCTTCTTCACTTTTTCTTTCGTACAAAAGGTATGTATATATACGCGTTGTTATATAAATGTATATAGTCTGTATATAATTGATTCATAGATATTTTATGATAAAAGAAGTTATAAATTATATATATATAAGTTGTATTTGTTGTTCGTCGATATATAAGTTATAAAGGAAATAATTGTGTACAGTAATATAGTTTTGATTTTGTTAGTTTACATATCAAAGTTTATAAAGCTATATATATGTTGGTTTATAAAGTTTATATTTGTATAATATGGCTGTGGTCTGGTTTACAAGAGTATAGTATTTTATTTATGCCGTTTATACTTTGTTTTCGAAAATATAGTGTTAAACGATGCTTTATATGTAAAATAGATTGTCTATTTACATGAATATATATATGAGCCAACATGTGTTCTGTAGCTTTGTATAAGATGATGAACTGTATATATATGTTCACAGCTTTGGTATAAAATTCGTGTGCCTGAATGTATATGGTTAGGTAGTACCTTGGAATATATATGTATATTGGAATATTGACATTTTGCAGTGGATACATAATATATATAAGTATTGATTAAAGTATAATATGCACATGATGTTCTATATAAGCTTGCACTTACTCTAAATTATATGATTGTTGTCTAAAAAAAAAGGGGAACATTGCAGTTTTCTTTCGAAATTTAGTATACATATATATAATTTTATTATATCCTATAGCATGCGGAAGGGTTACATTTACAAAACTGATTATATATATATTGCAGACGGAAATTTTTGTTGATATGTTAATATTTGCAAATCTTTGAAAAGAAAAATGGCTTTTATAGATTTTATAGGAAATTTGAGAAAGTATATGTTTTGATTTGAAATATAAAATATAATATAGATAGATTAATTCAGATATGTGTTTTAAACGCTTTATATTATGTGTATATTGGATATTTAACTGTGTATAGTGCTTCTCTTGGTAAATACGTAATACATATGATATATGTCACATATATGAGCTGTTTATATTTATAAATGTATACGTAAGTATGTGTGAACTTAGCTTTTCAAATATATATATATATATATAGTCATGTAAGTTCACTTATACCATTTAGCATCATCGATCCGGTGCTGATTTGATTTTTTTTGTTGTCAATTTCTGTTTATCAGCTTTGATCATCAAAATCTTGTCTATCGTGCTTTGCTTCGAAATTCGTGCTTGGATCTGTAACCCACTTCATTGTCTATCTCTCTAGCCTCGAAAGGTGAGCACTCACTCACGATTAACGTTCTTTTATTTATTAGATTTGATTTCAATTGAAACGACAATTGAAATATGCTGCTATTAGTTTATGACACTGTTATATATGTTATTACCTGTATCAGTTCACCTGTGACATCTGACACCATTATCTGTTAATTATTTATGCGATGATAATACAGTTTGGCTGATAATTGATTGATTGTTGATGTTTATATTGGACGTTAAATTGTTGATGTTAAAATGATAAACAGTATGAAATTGAACTTGATATAGGATAATTAAATGTTAAATTTGATTAACTGACATCTGTAGAGTATAACCCCTTTTACTGTTGAATTTATTGACACGTAGGATTTGTTTAATTACATTTTGAATCACTGAATGTATGTTGTTAAATTGATGATGTATGAAATTGTAAATAGAGGACAAGTGAAAAACTGTAATGTAATAATCTTTAATCTACATGAAATGATAGTGTAGATTCTAGAAATAATTATATTAATTCGTACAAATAACAATACGAGTTAATACGGTTATTTCGGGATTATTTAAATTGATTATTGGATTGATATTGATAGTTGTTATTGCTTGTTTATTTACTTTGACACCATCCCAGTTATCACACTGCAAGTTCCCTTTGTTATTCTTTGATTTTGAATTGAATTGGAATCGGGTTGAAATGATAAATACCCAAATTTGAATTTTGACCTAGGATAGGAAATTAAATAAAACCCGATTGGTCAAATAATTTGATTTAAAAATAAAACGAAGATTTTATTTGAAGAAATAATATTGTTTTGAAATGAAGTTGAAATTGGAATTTTTATGAAAAGAAAATGTTAATATATAATAATCTGAAACAAATATTAACAAATGTAATTGATGAAAGAACGTTGTTAAATTTGAGAAATGATTGAATTAACTTTGAAATGATTTAATAATGAAGTTTGAAATTATAATTAAGTTTGAAATTAATAAACTTCGAAATGATTTAATAATCAAGTTTGAAATTATAATTAAGTTTGAATTATTAAACTTTGAAATTATTTAATAATTAAGTTTTGATTATTTAATAATTAAATAGATTGAATTATTTAACGATTTAATTGAATTGGATTCTTTAGTAAGAAAAATCGAACTTTTGATAAGTGAATTTTTACTTCGTAAATAATTGAAATTGAATTTCCTTATTAATTAATTAAGTTTTAGGAAAATTATTTAAGAAAGTAAATAAGAAATTGAATTTCTCTAACAAGAAATGAAATTGTGATATTTTTGGAATTAATATAAGACTTGTAATTGAAATAATTTGATTTGATGAATTTAATTTAATTAAAAATTGTAAGTTTTGATATAATGAAGTTGAATTTAAATAATGGATTTAAGGATTTGGAATTTAATAGAATTGTCTTGAATGATAAATTTACTTAACGAATATTGAATAAAATCGATAAATGAAGTTAAACTGATTTTAATGTTAAATTCAATTTATTCAAATGATTTCGGAACGAAACTTATATACGAACTTGAACTGATATTTGAATTGTTTTAAATGAATATGGAAATTTAAATTGATTTGGTTTTGAAATAAATAAATGACCAATCGGTGTAATAATTACGGAAGTTATTAAAGAGACCGGAATTCGGTTATGGATATACTCTCTATCTAAACCGAAAACCACTTTAATAACTATACGCGGAGTGATGATCCAGAATGAAGTGGTTGGATTGGCGAACGTTGATGATTGAAGAAAGTGAACGATGATGGATAACCTTGACACTTGTGTCAAATTTGAAATGACTAAAACAGGAGCTGTGCCGGGCCAATGGAGGATTGATACCTCAAGTGGACACACTTCTTCGAACTACTTATACTTGTTGTCGATTGGTGCACCCTTGATTTTGGGAGTGTGTTTCACGGTGTTGCGGGCGCTGCGGCGTTGCGTTCTCACCAGTCCGGATCAGGCGAACGGTAGTATCACTACCTTGGGTATAGCCTCATGTGCCTTGTCATACTTGTATTCCATTTATGCGCGACCACTACGACTTTGATTTGTACCTTGAGTATATGGATTGCCCTCTGGTGACTTCCGGTTTTGGGGAAACTACGGTCTTGTATATGCTTGTGGGAATAAAAATGTGTTAAGGGTGGAATGGGCCATGACTTAACGCTATTTTGATATCTTTATATTACTGATAGACATTATCTACTTAGCGTATATTACTACCTAGTAGATAGTTTAACGGATCCTTAAAGGATGGTTATTCCAAACATCCTTTGAGTTACTTGTATTTCAATTGCTATTTCATTTGAGTTGGATTTATTAATATAAGAATGTTAATCCTGACTCGAGTGTTTTGTATTTTGCTTTACGCTCGGGTCAGACTGAGTAGTTCAGCTTTCGAGACTCACCTTTGGAGTTAGAGCTTCGCTTGGAGATCCAGCTATCTATCCAGCTTTCAGATATTCGATGATTCCAGTGATGTATTCTGATTTGTATCGGTTACTCTTCCGTTGTATCTGGTTTAACTCTGATGTATCGTATTACTCTTCTGTTGTAAACTCTGATGTATTTTATATATTTATATAGTAGCTTCATGAACTACTATCTCTTTTATTTCCGCTGCAAATTATTACTCTGTGTCTGTGATCTGTGATTATTTATTTACTGTATATGTTCAGTTTTGCCAAATTTAAATTAACAACGCGGTATTTTGAGCAATTCAACTCCGGCATGAGTGTCTTCCTATACACTTATAATGGATGCGAATGGTCTAAAATGGCGGGTCGTTACAACTGTGTAATAATGAATTAGAAGTTTTGAGACAAAATTAATGGTACATTAGAGAGCATAAACTCTGTTAAGAAAACCGTGACTTAGCTTTACTTTTCTAATTAAAACTTAGATATACGTTAAATGTCACTTAGTGAATTAATTTGTTTTCAAATCACTTGGAGCTGGAAAAAAAAATTCTATTCATGGGTACTTGCTACTGGCGATGGTTAAATGATTGAACAACTCAAAATCTTCTACCGACATTTGTTAGAGAACCATAGTAATAGATTTGTTAGAGAACCATAGTAATAGTTGGCAGAAAGCTTTATACATACATACATACATGCATATATATATATAAAACAGAAAATGGTCAAAGTTAAGCTTTTTCTCGACTTTCGAAAATAGCCTTGCTTAAACTTAACAGCATCAAAATTTTGAGGGTATGTTTGTTATTTTGCATTTGTCCACACCCAACCTTTTATCCCATGTTTCATAAGCCGCACCATTTTTTAGTTATTCCACCATCTTTCTACCTCGGATTGAAATAAACTTCAATCTGAGAAGAAGTTATGAAATATATTAGAGAAATTACAAATTATTTCTTCGTTTGGGCATATGAAATTGAAGTTTAACCTCCTCTTTCTTAAGAAGTTGTGTGCCATATCTCAAACTCGGTACTTTCAGTGAACCTTATTATTAACAGTTTATACTCTTCTTGCTTTGATTTCGAATTTGATATTTTTTTTATACTACATTTGTTTACATGACTAAAAAACATGATGCGTCTAAACTCTGAGCTTTATATTTTCAACCATGAAAGAGACAGGCTGATGAATGTCTGATAAGGTGTGTTGTTGTGATTTTTGGTTTTACAGCTTTATTTTGCTAAATATCAATAAAAAAATTGATTCTTTTAAGGCCTATGTTAGTATCACATATCAGTTTTGAGTTGTTCAATAGTAGGTGTGAAGCTTCATTGAATTCATATTTGGGAGGACGATCCAAAGGTTGCGTTCATCTTCTCAAATCCAATCAAAAATACCGTTAAAATTCTTGCTTCTCTTTGTTTTTCCAAAATTGAATCTGAAAATACTGTAACTAATTTTTTGTCTTTGAATTTTCATTTATTCTAGAATGAAACTGACGTGGAAGAGAAGAAACCGGCGGTTCAAATTAGAAGTTATTTATGGGTGGACTTTGGTGTTAGATTCTTTCCAAGGTAGTCAGTACAGAATCACTTAACAGGATCACTTATGATCATGACTGGTTTTACTGGAACTCTAGTATAATTGATATATAAGCATTGACATTATGTATTGTGTAACTTAATAAAGTATTTTTCCACTAGCAACAATACACTAAATTAAAATATATACGTATTATATATGGGATAAAGTTATCTGTCAATAAAATTAGATTTTAAAGTTAACACACAATGTTTAGATTCTAAAACCATTTACATCACTATATGTTAATTTTGATTTTGAGACTAAGAAAGTCATGATTTATATTGTTGTTGCCAAATGACAACTGTATCATAGTGCTTTGTATAACTAGCCAGATAAACATAAATCTTTGCATATGCGTATATGTGTATGTATATTTGTATGTATGCCTGTGTATGTATATGTTTGTGCAGGTTGAAAACACCATAACCATTTACTTGAGCATTAAATGTTGGTAAGGGAAAAATGCTATGCTTGGGAAGGGATAAAGTGATATATTCGTGCATGTATGTATATATGTGTTTGTGTGTGTACTTACTATGAAGCAAAACCTTTGATAATTCAATCAAAATGAATTCTTTTTAAAATGTAAATGTCCTTGGTAATATACTACATACTATATATATAATAGGTTAATGTTTGTTATTTTAGTACTAGTGTATACATTGTCACATATTTTTTGATCAACATCAATGGTGGAAAACTAATTTCAGTATAATAAGTCTACAATTTAAAGTTGAATTTTCAATTGGTGAAAGAACAATGGACATTACCAAAGAGATGTATAGAACACAAGTTTGGTCATTCATTTATTTTGGTTGGATTTGATTGCATGTTTTTGGTCTATGTTTTCTTCATCTATGGGAATAATTGCCAAATATATGTTCTCAACTAAATAAGAATTTGACTAATAATAAATATATATTTCCACTGAGTTGCTAGGATGACTAATTACGGTTTACTTCATGAATTTTTATAATTTACATTGAATAAAACATTAAAAATTGAGTCTCTGTTTAACAATGTACATTAATTTGAATTCAGTGCTCATGTTAAAACCTAAAATCCAACTGCTAAAATTATCATCTTCCTTGACCAACTGAAAACTAAATCTTGATAATTATATTTTATCACTGATTAATTGATGTAAGCTTAACTTATTAATTTGTGGTCTATTTTCTATTTATACTTTATACTCTGTATTATTTTTCTACACTAGATGGTGTAAAGGTTCATGAACGGGAAGTTTATGGGAGAGAGAATCTTTATGTTCTGTGTGACAAAACTTTTCTTGCATGGAGCAATTTTTGTCTAATATGACTTAACAAAAGCAAAGGATGTTTTAGTGTTGTTACAATGCCTTCTTTTTCCGTTCCAAATATGTGTAGTCTTTATTTGATAAAAAAAATTTCAGGTCCAACCGCACGTGTATATCATTTGTCTTCAATTGAGCATATATTGATTGATTACTTACTGTTAATATTCAGTGATTGGTTAATTTATTTGTTACTACACACATTTTTCATATTGTACATTTTACGATAACTGAAATTTAGTAATGTATAAACTCTCTACATGCCGAACAACCGTTTACCCATCATCATGCATTTATTATGAATTCTAATTTAATAACACATTTGTATTATCATTGTTATACGTCTAGTATAACATCTTAAGAATTTTATTTCAAAATTCTCCTAAGATAGAACAGACGAATTCTGCTCGAAATTGTAATGAGTATATCACTTTGTGATTTTAAAGTAAGAAGAGCAGTTTTTAGAGGAGAAGAGATTTCGGATTGGAAAATCAGTGAGGAAAGTGATCAGTTTTCTTCCTTATTTATAGTTGGTCCGTATCTCTTCCGAACGGTCGTGTCTGCACCCGTTCGCTCAAACAGTCGCGTCTGTACCTCTTCGTACAGTCACATCTGTTCGCCCGCGTCGCTGCCTTTTAACGGGTCGCACCCGCTCATGTCGCATCCATTCGCCCGCGTCTGCTTCAGTTGGGTCGCGCCTCCTCAGTTCAAAACCCGCGTCCGTCTTCACCCGCCCGCTTCTCTTCAAATTCCAGGCCTGACCCAGTTTTCAGCCGAAGCCCAAAACTGTTAAACAATAGCCTAGTAAAAAGAATGGTTATTTAAGACCCGTACCCGTACCCGAGCCCGGCCCGGCTCGGTTCGATCGGACGGACGGCGGCGGCGCGCGCGCGTGTGGTAGAGATGCATGATCTCCCTCCTCACAACGAAGCATACATTTGGGAGCCCCAGGCCCCCAACCTCCTCATGAGAGAGCCATATATAAACTAATATAGCTCTCAATATTTTGGCGATGTGGGACTTTGTATATTTCCATTCATCTTATTTCTTAAGGAATTCCAACAATCCCCCACATGAATGATAATATACATATCCCCCACACAAAGTGAAATATCACAGAGTATATATGGATTTAATGCTTTATCGTGGATAAGTAGATATTTCACTTTGAACTTTCCCTAGTTAAAACTTATCGGATTTACTTGGCTAATCGGTGAAATATTTCATCTTGAACCGTCAGCCTTTATTGTATATCCAGACAATAAGTTCTACGAAGCATTAATTCCCTTCTCATCCAATTTCTTGGTTGTGTTCATTTTGGTCCTGAACAGTACTTGGTTCTGCGAGTGTTTTAGAGAATAAAAGCCTTTTAATATTCTCATAGAGCCGACCCAGCTCACACTTACATAGGTGATCGCAACCATTAAGAGTATCCTACATATACCCCACTTGTTATTTCCAAGATATGGTCATCATTAAAAAACATAGTTTTAACCTTTAAATACTTCTATAGACATGCATTTATATTGTGCACCATAGGAATGGGGTTGGACTATGTCCACGCAAATGCATTACGTCTTGAGTTATTCAGAACTGGTTTGCCTATTGATCCTAGTCCGTGGGATCTCCAGTCGCTAGGATAGGTTTCCGTATAAGATAACTCTTGGTGGTTTAGGCTTTTAAACCCATTCCCCTCGATGCGCAGTCAATTTTCTCTCTTGATAAACCTTTAGTAAATGGATCCGCTAGGTTATCATTTGTTCTCACATAATCTATGGAAATAGTTCCATTAAAGAGTAACTGCCTAACTGTGTTATGGCGTCGTCGAATATGTCGTGACTTTCCATTATACACAAAGTTGTGCGCTCTGCTTAGCGCTACTTGGTTATCACAGTGTATGCATATGGCCGGTACAGGTTTAGGCCAAAATGGAATATCTTCTAAAAAGTGACGAAGCCATTCTGCTTCTTCGCCAGCTTTATCTAAAGCGATGAACTCTGATTCCATAGTGGATCGAGCTATGCATGTTTGTTTAGTAGATTTCCATGACACTGCTGCCCCTGCTAGGGTAAATACATAACCACTTGTTGATTTTGATTCCTCTGAATCAGCAATCCAGTTTGCATCACTATATCCTTCTAAGACGGCAGGATATTTTCCATAATGTAAGGAATAATTTGTGGTATTTTTTAAATATCCAAGCACTCTCATTAGTGCTTTCCAGTGTTCCTTTCCTGGATTGCTTGTATACCTGCTCAGTCGACTTACTGCATAAGCTATATCTAGTCTTGTGCAATTCATGAGGTACATGAGACATCCTATTACACGAGAGTATTCCAGTTGCATTACACTCTCATTAGTGTTTTTATGCAGTACTTCTGATGGATTAAAAGGTGTTCTCACTCCTTTAATTCCATAGTCTTGGAATTTTTCAATCACTTTGTCTACATAGTGTGACTGAGACAATTCAATTCCATTAGGAGTTCTTATTATTTTGATTCCCAAAATAACGTCTGCTACTCCTAAATCTTTCATATCGAAATTGCTAGTTAACATCTTCTTTATGGTCTCTATTACCTGAGTATTTGGACCAAATATTAACATATCGTCTACATATAAACAAATCATCACATATGATTGTCCAACTTGTTTATAATAAACACACTTATCGCATTCATTTATATGAAAACCATTTCTCATCATGACACTATCAAATTTTGCGTGCCATTGTTTTGGAGCTTGTTTTAGTTCGTATAATGATTTTACTAATCTACAGACTTTGTTTTCATTTCCTTTGGAAATAAAACCTTCAGGTTGCTCCATGTAGATCTCCTCATCGAGATCTCCATTTAAGAATGCTGTCTTTACATCCATTTGATGAATTTCTAGACCATAAATTGATGCAATTGCTATTAGCATTCTTATAGAGGTTATTCGTGTTACTAGCGAATATGTATCAAAGAAGTCTACTCCTTCTTTTTAACAATATCCTTTGGCTACTAATCTGGCTTTATACTTATCGATAGAGCCATCTGCTTTCATTTTCTTCTTGAAAATCCATTTGCAGCCAATAGGTTTTATTCCAGGTGGAATATCAACAATTTCCCAAGTTTTATTACTTAGAATTGAATCAATCTCACTTTGGATTGCTTCTTTCCAACATGAAGATTCAGAAGATGACATTGCTTCCTTGTACGTTTGAGGTTCATGTTCTAACACATATGTGAAAAAATCCGAACCAAATGTTTTGGAAGTCCTAACCCTTACGCTTCTTCTTGGTTCAACTTCCTCAATCTCATGATGAGTTACATCTTCATGTGAATTGCTTGATTCTTCTCTTGTCCTTTTAGGGACATTATTCCCTTCATTCCTTTTGTGCGGAAACACGTCTTCAAAGATGAGGCATCTCTAGATTCCATGATTGTATTAACATAAATATCAGCTATATCAGACTTGAATACCAAAAATCTATAGACACTACTATTTTGGGCTGGCCCTAAATAGTAACAATCTACTGTTTTTGGTCCAAGTTTGACTTTCTTGGGAGGCGGAACTGGAACTTTTGCCAAGCACCCCCACACTTTGAGGTATTTAAAACTTGGTTTGTGTCCTTTCCATATCTCATATGGAATTGTTCCTGTTTTATTATGAGGGACTTTGTTTAATATGTGATTAGACATATTTAAGGCTTCCCCCCACAAGTTCGTCGGTAGACCAGAGGTTAAAAGCATGGCGGTAATCATGTCTTTTAACGTTCTGTTCTTCCTCTTGGCTACACCATTTTGTTGTGGTGAATATGGAGCTGTTGTTTGATGAATTATACCATTTTCGGCACAGAACTGTTCAAATGGTGATTCATATTCTCCACCTCGATCAGATCTCAATATCTTGATCTTTTTATTTAACTGATTTTCTACCTCAGCTTTGTACTTTATAAATGATGTAATTGCTTCATCTTTGCTATTCAAAAGATATACATAGCAATATCGCGTATAATCGTCAATAAACGTGATAAAGTACTTTTTCCCACCTCTTGTAGGTAATGATTTAAAATCACATAAATCTGTATGAACCAAACCTAGTGGTTCGGTGCTTCTATCAACAGATTGAAATGGTTTTTTAACCATTTTTGCTTCTACACATGTCTCACATTTGTAGTTCTTATCTACTTGGAATTTTGGAATTAATCCCAAGTTTGATAATATTTTCATTTTTCGGAAATTTATGTGTCCTAATCTATCATGCCATAGTAAAATTTCGTGCTCAAGCAAGTAAGAAACTTCAATTTTATTAATAGCACAATCAGAATACATTGTTTTATTGCCGATAACGGCTACATTTGCCTTAAATAGGCCATCACATAAATATCCCCTTCCGATATACATTCCAGCTTTGGACAGAACCATCTTGTCTGACTCGAACACCATTCTGAATCCTTTCTTTGATAATACTGCACCAGAGATGAGATTCTTGCGTATGTCTGGAACGTGAAGCATGTCATTCAACTTGACAGTTTTTCCAGAAGTAAACTTGAGGATAACTGTGCCACTGCCTTCGATCATAGATACTGCAGAATTACCCATATAGAGTTTCTCTTCATGATCGAATTCTTGTATGTAGAGAACATGGATTTGTCAGAGCAGACATGACGAGTAGCGCCTGTGTCCACCCACCATTGGTTAGGATTCTGAACCATATTGCATTCAGATACAACTGCCGAGAAGTTGGACTCATCCACTTCCATGTTGTCTACTAAATTTGCCTCTTTGTTGCGGTCCTTTTTGAGTCTGCAATCTCTAGCGGCATGTCCAACCTTTCCACAAACCCAACACTCACCATTAAACTTTTTGGTTCGTTTGTTGTCTTTTGGTTTGTTGTCTGGAGCTTTCCTTTTCTTCTGGAAATTCTTCTTTTTGTTTTTGGTCTTTGAACCTTCAGTCACAAATGCCTCCTCGCTTTGTTTTGTAATTCCACGGTTATCTACCTCAATTTTTAGTCGGACTATGAGATCCTGTAAAGAGATTTCCTTCTTCTTATGCTTTAGATAATTACGGTAATCTCTCCATGACGGCGGCAGTTTTCCCGTGATGGCTTCAACCAAAAACAATTCTCCAACCTTATGACCTTCCGCCTCGAGTTCATGAATGATGATTTGCAGTTCATGTAGTTGAGCAGTCACGGGTTTGGAGTCAACCATCTTGTAGTCCATGAATTTGTCTACAATGAATTTTTTAAGACTGATATTCTGCGTCTTGTATTTCGTGGCAAGTGCATTCCATAGTGCTTTTGCTGTCTTTAGAGGTTGATATACTTTGTATAGCACCTTGTCGAGACAATTCAGAATATAGTTTATGCATAGGAAATCAGAATGTTTCCACGTAGCAACATCTGCTTCCTTGCCTGGTGCAGAAATCGGTTCCTCCTCCTCGAGAGATACCGTTGCAGACCGAATGTGGTGAGGTAAAATAACATCTGATTCTACCATGTTAAAAAGTCGTCACCATCTCCTTTGAAAGGATCGGGTCTGTTGTGTGTAGTAGCCTTTGTTGAGAGCTCTATTGTTGCCATCTCTGTTTTAGTGAAAACAGTAAAATTACATAACAATGAGTGGCAAAGGAACTGATGAAGTTGACCGTTATGGGGAAAATACTAAGGTTACCATTAGCATGTAGACTATAGCAAGATAATTTTTCATAAACTATTGAAAATAAGTGAGTGTTAGTTTTTTTGTTCAACATATATGGTATTTATGTAAAACTAAATTATTTTCATGTTTATTCTTCACATTTGGTGTGAAATTCCATTGTGTTGTACTATTAACTATCGCTATTGTAACGACCCTGAATTTCGAACGAATTAAATTGAAAATATTTAATTTATTTTAAATATTTGAACGGTAATTTAATTTGAATCCCGAATGTAATCTTGAATTTGGCGATTAAAATTATAATTTAATCTATTGAAGTTGAATAAAAATTTGAATCTTTGATTTTAAGCCGAAGGAAAATATTTCAAAAGCTTTTAAAATTCGTATTTATATTACTGAAGATAACAGAAGCTTCAGAATCGAATTTGGGAGTGAATTGTTCAGTTGAAATAAATCGTTCGAACCGATATTTATAAAATAGTCATTTTTCAAACAGTCTCGGAATTCGACGAAACCAGTTCCATTGGATCCGTAATATTGTATTATTATCGGATTTCAAATTTCGTAATATTTGGAGTTGTCGTGTGATCGTACGACAAGCAAACGCACTGAAATTTAAATTGAAATTTGTTTGATTTAAAATGTTATCTTCTCCATACGATCGAATTTGGACTCGAAACTTTTTCCATCGCGTTCGGAATAGGGGATAAACATTAGGGATGCCTGGTGGCACGCTGAAATCGAGATTCGAGATTTCAAGTTACACAATACGAGATATTTTGAAGAAAATTTATAAATAAATAAAAAGAAAAATAAAATAAAATAAAATAATAACATACCCCAAGTACCCCACCCCATACCCAAATCACGTTCCTTTCAATTTTAAATTCCCTCCGTTCAGTTCAAAGTCACAGAACAAAAGAAAATACAAAATCTCGTACTCCCCTCTTCAAATCAAACCCATCCCTTATCGTTCAAGAAAAATATTAGTGGCCGCGACATTTAAATCGAAAGAGGGATGCGAGTTCGTCGCGTTCGATTTCTGGGGCAGCGCGTGATCGAAGAAGGCGGCGCGAGGCCGAGGGCAGCGAGTGCGGCGGCGTTCACGTACGCGTGGAGTCGCGCGATGGTTAGGGCTTGGGAGGCTCGAGAGGTACGGCGGTCGAAGGTCTGGAAAACTTGTGATGGATTTGGGCGAACTCGAGCTCACAACGGATTTGGGCACGGCGATTCGCGAACGTCAGGTTGGAGGGGTCCTTGGCGGTGATGTTTAGGGCGACTGGAAGGGATGTTCGCGAGATGGAGGTTGCGTGTGCCAGTGTTTGGGATGTACGCAATGGCGATATCGCGACTGGGCGCTCAAGCTCGTGGTCGAGGCAGCGGCGACGTGGCTTTGGGAAGCTCGAGTTTGAAGGGGCGATGGAAGACGTGGGAGGAAATCTGGTGATGTTGATTTTGGGTTGAATTCGACAGTAAGGTATACAAAAGATTATTCTTTGATTTTAAATTTTTAATATGCATATAAATTTTTACAGTAAAGAAAAAAATGATTTATTTAAGGAAATTGGATATATACAGTAAGTTTGTAAGACGTTGATTTACATATGTGTATGTATATATATATATGTATATATATATATATATATATTATACAATAAAGGAAAGTTATTTTGAAAATAAGGTGCTTAGTTAAACAAATTTATTTAAAAGAAATTGGTTAACAATAAAATCATTGGGGAATTAAAATTACCAAGCGGAAAATTTATTATTCGATTATTTCGAATATTAATAAAACTGTATAATTGTTTATACCAGGTTAAAATCGAGAAAACAAAACTGAAATGGAAATTGGATGGCAAATTTAAAAGCTAAGGTGAGATCTTCTCACTCAGATTTAAAAATTGATTGCAGTTATTGATTGTTTGATATGATTGCTATGTGGATGTGCTATTAGATATAGTAGGATATATCTATTATATATATAGCAATATATACATATTGGCATATGTATATATTGGATTGATGATTTCCCGCCTCGTATAGCGGATGAGACCCTATTGCGCCGTTAGTAAGCGGATTTATAAAAACCTATATACCGCGATAATTTCGTACTGGAGCGGAATTGGTATTGTGCTAACGTCTTTGGATGCAGGGAAACAGGTTGGAGGGATCCAACTGGACCCCTCACATTTATTTAATTCATTCCTATTGTGATATGAATCTGTGAATGATTATAGTGATGCTATTAATCATATTGATATCTGGAAATTGTTTGAAAGCTAAAATTTAGCTGAATGGATGTTTGACATCATTGGATTCCAAAGATAAACGAAATTGAATTTTTGAAATTCAAGTAGAAAATTTCTAAGTGAATCAATTTTTGAAATTTAAGAAATTTTGAAGAAAGGAATTTTTAAAGTATAAAAAGTAAATTTTTATAATCGTATTGAATAAATTCCAGAATCAAGTGAAAATGTTAAATAAATGAATTTCGTATAATAGTGATTTTTAAATTGAAGAATTTAATTAAAAATTGGATTTCTAAATAGTTTGGAAAAAAATAAAGGAATTTATTTTCTTTAAAAGGAATTTATTTAAAAAGAAATAAGTGGGAAGTCCAATTAGAAATTTAACTGGCAAATTGAAACGAATTTGGAAAATCGATATGAAATTTATAGATGTATAGATTGTAAAGTTAAAAAGAATGAAATTTATAGATTTATAAATGGTGAAGTTAAAATGAATGAAATTGTAGAATGGAGGATTTATAAGAAATTAACTTATAAAACTGGATTTTTGCCTTTAATGGGAGTATTGATCGAACTTGTTAATAAAAGGGGATTTATAAATCAAAGTTATTGTGAAATATAAGGTTGAATTTATAAACGTTGTTTTATAAATCTGAAATCACTTATTTTAAATAAGTGTATTATAGAAATTAATAAAAGGAGATTTATAAACCGAAGTTGTTATAAAACAGAAATGGAATTTATAAGCGTTGTTTTATAAATTCGAAATAAATTGAATTTGATGAATTAAATAGTGAAATGTGATTAGTGAAGTATATTCACGATTTTGGACGGTGAATATATTGTTAAGTAAAATGGATATTGTTTGGGAAAGCGACATTATAAATGAAGTTGATTGTTTTTAACGATGTTTTAAAATGTGTTATGAATCGAAAGCATAGATTTCAACATTTATTGTTGAAATAGACATTTTCGAGAAATATAAGGAAATGGTGGACTATAACACTATTGTTATAGTAAATGATTTCCGAAAGGAAATGTTTTTATATAGTATCGGGATTTATATATCTATCTAAATTTCGAATCCCTATACTAGTGATTTTGAGTCGTCGTAACGATGTTTTACGCAACATTCGTTTTGACTCAAATTGATGTTGTTATAGAAAATAGATTTCCTTAAAGAATGAAATATATACTTAATTTGATTTAAGTATATCGAGTATTTTCAAATGTTGAAAATAAAAGATTTGTGAAACACTTATTATTAAATAAGTATGGAATGTTTTCCAAAATGAAGTGAAACGTTTTGAGATTTTATCTTCTTAAAGATAAATCGAAATTGAATATTTGAAAACGATTGAAAATCGAATATTAGTAGGTATTCGAAAAATGTAAATTCAATATGGAATTTATAAAGGAAAGGGAAACTGTTTAGAAAAATAAACATTGATTTATTTTTGAAGTGTGGAAATTTTATATCT
Organism: Allium fistulosum; assembly: GCA_030737815.1. NCBI lineage: Eukaryota > Viridiplantae > Streptophyta > Magnoliopsida > Asparagales > Amaryllidaceae > Allium > Allium fistulosum. The sequence continues at coordinate 525,586,637 of CM060902.1, forward strand.
AATAAAGATATTTTGGAAGATTAAATAATTTGGAAAATTATTTGGAATCTGATGATGTTGCTCATCTTTATTGATAGTTAAATAACCGACTATCAATAATTACCTTTAGATAGGTATTTGTTGTGAATTGGATGAATTTGAATGCCACACTTATTTTTGAATAATCGCTCACTATTCGGGTTAGCCGGGAAAGGACCATGGGGTCGTATAACCCATTCCGAATAGGTGATACGTCGATATGAATTGCATTCGAAGACCGGTGTTGAAGACCGGATATTTTTGAAAACGGAAGGATTACCGTCGAGTTACTCTACATCGGCTGATCTCCGATTTAGAGGTTTTATCACCCTTAGTGACGGGAAGTCCCGACGTGATTGAAAATTATCCGGATATGCAAGGGCTTCGTGAGAAGTGCCTTCGGTTCTGTTCGATCCCGGAACAGACTTGTATGGATTGTGTGTCTGACGTTACAATTTGAGATATAAAGCTGATTTCTTTCAAATACATTTCTGTTGGTGGCGGAGAATTTATTCTCTTAGCTTAACACCCTTCTCTGAGACGTACGAGCTCAAAGGTTATGTAGTTGAAATTTATCAGCGGTATATCCCAATTTGGTAACGTGGCATACTGAGTGTTGCTGTGAAATGATCAGTGTTTGATCATTTGCGATATGATCATTTGTTTGATCTTATATCTTTGTGATCATAGGTTGATCATTTTGTTTGACCCGAAGCAGGGCTTTTTGAGAAAGCGTAGCTTTGTGGACGAGACTTCGTCGAACCTCACACCCCGGAAATGGTCGAAACAGGAAGAATGCAGCAAGGTTCTAGGGAGTAGCGCCCCTTAGTGTATGTCATTCCTTCTGGATAAAGGTGGTATCATGGTATGGAGCCCAGATACTTAACCTCTGTGGTTACTGCATTATTATTATCTATGTGGTTTGTTGCGAATCGGGGATCCTCGGGAAGATCGGTGACGATCGGGGGATGGCATACGCGTGTCAGTAGTTACCTATTTTTGCAGAGGTAACCCGACCTTGTGTTGGCAGAGATCCGGTTAGGTTCTCGGGTCGTCTATTCCAGGGACGTACCCATCGTGGATAGGAAGTTCCTTAGCCTGACCATTTGTTGGAAATCCAAACTCCAATACGAACTTTGTACGGTATTAGTTGTAGAACCTGCCATTTACGTACGGTGGTCACCACTGTTTAGATGGTAGCTATAGTAGGCATACGATACTGGTCGTATGTTGGCTAAGATTAATATTATACTTTCGAAATGATTTCTACACTATGCACTAAAAATAATATCAAAAATGATTTGATTTTGCGTAGTAAGCATCTTTGACTATCATAAGAAGAAATCTCCTCCAATTCTGCGTTTGCATTGTGTGTGTGGTGGGAGGTCTTATGGTAGTTTCATTTTCCAAAAGCATTTCGAATTGACTTTAAAATTATCCTGTTGTTTATTTTAAAAAAAAATAACTGTTTTACGATCTCACACCAGTCACCATGACTGACTCGGAGTTTATTGTTTCCCTTCTAAACTCTGGGTGCCCACCAATTTCCACACGGGCAGTCTAGAGTTAGGTTATCAGGATATTCTGGAGCTTTGGAGATAAGCTGGATGACGAGACGTAGTATTTGTATCTGATATTATTTATTCCGCTGTGTATTCTGTATGAGGACAGGTTTATATAACTGTCCATTGTTGTATATTGACTCTGATTGATGTATGTATAAACTGATATAGTTCTTTGTTTTAAAAGACTAGTGTTTATTTATTATATATTGTTCCGCTGCGATGTGTAAGATTTCTGATATTGTTTCTGTATCTGATGTTGTTCTGTTGTCCTTCTTCTTTCTTTCTTCTGCTTTCTTTTTCTTCTACTTCTTCTTTCTAAAACCCTCACTATTGGAGTTTCCGGCGTTCGATTTCTCGGCAGTCGATAAAGTGAGCATCGATGTCGAATTTTCGAAAGTCGAAAATTTCGGGATGTGACAAAGTGGTATCAGAGCATGTGGTTAAGCGACAACCCTGCTCTGTTGGGTGTTACTCATTAGAGATAGAGTCAGCAGTACTCTAGGATGAGTTGAGTGTAATAATATATACGAGCGCGTATTTGTTAGTTAATATAAAATTGTTTTGTATTGTGATGATTGGTTTATCGAGTGGTATATGAACCTTCGTCGGCACAGTCTTGCAAAACTGTATCGAAAGGGTTTCTAAACACTTGAATAGAACAATTCGGCACAGTATTGTTTTGAATAGGGTGAATGAGATAATGTTGCCCAAAACTATTTTTGTATAGAAAAGAAATGTTTTTCTATGAAATACTATAGTATATGGTTGCATGGTTGTTAGAAGTGATAATATTAATCTATTATCAGTGAAATTAAATGAGAAATTGGAATTATAAACTCCAAAGTTAAGAAATAAATTCACATATACAAATGAAATTCAAAGAATGTAAATTATAAATGTGAGTTGTAATTTAAAACGGGATTCCAGAGAAGTTTTTGGAAATGCTTTAAGAAGAATTTGAAAATTTTGGAGATTTGGAAAGTTTAAATCATTTTTGATTTGAAAATGAATTTCATAGGTTTTGAAAAGTATTTTGAGAGATGAAGGCTCTAAACTCTTTTAGGTCGCTGGAAAATAATTCCGATGATGATCGCGACATCACCGGTGTTCATTTTCGGGTTTCCAAAAGAGGAATTGCTGCCAAATTGTTTTAAGTGGAAGTTGTTTGGAAAATTTGGGTTTTGTTTTGAAATTCAAAGAATGATTTGAATTGTTTTCAAAATGTCTTTGAAATGTTGGTAAACTCTGGAATACTATTGAATTGATAACTTATACCATTCGAATTTTGATAGAATAAATCTAACTTAAAAGATGAAGTTAAATAAACGTAAGTACAAGCGAATCAATTTAATGGAAGTGAAATTAAATGTTGAAACTCATTTCGAATTTGTAAGTAAATAAAACTGCAATTGAATTTGATTTGTGGAAAACGAAGTGAACTATTAAACTAAAATTAGTAAGTGAAGCTAATTGAATATTAACCAAATGAATAAGGTTTGGAACGAATTAAATTCAATAATTGTAAAAGAAAGATAAATTGAATTCGAATTGGAAATCCAGTTAAATGTGAGTGGTTACAAACCAAAATAGCAAACTGAAAATAAATTTTGGAAATGAGTAAAAGGATAAAACTGGAATTAAAAACTGAATATTGAAAATGAAGTTGAATTGTGTGAAATTAAATGAAGTTTTGAGATTAGTTTGAAGTGAACTAAAGTTAATTGATAAAATTCAATATCCAGAAGTAAACTAAATCCAAATTAAATTGGAATTGTGAATTGAATTCGAATGAGAATTGAAATGTAAAAATTGAATGAGAATAGATATGTAACTTCAATAGTAAGTTAAAAATGTATAAGCAGTTTATATTGAAAATTTTGTAATAGAATTTGCAAAATGGTTTGAATGTGTAACTAGATATTATGGCTAGTAGGATATACAGGTGTTATAAAGGAATTGGATTTGATTTCAAAGATAATTTGAATTGCTCGACAAAAGGTACGTATTTAATTTCAATATGAGTTTTTGATGATTTCTGGTCTAGCCGCTTGGCTTTTTCTTTTTCCTTTTGAAATCTGAGAGTCCGTAGGGACGTTTTGTAGTTGTACCGTATTAGCCGCGCAAAGGAGACGCTGGCGAAATTTTTCGAAAATTTCGAGTGTTAGAAAATTTTTGAGAAAATTTTGAAAGTTTAAGTTTGAATTTAAACTCGAATTTGAATTTAGAAGTTAAACAATGTTGTTTGGAACTTAGAATTCAAGTTGGAAAATTTAGTTGAATGATAACGAATCTTTAGTAAGAAGATTTGTTTTGGAAAATCGATAAAACTATTGGATTGTGAAAAATAATAGACGAGTTAAGGACATTTTTTTCCTAACTTGTAATTTCGAGGACGAAATTCTTTTAAGGGGGGAAGTCTGTAACGACCCTGAATTTCGAACGAATTAAATTGAAAATATTTAATTTATTTTAAATATTTGAACGGTAATTTAATTTGAATCCCGAATGTAATCTTGAATTTGGCGATTAAAATTATAATTTAATCTATTGAAGTTGAATAAAAATTTGAATCTTTGATTTTAAGCCGAAGGAAAATATTTCAAAAGCTTTTAAAATTCGTATTTATATTACTGAAGATAACAGAAGCTTCAGAATCGAATTTGGGAGTGAATTGTTCAGTTGAAATAAATCGTTCGAACCGATATTTATAAAATAGTCATTTTTCAAACAGTCTCGGAATTCGACGAAACCAGTTCCATTGGATCCGTAATATTGTATTATTATCGAATTTCAAATTTCGTAATATTTGGAGTTGTCGTGTGATCGTACGACAAGCAAACGCACTGAAATTTAAATTGAAATTTGTTTGATTTAAAATGTTATCTTCTCCATACGATCGAATTTGGACTCGAAACTTTTTCCATCGCGTTCGGAATAGGGGATAAACATTAAGGATGCCTGGTGGCACGCTGAAATCGAGATTCGAGATTTCAAGTTACACAATACGAGATATTTTGAAGAAAATTTATAAATAAATAAAAAGAAAAATAAAATAAAATAAAATAATAACATACCCCAAGTACCCCACCCCATACCCAAATCACGTTCCTTTCAATTTTAAATTCCCTCCGTTCAGTTCAAAGTCACAGAACAAAAGAAAATACAAAATCTCGTACTCCCCTCTTCAAATCAAACCCATCCCTTATCGTTCAAGAAAAATATTAGTGGCCGCGACATTTAAATCGAAAGAGGGATGCGAGTTCGTCGCGTTCGATTTCTGGGGCAGCGCGTGATCGAAGAAGGCGGCGCGAGGCCGAGGGCAGCGAGTGCGGCGGCGTTCGCGTACGCGTGGAGTCGCGCGATGGTTAGGGCTTGGGAGGCTCGAGAGGTACGGCGGTCGAAGGTCTGGAAAACTTGCGATGGATTTGGGCGAACTCGAGCTCACAACGGATTTGGGCACGGCGATTCGCGAATGTCAGGTTGGAGGGGTCCTTGGCGGTGATGTTTAGGGCGACTGGAAGGGATGTTCGCGAGATGGAGGTTGCGTGTGCCAGTGTTTGGGATGTACGCAATGGCGATATCGCGACTGGGCGCTCAAGCTCGTGGTCGAGGCAGCGGCGACGTGACTTTGGGAAGCTCGAGTTTGAAGGGGCGATGGAAGACGTGGGAGGAAATCTGGTGATGTTGATTTTGGGTTGAATTCGACAGTAAGGTATACAAAAGATTATTCTTTGATTTTAAATTTTTAATATGCATATAAATTTTTACAGTAAAGAAAAAAATGATTTATTTAAGGAAACTGGATATATACAGTAAGTTTGTAAGACGTTGATTTACATATGTGTATGTATATATATATATGTATATATATATATATATATTATACAATAAAGGAAAGTTATTTTGAAAATAAGGTGCTTAGTTAAACAAATTTATTTAAAAGAAATTGGTTAACAATAAAATCATTGGGGAATTAAAATTACCAAGCGGAAAATTTATTATTCGATTATTTCGAATATTAATAAAACTGTATAATTGTTTATACCAGGTTAAAATCGAGAAAACAAAACTGAAATGGAAATTGGATGGCAAATTTAAAAGCTAAGGTGAGATCTTCTCACTCAGATTTAAAAATTGATTGCAGTTATTGATTGTTTGATATGATTGCTATGTGGATGTGCTATTAGATATAGTAGGATATATCTATTATATATATAGCAATATATACATATTGGCATATGTATATATTGGATTGATGATTTCCCGCCTCGTATAGCGGATGAGACCCTATTGCGCCGTTAGTAAGCGGATTTATAAAAACCTATATACCGCGATAATTTCGTACTGGAGCGGAATTGGTATTGTGCTAACGTCTTTGGATGCAGGGAAACAGGTTGGAGGGATCCAACTGGACCCCTCACATTTATTTAATTCATTCCTATTGTGATATGAATCTGTGAATGATTATAGTGATGCTATTAATCATATTGATATCTGGAAATTGTTTGAAAGCTAAAATTTAGCTGAATGGATGTTTGACATCATTGGATTCCAAAGATAAACGAAATTGAATTTTTGAAATTCAAGTAGAAAATTTCTAAGTGAATCAATTTTTGAAATTTAAGAAATTTTGAAGAAAGGAATTTTTAAAGTATAAAAAGTAAATTTTTATAATCGTATTGAATAAATTCCAGAATCAAGTGAAAATGTTAAATAAATGAATTTCGTATAATAGTGATTTTTAAATTGAAGAATTTAATTAAAAATTGGATTTCTAAATAGTTTGGAAAAAAATAAAGGAATTTATTTTCTTTAAAAGGAATTTATTTAAAAAGAAATAAGTGGGAAGTCCAATTAGAAATTTAACTGGCAAATTGAAACGAATTTGGAAAATCGATATGAAATTTATAGATGTATAGATTGTAAAGTTAAAAAGAATGAAATTTATAGATTTATAAATGGTGAAGTTAAAATGAATGAAATTGTAGAATGGAGGATTTATAAGAAATTAACTTATAAAACTGGATTTTTGCCTTTAATGGGAGTATTGATCGAACTTGTTAATAAAAGGGGATTTATAAATCAAAGTTATTGTGAAATATAAGGTTGAATTTATAAACGTTGTTTTATAAATCTGAAATCACTTATTTTAAATAAGTGTATTATAGAAATTAATAAAAGGAGATTTATAAACCGAAGTTGTTATAAAACAGAAATGGAATTTATAAGCGTTGTTTTATAAATTCGAAATAAATTGAATTTGATGAATTAAATAGTGAAATGTGATTAGTGAAGTATATTCACGATTTTGGACGGTGAATATATTGTTAAGTAAAATGGATATTGTTTGGGAAAGCGACATTATAAATGAAGTTGATTGTTTTTAACGATGTTTTAAAATGTGTTATGAATCGAAAGCATAGATTTCAACATTTATTGTTGAAATAGACATTTTCGAGAAATATAAGGAAATGGTGGACTATAACACTATTGTTATAGTAAATGATTTCCGAAAGGAAATGTTTTTATATAGTATCGGGATTTATATATCTATCTAAATTTCGAATCCCTATACTAGTGATTTTGAGTCGTCGTAACGATGTTTTACGCAACATTCGTTTTGACTCAAATTGATGTTGTTATAGAAAATAGATTTCCTTAAAGAATGAAATATATACTTAATTTGATTTAAGTATATCGAGTATTTTCAAATGTTGAAAATAAAAGATTTGTGAAACACTTATTATTAAATAAGTATGGAATGTTTTCCAAAATGAAGTGAAACGTTTTGAGATTTTATCTTCTTAAAGATAAATCGAAATTGAATATTTGAAAACGATTGAAAATCGAATATTAGTAGGTATTCGAAAAATGTAAATTCAATATGGAATTTATAAAGGAAAGGGAAACTGTTTAGAAAAATAAACATTGATTTATTTTTGAAGTGTGGAAATTTTATATCTAATAAAGATATTTTGGAAGATTAAATAATTTGGAAAATTATTTGGAATCTGATGATGTTGCGCATCTTTATTGATAGTTAAATAACCGACTATCAATAATTACCTTTAGATAGGTATTTGTTGTGAATTGGATGAATTTGAATGCCACACTTATTTTTGAATAATCGCTCACTATTCGGGTTAGCCGGGAAAGGACCATGGGGTCGTATAACCCATTCCGAATAGGTGATACGTCGATATGAATTGCATTCGAAGACCGGTGTTGAAGACCGGATATTTTTGAAAACGGAAGGATTACCGTCGAGTTACTCTACATCGGCTGATCTCCGATTTAGAGGTTTTATCACCCTTAGTGACGGGAAGTCCCGACGTGATTGAAAATTATCCGGATATGCAAGGGCTTCGTGAGAAGTGCCTTCGGTTCTGTTCGATCCCGGAACAGACTTGTATGGATTGTGTGTCTGACGTTACAATTTGAGATATAAAGCTGATTTCTTTCAAATACATTTCTGTTGGTGGCGGAGAATTTATTCTCTTAGCTTAACACCCTTCTCTGAGACGTACGAGCTCAGAGGTTATGTAGTTGAAATTTATCAGCGGTATATCCCAATTTGGTAACGTGGCATACTGAGTGTTGCTGTGAAATGATCAGTGTTTGATCATTTGCGATATGATCATTTGTTTGATCTTATATCTTTGTGATCATAGGTTGATCATTTTGTTTGACCCGAAGCAGGGCTTTTTGAGAAAGCGTAGCTTTGTGGACGAGACTTCGTCGAACCTCACACCCCGGAAATGGTCGAAACAGGAAGAATGCAGCAAGGTTCTAGGGAGTAGCGCCCCTTAGTGTATGTCATTCCTTCTGGATAAAGGTGGTATCATGGTATGGAGCCCAGATACTTAACCTCTGTGGTTACTGCATTATTATTATCTATGTGGTTTGTTGCGAATCGGGGATCCTCGGGAAGATCGGTGACGATCGGGGGATGGCATACGCGTGTCAGTAGTTACCTATTTTTGCAGAGGTAACCCGGCCTTGTGTTGGCAGAGATCCGGTTAGGTTCTCGGGTCGTCTATTCCAGGGACGTACCCATCGTGGATAGGAAGTTCCTTAGCCTGACCATTTGTTGGAAATCCAAACTCCAATACGAACTTTGTACGGTATTAGTTGTAGAACCTGCCATTTACGTACGGTGGTCACCACTGTTTAGATGGTAGCTATAGTAGGCATACGATACTGGTCGTATGTTGGCTAAGATTAATATTATACTTTCGAAATGATTTCTACACTATGCACTAAAAATAATATCAAAAATGATTTGATTTTGCGTAGTAAGCATCTTTGACTATCATAAGAAGAAATCTCCTCCAATTCTGCGTTTGCATTGTGTGTGTGGTGGGAGGTCTTATGGTAGTTTCATTTTCCAAAAGCATTTCGAATTGACTTTAAAATTATCCTGTTGTTTATTTTAAAAAAAAATAACTGTTTTACGATCTCACACCAGTCACCATGACTGACTCGGAGTTTATTGTTTCCCTTCTAAACTCTGGGTGCCCACCAATTTCCACACGGGCAGTCTAGAGTTAGGTTATCAGGATATTCTGGAGCTTTGGAGATAAGCTGGATGACGAGACGTAGTATTTGTATCTGATATTATTTATTCCGCTGTGTATTCTGTATGAGGACAGGTTTATATAACTGTCCATTGTTGTATATTGACTCTGATTGATGTATGTATAAACTGATATAGTTCTTTGTTTTAAAAGACTAGTGTTTATTTATTATATATTGTTCCGCTGCGATGTGTAAGATTTCTGATATTGTTTCTGTATCTGATGTTGTTCTGTTGTCATTCTTCTTTCTTTCTTCTGCTTTCTTTTTCTTCTACTTCTTCTTTCTAAAACCCTCACTATTGGAGTTTCCGGCGTTCGATTTCTCGGCAGTCGATAAAGTGAGCATCGATGTCGAATTTTCGAAAGTCGAAAATTTCGGGATGTGACAGCTATATCCATCCATTCAATGTTATGTGTTGGGGTAAGCCACCTTTAGCAAGTAATTTATGAATCTTAAAATTATTCGCTTGCGAAGTTATACACCAAAGATAAGAATGGTCAACTGATGGGAATGTTTTGTGTATAATAAGATTTTTTAAAAGAAAGAGAAGATATATGCAATTTTTTTTTGCACATCCATCAGACGTGCATGCATACTCGTACACACATACATATATTATATGAATGTTAGTATAAGTAGAAAAACCAGCTCCCTAGATTTGCGACCCTTAGACATTAGGGGACTGGGTAGATGTGTATGCGGGCAACGAGGCCTAGACACTATTTATTCAGCGGGGTTGATATTCGACTAGGGCGATTCTATCGTAAATTGCACTCACAGGAGGTTCTACGGTGTACGTGTAACATTGACGATAATGTCTGGAGAAGTGTGTGGCCCGATACTAACGGAGTTTTTTTTGTATGTGTGACGATGAGGACGTGATACTGTATTCTTGATGGATACCCGGTATGGTGCAATAAGAGGCGTTACACTACCATTAAGAGTGGACACCGATGCAACAGATCCTAAGACGTCTTTGGCACGAGTCGACATTACAAACTCCAGCTCAATGCGTAAATATGATACATGTAATCGTTATTTGGGAATGTAGTCCCAATGTTGATATTGTATGTGATCTTATGTCGAAATAGTTACAGTACCTATTAGCCGATTCATTGTTATTTTAAGATTTGATTGGTTGTCTGATCCTAAGTAAACCTTCACAAGATGTTGGTGTATGTGTATGCAGAACTATACCCTAAAGGTTAATGAAACCTACCATATTAAGTAGTTCACAAGCATAATAGAACACCATCGGTCATATAGAATATTAATGCAGTCAATTGCATGTGATCATCGTGTATTAATGATGTAACTAATTCATCAAATTTTGTCTGACTCATTCATTTCCGTTCTTTTTTCCCACCATAGGAAGACCTGACAGTAGGTGATTAACCCAGGGATTAGTACATGGAAATACGAGCTTGGCCGTGGAGTTGCTTATCATTTTCCATTAATCTCCATGTAACTATTTATCGTACTTAGTATATATCAGGCTGTACGTTGTATTTGTGTAAACTCTGGATTATGACTAGGGCTGCACAAAGTATGGGTTGGGTCGGGTTTGACCAAATACTTCACCCGACCCGTATAGGTATGGGTTAAAGGTAGTTCAACTCATATCCGACCCTATATAAGGTTGGATATGGGTTGGGTTAAAGTATGGGTTGGGTCGGGTTTAGTAGGGTTGGGTTACATTAATCTAATACAAAAATGAGAATATAAAGAAAAAATTAAAATATAATATTAAAATATTCAACTTAAAATATCAAATTTTAGCCAGCATAAATTAAATATAACTGATTCACTACAACACATATTTATTAGAATTTAATTAAAAAATACATCATATGAAATTAATTCACTACATATTAGAGTAAGAATTTCATTTCAAAATACATTAAATGCTCTTCGAAATCTCTTAGTCAATCCCATGTATTTTGGACTGACATCAAATATGTTTTTTTGGTATATTTATTCGAGAATACATAAATTTTATTCTAGATTTTGACTATTCTAATTTTACAATGGCTGGTATTAAATTAGTTTTTTATATAGGGTTGAGTTGGGTTAAAATAGGGTTGGATTGAACAAAATATTTCACCCGACCCGTATATAGTATGGGTTACAAATTGTAACCCATATCCGACCCGAATTAAGATGGGTTGGATCGGGTTTATGTGGGTTGGGTCGGGTTGGTGGGTTGGGTCGGGTTGAGTATGGGTTGTGTGCACCCCTAATTATGACTACGTATATTTTTGAGACTGTGTTTGCTGTGATATTTTCTGAGATGACTATTTTCTATATTTATATTTTCCTACCTTCCACCGTGAAATCTAAAAGCGTGGAATGTTTTAGATTTTATTCTTATATTTTAGTCTCTATAATGTTTAATAACACTATAACTCACACTTCTTGGCACCGACGCGAGTGCGAAAGTCACCTTAGGGTTTGGATCGATGTGTCGGGAGGTATGGGTTGTCATAGAAACCAAGCATGCCCTTTCTTTTCAAACTTATTAGGTAACGATACCTCCTCAAAACCTAACTTCATCAAACACCCATCCTTAAGTTTTGGAATGGTTTTTTTAGAATTCTGAACCGCGCTATTTACTATTATTTCCATGCAAACTTTGTGTTTTTTTGAAAATTTGTAGTTTTTACTGCAAATATTTGCTTTTTTTAGCAAATATTTGAATTGTTTTTCGAAAGTTGCTCAGATTTTGTGTCGTTGTAATGTAGATTCAAAATGTGAAAAAAATAAATGGAAAATAAAACGTTGAAAATAATTAAAGAACAGTTCGGTGGAATGCGTTTTTTGAAAGAGGACCCATGCATTTTGAAACCTGGGCGATTATTTAAAGAGGGAATTAGGCACAAGGACAAACTTTGAAAAAAATTTAGTCTGAAGGACACAAAGTTTCATTTTTGAACTGAAGGACAAACCTTGAAAGAAAATTAGGCTGAAGGATAATGCTAAATATAGTTAGCATTTTGTACAGTGCAAACATTTTACAAAATGCTAATTATAACTAGCATTATATCCAGTTTTACATTGTACAAAATGCTAGTTGTATTAACATTGTCCTTCAGCCTAATTATATTTTAAAGTTTGTCCTTCAGCCTAAAAATGAAACTTGTTGTCATTCGGCCAAAATTTTTATGAAAATTTATTCTTGGCCCTATTTTCCACTTATTTAAAAATCCTTCCACGAACAAATTCCTTTTCAAAATTGGGATAAAAGTTTAGGATCCTTCCTTTCCATCGGATTCGGGTCTAAACATTTGACCCGTTTTCAACTCACACGAAAAACCATTTACCATCCGACAGCGTATATACAACTAAGAAATCAAGGAATGGCTAAATCCGCGTAAACAAGTATCGCCTAAATAATCTCAGTTTTATTTTTACTAATTAATTTATTTTCCAAAGAGAAAATCAACACAGTCATTTCCATCTTCTTTCTTCCTCATCTCTTCAAATCCAAATCTTTGTATTCTTTCGATTCTCGACATTCCTTGTCTCTCCGCTGATTCTTCACAATAGTTAAAAAACATCGCTGTTGCTGTTTTAATATAATAAGTTTTTAATTCCCGCTTCTTCTTTTTTAAGTTTATTTAATCAGTTTGATTGGTGAAATCAAATGGCGCGATTTCACTGATTTCGTGAAGATTTGGTTCAGTTAGAATAGTTGTCCATGGAAAGACCCACAGGTTCGATTCTTGCTTTTGATGGACAAGTTTTAATCTTTTCTGATCAGTTTTTTGCACTTCTTTACTCGTTGTTTAGAATTTGCATACATGTGGATGTGTCTATTATTATGTCTTTTTAACTTTGATACTTTGATCTGACTTTTAATTTACTGATTTGTGTAACGTGTGTGATCTGCCTGTGATCAAATTTGTGGCCACCCTTTTGTCAGAATTTCGCTCTGGAGTCTGAGTTTGATTTTGATTGTGTTATTATATTTGAATTAGAGTAAAATATTACAGAAGAGAATCACGAATTGAAGACACCATTGATCGAGCTTAGGGTTTGTTATCTCATTATTCAAAATAGAAGAGGAGGCTGATATATGTATATCAGTGATACATGTACAAAAATAGAAAGAAAAGAAAACAAGCATGGGCTTGAGCCCAGGTGCAACCCGCAAGTGTGATTGAGCCCAGACCGGTTTACCCTTACATAACAAACCCATTACACATAACAAACACATATAATCATACTTCATTACACTCCTCCTCAAGTTGGGTTATATATATCTATCAAACCCAACTTGTTCTTCAGATATTTCATTCTATCTCCATTCACTGCTTTTGTCAACAGATCTGCAGGTTGTTCTTGAGTAGAAATATAGTGTGTTGTGACTTCTCCCTCTTGAATTTTATCTCGAATGAAATGGCAATCAATTTCAATGTGCTTAGTTCTCTCATGGAATATAGGGTTGGATGCAATGTGAATGGCAGCTTTATCGTCACACCATAGCTTTGCAGGCTGCTCAAACTCAAGTTTACACTCCTTCATTAAGTGTTTAATCCACATAACTTCACATACAGCCTTTGACATTGCTCTATACTCTGATTCTGCGCTAGACCTAGACACAATCTGTAGCTTCTTACTTTTCCAGGATACTAAGTTCCCTCCAAGATAAACACAAAACCCAGTAGTTGATCTCCTATCATCCTTTGATCCAGCCCAGTCAGCATCAGCAAAGCTATCAATCCTCATATGACCATGATTAGTATACATAATTCCTTGGCCTACAGTTCCTTTCAGATATCCTAGTATGTGTTCAAGAGTTTGCCAATGCTGTTTTGTTGGTGAAGCCATGTACTGACTTACCATACTCACAGCAAAAGAGATATCAGGTCTAGTTATAGTAAGATAATTCAATTTCCCCACAAGTCTTCTATACTTTTCTAGATCATCAAATGGTTCTCCTTCAGCTGTCAGATAGGTATTAGGTAAGATAGGAGTGCTTCTTGGTTTAGTGCCTAGTTTTCCTGTTTCTGACAACAAATCTATGACATATTTCCTTTGACACAATAAAATTCCCTTATCACTCCTTAGAACCTCAACACCAAGGAAGTATTTTAGTTCTCCTAAATCTTTAGTTTGAAATTTGTTGTGAATAAATTGTTTAAGTGAAGCAATCCCAAGTTCATCATTCCCTGTTATAATGATATCATCTACATATACCACTAATATAAGTACACCTTTTTCAGAGTGTTTATAAAAGACTGAATGATCACTTTTACACCTAGTTACTCCAAATTCTTCTAGAGTCTGACTAAACTTCCCAAACCAAGCTCTTGGACTCTGCTTAAGTCCATAAAGTGTTTTCTTTAATTTACAAACAAGTCCATTCTCTCCTTTTGCAATAAATCCAGGTGGTTGTGCCATATAAATTTCTTCTTTGAGATCACCATGAAGAAATGCATTCTTGATGTCTAGTTGATGAATTTTCCAATTGAAATAGGCTGCTAATGATATGAATAGTCTAATAGAAGTCATCTTAGCAACTGAAGAGAATGTATCTGAATAATCCATACCATATACTTGTGCATACCCTTTTGCAACAAGTCTTGCCTTGAATCTATTCACTGTCCCATTTGGATTCATTTTAACAGTATATATCCATCTACACCCAATTGCCTTTTTGTTCTCTGGAAGCTTAACTAGTTCCCATGTATTATTCCTTTCTAGAGCAGTCATTTCATCAATCATAGCTTCTTTCCACTCTTGTTTAGATAAAGCCTCAGCAACAGTTTTAGGTGTATAGATGGAGTCTAGGGAAGTGGTGAACATGTAGGATGATTGTGAGAGGTTATCATACGTCATATAATTAGAGACAGGGTATGTGCATTTTCTTTTCTCTTTTCTAAGGGCAATAGGGAGATCAAGACTAGGATCAAGTGATGTAGGACTCTCACTGGTAGGTGCAGCAGTATTATCTTCCTCGGTATTTGTTTCAGATTCTTGAGATGGTAAAGTGGTATGGACAACATACTCATCAATCTCCTCCTGATTTGGTGTGTGTGATGCTAGGAAATATGGTCTTTCTTCCATGAAATTCACATCTATAAATACTATGTATTTGTTTAAATTAGGGCAATAACACCTATACCCTTTCTGTAATCTTGAATACCCCACAAAGATGCATTTTAAAGCTTTAGGATCTAGTTTTCCTATTTGGGGATTTACATCTCTAACAAAACAAATGCATCCAAATATTTTTGGTTTAATAGGATACACTTCTTTGTTAGGAAACAGCACTTTGTATGGAATACTAAAATTAAGAACAGTTGAAGGCATCCTATTAATCAGAAAACAAGCAGTTGAAACTGCATCAGCCCAGAAAACTTTTGGTACATTCATTTGAAATAACAGTGCCCTAGCAGTTTCAAGAAGATGTCTATTCTTTCTTTCAGCCACCCCATTCTGTGCAGCAGTATCTACACATGATGTTTCATGTATAATTCCATGTTGACTCAAGTATGAACTAAAGATATGGGAGGTATACTCCTTAGCATTGTCACTCCTTAGGGTTTTAATGCATGTTTTAAACTGGTTTTGAATTTCTTCATGAAAAGTACAAAAAATAGAGAACAATTTAGATCTATTTTTCATTAAAAACAACCAAGTAACTCGAGAGTAATCATTCACAAATGTCACAAAATATCTATAACCAGATTTAGAAACAATTGGTGAAGGTCCCCATATGTCAGAATGTACAAGTTCAAATGGTGCACTTGCACACTTATTTATTCTAGGTTTTAAGCTACTCCTATGTAGTTTAGCATATTGACAAGGCTCACAGTCAAGAGTTGTTATAGAATTGTACTGAGGGTAGAGATGCTTGAATAATGTGAGAGATGGATGACCAAGTTGTTGATGAAGTTTGATGGCAGACTCCATACTTGTGCATGCTACAGGTGAGTTTTCCAAGATATAGAGCCCCCTTGATTCATATCCCTTACCAATAATTTGTTTCGTGATAAGATCCTGAAATACACATGTTTCAGGAAAAAATTCTATACTACAATTCAAGTCTTTAGTAATTTTGCTCACAGATAAAAGATTGTAGGATAAGGAAGGTATGTATAATACTGATTTTAGTGGAAGACCGGTGTCAATGTTACCAATTCCATGAACATTAGATTGTGACCCATCTGCTAAAGTGACTGCTTGACCTTCTCCATGTTTTTTTTAAGTCTATAAATAGTTTAAGGTTACCTGACATATGATCTGTAGCCCCTGAGTCAATTATCCACTTTGATGTTGGTGTTTCAGCATTAGCAATTGTAGAAACAGCTGGCTTGTTTTGAGATTCCTGAAATTTTGAATACTTCTCATATTCCTCAGTGGTCATAAGAACAGTTTTCTGATTATTAGTGTTGTTAGAAGTTCCTTGATTCTTGAGTTGATTATTGTATTGTAATTTTCCGCACTCAATGATTAGATGTCCAGACTTCTTGCAATATGAACACACTTTGTTATTTGGTCTCCATCCACCTCTTTGAGGCCTCCAAGATTGAGATACCGGTGGTCTCCAGGATTCAGGTCTTTGTGAAGGGTTCCATGGGGGTCTAATGTCTGATGGGGTCTCCAAGCATTTTTGGGTATGTTAGAGCTAGTTAAGGCACCATTGTTCATGGTTATAGTTGATGATGAATTCTCTGTTCTAAGAACTCGACTGAATACTTCCCGAAGAGATGTCATAGTTGATCCAGATAATATTTGTGACTTGGCTGATTCAAACTCTGGTGGTAAGCCAGCCAGAAAGGACATAATGACCATTTGTTCTCGTTGGAGTTGTTGAACCTTCACATCAGGGCTCATAGGCAGAAGCACGTTAAATTCTTCATATGTTCTTTTGAAATTCATGAAGTAATTGGTAAGTGATTGATCTTGCTTCTCGGTTCTGTAAAAGGATTTACAAACTTCATACATTCTAGTGAGATTACCTTTTCCAGAATATAAAAACTCAAGATATTCAATCAATTCTTTCACAAATTCGCAATGATTTATTAGGCTAATAACTTCATCATCAATTGTATTTCTGATTTGCAAGAATAACCGAGCATCTTCCCTCAACCAGATAATATCCTTTTCCTCAGATGTAGCAGGTGGATTTTCAAAGAGATGATCATCTTTATCGACGCTTCGAAGATACAATCGGATTGTCTTCATCCATTCTAGAAAATTTGTATTATTTAATTTGCGATCTGTGATTGGACATTACGGGAAGGACATCAACCATTGGTGAACTCTTGCTTTCAGTCATGTTTCCAGATTTGAAACTTAGTGGATCGAATTAAAAAAATTGGGGATATGAGAGATCTATAAACCCTAGATCGATGCTGGAAGCTCTGATACCATGTTATTATATTTGAATTAGAGTAAAATATTACAGAAGAGAATCACGAATTGAAGACACCATTGATCGAGCTTAGGGTTTGTTATCTCATTATTCAAAATAGAAGAGGAGGCTGATATATGTATATCAGTGATACATGTACAAAAATAGAAAGAAAAGAAAACAAGCATGGGCTTGAGCCCAGGTGCAACCCGCAAGTGTGATTGAGCCCAGACCGGTTTACCCTTACATAACAAACCCATTACACATAACAAACACATATAATCATACTTCATTACAGATTGTAAATCACTATTAACTTGGTTAAATTTCTTAGTAGATCGGTTTGCAGTTCATAATTCATGTTTTTTGTGGATGAAATATTCAGAGGGAAAATAGGTGGAAAATAATAATGTGTTTGATCTTGATCCGCATTGAGAAGAAGTTTACAAAAATTTTTTTGCTCAAGTTTCTCTTTGTTAATTGTCTCACCTATGTATCTTTTTTCTTCCAGTGATTCTATTTATGTTCATCAGTCAAATATATTTGAGAATTTAGGACCCATTTTCTAGTCCAGTTCTTTAATGATTCACAATTAACTCTTTGTTTATGAATAGCTGTAAAATACTATAAATTGCATTTCAAATTCCAGTAAAACTGACATGATATAAATAATATTTGCTCTAGGTAAATTTATCCCAACAAGCAGCGCACTTCGAAACAGCAAGTCAGGTCCATTGAGATCTGAAAACTACACAAAGTCCGGTCCACTCACTGTAACTTTTGGTAGACGTACTAAATCAGGGCGGTACATAAGCCACTCACAAGACAACTTGGAGATCGAACTCAGGAGCAACTCATTTAACCGCTACCATGTTGACCTACCACCTACACCCGACAACCAAACTGATGCTGTACAAACCGACACCAGCATTTCAGCTAAGGTAGAAGAGGGATATGTCTCAAGCTCACTTTTTACTGGAGGGTTCAATAGTGTGACCCGGGCTCACTTGTTGGATAAGGTTACCGATACAGACAATCAGCATCCTCAAATGGCTGGAACAAAAGGCTCCTCTTGCTCTGTACCAGGATGTGATGGAAAAGTAATGTGTGACGAACGTGGAGTTGACATTCTACCATGTGAATGTGATTACAAAATTTGTTCAGACTGTTTTGTAGATGTGGTAAAATCAGGTGAAGCAGTGTGTCCAGGATGCAAGGAGAGTTATAAGTATACCGAAGTTGATGAAGTTTTGGCTAATGCTGGTGTTAAGAAGACGTCTAGTCCCTTGCCTCCGCCACCAGGTGGAGATTTGATGATGGAGAAGGAGCTGTCGATGATGAACTCGGGGATTTTGAGCAGAAGTCAGACCAATGATTTCGATCATAATAAGTGGTTATTCGAGAGCAAAGCGACTTATGGGTATGGGAATGCAATTCGTCCGAAAAAAAATGCAAATGGTGATGGTGACGATTCTAGTAATGTAGAGCTAGACGATTTGAGTAGTAAGCCATGGAAACCTCTTACGCGGAAGTTGAAGATACCGGCAGCCGTGCTTAGCCCGTATAGGTAATGTTTAAACTAGGTTAATTGTTATTGTATTGATAATGTTCATTTTTAAGTGTTGTTTGTTTTACATATAAAAAGCGCTTAATGTCATCGAACGTTTATTGTAATAAGTGGTTTTAAAATTTAAACTATTTATAACTATTAGATATTAAGCAGTTCTATACAGTGCTTATTGAAATTCTTATTGCTTATTATGTTATATAAACATTGTTATATAAACACTTAATAAGCATAAAATTCTGAGTAAAAAACAAGCACACCTATACGTAATCAACATTCTACAATCAGACTTCTTATAAGAAGCGAATACATAGTATTAGCATATGCTTAACTTTTGTGGCAGTGTCAAAAGGCCAAGAAAAAGACATTTAAAGGTCCCCACTGTTTGTTAGTTTTAAGCCCAGAAAATGGTACTTAAAGGACCCCAATTTGTCAGTTGGCGTAGTATCTAATTTGGGGCGGACATAAGTATATTTCATTTAAATGCCTACATAGATACTTTTAAATAAGGCCCAAATGTTAGTCATATTAGATGTTTTTGGTACTTCTGGAAAATTTTAATACGTGCTGGTAGCTATGTCCAACTCCATTTCATCAGTAAAAAGTCAATCAACCAAAGGAGCGCAAGTAGCTTGTTGTAGCATCTCTTTTCTGTGTGCAACACTTCTTTTTGGGAAACCAATATTCAATAGTTGAAAATCATTTAGACTAATAGAATACAGTGGCTTCTTTTATCTGTGTGCAGATAACATCTTCAGGTTCCAATACCTGTAAAACTTTTTTTTTTGTTGATATTCAATAATTAAGAAGTCAGATGTTGTATTTGTACAAATAGCATTGGTCCCTTTAAATTTGAAAATAGCTACTTTATACTCTTTTTAAGATATACTATCTTTACAGCTTACCCTTCTTGAATGTCCACTCGCCAAATATCGTTATTTTAGATATACATGCATAATGTTAGATTATTCTAGTTCTTAACCTCTGCTCTTAATAATTTCTTCTGACCACTGAAATTCATGTAGGCTCCTTGTTCTCATACGTCTCGTTGCTCTTGGCTTTTTTCTCACATGGAGGGTCAGGCACCCAAATGAGGATGCCATGTGGCTTTGGGGAATGTCAATAGTTTGCGAGCTTTGGTTTGCCTTTTCTTGGCTCCTGGATCAACTACCGAAACTTTGTCCCATAGACCGATCAACTGATCTTGCTGTATTAAAGGAAAAATTCGAAACTCCTTCCCCAACCAACCCAACTGGAAAGTCCGACCTTCCAGGAATTGATGTTTTTGTCTCAACAGCAGATCCGGAAAAAGAACCTCCTCTTGTAACTGCCAACACCATTCTATCCATACTTGCAGCTGATTACCCTGTTGAAAAACTCGCCTGTTATGTGTCCGATGATGGTGGGGCCCTATTGACCTTCGAAGCTATGGCTGAGGCAGCTAGTTTTGCTAATTTGTGGGTTCCATTTTGCCGGAAGCATGATATAGAACCAAGAAACCCAGAAACATATTTCAATTTGAAGAGAGACCCATACAAGGATAAGGTCAGATCTGACTTTGTGAAGGACAGACGTAGGTTGAAAAGGGAGTATGATGAGTTTAAGGTTAGGATTAATGGGTTGCCGGATTCGATAAGGAGAAGGTCAGATGCTTATCATGCACGTGAGGAGATTAAGGCGATGAAGAAACAGAGGGAGATGATTAATGATGATATTCCTGAAACTGTGAAGATTCCTAAAGCAACTTGGATGACTGATGGGACCCACTGGCCTGGAACATGGACGACTCCATCAGTTGATCATAGTCGTGGTGATCATGCAGGAATTATTCAGGTATGTTTTTATGATGGATTTTATACTCATTTTAGACGAGTCAATTAGCAAAGAGAGTTAAGCCTTCTATACAAAGTGACTAACATCTATTTATTACATCATCATTTTTATTCATTCATTCGTTCTGCTGTATGTTTTTGTAGATCTATTTTGTTGGCTACTGTCTCTTTGATCTAAACTATGACTAAACAAGCACTTATGATTTTGAAGAATAACTCATACAGCCAATTGTTGCTGAACGTTTTAGGTTTCGCAGCAGTATAACATTATATACCTGAAACATTATAGTATAAATGTTTAGTAGATCGTTTACAGTATGATATATTAAAAGGATGGTTCATATCGATCAAGATGAAAGACCTAAGGAATAAACCTAGAGGAACGTATGGATGTCTGTAAGATATATCTGGATATTCAAAAGGGGTATGTTTTATGCAATCAGTACCCATAATAGCTATTTCAACGGTGAGTTGTCCATTAACCCACGTCTAATAGAGCATTGGTTGCTTCATTTGAAGCAACAAAGCAATCTTCCAGGCTGCTTCTTATCCGGCATTAAGAAAGCCAGATAGTTTATCTGATTCTTTTAACGTTGGATAAGCACACGGATCGCAATCTGATAGTTTATCCGAATTTTTTTAATGTTGGTTAAGCACACGGATCACAATCTGATGGTTGAGATTTGTGATCTGCAGGTACATAAGTTTATTTGGCATTTTAAAGTTTATTTGGCATTTTAAATGGCGGATAAGGAGACCGATTGGGTTTTGTGTTGGGATAAGTGAGTGAAGTTTAATTTGATAAATTGTTAAAATGTTAACTGACCTGCAGTATTTGTTGAAACTGGCCTAACATATCGATCAGGATGAGTCTGCAAACATTTTTTTTGATATCATCCGTTGCAATATAGAGTACCTATATTAACCTCTCACGCAAAAGTTGGGTTGAATTGAGAACTGTAATATTGCAGTCTTATAATGTCCTGACTTTTTTAGTTACTTTAGGCTTTACGGTCTAATCCTATAACCTCTCTGTGAACTTCAATTAATTTGCAAATCCATAGGGCACCTAACTATAATGTTGGAAATTCAATACACTGTTGTATCATTTCTAGCATAATGCTTATGTATGAGATGTTGACTCTGTAAATTTGAAAGATTTGTGATTTCTAGGTTTGTGTATGACGTCTACTCAAGTATCAAACAGACTTGTTATATCCCGATTCACCTTTCATCACATTACTAAATTAGTTCAAAAATAAACGGTATATTACCATTATATTTCAGATTATGTTGAAGCCTCCAAGTGACGATCCTCTCCTAGGGTCCAAACCAGATGATGGAAGCCCATTAGATTTTTCAGAAGTAGACATTCGGCTGCCAATGCTTGTGTATGTATCAAGAGAGAAGAGACCAGGCTACGATCACAATAAAAAGGCTGGTGCGATGAATGCACTAGTTAGAGCCTCTGCTATAATGTCAAATGGTCCTTTTATTCTCAATCTCGACTGCGACCACTATGTGTACAACTCTCAAGCATTCAGAGAGGGCATGTGTTTCATGATGGATCGTGGTGGCGAACGCCTTTGCTACATTCAGTTTCCACAGAGATTCGAAGGTATTGATCCTTCTGATCGCTATGCCAACAGGAACACAGTCTTCTTCGATGTTAACATGCGTGCCCTAGATGGGCTTCAGGTAAAATTTTGAAACCCTCTACCATTCTATCAAAGCACCTTTTAAGCATACATCACACTTTTTTCACTGGTGTCACTCATCATCTGTTATTATATCATAAATCACAGTAATAGTGCTACATATGATGTGTTTATTTACAGTAAATGATGCTCAATGTTGTTAAAAATAAGTGATAAGAACGATTGGAAATGTTTCTTTGCGGAGAGTGTTAAGAACCATGTAAAAGGTGTTCAGAGGGTCAATCAAATAAGTGCAGCAAATACTACAACTTACGAATCTTTTTAAGCATTGTTTCAAGTGAATTTTTATCACCCTTTTTACGATTAATTAATTCAAACATGGATACGACAGTTTTCAACTGTGGTCCCCTTAAGATGACATGAATACCCTTATGCATATTTACTATTAATAAAGACAATTGATTGTATGTTGATGTCCATCAATGTTTGTTGTTTCAATTGTTGTAAAAGTTGCATATATAGTCAGTTCATTCTTTTCATAATTTATTGCTTTTCTGCATCATGTGACCATTTGCGTGTTATATGCTAGTGACTCGTACCTTTTTTGTCTTAACTGCAGGGTCCGGTCTATGTGGGCACAGGATGTCTGTTCCGTCGCATTGCTCTGTACGGGTTCGACCCACCTTCATCGGACGACCACAACTCCAGTTGCTGCTCCTGTTGCTTCCCCCGAATCAAAAACAAAACCCCCACTCCTTGGGCCAGTCCAGAAGAAATGCATGCCTTACACATGGGGGACGAATCAGAAGATGAGTCACTGAATCTTCTATCCACATTCCCCAAAAAATTCGGAAACTCAAGCTTCCTCGTAGACTCCATCTCCGAAGCCGAATTCCAAGGCCGCCCCCTGGCCGACCACCCCGCCGTCAAAAACGGCCGCCCTCCGGGCGCCCTGATCAAACCCCGCCAACTCCTGGACGCCTCCACTGTGGCTGAGGCCATTGCCGTAATTTCATGCTGGTACGAGGACAAAACCGAATGGGGCCACCGCGTGGGCTGGATCTACGGGTCCGTCACAGAAGATGTCGTTACCGGGTACCGGATGCACAACCGTGGTTGGAGATCCGTTTACTGCGTCACCAAAAGGGACGCTTTCCGTGGCACCGCCCCCATTAATCTAACGGACCGTCTCCACCAGGTCCTCCGTTGGGCGACTGGGTCCGTTGAGATCTTCTTCTCCAGAAACAACGCTCTCCTCTCCTCCTCCAAGATGAAGTTCTTGCAAAAGATCGCTTACCTCAACGTCGGCATCTATCCTTTCACTTCCTTCTTCCTCATCGTCTACTGCTTCTTGCCAGCTTTATCCCTCTTCTCTGGCCAGTTCATAGTGAAAAACCTCAACGTTACATTCCTTGTGTACCTCCTACTCATCACTATAACTCTAGCAATGCTTGCGGTGCTCGAGGTCAAATGGTCGGGTATAGACTTGGAAGAGTGGTGGAGGAATGAGCAGTTTTGGCTTATCGGAGGTACAAGTGCTCATTTAGCTGCAGTTCTTCAGGGGCTGCTGAAAGTAATAGCGGGTATCGAGATTTCTTTCACGCTGACTTCAAAATCTGGAGGAGATGATATCGATGATGAGTTTGCCGATCTGTACATTGTGAAGTGGACTTCGTTGATGCTGCCACCGATCACTATAATGATGGTGAATTTGATTGCAATTGCGGTTGGGTTTAGTAGGACGATATATAGTGCGGTTCCGCAGTGGAGTAAGTTGATTGGAGGGGTGTTTTTTAGCTTTTGGGTGCTGGTGCATTTGTACCCGTTTGCGAAGGGTTTGATGGGGAGGAGAGGGAGGACGCCCACCATTGTTTTTGTTTGGTCCGGGCTTATATCCATTACCATTTCTTTGCTTTGGGTTGCTGTTAATCCTCCCTCCCAGACTGATCAGATTGGTGGATCTTTTACTTTTCCTTGAAAACTTTTATTTTGTTACTGTGATGGTGACTGCATTAAGTTTTATTTTATTCATTGGATTTTTGGATGTTGATGGAAATGTGTAAGCTGATGTTTTTTTGCATGTTTTGGAATTCCAAGTACGGATATTTTTCTGGTATGTTTTTCACAGTTGGTCTATAAGAGATTTTGTAGCAAAGTTTCAGGATAATTCTCCAATGCAACACTG
The DNA here is from genome assembly GCA_030737815.1 of Allium fistulosum. Classification (NCBI taxonomy): domain Eukaryota; kingdom Viridiplantae; phylum Streptophyta; class Magnoliopsida; order Asparagales; family Amaryllidaceae; genus Allium; species Allium fistulosum. Next base: position 525,611,402 of record CM060902.1, read on the forward strand.
TTATTATATTGAAATTTTCAGGATGATTATAATCATTGTGATTAAATTGATAATTTTCTGGTGTGATTGCACAACAAAATGACGATATAATGTTTTAATAGTTGGAATTAAGATATAACATCTATACTGGACCGCATTATCTTATTTTGTGTTTGGGCCAGTTGGGCCAAACTATTTCTTTTCTTTCTTTTAGCCTGTTGTTTGTTTTAACGGCTATCTATCTTTCTTAGTCTATATAAACCTGTTAAGGCATTGTATGTAATTTGTACAGACTATTATCTCTTTCAAAATAGAATACATTTTGTTCATCAAATCCTTTCATGGTATCAGAGCTTATCAAGGCCTAACGGCAAGAAGGTATATGCTTCAAACTAAAACTTTGTTTTAGTTGATTATCTTCTCAGCAAACCCTCATCATCGGAGATTATACCCTTTCCTTGATCGAGCCTCTGTTCTTATCATTCTGCCTCGCCTAAAACTTCAAGAAGCTAGGCTGCAGATTATTTCCCTCTCTCAGTTCGTTGTGAACATCACTGAGCTATATTTCCTGTCATCTCCATCGTGTAAAATTTATCAAGAAGCTATTTCTTGATAAACAAAACATCTAATAGCTGTCTTTGAAGGTCTGTATTTCATCATATCAAGTTCTTGACTGCAATTGTTATTCAACTGCCTCGCCAATCACTCCTGAAATGGCTGGAGATGAAGAAGCCTCAGCAACCACCTCACCAGTCACCAGAAATGCTAATACCAGTCAAAATCTGCCAATTATAAAGGCAAAAGGTCACTTAGCAGTTCAACTTGATGAAGATAATTATCTGTTGTGGAAATATCAAATTGAAACAGCCATAAGGGGTTATGGTTTAGATGAATATGTCAATGGCATGATAGTAATTCCTTCTAAAATGGTTAAAGATGACAAAGATAATATGATACCCAACGGTGAGTTCTCAAACTATCAAAAGCAAGACAGTCTCCTAGCTTCCTGGATAATGTCATCTGTAAGTGTAGGCATATTATCTCAAATAGTTGGATGTAAATCATCCAGAGACATATGGGAAGCTATAGAGCAAATCTTTAATTCACAAACAACCGCAAGAATTATGCATTACAAGAAGCAGTTTCAAAACTTAAAGAAGGAAAGTATGACAATGCAAGAATACCTTACCAAGGCAAAGAATTTCTGTGATAAACTTGCTGCTGCAGGACACAAAGTGTCATGATCTGAACAAGTATTAACCATTTTAAATGGTTTGGATGAAAGCTATGAATCTGTGATCACAGTAATATCATCAAAGAAGAATTTACCAAGTATACAATATGTTAACTCTGCCCTCTTGGCTCAAGAAGGAAGAATTGAACAAAAGAAAGCTGCCAATACAGAATATTCTGTAAACTATGCCACTAATTCCAAAGGGAAGGGTCAAGACCGAACTCAATCAGGTCAAAGAAGTGGTCAAAATTTCAGAGGAAGAGGTAGAGGTAGATGGTCTGGCACAAACAGAGTTAAATGTCAAATATGTGAGAGGCCAGGTCATATTGCATCTAAATGCTATTTCAGATTTAATCAGAACTTTGTTGTAAGCCAGCAGCCAAACAATGCTCAAAGAAATCACAACCCAAATGTTAATCTCACTCAATCAGAAACTAGAAATCAAGGCAGTCAATCAAAGAATCAGAATGAGTCAGATTCACAAGTCAAGAATGATGATTTGGTGTATGAAGATTGGTACCCAAACTCTGGAGCAACCAATCATGTAACAAACAATTTAGAGAATCTCAATCTTGGAAACAAGGAGTATAAAGGTACGCAATCTATTTATGTTGGTAATGGTAATTCTTTGAAAATCACACACACTGGCAAAACTAAACTCAATAGTAAAAGAGAGTTACACTTGAATAATCTTCTTAGAGTTCCTCAAATTAAGAAGAACTTGATAAGTGTCTCTCAATTTGCTAGAGATAACCAAGTGTACTTTGAGTTCTACCCAAAGCTTTGTCTAGTTAGAGACTTGCTAAATAAGGATATTCTTTTATAGGGTAATATGCACAATGGACTATATAAATTCAATCTAGTGCAAAATAGTGATTCAAGACAGAAGGAAAAGTGGTGTAACTATTCAAAGCTTGATAGAAAGGTTGACTGTAGCAAAGTCTTTGATATTTGGCACTGTAAACTGGGTCATCCCAGTATAGAAACTATTAAAAATGTTTTGAGAGATAATAATATCAAGTTTGAGAATACAACTTTGCCATATGTGTGTGAAGCTTGTCAGTTAGAAAAAAGTCACAAAATGCCATTTAGTAATTCAATAACCAAATATAATAAGCCTTTAGAAATGGTTGCAATTGACCTGTGGGGACCAGCCCCAGTCAATTCTGATTATGGTATGAACTACTATATCTCTTTTGTTGACTCTTTTTCTAGATACACTTGGATTTTGTTACTTAAGTCAAAATCTGAAGCAAAGAATGCTGTAATACACTTTGTTAATCAGGATGAAAACTTAACAAATCAGAAAGTTAAAATAATACAAACTGATGGTGGATCAGAGTTCAAAACTCTGAAAGAATTCTTTTCTAGAAAAGGTATTAATCATAGAATTACCTGCCCACATACATCTGAACAAAACGGAATAGTAGAAAGAAAGCATAGGCATATTGTTGATACTGGTCTAACACTGCTTGCACATGCATCCATGTCTTTAAAATTTTGGCCTGATGCATTTACAACTGCTGTGTTTCTTATAAATAGAATGCCTACAAAAGTTTTGAGGAATAAAACACCATTAGAAATGCTACACAATACAAAACCAGATTACTCTTTTCTCAAAACTTTTGGGTGTTTATGCTATCCATGTACTAGACCATATAATCAACACAAGTTAAGTTTTAGATCACTACCTTGTACTTTCCTTGGATATGCAACTAGCCAAAAAGGGTATAAATGTCTTACAAGTGAAGGGAAAATAATTGTATCAAGACATGTTGCATTCAATGAAAATGTATTTCCCTTCACTAGTACTGACATAAAAACCACCCATAAGATCTATAGTGCCAAGAAGTTTCTACCACCCATACCTGTATGGGATAAGGAAAAATCTGTAAATACCAAAGGTAATGAGGATACAAACTCAAACCTCCATCACACAGTGCCTATTGAAGGGCCAAATCAGAGTGATAATCTGAACTCATGTAACAATGAGTCAGAAAGTCAAGGAACAAGTGATCACAATGATGATCAAGACAACAGTTCATCATCTAGCAGTAACAACACTACACCTGCACAAGAAGGACATCCCATGATTACAAGGTCAAAGCATGGCATATTCAAACCAAAGATCTACACTGCTAATATAAGCTGCAAGGAGCCAAGCAATTACAATGAAGCTATCAAAGAAAGCAAGTGGAGAGATGCAATGGATGAAGAATACAGAGCATTAATCAAAAATAAAACTTGGAGTTTGTTTCCTGCACCAGCAAACAAAAACATAATAGGCAGTCGTTGGACCTACAGATTGAAGACTCTACCAGACAGTAGTAAAGTAAAATACAAGGCAAGACTCGTTGCTAAAGGGTACTCTCAACAATATGGGTTTGACTTCTCAAAAACCTTCTCACCTGTGGTTAAACCAACCACAATTAGAATTATTTTGACCACAGCATTACATTATGAATGGGATATAAGGCAACTTGATGTAAACAATGCCTTCTTAAATGGAGAGCTACAGGAGGAAGTCTATATGCAGCAACCTCAGGGATACACTCAAAACAGCAACAAAAATTTAGTTTGTAAACTTCACAAAGCTATCTATGGACTTAAGCAAGCTCCCAGAGTGTGGTATGAAAAACTGAAGTCTACTTTAATTTCAATGGGATATCAGGTATGCAAGTCTAACAACTCTATTTACACAAAGACAAATGAAAGGTATATTACTTACATACTTGTATATGTAGATGACTTTATAATTACAGGTAATGACAATAACGAAATACAATATGTTATCAATGTGTTAGACAAGACATTCTCCATTAAGGATTTGGGCAAGTTACATTATTTCTTGGGTATAGAAGTTATCTCTACTACTGATAAAGGAATTATTCTATGTCAGCAAAAGTATATTAATGAAATCTTAAATCGAGCCAAAATGTTTGAAGCTAAACTAATGCCTACACCCATGATAAGTAACTTGCATCTATCCAAGCATAAAGGAGAACAAATTGATAACATAAAACAATATAGGAGTATAGTAGGTGCTCTACAATATGTTACGGTGACAAGACCAGATATAGCTTTCTCTGTGAATAAAGTTTGTCAATTTATGCAGAATCCACTAGACTTACATTGGAAAGCTGTAAAGCGCATACTTAGATATCTCAAGGGCACAGCAAATCAAGGAATCAAATTAAAGAAGAGCAAAAACTTATCTATACAAGGATTTGCTGACGCTGATTGGGCCTCAGATTGTGATGACCCGAGATCCACTACTGGACATTGCATCTTCCTAGGTGGAAATCCAGTCTCGTGGTGTGCCAAAAAGCAACCAACTATATCTCGTTCAAGCACCGAATCGGAGTACCGAAGTGTCGCTTCAGCCACAGCTGAAGTGATGTGGATAGAAGCCCTAATTAAGGAGCTGGGAATTAAGCTTTCACGAAAAACAGTCATCTGGTGTGAAAATTCCAGTACAGTAGCACTCTCTGCCAATCCAGTTCTACACGCTAGAACGAAGCACATTGAAATTGATTTATATTTCGTCAAGGATCAGATAGCAAGAGGAAATCTTGAAGTAAATCATCTGCCTGCCTCAAGTCAAATAGCAGACATATTCACAAAAGCTTTGTCTCGCAAATACTTTGAAGATCTCAAGAACAAATTATGTATTAAAGACATGACAGAAGAAACGAGAGTGGAGAAGGAAAGCAAAACCCTAGCCGACATTGAAGGGAGGAATTAAGATATAACATCTATACTGGACCGCATTATCTTATTTTGTGTTTGGGCCAGTTGGGCCAAACTATTTCTTTTCTTTCTTTTAGCATGTTGTTTGTTTTAACGGCTATCTATCTTTCTTAGCCTATATAAACCTGTTAAGGCATTGTATGTAATTTGTACAGACTATTATCTCTTTCAAAATAGAATACATTTTGTTCATCAAATCCTTTCAGTTGGGCAGCACACTTATCCCGAAATCAAATCTGAGACTGCTCCCTTTTGGAAATCCATTGGTTAGACTACTTTAATTATTTTCGGCATTTCCTTTCGTTCTATGTTTGTCAAATATGTTGATTCCTTACGCAATTCACAAACTGATGTACTAGAAATTTGAAAATAAAGTACGAGAAAGCAATTGCTACAATCTCTTGCAATATATCCACCTAATATCTTTTTTTATTACGATTACTTGATTTACAATTGCTACAACACTTGCTAAACCTTTGGTCATAATCCTAGTTGAAGAAATGAATCAGGTCTGGTTTCAGATCTGTAGTTGCAATTTTAGATGGTCCATTGCAACCCTGCAATGCTTAGAATGCTTTAGGATCCGATCGGTAAAGTATGTGGTTTTTCAAAAGAATTCTGCATTGTACAAGTGATGTTGATGGCTATTTATATATGTAAAATATTTCTTTTGGCATATTCTGTTATGCAAATTCAATTCAACTAATTATGCTTGGGTATGAATAGATTCAGGCCTACCTGACTCTTTTCATGGTCAAACATATTTTAGATCGGAATGATTTTGATCGATGTATTTTTTTATTTAGATATTTCTGTTCGGCATCTAAATCAATCGCCAAAGTTGAATCAGTTTTCTTATATGTTATAACTGCTTCATTTTAAGTCAAATTGAACGAAACTTTGTCTGATAGCTTCGTATTGTTACATACAATGCTCCAACGCCTTCAAATTTCTGGAAAATAGCTAGTAGCACTCTAAGGAGGGTCCAAATCGGCTAGGCAGAGGATTGATTTTAAACACGGTTTTAATCGAGGCACATTCCTGACCTTAGTATATTTTTCAACTATTCTAGGTCAATTCCGAGGCTGTGCCAAATTTCCTTTAATACTTTGCCCCTCAAAGTATGCTTTGTGGATATGAAGTGTGAATTGTTCGAGATGCAATCCTAGCAGGGGTATGGTGCAATCGAGACAGAATTTCATAATGCTTTGGTGGAAGCATTTGTCTGACCTATAAATCAAGACTATCTGACCCGTATGGTTTAAGAGCATCCATTCTTGTCTAGTCATAATACATTTATGCCAATATGCTGGATTTCAATTTCGATTGGCAAAGTCTTATTGTATCCCTAAGTATTTCTACCACATGTCAACCGGAATTTATTCGTAAAAGTAAGTCATACCTTGACTTTACGACCTCCATAATCCATGAAGGTACCCAATCTTTGGAGTATCACATTTCATGTTCAAATGAAGTTTGATAGAGTTTAGGGTGTGTGGTAGGGGTAATTATATAATTTGATTATATAACTTAAATCTTATAGCGAATCGTATTCGAAATAAACTAAAATTTTGGTATTTTCTATTGTATATATTGTTATATTGTGATATAAATAATGTTTTAAGTACATTAAATATATACAAGTATAAATTTCTTAGGAAAAGTATTTAATTAACTGTAGTTACAAATATGTTCGCAACCATGAGTATTGGACCATATAAAATAAATACTTGTTTTCAAATGTTTCCAATCAAGATGTGTCGAGAAAGAGATATCAATGTATCCATTGAGACTAATGTACATGATGCTCTCTTTATGATGAAAGTTGAATTACTTATGGTTGGTGGTGGCACCAAGGGGTTTGCGTACATTTATTTGTTTGGAAAGTTATAGACTAAATCATCTGGAGTCTTCTATAGTTAAATCAAATAAGAGATCTCATGTGACGATGTGCGGTTGCCTTTTGACTTGAGAAAACAACGAGCTTTAAGTGTTTAAACTATATTTTGATTATGACACGCGACAACATGGTATCGTTAAGGCCATAGTTGGATATAAATTGAACCATTTGAAGTGAAACACCATTCGAGAGAGAATTCGTGTAGACCTTCCACTCTCGACATCCTGAATCGGCGCCCATTCAATAGTCCAATTTGCAAGTATCGGAACACAACATTCCTTTGGGTGATTAAAAACCTAGCCATCATGCAACGTCATCTGCAAACCCACGAAGGAAGTGAAAACATAGAATAGAAAATAATGTACTATAACATTACAGATATAGCATATAAAACACGTTAGGGTAATGAAGATACGACAGTTCATCTCATATATACATAAATGGTGCTTTTTATTAAATGAAATAAAAGCTTAAATTACCAGCTTCTACAAGCTCTACCTGTTGCTCCAAGACCTGCATGCCTAACTCTCAGCCTACATGTGATAGTCGTTGAGAATTGTCAAATAAAATAGAACAAAAACAAAATGCAGATAAGACATAAAAGCCTGGTATGAGGAGAAAACTAATACAATATATCGGGTACATAAATGCGCATATAATAAATATATAAAATACTGGATAAGGAAAATATGGGTACACGAAACAATACCTCACCCCATCTCATCCACATCCAATAAGCTAGAACAGTAATATGTTCAATTGTAAAGGCATAATAAAGTATGTGGTCTCTATTACTATGTCACTAGGTAAAGTCTGGTCCATTTAATTAGGATGTATATAACTTACACCTATATATCCATCCCGAATGTGATGTTTGAATAGTTTTACTCCAACAATCACCTAGTTCATGCACCCATTCATCACCTTCAAGGATCACTGTAACAACCCGGACATCACAACCCGCACCTCAATGGGTCCAAATTTCGATAAATATCGAAATCCAAGTCCATCAAAGCACAGATCGTTGGTTTGGTAACTACAAATAAACATGAGCATTATCAGAGATTATAGGAATTTAAACTCACAGCAGAAACAATAATAGGATAAAAATACTAACTACGGCTACTATCTTAGAATTAATGGTATTCCTTGGATAACAGATTGTCACATCAGCATCGGGCATGAGAGAAAGAAGACTCTCCAACAACAAAGCACATCCAGCTCCCGTGACATGTTCCTCTAAATTCTATCATGTGGGTTATAATGAGGAGGGGGTCGGAACAATGTTCCGGTGACTGGAAAATATAAACTGTCCATAACATAAACTTATACCGATTGATTTCCATTTGTTATGTCTATTAAGGTTAGCAATTATAATCTAATCTTGCATTGCACACACGATTACTTACTTACCCCTTCCTAAAGTACGAAATACTAATGAAGCCATATCAACCATCCACTACTTCCAAACCCATTAGCCACTTAGTACTTCTAAATATGAAGTGGGCTTCTATATTACTTTAAAAAAGAGAAATAGGCAGACTCTGCCATGTAAGACCTTAATCAAGGTAGACTCCGTCATTTAAGACCTATTCCCAAGGTGGTTTCCTAACAATGTTATCAATGGTTGGTGGGTCCTAGCTACAAAACCTCTAACTACTGTTTAAGGCATCCAACGTTTAATGTCTAACTATTATAACATCTATCGTCGTAAAATCATAGTCATGTAATAAACAGTACCCAAGCCACTTAATACCTTTTATTGGAAAATAAACAGACTTTGGTCATTTAAGATCTTAACTAAGGCAGACTCCATCATTTAAGATCTATCCCCTAGGCATGCTCCTAAACGGTACCATTATTATTACGGCTTAGCAATATAAGAGACTGTACCCAAGCCGGTTAATACTTTCAAGTGGAAAAATAGGCAGACCCCATCATTTAAGACCTATTTCCAGAAGCAGACCCATCAATGGTACTATGTAGCTGTCATTGCTTGGAAATCTCATTGGGCTACTTAATACTTCTTTTATAGAAAAGAGGAGGACCCTATAGCCACTTAAGACCTTATACTTGAAGCGAACCCTTTTCGAGATATCCACTCTTACTCTTTAATTATAAATATGACATCTCATAAGGTTACTTCTTTCGGTAGGGAGACAGACCCTCCAGCCACTTAAGACCTCAATACTAAAGTAAACCCTTTTTAGAGTCATCCTTATTTATTTGTTTATAATCTCACTAGGTTACCTAAGAATTCCATTTAGGAGAGAGGCGGACCGTTCAGCCACTTAAGACCTCAAACCAGAAGCGAACCTCTATGGAGATATCCCTCGTCGCTCCTAATTTCAAATTTAGACCATTTAATACTTTCCAATTAAGAAAGCAAGCCCAATCTCTCACGTTATCATGGGTCATTGGATTAGTGATATCTCACATCAGTAGTAAGTATACCCGACTGCTGGTAACCTCAGAGTGAAGGGCGGTCTTCTGTCGAGTGACTCTACTGACCTCGCATCACTAACCCACTAAGTCCAATTAACCATCTTATGTCTTTATTTATATTAGCTTAGGTACACATTGGACTTAACTTACTAATTCCCTTTTTATTTAAGGCAATAACATTTACCTTAAATATTTATCTACCCATAAATCCCCGCTTAATGCTCATAAATATCAATTTGTCCATAAAATCATAACGGACATTTCCTAAGACATTTATGTATGATTACTAATTTCAAATTGGCAACCTTTTATATCTATTCCATTTTTATCAGACCCATTAATTCATTACCCTATCAAATTATTGCAAATCCCATATTTATTACCATTTATTGGAGTTGCAATCTTTTAAATTCTTTTCCAATTGGTTAATTATCCTAAATAAGAATATTACGTGCAAGCATCGTTATTAGATTTTTATTTAATTATTATAAGCGCAGTAATTACATACAAATATTTACTTTTATCAAATATGTTCTAGTTATATATCTTCACTAGAATATACTTTTCCATGTTAATTTGTTGGAATCATATCTAAAAGGATTATCCGCTATAATTTCCATAAATTAGTGCAAACAAAAGATTTAACTTTAAAATATAAAGGATTACATCATTTGAAATTACAAGGAATAATCATTTCTTTTTATTACTGAAATAGACAGTGTAAACTACAATGAATTCTTACTTTACACATCTCTTTCTCTTTCTATTTGCATCTATTCCTTGTTAGATCAAACAGTGTATCCTTCTAAAAGGGAAAGAAATCAAACTAGTTTACAAATATTAAACGAATCTAAATTTCAACAATTCCAAATATATAAAAGTTTATATTCTAACAAGATTAGGGTAATAATCCAAATTTATAACATTATTATACAACCTATTTCAAATTGGTTTCCATAACATATTGGTGACTGGAAAATATAAACTATCCATAATATAAACTTATATCGATTTGTTTCCATTTAATTATTATGTCTATTAAGGTCAGCAACTCTAATCTATCCTTGCATTGCACACATGATTACTTGCTTACCCTTTCCCAAGGTACGAAATACTAATGAAGCCATATTAACCACCCAATAATTCCAAACCCATTAGCCACTTAGTACTTCTAAATATGAAGTAGGCTTCTATAATACTTTCAAAAAGAGAAATAGGTAGACTCTGCCGTTTAAGACCTTAATCAAGGTAGACTCCGTCATTTAAGACCTATTCCCAAGGTGGTTTCCTAACAATGTTGTTAATGGTTGGTGGCTCCTACCTACAAGACCTCTAACCACTATTTAAAACTTCCGATATTTAATGTCCAACTATTACCGCATCTATCGTCGATAAAATTGTAGTCATGTAATAAACAGTACCTAAGCCACTTAATACCTTTTATTAGAAAATAGGCAGACTCTGGCCATTTAAGACCTTAACTAAGGAAGATCCCATCATTTAAGACATATCCCAAAGACGTGCTCCTAAATGTTACTATTATTATTATGGCCTTAGCAATGTAAGAGACTGTACCCATGCCACTTAATACTTCAAAGTGGAAAAATAGGTAGACCCCGTCATTTAAGATCTATTTCCAGAAGTGGACACCTCAATGGTACTATCTAGATGTCATTGATTGGAAATCCTATTGGGCTATTTAATACTTATTTTGTAGGAAAGAGGAGGACCCTACAGCCACTTAAGACCCCAAACTTGAAGATAACCCTTCCTGAGATATCCACTCTTACTATTTAATTATAAATATAGCATCTCATTGGGTTACTTCTTTCAGCAAGAGGCGAACCCTTCAGTCACTTAAGACCTCAACACTGAAGTAAACCCTTTTTTAGAGACATCCTTATTTATTTATTTGGAATCTCACTAGGTTACTTAATACTTCCATTTAGGAGAGAAGTGGACCCTTCAGCCACTTAAGACCTCAAACCAAAAGCGAACCCCTATGGAGATATCCCTCACCACTCCTAATTCTAAATTTGGACCATTTAATACTTTCCAATTAAGAAAGCAAAACCAATCTCTCATATTTTCATAAGTCTTGGATTAGTGATATCTCACATCAGTTGTAAGCACACCCGACTGCTGGTAGCCTCAGAGTGAAGGCCAGTCTTCTGTCGAGTGACTCTAGTGACCTCACATCACTAACCCACTAAGTCCAATTAACCATCTATTAACTTAGGTATACATTGGACCTAGCTTACTAATTCCCTTTTTATTTAAGGCAATAACATTTATCTTAAATATTTATCTACCTATAAATCTCCTCTTAATGCTCATAAATGTCAATTTGTCCATAAAATCTTAACGGACATTTCCTAAGACATTTACATATGATTACTAATTTCAAATTAGTAACCTTTTATATCTATTCCATTTTTATCAGCCTATTAACCCATTTACCATATCAAATTTTTGCAACTACCATATTTATTACCATTTATTAGAGTTACAGCCTTTTAAATTCTTTTCTCACAGTTAATTATCCTAAACGCGAATATTACGTGTAAGCATCATTATTAACTTTTTATTTAATTTATTATAGGCGCAGTAATTACGTACAAATATTTGCTTTTATCAAATATGTTTTAGTTATATATCTTCACTAGAATATACTTCTCCATGCTAAATTAGTTCAAAACAAAAGATTTAACTTTAAAATATAAAAGATTTAACTTTAAAATATAAAAGATTACATCGTTTGAAATTACAAGGAATAATCGTTTCTTTTTATTACTAAAATAGACAGTATAAACTACAATGAATTCATACTTTACACATCTTTTTCTCTTTCTATTTGCATTTATTCCTTGTTAGATCAAACGCTGTATCTTACTAAAAGGGAAAGACACTAAACTACAAATGTTAAACGGATCTAAATTCCAACAATTCCAAATGTAGAAAAGTTTATATTCTAACAAGATTAAGGTAATAATCCAAATTTATAACATTATTATATAACCTATTTCAGATCTGAAATGAATTTTATTCAAATCAACATTCTAATTTCATACTTTTGGGACTGATTTCCAAATCAGGTTGTAAACAATGCTAATAAATTCATAAACAAGAATATATAGGCCATATTTATTATATTCAAATCATATTCAATTCGTTGCCTACAACTTATATACAATTATCCAATTAGGCATAAAAATCGAATAAATATCAACAGAATAATTGTCATGATATAACAATCTATAAAATTTCCCACTCATCTTTTAAAAGCGATCTCAATCTCCAGATCCGAAGTAGAACCTTTTATTCATCTCCAAATCTCTTTTAATCCAAGTGATGTATAAAAGGGTATATACATACACTAGTATTATTGATCTAAGAAGAGAATTGGGATAGGGAGAGAAAATAGATACAAATATATATATATATATATATATATATATATATATAACCTCAAATACGCATATGGTTGATTCTTTTCTCTTGTCCTTTTTATTAGATTTCTACCCTTCTATGAATATAGATACAAGAATCTTATCTTTATAATATAGAAAGAAAATGGATAAGAAGAAATGGCAGAGATTTGCTACTGTCTCCATAAAAATATGAGAAGAGAAGGAAGGGCTAACCTTGAATTTATAGGCGTTACAATCAACCAGAATAGCTAGATCAAAATATATTAAATTCGAGCCATGGCGGCCTAGGTTTATTGGAGTCGTTAGGTCGCCACCAGTCGATCATTGGAAGTCGACCGTCCCCAATAAAATGTCAGCCTGTTGGCATGGGTAATTAATATAAAAGCATTAATTTCTTCTTATTTAATTATTTTTGTTTCGAATTCGTTTTTTCGTCCGTAACTTCTTCGTTTGGACTCTGATCGCAAAACTACAAATATGAAAGTTGCTCAGAATTTTGCCACGAACGCAATGGTGCAAGTTTCATGGTCAAATTCCATCATTTGTACAAATTCCACTTTCAGAGCCTAATTAATTAGCTAACTAACTAATTAAATAACCAACGCCAAATTATGGGGTGTTACAATTAACAATCGTAACAAGTATAGTGGAACCGTATACTCTAGGGAAAATGTGTCCAAGAGCTGTTCCTACTGTCAATATGTAGGCCAAGTATGATTTACCTTCACTATCCTTTGTGCAGGAACTAGGACACTAAGAAGCGGGTTAAATAGGTAGATTTCAAAAAAAAATTATTTGGATCTATTGGACCTATGAAGTCTAAAATTTTAGATCCAATCTGAAAGGCATTTTTAAAAAAATCCTTTATTTTATTTTATTTAATTAGTTTGAAAGAGTTATAATTTGATGTAAATTTAAATGTATGAGTGTAGCAAATACACTCATGCATGTAATAATTACTTTAAAAATTAATTTGAGAAAGAAACCCTTTATTTCCTTATCTAGAACCTATGCAATCAATTAAGGGAAGAAATAGCTTTAATTGGAGAGAGAAATCTTTCATATCTCTCTCTCTTATTAGATTAGTGATTCATTTGATGTCATTGATGATCAGTTTAAACATAGCATGAAGTGTGAGTAAATCCAGTCCGTAGGCTTAGTGCAACTGGTAGGAGCATCTGACTCCCTTATAAAAGGGAGAGGGTTTGATTCCTGACAACGCACTGAGTTGTTCAAAAGGGCTGGCTTAAATTGGGGATGCAGGTTGTGGCGGGTCTTCTTGTATTCCACCAAGATGTTGCCGACGAAGCTGGATTTACTAGGACTCCTAAAAAATCCAAATATAAATAGTATATATTATGTAAGTGCACCGTATAAGAAATGTACATTGTTAATGTTTCCTTTATATGTGTCTTTGTTGTCCATAGTTTTAATTAAAATACACACACGCACACACAATTTATATATATATATATATGTGTGTGTATGTATAATAGAACTTATATACATATACATACATGCTGATGAATATATTAAAATTAAGTTTCATTGTTTTATAAGTTTGAAATTAAAAAAAAACAATTTTGAATCTGGTTTCAATGTTAGGCAGGATTTAAGACTAATATTATGATTTTACACAAAAGCCCATTTTATAGATCTTAAGTTAAATTGATACACACGCATATGCCAAACATTATAAATTATATTTCAAATTTAAAATAACATGTATTTGTATAAAATTTATACTTGCTTTGAAAATTAAAGTAACGAAATAAAGTCTAACTTTTATTTAAAAGGAAATCAATAGTTTGGTAATATTTTACACAAAATTCCAGTTATGGTTATTTAATAATTTCTTTTTAAAAAAAACTTTCAAAATATGCAATAAGTAAATGATTGTATTCAAAACAATGAACACAAAACATATGTATAAAATTTCTAAAGTGATTTCAAATAGAAAATATATGCAGTTTATTCATATTTGTACACGTAGTCATTAATAGAATTATGTCATTAATTAAAACTTAGGTTTCAATCAAAATAATTTTTTTATATTGGAAAACAATAACAAAAATAGATAGGACAAATCAGACACATATGCATTTGTTGCAAAGGTTTCAGATCTAAACTATATAAACAATGCAAACAATTAATTAAATGTGAAATCATATGGAATAGATCTAAAGATGACAAGATGAACAAGTAATCAGTCAAACTATATATTAAAATGGATTTAAATTAATATAGCATAAGGAACATATGTCATTAATTAAGATGAAGCAAAAGGGGAATCTAATCTACGCAGCCGAATAAACAAATATATAGATGAGATGAGATATATGATGGATCCAATTTATATGATAAAAGGTCGATAATGAATAAATGAAATTAGAATTATTACCTTGTGTTAACCCAAAAAATGGATCAACACCCTGGATTGAGCGTGAAAGCAGCAGCCCTGTTTATCAAGGCAAATAAAATAGAAAAGGCAATAGTAGATCGCAGAAAAGTAAAGGAACAAGAAGATTTTTATAGTGGTTCGGCTGTTAATGAAGCTTACGTCCACTTTATAACTTTTTATTAACTGACCGCTGCTACAAGTGAAATCAGATAACAATATGGTTGAATCTCCTAAGTTAGATCAAGTCACAAGTGCAAGAGTTACTGGAGAATCATAGTGAACCCCTAGGTGCCTGTTATGTGGGAGGAGAAGAGTGAAGAATAGTTTCTGTAGAGTTTCAGCAGCCAGTCCAAAAGTGATCCTTTTTATGTTGCAGATAGATGGGTATTTATAGAGATTGGAGAGCTATTGGGCTAGGCCGCTTTGCTAGAGACCTAAAATAAATGATACGAAGATGCTTCAAAAATTCCACAGCGACCTGACTTGATATGATGGATCGCTAGCGATCCATAGGGCATGGATCGCTAGCGATCGAAGCAGTTAGAATTTTCTTGGATCGTTTCACTTAGATTGTGTTTCTTGCCTTATATAGATGCTCTCCATGTAATTTGGTAACCAATTACCTTGTTTTGATGGTGAATCGTGTACAGGTTGCATTAAACTATGACTGGAATCAGATGAATGCTTACTTTTTAAACTAGTTTGCTTTGAATACCATGAAACTTGGCAGACATCCTTAGAAAAGATACTGGATCATGATGTAAAAAGTTTGGAGGGTCTATGAGCAAGCCTTATGGATCGCCAGCGATCCATCCCCTTAGCCTATTTTTCCATCTTTCCTTTTGGGTCCTTCTTAGCTTCTCATTCTGGTCCTTTTGGTTGATTCTTGAGTTATTTTGACTTGACGTTGATGTTCTAGTTCCCATTGAATTCTGTTGGGATAAAAACATGGTTAACATTTTCTGCCTAGAGTATGCCTTCGTTGGAAACAAGGCATGCTATGGAAGTAACTGATTTTAAGTTCCCCTTTTGTGAAGTTTAATTGATCATGTTGAGGCTATCATGCGAACTTGGATTTGGCTATTTTGCGTCTGTTGAGTCTTCAATATGAACCATCATTACTCGTAATAATAATCAATCTTAATCCCATAATTTTCCAAATGCTTTCAAACAACACTTAAATCTTGCTTGGTGAGTTTGGAGAAAATTGGCCGCTACTTGATGGATCGCTAGCGATCCATAGTCCATGAATTGGTAGCAATCCAAGGACTTAGCGAATTTTTTCAGAGTAACCTTCTACTTAACTTTATTCGGGTTGACATTTCTTCATTCCATGCTTTCGTTTGTGAATCGAGCTATCCTCTCTTGCTATCTGATCCAAACTTCGCTAAAACTTAAGCTCGCTCACGCCATCGCCGTCGTCGATCTTCATCACTGAAGCTCTCTATCTCTGACCCCGTCTAACCTCACTACCACTTCGAGTCAATTTCTAGCACATGAATCATTGTCTTCTTGAATCACGACCGACTTGCCTAGTTTAGATTGCCTGCAAACTGAAATTGGCCGCATTTGCCTTCTAACTTGAGGTTGGTGATGTGGATTTTAGCATAGTATTAGTGATTGGTTATGAAGTTACATTGGTGACGAATGCAATTGAGAATTTGAGTTTATTGCGACTTTGTGTAAGAAGATAGTAAATCGAGTCTTGAATTCTTCATGGAACGAAGCTCGAGTTTTGCCCCGGTGCTTAACATGTTTTGCTATCTTCATCCATAGAGTCAGAATTAACTTGTACCAAGTTAGACCGTTAATCCGGTACGGCGTCTTACGGATTGATTTTGGTTTTTCTAGGAGGTGATAATAGCTTAAAGTAGCATCTTGTATGTAGCTTATGCTATTATCACTTTCCAGGGAACCAAGATCGACTTATGCTGAGAATTATCTACTCGATTCGGACCCGTCGATCTATAGTTGCTCACTTTGGATTGGTCATGTCATTGCACAGTCGGTGCACTTGGAATAGGAAGAGCTTTTCATGTCGCCTCAAACAGCGGATATGTTATCGATCGTTGATCGGTAATGGGTAAGTGTAGGAGAAATAACTTTAATGAATGATAAGAAAACCTTTTTCCTTTCTTTGTCGCGAGTGAACTATCTACATAGGATAGAGAATTTGTAGTGTTCAGGACACCGAACCCATCCTACATAAATAACATACTGCACTCAGGACACCGAGCCCATCCTACATAGATAACATACTGCACTTATCCCAGTCAATGTTTGAAATCCGATGAGTCGGCATAAATTGGTATTTTTTTTCAGAATTCAAGTGTTAAGCGTATGGAGACTTTTAGTTATAAATAGAATTACCTGACCATGTTAGATACAAGTTTTGTTGTATAGAATGAAGCACCCATCATCCCGTCGTAAATCCAATGGAGGAAGACCGACACTCTCGGAAGCCGAATCGGCATTAGTTATGCCTTCACAAACGGTTTCAGCAGTGCCCATTTCTTTGGCACCACCAGCTGAATATGGTTAATTGGTTCTAGTTGGTCCGGTAGTAAATCTAACTACCCCAAACTTTAGAGTTTTACTCAACCCTCCGGAGAGAGCTTCCACCATAATTTCCGCTAAAGTCCTGCACAACTTTTGTTTGCCGCATGGCATCCCGGATGATGACGTATGCCTTCCATTGAAAAACAAGTTTGCACACATACCACCTTTGGGGTACACAGTCTACCATCGGTATATGTGCTTGAATGGAGCAGTGCCTCCCTTTAATCCTTCCTTGAGACTCTTTTGAACTTGGGAATTGCTCCATTTCAGATTCACCCCAACGGATAAACGATTTTGACTTATCTTCATGTTTTGTTTATGCGGACATTCAATCATGCTCCAAGCTTTGTTGAGCTGAGATTGTTCCTCTCATTCAAGAAGAGAGATGAGTGTTTGTCTCTTGTGATCATCGAGGCCCAAAGAAATCGCAAAATTGTGCTGCAGCTTCAAAGTAATTTGTCATAGTTCAAGACCCATTATTTTTGTTAGGTGTCCTGAGGGATTTAATCGCCTTTGGACGACAGGGGGTAAGTCTTCTCTTTTACTCGTTGTGGTTTAATATGATGGTGCGAGATTAATAAACTAGATACTCCTTGTAGTTATTCTGAAGCCAAACAAAGATCCATCACTTGATCCCATCTTTCATACTTTGAAGGCCATAAATGCTAGAGAGAGATCGGTTAAGTCTTTGCTAAAGGATGAGAATTTGCTTCGGTATGGTTTGTTGCAACCTGGAAGATCTGCCATTGCGATTGAAGTTCCATCTCCTTCACATTCCAGGATTCGAACACGCTTCACTTCTTCATCATACGACTCCGAAAAGGGCGATCTACCAGAAGGAGAAAGCCCATCTAATGCATCAAATGAAGAAATTCATAAAGGAAAAGGCATTACGATCGAAGATAGTTGCCCGATTAGGATGCCCTTGATCCCCGAGGAGGAGGAAGAGGAGTTCAAGCAGCGTGAGGGCAATGCTACGGTGATCACGGAAAAGGAGTAGAGTGAAATTGAAAGTGGCAGTAGCTATGATTCCTCCTCTAATGATGAGGAATTTAATGAAAGTTCTAATGAAGAAGACTTTGAATCATGCAACGAAACTCCGAGAATGAGTCCCGTTCTCCCGGATTCGCCTTTCTGAGAGATTATTACTAAAGATGCTCCCCCAGCAGCCGAACTACTTCACGGTTCTCCAACTAAGGAAACCGATATCAACTTTGGGGACTTGGGCAACATTTATGTAAACATCGATGAACTCATGGGAGATGATTTCAAGTTCGAGGGATTGTCTTCTCACCCCAGTCATGCTGTGTCTAGAGTTAGCTCGATTCCCATTATGGTGGCTTCCCGATCTAGTCTGTGAAATCCTTTTAGGCTGTCTATAACACGTTACACATTTCACTAGGGTCACATACGCTTACATATTCATTATTTGAGTTCATTTTCTATCGCTAAAGTTCTTCATTTATTTTTTATATCAAGTACTATAAGAGGTCGTGACTTTATAAGGAACTTGAACAATTCACAGACGCACAATGTGGGTCAAGACGGACTTCAAGCCGTCATCATCCACAAGAAACTAAAGAAGAGTAGAGAAGGAGGAAAGATTCGAAAGTCGGAGTTCGTCGTCGCGACGATAAAGACCGAGGCAAAGTTTATAGGAGTGGTTATGAGAAGAGGAAAACTCTCAATGATTGGGAAGAACCACTTAAGAAATAGAAGGTAGACCGTGGTTCTCATCCTTCCAAGCACTAAGCATTTTCCCCAACTCCAGCTCTGTTGGATTGAAGCTCCGACTTTTACCATTCAAGTCTCTCCATCAATCCAGAATCCATCAACTCACGTAGTGTCTGCTTCTGGTTCTTCACGCCTCCGCAGGAGGTCGGCTTATATTCTCCCATTTGGTCCTTCTAAGCTTGAGGCCGCGCTCCCCAGATGGTTTCTGAAGGTAGTTAAATTTGATCGTGACCTGTGCCTGATCCATAAAGATTCTTACATTCCCTATATCCAAGCGATTCAAAGTGATTCAGATCAAGCTGAAGGATGGGAGAAGTTATGTAAGCAACTGGCAAACATAAACCTTAACAACTACAAGAGATCCTTTCCTTCAAGTCAGAAAAGGATGATTATGGGAGGATGTTAACGGAACGTGACGCAATTGAGCAACTGACAAAGGAGAGGGATGCTGCAATTCAGGAGAGTAAGAGTAATGCTAGCTTGCCGAAGGAATTGAAAGAGGCCCATAAGAAAATCGATATCATATTCAGAGATGAAATCAAGAACGCCCACACTGATGAAGTTAAGATAAAAAAAGGAGCTTGAAATTCGAGACAAGATCATCGAAGCTCAAAAGAAAACTATTGATGGTTATGACAAAGCCGTCGGAGCTCATAAAAAGACAATCATTAATTATGCGGGAATGGTGGAATCCCATGACAAGACCATTTCTGACCAGGCTCAAATGATTACTTCGCTTCAAGAAAAAGTCATGCAGCTTAACGCTGAAAAGACCTAAGTTGAAGTTGAGAAGGCCGCCATGACGGTGGACTACTTAGAGCTACAGTACACTTTTGAAAGGAAAATGGATGACACCATCTTAAATTTCTATGTTAACTCCTTCCTACATCAGGACAGCCTCAGCTATTTGGGCCCCAAATTCCTGCATACTCTTGCTATGGTTGGGAAGAAGTTCTGGCCTATTTTCGAGAAAACGGACATGTATACACCGAGCAAGAGTTGGAGGACGCCTATCTTAAAGAAGATTCGAAGAAGGCTTTGGTAGAGAGCCGTGAGATTATTTGGATTGAGAGGGAGCAGTAGGCCACCGATGCTAATGCACCTGCAACTACTAAAGCGCTATCAGAGCCTTTCATTTCCGGACCTGGTGAATCATCAAGGCAGCCTCATGATCAGTTAAGGACTATTCCGGTTCAACTAGTACTGCTTTGTTATCTTCCCCTTCACTAGCTGTTTCGAAAACCTTGGGTGATCTTGGAACTTCGCCAAAGATTGTGCAACTATCCAAAAAAGGAGACGGTAAGGAGTATGAGGTCAAAATTCTCGGTCACACTTCCGATGTAGATGACCTTCTCGTTTCTCCATAGTTTGAGAACTTTCTAGTTATGCCATAAGAACAAGACGAATTGAATGCTTTCATTTTTGATCTTATAGGTCTGTCTTCCTTGCCTATCGAATTACCAATTTCTTCGATCCCGGGGTCGTTGCTACTTCAACCGCTTCAACGCTTATCTCTATAGCTGCTTCAATCACCACGCCCGTGTCTGGCTCATAAACATGGTCGAAATCAGAGAAGATTGCTGCGTTACATGGCCTGGATGACCCTTCAGTATTGTTGGAGGGTGATATAACACCAGCTGAAGCTTGAGAGTAGGTTGACCAAGTTAGCCAGATAAGTAAATCTGAACAACGGATGGTGGCTGTTAAGAGGGAAAATATTAAGGAGAGAAAGTCTTCAAAGAGCTCTTGCAAGTCCAGGAAGCGCAAGACCAAGGGGGAGTCTTCCGAAGGGGTCAAAGAACAAGGAGGAGACCTGGGCGCAGAGTCAATTGATATTTCGGGCAGCGACACGAATCCTGGCGGGGATTTTGAGAAGTAGAAGAAACTTCCAATCAAAGGCGGGAAGGAAAGTGGAGAAAAGAAACATTGACAGGCTTGAGTGACGGTGGAGCCGGACACTGGAACATTCTGATTTGTTTGACATGTATTTTGTACAAGTGTAGAGTTTGCATTTATTACTTTTATTGTTGTAGCATCTGTACTTTTCTTTTTATTGGCTGATATTGTGTGGGTATGGCCCTCACATTTTGACTTTGTATAGAAAATGTTATAAGGAATGAAAAGATTAATATTTCAACTATTACCTCTTCTGTGTTCTTCCTTATTTATCATGTACTTAGCTTGTTTTTTATAATACTACTGTTTGCACATGGCATGATTGCCAAAATTCTTTATTTAGAGAAATGGGCCTGTGGAGTAGTTTTCCTTTCAACTAAATGTTGATATGTGTGTGCTTCCTACTTTATAGGGTTGGTTTCTCCGAACACTTGAGAAATGATCGGTTGATCTGAGCAATTCCTCGGATGTCTATAACCGAATCTACTTTACGATTCCTATCTTCGGAACTTGTGAAATGAGCGTCTCAATTCCAGAGATTATGTCGGTCAACGATCGGAATTCTTTGCCGATTTCTTGTTGTGGGTTCTTGTTAGTCCTGCAATAGACGGGTTTCCCAGTGTTGTCAGGACAATACCGGTACTTACAAGATCTTAATGGCTTGTTTATGGTGCCGAAGATACATCGAGTAGGGCTTGCATAAAGTGCGCGGTTTATGAAATGTGTGGCTTTTTAAGAGTGCACGGCCTTTGAGAGTGTACGGCATACGAAATGCATGGCTTTTAAGAATGCGTGGCTTATGAAATCCATCTCTCTTACACTTGGAGCAGTTAGTATGTAAACTGGGACCAGTCCCAATGACTGAGCTTCTCCGAAACTGGTCAATTTGGCTAGATAGTCTGACTTCGTGTTTTGTTCCCTCGGGATATGAGTTATGGTGTAATGTTCGATGTCATTTAGTAGTTCCTGCATTTTAGATAGGTACGGGGCGAGATTCTCTCCTCGAGTTTGGTATTCGCCTTTCACCTGGCTTACGACTAGCTGAGAGTCACTTTAGATGTGTACGGGCTTTATCCCGAGTTCCTTCACAACTTTCAGCTCGGCTACCAATGCTTTGTATTTTGCTTTGTTTTTTATTGCAGGGAATTCCAAGCTCATGGCATAGCAAACGGATCGTCCTTCGGGAGTTTCGAGCATGACTCCTGCCCTTAAGCAGAAGTCGTTAGATGCACCATCGACGAATAACTTCTAACGTGTCTCCACTTCCGGAGTCATTTCTTCCTCGTTATCATGTATTGTAAACTCGGCAATGAAATCTGCTAGTGCCTGCCCGTTGATCGCCTTTCGAGGATGGTATGTGATTTCATACTGACTTAATTCGATGTCCAATTTGATAAGCCGTCTAGAGGTCTCGGGGTAGTATAACAATTGCTTCAAGGGTTGATATGTCAGCACTTTGATCGGGTGTGCCTGAAAGTACGGTCATAACTTTCTAGATGCGATCAAATGGTATGCCTATTTTTCCAATTTCGGATAGTTCTTCTTGGCTCTAGTGAACCGTTTATTTATGTAATATATGAGTCGCTAGATCTTAGCTTCTTCTCGTATGTGTGCGGCACTTAATGAATAGGGTGAGACTGCTAAGTAGATGTACAAGTCTTTTTCATCTACTGGCTTGGACAGGATTAGCGGGGTTTCCATATGTCGCAACAGCTCTTCAAATGCAATTTGATAAGCTTGATTCCATTCGAAATTCTTATTTCCCTTCTTTAGCGCATCAAAGAATGGTATACATTTGTCCGTTGCTTTTAAGATGAACCGACTTAGTGCTGCAACCTTTCCATTTAAGCTTTGTAACTCCTTCATGTTCCTCGAGATCTCGACTTCCCGTAAAGCAGTAGTTTATTAGGGATTTGTTCGATGCCTCTGGTGCTTACTATGAATCCCAAGAACTTTCCACAGGCTACCCTATAGTGATATTTACGTGGACTGAGTTTCATTCCATATTTGCAGAGTATTTCAAACATTTCGGCGAGGTTGTCCAAGTGATTTGTAGCTATGTGCGATTTAACCAACATATCGTCTACATAAACTTCCATATTATTCCCGATCTGATGTTTAAACATGGTGTTCACTAGCCGTTGGTAAGTTTCCCTAGCATTCTTTAAGTCAAATGGCATCACTTTGTAGCAATAGAGTCCCAGATTAGTAATGAAATTGGTATTTTCTTAGTCAGGTTCATGCATCATGATCTGATTGTACCGTGAATAAGAATCCATAAATGATAGTAGTTCATGTACAGCTATCCCGTCCATAAGTTGGTGGATTCTGGGTAGAGGAAAGCTGTCTTTTGGGCAAGTTTTTATTTAGGTTCGAGTAGTCAATACAATTTCACCATTTTCCATTGGACTTCTTGACCAAGACCGGGTTGGATACCCATCCGGGGTAAGTGGCATCGTAGATAAAATCATTTGCCATCAGCTTATCCATTTCTTCACTCAGTGCTTTGGACCGTTCCGGTCCTAGGCTACGTCTCTTCTGTTTCACTGGTGTATACTTGGGATCAATATTAAGTGCGTGGCATGCATTCTCTGGCAAAACCCCACACATAAATGTGTCCAAGCGAATACATCTAGGTTGGCACGAAGGAATTTGATGATTTCCAATCACATCTTATTTCCAAGATATGATCCAATTTTTAGGACCCGTGTTGGGTCATCCATATCGACTGGGACTGATACCATCAATTCTATCAGTGTTGCCCGTTCCTCCCCTGAAATCTTCTTTCTAGGGTCCAAAGCCTTATCGAATCAGCTATGGTCCCCAAGCCAGGGGCGGCATTGTAGTTGCTAGTCGGTAGGTTCACGAATGTTGAGGGTTCTCCCCACCTTCTTCCCCTTTTCTTTTATTCTAGACTCGCGTAGTTCTACGATGTAGCATTCTCTAGCGGAACCTTGATCTCCTTTGATCACCTCAACTCCATTCTCTGTCAGAAATTTCATGGTTAGACAACCACTGAGCTAAAGCAATTCTGAAATCTACCAAAGCGGACTGACCTAAGAAAGCATTGTAGGCGAATATTTCATCTACAATCACAAAGGTTCAGATGAGGACGATCCTCGGTCATCTTCTCCCAGTTCTACGGGTAAATCGATTGTTCCGACTGGTTGCTTAGGTTCACCAGTGAATCCCTGAATCTTCGTTCAGCAAGCGGATACATTCTTTATACCAATCTTCATTTGGTCAAACGTGTGTTTGAATAAGATATTCACAGGGTTACCACTGTCCACTAATACTCGCCGGACCAAGGCTGGTCCGAGCCCTACCGTCACAACCATAGGGTCGAGAGTCGAAGCTTCTATTCCTTCAGTGTCCTAATTCCGAAACACTATGTCATCGTTCATGGTTCTCTACTGTTTGGCAGGAGTTCCATCTTCGATCGCGAAGCACGAATCTTTCAGAGCATGTCTTAGTGAACTTGCATATCGCTCCATTTCTCCCCAGCTCCTATGTGTGGGATGAGGTACTCCAGATATTGTTCCAATAATGAGTTTCTGGTCAGTCTATTTGGAACCCTCTTTGTTGGTTCCTGCTTGGTTTCTCCGGTCTCTAGGAGCTTGGGGTGCTACAGGCTGGTCAGGATTTTGTGGTTTCCTCACATAGTACTGAAGCTTATTTTCACAAATCGGCTCTTCAATCAGGTTTTTTAAGTGATGGCACTCATTCGTGTTATGACCATGTGTTTCACGGAAGTGGTAGTACTTTATGGAACGCTTTTGCTGTTCAGTCACTTCCTTATTAGGCGGCTTCTTGTACTCTTCCATCCTTTGTATCATGAGGTAGATGTTCTCTGGAGTATCATTGAGTAAAGTGGAGTGTAGTCTTTGGGCCTCAAGCCTTTAAGTCGCTTGCTACTTCCATTTTTCTTGTTGGAATTCCGATTCTTCCTTTTCCGATTCCCGTCCTTTCCCGCAGTGGTCCCGGAGGTATCTGCGTCTTGGTTCGCCGCTATACTATTCTGCCCAACGTCGGTTGGTTGTAGATTAACAAGTTTTCCTTTTAGCTTCTCTACCTCTTCCAATCTCAAGTACTAGCTTGCCTTATGATTAAAGTCCTTTTTGGTGGTAGGTTGTTTCATCTTGATCCATTTTCCGAACTCAATGCCAGGATGGATGTCGCGGACCAGGGCTATGAAGACCATATCTTCGTTTGGGTTACTTACTTCAGTGACCGCGATGTTAAACCAAATCATGAAGGATTTCAAA
The DNA here is from genome assembly GCA_030737815.1 of Allium fistulosum. Lineage (NCBI taxonomy): Eukaryota > Viridiplantae > Streptophyta > Magnoliopsida > Asparagales > Amaryllidaceae > Allium > Allium fistulosum. The sequence goes on from CM060902.1 coordinate 525,636,996, forward strand.
GATTCATTTCGTCCCTGGAATAGGCCCAATAAGGACATCACGTCTTTCGGTTGTGCCATGTGAAGCCTAAACTGACCAAGGAACTTTATTGCTAATTCAACAAAAGTGGAGATGGATTTAGGTAGGAGCTTGGTGAACCACATGGAAGCAATTCCCTCCAGAAAGATTGGGAAAAATCTACCCCAAATAGCATTTGAAGCATTCGCTTCGTCCATGTACCAACTATGATGTTTCGGGTCTCTAGTTCCACCGTAGGATGGAATAGTCAGCATAATGAACTTTTTAGGATATCGTTCATTCAGAATGTCATCAATGAAGGGAGTCAGGCTTAGAGCATATCCCTATTCATCATCTCTCCTATTCTTACTTTCGTCCATTAGGCGCTTGATCATGTCCGCGATATATGCCTCAGATGTCCGGTAATCCGTGGGTTGGTTGTCAGTGACTATACCAAGTGTTTAATTTTGCAACCGGTCTTGGTAAGTGGGCTGAAGCCTAGGCTCTCCAGTCTTCGCAAGAGCCTTTACCTTGAAGTTCCATTGACTTGCGGTTGGTCGTATAAGGGCAGTTTGGACCTCTCTGTCGGTATTGAGCGCGTTAGTGTTTTCTTTCAAGTCGACATCGTCAAGTTATTCGCAATCTTCGGAGTTGGAGAGATCCGCTGCTATATCTTCCCGTGGGGTTTTCGTCGCCAAGTTCAAGTTCATGGTGGGCTACTTTGCAGTTGGTGGAGTGATTGTGTTTCCTTCCATGGTGATTCCTGCAGCTCCACCTAATACTCCTTTTTACTGCTGCTTTCTGTTTCTCCTATTTAGGCAAAAAACAGAAGAGTTTTCCTACTGCGTGGAAGCTGTAGGCTCTAGCATGGTTCTCGAAGTATCCAGTGATTGCAAGGACAGGGGGCATTTAGTTTTTCCATAAGAGCTTTTTGTCTATGCTCCATCTTTTGATCGATTTCATCAACCATCTTGTTTAACTCGCCTCTCGACTTCACGCTGGATAGAAGATTTCAGCATCTGATCTCCTGTGTTGGCGCCGTTGACTTCAACTTGCTGAGGATTGGTTTCCTCTCTAGCTATTACACTCCTATGGATTGACCTGAAGTGGTTTCCTTTCATCTTGGTGCCATTGATTCTCAACAGCAAATTTTCTAAGCAGAGATTGATGATCGATCTTATGAACCTGTCTGATCCAGAGTAGATAGCTAGATCTGAGCCTGAGTTGGGTTCTCATTGAAAGCACCAAAATGTTAAACCAAAAAATGGATTTGGCACCCTAGATTGAGTGTGAAAATACCAGCCCTGTTTATTAAGGAAAATAAAATAGAAAAGGCAATAGTAGATCGCAGAATAGTAAAGAAACAAGAATATTTTTATAGTGGTTCGGCTATTAATGAAGCCTACGTCCACTTTATAACTTTCTATTAAATGACCGCTGCTACAAGTGAAATCAGATTGCAATATAATTGAATCTCCTAAGTTATATCAAGTCACAAGTGCAATATTTACTGGAGAATCACAGTGAACTCCTAAGTGACCGTTGTGTGGAAGGAGAATAATGAAGAATAGTTTCTGTAGAGTTTTAGCAGCCAGTCCAAAAGAGATCCTCTTTATGTTGTAGACATGTGAGTATTTATAGAGATTGAAGAACTATTGGGCTAGGCCGTTTTTCCATAGACCAAAACTAAATGATACCAAGGTGCTCTAAAAATTTCACAGCGACCTGACTTGATATGATGAATCGCTAGCAATCCATAGGGCATGGATCGTTAGCGGTCCAAGCAGTTAGAATTTTCTTGGATCGTTTCACTTAGGTTGTGTACCTTGCCTTATGTAGATGCTCTCTATGTAATTTGGTAACCAGTTACCTCATTTTGATGGTGATTCGTATACAGGTTGCATTGAACTATGACTGGAATTAGATAAATGCATACTATTCAAACTAGTTTGCTTGGAATACCATGAAACTTGGCAGACATCCTTAGAAAAGATACCAAATCATGATGCAAGAAGTTTGGAGGGTCCATGAGCAAGCCTTATGGATCGCTAGTGATCCATAGTGATGGATCGCTAGTGATCCATCCCCTTAGCCTATTTTTCCATCTTTCCTTTTGGGTATCTTAGCTTCTTCTTCTGGTCCTTCTGGTTGATTCTTGAGTTATTTTGACTTAACGTTGATGTTCTAGTTCCCGTTAAATTCTATTCGGTTAAAAACTTGGTTAACACCTTGAGATGTAGCCAAGAGAATACACCTTGAATGATGAGATAGCTCATAGATCCAGAAATCAACCTCTAGATGTTGTAGATATCAAGAGGTATAAACCACCATTTGTTTTAATTTTATTTTTGTTTTATGTTGAAATTTTTCTTAATCCTCGAAGGCATCTTGGATGGAATGGAAAAGGGAGGGAAAGAGAGAGGGGAAAAAATGAATTGTTTGTATAAGGAATGATAAATGAAATGAAAGAGATTTTATTTTTAAGGGAACATAAAACCTTTCCAATTTCTCCCTTAAAATCTTATCACTTTTTCCTCATTAAATCTCCATCAAATCAAATACCCTTTCTATACATGTATGGCTTGCCAAAGAAAGTGCCAAGATAAGCCTTTAAATTTCCAGATCCACTTAGTAATAATTGATTTAAATTAAATTTAAATATTTATCGATTTCGTATATCGATATGTATATATTAATTTTTATAAACTAACTTTATTAAATACTAATGACATTCAAACAAATCTAATAAAATTTAATAACTAATATTTCATAAATACTAATTAATTTAATTAATTTACAATGTTTATAAATTAATTAAACTGTGTGGTTTTTCAAAGTATTCATCATTACGATTGTGCAACCCAAAGGTGTAAATTCAATCAGCGGTTAATATTGAACAATTCGAATATTAACGTTCATATGTCACCTTAGCTAGTGGTATGATATTTTGGCTGAATTTTATCGCTTACACATCTTTTTGGTAAAATCAAATTTTACTTATTATAAATTGTACCTCGTAGTAACGATTATTTACATTAATTCTTTTCGTCAAAACTATATCATATTAGGACTTATAAAATTTGGTTTTGGTTAAAATTCCAGCATTGTCCACATTCAACTTTGTAAGTGCTAACAAAAAATCCTTGGTTCAATAATAACAATTATTATCAACCGTACTGCTCTGACCAAAGACTTTGACTTTAAGTTGACTTAAGTTGACCCTATGATACTAACCCTATGTTAACTACGGAGACAAATTCCCTTTATAATAGTTTTCACTTCCAATGTTTCCACTTAAGCAAACTATAGTCGTTCGATATACATCGTGCCATAATTTAGCTGTAATCAAAGCAGAGTTTCCACATTGAATCTCAACGGTATTCTCAAGTCAAGGGAATTGTGTAAAATTATCGCATCGATATCTTCTGTTTGACCTTAGTTATATTAACCAACAGAAAACTATCCAGGGAACCATTCCGTAATTATCCAACAATTATCAATAGTAACCCCTTGGTGCCTCCGATAGCCATAAGTAACACATTACCCAACTTTCAGAGAGCGTTACGTACTCTAATCTCAACAGATGTGTGGATATCCACTCTCGATACATCTTGACTATGAATATTTAAAACGTTATGTTTATTTTATAGTTATAAATCACACATAATTACAACACATTGTAACTACAATCATAAAACATACCATTTATGGATTTTTTATATTAAGTGTACTTTTAATTAAATAATTAATTAATATAACACATTATACCAAGTATGTAATAGATATAAAACGCCTTTTATTTTAAACAAGATTGGTTATCGGTAAGATATGTGACAAATTACATGTTTGCTACTATGGCATACCCCCTAACTATCAGTCTTCCACTTGCACCCGGGGTCAATTATGGAATCTTATTCCAACTTCATCGATTGGTTTTCTTAAAAACAATCGAATCAGTCTCTCAGGGAATGGATATGCAATTTTGTTTTACATATCTACTCTGTCAATCAACTCCCTATGATGCTAATAAACTGCCTTTATCATGTGTAACTATTTGGAGTATATCACTTGAATTCTAGTGAGCTTTAGATTTTTTTGCAAACTGTATCGCAACATATTTATCATATAATAATGTCATGAGGTTCTCAATATTTAACATCACCCTTAGCTCAGTTCTAAATTTGTGCATTTGTTTATACTTCTTATATTGCTGTAGCCTTTGGTTGAAACAGCTAGTGCTTATTATTGGAACTATTCCAACTTAAAGCTTCTTAATTAAAGTTTGAACATGAATTTAATACTGACATATTATACTCAATACCACTTATGAAATTTGGGTATGAACACTCCATCATGAGGGGTTCATTGTTTCTGTAAACGATTCTCTAATAGTTTATAAATACTCGAGAAAACTCTAAACTACCATTTAGTGATATTAATTTGGATTTGATATTTGCTTCATGCATCAAATACATAAGTAAGATATGACATTGCAGACAATACAACATGTATGATAATTCCTATTGTTAACACATAAGGAATCCATCTTACATGTTCCATTTTAAACATTTTAATATGGAGTCTTCGCATACCGTTTAGGACATTCTCAACATCCTTTATACTTATTATAAAAGATATAATTTACAAATACAATATCGAGTTTTAAACAACGATACTATATTGATTTTAACATAAGTACGTCATTAACAATCAGTAGCATCTTGTTTACCTATAATTTTAGAAAGGGGATTTTCACTTCAAGGGCTTATTTTTGTAGGGTAATAAGTTTTAAGGACACTACTTCTGAAAAATTAATTTTAAGGACATTTTACAAAAAAAGATAAAAGAATTTATCATTTTCAGTTATACAAAAATAATGATAAAAGGATTTATCATTTTCGTGTATAACTTAAACAGATAAATGAATTTATCATTATCCTGTAAATTGTCCTTAAAACTAATTAATTAGAAGTGTTGTCCTTAAAACTTATTACCCTGAAAATAGAAGCTCTTCAACCTAATTTCCACATTTTTTAGAAATATCTATGTACCTTTTAATGTCCTTGCTTATGGACGCATGCTTCCTCTACATTTTGATTGAAAATCAAACTATTCAATATTTCTATCTAAACACTTATTCAATTTTGATGCTTATAGAATGATACTTTTGTGTCATTTCTTGGATCATATTCGGAAAATCCATAAACTCAATATCGCTCCCACTGTGTCACGACCCGCCATTCATTCCACAGAATGACGCATCATTAATAAGAAAGAAAGGGATAGAAAAGAGAAAAGATAGAGAAGAAAGAACTAAACAACATCAGAATCTCACAGCGGAACGAATAAATTATATTAATCACATAAGATATTACAGTATACAACAACTATCATAGTTACACAACTTATTCGAACAAAAACTAGACAGTTATAAACACCTGTCTAGTTATTACAATTCAATACAACACAAAGATACAGATAAACACTAACACAGTGGAACCGATATATCTATACGCTGAAGCCTCCTGCTCCATTGCTCCTCCAGAATTCGTCAAAGCTAACTTGAATCCCTTGGCTACTCATAAAAATTTGAGTACCCAAGAGTTTAAGAAAAACAAAAGATAAACTCCGGGTCGGACATGGGTCTGGTGTGAGTAACAGGTTAAAGTTGCTTAACTTTGAAAACCTTTGAAAAGAAAAGGTATCACGTAAGACTCCCCACACATAACATGGGTAAGTTTTTACCTTATGCTAACCAAATCATTTGATAGGAAATCCAGTGATATTATAATAGGTCTAGGGTTTTCAAGTAAATAAGAAATAGCTGAAATTGTTACATGATTAAATTCCAGCATACTAGCCACATAGTGAATAATACAATCAAATCCACGATCACTTATTGGAGTTTGGGTTTCCATCAATGGCAGGGCTACTGGGTACCGCCCGTCACAGTACCTGGCCTAGATCAGAGTACCGAGGATCCACCCTAAATCCCCTGCAACACAAGGCCGGAACCATCCCTTATTGGACAGTCCCGAACAAGACAACCCCGCAGTTGTTTGCAACCAACTGCCCACACAGCCGAATATAAAGGGACCTCTAGACAGGGGTAAATCTCGTCCTACTTGGATGCTACCCACTTAGCCTTGTTGCACCTCCCCTGTTTTAGCCATTCCCGGTTGATGAGGCTTGAGGCTACGATTACCTTTATAGAACACATCTATCTTAGAATGCTCATCGTCCACCTGACGATGTTTTGAAAGCATTCAGTCCATACAAGTTCGTTCCGGGTTCGAACGAAACCGAAGGCATTATCTCGTTACACTCATTTTGGAATCACCCTCAGAGTTAACGACGATAACCCTTGCACTCTGAATCTTCATCTTCACTTGAGATTCACGACCTATCGTTAATTTGGATCGATGTGGTTTTCGGATATCCAAATCTGGAAACCCGATCCCGGTCTCATCGAAACCCAAAACGTATCTTTTAAGGCCAAGTTGTTTTAAAGTTAAAACAATTCAATTCAATTATCTATATACACACAGATAGATAATTCATAATATCACAATAGATAATCTACATTATCATCACAAACAGATAATTCACATTATCATCATACTTCAACCAAAACATCCCTATCAACAGCATTACTTATCTCATATCTGAGATCTCAAACCATTCAAGGAAAATCAATATCATTCAACATCCATAAGCAATGATTTATTAATCACCATCTATAATTAATTTAAAATGAATTAAATTAATTACTTCATCTCTAATTAATTTAAAATAATTAAATTAATTACCTCTATTATATAAATCCTGCTTACCTTATCATTAATTAATTACAAATCCAATTAATTAATCATTCTCTAAGTATCAATTTCACAAATTAATTATTCTCAAACAATTACAGTAATTAACCTTTAATTACTTCATCAATTAATTAACTATGACTAATTATATTAATCCTTAATTGATTACATTAATTAATTACTCTATAATTACCTTTTATTGATTGATTGATCTTAATTAATCAACCCTTAATTACATCATTAATTATATTAATCAATGATCCTTAATTACTTCTTTAATTAATTACTCTATTTACATTAATTACATTAAGTAATTAATCTTTAATTAAACCACATTTGTTAATCACCCTTGATTAACCATATTCAGTAATTAACTACCCTTAATTACTTCATTAAATAAATCAATTACTCCCTAATTAATTATCTTAATTAATCCCTTGATTAATTACACAAAGTAATTATACTCAAATTACTTCCATTATTAAATCATCTTCAATTAATTACATCTAGTAATTACCATTAATTACTTCACTAAGTAATTACACTTTATCAAATCATCAAGTGATTATCTTAAATTAATTCCTTAATCACTTCCATTAAGTAATTTTACTTAAACAATTTCACAAATGATTATCTCTAATTAATTAATCTAATTGATTACTAAAATTAATCGCATTAATTAATTATATAAGAATCTCAAGTTAATGACCTTCATTAACTATTTACAAATCCTTTAATTACTTTTCTTAAGTGATTAAACTTAGATTAATCATTATTAATTACAAGTTTAATAAATCTTTAATAACCCATTAATTTATCCTAATTATTTAATTAATTAAGTTTTAAATATAACTTAATTAATCTTTAAATTACTTGATTAATTAATCTTTAATCATTAATTTATAACCTAATCTTATCTAATTAATGATTCTTAATTAATTATTCCTAACTAATCTTAACCCTTAATTAATTAATTTAAAACCATTAATTACTAAATTAATTAATTCAAACCATTAATAAATTAAATAAATTAATTATCCATTTTAATTACATTAATAATTTAATGAATCTCAAATCCTAATTAATTTTAAGATAAAACTTTATTCTTACTTATGATTGAATTATCATTAACAAAGTATTTAAAAACAATTTACCTTTAAATTTACTTTTTAAATTTCATTTTAAATTAAGATTCAAATCAAATATAAATTAAATTCTAGAAAAATTTAAAACAATTTAAAAACCCTTTAAATCACATGTTAAAGGCACACTTATTTTATAAATGGAATTTACAAGAGTTTTAAAACCAAATTCAATTTAAATTCAAATCACTTTAAAATACACTTTAAACATTTTAAAGTTGATAAACAATTTAATTTTATAAAACTTTCTTTATTTCAAACTAGGATTCAAATTTAATTTGAATCCATACTCTAAAATTGATTTAAACTTTTTTAAATCCTACTTTCAAATTTAAACACACTTTAAATTTGAAAACCTGACAGGTTTAAAACCTGTAACCAAACATTGACCCGAGCCCATCCTTAAATTGCTTCGAGTCAACACACACATCACTTTGAGCAACACCCGCGAATGACTCAAGGAAAACTCGAGTTCCATATCCTGCTCAAACCCCACTTCATCAGGCACAAAAATGCACCGTGCATATGCACGGTGGCTCTGACCACCTACGATCAACAATGAATACTCCATCACATCAGCGACCACCCTCGAACCAAACCCCGTTCATCAGAACTTCGATTCCATCTCGAAATCGAATTCGAGCATACTAACCCAAACCTGGAACTACAGACCAAAACCTGGAACACTCACGTGCTCACTCTTCCGACCACCAGAGCGCCTGAGTCTCTGGCCATGACCTCGTCAACACCCCTACTTCCATTCTCCTAAATCGAGTGGCACTCGATCCACCCTAGATGTTGTGGTGGATCCAATTCCGATCAAGCTCCAAACTAGGGCTATAGACTTCACTGATCAACCACCGCCGCCACACTACTCTGATCACCATTCTAACAATTTTGCCGACCTCTCCGATCGTTCCTCTTCCTCCAGTGATGACCGCGTCTACCCCGATCACTTAGATCACCAGAAACCATTCAAAGTACAAAATCTGGTCAACCTCAAACTGCTCCCTCATCCCACTATTAAAAATTTTGATTTCATTTTTAAAATTCATGTTTCTGAATATGGTTTCAGATTATATGCCTGAAACATTCAATGAGTATGTTCGAAATTTCACCTATCCTAAGTTAGTACTGTTGTTTTTGATTTCAGAGACTTTCCAAGTTTTATTTTAACTTGATTAAAAATTTAAACATTGATCTATGATTAAACAAACAACTTTAGTTTAAATTTTAAGTCCTAACAGTAATTGGATCAAGAGATATTGAATTTTTTGAATAAGTCTTGAGCTTGAGAATCTGGTAACAGAGATGATACAAGGAATAAACCTATACACACATTCATATATGCAGAAAATTTACCAAACATATCTATATATTCACACAAAACACATACATTCCAGAACTGAACATGCAACCAGAATTAACTTAAAGCTTTTAAAAGTGTGATGTTACTCACCTGGAAACAATATTTGAACAAAGAACAATTCTGTTTAGAAAAGCTATAAGCCTGATCCTCTTGAATCTCTTTGCTTGGTTAAATTGAGTTGTCGATTAACTTCAGTTGTAAGATATTAGTGTCAGTTTATTTTTCTCTGGTAAGCTAAGTCTTTTTTATGAACGAAAATGAAATAGGAAAGATGTATATAGAAAAGTGTTTTCAGGAATCAGGTATTAACTGGTACAAATGTTTTCTATTTGGGTCAGAGATTTTCTTCTGTATGGTGGCTGATATGATTTCGTTCTTGTGCTAGAGATGATGGCATTTAATGCTTATGTCCTTACAAGTTTGCATACTTTTCCCCTTTTTATTTTGTACCTACAGAGATAAATTTTTCTTGCCTGGTTATGTTTTCTACTCTATATGCTTCTATAAAATTGTTATATTATTAGAATTATCCTAGAATTACCTTAAGTGTTCACTTATGTGTCTATATAACCATATCTTTCCCCTTCCATATTTATCCTTAACCATTTATAGTAATTTATTTTTATACTTATGAATTACTTTTTAGAGAAAATAAAATAAAACTATTTATATTTATATATAAAACAATACATTAATAATGTTATTTGAAAATAATAATTTGTCAAATTTAAATAATTTATAAAAGAGATTATAAATTCCTATTATTATTAAATGAATTAATATATCATATTTATTAAACAATATTTTAAAACAGACCTTTTAATTAATCTTAAACTTAAGCTAAGATACAATTTGATAAATTAAACATTTATCTTAAATATTTTAAAACCATATATTTTATATTAAATCATAATCTCCAAATTACCAAAATATTAGAATTTGAAAACAAGATTTATTTATTTATTAAATTCAAACCAAAGATTTCTATTTACAATATACATAAATATATACACATTATAAATATAAAACAATTTATTAGCTTTTAAAAAGATAAAATCACCAATTAAATATTTATTAAAAGAAGATTATTAAATCAATTTAAATTTATCAACAAAAGTTATCAAATCAATTTAAATTTAAATACAGATTATTAAATTGATATTGCCAAAAATTCCGGGATATCACACACTGACTTCGAGACACTTTGGTTGTTATGTGCAAACAGTCTATTCTAATTCATTATTTAGAATTTTCCATTTCAACACATATGTACCAAAACACAAAGTCATATCAAGCGATAATTTTATGAGTAAAATCTGAATCATCTTAAGCATATTGGAAGACGAATCTATTTTATTAATTTCAACAATTGAAAATTACAGCTTTATTCTTATCAATTTTTCTCACTATATTCCAACTGCATTAGTCTTTCTCTTGAAGACACGTTTGCAGTCGATTAATCATTTTCCTTCAGGTACATCTATCAAATCACATTTTGATAATATACATGGAATCCTTTCGGATTTGTGCATCATACCATATGGTAGAGTCAATACTCTTAATAGTTTAATTGACTGTCGAGGATTATTTATTTTCAACATTGATAAATAACTCATAGCTTCTCTTCAACATGCAAGAATATTTATTAGACATTCTGATGCGTAGTGTTTATTTATGTTTGATTCATTTCATTCCTCGTACTCAGCTTTTCCTTGTATCATATCCAAATCCATTTTACTACCAATGATTGCTAAAAGAAATTCCTTCACTATGAACTAGTTATTTCTTGAGACAACAATTGTTTTCCAGCACAACGAAATAGGTATTCATAAACATTTTATGAATTGCCTTATATTAGACTGATTTGATTTTAGTTTACAAAACTTTTGCTCAAAATATAAATTGGTCATCCATTGGCAATCGTTCCTAAACTCCTTTTGGGATGATTTATACAAGATCCCTTACGTACAATTATTACGTGCATTCTTTCGACTTACACGACCTGCCAACTCTTTGACATATGATATGTTGGGATTTTTTGTAAACCCTTTTCTTATATGATTTTGTAAACCATTCTTTAGATGAAATTAATTTTAACCTTGTGTACTATTCCTTAGTACACAACCTTATAGAAAGAAGTTAACTCAACTTCACTCGATCGTACATTGTTCAACAAAGTTCAATTACTCCTTATCGATACATCATTATGTATCATAAGGAGGATTGACTTTTGAGATTGAATCTTTATTCATTTTTAGGTATGTTTGGAACTCTTTCCAATACGCTCGATTATTCGATCAAATTGAATCATTTTATTTTCTATCGCACATTATTTTATTACTTCTGTTTTATGTCTATGAACTCATCATTAACATATCATACGTGTATCAAATACACATGTTCATGTTTGTGATAATTCATCGGTGAATACTACAAAGTACGTGGAATTGTTTTGGAACTTTTGATTGCATACATCTATATGTATCAATCCTTAGAGTTCATAAACTCTTATAATGCTCCCACTGAATGAGTGCTTTGCCCTCAATTGTTTGAGATATAATTTGCTAATATCATATGATTCATAATCATAAATTACTTCTCAAAACTATGACTTAGTCCATAATTTCAAAATAATTACAAATAAATTTAGATATTTCTATATTTTCCAATGCATCGCAAATACCACTATTATACTTTTATTTTATAACGAATATTCATAATATTCATATTGAAATAAAACTAGGTCTATTTTTCAATCAATGGTGAAATATAATTATTATTTCTAAATAATGTATGGTATGTTTTACAAAAACAATTTTCATAACTTGATGTGATCAATAAGTGTTATATGCCATGATCGCACTATTTCCGCCATTACTATAATAGCCTATGAAATACAAAGATCCATTCAACCATTACATAGGCTATTTATTTCATTTACTGTAATTGGATTACAGTTAAGAATTTTTAGATTAAGTATCTTAAATTCAAAGAACTAAATTCCGCGGAAATCAATTTTCTATATGAAAATACATTTGAAATAGATATCATATTTCTTATTCCTTTTTAAATATCTATTATTATTTTATAATTCTCATTTCTGATGTTTTCTTATGAAGTAGAAATAACAATTCATTCTCTTCATCCTAATCGTGCCTTAAGTTACATCTACCTTTGTACATTCGTTTTCCTTTCTAAATGGTCAAACCATTCAAATGGAAGCCCTTACTACATGATCATAACAATCTTTTTTACAAAAATGCATTCAATCATCTTAACATTTAAGTTGCATTTTACTTAAACAGATCAAATTGACTTTTTAGCGATTGAATTCTTAAATTGATATTGGAGCTTTTGTTCTAGCTTTACATTTAACATAATAAGATCATCATTGTAATCAATCATATTAGATATATGATCTCACATTATGGTTTACTTGTTTATTTTGACTGAACTGATTTTATCAAAATTTCATACATTGCGAATTGCGACCATTCACCATGTAGCATTTATATGTGAACGAGTACGGATCAGATATCCATATTCAAGTATTATTTCTTGGGTTCGAAACTCATAAAGGAAAATACACAATCTTGAGCACATAAACATGTAAATGGCCAATTATGAATGTATTTAGTAGTTGCAAAATTTAACGCTTGCATGTGTCTTGAAACAATAACATGTAAATAATATTTACCAGTAAATATATTTTACATTTCTATTTTTCTATTATCAATTCGGTTCATTTATATATCTTAATTGATAAACAATTTCTCAATTATATTAATTTCATGAATTTATCAATGTAGACTATTATAACTTTATACAATAGATGTTCTTACAATATTAGAAAGGTTAAATGTTACCATTTCAATTTTCTAATAAGGCTTCCACTAGTCTTTATGTTTCTACAAATCTTAAGATAAAACATAGAAGTCTTTCGACTTCACTAATGGATGTTAGGACTCGTTTGTCTTAGTATTCCAACCTTTAGTTTGCTTAACAAGTCATAACCCCATAGACGATGGATAACTCCTTATCCGTTGTATCATATACAAATCCCAACACATGGTTTCTTGTCCTAATCTCATTTTGACCTTGAGTTTTCTCAACAAATCTGTAACGACCTGTAATTTTTGAGTCTTCGAATTTGAATATTTAATTATTTAAATATTCGAATTTGAATTCAAAATATAATAAAATATATGTTTTAAAAAACTACCCAATTTTTGGTGGCATATTATAATTTAATTTATAGGATTTTTCCATAATTTTTAATTTGGAAAATATTTAAATTTTTGTTTGACGCATTTTGCGACAAATGTCGGTAATTTTGAAACACGTCGGTATTTTTGAAACTTTACAGAATAAGTTAACTTGTGTATTTTATTCTTGTTTTATGATCATGTTGCATTGTTGTGCACAATCGTATTTTTATCTCTGTCATTCGCGGCTCATATGCGAACGTGATATTATGTGGCAATGTACCACAAAACTTTTTCACATTTAAAATTTAAACTTAACACAAAACTATACACATAGGCAACACAATATACACATGCAATGAAACCTACACAAGCAACACAACTGTTTTGTTCACATACACATGCAACACTTTCATTATAAATGTACCATGCATGAACAAAAGGAAGGGAGTGGACTTATACACATTTTTTTGGCATTTTCCATTGTTCTTTTATGCGAAATGTTTACACAGCAAACAATCACATTTCACATTCTTCATTTCGTTTTCTTTAGTACAAATGCAAACTAGGACACCTTTTCTTTTTTACCTATAAAATGAAGTACACACAAGGGAGTACGCATGGAGGAATATTTTTCCTCTGCAAAAAGAAAACCCAGCAACCATTACAACAACTCTTTCTTTTCCCTTTCATTTTCTTATCCTTTATAAACTTGTGCGGCTATGTGTGAGTGTAGTATGCATTTGTGTGTGAGTTGCGTGAGTTTGTAAGTGTGCATGGGTAGTAGCAGGTAGAACCTGGCGGGTTGTGGGCTTAGTAAGTGTTTCGGCCTTGGCCCATTTGTGTATGTGAGAGGCTTTACATGGTCATGCATGATTTTGGGAATGAAGGAGTAGGGTGTAGCGATCCGTATTTTTTGACGATTGGATATTTAGATAATTGATTTAAATATTGAATCGTTAATTAATTAATGGTCCTAAAAATGTTATTTTTCGCATATGATCGAATCAGGACTCGAGACCACTTCCATTAAGTTCGTATCGGCATTGCGAATTAAAATGAATATAAAAATCACTATATTTGGAGATCGGATGGTCCAATGGCCGAAATGGTCTTGATGAACACGAAATTATCACCCTGAAGTGCTCTCTTGGATAGCAACAAAATTCATACAACCGAGATCGAAAAAATAAAGTGATGCACATAGACGAGTTTCGTTTCGAACGGATGCACCGTTTGATCGTGCGAGAGAAAAACGCACGACCGTTTTATTGAAGAATTCAAATAAAATAAATAAAATATTATTTAGATTGAAACCCTCTCTCTCATGATCCATTTCTCATCTACTGTTCCATTGCCGTGAGAATAAAAAGATGGCTTCCTCCCAAATCATTTTCCAAAAATCAAAATCCACCGATTCACTTCACTAAAAATCATGAGATCGGGTTCGTTGAGATCGCCATGGAGAGAGCGTCGTGTCCATGGGCTCGATGTGATGTGCGGTGGAGTTCCAAGTGATGGTCATATAGGTCTCGATGGCTAAGGCTTCGATTATAGGTGGCTATAGGCGATATTAGTGAAATTGAGCATGGCGTTGGTTTTTCTTCGCAAAATACATGTTTCCACTAAGTTTCAGCATCTCTAGAGCAATTTATCAAAATGAATTCATGCAAGGGGGAGGCTCGGCCTGTCTGGCCGCGTTTTGCAGGAGGGTGTTGGGTCACGTCATTTCGGGTCTGGGGTGATGAGGTTGCATATTTGACATGATGGAGGCGATGATTGCTGATTCCGTGGATCGAAGAGGGAGTATTCGAGGAGAGAAGATATGGAAGGGGTTGGGTTTATTATAGCATGTACCTGTACATGTGATTTGAGCATTTGAGGAAGAAAAGAACTATCTCTAATTAGGTCAATAAGGTAAATTAATTTTTGTTTAAGTTAATTAAATTGTTTAAATAATCTGGATTCTTATAAACACCGTATCTTTTGCATATGAGGTTCGTTTTGGATGTCGTTTCTTGCGTTGCGCTTGTGGTGGAGAGCTTTACGACTTGGCAAAGGTTTCGTTGGATTTGGTTGAGGTAAGTGATATCGCCTCTCACCATACTATGATTGTTAGTATAGTACTAAAACGACGTTTTGAAATGTTTTCTAACTTTAAAATGTGATTTCTAACATAGTTAAACCTATATCTTATTTTATAAAAAGAATTAAAGGTGTTTTAAAATAGTTTTAAATTAAATATCATATTTTTCTCATTTATGCACTATTTTGCTGGTATTGATGAATTTAGGCTATTACTGATATTTATCCCGCCTTGGTTGCTTTGGATAGATTGTATTGTGTTATTATAGATATTTGTAGGCTATTATATAATCTTTATGCTTGTTGGTTGCATGTTTGCTTGTTTGTTAGTCGGTTGAAAACGCGGTTCGAAAGTGATATAGTATTAGAAAATATCCCATAGGATATGATTTCATGCATAGTGTTTCGTGCACGCTACTTGATCTAAAGATAAAGGATGAACTTGGGATGTGCTTTAGATTTTGGGATGGATGCCAGACGTTTTAATTTGACTTGTATTTAACCACTTTTGGTTAAGTACATGACCAAAGTGGTCGTTATCGACTACTCTGGAGTGGTCGATCCCTACCAGTATTAATGATGGTCAATTTAGACAATTTTGACATGGATGATAGAGAGGGTTCAAGGGGCATGATATGATGATTCGTTCATTCGTTCGACATTCAATTTTGATGATATAGCTCTTCAACAAGTGTGGTGGTAAAGCGAAGATGTGACGCTTCAGCACGATGACTTCATAATTCGCCGATGATGATTCCATGATGGGAAGTGACGACTTCGATGATGGATAGCTGTACTTCAGGATGCAGAGTAGGCGATGACGAGTCGGATTGATGGAATTGTTGGAGGAAGTTTACGGGATGCAAGATGGAACTCTATTACTTATGACAGTTGTCTAGAGTAGTTCCCAACCACGACGACTTACGCCAGAAGTTGTATGGACAGTTCTGAAATGGGGTCTACTACGGACGATGTGTAAAAAGGGACAGTTGATACTCGTAGGTTTTGCAGTGTACTCGTAAAGCGGAAGGTACATGAGGACGCTCACTTGGGCTGTCTATGGAGGTACAGACCCATTGTACCCTAGGTTGTCTATGGAGGTGCAGTTTCTAGCATACTGAGTGGCATGGATTCGAGTACAGAGGAATTGGGACATTGAGTAGTCTTTGGTCTATGTAGGTGGCCATATGAGTATCATATCCAACGCACTAAGTGAGTGAATGTGAGAATGGATGATGGATGCCATGTTTGTTTGACTGTTTTAATCACCTTAGGGATGTCATACGATGTAGATATTATTGATGCCGATATCTAGACACCTTTAGTACTTTAATGTATATGACACCATGATGACTATCATAGAGTAGCATATATCCTGTGTTATCGGCTAACTCTATGGATGCAGGAACAGGTCAGATATGATTCTTCATACCCTTTGTTCTATATACAATATTGGTTTTTACAGTGTTTGGAGATTACTTATCGTTCACACCAAACTGTTGCTAACTCGTGGTTTTATGCTTTGCTACTTATTATCTCGTGTACTCTTAAATGAGTAGACTGGATAGCAGGTGTAAACAACACTTGGAGCTGTGCAGATGGACCAGAAGGAGGTGATGCTTTCTCATACTTACATTTTAGGACTTATTATTATTTATTCCACTGTGTGACATTATGGAGCTTTGACAATGTTTGACTTACTATTATTAGAGATGGTTTATCAACTGAGTTTATTTATCAGTTGTATAAACTCTATTACTACTTTGTATAAATGTATGAGCCGATATACTCTGATTATGTGGTTTATATAGTTATTACTGTTTCACCTGTTTTATATCTAGGACGACTATTATATTTTATCTGATGTGTTGTGAGATATACGACAAGCTCTGTTGCAAAAATCCTTTTAGGCTCTTGTCTAGGCCCCGCCTAGGCTTTAGGCTAGCCTTACCGCATAGGTTTTTTCCTAATCCGCCTAGATGATACTTATTGCATTATCTAAGCATATAAACAGGTTTACAGGCACCATCTTTGCACAAATTTAGGCATGATGTCTCTTATAAGCATCAAAATGTTTGTTTCAAGTGATTATGTCTCCATGGTTTCTTCCAAATCCATAATATCCCATTGTGGATCAGTTAACACTAAAAAGTACTTCAATTTTACCCAAAATGCATGAGTTTATCAAAAACACTTAACTTTTATTAGTCCTCAATTAATTCCCTCCTAGGCGATTAATCCCTAGTCCATGCTTGCCGCCTAGCATCCGCTTGGCGATTTTTACAAACTTGACGATAGTTTATGTGATTGTGTGATGTTTTATTTCTTGCTCTTCTCTTTTATTCTCTTCTTTTTCTATTCCTCTTCTCTATTTCCTTTTCTTTCCCTTAACAATCATCCTGCATCAAGCGGATGCTCCAGTAGTGCACTATTCGGTTATATGAGCATCAACGGTGTAGGGCAGTCATCTTATTCGGTATCAGAGCTTAGGTTACGTGATTAACATTAGTTGGTACCATTATCTAGTGGAGATAGGATAGAAGTTTAGCTTTAGACTGGATCAAGAGTATACCTATAAATGCGAGAGTACGTATTTGTTATGTATTTTGATTTCCAAAACTATATATTAGTATATATAATATATAAGTTGTATTGCACACATGAGCACTATTGATGCAGTTTTTCTCTATGAGAGACTAATCATTCTTATTATAGAATAGGAGTGATCTAGCATATGAGGAATGCTGCTATTTACTCCAACTCCACAGTTGAGAGTGGGTAGGATCGAGGACGACTAGACTTGATTTACAAAATATGTTCACAGAGATTGTGTGAATCATTATTCTGGAATACCTAAGTCACTCCAAATGATTATGGTGCTCAAGTGCAAAAACCAAGAGTCGATTTTGCCGAGCTATATAAAGTTTACATGAGTTTAGAAGGCAGACTGCTCCTTGAAATGGAGTAGGCTATGTAGGTGCAAAAGGGGATGAATACTTACGAAAGAAACTTCGATGACTTGGAGTTAGATGATGCAGTAAGGTAGAAGTTGACCTCTAGATAACTTCAGGGACGAACAATGAACTGGTGTAGTACCCTTATAGCTGTGATTCCCGAGGATCATTTTAATTGGGGTTAGTTCATAGTTCGCTTCGAAGAAATTTATCTCAACTTTTCATAAGTCGCTGTTGTTTAGGAATTTCGCTGGTTTAAAGTAAGGTTATATGTCTGTGTCGGAGTATGCAACTGAATTTGATGTTATGTCAAAGTACGATCTATCTCATGCTGATACTCCACTCAAAAGGAATGAATAATTTATCATTATGTTGAGTGATCACCTCGGGAAGCGATTCATTGGTCATATTAATGAGAGCTTCGAGAAGTTGATCTAGAAGGCTTTATGATGTGAGAGCTTGTACCCAGTGTAGAAGGATTATCCCGAACAAGCTAAACTGGGACAACCATGGAAGCATATGCATTGAATGCCATTTCGATTTTTTTGAGTGCTCCATCAACGAAAGAGAATAGAAATGGAATTATTATCTAGGGTGTGATTTCCACTTATGGCGATTCCATTCGTGTATTATTTGACGTCGAGGCTTCACATTCCTTCATATCTAGTGATTTGTAGATAGACTAGAATTGAGACCCAAAATTGTTGGTCGACCTTTTTAATTTATGACGAACCTTATTGGAGGCTTAGCAAGACTATGTGTGTGTAACATTCTACATTTTGTCACTAGAAATTAATACTATGGATGACTGTAGCATCCGCAGCGCTTAGTTTTTGGCCTTAGAATAAAGGATATTACAGCATGGTTTATCAAGACTTTTCCTTATCGAGTCATGGATGTTTGTCTTTTTGCTATTGATTTGTTTTAGGTTTAATTAGGTTCGAAATAATAGTCTAGGAATTGACTGGTTGAATTTTGTACATAATAGTGGTGGATTATGAGAGCCCGTTGTCTACAATAGGGAATGACGATGAGCAAAAAGTGGCGTTTGGCTTCCCACCTGACGATGAAGTGATGGTTAGCTTTCTATATTCGCTCGATATCCCATGATATGAGTTGTCATTTATGCCTATATATAGAGAGTGTCCGAATACATTCGATGAGGTGACCGGATTACCACAATATAGGATAGAGTTCCATATCGATTTGGTTAGCGATGCTTGACCAATGGTTATGCCTTTAAGGCAGATGATACCCAAAGAGTAGAGGAGCTAAAAGTGCAAGCGCATGACCTATTTAGGCAAGTGTTTATTCATAGGGGCATATTTATGTAGGATGCATCTACAGTGTTCGCCGCTAGGGCGGATGGCTTCTTGAGGTTGTATATTGATTACCATGACCTGAATGGGATGACGAACACGTATCCACTCCTATTTATTAATGGCTTGTTCGATCAGCTCTATAGCATGAAGGTGTTCTCTTAGTTGGACCTTACGATGAGATTTCATCCACTGAGGGTATCTAGAGAGAGTGTGCAGAACACAGCGTTTCATACTCTACTTTGATTTTTGATTGGTTGGTTATGCCATTTGGGCTAACCAATGCGTCTGCATGCTTTGTTGATTTCTTGAACCATGTTTGAGGAATCACTTGAGTGAGTTTGTACTTGTGCTCATTGATGATACTTTCGTCTACCCATGGACGAAAGCGGAGCACAAGACATGATTGATGAGTGTGTTGGAGGTGTTGAGAAAACACTGACTGATGATGAGAAATTTCCTTAGATTGGCGAGATGTGATATATGTTTTATCAAGGACTTCTCAAAGGTAGCAGCACCGTTAACCGACTTGACGAGAAGTATCGGACTTTTATTTGAGACACGAGGTGCAGGCACACGTTAGTAAATCTGGTAGAGGGGTGACAAGTGCACCAATGTTACTCATTCCAAGTGGGAATGAGGAGTCAATTGTATACACACATTCTTATGGTACTTAACTAGGAGTGATATTCCTAGAGTGGGCATTGCTCGAGACTATCGTGGGTTATGACTTCAGAACTCGATGTGAATAAGTGCAAAAGATGATGGCTAGTTTGACTATCAGATCTATTTGGATTTAGCGAATCGGTACTAGTTAGAGACGTGAAGCTAGAATAGCAGAGATCATGGCTAAATTAGAGGAATGAGTAGTGTTTGCAGAGGTGATACGGTGCCGTAAGGATTAGATATTGTTTATTCCCAACGTCGTTGGGTTAAGGAATAAGATACGATCAGAGTGTTCTCATTTAAGATCGAATATACATCCCGATGACAATAAAATACACCGAGACACGGGATAGACGTTTTATTAGGAAGGGATGAAAAAAAGATGTTGGACATTCATTTCGAGATGAATGAATTATCAGCTAGTAAATGTTGAAAAGAAGAAGCCAAGTGGTTACTACAATAACATGAGATTCCCAAATGGAAATGGGAATAGGTATTGATGGACTTTATTGATGGAAGGTCAAGGAATAGAAGAGAATATGCTAGCATTTGAGTAACAGTCGATAGATTGACAAAGAATGCTAGATTTATATTTGTTAAATGCATTATAACGACATCCAATTTAATCGGGTATATGTGGTAAGGATAATGTGATTCCATTGTGTGCTAAGAGCACTATAAGTGGCTGAAACCCATTGTTCACTAGTGGGTTTTTAGAGAACTTACAAGAGGCATTTGGAAATTTGGCACCAAATCGATTATATGATATCGAAACTGAATCAAAAACTTTGAGACCTCATAGACCTATTCGTACCAATAGACATGATATGAAACGGGTTAGGAGGAAGGCAGTAGAGTAGTAAAGGTTCAGTTGGGCTAAAGCGAAGGCGATTACACATGAGAGACCGATGAAAGCATGAGGATTACTGTCCAGAGCTCTTCATTAGGGGGGATTTCTATTTTTCGTCAGCTTTCATATTGGATATGATGTTTGATGTATTATACTAGATAGTTTAGTGTCCTATATGCTTGGATAGGCATGAATGTTACTTTTTGATGGTTGATCTTATATGTTCCTATTGATGTTTAATTGTTGGCATTTGATACGATTACTTATGATTATATGGTTATTAGGCATGCAGGATAGTTATGGTTTGATATAGCATGTTTATTAGAGAAGACCGCCATATATATGATCTAGTATGGTCATTTACATTATGATGTTACTATTGTGTTTCATCCTCTTTGTTGAGTACATATTCAGGTATTTGGAAGCAAGTGTTGGCTATTTGGATGCTTACCCACTTATATTCACATCTAAAAAAAATGCCCTTGCTATTAAAGAGATATATAACACTTGTAGTGTAGATTTGGTGATATATGTTTGGTTGTCCTCGGAAACAAGATACCTCACATATGAGATGTATATATGTTTATGTTGTATTATGATTTTTCTCAGACCTAGCTGCATAAAGGAGGTGTTGCATAAATTTTTCATAACATAAGCCCAAATTGAGAGAAAGGACAATGTATAGGATGTTAGACGTTACCGATAGTTGAGAGAGTCGGTAATGTACGATATTTAGTTTACTTGCCTTTCGATTAGTGAGTTGGCACTTTTGTTTTCCATTGTTTGTTTCTTTGGAAATAAGTGTGTAACTTAAACGTTTGGCCTAGCTACATTGATTTTGAATTTGATAATGATTGGACTTAGGGATGAGGATGATGGCTCCTTGCTAATTCTGAGTCTATACCCTTTGTTGTGATCCCTTTCAGTGATTGTTGTCGCGTTGATAAGTGACGATTTTTCTTGTAGCGTTGCTTATGTGAGGGCGTTGGATTGTGTTGCTTCATCCTTGGGATTTCGAGGATGAAATCCTTTTAAGGAGGGAAGAATGTAATGACTCGTATTTTTTAACGGTTAGATATTTAAATAATTGATATAAATATTGAATCGTTAATTAATTGACGATAAAAAAATGTGATTTTCGCATATGATCGAATCATGGCTCGAGACTACTTCCGTTGAGTTTGTATCGATGTTGCGAATTAAAATGAGCATAAGGATAGCTATATTTGGAGATCGGATGATCTGATTGCCGAAACGATCTTAAAAAGTGCAAAATTATCCTCTCGGAGTGCCATCTTCGACAGCAACAAAATTCATACCATCGAGACTGGAAAAATAAGGTGATACATGCAGACGAGTTTCATTGTGATCGGATGCATCATTTGATCATGCGAGCTCGAAAAGCAAGACTATTTTATTTGACAATTCAAATAAAAGAAATAAGATATTTTTTTAGATTGAAACCCTCTCTCTCATGATCCATTTCCCATCTACTATTCCATTTCCGTGAGAATAGAAACATGGTCGCCTCCCAAATCATTTTTCAAAAATCAAAATCCACCGATTCACTTCACTAAAAATCATGAGATCGGGTTTTTTGAGATCACAATGGAGAGAGCTTTGCATCCAAGATCTCGATGTGATTTGTGTTGGTGTTCCAAGTGATGGCTGTATAGGGCTCGACGACTAGGGTTTTGATCAAAGGAGGCTATAGGCGACATTAGGTGAAATCGAGCATGGTGTATGATTTCTCTCGAAAAATATAGGTTTCCACAAAGTTTCAGCATCTTCGAAGCACTATATCAAAATGCATTCATGCAAGGGGAAGGCTCAACCTGCCAGGTCATGTTTTGTAGGAGGGTACCGAGTTACGTCATTTCGGGTCCAGGGTGATGAGGTTGCTTAATGTGAAGCGATGGAGGCGATGGTTGTTGATTCCGTGGATCGAAAAGGGAGTATTCGAGGAGAGAAGATATGAAAGGGGATGGATTTACTATAACATGTATCTGTACATGTGATTTAAGCATTTGAGGAAGAAAGGATTATCTCTAATTAGGTAATTAAGGTAAATTAATTTTTGTTTAAGCTGATAAATTGTTTAAATAATCCTGATTCTTATAAACGCCATATCGTTTGCATGCAAGGTTCATTTTGGGCATCGTTTCTTACGTTGCGCTCATGGTGGAGAGCTTTACAATTTGGTGATGGTTTGGTTAGATTTAGTTAAGGTGGGTGATATTTTCTCTCACCATACTATGATTGTTAGTATAGTACTAAAAAAAAGTTTTGAAATGTTTTCTAAATTTAAAACGTGATTTCTAAAATAGTTAAACCTATATCCTATTTTATAAAAAGAATCAAAGGTGTTTTAAAATGGTTTTAAAGTAAACATCACATTTTTACCATTTATGCACTATTTTGCCGGTATTGATGGATTTAGGCTATTATTGATATTTATCTCGCCTTGTTTGCTTTGGATAGATTATATTGTGTTATTATAGATACATGTAGGCTATTATAGACATCTCTATGATTGTAAGTTGCATGTCTACTTGTTTGTTAGTTGGTTGAAAACATCGTTCGAAGGCGATATAATATTAGCAAATATCCCATAGGATAAGATTTTGTGCATAGAATTTCATGCACACTGATTGATCTGAAGACAAAGGATGGGCTTGGGATGTGCTTTGGATTTCAAGATGGATGTAAAACGTTTTCATTTTTTTGTATTTAAACATTTTTTGTTAAGTACACAACCAAAGTGGTCATTATCGACTACTCTAGATTGGTTGGTACCTACCGCTATTGATTATGGCCGATTTGACCAATTTTGACATGGACGATGGAGAAGCTTCGAGGAGCATGATGTGATGGTTCATCCATTCGTTTGACGTTCAATTTTGATGATATAGATCTTTGATGAGTGGTTTTGGCGGTGAAGCGAAGATGTGACGCTTCGACGCGATGACTCCATGATTCGCCGATGATGATTCCATGATGGGAAGTGACGGCTTCAACGATGGATAGCTGTACTTCGAGATACAGAGTAGGCGACGATGAGTGGTTTGATAGAACTGTCGAAGGAAGGTTACATGATGCATGATTACACTCTATGACTTATGCTGGTTGTCTAAAGTAGTTCCCAACCGCGGTAACTTCAAACGAAAGTTGTATGGATAGTTCTGAAATAGGCTCCACTATGGACGACGTGTGCAAAGAGATCATTGATACTCATAGGTTTCACAATGTACTCGTAAAGCGGAGGGTACGTGAGGATGCTCACTTAGGCTGCCTATGGAGGTGCAGACCCATTGTACCCTGGGCTGTCTATGGAGATGCAATCTAGTTCCTGCCTACTGAGTGGCATGGATTCGAGTACAGAGGAACTAAGACATTGAGTAGTCTTTGGCTCTATGCAAGTTGTCATATGAGTATCATATATCCAATGCACTGAGTGAGTGAATGTGAGAATGAATGATGGATGCCATGTTTGTTTGACTATTTTTATCATCTTAGGGATGTCACATGATGTAGGTATTACCGATGCCGATATATAGACACCATTAGTACTTTGATGTATAGTACACACATGATGTCTATCATAGAGTAGCATATATCCTATGTTATGTGCTAACTCTATTGATGTTGGAACAGGTCAGGTATGATTCTCCATACCCTCTGTTCCATATACCATACCGAATTTTATAATGTTTTGAGATTATTTATCGCTTCTTATTATCTCGGGTACTCTTAAATGAGTAGACTAGATAACAGGTGTAAATAACACTTGAAGCTATGCAGATGGACTAGTAGGAGGTGACGCTTTCTTATACTTATAATTTGAGACTTATTATTGTCTGTTCCGCTGTGTGATACTATGGAGCCTTGACAGTGCTTGACTCGCTATTATTAAAGGCAATTTATCAATTGTTTTTATTTATCAGTTGTATAAACTCTATTACTGCTTTGTATAACTGTATGAGCCTGTATACTCTAATTATGTGGTTTATATAGTTATTACTGTTTCGCCTGTTTTATATATAGGATGACTATTATATTTTATCTGATGCACTGTGAGATATATAACAGGTTATGTGATTGTATGATGTTTTATTTCTTGCTCTTCTCTTCTATTCTCTTCTCTTCTTTTCTATTCCTCTTCTCTATTTATTTTTCTTTTCCTTGGCAATCGTCATGCATCAGTCGGATGCTCCAGTAGTGCACTATTCGATTATGAGCAACGCCAGTGTAGGGCAGTCATCTTAGAGGCACCATGTGGTGTTGGGCCATGCAGGTTGGGTAATGGAGTTTGTGGCCGTGAGTGAAGAAGTGTATCGTGTGCATGCATGTAGAGAGAGGTAAATAAAGGAAGGAAGATCTTAGGCATGCATGTGGGCTTGAAGTTAGGAAGTATGATGTTGGGCCTTGTCTAGTTTGGCATGAGCAGGTAGAAGGATTTGTGGGAAGTTTTGGCTTAGCAAGTATATATAAGGTTGGGACTGAGATTTGTTTGGTTTATTATTTAGTAATTTAAATAGTTTAACTTTAAAAAGGTTTAACTTTCCTACACGAAATTCATTTCATCCGCGGTCTTCGACACTAGATTCGTATTAAAGAGTAGAACACATTAATGTAAATTATTGGCACATTTGGTGGAGTATAAAATATTGATAAAATATTAGTGATTGAATTTAGTTACACTTAACATGGTTAAATAATTATATTCCATTGCTGATTCAATTGGTAGAATAAAACACCATTCTGCTATTTTAAATTGAATTGATTATTTTGGACTTCTATTTAGCAGAATAAATCCTCATTCTACTACTATATAAATTTGGACATTTACTCATATGCTAATTAATTCTGGGTAATGTGTTATTATTCATTTCCAATTTGTTAAGTGTTAACTGCTGATAATAATGTATTTGTTTGGATATTTGAATTGCGCTTGGCCAGTTTATGAGCAATTAATTTCCATATGCATGGGTTGGATAGAAAACAATTATAGGTTAACACCTTGTGATCTATTTTACAATTTGACTATAAGGTGTTTAGCGATAATATTGGCTTATTAAATTATTATAATTAGTTATAATAATTTAATATTTAACTTCAAACTAAGTAAGTTGCATGAAAAGCGATTTATGTTTGTGATAGTGTTCTCCTTAATTATAATATTTTTAAAGTAAATATTTTAGGGAATAAATATCGATCGAAATAATCTTTTGTTTGAACATAAATCCCGGTGGTTTTCAAATAGTCTTGAAAAGAGTTTTTGAAATGATTTTGGAATGAAATAATAAAGTATTTGAGAAATATTATTATTTCGACAAGAGTTTGGAATTTGTTCCAATATATATATTTGCAAAGTGTTAAACAAATAATTTACCTATTGCGGTGAATGACTAAAACCAAAGGCGATTAGGAGTTTTTCCATTTTGGGACTCACCGGGTATATTTGTTTACTTTATTCGGAGGCTTCATTTTTTGTTTAGAGTTACACCATGCTCGGAAAAGGGGGTGCACCCTCCTAGTCATTATTGACAATAATTTTGATATATTCCTTTTTGGAAGAGTTTAGAAAAATATATTCTGAATAGAAAAACCCGGATATTTAGTTCTAAATTATCTTTTGAAAAGAATTGAACAATTAAGCCTAAGTGGGTAGATTTGGATACTACATTTGCATATATTATGCTATGTAGTTTAGGAATTACATCTTTGTTTGTGCATCGTAGGCTCCTTGAGTTCTATTCATAGTAGGAGAACTACGTTGGCATGATCATGTATCTAATTGGGTACCCAATTAGATAGGGGTATATTGGCAGCCACAAGTGGTAGTGATGAAGCCCCAATAATAATATATCATTTTTCTATTTATCATTCGCTATAATTATCATGTGTTAGAGTATCTTTCCTGCTTACCATTTTATTCCATATTTACATTGTTTATTGAGTTCGCAGGAATGGATATTGTTGTCTCTCACATTAGAGTTATGCAGCGGTAGTTTTATAGTATTTGAGTTTGGTATGTATTAAAGCATAATTTGTAGAATAAATGATTACTCTGATAAGTTGTATTATTGAAATCATATCCTATACATTTAGTAGTATTGTACATTTATCAGATGATGTTGTGTATTAAATTGGTAGCTGTCATTTGTTTGTTTGAACAGACAGGTTTTTGGCAATTTCATCACAAAATCGAAAGAGATTGTTCACTCGTATCTACAATTTCACGACAATATGAGTATAGTATTCGTACCTTGAGTTTGCTCGACAAATACATATAGCTATATTACCTTATTTATTCTATATATTAATAATACTACATATAACATCCCTAACTTGAGTTTGCTCAACGACCAAAGAGTATGCAAGTAATTTATTAAATATAAATAGTAGAGAACAATACTTATATTAAGATTCGTAATATATTTAATCGAGTGATATCAACATATGAAATAATGCATTTCTTATGAAATACTCTTATGACTTAATTGTCGGACACATTAGAAATCACGGTATGTGTACTATACATATGTATTTATTTCTTAAGTCTATTTTGGGTTTCTTACCGTTCCACTTTTGTTTTATACATTCATAATATGTAAGTTTAATTATTATATAAATTTTATAATTTAACGACTTATATAATAGTCTTATGTAAATTACATTAATTAAATCTTATTTAATTAGTTTAATTAATTAACATTTTAATTAATTTTACGTTATTCAGTTAAACATTTTAATTGAATGTGTATACCAAAACATTTATGGTTATACACATATACCTATACATATATGTATGTATGTATTTTATTATTTATTAATTAACTTTTAATTAACTTGTTTAATTAGATAATTTAATAAAATATTAATTTCGAAATTTTCTTATATACATGCATATATACTTGCATCGTCTTAAATAATTTAAGATGATGTAACATTTATACGTG
This sequence comes from Allium fistulosum, assembly GCA_030737815.1. NCBI lineage: Eukaryota > Viridiplantae > Streptophyta > Magnoliopsida > Asparagales > Amaryllidaceae > Allium > Allium fistulosum. The sequence goes on from CM060902.1 coordinate 525,665,363, forward strand.
TGTGTGTTGTACATGTATATACTTTAACTAACTAACTATTTAATTTTTTTAATTAATTTATTAATCTTATTAGTAAATAATAAGTTTTTTGAAATAAGTTTATTTTATATTTAAAGCATTTTTAAAAACTTTATTATAGCATTTATAATATACATTATTTTCAAAGCCAACTTTGAAAATAATATTATAACATTTATAATGTAATTCTTATTTTAAATTTATTTTTAAAATTTAAAATCTTATTTTTACTTCAAATAATTTTGAAATCACATTACAACATGTATAATGTATTTCTTATTTTAAATTTAACTTTTAAATTCAAATTTTTATTTTAATTTTCAAAATAATTTTGAAAATTATCCCAAGACCCAATTCAAATTGGGCCTTTACTATTAGGAGCAACCTTTGGGCTCACTTCACTCTTTGGGCAACTCCTTATCGATTGTATCATAGACAACTCCCGACCCATGGTTTCTTGTCTTAATCTCATTTCAACTTTGAGTTTGCTCGACAAATCAAAAGAGATTATTCACTCATACCTATAATTTCGCAATGGCATAAGTATAGTATTTGTAGCTTGAGTTTGCTCAATAGATACATATAACCATCTTACCTCGTTTATTCTATATATTAATAACACTACACATGACATACCTAGCTTGAGTTTTCTCAATAACCAGATAGTATGCAAGTAATTTCTTAATATATAAATAGTAGAGGATAACACTTTTATTAAAGATTCATAATATTTAATATATTTGATTGTGTGATATCAACTTATCGAATAATGTATTTCTTATGAAATACCCTCGTGATTTAAGAATCAAACACATCAGAAATCACTACATACCACTATACGCATGTATTTATTCCGTCTATTTTGGGTTTCTTACTATTCTGCTTTTGTTTTATACATTCATATTATGTAAGTTTAATTATTATATAATTTTTATAATTTAATTAACTTATATAATAGTCTTATGTAAATTACATTAATTAAATATTATTTTATTTATTTATTTATTTAACATTTTCCTTGTATTTTATTATTTGTTAATTAACTTTTCTAAATTGATAATTTAATTAAATATTAATTTCAAAATTTTCTTATGTATCTTAAATGATTTAAGATAATTTAACATATATCTATTTATATTGTACATGTATATACTTTAATTAATAACTATTTAAATAATTTATTGATCTTATTAATAAATCTTAAAATTTTCAAAATAAGTTTATTATATATTTAAAGCACTTTTGAAAAATGTATTATAATATTTATAATATACACTATTTTCAAAGCCAAATTTAAAAATCATATTATTACATTTATAAAGTAATTCTTATTTGGACTTTAACTTTTAAATTTAAAATCTTATTTTAATTTCAAAACAATTTTGAAATCACATTATAACATGCATAATGAATTTTTATTTTAAATTTAACTTTCAAATTCAAAATTTCATTTTGATTTTCAAAACAATTTTGAAATTTATCCTAACGTCTAATTCAAATTGGGATTTTCTATTAGGGGCAACCTTTGGGCTCACTTTACTTTTCGGGCTAGGCTGATAGCTTGGGAGAGTAGTGTACTAGATTATCCAAACTAAAGCCTAGACACTACTTTTCTAGATACCCTTCTAAATTGAAAAGCTTAATTGGTTAGCCATAATATACTAGACCATATAGACTACTTGGCTCTGACACCATTGTAGGAACCGAGCCAATCGAAAGCAAGTGAAATAGGTAGAAATCAACAAGTTTCTATTTGTATTTATTGGGCTTATGAAGTCTAAATATACTTTAGATCCAATCTAAAAGGTATTTTAAATAAATCCTTTATTTTATTTAATTAGTTTGAAAGAGTTCGAATTTGATATAAATTTTAATGTATGAGTATGTTAAATACACCCATACGTGTAACAATTACTTATTAAAGTTAATTTAAGGAAACCTTTCGTTTCCTTCTCTAAAACCTATACAATCAATTAAGAGAAGGAATAACTTTAATTGGAGAGAGAAACCTTTCATTTCTCCCACCTTAATTAGATTAATTATTTATTAAATGTCATTGATGATCAATTTAAACATAGCATGAAATGTGTGTAAATCCAAATATACTAATAATGTATATTGTGTAAGTACATCATAGAAGAAGTGTCCATAGTTAATGTTCCTATATATATATATATGCATTTTTTATCCATAGTTTTATTTAAAATACATACATACATATATATAACACCCCGTAAAATAAACCATAAATAAATAAAGTAAATTGAATTAAATATGATAAGGGTTGGATATGGAAATTTTACAAAAGTTGGAATTTTGACCATGAAAGTTATTCCCTTGCATTCGTGGTAAAATTCTGATCTGTTTCCATATATAATATGCTGAAAACGGAGCTGAAGAGAAGTTATAAGCATTTGAAGTTCTCAAATTTAAATTAATTTAGTTTGAATTCAAATTCAAATGAGAAATCAAATTTAGGGTTTAAATTTCAAAAATTAGCTTGGGGCTAAGTAAACATTTAATTAACGTTTAACGTTAAAAAGTTGATTAGGGAATAAAATAATCTTGCAATGGAAATAAATAAACGTTCCCCTAAATAGGAGGAGCGATCGACCAATATATGAGAAATGCGGATTACAGATCTTAAGGCTAGTATAAACACTAGAGGGGGGGTGAACAGTGTTTTAAGGAATTACTAATTCTTTTCGAGTTTATATTAATTTGAACACAAATGTATGCAATATTTAGACACAGATATGATCACAGATTCAAACACAGATGCAAATATAAAATAAAAGCGGTAAAGGAAAGAAAACACCGGATTTTATACTGGTTCGGAGTTACCCTACATCCAATCCCGTACACAAGTACGGATTTCCTTTCAAAAGCAATCTTTACAATTACAACCCTCGATTTCAAGGCCACGAGGTACACCACTCCATATTCACAATCCTCTGGGTAGAGATACTTGATTTCCCGGGCAACAAGTTCACCTAATTGATTTCCTAGGCTACAATCACACCTTTTCTCACTTGATTGATTTCCAAGGCTACAATCACACCTTTTCTCACTTGATTGATTACAAAGAAGCCTATAACTCTAAATAGCACTGGGATCTTGTTGAGATAGTGATAGAGAATCAAACCAGAAATGATCTAGTTAAATTCAATGGTGATTTCGGCAGAGTAATGGTAAGAATATATATGGAAGAAGAAGAGGAATGAAAACCAAAAAATTATTATTGAATATTCGTTGTAAACATCCCCTATTTATAGAAGAACAACAACCATGTCTATTCGTGAAAGGTTATGGCGAATAGACACTTATTTTAAAATTCAAATTTTTGAAACCAACTGCCACAATGTCGACATGTGTATCTTGGATATGTCGACATCCCAAAGGAAATTTTGGTGATTTGTTTTTCTTTGAAAATTACTTCTATCTTATATTAAAACTATTTTAAACTTTATAAATATACTTAACTATAGTTAAAATACATAAGTAAATATAGAGAATAATATATATATAATTTTACTATAATTTTATATTTAAATCTAAGTATAAATATTAAAAGTTAAATATATTATAATTAAAAGATAGTTTAAAACAAACAAAGTTTAAAACAAGAGTTTATTTAAAAAAAAATCAAAGAATATTTTAAGGCTAAAACATCTTTTTGAAAATCATTTGAAAAAATAATTTTTAAGGCTAAAACATTTTGAAAAGCAGTTTTGAAAATCATTTTGAAGTAGTTTTGCAAGCTTCTTCCTGTAGCATATCTCATCACATCAGGACTCGGGAACTTGTACAAAACTAGGATGTTCGTGGGTTTGTAAGCCACTTGTCGTAGGTTTGTAAGCTACTTGTCGTGGGTTTGTAAGCCACTAAAAAGGTAGAAATGGGTTCCATCCCAAATGAAATATGGAGTGAAGATTTCAGTGCTATTATGAAGTTTTAACATAATTCTAGACTCAATACTTATCTTGCACCACTTGATAATCTTGCTATTCTTGATATTCTTGATACTCATGAGTCTTCAATCTTGATATCTTGAATCTCTATACTGTACAGTCTTCATTCTTGATACCTGCATGGTTAAATCCTGCATATACATATATATTTAAACTATAATGTTAGTATTTATATTTTATAATCTTATTCTAAGGTTGTTGTCATCAAAACCATCATCTCAAGGACTAACAATCTCCCCCTTTTTGATGATGACAACCTTTGTTTTTAAAATATTATTTCTATCCTATTGACTCCCCTTAAAACTAATAACTCCCCCTTAATCTATGCCTAACTATCCTATATTTTATACTTCTCCCCCTTTGTCATCAACAAAAACTAAGTCCAAACTATATAACTCCCCCTCATTCTTGTACTAAAGTACCTACATTTATAAACTATACAATGGAGTATATAATATATAGATTAAGAGATAATTATATTGATAAACATGATAATTAATCAAAGATCATATAAATATCAATGCATATGTATACATGTTTTGTACAACAAATATCAATCCACACCAAATATCAATCCATATCAAATCAAAACAAATGAAATCAAATCAATCAAAGCAAACAATTCAAATCAAACATTACGAGGAACTTCCACCCATCCTTCTTCTCCAAAAATAGGGTCTGCTTTAATGGCATCCTAATTTTCATTGTCATTGGTGAGAGAGACTGGAGGATGTGCTTCGTTATCATCCTTGTGCAGGGAGGAAATCATCCATCATATTGCATCGAAATGCCATTCTTGCTCCTTGATCATTTGCATTTGACTCAACTCTAAGTGTCGCTGGTTACGAAGAATGAACGAAAAAATATTCTTGAAAGAATTAAGAGTTTCTTCAAGATTTTCGGTTAAATTATGAATTGGATTGGCCATTTTTTTAGTTTGAGAGAAGAATGATAGACAAAGTAGATAAGAAATAATATTGAGTGATGAATTCTGGTAGAAATAGGTATTTATAGGTGTAGAAATTCGTTTGAAATGAATAGACATAAGGTAGTTATTTAAATTTCAAATTTAAAATGAAATGTCATTTCTGACCAGTACATGTCGACATGGTGCAGTGAATTTTGATGGCTTATTTTGATTTTGTGAATAATTGTGTATATATATATATATATATTTATATAATATACTAACATTTATTCTGGAGATAAGATAAGCTAGATAACAGAAAAAGGAATTCAATTTCATTGCTTAATAGAGTGATACAATGATTAATCATAAAGAACTACATGAACATTAAACAAATACAACATGAAATGAAAAGATAGAACTAGTTAGAGAAAGATGAAGATGAAGATAATCCAAGCTTCTTGCTTACTTTGGAAATAAACTTGTTCATCTTGGATGAAATTTTATCCAACTTCTTACTCACGGATCGTTTAAGAATCCGTTGATTCTTAACAATGGTCTTTTGGTTATTGAGAAGAGTTTTGTTGGTTGGATTAGGAGGATAGTCAATAATTTCCAAGGATGTTTCACCTTCTTCTTCTTCTTCTTCTATTTCCATTTCATCCCTTTCTTCTTCTTCTTCCTCTTCCTCCTCTTCCATCTCTTCATGAGCCAAACGCTCTTCCTTTTCGGCAAGAGTCTCATATGGTTGAAAAACAAATGGAATTTTCATAAGAGAAATATTTGAGTGATTGAAAACCTTTCTTGAAACAAATTCTTCTCCTTTGAAATCTACTCCAAGTTAAAAATCTGAGTGAGATAGATTCCATGATACAAAGTATTCTCACCCATTTCAAGATTTTTGGGACGAAGTTCATCCAAAATAACTTGCGCCCAATTAACATCATAATTTCCAAAAATAGCAAAAAGTGCTTTGCAAACTTTTGAAGTAGGATTGTTAAAATTCCCCGATCTTGGGGTCAAAGTATGTTGTAAAAGAAGATTGACAATTCTAGCTTTTGGTCGAAAGTTTCGATTTTTGAATTCAAAATTATCATTTCCTTCAAAAATATGATGAAACGTCTCACGATCATTTTCATCAATATTAAAACTAGAAAGATCCATTCCTGTATTCTTGCAATTAAGAATGGTACCCAAAAGATCACAATTTAAAACGATTCTAGTGCCTTTGACACTACTTCAAATTTCATCATCGTTTTCATTATAAAATCCTCGATTAAGATTTGCATAAATTTTTTTAACAAGATTTGGATAGCAAACAAAATCATTTTGAGAAGCATCAATAAGACTGAGAACATGATTATTTTCAAAAAGAGAATCAATTTCATAAGTAGAAAAATCTTGAAATAAAGCAAACTTTTCAGGATGGACTTTTCCATAGTTAGCATAATTGATGTATGCTTTTATGGCCTCCGGATCATTGAAGAGTTGCTCTTTTATCTTTCTGGAAATTCTCATGGTGGAAGGGTTGCTTGAAGAAGCCATTAGAGTAGAGAGTAGAGAGCTTGAAGTTTTGAAGAGAGAGTTTGAATTTGAAAATGAAAGTGAAAAGATGTGATAAAAGATAGTGAATAAATAGATTCTCAAAGGACACATTCTCTGGTCAAAAGATGCCTTTTCAGAGAATTGAATGAAGTGAAAAGGTGGAGGGAAATTCAACCATTTGAATTCAAATTTTGAATTTCAAATTCTGTACCCATGTCGACATCATAGTAGGGACATGTCGACAAGTGTCTTTGAAATTCTATAATTTATTTTTCATAAGAATTCTAATATATATATATTCTTATTATTTTTAATGTTTATATATATCTGGAATATTATTAGTATATTCCATAAGATATTATGATACTAATAAAAATAAAAATAATAAAATAATAAGATAATAATAAAATTTTAAATTTCAAACAACACACCAATTCAAAATCAATCAATCAAGCAATCAGTTCTAAGCATGCAATTTCAATCAATTGTATTGTAAATGTGTACCTTTTTCTAAGTCCGTTTCTCTTAATTCGTTGGAATCGTGAACTGCCATGGAGCACATATTTGAATTATCTGTCTTTTGATCATCATCGCTTGAAGACGAGTCTGAGTCATCTAGAGTAGCGGTAAAAGCATGTTTTCGTTTCTTTACGGAATCATTGTTTATAGGAAGGTTTTGCTTATCTGGATACGGACAGTCTCTTTTGATATGGCCTGATTCGTCACAGTTGAAGCATTTGATATTGTTTGGCACTACATTCTGATTTTCTGCATTCTTATAGTTGTTTCTCTTGAGATTATTCATCTTTCTGTATTTCAGAAATTTCCAAAAATTCTTGGTCATAAAGGCTATCTCTTCATCATTATCGCTGTTTGAGTCCGATCCATCAGTTAATGCATTCAATGCCATTGATTTCTAGATGCTTTGCTTTCTCTTCTCCCGATCATTTGGACTTCAAACGACATTAGATTTCCAATTAATTCTTCTATCTTTAAGGTACTGATGTCATTTGCCTCTTTGATTGCAAGTGTCTTTCGATCCCATTCTGGAGTAAGAGAATTTAAGATTTTTCCGACTTGATCTTCTTCGGAAAATTCCTTTCCCAAGGATATTAGAGAATGTACAATATCCTAAAATCTACTATACATATCTGAAATAGACTCATTAGAATTCATTTTAAATAATTGAAACTGATTTGTGAGCATGGAAATTTTGGTCTGTTTAACTTTGCTTGTTCCTTCGTGAGTAACTTGCAAAGTTTTCCAGATTTCATATGCAGACTTACAAACTGACACTCTTATTAAATTCATTCCTATCAAGTGAACAAAATAGAATATTCATTGCTTTAGAATTATTCTGTGCAACAGTCTTTTGCTTAGTGGTCCACTGTGCAAAATTAGTTGTGGGTTCATAATATTCATTCTGTGTGATATTCCAAGTGTCTAGACTTACAGATTGTAAATATATTTTCATCCTACATGCCCGGTATGCATAGTTACTGCCATTAAAAAGTGGTGATTTGGTAGTAGACAGACCTTCTACAAATGAACTAGTACCAGTAATAATAGAACTAGTGTTAGTAACAGTACAAGTGTTGATAGCCATTTTGAAAACTTTTCAAAATTCAGATTATGAAACTTTGAAAACCTTGCTCTGATACCAAATGTGAGAAATGCGGATTACGGATCTTAAGGCTAGTATAAACACTAGAAGGGGGTGAATAGTGTTTTAAGGAATTACTAATTCTTTTTGAGTTTATATTAATTCGAACACAAATGTATGCAATATTCAGACATAGATATGATCGCAGATTCAAACACAAATGCAAATATAAAATAAAAGCAGTAAAGGAAAGAACACACCGGATTTTATACTGGTTCGAAGTTACCCTACATCCAGTCCCGCACACAAGTACGGATTTCCTTTCAAAAGCAATCTTTACAATTACAACCCTCGATTTCAAGGCCATGAGGTACACCACTCCAGATTCACAATCCTCTGGGTAGAGATACTTGATTTCCCGGGCAACAAGTTCACCCAATTGATTTCCTAGGCTACAATCACACCTTTTCTCACTTGATTGATTTCCAAGGCTACAATCACACCTTTTCTCACTTGATTGATTACAAAGAAGCCTATAACTCTGAATAGCACTGGGATCTTGGTTAGATAGTGATAGAGAATCAAACCAGAAATGATCTAGTTAAATTCAATGGTGATTTCGGCAGAGTAATGGTAAGAATATATATGGAAGAAGAAGAGGAATGAAAACCAGAAAATTATTATTGAAAATTCATTGAAAACATCCCCTATTTATAGAAGAACAAGAACCATGTCTATTCATGAAAGGTTATGGCGAATAGACATTTCTTTTGAAATTCAAAATTTTGAAACCAACTGCCACCATGTCGACATGGGTATCTTGGGTATGTCGACATCCCAAAGGAAATTTTGGTGATTTGGTTTTCTTTGAAAATTACTTCTATCTTATATTAAAACTATTTTAAACTTTATAAATATACTTAACTATAGTTAAAATACATAAGTAAATATAGAGAATAATATATATATAATTTTACTATAATTTTATATTTAAATCTAAGTATAAATATTAAAAGTTAAATATATTATAATTAAAAGATAGTTTAAAACAAGAGTTTATTTAAAAACAAAATCAAAGAATATTTTAAGGCTAAAACATCTTTTTGAAAATCATTTGAAAAAATAATTTTTAAGGCTAAAACATTTTGAAAAGCAGTTTTGAAAATCATTTTGAAGTAGTTTTGCAAGCTTCTTCCTGCAGAATATCTCATCACATTAGGACTCGAGAACTTGTACAAAACCAGGATGTTCGTGGGTTTGTAAGCCACTTGTCGTAGGTTTGTAAGCTACTTGCCGTGGGTTTGTAAGCCACTAAAAAGGTAGAAATGGGTTCCATCCCAAATGAAATATGGAGTGAAGATTTCAGTGCTATTATGAAGTTTTAACATAATTCTAGACTCAATACTTATCTTGCACCACATGATAATCTTGCTATTCTTGATATTCTTGATACTCATAAGTTTTCAATCTTGATATCTTGAATCTCTATACTGTACAGTCTTCATTCTTGATACCTTCATGGTTAAATCCTGCATATACATATATATCTAAACTATAATGTTAGTATTTATATTTTATAATCTTATTCTAAGGTTGTTGTCATCAAAACCATCATCTCAAGGACTAACACAGTATAGGTAAACCGATCAACGTAGCGGTCGACTGCTTGGCAATTGAAGTTGCCAGTGGCGGCTAGAGTTTGAAGTTATATTTTATTTCATTGTATGCTCCAGATTTACCCATTTCCTACCTATTTCCATCATATGGTTCTGGATCATTTCAACTTCGATAAATAGAACCATATCCTCTCCACTTTTATTCATATTATTTTGGAGAAAAAGACGAAACTCTGCTATCGCTATCTCTCTAATAAGATTTAGAAACTCCATAGAGAATTCAGGTAAGAATTCAACTTATTTCCTATTTATTTCATCTTCCTCCAATCTATTCTTATCATATTCTTCTCCAATTATTCTGAATCTAATGAATGTTTATACCACTTTTCTATTGTGTGTGTAAATATCAAAAGGGGGATTCTGGAAGAGAACAGAAGGCTATAAATCCATTTGAGTGAAGCTAAAGCTAATATGTGAGTGGAAACCTTAGTATTTCTTTTCAGCAATTATTTAGTGTATTTCTTTTTGGATTTGAATATGGCTTAGAGATTTTGATATTTCGAAAATATGATAGATAAAATCCTTCAAAACTCCTTTTTATTTCGATATGTAAACTCTATGCCGAGATTCCCAATTATTTACATTAGTTTGATGGGATTTGTTTCATTTATGCAATTTTTGATAATTTCATAATCTATTCCACCTCTCCTTCTTCTACGGGTTAAGTTGTGATCCTTCAACAAAATATGGAGTTTATATTACCTCTATTTGTATTTTACACCACTTATTCTTATCTATTTCTTTGTAAAATGAAGAGTTGAATAGAATATTAGGTTTAGATTGCAATTCTTATTGTTTAAGATATTCTATTGAATTGGTGTAATAAATCGAGTTTCTATTTTATTTACAAGTCTGTTATTCTAGTTTTGATTATGAATATTTATACCCTATTTTGGACATTAGAATCCCATGAAATCTTGGGAATTTGAAGCAAAAGGAAATGTAATTATAATTGGTTAGGGAATTGACAGTTAATGCTAGTTTAGAGCATAAAATCCATGTGTTAAGAACTTATTAGGCGCGAACATTTGTTTATCTCTATTTACGTAATTAACATATAATTATTGCGTATATTGCGTAGTTAATTAGGCATTTAATTACATTTATTTCCCCCATTAGGGAAGTAATAGATTTTGAGACGAAAATAAGAGTAAACTCTTATATAGCCTAATTATTATTTTAAGGTGTAATAAGGAAGATGCCTTATAAGGTCTTATTTGTGAAATGGTGAGACGGAAATTTATCGTGGTGTTTGTTGATAATATCTTGGTTTTCTCCAAAGGTAAAAAGGAGCATGAGGACCACCTTAGGGAGCTATTGGAGACCTTGAGGAGAAATGTAACCTCCCCAGTCTTGGGACCTAAATCAAACCGCTACAGATGCTGCAGTCATCTATAGTATTAACTTCTGGTGATTAAATACGGTAATGTTAATGGTATCCATAATATCAGAAGCACATGACTATGAAATAAAACCAACACAGGTTTCAAAAACAGCTTTTCTGATTACATTTCAAATCCATATTTCATATTCAGTTGTATAATCCCAAAACGATTCCCAAGTTTTGATCAAATATAATTATTACAATTTGCGCCAAGAGCGACATATGAAGATGCGCCCTTGGATAATCAGAGTACTAAATAGACATATCAGTCATAAATACATCACAGCAGAAACAATACTAAATAGCTCCTACATAACTAGCTTTGCCTCCTGCACGTCTTCGGAAGTTTATTCATCCCGCATATTAAACCTGAAAAGTCATCAACTCTCAATCTACTCAAATTTATATTTGAGCACCCGAGAGATTAAGGGGAAATCATAAACTTCGAGTCAAACATAAAGCCTGGTGTGAATAATACTATTACATCTCGATTTACTGATATTAAGTGAGACCACGCCGCTTAGCGCAACAAGTTTCCCCTCACTAATATCCTTTTAAAAGCATATCTTTTGCAAATCAAAATCCTGCAATCAAACTGATTATAACAATAATAGCAGATACATATATGTATAATAATCAGGAAATCAATGGACTATCTATCCACAATATAGTTTTATTTGGCAAACTATTAACCATTGGTTGACTCGGGCCTACCAAATATAGTCAATAATCTAACTTCAATTAGACACAATACTGGGCAATCTGCCCTTAACTTTCTTCTTCTAGGGTCAACTGAACCTAATGGTTTTGCGGGCTTACCAATAACCTATCTTTACTATGCATATCCCCTTCTATGTGTAACATTATTTTTGTCCCATCTGTAACAGAGCCCTACACGCTGGAATTTTGGACTTATATTAGTTAGGGGTTATTAGCTAAAGTATAGGGTGCGACCCCATACGAGTTCCATCTGTTCTTCTAATATCTGAGCCATAAACTTAGGGTTTACTACCCTATTAAATTTTCATTTCCTGTCATATACTGAGGCTTGACTACCTTATTCAAATTCCATTTCCTTATAAACAATCTTTGCAAATCATTTACCCCTGAAATCATTTCTTTATAAAACAAGGAATTCATATATGCATTACTCTAAACACTTATGCCGTGATATAGGCTTTACATAAAATAATGTTGATGATATCTAATCAATGTGATTATCTATCCTTTCATAACAAGTTAAAACCTCCTTTTAACTTAGAAAGCTTTAGGCTATAAGGCTAAAACAATACCTTCGAAACCTTGGTTCAAAACCTTAAACAATCCCTTTTGAATTCATTGAAAGTACCCCTTTCAAAATAAGTTAATTACTTTACCTGGAAAACATTAGGCTGAAAGGCCAAAACATGCATTTCAAATGTATTGAAGATAGACCTTTCGAAATCATCAGTTACACCTTAGACATCCTCTTTCGAAACCATTTAAAATAAACCTTTGAAACACTTAAAGTATACCTTTCGAAAGCATTGGAATCCTTCCCTTTGAGACACTTAAAACATTCCTTTCGAATGTATTAGGCTCAAGTAAGAGTTTGTAGGAACATAGCTTCGAAACCATTGGGTTTAACTTTTAATATAACTAAAGGGTTATAAAGAACTAGGGCGAAAGTATTACTTTCGAAAGCATTAATCCCAAGTAAAAGAAAGAGGATAGTTTTGAAATCCACCCTCCCGAAACCATTGTCTCTAAAACGATTTGAAAGCAGCTACATGACCCTTTCGAAAGCAATGAGAAGGCGGCTTCAAAGTAAAAAAGGCAAAAGCACCCCTTTCGAATACATTACTTTAAGAAAATAAAGAAAAGCGGCTTTCCTTAATTCGAAAGGTATGGATGCGGCAACATGGGTATCGAATAGGTTCAAAAGCGACTATCCTTTCGAAAGATTCTTTTAAAACTTAAATAAGCAGCAACTCATTCGAAAGCTCTTTTATAAACAGAAGTAAGTAAAGGATTCAAAAGCTTATAAGAATAACTTCTACCCCTTCGAAAGCATGGTTTTGACATGATCTCTTCCGCCTTTCTCCAATGCACTACGTATCAATTGCTTGATACCATGTGCATTGGTTTCGAATGAGTTTATTAGTGGAGGTATGGTGATGAAAAATAGCAAATGGAAGTGGTGAAGTGGTAAATCCAAGCAAAACAGATTTTATGCCTTTCAAAGTAATTTCTTTTCACCTAACTTGCCTAATTTGTCAAAATATAATTGGTTGCCATTTTTTTATCAAAATCCTTTTCTAAAAGGCTATCAAATTCAAAATTTTAAATTAAAACATTTTAACAAATAAGTCTTTCTCCTTGATAAAACATATAACCCTTAACTTAAATAATTCTATAACTATAATAAAATACTTAGGAAAATTCTCCGAAAATTCATCATATTTCACTTTTAATATGTTTCCTAACATATGTAAATTTCAGACCCGAGATCATTATATAATTGCCTTAAATAATTTAAACCCAATATTAACTATTTTCTTTCATAGAAAATTCATAATAAATCCACAATAACTTAGAAAATTATGAATCTTGAAATCCACTTCTAAAATAATGTTTTTGATCATATATCAAAAACGAAAATCATCTGGATGTAATTTAGTAGGTTTTCCAATCTAAACTTATCATAAAATCTATATGAAACAATATAAATCATCAATAAGCATATATATATATCCATTTAAACAAACATAACATGACATATTATTTGCAAAATAATTATGGTCAAACCTTGAAACCGAAATCATTATCAAAAGTGAGATGCAAATCAAATTATTCACCTTAGCTTGGTGTTAAGAAAGTTGAGATTTGCTCTTTGATTAATTTTCTTAAGCTTTCTACTTGAATCCTGACTTTTCTTCTTCTTGAATCTTCTCAATGGTGGCCGGCCGAGCTCTTGGGGTTTTAGTTTTATTTAGGAATGTTACAATGAATAAGGAATGGAGCATATAAGGGTTTAGGATATTGGAATGAAGGATGTTCCCATTTTACCCTTATCATATTCCTCCTACTTACTTATTTTCAATTTTCTTTTGCTTATATATATATTCATTAAGGCACGACCCCTTATTGATTAACAAATCTCAATCCCTTAACCATCTACATTATTTCATTTAATTTATCTAATTAAATGTCCTAAATAATGTTAGTCAAAATTAGGGTCATTACAGACTCCCCTCCTTAAAGAATTTCGTCCTCGAAATTAGGATAAGGTACTCACAACAATCAAACATAAAGATAAAACATACCATGAAACAAGTCAGCATAAGTATCTCTAATCTTTTTCTTAGTTTTCCAAGTACAGCCTCTCTCATCGTCACCTCACTGGACTTTGACTAATCTGACTGTCTTGTTCCTTAGTCTCTTCTCATCTTTCGCAACTATACGAACTAGGTTCCTAACAATAATCATATCCGGTTCCACTAATAGATCATCTAACACAATCGGTGTAATAATAGTTTCTGGATCTTGAATACACTTTCTTAGATGAGAAATACAAAAAACATTTTGGACTCCTGCCAAACTATTCGGTAACTCTACTCTATATGCGAGTTTGCCGATCGATTCAACAATAGGAAATGGTCCAACGAATCTTGGTGCCAACTTTCCTGATTTTCCAAATCTGAATACACCTTTCATTGATGATACCTTGACGAAAACATGATCTCCAACTAACAACTCTAAGTCTTTCCGTCTCCTATCAGCATAACTCTTTTCCCTAGATTGAGCTTCTTTCGTACTAGCTTGAATTAACTCAATCTTTTATATAGCTTCTCTAACCAAATCTGGACCAAGAACTAACATTTCCTTAGTCTCTAACCAACAAATGGGAGATTTGTATGGCCTTCCATACAAAGCGTCAAACGATGTCATCCCTATAGTAGTCTGATAACTGTTGTTATATGAAAACTCGACTAAGTGTAGATGACCATCCCATGATCCTCCAAAATCTAGCATACAAGCTCTTAACAAATCCTTTAGGACTTTGTTAATTCTCTCCATTTGCCCATTTGTCTACGGATGGTAAGCGGTACTCATCTTAAGTTTGGTACCTAAAGTTTCCTATAGACTCTTCCAGAACTCGCTAGTAAATAAGGAATCTCTATCACTTACTATACTACTATGAATTCCATGCAGTCTAACTATATTCCTAATGAATAACTTAGCTAAATCTGGTGCTGTCCTGGTCGACTTAACTGGAATTAAATGGGCACTCTTGGTCAATCCGTCCACTATAACCTAAATACTATCATCTCCTCGATTCGACCTTGGCAATCCATCTATGAAATCCATTGAGATAGATCCCATTTCCAGACTAGAACATCCGAAGGCTGAAGTAACCCACTCGGTTTCTGATGTTCATCTTTTACTTGTTGACAGTTCAAACACTGCCTCACCCATAAGCCTATATCTCTCTTCATACCTTCCTGGAAGAAACTCTTTTTCATATCCTGATACATCTTAGTTCCTCCTGGATGAATAGTGAAGTTTTAACGATGATATTCTCCAAGAACTTCCTTCCTAATGTTTCCCACATTCGGAACATGTAATCATCCTTTCTGCCTCAACCACCCATTCTGGTCAAGACTGAAATCTTTCAAGTCATCGCTTTCTGTTCCATTCCTTAACTTTCTGATCCGTTCAGCTAATAATGGATCCTCCCCTTGTTTAGAAGCAATCCTCTCAATCATCATCGATCGAACTTCCGCACATGACAACATATCATTTTCTTGACTAGAACTACTATTCGATCTCCATTGTACTTTGCATGTAGTCAATGCTTCTAAATTTTTCCACTCAGCTATCATTGCCAATACTGCATTCTGATATTTTTCTATGTGCATTTGCAACCTTATTCCCTTTTCCTGGTGTGTACTCAATACCAAAATCATAAGCGGCTAAAAAACTCTAACAACCTATTCTTTCTCATATTTAACTCCTTTTGAGAGAATAAATATCTCAATAACTTATGAGCCATATACAACTCGAACCTTTTTCCCAAAGGTAATGTCTCAACACCTTCAATGCGAAAATTACTGTAGCTAATTCCAAATCATGAGTTGGATATCTAAATTCATGCGGTTTGAGCTATCAAGAAGCATAGGCAATAACTTTACCCCTCTACAATAACGTAGCTCCTAATCCTGTTCCACATGCGTCCGTGTACACCACTAAGTCCTAATTCCCCTCTGGAACAACTAACATAGGTGCATTAGTCAATAAGTGTCTCAGTTTTTAGAATGCCTCCTCACACTTATCAGTCCAGACAAACTTCACATCTTTCCGAGTTAGCTTAGTCATCGGTGCTGCTATCCATAAAAAATCCTTAATGAATCTCCGATAATAACCAGCTAATCCAAGAAAACTCTTTATCTCAGTCACTATCCCGGGTCTCTTCCAACTATTCACTGCCTCGATCTTAGTCGGATCTATTGAAACCCTTCTCTGAGACTACATGACCAAGAAACTTCACTTCCTTCTTCTAGAAATGACACTTCAAAAATTTCTCTTTCAATTGAAGATGCCTCAACGTCTTAGGCGCCACTCTAGGATGAACTTCATGCTCTCTTTCACTCTTAGAGTATATCAAAATGTCGTCTATGAATACTAACAGAATCTGTCCAAATATTCCTAGAAGATTCTATCCATCAAGTCCATGAAGAATGCTGGAACACTAGTTAATCTGAATGGCATCATTAACCATTCGTACGATCCTTATCTGGTCCTAAACGTCGTCGAAGGAATACTATCATCTGCTACTATAAGCTGATGGAACCCTATTTCCAAATCCAACTGGGAAAATACTTCGGCTCCACTCAACTGATCGAACAAATCGTCAGTTCTAGGTAATGGATATCGGTTCTTTATTGTCTTTTCATTCAGCTTACGATAATCGATACATAACCTCAACGATCTGTCTGGTTTCTTTGCAAACACCACGTCTACTTCCCAAGGTGAACTGCTTGGTCTGATAAGATTCTTACCTTCTAGATCCACCAACTGCACTTTTAACTCCTTCATTTCGATAGCTGTCATTCTACTTGGCGGTCTACTCACCGGTTCTGCTCTTGATACTAAATCTATCTAAAACTCAATGGCTCATTTCGACGGTAGTTCTATTACCGGCTCAAAGACATCCGTGAATTCTCTAACAATGAAAACTCGATTCAACTTATCTTCTGCCTCCATAACACCAATAAAGCATTAACCTCCAAACTAGGGTTTTCTACGAAGTCTATAATCCAATCACTACAACTAGGGAATCTAAGTGATATTTTCCTATCATGGCAAAATATCCTAGCATCGTATTTACTTAACCAGTCCATACCCAAAATGATTCCAAACCGTACAAAATCAAACACATGCAAACTACAAGCAAATACATGACCTAACAATTCTAACTCTAAGTGGTCACATCTCATTCCTAGAGTCGCATATCCTCCTATCGTATTTGCAACCTTAAGGAGATAACTAGGTATGAGGGTTTTAGGTTAAGCTTATCTAGCAAACAATGAGATATAAAAGAATGTGATGCACCAGTATCAAATAGAACTCTGACTGACATACCACGAACCAAAAGCGTACCTCCCAACACAACTTTTCCTTTCTCCTCTACTGTTGGCCTTGAGGTAGCCGCTCTAATGCAAACACTTTGCCCGTTCCACCCTTGGTTGGTTCCTTGCACTGGTTCTTATAATGTCCAATCTGATCAAAGTGGAAACATTTTACTTCTTTCTTGTCAGCAGCTTTCTTCCTCTTGCCTATCCAACACTCATGAGCATAGTGCCCCTTCTTGTCGCACTTATAGCGGATTACATCTGCCTTCCTTTTATTGGATGCTCCTCCTTTCTGAGCGCCTTTCTTATGGAAAAACTTTCTCTTCTAGTTCTACCCACCTTGAGCTTCCCCTGCTTTGTTACCATCAATAAAAGCAAGCATCTCCTCCTTCATCAAAGCCATCTCAACAACTACATCACACAGTTCCCTAATATATGGCAAAGTTGCTTTAGCAAGCTCAAGTTTCAGTCCGTGGATGAACTTCTCATTTCTTATGATAACCGTATCAACCATAGCATACCCATATCTCGATAGCTCTTACATAACTAGCTTTGCCTCCTGCACGTCTTCGAAAGCTTATTTGTCCCACCTACTAAACCTGAAAAGTCCTTAACTCTCAATCTACTCAAATTTTATTTTGAGCACCCGAGAGTTTAAAGGAAAATCATAAACTTTGAGTCAGACATAAAGTCTGGTGTGAATAATACTATTACATCTAGATTTACTGATATTAAGTGAAACCACACCGCTTAATGTAATAGGTTTTCCCTCACTAATGTCCTTTTAAAAGCATATCTATTGCAAATCAAAATCCTACAATCAAACTGATTATAACAATAATAGTAGATACATATATGCATAATAATCAGAAAATCTGTAACAACCCTGGTTTTGGAGATTACCTGCAAATATTAAGTTATAACGGTAGTTATGATTTAATATTGTGAACTGAAATAAAATTGAAGATTTTAAATTGCTTATTTGGAATAAACAATGAATTTTGGGAAATAAAATGTGAAAATAAAGTTTAAAAACTTTATTTTATTTGTTTGGGTTAATAATGAATGGAAAATAATTTTTATTTAGATAAAATGCAATAATTTTATTAATTATTGCCAATTACTTCTTTTAATAATTTTTAAAGGAAGTATTTGATTTTTAAAGGTTGTATATTATAAATGAAAAGATGAAATTTTATTTAAAAATATGTTTTGGATATAAAAATGATGGAAATAAGGTTTATTGCATTTAATTATGCAAGAAAATAATTTTTGTATAATTTTTGGAGTTAAAAATAGCATTTTATGTAAATATTTGTGTAAATTGAATATTTATTTAAAAATAAGAGTTTTTGATAATAAAAATATTTTCATAACAAAATTATCTTTTTGTTAGTTGCAAAATGTTTTATTAAACATGAAAATATGTTTGTGTAATTTATTGAGTAGAAATCTTGTGTATAATGTTGTTTTATTAATTACATAAGTGTATTTATGTGTTTAAGTAATAAATTGGTTTTTCCTAAGGCTAATTAAAATCTTTTATTTTGGGTCCAAGCCCATTTCTTAGCCTAGCCTGTAGAGAGAAGAGTTTCTCTTCTTCTCATTATACTGTACGTTCACTTACAGTAAAAGAAAACATAAGAAAGAAACTAAGAAACCCATTCCTCTTTCAACCCTAGCTCAAAAAATTCTCCAAATTAATCTAATTATTGTTGTTTTCAATCAAATTGAAACTATTTTCTCATGTAATCACTATGAAAACCATTTCTATTTCATCAAAATTTGATTTTCAAAAGTTGATTGTCTGTAACCTGTTGTTTCTCTGTTGCATATTGTTCTATCTTCATTTTCAAGTTCCTGAGGCAATAATCAGAGGCAAAGCCTTCAACTTTCTTCAATTCACCAAAGTTTGATCTTCATATTCGCATAGGTGAGTGATAAACTCACAATTTCTAGCTGAAGCAAAGCTTCAAAAATAAAAAATATGAGCTTTTGTAATCGTTTTTTTGTTGATAGTTTTCTTTTCTGTGAATCTAGTTTGGGTTGCTTCTTTGCATGCTTATATCTTTTGATTTCGGCAACGAAATGCTGCCGGATTTCTTGCATTTGGTAACTTGCATGTTGAACTTTATTTTTGTAAATTTTGGTTGAATAGTATTGTCATTTGGATGTTCAAAATATTGGTAGAAAATCAACACAAACACAGATTTTTGCCTGTAGAAATCTTATTTTCTGAATTGCTGCAAACATGGCCTGAGTCCATGTTTGAGATAGCATAACTCTTTCATTTCTTACTGAAATTCATCGATTCTTTTGTTTTTGAAAGAGAAAGTTTTCTACTATATGCATAACAATTTTTAGTTCAATCTGAGGTAATTTGGTCTTCTGTTTCATGCCTGAAAGTTGAACCCGAGATGGTTTTCAGGCCTGTACACTGGGTTTTTTGAACTGTCGCAAACATGACCTGAGTACATGTTTGAGACAGTGTAACTTTTTCATTTCTAGTCGGAATTCAACGATTCTTTTTTTATTTCAAAGATGATATTTTCTAGTATGTGAAAACCAATTTTCAGCTCAATATGAGGTCGTTTGTTTCTCTGTTTCAGACCTGTAATTTGGACCCAAGATGGTTTCAGGCCTAGGCATATTTTTGTTTTTGAACTATTGCAAACATGGCCTGAGTCCATGTTTGAGACAGCATAACATTTTCGTTTTCAGTCGGAATTCATCGATTCTTTTTTTGTTTGAAAGCAGAAGTTTTCTACTTTGTACACACCAATTTTTAGTTCAATCAAATGTGGTTTGACCACCAATTTCATGTCCAAAAGTTGAATCCAGAGAAGATTTCAGACCTGGGTATTGTGTTGCCGATGCATTTTTATGTTCTTTTTCTGTCCGACTTTTGACTTTTACTTCATGTTTTTGTGATATTTCTGAATTTTTTTGAGGCCATGATGTCTATTGGTAGAGTAGCCAAATTTTGGAGATTTTGAAATTCTTTTGGATTAAATTTGAATTTAATTTGAATTGAATTTGAATATCGATTTGAGTGATTTCTTGGGTTTTTATTCGTTTTCGAGCACGGATTTTTCCAAACCTTTTTGAAATAATTTTTAAAATAAATGGGCATTTTAAATTATTATTATATTATATTTTTAAAGTATTTTCAAATATAGAATCTATTTATTCTCGATAATAAGAGAATTTTCAAATATGGCTTTCAAAATTGGTATTAAAAGCTTGTTTTCTCAAGTAAATCATTTTATATATAAAATACACGTTTTTGCACTATTCGAGCGAGCGAGAAGGAGAATTAAACGGTTTGGTAAAACACGTGGTATGGGACACGTGCGTTTATCTTATCGGTTAATTCCCGACTTGTCTGTTTGATCGTTTTGACCTGCGGGTTGAGTTTACCGTTGAGATGAGGTAAACTTTTTACTGCTTTGAGTGTGAATTTTTCTAGCGGTTAGTAAATCGTTTAGTGTGAACGTGTGGTATGGGACACACGTTAACACTGTTCGGGTTCCTATCTGAAAGTTTGTGACACTTTTGTCTAAGAGACGTATTTGCCGGTACTGGACCTTCAGGTCATTTGTCCTTCGGGACAGTTGTCTAAGATACGTATTTGTCCATTGCGACGTATTTGTCCTTCGGGATGTTGTCCTTCGGGATGTTTGTCTAAGAGACGTATTTATGGTCCTTCGAGACGTTTGTCTAAGAGACGTGGCGACTTATTTTGAGAGAGCAGTACTTGGCGGGCTACGGCCATAAGCACGTGCTATATCTTTGTGATGATTTCATTGATGTTTGTGATTTCCCTAGTGTATCACCCTTTTCTGGAATTGGTTCTTTGAACCATTCGATATATATTTGTGACGATTACCTTTTGGGAATTTGAAATCTTGGAAGTTCTATTTTTGAGATTTGAATTGCCTACACTAGCGTTATATGAGATTTGCCTTTTGGCATTTACTTGAGATTTTATTCTCTACTTTGGAGATACATTTGCCTTATGGCGTGTTTGAGATGGGATCCCTTTATGCATGTTTTGGGTTTTCCAAGATGGCGGGTTTAGGATTTCTCCTAAACCATATTTGATGTTTTATGAATGCCGATGATATGAGGCTTGCTACTTTTAGCGCTTTATGGGTTATTTTATCTCTTTTGAGATTATATGTTTGTGTAGTAATACCATATTATCACTTGATGTAATCATACACTTTAGTTGTCCCTTCTCACTTGAGAATATTATCACATTATCTTTATGCTCATATTATCGCTTATCCTTGTTAACTGATTTTTTTTAGCTAGACTGACCCGTGTATTTTATACTCGGGTCAGACTGAGGTGTTTCAGGTTAGGTACATTTGGACTTAGCCTATTCTGCTTCGCATGGACTCTTTTCTGCTAGCTCTTTTTGTTATAGCTTTTTGTGTAGTCCTTTTTGGTTTGTTACTCTGATATGTATATTCTTTTGACTAGCTTGTATATTATGGTTGCTATACCATTTGACATGTATCATTTTGTATACTCTGTGACGTATCTGTATATGTGTATATATATATATATGTGTGTGTGTGTGTGATGATCTACTGTTCTGTGATGTGTTTTGCATTCAAGTTGTTGTATTTTGTTCTGATAGATCCTATAGCCACCTATGGCTTTGTATTAAGTATTTATTGGATATGTCGATCCACTTGAAAAAAAATATGGCATTTGTCGACGTATTCAATAGATATTTAAGACAAGGTTATAGATGGTCGCTCCTATCGAGCCCTATTCTCTGCATTAGCGGATAGTATTACCCACTAATACTCTTTGTTAATGTAGGTCTCAGGGTGGGGCGTCACAAAATCAATGGACTATCTATCCACACTATAGTTTTATCTGGCTAACTCTAAACCATTGGTTGACTCGGGCCTACCAAACATAGTCAATAATCTAAATTCTATTAGACACAATACTAGGTTGTCTGCCCTTAACTTTCTTCTTTTAGGGTCAACTGAACCTAATGGTTTTGTGGGCTCACCAATAACATATCTTTACTCTGCATATTCCCTTTTATGTGTAATATTATTTTAGTCCTATCTATGACAAACCCTACACACTAGAATTTTGGACTTATATTAGCTAGGGGCTATTAGCTAAAGTATAGGGCACGACCTCATACCAGTCCCATCTGGTCTTCTAATATTTGGGCCATAAACTTAGGGTTAACTACCCTATTAAATTTTCATTTCCTATCATATACTTAGGGTTGACTGCCCCATTCAAATTTCATTTCCTTGTAAACGATCTTTGCAAATGATTTACCCCTGAAATCGTATCTTAATAAAATAAGGAATTCATATACTTTGCTTTAGTCAAAACACTTATGCCATGATATATGCTTTACACAAAACAATGTTGATGATATCTAATCAATGGGAATATCTATCACTTCATAATAAGTTAAAACCTCTTTTTAACTTAGAAAGCTTTAGGCTATAAGGACAAACAATACCTTCGGAAGCTTTGTTCAAAACCTTAAACAATCCCTTTCGAATTCATTGAAAGTACCACTTTCAAAATAAGTTAATTACTTTAACCTTGAAAACTTTAGGCTGAAAGGCCAAAACATACCTTTTGAATGTATTGAAGATAGACCTTTCGAAATCATCACTTACGCCTTAGACATCCTCTTTCAAAACCATTTAAAATAAACCTTTCGAAACACTAAAATTATACCTTTCAAAAGCATTGGAATCCTTCCCTTTAAGACACTTAAAACATTCCTTTCAAAAGTACTAGGCTCAAGTAAGAGTTTGTGGGAACATATCTTCGGAACCATTTAAAATTATTTCTTTCAAAACCATTATGTTTAACTTTTAATATAACTAAAGGGTACTAAAGAACTGGGGTGAAAGCACTATTTTTGAAAACGTTAATCCCAAGTAAAAGAAAGAGAATAGTTTCAAAACCCACCCTTTCGAAACCATTGTCTCCAAAACCATTTGAAAGCGGCTACATGATCTTTTGGAAGCATTGAGAAGGCAGCTTCAAAGTAAAAAAGACAAAAGCACCCTTTCGAATACATTACTTTAAGGCTATAAAGAAAAACGGCCTTAACTAATTGAAGGGTATGAATGCGGTAGTATGGGTATCGAATAGGTTCAAAAGCGACCATCCTTTTAAAAGGTTCTTTTAAAACTTAAATAAGCACAACTCATTCGAAAGCTATTTTATAAACAAAAGTAAGTAAAGGCTTCGAAAGCTTATAAGAATAACTTCTACCCCTTCGAAAGCATGGTTTCGACATGGTCCCTCTCGCCTTTCTCCAATGCACTACGTATCAATTGCTTGATACCATGTGCATTGGTTTGGAATGAGTTCATTAGCGGAGGTATGGTGACGAAAGCTAGCAAACGAAAGTGGTGAAGTGGAATAAAATATATCAAATTTCTTGATTCCTTCTTGTTCCTTTTCGGGGACGAAAAGTTTTGAGTATGGGAGATTGTAGCGACCCATATTTTCAACCATTTATAAATATTAAATTTAATATAATTGTTGATTAAAAATGGTTAGAAATAAAGAATTTATGATTTAGTAATGAAGACAAAGTTAGAATATAAAACATGATCCTAGATAAATCTTAAAGCAACTAATTTTAATGAAATAGAAGGCGGTAACGCATATTTGAATATAATTTAATAATATTAATTGAATGTAATTGACAACTGTTTTAATGTAATTTCAATTAATTATAATTGTAAAGGTTAATAAGGAACAAAATAAGTGATGTATTAATGGTGAAATTATATGTTACTTAATTGAAATTGTTTTAATATAGAATATGAAATCAATTATTTTGTACGTAAATTTATTAACCTTTGTTTGTAAACAATAAATCTATAATTGCATTTAAATTACTTAAATGTAATTATTGTTCTATTTCTCCTCTTATTATTTAATCCATTCGAAATTAATTTGGAAATCAATGAAATTTAATATAATTAAATATTTCAATTAATATGGGAAAAGACGTTAACTGTTGAGCGATGAGTGTAATAAAATGAAAACTTATGTTTAATTAACACATAAGGTATTTGTTGATTTAATAATAAGAATGTAAATCAAAATAAAAGAATTTGTTTATAATATTAATTATAGTGAACAGATTTTATTACTGTTGTAAACATTGAAATTAATTTAATATTTAAATCTTGGATTTAATATGGAAAATTTAATTTTAAAAGATTATTAATTTCAGTTAAATCAAAATGATGATAGAAAACTTTTAATTTAGAATTTAAAGGTAATTAAATCAATTTAATAATAATTCGGTTAATTAACCCGTAAAAATAAATATAATTTGATTTTAAAGCTAACTTCTATATACAATAGAATTAGGGTTTGAAATTTATTCCATTGAGTTTAAAAATATTAAAAACCTATATTTCGACATATAGGATGACCTATTTTCGTTTCGGGAACGAAACGGGATTTTTGGGCCTTTGTTTGGCCAATCAATTTATATTCACATGTAAAATTGTTATTTTGAAATGTAATGATTCAAATTTAATTCAAATGCGTAATAATAATAAAATCGAATTATTAATGAACATCGTGGTTTGTAATAATGTATTTGTAAATTAGAAATATTGTATTGCTCCATAATTGTAAATTGGTAAATTATTTGAATATAATTTAATTTAATTTTAACGAACGATAAAACATTAACTTTCATATACGATGGAATTAGGCCTCGAAACTAGTTCCATTGTGTTTATAAGGCCTTTTTACATATAGATTGCCTGTCAACACGCCTCGATTGGAGTTCGGGCTGTTTTGGACCTCACGCTATAAATAGGCATGCAAATCGAGACAAAATATTATTAAAATATTTCGGAAACCCTAATTTTCATGGACGCCACTTTCAATGGCTGAAAACTTCCCATCTTCCTTCTCCTTTATCTCTCTCGTCTTTCACGATTCGCGACTGAGTCTAAATGGAAGTTGTAGTGCTCGGCGAGATCTGCAAGATGTACGGTTGGATGCTTGGATCGAGCTAATTGTGTCTGGATTCGCCGGAATCTGGCACTCATGCCATACTAAATCTTCTTATGTTAGTTGAATTAATTTTATAAAGTGATAAGAATTTTATTTGCTGCTGTTTGATAGTTTAAATTGACATTTAGTTGAAATTGAATTTTATATTGAATTAAATTGACATTTAAATTAATATTGAATTTAATTACTAGTTATATACCGACAGTTGATAATTAGCAATCGTTATGATACATTGGTTGATTTGGATGTTGATTGTAATTGGATCCCTATTGATTGATGTTGGATGTATGGTTGTTGATTTATTTTGATATATCCCTGTTATTATCCTATTTATTATTTGACATCTTATAAATTGTCATTTAAATTATTTCGAATAAACTAAGAAATAGGTTAAAATGATATATACCTATGTCATTTAATTTTGGGTTGAAATGATATATATCCATCCATGAAATTAAAATTGAATAACTGATCACTTGGCCATAGGGTAGAAAATTATACACGGACACAAGATTGGTTAAATTAAATGTTTTCAAAATCTTGAATTTAAATTGGTTTAAAATGATATTGATTTAAAGAAAATAAATTTTGGATTTATATGAATTTAATTATTTTCTAAATTCGAGCTTTGAAATGTTGAAATTGAAATTGTTTAAATGAAATTGTTTAAGGAATTAATTTGAAATCTTAAAGTGGAAATTGGAATATGATTTGAATTTATCGAAAGTGAATTATTTGGAAGGTTAAACTTTTAATTTAAACTTTTAATTTACTTTATTTAAGATGGTTTTAAATTGGTATTTTCAAGTTTGGATGTGAAATTGGTTTAAAGAAAAATTGTTTAAAACCGAGAAATTGAATTGAGACTTTCAGCCATTTGAATAGAACTGTTTAAATTGAATTTGATGTAAAATTGAAATTGTTTTGAATTGAGGCCGATGTAAATCGGAATTTGAATATGAAGTTGACTTGAAATTCGAAGTTGAAAGTTGAAAGTTGAATTTGTTGTGATTTGAAATGGGAACATGAGTTCAAATCGTTTGGAAAGGAAGAAACAGTTTTAATATAAATTATTTTAATATATAAACTATTTATCCAAACTATTTTCAATATTAAAATCTATTTTATATTCAAAACTATTTCCCATCTTTAAACTATTCTAATTATTCCAAGCAATTTTTCAATATTAAAACTATTTTAATTATCCAAACTATCAAACTATTTTAATTATTCAAAACCAATTTCAATATTCAAACTGTTTTAAAAGGAAATTATTTAGATTTAAATCATTGATTTAATTACGAATGCTTTGATAAGAAGGTATAACCTGTTTTGAATTCGAAATGATTTTGAAGTGCATCTGATATTTCGATATGAAACATGACTTGTTCTTGAAATGTAAAAGAACCAACTGGGTTGAAAAATGATGTTTGGTTATTAAAGAGACGAGGGCCGAATATTGGCATACTCTCTGTCAATACTGGAACCACTTTAACAACTGTGTATGTGGTGGATGATCCAAAATGAAGTGGTTGGATTGGCGAACGATTGCTGGATTTAAAGAAAGAGAACCATGATGGATGACCTCGGCACTTGTGCCAATTTGAAATGACTAAAACAGGACAGTTTGTCAGGGCCAAGTGGGCTAGCTACCCCCAACGGACACACTTCTTCGTATTACTATATTGATTTTAACTTGATCGGTGCACCTTGATTTGTTTTGGGAGTGTTGGACGTGGTGGGCGATCATGGCTACGATGCATTACCACCAGCCCTGCGACCCGAACTGGTAGTATCCTACCTTGGGCATTGCCTCACGTGCCTTGTCATACTTTTATCCTTATACGTGCCCACTACGATTTTGTTTTAGTAAGGTACCTATAGGAGACTCACTGGCTACCGACGTTACTGGTTGTGTTACAGGACCTGCATAGACTACCTCCTTAAAAATGTGTTTAGGGGGATTAATGTAAAGCCTTAACACTAAGAAAAATATTTATTTGATTGATTAGACACTACATATATAGCGTATCTTACTACATATAGATAGTTTAACGGATCCTTAGGAGATGGAAAATCTGGTAACATCTCTTAAGTTATTGCACTCATGTTGTACACTTGATAGGAGGTGGAAAATCCTGTGACGACCGTCCATGACCCCTGCACCGAATCTAGAGATAGTGCGCTGTAAAGTGTGCCAGGCGACCATGGACGATTGTCAGGGTAGATTAAAATAACAGAATCTATCGTATTACTCACAGCGCATGGACAAAATACAATAGAACATATGTATAGTGAAGCTTTACAGAACAAAATGAAATCATATAAAACTCCATAATAGTTGAATACAAGCATCCAAATAGCCAATACATCAAGCCTCACTACATAACACTCAGAGAATACAAAAACAGCGGAACATCCAGTACATATAATAAGAAGATAATATGCAACCCTCCAGCTCGTCTTCGATATCAGCATCGCGAGAAGAGAACATCACCTGTCACCTGCTACCTAGTCTGCCCGTCCCAAAATGGACGAACAGCCCAAGGCAATAAGAATTAAAAACATAAAGCCTTGAGTCAGACAACAGTCTTAGTGAGCAGTAAATTAACTAACAATCATACCAAAGGAGCATAAAGGAAAAGGAATAGGAATACAACCCTCCCACTCCAACCTCATTCTACAGTGATAGCCCCCAGACACACACTAAGCAGAAGCAAACATAGCAGAGCATACAATTTAAAGTAAAGCTACTATCACTCGAGTCAAGGGCGATGTTTTCCAAGTACCAAGGCCTAAATCAGATAAGCACCCAGAAATACCGCTCTTGAGTCCGAATGACGATACAACCAAACATCCATGACTCTGGCTATCACTGTTATCATTGCTTTGATATCACCGTTAATTGAATGACCGGCACATTCTTTCAGCCGTCCGTCAAGGGCTAATGGAAACCCCGGTTCTAGACATAACTCCCGCACGTCGTCGCAGCCCGTGCCTAGGACTATCGAATCTGCCCAGAGTACTCGACCATCAACAGTTGGCCGTTGGGACTATCAAATCTGCCCAAAACGTACTCTTACTTAGAGCATGCTAGAACCTTCAACAACGATGCTATCCAAGCCTCCTAGTCATCCTCCTCGACGACTATTCTCATATCCATTCATTATCCTCAACTCGAATCATATCACCGAGTTATCAACATGCTTGGAATGATCCCGTCTGGATTAGACCAAGTCTTCATCACATGATTGCCTCGCTTCATCACATCCTCGCAAAGCCTCATCTCAACATCACATCATCAAATCTATGCATAAGAGCTTAATCATCCCGCTACATATGCCACGAGCAGCTTTCCCAATTCAAGAGCCTTTCCCTTAGCTTTTGAATCATCTTCGATCTAAATCTAATCATCAATCATCTAGTTCATAACAATCAATCAAATCAAACATCAATCCAAGCAATCAAGCATTCAAATATGATCTAAGTAGACAATTATAACAATAATGGCATTTTCGTAATTAAAGAGTTGAAAGTCCAATAAGCATGAAAACATGGATTATATCTCTACAAACTTGATGAATGAACTTGCATAGGTTAACATATGATAAAATGGATGTAACATCATCATGAAAAATGGATCTATATGGATCTACACTTTGGATGAAGAAAATGTATGGAAATCCCTATTTTAACACCAAATCGAGCCAACAATCCGATATACTCCTTTGGATCCGTGTGAGAGATAATCACCACTCACCAAATCACCAAAACAACCTCAAATCAACACGCTTCAGATTTGGACAGCGAAGGATCAAGCTTGATCTATCACGAATCCGCTTCAAACGAAGAAATCTCTCTTGAAAAGATGAAGATCTTCAACTTTAGCTCTTGAATCTTCAATCTTGATCTTCGATTTTGATGGAAGGAAGCACTAGATTAGAGTGGAGAAAAGAAGTGAAGAAGTGTAGAAGTCGAGCTCTCAAAATGGCAGCACTTCGTCGCTTCAAAATCCGGATCCCAAAAAGTGAGAAAAACCCATCCTATTTATAGCAGAAATTCCTTAAGTCGTCTGTCCCCATAAGTCGTTTACGACTTACGACTTAAAACCCTCCGACCTAACAACTGCTGGCTTCTACGACCTAACCAGACTCTCCTTCGCGACCTAACGCTCACCTGCGACTTAACCAAGCTACGACTTAACAAAGCCTTCAACCTAACAGTCTACGACTCAACCACTAAGTCGTCTACGACTTAACGTGCTCAGCAGCCTACGACTTAAGCCCATGCGCACCCAGCGACTTACCATTGGTCACGACTTTCGACTTAAATCATACGACTTAACTCCTTAAGTCGTATACGACCTAACGCTTAAGCCAACACGCGACCTAACTAAAACAGAGCTCACGACTTAACAACTTGCTGGGATACGACTCAACAAACAAACACCTAAGTCGTCTACGACTTAACACACTCATAAGTCGTTCACAACTTACGACTTAACAAAACCCCCAGTTTACGACTCATAACTAAACAGGGCCTCCGACTTACATGCTACGACTTAGTGATCTCGCGACTTAAGACTTAGCATTCTCCTTAACACAGCCACGACTCAACTTGGCTACGACTTAAACACTTAACTCGGTCAAAACCTTAAGTCGTCTACCATACCTTAAGTCGGTCACTTCCTTAGGTTGTCTATCCCTTAACTCGGCAACGACTTACAACCTACGACTTAACACTTGCCGAGTTAACTTCGACCTACTAACTTAGCCCAGCTACGACTTATCTCCTTAGGTCGTACAAACAACCTATCTCCAAGCCCTGGGTCACTCCCATCTCCTAAGTCGTATACGACTTACGACTTATGCTAAGTCGTTCACGACATAGGACTTAGCAAATATTCAACCAAAAACTGAAACAACCCAAAAATGCTGAAAATTCCAGATTTTGACAACTTTTCGATCCGTAGAAATACGGGTCGTTACAAATCCTATAAACATCTCTGAAGCTACCACACTCATATTTACTTGTTATTGATTTAAACTTACATAAGAACTTTTAGTTCTAACTCAAGTGTTTTGTCTATTCATTACGCTGGGGTCAGCCTGAGCATTTCAGTGTTTGAAGTCATTATTCCTTAAAGATGAAGATGGAGTTTGTTAGACCGTATTTTCTATTATTATTCCGCTGCATTATTTTGGTATGTTTGTTGATTGTGCTCTGATTATGTTGTAAAAATTGTGTAATCAAATGTATATTGTAAAAAAACTTCATGAACTATTTATTTGATTATTATATTTTGTCATTTCGCTACGAGATTCTGTGTTTTGCTTTCCTTCTTTTCTCTTATTTTCTTATTTGCCCCATCGACAATCTACTATTTTGAATGGCTTGAGTTAAACATGTGTGGTTGATTGTCGATTTAAACCGTCCAAAAAGGTGGGTCGTCATAATTTATTTTTAAGGGAAACATTAAAACCTTTCCAATTCCTCCTTTAAAATCTTCCCACTTTTATTGCTCAATAAATCTCTATCAAAGCAAATCAAATCCCCATTTTATACATGTATGGCTAGCCAAAGAAATTGCCTAAATAAGCCTTCAAAATTTTCAAATCCACTTTATAATTAATTAATTTAAATCCACTTTAAATATTTATCAATATCGTATATCGATATACACGTATATAACTTTTATAAATGAACTTTATTAAACTAATTGCATTCAAACAAATAAGATAAAATTTAATAACTAATATTTCATAAATCTTAATTTATTTAATTAATTTACAATGATTATAAATTAAATAAATCATGTGGTTTTTCAGAGTTTTCATCATTATAGTTGTGCGACCCAAAGGAGTAAATTGAGTCAACGATTAATGCCGAACAATTCAAATATTAACATTCATATGTCACCCTAACTAGTGGTTTGACATTTAGGCTGAATTTATTGTGTACACGCCTTTTTGTTAAAAATCCAAATTTACTTATTATAAGCGGTACCTAATTGTAACGATTATTTACACCAATTCTCTTCGTCAAAACTATATCATATTAGGATTTATGGAATTTGGTTTTAGTCATAAATCTAACATTGTCCACATTCAAATTTGTAAGTGCAAATACAAAATCCTTGGTTCAACAATAATAATTATTATCAACCATACTGCTCTGGCCAGAAACTTTAACTTTGAGTTGACTTAAGTTGACCACGTGATACTAACCTCATATAATCGAGGAGACGAATTCTCTATTGTATAGTGTTTCACTTTCTTTGCTTCCACTCGATCCAACTGTAGTCATTTGGGATGCTGTAACATCCCCTATCTAGAGGCCCAAAACTAAGCGCTACAGATACTGCAATCATCTATAGTATTAGCTTCCGGCGACTAAATACGGCTATGTTAATGGTATCAATAATATCAGAAACACTTGAATATGAAACAAAACACATATTTCAAAACCACAAATTACTTCATTACATTTCCAAATAAAATTTGTTCCACATTCATGTCAAATAAACCAAATCGTTTTCCCAGGCACAGACTAAATATAGTTATTACAAATTACGCTGAGAGAGGTATATGAAGGTACCCCCTCGATTGATTAGAGTCATATGGTCATATTTGACTAAATACATCATAACACAGCGGAAAATCAATCAAAACATAATTAAAAGCAGCAAATCCTAAGTAGCAATCTATTGCCTCCTGCATCCACCGGTAGCTTATTCCTCAACATTCTAAAACCTAAAAAGATCCTTAACCTCTCAACCTACTCAAATCAATTTTGAGCACCCGAGAGTTTAAGGGGAAAACATAAACTTCGAGTCATACATAAAGTCTGGTATGAATAATACTATACATCTCGGTTTAATTATGTTAAGTGAGACCACGCCGCTTAACGGAACGAGTTTCATCTCACTAACATCCTTTTTAAAACATATCTTTGAAAATCCTTCATATAACCATATACTATGCTCCTGCATCCACAATGGTTAAACTCTACAAAATAAACATTATGTAGACAAATATAAATATCAGGTAATAATGAACTATCTGTTCAAACACAAAAGTTTTGTTTGGATAACTTTTAACCTTTAGATGACTCGGGCCTACCAGACAATATAATCAAAATTAACAAACACCTGTTAGATATTCATATTCAGGATTATCATCCTTATCTATCTGTTTAACATTTCCCATCAGGACGGTCTGTCCTAAACTATTTGTTAAATATCTCACTTCTGGACGGTCTGTCCCTAATTTAATCATCTCCCAGGTCTTCCTAATCCTAATGGTTTTTCGGGTCACCAATAACCAATCTGTATACAATATATATTCCTTTTGGTATGTACTCATAATTTTAGTATACTCGTGACCAAGCCCTACACACTGGAATTTTGGACAACAATTAGCTAAGGCAACTAGCCAATGTATAGGGTGCGACCCTATACTAGTCCCATCTGGTTTTCTAATATCTGGGTCATTTATACTTAAGGATCATCTCCCATAATTTTCCTTGAAGACACTTTCAAAATGATTTAAACCTTTAAACCAAACTTAAAACAAGGAAAAGAATAAAATCTTTATACTTTACTCAAATCATATTACCATGTTAGTATATATCCTTTACTCAAATTTTAGTTGGTGTAAACACTTTACCATTTGAAAGGACTTCTTTTCATACTTAGAAATTACCTCCTTCATAATCAGTGTTTAAACCTTTCGAAATCATTTCTCAAACCTTTTGGAAGCTATAAACTTTAGACATCCTTCTTTAAAATCACTTTAAGCCATTGTCTTAGAAAAACCTTTAGAAAATCTTCCCTCGAAAACCTTTCGAAAACATCTAATAAACCTTTCGAAACAGATCAAGGAATAAACCCTTCGAATGCTTAAAATCTTTTAAAACATAAACCTTTCTGAGGTATATTGGGTTCAACTTAAAATAATCTGGAAACCTTCTTTTTAAAACCTTTCATCTTTATTAAACAACCCTTCGAAAGCCTTGGGTTATACTTTACAAAACAAGGGTCACCACCTAAGTCGATAGCTTCCTTCCGAAAGCATTGGAGAAACAGCTAGTTTTAAAAACAGATAAACCTTTCGACTGGGTCGGAAGGTTCAAAGTAAAACCTTTATAAAAAGCGGTAGAAACCCTTCGGCGGTGTCGGAAGGTTTCATAACAAAGTAATGGCGGAAACAATGACAACCTATTAACTACATCGGAAGGTTTAAAGTCTTTCTTTTGAATAACTTGACCTGATCGGAAGTGACCAAGTCGAAAGCTCAAATTCGAAAGCAAAGCAGGAGAAAGCTTTTCACTTATAAAACAATTATATTCCAACCTCTTAGGCCATCAACCTTTCGGCTATATTCAATTCATTACATACCAATTACTTGATACCTTATGCATTGAACTTTGACCTTATCAAAAGTTAACCTTTCGAGTGGGACGAAAGGTCTGGGGCGGAAGGTATACTACCGTATGGGCTGAAACATGGAAAAAGATTGATTTTTGTTTTTAAACTTAAAAAGGAAACTTTTCAACTAACCTGCCTTTGTTTGTCAAATTTTCATTGGTCAATAAAATACTTTTTAGAAATGTGCTGCCGCAATTACCAGAATTTATAAATCATTTTATTTTGCAAAATGCCCCTTCTCCTTCATAAATATATAAAACATTTAAGTCGCATACCTTAAATAATTTTATGTCCCTCAAATGACTTAGGAAAATTCTAGAAAAATCCCAGAAAATCTATTTTAATATATTACCTAACATATTAAAATCTCAAACCCAAACAATTAATATTTTAGCCGAAAATAATTTATAACCCAATAAACAATTTTCTTCATTCGAAAATTCATATAAAATCCATAATAAATCGGAAAATTATGAAAATCAAAACCCATCTCTAAAATATTATTCCAGACCTATATTTAAATTTCCAAAGTATTCAGTTGTCATTAAATAGGGTTTTCAAGTTAAAAATATCATAAAACACAAATAAACATTTATAATTTCACCAACTATGAATATAGAAATATATATATATACCTTCAAACATCAACCATGGAAATAATATAGCAAAAACATTTTGGATCTAATCACAAAGCTAAAAACAAAAAGAATTAGGGATGTAGTAATTATTCACCTTAGCTTTTGAGATTATAGATGAGATTTTTTTGAGTGTTGAATTAGTTGATTTCTTCTTTCCTCTTGAATCTTAGCTTTACTTCTTCTCTTGAGAATGGAAATGGTGGTTGGCGTTAGTAATTTAGTTTTTTAGTGAAATGAGAATGAATGAACGTGAGTTACCATCTCATAAGGGTTTTAGGGTATAAGGTTTTACTATTTCCCATAATACCCTTCACATTTCCTAACACATTACCTAGTGTTATTTATTTTTAGTTAACCCACTAAACATGGCACGACTACCTTTAACTAATCTAATCTCAACCTATTAATCTTCACATTATTTAATTTAATTTAACTAATTAAATATCTTAAATAAGGTTATAAAAATATGGGGTGTTACAGACTCCCCACCTTAAAGAATTTCATCCTCGAAATTATGATAAGGTACACACAAAACAATCAAAGGTAAAACATACCATCAAAATGAATCTGGGTAAGAGCCTCTAATCCTGCTCTCCACTTCCCAAGTACATTCCCTAGCATTATTACTCCATTGAACCTTTACTAACTTGACTGTATTGTTACTCAATTTCTTCTCATCTCTAGCTACAATCTGAATCGGCTTCCTAACTATAGTCAAATCCGGCTCTATGGCTATGTCTTCTAATATTGTAGGTGCTATGGTAGTCTCCGTGTCTCTAACACATTTCCTAAGATGAGAAATGTGGAAAACATTATGGACACCAGCCAAACTACTCGGTAACTCCACTTTATGTGTGAGTTTCCCGATCCTCTCAATAATACAAAATGGACCAATGAACCTAGGTGTTAACTTCCCCAACTTCCCAAATCTAATTACACCCTTCATCGGTGAAACCTTAACAAACACATAATTTTCGACAGAAAATTCCAAATCCTTCCTTCTTTTATCTGCATAACTTTCCTGCCTAGATTGAGCCTCCTTCATCCTAGCTCGAATTAACTCAATCTTCTCCGCAGCTTCCTTCACTAAATCTTGACCAAGAACTAATTTATCCCCGGTCTCCAACCAACATCCGGGAGACTTGCAAGGTCTTCCATACAATGCTTCAAACGGTGCCATCCCGATACTAGTCTGATAACTATTGTTATACGAGAACTCGACTAGATGAAGATGGTCTTCCTATGATCCCCCAAAATCTAATATACAAGCTCTTAACAAATCTTCCCAGATTTTGTTAACTCTTTCCTTTTGCCTATCTGTCTGTGGATGGTAAGTGGTACTCATGTTGAGCTTGGTTCCTAATGCTTCCTGTAGACTTTTCCAGAAATCACTAGTAAATAAAGAATCTCTATTACTTACAATACTACTAGGAATCCCGTGCAGCCTAACTACATTCTTCATGAATAACTTTGCCAAGTCAGGTGCTGTTCTAGTTAACTTTACCACAATAAAATGGGCACTCTTAGTCAGTCTATCCACTATGACCCATATGCTTTCGTTTCCCCTACTAGATCTCGGCAACCCATCAATAAAATCCATAGATATTGAATCACATTTCCATAACGAAACCTCTAATGGTTGAAGCAATCCACTTGGCTTCTGGTGTTCTGCCTATGCCTGTTGGCAATTCAAGCATTGCTTAACACATAATCCAATGTCCCGTTTCATACCTTCCCAGAAGAAATTTCTCTTCATGTCCTGATACATTTTTGTTCCTCCTGGATGGATAATGAACTTTGAACAATGGCACTCATCCAAAACCTCCTTCCTCATATTTCCTACATTCGGAACACATAACCTTCCTTTCTTTCTCAACCACCCATTATGGTCAAGATTGAAATCCTTTGGGTCATCGCTCTCCGTTCCTTCCTTCAACCTTTTGATCCGCTCAGCCAATACTGGATCCTCCTCTTACTTAGAAGCTATCTTCTCAATCGTTACTGGTCGGACTTCTAAACAAGACGATACAATACTTCATGCACTCGATCCAACCTCAGACTTAAACCATACACTACAAGCCGATAATGTCTCCAAGTCTTTCCACTCAGTGATCATAGCCAATACTGCATTCTGATGTTTCCGACTGAGTGCATTCGCTACCTTGTTTCCTTTTCCGGGTGTATACTCGATTCCAAAATCATAGGCAGCAATAAACTCCAACCATCTCTGCTGTCTCATATTCAACTCCTTCTGAAAGAACGAATACTTTAACGACTTATGATCAGTATATAGCTAAAATCGCTCTCCTAAAAGGTAATGCCTCCGCACCTTTAAAGCAAATATAACAGCAGTTAACTCTAAGTCATGCGTTGGATACCTAACCTCATGTAGTCTGAGCTGTCTAGAAGAATAAGCAATTACTTTACCCGTTTCCATCAACGCAGCTCCCAATCCAATTCCACACGCATCTGTATAAACAACTAAATCCTGATTCCCCTCCAGAACCACTAACACCGGTGCATGGGTCAATAAGTGTTTCAAGCTCTGGAATGCTTCTTCACACTTATCAGTCCACGCGAACTTCACATCCATTCGCATAAGCTTAGTTATTGGTGTTGCTATTCGCCAAAAATCTTTTATAAATCTCTGATAATATCCAGCCAATCCAAGGAAACTCTTTATTTCGATCACCGTATCGGGTCTTTTCCAATTGTTCACCGCTTCAATCTTAGTCGGATCTACAGACAACCCTTTCTTAGAGACGACATGACCAAGGAACTTCACTTCCTTCTTCCAAAAAATGACACTTAGTAAACTTAGCCTTCAACTGATGCTCCCTCAACGTCTCAAGCACGACTCTGAGATGAACTTCATGCTCCTCCTCGTCCTTAGAGTATATCAAAACGTCATAATGAAAACCCACACAAACCTATCCAAATGCTCTCGAAAAATCCTATTCATCGGATCCATAAAGAATGCCGGCGCATTAGTTAGTCCGAGCGGCATAACTAACCATTTGTACGATCCATATCTCATTCTAAACGTCATCAAAGGAATGCTATCCTCTGCCACCCTTAACTGATGAAATCCCGTCGCCAAATCTAGCTGAGAGAATACCTTTGCTCCACTCAACTAATTGAATAAATCGTCAATCCTCGGCAATGGACATCGATTCTTTATCGTCTTCTCGTTCAACTTACGATAATCTATACATAACCTTAACGATCCATACGGCTTCTTAGTAAACACAGCAGCAGCTCCCCATGGCGAACTACTCAGCCTAATAAAACTTTAGCCTTCCAGATCTACTAACTGCAACTTCAACTCTTTCATCCATGTAGGTATCATCCTACTCGGCGACCTACTTACGGGTTGAGCTCCAGGCACCAAATCAATTCGAAACCCAATAGCTCATTTCGGTGGCAATCCAACGACTGGCTCAAACACATCAGCAAATTCCCTAACTACAAAGACCCGACGCAACTCATCCTCCAACCCCATAACACCCAGTAAAGCATTTGCCTCACAACCAGGGTTCTTTACGGTATAAATTATCCGATCACTACAATCCGGATGATTAAGTGATATTTTTCTATCTTGGCAAAATATCCTAGAATCATATCTACTCAACCAATCCATCCCCGGGATAATCCCAAATCCCACAAAGTCAAACACATGCAAACAACAATCAAAGGTATGGCTTAACAAATCAAATTCTAGATGGTCACACCTCATCCCAAGTGTTGCATAACCTCCTATTGGATTAGCAACCCTTGAGGAAGTAACTAAGTAAGAGGGTTCTAGGTTAAGTCTATCTACCAGACATCGAGAAATAAAAGAATGGGATGCCCCAGTATCAAATAGTTAGCTAACAGACATACCGTGGATCTGCAGTGAGCCTCCTAAAATAGCTTTTCCCTTTTCCTGAGCAACCGGTTTTGCGGTTTTGGGCTCCAAGGCATAAACTCGCCCCTTTCCTTCCTTTGCCGACTCTGGGCACTTTTTCTTGTAATGACCCACCTGATCGCAATTAAAGCATCTGACATTCTTCTTTCCACCAGCATCTTTTCCTTTTCCCTTGCTGGCCCGACACTCGTTGGCATAGTGTCCTTTCTTATTGCAGTTGTAACAAACTACTTTAGCCTTACTTTTCGTCTGTGCTCCTTCTTTATGAGCAATCTTTCTCTGGAAAAATTTCCACTTCTGGGCCTGTCCCATTTGAGCCTTTTTCACTCTCTTCCTTAAGCAAGCCAATGCTTCTTCTTGCCTCAATGCCATCTCAACAACTACATCACTGGGGTCTCTCAAGTGCGGCAAAGTAGCACTTATCAGTTCTGGCCTTAATCCACTGATATACTTTTCATTCCTACTAATAACGGTATCAACCAAGGCATACCCGTATCGGGCAAGTTCCTCAAACTTCCTTGTATACTCCAACACACTCATATCTTCCTGCTCTAATTCTACAAACCTCCTTACCAATGTGGCCTGCGCCATTACGGACATAAATCTCTTCGAAAACCTTCTCCTGAATTCCTCCCAAGTAATGGTCTCTTCATCAACTCCGGCATTGATGGTGTTCCACCAAAATAGTGCAGCTGCCTATAGCTGCCTTGAGGCCAACCTCCTTTTTTGCACATCATATAGCCCTAAATTAGCAAAAATTCTTTCACAATGTAGTAGCCAGTTTTCCACTTCAATCACATCCTTGGTACTAATGAACGGCTTCCCTCCAAGCCTGATGTAATCTCTACTAAAGTTGGCATACTGATTGACCGTTGGAACTTCATGAGCTCCTCCTCCCACAGCGTTACCTCCAATAAAACCTGCTGCTACTCCAGCTTGCACCATATTCACAAAGAACTGATACACTGCCCCTATATCCACTTGGGGAACTCCAGCACCAGCCTTTTCAGCTTATGCCTGATCAAGATCTCTCCTTGTGTTTGGTCGGGCATTTCCGTTAGTGGTTCTGCTATCTCCTCCGATATTTGCTCTGCTCCTTCTTCCCTCCATATCTGTATTCAAACCTCATGAGATACAGATGAATAACCTAACTAAGGTAGGAGTCTAAAGATATAGTATATACTTATATATATAATAATAAAAATACGTTATTATAGCGTTATCCCATACCCCGATCTTAACTCTAATTCCTATGGATTGTGTTTTCAAAAATCATTTTTAGTTAAAGTATTTCATAAACCATGCTCTGATACCAAGCTGTATCATCCCCTATTTAGAGGCCCAAAACTAAGCGCTACAGATGCTGTAGTCATCTATAGTATTAGCTTCCGGCGACTAAATACGGCTATGTTAATGGTATCAATAATATCAGAAGCACTTGAATATAAAACAAAACACAGATTTCAAAAACACAAATTACTTCATTACATTTCCAAATAAAATTTGTTCCACATTCACGTCACATAACCCAAATGATTTTCCCAGGCACAGATTAAATATAGTTATTACAAATTACGCCGAGAGTGGTATATGAAGATACCCCTTCGATTGATCAGAGTCATATGGTCATATTAGACCTAATACATCATAACACAATGGAAAATCCATCAAAACATAATTAAAAGCAGCAAATCCTAAGTAGCTATCCATTGCCTCCTGCATCCTCTAGTAGCTTATTCGTCAACATTCTAAAACCTGAAAAAATCCTTAACCTCTCAACTTACTCAAATCAATTTTGAGCACCCGAGAGTTTAAGGGGAAAACATAAACTTCGAGTCAGACATAAAGCCTGGTATGAATAATACTATACATCCCGGTTTAATTATGTTAAGTAAGACCACGCCGCTTAACGGAACGGGTTTCCTCTCACTAACATCCTTTTTAAACATATCTTTGCAAATCCTTTCATATAACCATATACTATGCTCCTGCATCCACAATGGTTAAACTCAACAAAATAAACATTATGTAAAGTGGAAATTAACCACAAGGGCCTCTTTAGCAAGTGCAATTAGTTTCTAGGACACACAACTGAAATAATTACTTTTAAGGACAAAAGCAAAATAATTAGTTTCTAAGGCTTAAAAACCTATGAAATTATGTCCTTGAAAGTAATTGGACTGCTGACTTTGTCCTTAAAAGTAATTATTCTGCTGACTTTGGCCTTGAAATTAATTTCTATGGATGTGTGTCCTAGAAACTAATTGAACTGCAAAGTTTGTCCTTCTAGTGAAATGCCCCTTATGTAAATGAACATAAATATTAAGTAATAATGAACTATCTATACAAACATAAAAGTTTTGTTTGGATAACTTTTAACCTTTGGCTAACTCGGGCCTACCAGACAATATAATCAAAATTAACCTAACAACTGTTAGATATTCATATTCAGGATTATCTATCCTTATCTATTTGTTTAACATTTCCCATCAGGATAGTCTGTCCTAAACTATCTGTTAAATATCTCACTTCTGGACGGTTTGTCCCTAACTTAATCATCTCCCAGGTCTTCCCGATCCTAATGGTTCTTCGGGCTCAAAAATAATCTATCTGTATACAACATATATTCCTTTCGGCTTGTACTCATAATTTTAGTCTACCCGTGACCAAGCCCTACACATTGGAATTTTGGACAATAATTAGTTGGGGCTACTAGCTAATGTATAAGGCGCGACCTCATACTAGTTCCGTCTAGTTTTCTAATATCTGAGTCATTTATACTTAAGGATCCCCTTCCATAATTTTCCTTGAAAACTTTCAAAATGATTTAAACC
The DNA here is from genome assembly GCA_030737815.1 of Allium fistulosum. Lineage (NCBI taxonomy): Eukaryota > Viridiplantae > Streptophyta > Magnoliopsida > Asparagales > Amaryllidaceae > Allium > Allium fistulosum. The sequence continues at coordinate 525,706,943 of CM060902.1, forward strand.
TTTAAACCAAACTTAAAACAAGGAAAAGAATAAAATCTTTATACTTTACTCAAATCATATTACCATGTTAGATATATATATATATATATATATATATATATCCTTTACTAAAATTTTAGTTCGTGTAAACACTTTACTATTTGAAAGAACCACTTTTCATACTTAGAAATTACCTCCTTCAAAATCAATGTTTAAACCTTTCGAAATCATTTCCCAAACCTTTCGAATTCACTCAAAGCAAACCTTTCGGAAGCTATAAAATTTAGACGTCCTTCTTTAAAATCACTTTAAGTCATTGCCTTAGAAAAACCTTTGGAAAACCTTCCCACAAAACCTTTCGAAAACATCTAATAAACCTTTCGAAACAGATCAAGGAATAAACCCTTCGAATGCTTAAAATCTTTTAAAACATAAACCTTTCAAATGTATACTGGGTTCAACTTAAAATAATATGTAAACCTTCTTTTTAAAACCTTTTGTCTTTATTAAACAACCTTTCGAAAGCCTTGGGTTATACATTACAAAACAAGGGTAACCACCTAAGTCGAAAGCTTCCTTCCGAAAGCATTGGAGAAATGGCTAGTTTTAAAAATAGATTAACCTTATTATTAAATGATTAAGAATTAATTAATCAAGTGATTAAAGATTAATTTGGCAATTAATTTAGTAATTAGAAATTAATTAATTTGTAATTAAGGATTTATTAATTTGTAATTAATAATAGTTGATTAAAGATTAATTACTTAAAGAAAGTAATTAAAGAATGGTTAATAATTAATGAGGGATTATTAATTGAGGATTATTAGATAATTAATTAATATGATTAATTTTGATAATCAAATAGATTAATTAATAAATGATAATCATTTGTGAAATTAGTTAAGTATAAATTACTTAATGGAAATAATTAAAGAAATTAATTACTTAAGAAAATTAATTAAATAAATTTGATAAGTTTAAATTAATTAGTTAAATTAATTAGTTAAATTAATTCAAGATAATGATTGGTAATTTGATAATTACTTGAATGAAATTAGTAAAGTGTAATTACTTAGGAAAGTAATTAAAGTTAATTAGTGGATGCAATTAACTAAAGATGGTTTAATAATAAAAGTAATTTGAGTTTAATTACTTTGAATAATTAATCAAGGGATTAATTAAAAGATAATTAATTAATGAGTAATTAATTTATGGAAGAGTAATTAAGGGAAGTTAATTACTAAATGTGATTAATCAAAGATGATTAATAAATGTGGTTAATTAAAGATTAATTATTAAATATAATTAATTTTAATGGAGTAATTAATTAAAGACGTAATTAAGAATCATTAATTAATATTATTAATAATGTAATTAAGGATTGATTAATTAAGATTAATTAATCAATAATAAGTGATTAAAGTAATTAATTAATTATAATTAATTAAAGATTAATGTAATTAAGTATAGTTAATTAATTAATAAAGTAATTAAGGATTAATTACTGTAATGGTTTAAGTTAATTAATTTATGAAATTAATTAAGGATTAATTACTTAAAGTAATTAAAAGATATTAATCAGGAATGATTAATTAAGATTGATACTAGAGTATGATTAATTAATTGGTTTAATTAATGATTAAGTAATAAGGATTTATAAAATAAGGTAATTAATTTAATTCACTTTAAATTAATTAGAGATGATATAAATCATTACTTAAGGATGAATGATATTGAATGCTTTGCATTGTTGATATCTCTGATAAGAGATGTGCTGATCTATGATATAGATGTTTGGTTGGATTGAAATGATAATATGAATTATCTGTTGGGATGATAATATGGATTATCTATTGTAAATTATCTATTTGTGTGTAGTGTAGATAAGAATTGAATTGTTTTAACCTTAAAACAACTTGGCCTTAAAAGATACGTTTTGGATTTCGATGAGACCGGGATCGGGTTTCCGTATACCGGGATTCCAGGTCTGGAGACCCGAATACCACATCGATCCAAATTAACGATAGGTCGTGAATCTCAAGTGAAGATGAAGATTCAGAGTGCAAGGGTTATTGTCGTTAACTCTGAGGGTGATTCCAAAACGAGTGTAACGAGATAATGCCTTCGGTTTCGTTCGACCCCGAAACGAACTTGTATGGATTGAATACTTTCAGAACATCGTCAGGTGGATGATGAGTATTCTAAGTGATGTGTTCTGATTAAAGGTAATCGTAGCCTCAAGCCTCATCAATCGGGAATGGCTAAAACAAGGGAGGTGCAGCAAGGCTTCGTGGGTAGCACCCACTGAGAGTAAGGTCATCCCTGTCTAGAGAGTTCCTCCTTTTATTTCGGCTTAGTGGTGCAGTTGGCGACGGCCATCTGTGGGGTGATTTTATTCGGGATTATCCAGTAAGGGATGGTTCCGGCTTTGTGTTGCAGGGGATTGGGAGTGATCCTCGGTACGGTGATCTAGGCCCCGTACTGTGATGAGCGGTACCCCGGTAGCTTTGCCATTGTATGGAAACCCAAATTCCAATAAGTGATAACGGACTTGATTGTATACCTATGTATGCTGGAATTTAATGAATGTAACAATTTCGGCTATGTGAATACTTATTTGAAAACCCTAGACCTATTATAATACAATCGAATTTCCTATCAAATGTTTTGGTTAGCGTAAGGTAAAAACTTACCCATGTTTATTTGTGGGGAGTCTTACGTGATACCTTTTCTTTCAAAAGGTTTTGAAGTTAAGCAAGTTTAACCTGTTACTCACACCAGACCCATGTCTGACCCAAGTGTTTAGTTCTATTTTATATAAACTCTTGGGTACTCAAATTTTTACGAGTAGCCAAGGGATTCAGGTTTAGCTTTGACGAATATTCTGGAGGAGCAATGGAGCAGGAGGCTTCGGCGTTCGTAGATATAGTATTCCGCTGTGTTGATATCTGTGATAGTGTCTTGTCTTGTATTTGAGTTGTAATGTCTAGACAGATGTTTATAACTGTCTAGTAAGTGATGTATATGCTGTGTAACTCTGTAAATTGTTGTATACTATGTAATAGTTTATGTTATTAATATAATTTATTCGTTCCGCTGTGAGATCGTTGTTGTTGTTTCTTTCTTTCTTCTCTTCTTTTCAATTTTCTACCCCTTTCTTTCTTATTGATGATGCGATTTCCTGGGCGTAGGAAGTCGGGTCGTCTCATTTGGTATCAGAGCTTAAATCTGAAAAGCTTTTTGACACTTTTAAACTTGAATGTTTGCTACAGAAATTTGCATTGCTTGCTGGAAACTTGCATGCATGACATGATTTTGTATTGTTGAGATGTTGTTTAAGATTCAGTTAATAATCCTGGATTTCTAAATTAACATATTTGAATTTTATATAAAACTTAAACTTCCCTGTTCCTTTTTATTTACAGAGTAGTTTTCATTTTATTTTAACTTAATAAAATTTTAGACTGTAATCCATGATTTAAACAAACAAATATAGTTTGAATTCTAAGTCCTATCAGAGATTATATCAAGAGGAATTAAGTTCGATCATGATTTAAACTTCTAAAAGTAAGAACAGATAATAACAGGTATAACAGCAAGCATGCATCTATATATCCAACTATATACATAGAAATTTCAATCATATTCATCCATACAATACACATTTTATTCCAAAATTCCACATGCAAACAAATACCTATATACTTAAATTTATAAGAAGAAAGTTACTCACCTATTTGAGATTATTTAAATAAATAATTAATGTGATTAATTTTGATAATTAATTAGATTAATTGATTTAAAGATAATCATTTGTGATATGGATGTTAGTTGAATTGTGATGATAATATGGATTATCTGTTATATTGATAATGTTGATTATCTATTGTAATGTTGTGAATTATCTTTCTATGTGTATAAAGATAATGAATTGAATTGTTTTAACCTTTAAAACAACTTGGCTTAAAAGATACGTTTTGGATTTCGATGAGACCGGGATCGGGTTTCCGTATACCGGATTTCCAGGTCTGGAGACCCGAATACCACATCGATCCAAATTAACGATAGGTCGTGAATCAAGTGAAGATGAAGATTCAGAGTGCAAGGGTTATGGTCGTTAACTCTGAGGGTGATTCCAAAATGAGTGTAACGAGATAATGCCTTCGGTTTCGTTCGAACCCGGAACGAACTTGAATGGATTGAATGCTTTCAGCACATCGTCAGGTGGACGATGAGCATTCTAAGATAGATGTGTTCTATTTAAAGGTAATCGTGACCTCAAGCCTCACAAACCGGGAATGGCTAAAACAAGGGAGGTGCAGCAAGGTTAGTGGGTAGCACCCAAGTAGGACAAGATTACCTCTGTCTAGATGACCCTTATTATTTCGGCTTAGTGTGTGCGGTTGAATCATGACAACCGGAAACTTGCATGCATATCTTTAAAATAAGTTTATCTGTGAATATATTTTTAGCAAATATCTGTGCATGTATGTACTTGAATGATTTGGTGTGCATATCTGTTGCTTCTGTTTTCTCTGTTCTCAGTTTCAAACTCAAATTTTTGATCAAAAATTCATTTCCTTTTTGATCTAACCCCTGTTAGAACTTGGATTTTAAACAAAATTGTTTATGTAGTCATTTAGTTAGGTTTAAAAATTTAATTAAGATAAAATATATTTGAATTGGCTTTGGAAACCCAAAATAAACAGGCAAGCTTGAGTATGTTGGAAATTTAAGTACCTTAATTTATTAAAACAGGTTTGTAAACTGAAAACTTAACTAAAATCTTGATTTTTAAAAATGAAATCAAAAATTTTAACATTCAATCGAAGGAGCAGTTTGGGGTTGAACAGTTTTCACGTTTTAGGTAGTTTCTGTTAACCTAAGTGTTCGGGAAGGTTTCGACTCGAAGTAAATCGAGTTGTCTCAGGTAGATTTAGTAATTGAAGTTTAAAGCCTGACAGTGTTTTTAAAATTTAAATTGAGTTTTAAACTTTGAAAACAGGATTTAAAACCAGTTTTAAATCAAGTTTTCATTCGAGTTCAAGTATAAAATTTGTATCCTAGAATTTGAGATAAATAAAGTTTTATAAAATTTATAATGTTTTAACAAAATGAAAAATGTTAAAAGTATAATTTTATAAAGGTTTGAATTTAAAAATCTTATAAATTATCTTTATAAATGTTAAGTGTTCTTAACATTTGAATTTAAGAAGATTTTGTAAATTTGATTTCAAATTTTATTAAAGTTAAATTGTAATTTATTTTAAATCTTTAAATTGAATTAAAAGAAAGATTTTTAAAGTAAAATGTTTTAAATCTTTATTAATAGTAATTAAAGTAGCTAAAGGATAAATACTTTAATTTAGTAATTAATTAAGATTTAATGATTAGGTTCATTAAATTAATAGGGTAATTAAAGAATAATTTGATAATTTAATTAATTAATGATTTAGTGTTAATTAATTAAATAATTAAGATTATAAGTTAATTAATTAAGGTTAATTAATTTGGGATTAATCATTTATTTAGATAAGTATAAATTTTTAATAAATGATTAGATAATTTAATTAATCAAGAGATTAAAGGTTTATTTATAAATTAATTAAGTAATAGAGATTAATTAATTGGTAATTAAGAATCTATTTATTTGTAATTAATAATAGTTGGTTAAGCTTAATTACTTAAAGAAAGTAATTAAAGGATTGTTAATAATTAATGAGAAATCATTAATTAGGAATTATTTAATAATTAATTAATATGATTAATTTTGATAATCAATTAGATTAATTAATTAATGATAATCATTTATAAAATGGGTTAAGTATAATTACTTAATGGAAGTAATTAAGGTAATTAATTACTTAAGGTAATTAATTAAATAAATTTGATTAAGTTAAATTAATTAATTAATTAATTTAAGATAATCATTTAGAGATGTGATAAATATAATTACTTAAATGTAATTAGTGAAGAGTAATTACTTAGGAAAGTAATTAAAGTTAATTAGAGGATGTAATTAACTAAAGAAGATTTTTAATAATAAAAGTAATTTTAGTTTAATTACTTTTGTATAATTAATCAAGGGATTAATTAAAGGATAATTAATTTTGGAGAAATTAATTTATGGAAGAGTATTTAAGGGTAGTTAATTACTAAATGTTATTAATCAAAGGTGATTAATAAATGTGGTTTAATTAAGAATTAATTATTAAATATAATTAATTTAAATGATGTAATTAAGGATTCGTTAATTAAGATTAATTAATAAATAATTAGTGATTAAAGTAATTAATTAATTATAATTAATTAAGGATTAATGTAATTAAGTATAATTAATTAATTAATGAAGTAATTAAAGATTAATGACTGAAATGGTTTAAGTTAATTAATTTGTGAAATTAATTAAGAGTTAATTACTTAAAGTAATTAAAGTATAGTTAATCAGGAATGATTAATTAAGATGATACTTAAAGTATGATTAATTAATTGGTTTAATTAATAATTAAGTAAGCAGGATTTATAAAATGAAGTAATTAATTTAATTCACTTTAAATTGATTAGAGATGATATAAATCATTACTTATGATGGATGAGTAGTATTAAATGCTTTGCATTGTTTGATATCTCTGATGAGATATATACTGATCTATGATATGGATGTTGGTTGAATTGGAATGATAATATGAGTTATCTGTTTGTGATGATAATGTAGATTATCTATTGAGTTATCTATCTGTGTGTATATAGATAAGAATTGAATTGTTTTAACTTTAAAACAACTTGGCCTTAAAAGATACGTTTTGGATTTCGATGAGACCGGGATCGGGTTTCCGTATACCGGGATTCCAGGTCTGGAGACCCGAATACCACATCGATCCAAATTAACGATAGGTCGTGAATCTCAAGTGAAGATGAAGATTCAGAGTGCAAGGGTTATTGTCGTTAACTCTGAGGGTGATTCCAACACGAGTGTAACGAGATAATGCCTTCGGTTTCGTTCGAACCCGGAACGAACTTGTATGGATTGAATGCTTTCAGAACATCGTCAGGTGGACGATGAGCATTCTAAGTGGTGTGTTATGATTTAAAGGTAAATCGTAGCCTCAAGCCTCATCAACCGGGAATGGCTAAAACAGGGGAGGTGCAGCAAGGCTTCGTGGGTAGCACCCACTGAGAGTATGGTCATCCCTGTCTAGAGAGTTCCTCCTTTTATTTCGGCTTAGTGGTGCAGTTGGCGACGGCCATCTGTGGGGTGATTTTATTCGGGATTATCCAGTAAGGGATGGTTCCGGCTTTGTGTTGCAGGGGATTGGGAGTGATCCTCGGTACGGTGATCTAGGCCCCGTACTGTGATGAGCGGTACCCCGGTAGCTCTGCCATTGTATGGAAACCCAAATTCCAATAAGTGATAACGGACTTGATTGTATACTTATGTATGCTGGAATTTAATGAATGTAACAATTTCGGCTATGTGAATATTTATTTGAAAACCCTAGACCCTATTATAATATAACTGGATTTCCTATCAAATGTTTTGGTTAGCGTAAGGTAAAAACTTACCCATGTTTATTTGTGGGGAGTCTTACATGATACCTTTTCTTTTAAAAGGTTTTCAAAGTTAAGCAACTTTAACCTGTTACTCACACCAGACCCATGTCTGACCCAAGTGTTTATTTCTGTTTTATAAACTCTTGGGTACTCAAATTTTTACGAGTAGCCAAGGGATTCAGGTTTAGCTTTGACGAATTGTGGAGGAGCAATGGAGCAGGAGGCTTCGGTGTTCGTAGATATAGTATTCCGCTGTGTTGATATCTGTGATAGTGTTTGTATTGTATTGAGTTGTAATAACTAGACGGGTGTTTATAACTGTCTAGTATGTGATGTATATGTTGTGTAACTCTGATAAGTGTTGTATACTATGTAATAGTTATGTTATTAATATAATTTATTCGTTCCGCTGTGTGAGATTCTGATGTTGTTTTCTTTCTCTTCTCTTCTTTTCTCTTTTCTATCCCTTTCTTTCTTCTAGACGGTGCGTCCTTCGGTGGATAGAAGGTCGGGTCGTCACATGTTTGGACTGGGTCGAAAGGTTCAAAGTAAAACCTTTATAAAAAGCGGTAGAAACCCTTCGGCGATGTCGAAAGGTTTCATAACAAAGTAATGGCGGAAAAAGTAACAACCTATTGACTACATCGGAAGGTTTAAAGCCTTTCTTTTAAATAACTTGACCTGGTCGGAAGTGACCAAGTCGAAAGCTCAAATTCGAAAGCAAAGCAGGCGAAAGCTTCACTTATAAAATAATTATATTCCAACCTCTTAGGCCATCAACCTTTCGGCTTAGAACCTTTTGGCTATATTCAATTCATTACATACCAATTACTTGATATCTTATGCATTGAACTTTGATCTTATCGAAAGCTAACCTTTCGAGTGGGACGAAAGGTCTGGGGCGGAAGGTATAGTACCGTACGGGCTGAAACATGGAAAAAGATTGATTTTTGTTTTTAAACTTAAAAAGGAAACTTTTAAACTAACCTGTGTTTGTTTGTCAAATTTTCATTGGTCAATAAAATACTTTTCAGAAATGTGATGCCGCAATTGCCAGAAGTTATAAATCATTTTATTTTGCAAAATGCCCCTTCTCCTTTATAAATATATAAAACATTAAGTCCCATACCTTAAATAATTTTATATATCCCTCAAATGACTTAGGAAAATTCTAGAAAAATCCTAAAAAATCCATTTTAATATATTTCCTAACATATTAAAATATCAAACCCAAACAATTAATATTTTAGCCAAATTTATAACCCAATAAACAATTTTCTTCATTCAAAAATTCATATAAAATCCATAATAAATCGAAAAATTATGAAAATCAAAACCTATTTCTAAAATATTATTCCAGACTTATATTTAAATTTTCATGGTATTCGGATGTCATTAAATAGGGTTTTCATATTAAACATATCATAAAACACGAATAAACATTTATAATTTCACCAACTATGAATATATATATATATATATATATATATCTTTAAACATCAAACATGGCAATAATATAGCAAAAACATTTCGGATCTAATCACAAAGCTGAAAACTAAAAGAATTAGGGATGTGGTAATTGTTCACCTTAGCTTTTGAGATTATAGATGAGATTTTTTTTAGTGTTGAATTAGTTGATTTCTTCTTTCCTCTTGAATCTTAGCTTGACTTCTTATCTTGAGAATGGAAATGGTGGCCGGCTTTAGCAATTTAGTTTTTTAGTGATACGAGAATGAATGAACATGAGTTACCATCTCATAAGGGTTTAGGGTATAAGGTTTTACTATTTCCCATAATGCCCTTCTAATTTCCTAACACATTACCTAGTGTTATTTCTTTTTAGTTAACCCACTAAACATGGCACGGCTACCTTTAACTAATCTAATCTCAACCTATTAATCTTCACATTAATTAACTTTATTTAACTAATTAAATATCTTAAATAAGGTTATAAAAATATGGAGTGTTATAGACGTTGTGCCATAATTTAACTATAATCAAAGCGGAATTTCCACGTTGAAGGTCGACGGTATTCTCAAGTCAAGTGAATTGTGTAAAATTATCACATCGATATTTTCTGTTTGACCTTAATTATACTAATCAATGGAAAACTATCAAGTGAGTCATTCCATAGTTATCCAATAACAATCAGTACATTGCCCAACATTCGAAGAGATTTATATACTCTAGTCTCAATGGATGTATCAATATCTAGTCTCGGTACGTCTTGACTAGGAATATTTAAAACGGTATGTTTATTTTAATGTGATAAGTTGCTCATGATTACAATACATTTTAACTACTATCACAAAACATATCATTTATGGATTTTCTATATTAAATATACTTTTAATTAAATAAATAAGTAATATAACACATTATATCAAGTATATAATTGAAAGAAAACACCTTTTGTTTTAAACAAGATTGGTTAGTAAGTTAGATATATGTAATAAATTACTTAATTGCCCCAATGCCATACCTTTAACTCTATCACTTTCAAGATTCCACATTTCTCTTTTCGTCCATTAACTACTAGCATATGGTCTGGGTCATCAATACATCATTTGAGAGCCCTTCCATGTCTTGCTTTTGCACCCTTAACACACATACAAGAGTACATGAGAGTTTTCTCGCTAAGCACCTTAACTCTAAAAACTGCATTTAAAAAAATCATAGAAATCCGAGGAGAAATATTCATTTACCTGATCCAAATATTTTACAATCTTAGATTCAAATGATGAAAACTCCCCCTCTTAAATTAAAGGAATGCTCTAGTGCTCATTAGGGATTCACTTTTCTATATATCATTTCATTCTATCTTTCCGAAGACGAGCGTTACTCATCTAGTAGCCATCACTCTCAAGGTGATGCCTTTAACTTTGAGATACACACTTACAAATAATATTATAATCATGGACTTATGACGCCATTCCATGTCCTTTTGATAGTTACTACATACTAGAGCAAAGTCACATGGATATAGACCCATAACTGATAGTCTTACATCTCGAGTCTAATCACTTGCACATGCCGACCAAGTATTATATCGCTCAACCGCCCATCGGTTTGAGACTTGTTGTCTAAGGTTGGATCTTCCAACCATGGCTCAAAAAACAAAGTATCCGGATCCTTCCCAAAACTTCATATGATGGATAGTCTTGAGAAGAATGTTCGAAGTTTTGTTGAAATCTGACTTCGCATGAGGGAGATATGCCACTTCGAAGATCGCCTATCACTGCCTTAAGCCCACTTCATATTTTCCTTAGTTTAACTCTAAGCCTTCTTTCCATTTTCCCAAGCCTCCCTTGAAACCTTATGGATTGGTACTGATCCATAACTTGACCAAAAATTCACAAGTTGTCTTCAGTTTGGACTTCCATTCCATGTTACTACCAGTCTATAGCTCTTATCTATCCCATTTAACCAACTCTGGGCTTTCATGAGCTATGTCCTGAGTCCACTTCAAGCTTGTCTCAGAGTTCCTTTAATATCGATCCATACTCTTTTCTTTCCAATCTTCATGAAAATCCACTTAAGCTACATGGATCGACTGGTGCCGAGCCATGATAGATCAGTACCGATCCATTCCCTTAGCCATTTTCTGTAATTCTATCCATTCCTTCTGCGATGCTTTTACTCCTTCTTGCATATCTAATGCTTCTTATTTCTTTGAAATGAAATCTCATAAACACAAGATTAAATCCAAACAAACAAGCATATAATACAAGCAATGATACAAACATTCATATTCCATCTAACACTCAAATTGGGCCAGGTGTTCATACATACATTCCCTAAGCCCTAACATATCATTTTGTAGTGTACTACACATCTGCTGGATCTAAGAACATATTTTGGGTTTTTAGATGATATCTAATCATGTCCTAACATATAATTCGTTTATGGTGTAAATATAGTAATAGCCTGAAGTTAATTTCATATAAACAAGCATACACACAAATATAGCCATAACACCATTTGAAATAGTTTTCCCACCAAGACCTTCCTTGCAAGCAAAAAAACACCCAAACACATCCAAATCTGATCTATATCCTATCTTCATCTAATGAGTCGTTTTAAAAACATGATTTGCTCCTAAGGATATGTTGTCCTTGACTTAATTTGAATTAGTATGATTTTGTCCTTATTTTGGGGGTTATATTTTGGCCTAGAGATGGATTTCTTTATGGAGAAGTTATAATGGAGATAAAGAGTCCACAGATGTAATTAATGGTTTGGAAAGTGATTCTTGTAGTTATCAAGGGCCGGCTGAAATTAATTAAACGAGATATGCTGAAATCGGTTAAGTGCTAAAATTCAACCCCATTTTGTTAAATTCTTATTTCGGTCATACCGTAACTCAAAACATCGTAACTCTATAGTCCATTTTGATGGGAAAATTTTCCCGATTCATTATTAATATTTTCAGGCCTTAATTACTTAATTTGCAAATATACTCTTTTTACCCTTTGTAATTTAATCGATGGTCAAACCATTAAATTAACCACTTTAATTGCTAGGTGTAAATTTACGGATCGTTATATGATTCATCCCCTTTTAATAAAAACTTAGGATTACTTTATTAGTAGTCAAAGTCTTTAGCTAAAGTAAACTGGTTAATCGATAAATGTTATCAGATTGAACCATGGACTTTAACGTTGGACTTCATAATTAAATATAGAAATTGTTAGGATTTTAACCATTGACTGAGCTCAAGATATCCAAGTGATATAGTGATGATGAAGGAAAATATGCATGACATATCATTGCTTAAAGATGACGCTTTAAAATATAAGAAATTGAATTTCACATGGATAATTTGTTTGCGAACACTTGACCACTACTGTGTTTTAGCAAAGTCCATAAAGGTTTTAATACTTAATTTGTTTAAATATTACCAAGGCTTGAGTTCATACCAGGGAGTGAAAGAGTTAGTGAAATTCCCTAGGGGCAATTATGTAACTTGTTATAAATATCGAACTTTGTAGTTAATCTTATAAGCATTAATGGCGTTTGTTTTCTTTTATACACTTTGTTATATTGCAATATAAATAATTAAACAATTGATTTAAGCCATATAATTAGGATAATCCTTAAATAATATGCTATGTGATGATAGTTACAAATAGTTGTAATCATGATTAATTAGTCACAAAATAAAACAATGTTTCCTTTTAAATATTCCTCGTCAAGATGATTCGACAAAGGATATTGATGCATCCATTGAGACCGAAGAGTGTAATGCTCTTCAAATATTGGGCATTGTATGGCTACTAGGGAGCGTAAAGGGGTTACATACTCGTAATTACTTGATAACTATAGAATGATTCGTTCGAGAGTTTCCTGTTGGTTGATAACAATTAGGTCAAACATGAAATCTCGATGTAAATATGTTACATAGTTCTCTCTACTTGAGAATACCGTGGAACATCAATGTGAACTCTCCACTTTGATAATAATTAATCATGGCATGGTGATCCATTAAGTGGCTATAGTTGGGTCTGAACTGAAGCATTGGAAGTGAAGCACTATTCAATAGAGAATCTGCCCCCTCGGTTGTATAGGTTAGTACCACGGTCAACTATAGTTAACCTCAAAGTCAAATTATCTGGCTAGAGTAGAACAATTAATAACAAATTTTATTATTGAAACCAATGACCTTGTTTTGGACAAATCAATTTGAATGTGAATAATATTGGAATTTTGACCAATACCAGATTTCATATATCCTAAAGTAATATAGTTATAACGAAGATAACATCTGTAAATTATCGTTACTAAAAGGCACCGCTTATGAAAATGTGAAAGTGGGTTTCACCTAATATATAAATGTGTTCGGCCAAATTTTCAAACCATTAGCTAAGGTGACGTATAAACATTAATATTTAAATTATTCAATATTAATCGCTGACTGAACTCACACCTAAGCCTCACAATTGCATTTTGAATTATCTAAAAAATCACATGATTTAATTAGTTTATAGAATATCATAAATTAATTAAACCAGTTATTATTTTAGAAATATTAATCATTAATCATTAATTTATTTGATGTTGTAGTAAATTTTTAAATGTATATATATAAAAATTATATATGCACGTATCGATATACTTTATCGGTACATATTTAAATGGGCTTTAAATACAATTAATACTTAACATGTTTTTTTTATTCCATGCAAGGGCAAACCCTTGGGTGACAATGCAAATGAGAGAGGAAAGGTTGACTTACGTGAAAATTAATTAGGAATAGAAGGGGAGTTTCTAAATAAAGAAAAGAAAAGTTTTATATTCTATCCTTAAAAACAAAATCCTCTCATTCATTTCTTAGTTTATTTTTTTTCTCTTTTTTCCCTCATCCATGGCCACATCCTCTATCTCTTATGGCTGAAATTTTTTTCATCATTTCACCCAAAATTACTTCAAATAAAATAAAATAAAGTGCCTCGTCCGATTCTATCAAATTTTGGATGTTGATTCTAGGATCTAAGAGGGATTTCCAAATCAAAGTGTCACTAATTCACTATATATATAAGGTATGATTTCTATTTACATATGTATATTTTAGTTGTATCATTCTTATCACAATTTTATATAAGATCTTGATTTGGATTTAATGCTACTTCTAAACAACTAATTGATTGGTTTGGTTTTAGTTATTTAGATTAAAATCAAACAACATATGCATTTAAAATTACGTTTTTTTAGGCATGAATATGGTTTTAATAGACATGTAATAGCTTTCTTAATATAGTATACAATTTTTATAATTTAATTTTGAATTTTAAACATTTAGAATCATAACATTCATTAGTTTCTTATTAAAGTTAACATATTGTTATCCGGACTTTTGGCCTAGCTATATTCAGATTGAGTGGACAAGTTAGACTCGACTTTCATCAAAGCCAATTGCCCAGAGCGATGATTGTGATGTCCATAAATCAAGTGCAGACAATGATATGAGGCGAGGATCAACCAAGACCAAGAGATGGACTCTCTAGAATATTCTCAGTATGGAATAATGCCTCCAATAGGTGGGGGATCAGTGCCAATCCCTTTCCCAGGGGATCGGTACATATTCTCAATTTTTGTCCCAATTGGGTGAGATCGATATAGAGTGACAAGGAGGGCCCCACAAGGCTATATTTCAATCTCAAGTCCTTTGGAGTTTGTATGCTCAAGTTATGCGCAAATTATTTCACTTAAGAAAGGAATCGGTGTAAAGAGATCGTATAAAAGGGATCGCACAGAAGGGGTCGACATATTTCAGCAAAACAAGTGCAACTCCATGAAAAACAATTAATATCTCAAAATCCATAAGTCCAATGCATATGAAATTTTTTGAGCAAGATGTAGGGACCCTAGTGAGCCTACCCTAGGGATTGTACCCCAATCATAGGAGACTGGAGGGATCATCACTTATCCCTCTAGAGGGATCGGCTGAAATCAAAATGCATGCAACATAGCTTTATAGAAAACACAATATCTCACAAATGGTAAGTTTGAATGGCATGAAATTTGGAGGGCAGGTAGCTAACATCATGGGGAATCCACCGAAGGGATCGCACCCCATTGGACACCAAAATAGGGGTTGGGGCCGACCCTATTATGGGCCTCAATGGACCTCAAAATCCTCGTATGGCCACGTCTTGGCTTGGAGGTTCTTCTACCGAAATTCCTACCCAATCTGTGCATGCCTTCCCCTATAAATACAGTAGGCATGGTGTTAGAAAAAGGGACCCTTCTTTCTGCTGCCAAGGCTCTTCCATTTTTATTCTTCATTCTTGTACTAATGGATCTCAATTGATCCAAACATTCTTGTAATCATAATCAAGTGCAAGATTAATAAAAGTATGAAGTGGACGTGGGCCAAGATTGCCGAACCACTATAAATATATGTGTGTTCGTTTATGATTTTTGCTCTATTTTAATTTCATTCTTCATTTAATCTCCACTAGATTCTATTGGGTGTTGGTACCCATTTTTGATGTCAACATTTTGGTGCTTTCACTGAGAATTGAATTTTCTGCTTGATTGGATCACATCATCTACTTGTGGATTCTCATATTCGCGAGATAGATCCAGCTTTCTACCGACAAACTTCCTATTCAACTCAGACTTGGAGGAAATCTAAAGGAAGCTGATAGCCATGATTAGAAGAACTAAATCAACTTCACATGGAGTTGAAGGAAATGATGATGGTAGTGTTCTTGTTTGGAGTTGTTCGTGTGTTCATGTCAATTTGGAAGGGATCGGATTCACTCATGTATGCAAGTTCTCAGGATCGGATGCTGAAGTTGGCACTCAAGTTAGTGAATGGGTGATTCCTCTCTTAAAGCCAAAATGATCGATCCCTCACAAATGCGAAATGACCGATCCCTCACAAATGCAAAAATTACTGATTCTTATGTCATGAATGAAAAATACTGATCCCTATACCATGATCCCTCACCAAGGCAATTCAACCGATCCTTATGCCACCAATCCCTCACCAAGGCAATTTAGTCGATCCTTATGCCCCCCAATCCCTCACGAAGGCAATTTAGTCAATCCCTATGCCACCAATCCCTCACCAAGGTAATTCAGTCGATCCCTATACCATCGATCCCTCACCAAGGCAATTTAACCGATCCCTATACCATCGATCCTGTTGGTGTGCAATTTAAAGGGATCGACCTACAAATAAAAATAAAGCATTGCTTGTGAAATAATAATAAAAATATGGATCCGATACGATCCTTTTTTTAAAACAATATGCATTGGGTACGGTCCATTTTAAAAAAATATCTAAAATATTTTTTCGAGTGCCAAGTACCAGAACCCGTGCCGCAGTGTAGTGCCTCTACATTTTGGATTCGGAACTCAACTTAAAGACAGTGCCTTCCATCCACTTCCCTTACATCCTGTGACTGACCGGGTCATAGGGGTCAAGCGGCAGCTGCTAAATTGCAACCAAGGAATGGGCAAGGAACTGCTACTCAAACGGTACTCATAGAGGCAGGAGAGCTAAGACGACATGACATAAACTAGGATCGGTTACCAGGTCAAGCTCATAGGGTAGGTTGCAACTTCCTAAACTTACCAGCTTCCAACCACCCGACTTGGCATTTATGGTACGATGGCTTATTAAAGAGAGCCAAGACCAGACTGATGATGATCAGAGCATCTCCCCCCATTAGAACCCGTTCAGTGAAGCCATTCTATGAGCAGAATATCCAAGGATGCAATATCACTATCTAACTTATTCCAAATGCCATGCAAGCCGCTCAAAGACTTCTTGCATGAATTCAACGTCGCCATCACTGAAGTGAGCACTCCCTGCGAGGATATAAAACTGATGGCATTGATAAGGGGAATCAACCCCAAATCGGATTTCAGCAATTAGTTAGCTGGAAAACCTCCTACGACCTTAGATCGCTTCTATTACAAAGCGAATCAATGCTTCCGCAAGGAGGATGAGAGACTAATATTGACAGGGAACAATGCAGGCCCGATGGCCGGAGGGTTTCAAAACAAGAGTAATGATGATGCCCTAAATGAGGACTCGAATTTTAGGAGACAACCTAGAATCCTAAAATTTGACTCATATACTCCTTTGAATGATTTAATCAAATACATCTACTTGGAGACTCATGACTCAGAGTGGTACTGGAAACTAGCCTTGAGAGAGTCCATAGAAATGCAGAAGAAATCTAGGAAATGTTGTATATTTCAAGATACATATAGTCATAATACCAGCGATTGTAGACGCTTCCAAGATATGATCAAAAAGCTAATCCTAAAAGGAAAGCTTCAACAATATGTGCAAGCCCCCTAGAAAGGTAGGCAAGGAACATCTGATGCCTATCAATAAAGAACTTTGATTATCAATTGGACCACCTACGGTCGACTTCCAACTGAGAAGGGTTGGGGCAAAGTGGAATAGCGAGCATATGACGCTGCTTCACTTATCAATAAGATTTATTTCAGTTTCAATTATCTTGTGAACTATGACTGACTTGAACTAAACTACTTCCAAATGATGCAAGTGACAAGTACTTAGAGTTGGGCACCAACCAACCTTCATAGACCATGATCAGACCTTTAGAGGATCATCATGACGAGCATGATTCAACCACTCATCTGCTACCATATGCCCCTAACTTGGGGCCATGGACTCAAAATGGAAAGTGGGTGTGACTCAACCATCCACTTCCTACTCTATGGTTCAATTCTAATAGAACATCTATGCCTTACTCAGAGCTCGAAAAGGCTAGAATCCAATACAAAGTGGACATAACTAACCATCCACTCACCAACGTCCGCGATTGACTTGAAGACCAAAGAAGGATCGGAGTGGATGTGATTTGACCATCCACTTCGCACATGCACTTTAAGTTTGCCAAAATGCATATGCCTCTCCCGAAGCTCAGCGATACCGAGATCCAACTAAAGTGGATGCGATTTGATCGTCTACACATCGACTCCTGCCCTGGACACAAGGGGCAGTTCGGAAGCTCGACTTAAAGTAGGCGTGACTGACTTCCTACTCACTCATCAACCACCGCCCTCAACACATGGATATGACTACAACTTGAGGTGGATGTGACACGATCGTCCACTCGACAACTCTCTCCCTCGACTTGTTGGAAGGAGTACTAAGAAATTTGGACGAGACCTGACCGTCCAACACAGGCATGGATGTGATCCAGCCATCCATCACTTACTCCCTTCCTCAACTTAATTGGAGGAACTATAATCACCAAGTGGACGTGAATCGACCGTCCATTTGTCAAGTTTTGTCCTTGATGTTGGAGGCAAAATTCCATTCCATGGATGAACGTGGTTCGACCGTTCATTCGACAACTCTTACCTTGACTTGACAATTGTAGTATAAATCAAAAATGGGTTCGACTGACCGCCCAATGACTAACTTTGGTCCCCATAATGTGGACCAGAGTATAAACACCAAAACGATGGATGTGGTACGACCGTCCATCGACCAACTCTAGTCCCCAGAGCACGGATTGGAATATAAACACCAAATGGTGTGATTGACCACCCATTGACCAACTCTGGTCCCTAGAGCATGGATTGGAGTTTAAACACCATATGGGAGTGACTGACCACCCATCAACCAACTCTGGTCCCCAGAGCATGGATTGGAGTATAAACACCAAATGGGTGTGACTAACCACCCATCGGCCAACACTAGTTCCCAAAGCATGAACTAGAGTATAAACACTAAATGGGCGCGATCTGACTACCCGTCAACAAACGTAGTTCCCCAAGAATGGACCAGAGTATAAGCAACAAAATCGGATGCGACCCGACCATCGGTATTAAGCAGACACGACATGATCATTCATTCGTAAACTCCAATCTATGCCATGACAGATAGATCATAAACTTAACAAGTGGACGCGGTTCGACCATCCGCTCACTATCTCTCATTCTTGGTCCAACGAAGGGAGCATATGTTAAAAAACTGGACATGATTTGACTATCCATCGATAACTCTATCTATTAGAGTGTGAGTTGAAGTATAAACACCTAATGGGCGCGACAAACTACCCATTGACAAACTCTGGTCCCTAGAGCGTAGACAAGAGTAGTGACAAAAATTGAACGTGGTTGGACCGTTCATCCAATGACTCTCGCCTATGATACGGTGGACTGAGTATAAAACAGGACGGATGTGATTTGACCATTCGCTAATCAACCCCTCTCCATGACTAAATAGGAGAAACTTAAAATTAAAGTGGTCGTGATATGACCGACCACTCATCGACCTTTGCCTTTGATTGGAGGAAAAGGAATTGACCAAGGAAAACGATGTTCGACCATTTTCTACGATAACTCTAAATCCCAAGAGCATGGACTAGAGTATAAATATCAAATAAGTGTGATTAATCCCCCATCAATTAACTTCGATCCTTAGAGTGTGGATCGAAGCATAAGCAAAAAATGAATGCGATCGACCATTCATTAGCCAGTTTTGACCTAAAATCGACATGAAGAGTATAAACATACTATGGATGAGGTTCGACCATTCACGAACTAACTTCACCAACCCGAAATTGGGGGTAGGCATAAAAACCACTAAAAGTTGAATACGGTAGCTAATAATAGCTCCGGCTCGGTGTTCATTATGACTTAAGGAAACGACTACAAGGAGGCCTTAATACAAAACCAATTGAAACAAACTTTGCCCCTAGATCATATCAATCAACACCAAAAACAAATAGATGTGACCCGGATGTCCTCCGAAAAATTCGATCACCAGAGTGTGGATAGGAGAATAAACCATGAACGAGTGTGACTTGATCATTAATTCGCCAGCACCCTCCTTCGATCCGTCAGGAGGAACCGAATGAGCATGACCTGACTGTACCTGAGCTAACTCTGCCCCTAGATCTGGCGGGAGAATATGAATCAAAATGGACATGGCTGACTGTCTATCTCCGAATGAATGCGATGCGGCCGTTTATTCGTTGACTCTTACCATGATCCGACTAGAAGAGCAATATAAAACGGACATGACTCGACCGTCCGCACATTGATTCTTGCCCTTGGTCCGCCAGGGAGAGCATCAGTCACTGATTAGATGTGACTTGACCATCTATTCTTTGGGTCCTCTCCTAGAGTATGGTAACATTTGCGTCGAAAGTGGATGTGATTGACCATCCAGTACCCAACTCATGCTCGAAATCCGACGAAGTGTCGAAGTATTCCCCTTGGAAGGAAAAACCAGAATACAATCTAGGATAGGTGAGACTTAGCCTTCCATCAACTAACCTGATCCCGCGATCCAATGGAAAAGAGTATAAAGCTAAAGTGGACATGGCTTGCCTTCCTACTTATCGACGTATGCCCCAGACTTGGGGGCACGAGCAAGAAACAAGATGAATATTAACCGACATTCATCGATCAACTCTAAGTCTTTGGAACTTAGGTAGGAGTATAAACACAATTAGGACGAGACTCGATCATCCATGTAGTAAATTTATCAACCTAAGAACGGGGGTAGAAGTGCAATCATCCAAAGATTGACCATGATAGCTCAATACTGTGACTCATATCTAGTGTTTATAATGCCTCGAGGCTACGACCGAATGGATTCCTAGAGATAGAATCATCGAATGCTGCCCAAGCTGATAGGCAACTGACTATCATTCCAACATAAATGACGAGCAACAGATTGCGAGTACATTGAATGGAAAGCACATTGTTCGAATACACAAGTAAATTCAAACTCAAAGCAAGAGCCAACTATGCAGCTACGTGCAACACGAGGCTGATTACTCGACATTTGCTTTGACATGTTTCTAATCCTGATCTTTGGCCATTTGCAGGTAATTGCTTAAAGCATCTAGAGCCCTTCACTATTGGACTTATCAACTCATGACGAGATCCGGAAGTTCGATCGAAGTGACTATCATCACCTGTCGTCCTAACTGGCTTCCATGCCATTGGCTATGCATTAGAGAAATGCTCGAACATAGGGATCGACATCAATTCCAACTACCATTCTCCATGGCTACATACACCACCTAAGTGTTGAAATTATAAGATTTGCCTAGGTAAGGGGCCGGTATTGATCCCATCGCCTATGCGACTTGGCAAACCCAATTCAAATGTCCCACATGCTAAGTACAGTTTAGTGCGGTGTTATGCAGTTCTGTACAAATACAAATATGCTAATCTATTCAAGTATGAAGTGGTAAACATCCGATTCAAGGCCATGTGCAAGTTCAAGTATGCAAGTCATATTTGGCATGTCCCATTGTTCGATTTCAAGTTCACGTGGTCTAATATGTTCATGCCAAACCAAAAACTGCTTAAGTCCCACTAATACTAGGGACCGGAACCGATCCCATTGTTGGCATCAAAATTGGCCACCAACACCCAATTATAAGTGAAAGCACCAATATCCAGTCACATATCACAAATAGAGTATAGGTGGAGAATATAATATGAAGAATAACCAAAATTAAAATGAAAGCAAGTAAAAAAGACAAGATTTATAGTGGCTCGGCTAACTCTGGCCTACTTCCACTCTAGAAAAATCCTTTTATTATTAGAAATTTAATTACAGTTACAATCTGGAATTTCTGAATAAAAATGGCAGAGTAGCCTCTAGGTGGAAGATGAAGAGAAACAAAGTGGAGATCCCTTTTTCTGAAGCCAAACCTGCTGTACTTATAGGTGAAATCTCGGCTACAGGGCCTTCTCACCTACTAGGGCCCACCAAAACGATCGTCGAGCCCAACTCATCCATCCTATGCCGACCCGGAGTAGTACCATGCCGACCCTAAGTAGAACCCGAAGTAAACCCTATGCCGACTCGAAGCAGATCCTATGCTGACCCCAAGTGACTCGACCAATGCCGACCTTGAGTAGTACCATGCCAGCCCCAAGTAGAACCCGAAGTAAACCCTATGCCTACCCGAAGTAGATCCTATGCCAACCCCAAGTGACTTAACCAATGCCGACCCAAAGTAGTACCATGCTGACCCCAAGTAGAACCCGAAGTAAACCCTATACCGACCCGAAGCAGATCCTATGCCAACCCCAAGTGACTCAACCAATGCCGACCCTAAGCAGAACCCGAAGCGAACCCTATGCCGACCCAAAGCAAGTCATATGCCGACCCCAAATGACTCAACCAATGCTGACCCGAAGCAACACCATGCCAACCCGAAGTTGAACCCGAAGTAAACACCATGCCGACCTAAAGTAAACCATATGCCGACCCAAAGTAACACCATGCCGACCTGAAGCAACACCATGTCAACCCTAAGTTGAACCCAAAGTAAACACCATACCGACCCAAAGTAGAAACCGAAGTAAACCCTACGCCGACCCAAAGCAGATCCTATGC
Organism: Allium fistulosum; assembly: GCA_030737815.1. Lineage (NCBI taxonomy): Eukaryota > Viridiplantae > Streptophyta > Magnoliopsida > Asparagales > Amaryllidaceae > Allium > Allium fistulosum. The sequence continues at coordinate 525,729,339 of CM060902.1, forward strand.
CGACCCGAGCTACGCCTTTCTCCAAGTCCTGCATCGTTTATCTGTCGACTATGCTTAACCCTGGCTTCATATCCGTAATTTATTATCCATCCATTTGAACCAAATCCACAATATTCCAGCCTCGATAACCGTGAAGTATATTGGGTTAAATCTGCCTATATGCTGCCTTGCCAAAAGGCGAGTTAACACCCATTGGCAAATCCACTTAAGCATTTTTTAGCTCACTACATAAGGCCAATACCAAGAAACAACACCGTAGTTGGTTCTATAAAGATACAGATCCGAGAGATGAAGAACAAGAGCCTAAAGAATCCAAGGACGCACCCGCTTGACTAATGATTGACATTACGGTCAGTCAAATGACCCTTTACGGGTCCTAAAGTTCGGATCGCAACTCAGTGCAATGATGATTAAGGAAGTAGCTGGCTTTCTCCGATGCATAATCTCGATGTGCTCACTTAGCCCCATTCTGACATGTGTGGGACCACGTTGTTTATCATGAGCCATGCATTGAATATCGACCTAAGGCATATCCTGGTGAAACAAAAGCGACATGGCATGGATCCAGAGAGATCTATTGAACTTAAAGAGGAGGTGGATAAACTCAAAAACAATGGGTTTACTTGTTATGCCCTCTACCTGAAATGGGTATCTAATCTAGTTCTTGTGAGAAAAGCTAATGGAAAGTGGTGGACGTACGTCGACTACTCAGACCCGAACAAGGTGAACCTGAAGAACAACTTTCCACTTCTAAAGATCGGTCGGCTGAAAGACTCAACCGCTGGACATGAACTGCTTTCATTCATGGATGGGTACTCCGGATGCAAACAAATCTCGATGCACATCTTCGACCTAGAACACAGCAACTTCGTTACTGACCTGGGGCTATATTGCTACGTTGTATTGCCATTCGGATTTGGAATAACGGACGCTGGTGCTACTTACCAGAGGTTAGTCAACCTAATGTTCAAAGAGTAGATCGGGCGATCGATGGAGGTATATGTTGATAATAAGCTTGTGAAGTCATAGAAATCAAACAACCACATTGATGACTTGGTAGAGATATTCAGTTTTATCTGAAGATATGGAATGAAACTCAGTCCCTTGAAATGCTCTTTTGGCATTGCGTCAGGGAAGTTCCTGGGTTTAATTCTCAACTCTCATGGAATTGAAGCCTATCCTAAGTAGATTTAGGCAATCAGAAACATCTTGGTACCGAAGACAATCAAGTAGGTATAGAGCCTAAATGGGAAGGTCATTGCCCTAAGTCGATTCATCTCCAGGGCCACTGACAAGTGTACTCTCTTCTTCGACCTAATCAGGAGGTGGAAAAAAACTTTGAATGGATGCATGACTGCATTGACATGTTTCAAGCTCTGGTAGATCACTTAGAGAGACCTCTCATCCTATATTAGCCATCGAATCACAAAGATTTATACATTTATTTAGCCATGTCGGTACATGCCATAAGCGTCGCAATGCTATGCGAAGAGAATCAGATCCAAAGACCAACATATTGTGTAAGCAAGCAATTGGCAGGTACTAAGAGAAAACTGCTTGAAGCTACAAAAGCTCGCATAATGCCTGTTGATTTCATCTTGAAAGCTCCGCTCTTACTTTCTGGTTTATCCCATTAATGTCTATGTCGACCAGCCGTTACGATAGGTCATATACGACCTGAGATGTCTGGAAGACTACTCAAGTGGAACATTGAATTGGGCCAATTTAACATCACTTATCTCCCTCAGAGATCTATTCAGGGACATACATTGGTGGACTTCATAGTCAAATTTACTGCACCCGACGACTTTCTGAGGAGAAGTGTAGAACCGACCATTTGGTGGGAGATGTACATGAATGGAGCATCCAACGACCAATGTTCTAGCATCGGAGTTGAGTTAGTGACTCCTGAGGAACAATCGATCTACTACGCCTTGAAATTTGATTTCCCTATGACAAATAACAAAGCTGAATATGAAGCCTTGATTGCCAAGCTCAAGCCTAAAGAACTGGGAGTAAAAACCTTACAGGTCTTTTGCGGTTCCTAGCTAGTAGTATGCCAGTTCAAGGAATGCACAACAAATAGGCTTAGTCCCAGTCAAAATAATTAATGCTCCAAGCATTGACCAGATGGAGATCGTTGGATCTTGAAAATGAAGCCGGACAAGGATTCATCGATGACTCCTGTGAAAGACTATCTACAATAGGGAATCCTTCCCGAATAGAGGAATGAAAAACAATAGATCCTTCGCAACACTTCGCGCTACATCATCCGAGAAGAAATCATGTACAGGAAGGGTTTATCTGTTCCCCTGCTTTGGAGAATTGCCCACGACAAAATCAAATGAATATTGAGAGAAGTCCCACACCCAAAATCATTTATAAAGAAATACCATTCCTCTTGCCATCAATATCCAAGCCCAACCATGCCTGCAATTGATCGAAACCGCCCCTCGTTTTATCTCCTAGATGATCAAATGCAGAAAGCACATTCAACCTCGGGGCCTACCCATATGCTTTGAACCCATAATCAATCGTCATCAACGATCTCTTTAACATCAACTTCCCTAATCTCTTTATCCTGTATCCACAAAGGTTTGGAGTGAGAAGGATCAGTGGATTAAAAAATTGCAAATGATTGAATTGGATTCCACCAAATTGGCAACGACCCTGAGCATACGAACACATCCGGGAGCCAACAATAAAAATGTGTACCTGAACATGCACATGTACATCCTGAAAATTCGATTTCTTGAAATCGAAAGAAATTGGATTCTCAAATGGGGATATTAGAGAAAGAATTGGACCAGATAACCAAGGCATACTAACTCGACTAATCAGCTCAATGGAACTGAGTGTAGACGATTACCGACAGAATCTACTCCAGAACTTACATCGTTTGATGACCATCAAGCTTCACGACGAACAGAGAGAGTTCGACTCTCAATAAAGCAGCTCAACAACAATGGAAGGATAACGACCATTCAAGACACTAAGTGGAATCCTCTCCGACGACTTTAACTTGACATCAATTCAAAGCACGTTATGTATGCAACAAGACGTACTTTGGGGGGCAAATGTTATCCAGCTTTTTGGCTCAGCTATATTTAGACTGAGTGGACAAGTTAAACTCGACTATCATTAAGGCCAATTGTTTGGAGCGATGATTGTGATCTCCATAAATCAAGTGCAGGCAATGATATGAAGCGACGACCAACAGAGACCAAGAGATAGACTCTCTAGAATATTCTAAGTATGGAATAATGCCTTCAATAGGCAGGGGATCAATGACTATCCCTTTCCCTAGGGGATCGGTACATATTCTCAATTTTTGTTCCAATTGGGTGAGATCGATATAGAATAACAAGAAAGGCCCCATAATGCTATATTTGAAATCTCAAGCCGTTTGGAGTTTGTATGCTCAAGTTATAGGCATATTACTTTACCTTAGAAAGGGACCGGTATAAAAGGGATCGGTATAAAAGGGATCGGTATAAAAGGGATCGGTATAAAATGGATCGTATAAAAGGGATCGTACAAAAGGGATCGGAAAAATTTCAGCCAAACAAGTGCAACTCAATGGAAAATAATCAATATCTCAAAATCCATAAGTCCAATGCATGAATTTTGTGAGCAAGCTGTAGGGATCTTAGGGAGCCTATCCTAGGGAATGCACCCCAATCAAAGGAGATTGGAGGGATCGGATCCTATCCCTCTAGAGGGATCGGCTGAAATCAGAATGTATGCTACACAACTTCATGGAAAATACAATATCTCACAAACAGTTAGTCCGAATAGCACGAAACTTGGAGAGCAAGTAGTTAACATCATAGAGAATCCACTAGAGTGGTCGCACCCTATTTGAACACCAAAACTGAGGTCGGGACCGACACCTATTATAGGCCCAAATGGGCCTCAACATTCTTGTGTGGCCTCGTCTTGGCTGGAGGTTCTTTTGCCGAAATTTCAGCCATCCATCTGTGTCTTCCCTTATATCTATAGTAGGCATGGCATCAGAAAAGGGACCCTACTTTCTGCTGCCAAGGCTCTTCCATTTTTATTCTTTATTCTTGTACTAATGGATCTCGGTTGATCCAAACATTCTTGTAATCATAATCAAGTGCAAGATCAATAAAATATGAAGTGGATGTAGGCCAAGATTGCCGAACTACTATAAAAATCTGTGTGTTCATTTATGATTTTTGCTTTGTTTTAATTTCATTCTTCATTTAATATTTACTAGATTCTATTGGGTGTTTATACCTATTTTTGTTGTTAACACACACACACACACACACACATATATATATATATATATATATATATATTGACTTCAAACTTTTGCTTATTTTAAAATAAAAGGGGGTATTTTGCAAAAGGCTTGTTTATATTTACACACATACGGACATATATGTGTATGTGTGTGCGCCCACGCATGTGTGCATGTGTGTGTGTTTCTATGGCTGGTAAAAGGATTAGAACAGTTTAACATAACATGTATGTGTATTTTGAATTAATTGAAAATTAGTTTTAATTTATTATGTGCATGTGTACTATAATATTAATACAAAGAGATATTTCACCTTGGCTAAATTAATATAGATCTAAATTGAAATATATTATATAAACCAATCTCAGATTTTTAATCTATAATTTTGCATTTGTAATTTTAATTCAATCAATCTATTTTAGATATTCAGCCTTTATACTATTAAGATTTTTTTAAACATTTTATATCGATATGTATCTTCACTAAACATGAGGATATATATATATACATATATATATACATATATATATATATATTACACATGTATATGTTGACTTTGTCATTACTTGTCATATCATCATGCCATACCCTATATGTGTTATTATTAATTGGGTGTATACATATTAGATATGGTGGTCCATCTATTATTCATTATTTAGTTGGCCACACATGGAAGAATATGGTCTAATTGTTGGATCAAAAATTAAAGGAAAGTCTTTTAAAACAAAAATGAAAATGCTTCATTCACTAAATGAAACAAAACATTCCTTTCATTTGATTCAATTTATTTTTCCATCTGTGGTTGACCACTTCTTTCTCTACCTCTCTTGATTGTATATTCACATTAAATATAATTAATTAATTGGATTAATTAAATAAAGAAAAACATTTTTATATAAAATATGATTTTATTAAAACAACTAGATTAGATCTATTTCATAGGTATATTAAGATCCAATCAGGATTATTTTTTTGAAGTTTACCCATAGCGAAACGGATCGGGTTCCATCAGTGGTACTAAAGCCCAAATGGTCTATGTAATCTAGTTCGTCTACATTTAGTGTTAACTTATTAAACTTATTTATTTGATGGATGTCTAGAAAAGTAGTGTTTACGTTTGGGGCCTATGTAGTTAAAGCCCGCTAAACCTCACTAATGCCTAGTCAAAGCGCTTAATGCACTTCAACCGCTATGCCTTTTCGATTTAGCGCTATTTGATCGAGTTTAGAGTATGCCATATTAGCAATTATATAATTTATTACATATATCTAACTCAATAACCAATCTTTTTCATAATAACAGTGTTTGATTTCTATTCTATACTTCGTATATTGTGATATAACTTGATTAAGTAAGTATTTAAATTATATTAATTAGAAAATCCTTAAATGATATGTTATGTGATAGTAATAGCAATGTGTTGCAATCATAAGAAATTTATCATATTTAAATAACATATTATTTTAGATATTCCTAGTCAAGAAAGGGTATCAATTCGTTGGTTGAGACTAGAGTATGTAATACTCTCCAAATGTTAGGTAGTATATTACTCATGGCTGCTGGAGGACCAAGGGGTTGTGTATCAATATTTATTGGATAATTATAGAATGACTCACTCGAGATATTTCTGTTGGTTAATACAAATAAGGTCAGATATATAATCACAGAGTGATGATATTACATAGTTCTCTTGACATGAGAATACTGTTGAACTTCAATATGGACGGTCCACTTTGATTATAGTTATATCGTGGCATTGGTCACTACATCAATATAATGACTATAATTGGGGTCTAACTTTAAGCATTGGAAATGAAACATTATTCAATTGTGAATTTGTCTCCTCAGTTATATGAGGTTAGTATCACGGTCAATTATAGTCAACGCAAAGTCAAAGTCTGTGACCAAAGCAGTACGGTTAATAATAATTGTTATTATTGAACCAAAGACTTTGTGTTTGAACTAACCGATTTGAACGTGGTCGATATTGTAATGTTGACCAAAACAAAATTCCATAAATCCTAAAGTGGTATAGTTTTGACAAAGAGAATTGGTGTAAATAATCATACTACAAGGTATTGCTTGTAATAGTAAATTGTATTTTACCGATGAGATGTGTAAGTGATAAATTCGACCGAAATGTCACACCACCAGCTAAAGTGACATGTGAATGGTAATATTCGAATTATTCAATATTAATCGCTGAGTGAATTGACACCTTTGAGTTGCACAATTATAATGATGAAATCTACGAAAAACCACATGATTTAATTAATTTATAAAATATTGTAAATTAATTAAATTAATTAATATTTGAGTAATATTAATTATTATTTGATTTATTTGACATTTTGGAGTTTTTGCAATTATTTGAATGCATTTATCAAAGTTATATTTGCATGCATCGATATATGGTATTGACGTAACTTTACATGAGGGATAATTATATGAAAGGATTTATCGAAAATTTATATTGTAATGACCCGGATTTTCGGACCAATCAAAATCACCGAAAACCTATCCGTTTTAAAACTATGAATGAAAACTACCAACTTAATACGATAATGTTTGATAAATATTCAACATCACTAAATTCACAATATAAAATTTCAATAGTACAAGTTATCAGAGTAATCAATTTAATCTACTAGTGTGCTTTAATACAAACCAAAATCAAATAGTACAAATAATGTAAATCTATTGTTGTGTAACTCTGATGAGAAGCAGCAATATCCTTACCTGTGAACTCAATAAACAATGTAAATGTAGAATAAAATATTAAGCAAGAAAGATACAATAAAAAACAAATAGCAACCAATAAATAGATAAACAGGAAAAGGTTATATTATTATTGAGGCTGCATCACTACCACTTGTGACTGCCTACATACCCCTATCTAATTGGATACCCAATTAGATACATGATCAAGCCAACGTAGTTCTCTTACCGCTAATAGGACTCATGGAGCCTACAGTGCAACAAACAATATGCAATTTCCAAAACTACCCACTTAGGCTTAATCTTCACATTTAGATTTATGAAATCTAATTAACTTTATTATTGTCAAAATATAATCCTTTTTTTGGAAAATAATCTCTTCGAACTAAACTTCCAGTTTTATTTCAAATCAATTTGAAATAATAATATAGACATCCTTTGTATCAAACTATACTTTACTTTGGTATCCTAAAACAAATCACTAGTGAAATATTTAATTGAAAAATCCAAAAATACTACTATAAAGCATATCAAAATATATGCAATCAGATCAGAAGGTTTCTCCCAATAACAAGGCAATTTGGTTCCAGCCTTCCAAAAAAATAGATATGTATATCCTTTTGTTCATTGAGCGGACTATATCGAGGCTACAGTACATCTGCACCTCCCTTGCCCACCTTTTTAGTTATGGGTTACCCGAATCATCGGTAACATCATAACAAATCATTTTGTTTCCTGAAGTAATAAATCATTTGCACTAATAATCACAAATACTTTCAAACACAGTATTGTTTATTTTCCCAAAAGCTCTTTGAAATCACTTTTCAAACCACCAGGATTTAAGTGATCAAAATAATAGATTTTTAAATCCTCTTTGATCCAAAATATTTAAACCCAACATTTATTCGCAAAACATCTTTTTTATCGAATATGGGAAAACACTTTTATATTTATTTCCAAAAATATCTATATATCTCTTTAGAAAACATTTCATATTCAAAAGATAAATATCTTTCTTTTTAAAAATTATAACAACTCTTTTTATTATAATTAAATCCTTAACCAGTATTTTAATCGAACATTTTATAGTTAAATCGTCAGATTCTAATCATAAGATGTTCATTCTCAAATCATACGTAATTATGGTCTACCCAACCAATTCATGAAAAAGATAATTGCTCATAAACTGGTTGAGCAAAATCAACAATCAATTTATAGAGATAAATGCTTATAAACTGGTCGAGCATAATTCAAACAACTACACAATCAATCAACAACGATAATAAATGCAAACACAATCATTATAAAAAATAAATTAATACAATAGCAGAATGAGGATTTACTCTGCTAATTAAATATCATTAATGAAATATAATTATTTAATTACGTTTATCGTAATTAAATTCAATCCCTTAATATTTTATCATAATTTTATACTTCGTCAAAAGTGTCATAACTTAAACTGATGTGTTCTATTCATTAATACGAATCTAACATCGAAGACAGTGCGTTAAATGGACTCTATATGGATGAAATAAACCATTTTAAAGTTAACACTTTTTAATTTATAAATCCAAAACAATTAAATTAATTCATCAAATTTTACCCAACCTTACACGTGCAAAAGCTCAACAGCCCAACACTTTTTAAAGTTTAAACTATTAAACTACTTAAACTAATTTAAACTTACTAAATGAATTAACTAATAACTTAACTTAAACAAAATTAAAACTTAACTAATATTTGACCTTACCAATTTCTTACCAATACTTGCAAATGCGCAGCAAAGCCCAAGCATACAAACCTCTCATCAAATTTTCCACGCCCGTGCATGAGTTTCATGCATGCATCCACCTAGGCAGCCTGTACACGTTCCACCTGCACACTACAACCCCTCCCCTTCTTCATTCCTACTCACGCATCTAACACACAGGCTTACATGCACTTGTAAGGCAACAATACTCACGCATGAACAGCCCACTCACACACAAATATATACACATACTAGGGCACACAACACCTGGACACATGCACAGCCATGCACACTACAACCCAATTCTGAAACTTCCATCCTCCACACTCCATCGTTTTGAGTGCAATAAGAATGAAAATTCATAGCTTTTCTCACCCTCTCCAACTTTTATTTTGGTGACTTTTGCTAATACTTAGTATAGAAAGAGTTATATGAATAATTAAATGGAAGTGAAAAGGGAAAAGGAAGTTGTTGTGACTGTTTGCATGAAAAAACAAGAAAAAGATGAAAATGAGTGTGCCCCCCTCTTTTTTCCTTTTTTGCTACGTGTGTCGTGCTTCGAAATATATATGCACCAAGATTCTTCATAGCTAAGGAAAGAGGTACATATATTTAATGAAGCCATCATAAATTTAATGCAAAGCAAATACTAGTCAAAAGGAAGGACTATATCAAGGCTACAGAACATCTGCACCTCTCTTGCCCATCTTTTTAGTTATGGGTTACCCGAATTATCGGTAACATAACAAATCATTTTGTTTTCCAAAGTGATAAATCATTTGCACTAATAATCACAAATACCTTCAGACACAGTATTATTTATTTTCCCAAAATCTTTCTGAAATCAATTTTTTTCAAACCACCGAGATTTAATTTCTTGAAATAATAGCTTTTTAAATTCTCTTTGATCCAAAATATTTAAAACCAACATTTATTCACAAAACATCTTTTATATCAAATATGGGAAAATACTTTTACATTTATCTCCAAAAATATATATATATCTCTTTGGAAAATATTTCATATTCAAAAGATAAATATCTTTCCTTTTAAAAAATATAACAACTCTTGTTATTATAATTAAATCCTTAACCTGTATTTTAATCGAACATCTTATAGTCAAATTATGAGATTCCAATCATTAGATATCCATTCTCAAATCATATGTAATTACAGTTTACCAAACCTATGTATGAAAAAGATAATTGCTCATAAACTGGTTGAGCAAAATTAACAATCAATATACAGAGATAAATACTCATAAACTAGTCGAACACAATTGAAACAACCAAATAATTAATCAACAACGATATTAAATGCGGACACAATCATTATAACAAATAAATTAATATAATAGCAGAACGGGAATTTATTCTGCTAATTAAATGTCAATAATGAAATATAATTATTTAATTATGTTTATCGTAATTAAATTTAATCCCTTAATATTTTATCATAATTTTATACTTCGTCAAAAGTGTCAATAACTTAAACTGACGTATTCAATTCATTAATATGAATCTAACATCAAAGATCGTGGGTTAAACAGACTCTGTATGGATGAGATAAACAATTTTAAAGTTAACACTTTTTAATTTTTAAATCCAAAATAACTAAATTAATTCATCATTTTTTTGGCAAAGTCAGCCGGTTTTTAAAGTGGACCGTCCAGTTTTTATTACAACAAGTAATAAATACATTTTGGAACAAAAAGATAGTTCGAATGCTTATCTACTAAAATAGAACAACTAAACTAGCTTATAGAACTTGAGTTAGACAAATTTTCCTAAGCTACAAACAAAGTTTTTTGAGTGGACCGACCACTATACATCTAACATTACATCGTTGCATAAGCAATCACATTGATACTGGACTCTATCTATGCGTAAAACACTAGCACTCACATTATATCAGAAGCATAAGAAAATACATTGGCACATGACTCTAAACCAAACTCTAACACAAGCACCACGCATAGTGCTAGAAAATAGCTGGAAACCCCATAATTGCATACGGTAGACACACATTCTCACTCAAAGTTGCACAAGGCAGGAATAACTTATCTTCACAAAATGGAATTCCATCCGAACAAATGCCAAAAAACAGAAGATCTAACATAACAAAAACACAATACCCAGGAGATGACACTCGCATAACTAAACCTCCTCCACGAAATAGAGCCCAAGCAAAGCCAGAAAGGCAGTAGAATCCCAAAAACCTGGTGCAACAACCATCGTCAATTTTAACCTAGCCTCCGTTGTAGGGCAATCGCCAAGGACAGGCTTGAATAGGTGAGAAAATGGCTAAGAGAAAAACAACCTTCAGACTTCACCACCAGGACAGGGATGTGAGAGGAGCAAGCTAAGATCATAGCCTTAACCAACATCCTAAATGTCGACAAAAAAAGAGGAGATGACCAGATCTCGAACTGGTTGAAGAAGAGCCACAACACTACCTCTGAAAACACCCAACCTAATTCTAGCAAACCCACGCCATGAAGAAGCCAAAAGCAATCAAACAGCCAAAAGTTGAACCAAACAAGTCGAGTACTCGAACCAAAAGACAAACCCAAAACTCGGAAGATTTCTGTAAAAGAAGTGGGGGTAAGGGAGTGGAATGGCTTCGCAATTCAAGAAAGACAAGGGGCTACTAAGGACTAGGGCAGACTTCACAGACGAAAGAGGGAGGCAAAGGGCTCGGGAATTGACAGGGAAGAAAGGGATACTAAGACCAGACAAAATGGGTGAACTCCAGCTTATGTGACGGACAGGGAAGCAGCGGATCTAGAAGGGAAAATTGGGGATCAGGAAAGGGCGGATGGAGCTTGTAATATTAGGAAAAGCTAGGGATATCAGAGGCGGAGATTATCGAAGGCAAAGAAGTGAAAGAGAAGAAAAGAAACGGCGGAAGCTAACGGGAGAAACAAGAGGCGGCTGAAGGAAATAGAAAGAGAAACCTAGTCCCCATTGTTACAAGCTCGTATATTTTTTAGCACTATTATTGCTTTTAATTCATCAAATTTTACCCAACCTTACACATGCAAAAGCTCAACAGCCTAACATTTTCTAAAGTTTAAACTACTTAAACTAGTTTAAATCTACTAAATGAATTAACTAATAACTTTAACTTAAACAAAATTAAAACTTAACTAATATTTAACCTTACCAATTTCTTACCCATACTTGCAAACACACAGCAAAGCCCAAGTATACAAACCTCTCCTCAAATTTTCCACACTTGTACATGCATTTCATGCATGCATCCACCTAGGCAGACTGTACACGTTCCATCTGCACACTAAAACCCCTCCCCTTCTTTATTCCTAATCACGCATCTAACACACAATCATACTAACACACACCCACGCATTCACACACACACGTAAGGCAACAATACCCATGCATGAACAGTTCACTCACACACAAATATTTACACATACTAAGACATATAACACCCGGACACATGCACAACCATGCACATTATAACCCAATTCCAAAACTTCCATCCTCCGCACCCCACAGTTTCGAATGCAACAAGAATGAAAATCATAGCTTTTCTCGCCCTCTCCAACTTTCATTTTGGTGACTTTTGCTAATACTTAGTATAGAAAGAGTTATATGAATTAATAAATGGAAGTGAAAGGGGAAAAGGAAGTTGTTGTGACTGTTTGCATGTAAAAAAAGTGAAAATGAATGTATCCCCATCTTTTTTCCTTTTTTATACGTGTGTTGTGCTTCGAAATATATTTGCACCAAGATTCTTCATAGCTAAGGAAAGAGGTACATATATTTAATGCATCCATCATACATTTAATGTAAAACAAACATTAGTCAAAAGAAAGGACGTGGGATGTGTACTGAGAAAGATATGTAATGATAACATGTTTAGATATTTTAAAAGCTTTACAGTATCAAGCTACGCAAAATCACTTTTGTGTGTGAACCGCGAACAATAGAAATAAAAATACGATTATGCTTAACAATATGAGACGATCATAAAAAACAATGAGATAGACGAGTTAACTTATTTTGTAAAGTTTCAAAAGTACCGACGTTTGCCACAAAACGCGTCAAACGAAAACTTAATTATTTTTTCAATTAAAAATTATGGAAAAATCCTATAAATTAAATTAAAATTACATCATCAAAAATTAAATCCTTTTATTAAAAATTGATTTCTTCATAATTTATTACATTCGAATCAAATCTGAATATTTAAATAGATTAAATATTCTCATTCGAAATGTAAAAAAATGTGGGTAGTTATATATGCCATTTGATGGCGTATATTTTCGGCCAAACATGTGAAATAGAGGAGAGGAGAGAGAGAGAGAATTAAGAGAATTGATTAATGAAGTTTTAATTAAAATAATGGAAAATGTTTCATTCTTTCAATTAAAACAATCCCACTAATTCATTTCCCGTAGATGTTCATTTTTCCATTCACTTTTCTCTTCTCTCATCCTTACCTTCCATGTTTGAATAAATAAAAATAAATATTTTCTAAACTTTATCAACTCTAAATCAAATGTAGACATCAAATAAAAATGAAACATAAGTGGTCCATCTATCTCTTGCAAGGATTGTGTGTGGATCTTGGAGATTTAGGTGTTATTCTTCATTCAAAGTGTGAATCCTAGGCTACTTTTAAGGTAATTATCTAATCTCAATTTTAATCATATATCACATCTTGATAGTGTAGATTAGATCCATTATATTTTACAATGATTCTATATATGCAAATGTTGTCACCAATAACCGTTTGAATTTGCACACACACGTGCATGCGCACACCCCTCCTTTGAATTTAAATATTATTTTGGAGCTTTGTATTAGTTAAAAATAATTATTTGTTTGGTCGAAGTTATTTAACATTTTTTTTAAATAATGATGACTTTATAACTATATGCATATTTCAAACTTGTATATATTTAAATAGTTTCTGTATTTTAAAATAATATTAAAATTACTTTATTTTTGGCTACTTATTTAAAAAAATTATTCACACACGGGTTTATATGTATATACACACACTTAAAATATCTTTAACTATTTTATAGTTTTCAATTTAATACTTAAAATCATTTAATTAATAAATTCAGATATTTTGGATCTTAAATTTGAACCTATTCAAATATTTAAAATTATTATTCCATTCAATACATAAATTAATTTTGACACACACAAGTTTAAAAAGTTTTGAAAGCAAGCTAAAGAAAAAGTAAATAAAGACCAAAAGATATCCACCTTTTATTCTCCTTAATTGCAACTTAAATGCCTTTTACTCTTTCTTTAATGTCACTTAAATGCACTACTACCCATTTAAATTTAAATTTATTTCATTGACCTAACCAAATCCATTAAAATAATTTAAATTGTGTATTTCATTTAATACATAAATTAATTATAATATATGTGTGTGTGTGTGTGTTTATGTGTGTGTGAGAGAGAGAGAGTTTAAAATGTTTTAAAAGCAAGCTAAAGAAAGAGTAATGAATGCTAAAAGATCTCCGCCTTTTCCTCTCCTTAATTGTCACTTAAACGTCATTTACACTTTCTTTAATGCCACTTAAATGCACCACTAACAATTTAAATTTGAATATATTTTATCGAATTAATCAAATCTATTCAAATATTTTAAATTATTTTTTTCATTCTACACATAAGTTGATTTTAATATATATGTACATGTGTATATATAAATATGTACATATAAGTTTAAAATGTTTTATAACAACCATTGCATATACAAATGACAAACGTATACATTATAGATGCAAATCTGAAAACTACATTAATTATGTATATCATATGTCATGTTGCACATGCATTGTACACATACGAGTGTATTTGATATACTCATAATAATATATCTAATATAAATGAAGTAAAACCACCTTTAAACAAATTAAATAAACTAAGATTTTATTTTAAAGCAATATTAAATTGGATCTAATAAACCTTTTATACTTCATAGGCCCAATAAATCCAAAATATGATCTTTTTTGAAATATACCTTTCACGTGCTTCCGACTGGCTGGTTCCTTTAAAGGTATAAGAGGCATAATGGTTTATGCGGTCTTAAATATAAATATTATGGCTAACTTGTTAAAGCCTACTCATTTAGTAAGGTGTGTAGAAAGATAGTGCCTACGGTTGATTTTGGTAATTAAGTACTTTGCCCCCACTTGGCTACCGAACTAGCCCGAATGATAATGTAAGTCTAGAGATTTTCTCCAATATAAAGACCCCAATTGACTTTTGGTATTTGGATAATTTTCCAAATTCAATTGAATTTTTTTAAATATATTTTAAATCTAGAAGGTTAAGTTTAAAATATAAAATTGAAATTATATAAAAGTCATAAAATAATTTCAAAATTATTTTAAAATAAATTTAATAACTTCAAAAATTATATTAATTAAGTAAATAATCAATAAAAAGTTAATTAATTAAAATAAAACATATATAAAGATATATTTTAAATTGTTTAAGGTAAATAATAAATTAAATTTTCGAATTTATTGAAAATATTTAATTAAATTTTTTAATTAAATGAATATTTATTTGATAAAGATATTAATTAAATTTTACTTAATAAACACATATACAATAAAACACACACATATATAAGACTATAAGTGTTATAGTTAATATTCATCTTAAATTGTTTAGGATGAATAAAATAAACATTTTAAATTGTACAATAATTTGATTAATTTGTTAATTAAATTAATTAATTAAAATTAATTGAACAAGATTTAATTAATATACATACACATAAGAATATTATATAAATTAATTAAACTATAATCTGTTAAAAATGAAATAAACTTATATGATATGAATATATAATCTTAAGTGAAACGGTAAGAACCCAACTTAGATTTTAGGATCAAGTACATGCATATTGTATGATTATCGTGATTTTAGATGTATTCTATACTTAAATCATAAGGTATTCATAAGAAATACATTATTTCCTAAATCAGTATTACTCAATGTATATATACTAAAGATTATGAATCGTTAATCTATAATTTGTCCATTACCATTTATATATCAATAGATCACTTGCATACTCTTTTAGCTGTTGATCTTGCTCGAGCTAGGGTTGTTTTATGTACTAATTAATATATTAAATAAAAGAGGAAAAATACATGTGGGTATTTTTTGATCTTTCTTAAGCTACATGCATGATACTTAGGCTGTCGTGAAATCGTGATTACGAGTGAATATGTAATAAACTTAAAATTATATAACTAATCAAGTAAATTAACTAAAGGAAAAAGGCGAGTTAAATAAGAAATGTAGAGAGGAATGAATTAATAGAAGCGGGTATGAGGGCCGAGATCCAACTTATTGTAGGACAATATACAATACTCATTTATATTCATCCATTTCTTTTTACTCAAGAATAAAATAAAGGTTAGAGAAACTCTTCAACGGTGGAAGCATAAAAAGGCAAATGTGAAAAAGTTAAAAAAACGCAAGCTTGAAGAAACTAAAGAAGACTAAAAGCTCTACATCTTAAAAATCTAGGTGAGTAATACTTAACCTTTCTAAATTGATTTTATATGTATGGGTTTGATTCAAATCTATATGTTTTTATATATGATGAGGTTCATACGAATTTTCATGTAAAGATCTAAAGGTTTAATGAATGTTTAGGAAATGATAGGTGAGCATGGGATGTTTATATGTGTTTTCCCTACTTTAGTGATTTTGAAACTTGATGGTAATTCTATATAATGTTTAAATCATGATTTCTGAAGTGGGTATTCAGTTTGAGGATTTCCTAAGCTTATATAATTTTATATGAATTTTTGAAGCTGTTTAACTTGAAAATAACGAGTGAAATATTCTTAAATAGGCCAAATATATGTAAATTATGAAAGAACAGAGGTTCAGGAATTTTATCTGAATTTTCTATAAGAAAATAAATGGGTTAAACAGCTAAGTACTACGCTAGGGTAAAGGGGCACTACGGGGGATGCAGGGGAATAAAGTCCATGGAAAAATATATTAACAGGGGTTAGGAAAAAGGGAGACAAGATCCAATTTATTTGATGCAATGATTTGCTAAAAAGAACACTAAAATAAAAGAAAGTGAAATAAGATCCAATGGGATAATAACACGTGTAAGAGCATTGTCAGGGATGTCAGAGTTGTCAGGTAACGACATCAGGGCAGCGACTCTAAGTTTATAAGTAAGAGTACCGCGCTAAATATGACGGGATCATACTACGCTAAAGTTTAGAGAAGAACGCTTAATAAGTTAAATGTAGAGTATATTGTACGGGTCAAGAGGACTACGCTAAAGGGGAGAAATGTATAATACTTATAAAAAATATTTTTATGGGACTCGAGGAGAAGCTATTCAAAACGAGGAAAGGATGCTGCATTAAAATGAAAAGACAGAGTTGGAAGGGCTATTGCACACCCAGGAAAGGTGAAGAGAGGCATTCAACTTCCAGGAACTATGGTGGGGAAGGCCAAGTAGTTTCAAATTAAATAAATGTTTAGAGGCTGTATGTGGGTTTCTTTGCAATCTACAACAGCGGGGTCGTTCTAAGCAGTTTGAAAAATAAGTAAATAAATTACTACGGTGGGATGGGTGACACCAAGTAGTACGGAAATTTAGTAAATAAATATTGAAGGACTACAGGTGGTTGTTTCTTTATAGTCCAAGGCTTAACTAATTAAATCGTTAAGTACTGCTAGGGTAGGGTCTAGGCAATTCGAAAAGATGGATAAATTTAGAAGAATACTACGGTTGGGTGATTCCAAGTAGTGATAACTAATAAATTTAGTAGAAAACAACAGTAAGATAATTCCAAGTAGTAATAGGCAAGAGACAAACCTTAAAGGGAGGTAAAGTGAGTACTGCGTTAGGGCGCATTACTTAACAATTTAAAGAATGTTTTAAAGAATAAATGAGACATGTGAAGGGTTATTACAGGATTAAATGATTAAGTAATAAGAGATTAAAGAAGAATCTATAAGGGAAACCAGGTGGGGCTACGCAAGGAGTGTATGTTATATTTTGATTTAAAATCAATCTAAACCAGGAAGTGGTTGGGTATGCGCATGGTGTAATCTAAGATATTTCATGATGATTGAATAGTAAGGGGGAAACCTAACATGTGCGGTGCAGGTTGGTCTCATTATATGTTTGTTTTTTAGGATAATATTATTCACATCAGACTTTATGTCTAGTCCATGTTTTTATTATTGTTTTCCACATAGACTCAGGGGTACTCATTTGAGTACGTTGAGTTTATAGGGTTAGGTAGGTTTGCAGTAATGGCTGCAGTATGTGGATTGAAGACGGAGCATAAGGCTCTTTAGCTAATAAAATTTTCATTTTCGCTGTATGATGGAGTGCGGGTGGAATCTTTATATGTGGACCCAACTCTATATTTTCTATTTATATTTGACCCTTGCATTGGCATGTTATTTAGGGAATATTGACAGCAATTCATGTAAAGAATACTTAAGTAAAATCGTTGTGTGATGAAAAATGTTTAGCTGCTTTGTTTATTTATTTGTGTTTCCTTATTATACTAAACATACCTCAATCATCGAAAGATAATTCTGGAGCTAATTGTAGCATCATTAAGTGTTCATCTTCGGGTTTCCAATGGAGCATGTTACAGTTGGTATTAGAGCATATGTTTAAGGAAACTTAAGTAAACAGAGTTAATAAAGGATAAGAGCAGTAACTAAGATAGAATAAACGCACTAGGGAGGGGATGCGCTAACATATACATCAGTGTACACACATACACATACATATACATATACATTTACATATATTGTACTTGTATATTACTATAAAGATTTATATAAGAAGATATATCTATTCTTCTATTGTGTTTTTGCTTCCTATCCTTTCGTTTATAATGAAGACTTGCTTAATAGAAGAAGCGAGATGGACTTGAGAAGTGGATGGATTATGATAGGAGGGCAAGTGTTAGAAGAGATGTTGAAAATAGGCAGGATAATGAAGGGAATGAGGAAAGAGATGAAAGAATTCCAAGGACGGTAAGGGATGAGGCTACATCGCCAGCAAATGAGGTAGGCATAGGTATAAATGCCTTGCTGAGGGAGTTCATGGCTTGTATGGTGAGGGAGGCTACACCAGAGGTAGTCCAGCCAAGGCCTGCAATAGTGCGAGAGGACTTCCAAAAGATGAACAAAGACTATAGGAGTTTGGAAGGGAAGGCATTTACTAAGGAGGAGCCTACGGTGGAAGTGTTGAACCAGCTTAGAAGTCTTGAGCGTATATTTGGAGACCTAGGATTGAATGATGCACAGAAGAGGAGACTGGCATCAAGGCAGCTATAGGAAGATGCGTTGGATTAGTGGGAGATCATAGTTGCAGAGACCCCAGAAGACGGAATCACTTAGGAGCAGTTCAAGAAGAGGTTCAAAGCATAGTTTTTATCGGAGTCTCAACAGAGTGTGTTGTTGAGGGAGTTTATTGACCTGAGGCAGGGTAACCGTAAAGTGGAGGGGTACATCTATAACTTTAATGCATTGACTAAGTATGGTAAGGAGATCACTAGCACTCCGATGAAGAAGAATAAGAAGTTTATTGGGGACTTGAAGCAAGGGCTTGATCATAAGGTGATGGCTCATCAAGTATCTCCTTATGAGTTTGTAGTGGATATGTCCAGAAGGTATGATAGCATGTACCAAGAGAAGAGAATAGTGGAGATGAGGCCCAAGATAAAACAGAAGAAGAAGTTCATTACCTACACTAAAGGCAAGAAAAGGAGTGCCGAAGGGGAAGGG
The DNA here is from genome assembly GCA_030737815.1 of Allium fistulosum. Lineage (NCBI taxonomy): Eukaryota > Viridiplantae > Streptophyta > Magnoliopsida > Asparagales > Amaryllidaceae > Allium > Allium fistulosum. The sequence goes on from CM060902.1 coordinate 525,748,879, forward strand.
TATAGTTGCTAATGCTGAAGTTGCCATTGCAGAAGTAGTCTTCTACAACTGCGGACAGAAGGGACATTATGCTTCGAAGTCCCCCCCCCCACAAATCTAAGAATGTTGTGAGGAAAAAGTGCTTCAAGTGTGATCAGATGGGGCATCTAAAGAAGGATTACCCAGGGATTAAAGGATAGGTATATGCTTTGGAGGGACCAAGGGAAGGACCATCTACAGAGGAGAGAGGTAAGGGTGAAGTCTTAGAAGGTATGACTTTGATTTCTGGTATTTCAGTTAGAGTACTATTTGACACTAGAGCTAAATATTCTTTTATAGTTAATGATTTGGTGGATAGACTTGGGTCAGGAGTGGAACACCCCACCCCTACACCCATACTATCCAAAAGTGTTACAGAGTTATACTATCAAATAATACGAAAAATGAGGATATATAGGGTACACACGTGAATATTCATTTAGACTAATACTAGTACATATTAAAACATTCAATAAGTATCTCGACCATGCATACATGGTATCAGTACAAAACAATCAACACATATGCCTCTAGGACAGAACAATACATAATATATAGCAAATACAGAGAACACAAAGTAAATCGCAGTGATAACATATAATATATATAATATATCATACAATAAAGGTCTATACATCTTAATAATAAGATAATCAATCAATATACAACTTAGTGTCAAATATATATACAACGAATCAAGGTTATATAAATATCATACAACATCCTAATATATGTCTCCTCCAAGCCCACTAAAACAAATGATGGTCATGTCGTGCCTGTATCATAAATGTCTCGGATTGACTCGAGTATTATAAAATAACACACGGGTCGGAATATGTCAAATCAAGGATATATAATTAAGGTAACACAATGTAGGCATGGAATAATAATGTGATAACTTTAACATTGATAATCAAATAAATATATGTATAATACCATAACTAATCATCAAAGCATACATTACCCCAAATAACTTAAATCCATATGAAACAGTCAACATTGATATCAAAAGATGTCATCAACTGTATAGAAACACATCAAATTAGAAATCTCAGGATCTATAGAACTGGGTAAATCATACATATCCAGAAATCTTCATCAAATCATACATATCAAGTATAATCAGGCTAGCACGAAGCATTGCCTAAATATAACTTTTAATCTCAATAAATAAAACATCATCATCAATATCAAATATGATAGATAGGACACCTGTCAATATATTGAGAATCCACTATACACTGATCATATATCTCAGGTATAGTCTCATCTCCTCATATATATACTATTTAACAGTATCGTGACGGGAAATGGTTGTATGACAAACACGAAGTCCCAAGTAGAGTCATATAAATATAACAACATGTGGCACCTGGCTCACATCAATGCAACTGTGAGGGGTATCAATCGTATATGCCAATCTACTACTCCGACGGTACAAAAAGGGAGATTGATGGCACTAAGAAAGCGCCAGAGACACTAAGTCTCTACAATCATTAGTTATCTCACAGTCATCGTGACATGTATCCACGAGTGTGCTCGTCAATGAGAGGACTTTAAGTCATGACACTACAAATGCCTCTGTAGGTAACAGACTGCTGGTCTAGTGACACAAGGGACTAAAGCATGTATAAGGGTAGCACAAAGCTGAAGCACCAAGCTATATATATAAGGTGTCATGGATCTGGGGTATGACCCCACGATCAGGCCACTAGGGTGGAAACTGACCATCTGGTCATCTCCAGCAAACATAATAAGAGCACATCGTAATAGTGGCATGTAAAACCAATGCATACAGACACGAAGTCATGGTCATCGACATCATTAGGCACAAAGCCATATATGACTATGTGTATCACCTCACACTATCTACTATATTCCCCTCACGTAAGTGTCATCTATGTACAATGAATAACTGAAAAAATATCACAACAACATCTCATAATACTCAAACGTTTATTCACCACATAAACTACACTCAATCTACACAATATTCTATATAACGAGTCCAAAGAATAACCAAAGAAATACTACCGAATGCCTCATCACAAAACGGTATTATAACTCCGTTTATTCAAATTTCTTGTTACATATAATTTAACATCATAAAATTAGACAAAAGGATGTCATCACCTTATCATATTATAATCTCATACCAAGCCAATATCAACAGTGAATTATTCTTATAAATCCAAGTCAACATAAAAGAAAGGAAAAATCGGGAAAGTGTAGAAAAGCCAATTAATATAATAAATAAATACTTAGTATAATCAAATCAATATTTATTAATAAATTATTCATAATACCAAAATCAAAGTAAGAGAGATAAGAAATCATAAAAGCATGTTAAAGTTTTTATAGCAATAACATGTGAAATAAACATCCTATATCCTTAGTTGTACCTATTTATTATTAAAAATTAACTTTTAAAATTCTTTTAACATTGAGTAGAAAATATTTCTTATGTTCATAAATTATAGAAACTTCAAAATATCTTTCTTTGTATTCCAAAAAATATATATAATATCATTCAAAGCCTAATTTTGCATTCAAATTCATTGATATTTATATTATAATCACTAAATAACATTTATAAATCATTTCATAATTTTTAATAATTATAAACTATTTTCAAATAAATGTATAATCTACAAAATAGACTTCTATTCATTCCAAACCACAGAATATTGTCCAAAATCCGTTATTTACATTTAAAATTATTAATAATGCTCCTTAAAAAAATTTAAATGCATTTTAGAAACTATGTCATATTTTCTATTCTATATAATATATAGGATTTCTATATAATGATTTGAAATCAATTTTTAAAATATAATAATTATTATGGTAGAGATTTTTAAAGGATTTTGTGATCGAAAGAAAATTATATTTATTATTAAAATTGATTTCTTAAATATGCAAAATAAGTTAAATTGAGTAAAACTTTAACAAATTATTTATAAAATACTTTTAGTGTAATATTTTTAAATCCTTAAAATAATTTTCCAATACTTTTTATATCAGGTATATTTATATTTTACAAGTCGAATAAATGAAACATCCATAAAAACACGCACATCAACATTCAAATTATAATACATATACGTACATACATACATACATATATACACACATACATACATATAATTGGATAGAGTTCCATTTGCAAATATCACTTCCTACCAACATAATGAATCAACCCATCACATAACAATAACCACTCAACCAAACCATGCCATAGTCAAGGTAAATCATAGCATCTAATCATATTCCATTCACTTCATTAATTCACTGCCAATTATTTATTGTAATTTATTCAAAAATGAGCAATCAAGAGAAGTTTATATAGGTAGATCATAGATATGTGAGTTGAAGTAACTCACCTTAAGAGATTGCTAGATGAAATTTCCATTACAACTAGCTGAAATTGCTAGTTGAAGTATGAACGAACCACCTCTTCTATATGCTTCAATCATGATTTTGAAATGTGACCAACATCCCAAACATGAGTGACATTACATTGCCGCCATCATACTCACCCACGCCACATTCTTGCCACAACGAATCATTCCTTTGCATGCATACACACATGAGCCTGACCACTCTAGCCACGCTTGCATGTCGCGATCGTCGTTGCCAAGTTGAGTCACCCCTTCGCTGCCATTGATCACAAAACTTGCCTCATTCGTTCGCGATGCAGATCGATTTTATTTATTTATATATTTTTTAAATTGCATTCTCGAATTTTTGGCTGAGGAGATTTAGGGAAAAGCAAAAAAACTGGTAAAGGGTTTTTGTTTTGTAAGGGTTCGGTCTACATTAGGAAGATTGGAGCAATTTCTAGAGAATTAGGGAAGGGTTATGGGCTTGGATTTATTAATTATAGCCCATTGGTTCAATTCATTCATTTGCAATCAATTTGCTTAACTAGTTTCTTTTTTCCTTTCTCTTCTTTTAAACAATACCTTTTATTTATTTGCAAAAATCATCCTAATCCAATTCAAATTAATTTACACTTCACAAATATTTTGTATTCAATTTAAAAACATTTTATTCAATTCAATAAATTACTCTAAAAGAATTTATTAATTTATTTCAAGTTATTAAATCAAAATCTTATATTACATAGAATTTAATTAACAAAAATTTATTTTTAAAATATAAATTATCGAATTCGAATAATTTTATTTTAAATTAAATTTATTTAATTTATGGCGTAGAAAGTAGGGTTGTTACAAGGAGTCATATATTTAGTCACATCCATTTATGTAGCAAATTCGATAGGAGGGTATGCCACTCTCGGATTGAGATGCACTGACCTAGATGTTGAATTAGGTGGATGTAAGTTTTCTTGCAGTTGGACTTAGCTATAGGGTTTCATCAGTTATGGGTACGAAGGAAAGTATTCCTTTGACTACGTTCAGAACTAGATACGGTTCATATAAGTGGTTGGTTATGCCGTTTGGTCTGACCAATGCATCTGCATTCTTTATGGACTTGATGAACCGGATCTTCCGAGATATTAGATGACATTTTAGTATACTCTAAAGATGAGGAGAAGCATGCAGTTCACCTAAGGCCTATGTTGGAGATGTTGGGACAACATAAGTTAAATGCAAAAATTTTCTAAGTGTCATTTCTGGAGAAGGGAAGTGAAGTTCCTAAGGTATGTAATTTTGAAAGAAGGTTTAATGGTAGATCCAGAAAAGGTGGAGGCTATAATTGGGTGGAAGACCTAATACTATTACCGAGGTGCAAAGTTTTTTAGGATTGGCTGGTAATTACAGAAGATTCATTAAGAATTTCTCTTGTATAGCTGTGCCGATGGCTAGGCTAACTAGGGAGGGAGGGTAGTTTGTTTGGATGCAGGAGTGTGAGAAGGCATTACGGGAACTGAGTAATTAGTAGTTTTCAATTATTGAAATGAATGAAATCTTAATTATTTTAATAATTGGAAGTTTCTAGAATGAAGAAAATATAAGTAATTAGATGTTAGGTGATTAATGGTATATATGAGAAATTGAAAATTTGTAAACTTAAGAATAATGAAAATTTAGAAGATGAATTATTGAACTTTGAAAAATGAACAGGATGAACTTGTGTAACTTTCAATTGCATCCTTAAGATATATATAACTTACCAAAATGTTAAAAGTTGTAATGTTAATAAGAATATGTAATGGAATATTATACAAGTAAAACTTAAATAATGAAAATGTTCAATGTAATTATGTTTTAAAAGGAGAATTAATATGTATAAGCCATTGCAAACCTAAGTAAATAATTTGAATGCTACTAATTAAAGTAATAAAAGGGTGAACACTGTAAGTAAATAATTATAAACTTAATTTAATGTTGAAGTCATTTATAATTAAAATGAGTATTACTTTAATTGAATGGTTATAACTTCAAAAAGCATTGAAATGATTTAGAAATGAATTTAATATTCAATAATACTATATATGGAAGAATGAATGTGAAAAAGAAATAATCCATTAATGGTGAATTAAATTGTAAAGAGATTTACATAATAAATAATCTAATAATTGAAATGGAAATAACTTATGTAAGCAATGAATGTAAGTAATGAAAAGAACAGTGGTATTGTATAAATGAATGGAAAATGAATTTTGTAAGTGATAAATGTAAAGAAATTAAACAAGCATTGTATGAACAAATGAAAATGAACAGTGAATATGTGAAAAAGAAAGAGTAATCAGAATAAAACTTAAATATTATTTGAAATTATGGTTTGTTTGACTTATGGATTGGTTGGGAAAGGATACTTCTGTTGTGTAGGATGTATAAATGATCTATTGAGTTTTATCTAAGATTGTTGAGTGTATGGTATACTTAGTAGTTTATTTATCATTTTATACGATTAAAAGTTTCTGAACCCAAACAAACCCTTTGTTTTGATTGCTATTGATGGATGGTTGATTGTTTTGATTGCATGTGATGATTGTATGGTTTTGTTGCTTATAACCATTATATGTGGTGTTGATTTGGTTGTGACTAATAGAGATAACATAAATATTCTCTTTTATATAATTATTAACTCTTTTGGATTATATAAGTGAAATATAGGTTATGGAAGCAATAGCTACTGCTTTTGGTTTCATAAATTAAGCGTTGTTTGCCCGACAAATAGGTACGTTCTCGGATTACGGTTTTCTAGCGATATTATATTGTTTCCCCGTGGTTTGGGATATATTATTTTGAAATATGTGATATATATTGTTATTATTGATATTATTATTCCTCTTAGACCTCTCCGTACAAAGGAGACTCTGCCGAAATTTTCTGTGAATTTTGGACTTAGAGAAATTTTGTGAAATGTTTTCCAAACTTTTGTTACTTGAATATAAAAGGATTCAACTGTTTATAAATTGATATATTTTATTTAAATTATTTAATTATGTAAATTAATTGTTTATAAGTTTAATATTTTGAATAAGATATATTGATTACTAAATTCCTTATCCCTTCTTTTTCCCTTTTCGAGGATGAAAAGTTTTGAGTGGGGGAGAGAGTAACGACTCGTAATTTTCGATAATTAAAAATAGTTAATTTAATAAGATTTTGTGATTTAATATTGGAGGAAATAAAAATTAGTGATTTGATAAAATGAATATAATTAGAATAAAATGTAATAGTTTTATTTAAGGTAATTGATAACTGCTTTAAATGTAATTCCATTTATTTGAAATGATTAAAAGTTATAATTGGTTATAGATCGTAAATAAATTGTAATGATGTGTGTATTAATTGATAAATTGGATAAAAGGTGTAATTGATAATTTAAATATGTATAAATTAATGAAATAGCATGTATTTAATTGCAATTGATAAAGGTAGTGTTGTGGTAGTAACTATAATATTTGTGTGTAGATAACAAACCTACAAATGTTATTAAATTAAGAAAAGGTAACGATTGTTATTTGTTACCAATTTATTTAATCAATTATAATTAAATGAAATTAAATGCTGCGTAAAATGAGTTAAGACAATAACTGCAAATTATGAATGTAACAAAAGGTATAGAAATGTTAATTTTATTCATAAGGTAATAATTGGTTTAATAAAAAGGAGTGAAACCAAGATAAATTAATTTATTGGGATTTAAACTATAATTAATGTGAAAATCAACAAAAATTCAATATAATTGAACATAGCAACTAATATGGTAAAAGATGATAATTAGAGGATATTAATGTAAAAATTATAAACCAGTGTTAACTATGCCCATAGAGTAACGATTGATTGAATGAAAAGATTAAAATCAAATTAATCAATTTATTGGAATTAAAATAAAATTAATCAGATTTAATTGCAGTTGAGATTAAACGTTGTAAGTAGTCTAATATTTAACACTGAATTGATATGTAAATTTGTATTAAATCATTGTTAATGTCTAAGTGATCAAAAATGATGAAATTTGTAATTATCAAATTTGAATGGAAAAAGTGATTTAATTAATTTAATATTAATTTATTTAATTAGTGTAAAAATAGCCATTTTGGCCACTGTCTCGAATTTCAATGAAACCAGTTTCATCGAATCCGTAACGGTGAATTATTGTAGGATTTCAAGTTTCGTAGCGATCAGACTTGTCGTATGATCGTACGGGCTCGAAACGTGTAGAAATCAACTTAATTAAACTCAATTGAAATCAGTTTGAAATAAGCTGATTTTAAAGCTAACTTCTTCATACGATGGAATTAGGACTTGAAACTTGTCTCATTGAATTTAAAAATATTGAAAACATCTATTTTGATATATGGGATGACCTGTTTCCGTTCCGAAAGCAGAACGGGCTTTTCGTGTCGTATTTGTTGTTTCAAATCAATTCGATTCATTTCTTATCGGGCTTCGTTAGTATATATTGTTCTATTCTAACCCTAGCAGCCTTTCATTCCTCATTCCTGTACGTACAACTTCAACTATCTGTTCCTCCTTCTTAAATGGCATAAACCCAGATTTCAAGATTCAATTGCAAATCAAAATCAAATCGAAAAGTTTAAAGTCCTCAAACAATATCATATTATATATCGATGCGAAGCTCTCGAAGAACGCAATCTACTGTTGTGTTTTGTTTCTCAAATTGGATCATCGTTTGTCCAGAAATCGATGAATTAATCTCGACCGTTCATCGTGTCGAGATCAACTTCGTCGGATCGTCGAATCGAAGGTACCATCTCGTGGAGAAGGACACGCGAAGTGCATCGGTTGTGTTCGTTTGTTCAATTAATGGGCGGATCAACGGCAAAAATTCAAGTAGGGTTCGAGATGTATGGCGGTGGCTGCTTGCAATTGGTCGTAGATCGGCGACGAGAGTTGATGTGGGAGGCCGAGGGGAGTCGCACAGGGAGGGAGGTGAGCTCGTCCATGGTCGGAGCTGGGATCAATTGCTGTAGGCGATAGCATCTGTAAGGCAACGGTGATGGCGCGTGTTAGGGTACGTACATTTAGGCTTGAGCACGTGAGAGAGACGAACAGGGTATGACGTGTCTTTTTCTATTATTTATTTGTTAATTATTTTATTTATAAATTGAATCGTCTAACTTCTAATACCAATACTTTTTACATACATGCTCGGATTTGCGAGCGGTTTTCTCCACTGGGATCGTATCAAAATTTCGGACATTTTGGAACTGTTTTGGACGAATTTTGAGACTGTTAAAGTTTGGACCTTTATTTGGACTTTAAATTGATTTGAAATCAAATGTGAGTGTTTTAACCCACTCACAACTACTAGATTACCTTATGTTAGTTAAATTAAATTTATGATGTGATTAGAAATTAAATGATTGATGTTTGGTGTGTTTTAATTGTCATTCTAGTTAAATTGGCTTTATTACATTTAATCATCGTTTAATCTAATATTGAATTTAATTGTCAATTTAATACCTGTTGATGATAATCAGTTATCTATTGATGTTTATTGGTTGATTTGGATGATGATTGTGATGGATGTTTGATTGTAGATATTGTGTGACTGGATGTTGTATTTTATATTGTTATAACACTGCAAGTTCCCTATGGGTTGAAATGATACATGCCCGAACGATCTATAGATTAGGGAAAATCGTTATGGGTTGAAATGATAGACTCGAGCGATTTTATGGATTTTATTTAATTCGGGATTGCGGTTTGAAATGATATATAGCCGTAAAATTTTAAATTGCGGATTAAAATGATAAATATCTGTATCACTTGACCATAGGGTAGAAAATTATATACGGACACTGGATTGGTTAAATTAAATGATTTTAATTCCTTAAATTTTGAATTCACTTAACTGGCATTTTGAAATAGAAGTTGATTTATATAAACTGAATTATTTTCGATAACCCAAGCATTAATGTTGAAATTGGAATTGATTTAATGAATTGTTCAAAGGATTTAAAATAGAATTTTAAAGTTGAAGTGTTAAATATAAATGAATTTATCGGAATCGAGTTATTGAGATGTTTGGATATAACTTTGAAATCTAGTTTAAACTAGTTTAAACTATTTTAATTAATTTAACTATTTTAACCAATTTAAACTATTTTAATTTATTTTAATCTACTATAACCTATTTAATCCAATTTAATCTAATTTACCTATTTTAAACTAATTAAATCTATTTTAAATCTATTTCATATAATTTAAATCTATTTAATCTATTTTAAATTTATTTAATCTATTTTAAAATCTATTTAATATAATTTAAATCTATTTAATCTATTTTAAAATTATTTAATCTATTTTAAATCTATTTAATATAATTTAAATCTATTTAACCTATTTTAAATTTATTTAATCTATTAAAAATCTATTTAAGATGATTTAAAATCTATTTAATTTAATTTAAATCTATTTAAATCATTTTAAAATCTAATTAAATCAAATTTAAATCTATTTAAACTATTTTACTATTTTAAACTATTTTAATCTATTTTAAACTGTTTTCAAACTATTAAAACTATTTATGACTATCTAAACTATTTTCTAAAATTTCAGACCGTGTAAAGTTGAAGTATTTATATTTAAATCCTTTATGATGATACAACCTAAGTTGGAATTTGGAATTGATACCTTTTTGTGAAATGACATATTTGAGTAAATATGATGATTTTAGAACGAGGATTTAATTAACCAAGTGAATATGATTTCGAAAGAGATACGGTCTGAAATCGAATATGATATTTTGATATTAATTATGAAATGGTTGAAATGTAAAAGAACCATCCGGTGTGAAATAAGCATTTGGTTGTTAAATAGACCGGGATCAGATATTGTCATACTCTCTTCCAATACCGAAAACCACTTTAACAACCGTGCACGTGGTGGAGATTCCAGAAATGAAGTAGAATGGTTTTGGCGAACGATTTCTGTATGAGGTATTTACGTAGCCCTGACTCCCGTGAGTCAACTTAGATGTGACTAAAACAGGAGCTATGCCGGGCTAAGTGAGGTCATTCCTTCGATCGGACACATTTCTTCGATACCATACTATTACCTTGTGATTGATTTGGTGCTACCCCTCGATTTTGATTATGGGAGTGTGTTCCGAGGTGGGCGGTAGTAGCTGCTATGCGTTACCACCAGTCCAGCTCTGCAAATGGTATATCTACCCTAGCATTGCCTCGAGTGTCGTGTTCACATGCCCTATCGCGCCTTCTACGAGTTTGGTTTGTATCATACCTATGGAGTGCCCTCTGATAGCCCTCCAGTTTACGAAAGAATTACGGTATTGTATAGACTATGTGTTAAGGGGGTATGGGTAATGCCTTAACGCTATTTTAATACTTTACTAAACTGTAGAAACTATTATAATAGCGTATTGTACTACATAGTAGATAGTTTAGCGGATCCTTAAGAGATGGAAATCGCGAACATCTCTTAAGTTATTGCACTCACGTTGACATTGGATAGGAGATGTCAAACCCCATAAACATCTCTGACACCATTACACCTATATTTATTTACTGTTGATTTATCTTACATAAGATCTTTTAGTTCTGACTCGAGTATTTTGTCTTTTCAATTCGCTCGGGTCAGCCTGGGTTTTTCAGTTTATCGAAGACTGCTTTCTGGAGGACGAAGACGAAGATTTTGTACTATTATTATGTATTATATTTATTCCACTGCATCATGTTTTTCCGCTGCAATTATTTATTATTTATTCTTGTTGTATGTAACTCTGATCTGTATTATAAATTTTTAATCAATGTTATTTATAAACAGCTTCATGAACTGTTTATTTGATTATTATATTTTGTCATTCTACTGCGAGATTATGTATTTGTTCTTTCATTCTCTGCTTTTTCTTATTTACCCCATAACAATCTGCCTTTTTGAATGGTTTGAGTTTGACGTGTGTGTCTGCTTAAAACATCCAAAAAGGCAGGTCGTTACATAGGATTTCAAGTTTCATAGCGATCAGACTTGTCGTTTGGTCGTGCGAGCTTGTAACGCGTAGAAACCAATTAAAGGAATTTAATTAAAATAATTTGATTTGAAAAGCTATCTTTTGAATATGATGGAAATGGTTCCCGATACCTATTCCATTGTGTTCTGAATGGGGGTATAACATTAGGAACGCCAAGCAGCATGCTTCATTTGGAGTTCAAAAATTTCACGGATGAATAACGCCAAGCAGCATGCTTCACGGATGAAACCCTCATTCAAATCCCTGGCCGCTGTTTGTTTATATTCAATGGCCGAAATCGCCTCCACTTCTCTCCTCAATATCTCTCGATCCGTTCATCGAATTCAAAAACTCCTAACTAGCAAAATGTAGAGCTCTCTGAGTATTCAAATCCATATGGTTTAGTCATGGCAAGGCGAGTTGAAATCGCCAGAATCGAGGTAATTAGAGCTGGCATTCTTCCTCAAATTATGTGCAAACGGAGGCGTCGGAGGCAGCACAGCTGCTGGCGTGGGTGGAGCTTGAGGAGGCGCTTCGAACGGTGGTGACTGATGGGGTTTATGTGGCTTCAGGCAACGCGCGCATGGACGTTGGGTTAGCATTGATGGGTTTTGTTCTGGTTAGCGTGAGCACGTACGAGAGAGGTGAGAGGTGGTTACGTTTTTTTATTTTTTTATTTTATTTAAGTTTGTTATTTGTAATTTAATTATGTCGAATATTTAAAAATTTGTAACTTTTTCATGCGAGGTCCGATTCGAGCGAAACAAGTTGCGTTGGGTTCGTATCGACGAGGACTATGACTTGGAGTTGAATTGAAATTTATTTTACACAAAAAAAATTCAATTCAAATAAAGGTGAGTGGTTAAATCCATTCACGAAGTATTAAATTTTCCTACTGTTAGTTAACTAATTAACGAAGTGAAGAATTTATATTGATTGCTAGTTGAAAATTTAATTGACCAAAAATTTAAATTATTGAATTTGGATTGATTGATAATTAAAATTGAGATTTAAATTTGATTGATAAATTTGATATTGAAATTGATAGCGTAAATTAATAGTTAAAATATATAGGAATTTGACTATTAAATGGATAGTTGAAATTGATGATAAATGTGACATTTAAATTTGATAGGGAAAATTTGACATTTTATACACTTATTAGATCGACATCTAAAGTTGATATTTAAATCGATATTGGATTGCATATCACCTTTAGTTAAACACCCTGACATTGATTTTTATTTATTGATAGTTGTGTGATATGGTTGAATTGGTTGATTTGGATGTTAATTCATATTGTTATGGATGATATTGTTGATTTGCTGTATGTTGCTAGTGGTTTTGATATTTTCGGGTTATCACGCCGTTATTACCACTATTAATATGATTGATCACATGGACATTTAAATTTGATATGGACGTTGAATATCCTACCTGGTATATGAATTTTGATGCATAGCTGACTGCTTTGGCAGAATTGCAATTTTGTGGTTTTATCGCCGTTCGGCGGAAATCGAGTTTATTTATTGAATTTTAAAAGGCTTTAAAATCTAACCTTTAGAAATTTATATATTATAAAGAGTTTGATTTTGTGAATCAAATTAAATTTGGTTCCTGAAATTAACATGCATTTCATTTATAAAATTTAAATTTAAATTTTTATAATACGTATATTTTCCCTAAAAGAGAAATAAAAGGGTTTGAAATTTTTTCTATAACTTTAACAAATAAAAGGAAATGTTATAAGAAGACCGATGTTTGGAATCCAATCATCAAATGATTTTGATACGTTTAAATGGGATTATTTTAAAAATCGAGCTATGGAAATGTTGGAATTCAAACTTGTTAAAAGAATTTTTGTAAAGAAATCAAATTTGAAATTTCGAAGTCATAATCGATATATGTTTTGAATTGTGGAAATTGGATTATTTTAAGATTTAAATCTTAAAATTTGAACATTGAAGTTAGATTGATTTGAGGATTTAAATCGGTGTATTGATATTAGACTCTAATTTATATAAATTGTAATGGTTTTGAAATGATATTTGAATTGAAACTCGAGCCACGAAATTAAATCGTTTGAGTTAAAATTGATTTAAATTGAAATAGAATGAAGTTGAATTTGAAAGGAATTGAACTTAAACATTGGAATACAATTCATTTTTTGGAATTTGAATCTGAGTCCAGATTTGTTGGAAATGGAAAGAAACGGCTCATTTTGAAACTATATTTCTCTTGTTTTTATTTGACTTACATGAGGATTTTTAGTCCTGACTCGAGTGTTTTGTTTTTCATTACGCTCGGGCCAGACTGAGTTTTCAGTTATCGAAGACAGTCATTCCGGAGGACGAAGACAAAGATTTGGTATACATATCTACTAATATTATTCTGCTGCACTATTTTATTCCGTCTATTAAAATGTATAACTCTAATAGTATAGTATAACTCTGATTTATGTTGTAAATTGAATCGAGTATATATTGTTAAATAGCTTAATGGACCGTTTATTTGATTATAGTATTTTATGTTCCGCTGTGAGATTCTGTTGTTGTTTTCTTCTTTTCTCCTATTTCTTTAAATTAAACCCGTTGATAATCTATCTTTTAAACGGTTTAAGTTGGACATGTGTGGTTTATTGTCGACTTGAAACGTTCAAAAAGGTGGGTCGTCACAGTTGGTATCAAAGCTTTGGTTTAGTGTATACCTAAACCTGTAGGATTAGCTCGTTGAGTGTGTATACATATATGAGAGAGCGTATTTGTTCGTGGTATAAAAATATTTTGAATTAACAAATGAAATGATTTTAACTTGGATTATATATAGAATATAAAAGAATGAATTCTATAAATTGATAAAATCATTCGTGACTGTTGATAATGATTGGATGTTATCTCTTTATTGACTGATTATTTGATTAATATGGATGTGCATATTATCATTTATTAATTGATGAGTCGTGCTCAGCCTGTTTATGAGCATCGACTATTGGTTGTTGATTTGAGCATTTGATTATGGTCGGAAATTTGGTTTTGAAATATATTTAACTAGTTTGAGAAACTACATGTTTTAACATGGACTTAGAAGTTAATATACATCTAAATTTTTCCCATATCATTTTAAAGAGTAATGGATACCATTTGAAAGTGATATGTGAAATATGGTTTATTTAGATATGGTTAATAAATAAACAAAAGGTTATTCAGACATGAAATTGAGAGTTTGAATTCTGGGAGTTTTTGAAATTGGGTCATAAGATTTTGGAAATATATAATAGCATAATTTGAAATTATTTTCTGAATAGAAATGTTATAAATGATTTCAAAGTGATTTCAAAGGGGATTTTCAAAAGATTTAATAGAAAATGAAGTCCGAAACTCACTTCTGTCATTGGAAAATAATTTCGGTGATGACTGCAGCATCATTGACATTCATTTTCGAGTTTCAGAGTGGGGGAGGCCACTTTAGTAGCTTTGCTACTTGAATATTTAATAAAACTGATTCGATTCAAATCCCTATAGTATGATTTGATATTCGAAAGAAATATGTATATATTTATTTCAAACGATTTGAAATAAAACCCGATGTTCAGTTTTCGAATTTGGGTTGAACTATATTATGAACACATGTATCATATGCATTCATTAGGATTGATTGATTGATTGATTGTGCATCTTGTTGAGATGATTGATCGCTGATTTCAAATTTTGAATTGGAATTTGATTTTTCCGACTATACTGAATAGTCGACCACTTCCTAATTGAGAATTAATTTTCAAAGCTAAGTATTTTGAAAAGTATATAAAGTTCAAATATGAAAATTTAAAATAAAGACAAATGTAAGTTGAATTTTTTTTAAAAAAGCTAAATATTTTGATAAGTAAATTGTATAAGTTTATTTTGAATTATACAAGTATGAAATTAGTTTTGAGATGTTTTAAATGGAAGAAGTTCAAGAAATGTTTTCGAACGTAGTAAACGTCTTAAAAACTTATTTATTTGCAAAATGACTTTTAAAAGCAAATTTGATCCTGTATGAATATGAAATTTAGTTTTGGGGGGTTTTATAATAAAATTTGTTTCAAGAAATGTTTATAAACTTAGTAAAAAAATTATAAAGTTATTTATGCATAAAATGATTGTGGAAAATATTTGATTTCTGAAAAGAAAATCTTGATTTATAAATTTGATATAAATGGTAAACTGAAGTTGTGAAAAACTATTGATTTGAAATTTGAATTTTTTTGAATTTGAATGATATGTGATTTGAAAAAAAATGATTGTTGAGATCGTATATAGACTTGAAACTGAACTAATATTTAAAATGGATTGATTTCGAAGACCTTTGACTCTATAAAAATATTTGATTTCAAAGTTTTTGACTCTTATATGAAAATAGCTTGTGTATGAAGTTATTTCAAAAACTATTGATTTTGAAAGGTATTCGATCTAAAAGCGATAATCTTATATATAACGGAATTTATATAAGAATGATATGATATATTTGAGACTATTGATTTTGGAAGGTACTCGATTAGGAAACGAAATCTCATATATAATGGAATTTATATAAGTGTGATATTTGAAGTTGTGATTTGGAAAGGGTGCTATATATAGTATAATATATTTCGAAGTAAAAGATATGGGAAGTAACCTCCATGATTTTCGATAATCCACTTGGTGGATTCATTCTATTGTTTGATTTCGATCGTCCGGACATAAACTCATGAGTTCCTTCGAGTTCCATAGCGTAACATATGGTCTTATGATTCGATTATCATAGCGTAATTCTAGGGACGTGATGCCTACAGTCTACTTATGATTTCGCTGGGATAGCGATGTAACCATTGTGTAGCTGCGATCTATGGTCGGTGTATTTGGCGTATTTCGAGGTGGCAGAGATTACCAAAAGTTTACTATGTTTTCGCTGGGACAGTGACGTAACCATGGGGTGTAACCACTAAGTAAACTGCGATCCACATGGCATAATTCGAGGTGGCAGTGATTGCTTATAGTCTACTGTGTTTTCTCTGGGATAGAGATGTAACCATTGGGCATAACCGCTAAGTAGACTACGATCCCTGGGCGATTTGATTTTGATTTACATGGCATAATTTGTGGGGTAGAGATTACCAAAAGTTACGGACGTTTCCTCTGGGATAGAGGCGTAACCATTGTGTAACCGCGATCTATGGTTGGTTTTCAAGTGGTACTTTCCATATCTGTTTTTAAAGTTTTTCAAGTTTTTTCACTGAGTGTAGAAACGGGTCTACTAAGTAATTAGAGATTTCTAGTCTTATGTCTGATCAACGTATTACTAGATTCTGTAAGAATGAAGATAAAGTTGTCGAAACATCAAGTTATCAAAAGTATTTTCAATATAAAATTATTCCGATATAAAAGTATTTTGTTATAAAAGAATATTAACAATGAAAATTTTCAAACATTTAAGAATTGAATATAAAAACCAATTGAATTATTTGTTGGTGTAATTAAGAAACCAATGAAATAAATACGTAAGTTATATATAGACCATTCTATTTGCATTTACAGTTTTGATTCAGATTTGAATACATGATTTAAGATAATTCACACATGTCTGATTTAGGATTGTTCGCTTGATTTTCGACGACGAACACTGAAATGGATTTTTTATACGAATCTGAAGTTCTCTATCATAGTTTATTACTATGTAAGGAGGATGGAAGTTTCTAATCAAGAAGGCGGATTAGTGTCCGTACTAGAGTAGTCGGGTAACCAATACTAGTTCAGAAAACAAAATTTCGTATTCAAGTAAGATATCGAAATTGTTATACATACGAATAGTATATATATATATATCGTACGGATTTTAATAAAATGATTGTATGTTATGACTGCTAGCTATGATTGTTTCTTACTTAGGATTGCTATGTTGTTTGGTTGCATGTACTTTTGCGTTTCATTATAAATGGGAATTGGTTGCTTGTGTGTTAAAGATAGTAAAATAAAATTAAACGTTGACATTGAAAATGTAACTTGATGTAAATTGAATTAATAGAATGAATATAACTTGGATTATAAAATAAAATTGCAATTTGAATTGTGAAAGAAATTGAATAAAAATAAATGAGTGTAAGAAAAATTAATATGAGTAATTGAATTTAATTTAAAATTGGATGTAAATAAGTTAAATGTAAATAGAATGAGTTTTAATTAAATTGAATGGTATATGAAATAAATTAATGAGATAAACTAAAAAAATGGAAGTTAACTTAAAAGGAGTTGAATAAATTGATTATGATAAAAAGAAAATTTAGTAATATGAATTTGAATTATACAATAAAATTTACTTAAGTTAATGATATGAATAAATGAAATAAACAAATGAAGTTTATTTGAAATAAATGAAATATTGACATTGGATAATGTAAAATTCACAGAGATTTCGGCAATAATAAATATTGAAATGAAATTCTATGTATTGAAAGTGTATATAATCAAAAGCAAGGATTGGATAAAAATGTTGTATTGTTTAGATGGTAATAAAATAATTGTTGGAAATTAGAATCCATTTGAAATATAATTATTTATTAATGGTGGTTTATTGAAAAATTAAATCGTTGAATTTAATATTGGAAAATTTTCAAATAATTGAATACTGAACTAAAAATGAATGAAAATAATTTTAAAAGTTGATTTGAATTCTATTTAAAACGGGAATGAAGATAGTAAAATTTTAAAATTGAATTCAAAGTGATTAAATTGATTTTTGAAATTTCTTATTTTAATTAACGAGTAAATATAGTCATTTTTGCCACTGTCTCGATTTCAAGGAAACCGGTTTCATCGGATCCGTAATAGTGAGTTATTGTACGATTTCAAGTTTCGTAGCGATCAGACTTGTCGTTTGGCCGGGCGAGCTTGAAACGCGTAGAAATCAATTAAAGGAATTTAATTAAAATAATTTGATTTGAAAATCTATCTTCTGAATATGATGGAATTGGCTCTTGATACCTATTCCATTGTGTTCGAAATGGGGGTATAACATTAGGAACGTTGGGCGGCACGCTTCGTTTGGAGTTCGGAAATTTCGCGGATGAATAATGCCGCGAGATTTCTATATAAGGCCCCATTTGCAGAAACCCTAGTTCAAAACCTTGGCCGCTGTTTGTTTATATTCAATGGCCGAAATCGCCTCCACTTCTCTCCTCGATATCTCTCAATCCATTCATTGAATTCAAAAACTCCCAACTAGCAAAACATAGAGCTCTCTGAGTACTTCAAATCCATACGGTTGAGTCGTGGCAAGGCGGGTTGAAATGGCCAGAATCGAGGCAATTAGGGGCAATCTTTCTTCCTCAAATTACGTGCAGAAGGAGGCATCGGAGGTGGCACAGCTGCTGGCGTGGGTGGAGCTTGAGGAGGCGCTTCGAACGTTGGTGACTGATGGGGTTCCGGTAGCTTCAGGCGGCGCACGCATAGACATTGGTTCAGCGTTGATGGGTTTTGTTCTGGTTAGCGTGAGCGCGTGTGAGAGAGGTGAGAGGAGGTTACGTTTTTTTATTTTTTTATTTTATTTAAGTTTGTTAATTATAATTTAATTATATCGAATATTTAAAAATCCATAACTTTTTCATGCGAGTTCCGATTCAAGCGAAACAAGTTGCGTTGGGTTTGTATCGACGATGACTGCGACTTGGAGTTGAATTGAAGTTTATTTGACACTGAAAAATTTTCATTTCAAATAAAGGTGAGTGGTTAAACCCATTCACGAAGTACTAACTTTTCCTACTCTTAGTTAAACCAATTAACGAAGTGAAGAATTTATATTGATTGCTAGTTGAAATCTTAATTGACCAAAAATTTAAATTATTGAATTTGAATTGATTGACAGTTAAAATCGGCATATAAATTTAATTGATAACTTTGATATTGAAATTGATAGCGTAAATTAACAGTTAAACTATATAGGAATTTGACTGTTAAATGGATAGTTGAAATTGATGATAAATGTGACATTTAAATTTGAAGGGAAAATTTGACATTTTATACACTTATTAGATCGGCATCTAAATTTGATATTTAAATCGGTATTAGATTGCATATCACCTTTAGTTAAACACCCTGACACTGATTTTTATTTATTGATTGTTGTGTGATATGGTTGAATTGGTTGATTTGGATGTTAATTCATATTGTTATGGATGATATTGTTGATTTGATGTATGTTGCTAGTGGCTTTGATATTTTTGGGTTATCACGCCGTTATTACCACTGTTAATATGATTGATCACCTGGACATTTAAATTTGATACGGACGTTGAATATCCTGCTTGATATGTGAATTTTGATGCATAGCTAACTGCTTTGGCAGAATTGTGATTTTGTGGTTTTATCGCCGTTCGGTGAAAATCGAGTTTATTTATTGAAGTTTAAAAGGCTTTAAAATCTAATCTTTAGAAATGTATATATTATAAAGAGTTTGATTTTGTGAATCAAATTAAATTTGGTTCTTGAAATTAACATGAATTTCATTTATAAAATTTAAATTCTAATTTTTATAATACATATGTTTTTCCTAAAAGAGAAATAAAAGGGTTTGAAAATTTTTCTATAACTTTAACGAATAAAAGGAAATGTTATAAGAAGGCCGATGTTTGGAATCCAATCATCAAATGATTTTGATACGTTTAAATGGGATTATTTTAAAATTCGAGCTATGGAAATGTTGGAATTCAAACTTGTTAAAAGAATTTGTGTAAAGAAATCAAATTTGAAATTTCGAAGTCATAATCGATATACGTTTTGAATTATGGAAATTGGATTATTTTAAGATTTAAATCTTAAATTTTGAACATTGTAGTTAGATTGATTTGATTTTTTAAATCAGTGTATTGATATTAGACTCGAATTTATATAAATTGTAATGGTTTTTAAATGAGATTTGAATTGAAACTCGAGCCACAAAATTAAATTGTTTGAGTTGAAATTGATTTAAATTGAGATTGAAATAGAATGAAGTTGAATTTGAAAGGAATTGAATTGACGCATTGGAATTCAATTCATTGTTTGGAATTTGCTGAGTCCAGATTTGTTGGAAATGGAAAGAAACGGTTCATTTCGAAACTATATTTCTCTTGTTTTTTATTTGACTTACATGAGAATTTTTAGTCCTGACTCAAGTGTTTTTGATTTGACGATGTTCAATTCATTGTTTTTTTTTTCATTTTTGATTTGACTTACATGGAAAGAATCGAGTATATATTGTTAAACAGCTTAATGAACTGTTTATGTGATTATAGTATTTTATCATTCCGGTGCGAGATTCTATTGTTGTTTTCTTCTTTTCTCCTATTTCTTTAAATTAAACCCATTAATAATCTATCTTTTAAACGGTTTGAATTGGACATGTGTGGTTTATTGTTGACTTGAAATGTTCAAAAAGGTGGGTCGTCACAACGATAAAGAATAATTATCCGTTGTAGAGAATTGATGATCTATCTATGAGTTGAGTGGAGCCAGGGTGTTTTCCCAGTTGTATTTGGCGATAGGCTTTCATTAGTTAAGAGTGGCAGAGGACAGTATTCCTTTGACAGCATTGCAGACTAGATATGGTTCGTACCAGTGGTTAGTAATGCCATTCGGGTTGACGAATGCACCTGCTTTCTTCGTGGATTTGATGAACCAAATTTTTCAAGAGTACTTGGATAGGTTTGTTCTGGTGTTTATAGATGACATTTTGGTATACCCTAAGGATGAAAGAGAGCATGAAGATCATCTTAGAGTTGTGCTTGAGACGCTGAGGCAGACTCAGCTAAAGGCGAAGTTTTCCAAGTGTCATTTTTGAAAGAATGAGGTTAAGTTTCTTGGTCACGTGGTTTCAGAGAAAGGGTTGTCAGTCGATTCAGATAAGATCGAAGCTGTTAATAATTGGAAGAGACCAAAGATGGTGACTGAGATTAGAAGTTTTCTTGGACTTGCTGGCTATTACAAGAGATTCATTAAGGACTTCTCGTGGATAGCAGCACCTTTGACTAAGCTAACCGGGAAGGAGGTGAAGTTTATTTGGTCCGACAGATGTGAGGAAGCATTCCTTAAGTTAAAGCATTTGTTGACCAATGCACCAGTGTTAGTAGTTCCAGATAGAAACCAAGGGTTGGTGGTGTATACTGATGCATGAGGAACTGGATTGGGAGCTGTGTTGATGTAGAAGGGTAAAGTGATTGCCTACGCTTCACGGCAGCTTAGACCGCATGAAGTGAGATACCCTACACATGATTTGAAGTTAGCTGCGGTGATCTTCGCATTGAAGATTTGGAGGCATTATCTCTTAGGGGAGAGATTTGAGCTATACATGGATCATAATTCTTTAAGATACTTATTCTCTCGGAAGGAGTTGAATATGAGACAACAGAGGTGGCTGGAGTTTTTGGCTGCTTATGATTTTGGTATAGAGTATACACCAGGGAAAGGTAATAAAATAGCGAATGCTCTTAGCAGAAGACACCAAAATGTGGTGCTGGCTATGTTGGAAGAATAGAAGGATCTAGAAGCTTTGGCCCGTTGTGGTGTGTAGTTAAGGTCGACTGCTAGTTCTAGTCAAAGTACTGCCATGTTGCCCTGTTTAGAAGTTCGACCAGTGTTAATCGAGTGAATTGCTTCTAAGTAGAGGGAGGATCCATTGTTAGCCGAGAAGATCAGAAGGCTTGATATTGGAACTGAGATTGATGATTTGAAAGATTTTTGTCTTGACCAGAGAGGATGGTTGTGAAAGAAGGGA
The DNA here is from genome assembly GCA_030737815.1 of Allium fistulosum. Taxonomy (NCBI): domain Eukaryota; kingdom Viridiplantae; phylum Streptophyta; class Magnoliopsida; order Asparagales; family Amaryllidaceae; genus Allium; species Allium fistulosum. Next base: position 525,771,076 of record CM060902.1, read on the forward strand.
CGGTTATGTGTTCTAGATGTTGAGAACTTGAGGAAAGAAGTTCTTGGGGAATGTCATCGACCATGTTTACGATTCATCCTGGCGGGCCAAGATGTATCAAGATATGAAGAGGAGCTTCTATTGGGAAGGCATGAAGAGGGATGTTTGCTTGTGGGTTAAGTAGTATGCAAACTATCAACAAGTGAAAGCCGAACATCAGAAGCCGAGTGGGTTGCTTCAGCCTCTAGAGATTCCAGTTTGGAAATGAGATTCAATATCCATGAATTTTATAGACGGGTTGCCAAGGTCAAATAGAGGAAATGAAATTATATGGTTATAGTGGACAGGTTGACCAAAAGTGCCTATTTCATTCCAGTAACGTCAACCAGGACGGCACCTGTTTTGGCGAAGTTGTTCATGAAGAATGTAGTTAGACTACATGGAGTTCCTAGTTCCATGGTCAGTGATAGAGATGCTTTATTGACTAGCGAATTCTGGAAGAATCTACTGGATGTGTTAGGCAAGCTCAAGATGAGTACCTCATATCAGCCTCAAACGAATGTGCAGACAGAGAGAGTCAATAAGGTACTCGAGTATTTGTTAAGAGCTTGTGTGTTGGACTTCGGTGGATCTTGGGAGGATCGCCTACATTTGGTTGAGTTTTCCTATAATAATAGTTACCAGACTAGTATAGGAATGGCCCCTTTTGAAGCTTTGTATGGAAGGCCATGCAAATCACCAGCATGTTGGTTGGAGACCAGAGACAGATTTGTCTTAGGTCCAGATTTGGTTAGGGACATGTCAGAGAAGATTGAGTTGATCTGAGAATGGATGAAGGAAGCTCAATCCAGGCAGAAGAGTTAGGCAGATAAAAGGCGTAAAGACCTAGAGTTCTCAGTTGGAGACAGGGTTTCATTAAGGTATCACCGATGAAGGGTGTGGTACGGTTCGAAAAGTCGGGGAAACTGGCACCAAGATATGTTGGTCCATTCCAGATTATAGAGAGGATTGGGAAGCTCGCATACAAAGTAGAGTTGTCGAGCAGTGCGGCAGATGTCCATAATGTATTTCATGTGTCTCATCTTCGCAAGTATGTGCATGATCTGGAGGCTACTATTCCTCCGATAGGGTTGGAAGATCTAGTAGTAGGGCCTAATTTGACTTTTGTTAGACAACTAGTTCGGGTTGTGCTGAGAGATGAGAAAAGATCGAGGAACAAGACAGTCAAGTTGGTGAAAGTTCAGTGGAGCGACAACGAGAAGAACTGTACTTGGGATATAGAGGACATGATTCAAGATACTTATCCTGATCTGCTTTGAGGGTGTCTATATTAGATTTATATAGATATTGGCTAGTAGGTAGACTAGTATGGTTGTAAGGAGTCGTTACAGATGATTGCAATGTTTAGTATTTAGTCCTTACTGAATTTCGAGGACGAAATTCTTTAAGGAGAGGAGCCTGTAACACCCCTAATTTTTTATTACATTATTCAGGAGATTTAATTAGATAAATTAAATAGAATAATGTAAATGTTAAGTGATAAAGGAGTTGATATTTGAATAAATATAATTAATGCTGAGCTCAATTAAATAAATAAATGGGCTTAAGAATGGTTTTTAGGTTAATTAATTTACATAAGGATATATTAGGATTTTTTTCACACATAACTCTTACCCTTATATAATCTTATTCCTCATATTCATTTCCCATTTATGTCATTTTGAAAATGAAAAATAAAAACGTAAAGAGGAGCCGACCATTAACAAGAGGAATTCAACTAAAAAGCTAGGGATTCAAGCTTAGGAGAAACTAATCTCAATCCAATATCGTTATCTTAATCAAGGTGAATAATAATTCCATCTCTATTTTGTTTTGTAATCATATGTTTTGGATTTAAGGGTAAATTCGTTTTTATGATGACTTGGATGATGATATGTTTGATTTACAATTTTTTGATTTAAACAAGGATGTTTATATAAGATTTATGCGGTTTATGGGCAAAACCGATTTATGTTGGCGATTAAATACTATGGAAATATTTTATGTTATGTAAAACATGATTTAGGAGTTGGGTTTTAATTTTGATGATTTTCCAAGCTATTGAAAATTTACTATGAAATTTCAAAGGAAAATATGGTTATTTGGGTTTATAAATTTATTTCGGAAAATATAATAGGAATTTGGGTCTGAAATTTTGATATGTTAGATAACTTGATTAATGTGAATTTTTAGAATTTTTGGGGATTTTTTCTAAGTGTCTATGCAAATTAAATTATTTTAGAAGAGGGACTTCTATGCAATATTGGTTTTGCTTAATGGAAGGGCTTATTTGTTAACTTAATCATGGTTTAGATTTGAAATTAGCGGCAATTATTTTAGTAAAGAATTTGAAAAGTTAAGGCAACTAATCTTGTGTTTACACGTGGCAGGTTAGTTAGAAAGTGCTTGCTTTAATTAGTATTAAATCAGGTTTACCCAGAAAAGTTGGTTCTGCCTTCTTTGGAAGTATCTTTCGACTCAAATCTTCCGCCTTCAATCAGGTTGAAACCCACTAAGCCGAAACCAATATACAAGGTACCACTCAGATGGTATGTAGTGGATTGAAGAAAGGCGTAAGATTTGGTGTCGAAAGCATGGCTTCCGATGGGGAAGATACCTTTTATTTGTTTAAAAAAGAGAAGCACTTGCCTTTGTTTTATTTAAGTCTTCAAAGGAGTCGAAGCATATGTTTTCGAAAGAGGTTTTCCAAATGCTTTCGAAGGGTTTGCCATCAACTTATGTTTGCTTTTGAATGGGTTCCTTTACTTATAAAATAATGCTTTTGAAAGACGGGGTTCCGACCCAGTCGAAGCCCTGCTGCCGTTCTTTAGCCTTTCGAGTGTATTGAAGTCATCAATGCTTTTGAAAGGAAGTGCTTGTTTTAAAGATGTTTTAAGCCACTTCCTAAATGCTTTCGAAAGGATCCAAGGGTTTCAAAGGCAATGACTTTGAAAGGGGTTTCGATGCTATCCTTCAGTGTTTTGTTTAAATGGTTTGAAGCTTTCGAAAGGGATGGTGCCGACGCCATCAAGTTTTCCCTAATATTTTTATATGATAAAGGATAGCTTCTAAAGAGATACTTTCGTTTATATTCACTTTGACCCAAATGATATTTTCAAGTATAAACCCAATGGCTTCGAAGGGGGGGGGCTTTCAATGATTTCGGAAGGGATACTTCCAATGGTTTTAAAAGGGGCACTTTCAAGGGTTTCGAAGCTATGCTTCTAAGTGTTATTAACTAATACTTTATTACATTCGAAAGGTTTCGAAAAAGATATTTTAAAGTGTTTTGAAAGGCAGGGTCCAAATGTTTTGAAAAGAGATTTATATGCTTTCGAAGGAGGTTATCCATTGAAGTCGAAAGCAAGGTTTTGAAGGTTTCGACGGCCTTAGTTTTTAAAGCAAATAACCCAATCTAATTTTTGAAAGAAAACCATGACATAAATATATAAAGTGTTTTGAAAAGAGGTTTTTGAAGAAGTTTTCTTTGATAAAAAAGGGTTAAAGGGATTAACCAAGTTATTGTGTACGCTTCTTCATATATGTATATATTCACATTGTAATGGACCCATAACTGTATTTTGGAGAATAGCAGAATAACTAGCTGGGTTGACCCAGTAGTGAATATAAATTAAGTTAACTCCCGAATGAATAGAATTGCATCTAAGAGGCCAGGGAGACCAGAATATCGGATGCTAAAAATATTAAAGGAAAAGATATTGGCAGGGGCCAATAGGTTCTCAATAAGCCCATGAAAATTGTGTATAGGAAAAGATATTGGAAGGGGCCAATGGGTTCATAGTTAGCCCATGAAAACTATGTATAAAAGAAGATGTTAAAAAGACAGGTTCATAGTAAGCCCATGAAAACTATGATTTGATACTGGCATGAGCCAGTAGATTTTTAGTTAGCCCATGAAAACTATATCCGGATTAAGGTATTGGCAGATGTTAATAGGTTCCAAGTTAGCCCATGAAAACTAGGATAAGAAGAAAAGATATTGGAGTTACCAATAGGTTCCTAGTCAACCCATGAAAACTAGGATAAGTGTAAAGATATTAGAGTCACCAATAGGTTTATAGTGATCTCTTGAAAACTATGTAATTGGACAGGGAGTCCTTAAACATTTTTCCGATTATTAGTCGGCCCATGAAAACTAATAGATTAATAGTAAACCTAGAAACTATAATTGAGATAGATAGTCAGAATGAATGAGGATGGGTAATCCAGAATTGATTCATTTGTTTTGTATATCCTTATATTACATTGTTTTGAATTGTTTTCACCATTGTGGATGCAAGAGCACAGAATATGGTTTTAAAAAGGTTTTAGGATACTAGTGAGGGGGAAACCCGTTCCGCTAAGCGGCGTGGTCACACTAGATATTTAAATGATTTGAGATGGTAGATTATTATTCATACCAGGCTTTATGTTTGACTCGAAGTTTATGTTTTCCCCTTAAACTCTCGGGTGCTTAATTGATTTTGAGTAGTTTGAGAGTTAAGGTTTTCAGGTACCTCATTAGACGAATAAAGCTTCCGGAGACTTGTAGGAAGCATGATAGCTACTTAGAGTTCTCTTTTATTTAATTCCGTTGTGTTGTTTGTCTGTTTGTATATACTCTGATCATCCAAGAGGGCATCTTCATAGGTCGCTCTTGGCGTACGTTGTAATAAATATATTTTCTCTTAACGTGGTTGACTATTGAGGGATTATGTAATGAATTGGAAATGTTTTGAAATAGAGCGTGACCTCATTTGATGTTTTAATTTTTTTTCCATATTCATGTGTTTCTGTGTATCAATGAATCTAACACCGAAATGTTTGGTCGTCGAGGATTAATAACTATGGATGATTGCAGCATCTGTAGCCGTTAGTTTTGGACCTCTAAGTAGGGGATGTTACAAAGTGATTCCTAACACTGGCTAGTGAAATTGAAAGATTTCTATGTTTTCTCTTAGGGATTTGAGAAACATAAAATTCTAGTGAGAGCCTTATTATAAATTTTAACCTTTATAATATTGTTAAAATATATGCTATACAAGTCGAAATAATATACTTCGATAAATTTATGCAACTAACATAATTGATAAAATGTTAGGTTAAATTATACCGTTGAACTGAATTAAGGTTGAAATAGACATAAAATATACTTACCAATAAATCTTTTGACAGGTTGTCACTTCAAGATCCATGCAAGAGTCAATTTACAAAATCACAAAAACATTCATACCTTGGTTGCTTAAGTGTTTATTTGTCTGAGACTGTGTATTGTCTTTTATGAGTTTTGAAATCTTAAGCACTAAAATAATATGGATATTTGATCCATATTCAATTACATATAAATATTTTATTGTAAACATTCGCGATTCGTAATGTACAAAACTTCAATGAAAAGTTCATTTGAAATATACAAGTAAACCATAATGTGAGATTGTGTATTCATTAAGATTGATTACAACGATGATCTTGTTGTGTTACGTATAGCAATATACCAAAAGCTACAGGACGGACCTAGGAATTTTATCATCGAAATGTCATCTTGATCAGTTTACATAAGGTGCAACTTATTTGATATCCTTAAATGTTAAGGATGACCAAATGTATTTTTAGGAAGGCTAATTCTATTCATACACCAAATATTACTTTACATAGACAAAAAATAAAATAAAGTAGTATACACCAAAAACTACTTTACATACACCATTCCTGTTACAGAATTACCCTTGGTTTCTTCTTCCATATCTTCCCTCTTTTAAATATACTCATTTACATAAAACTGGAAATTCCTAACACTAAATTAAGACAAAATCCGATAAGTGAAATTTAATTTTTGGTACTAATATTGTAACTTCTTTAAAAATATTAAAATTTCTTCATTTTAACAAAATTAACTCTCATTTTAGAAAAAACCAAATACTTTTAAATTACAGCAATTAGTTATGAAAGTTTTTATAATTGATATTTAAGTTCAGGATAATAAAATTCATCACCTTCTTCATCACAACGTATAGATTTGACCAAATTTCATTAATTTTAAGTTTTTAATTTGATGGGTTATAAGGGAATGATAAAAAATGCAATCAAAAAAGAGTATTTTAGTAACAAATTATTTAAGAAAAAATAATAGTGTATGTTAGGTGATTTTAGGTGTATGAATAGAACTTACCATTTAGTAAAAAGTTCGGTCGGTCTTTCAGTAAGAGTTTACTTTGAATGGTTTCACCATTTTTAAAAGAAAAGCGAATGTATGAGAGTGGATGTAACTTATTGCATAGTTGTGATGAAGAGAGTGAATGGTTACTACTACTTCATGAAGAGATATTAGAAACGAGAATTATCTAAAATACCAAAATATATTTAATATAGAATGAGAAATATGATTTATATTCCAAATGTATTTTCATATAGAAAATTGTTTTCTATAAAAGTTATTTCTTTGAGTTTAAGATAATTTATTTGAAATTCAAGACTATAAACTAGTTATAGTGAATGAAATAAAACACCCTAACAGGTGATTACATGGAGACTTCGTATTTCATACACTAATATAGTAATGATATAAATAGTGAGGGCATACCATATAACACTTCTAATGGATGCATCAAGATGCAAAAAAGTGTTTTTGTAAATATACAAAATATTATTTATAAAGTAAAGAGTGCTTTCGATATTGACTGAAAATAGACATAGTTTTATTTCAATATGAACGTTACAAATATTTATTATAAGATAAAACATAATAATGGTGTTTGATATCATAACAAAATATGCATCAGAAAATACAAAAGCATCAAAAATTATATAATTATTTTGGAATTATGAACTAAGCTACATTTTTGAGAAATAATTCTTTAATCATATGATTATGAATCATATGGTACCGGTGAACTGTACCTCGAACGATTAAGGGCAAAGCACCCTATCATTGGGAGTGACACAAGAGTTGATGAACTCTTAGGATTGGTACATATATATATATATATATATATATATATATATATATATATATATGCAAATGTAGGTTTAATGATACCAAATCGGTTCATATACTACGTTAAATTCACCGATCAATTCTCACAAACATAGCCATATGTAGTTGATACACATGTAGTATGTCTATAACAATTTATAGAATATAAAACAGAAGTAAATAACATACCATTCAAAAGAAAAACAAATGATTTGATTTGATCGAATATGTTAGTATATTGAAAATGAGTTCCAAATATACCTAAAAACAATTGAGATTCAATCTTAAAAGTCACTCCTGCTTGTGATACATAATGATGTCGGGTAGTCGGACTTTGTTGGATAATGTATGATTGATGATGAGTAAAGTTGATTTTGTTAGTCCATGAGATGATGGTTTTGATGACAACAACTTTAGAATAGATTATAAAATATAAATACTAACATTACAAGTTTAGATATATATGTATATGCAGGATCTAACCATGCAAGTATCAAGAATGAAGACTGTCAGTATAGAGATTCAAGATATAGAGGTAGAAGACTCATGAGTATCAAGATTATCAAGAGTTCAAGAGTTCAAGGTTAAGTCTGTTTTATTAGGAATATTTGTTAAAACTCGTAGAAAAGCACTGGCATCTTAATATCCAATTTATTCATGGAATGGAATCCACTTCGAGCCTGTTAAAGGGATGGAACCCTAAGTAGGATGGAACCTACGAAAATCTAGTGGGACATTGTTTTGTATCCACTAATTTTAATTCAAATGATTTTACAAAATTATCTTGTTTTCAAAATGATTTCAAAACTTTCCTTTTAAAAGATTCAAAACTCTCTATCCTGATTTTAAATAATTTTAGCCTCAAAACATCTTTAATTTCAAAGTCAAATTATTCCTGATTTTAAATGTCTTTTCAAATAATATATTTAACTTTTAATATTTATACTTAGATTTAAATATAAAATTATAGTTAAATTATGTATATATTATTCTTTATATTTACTTATGAATTTCAACTATATTCAAGTATATTTATAAAGTTTTATATAGTTTTTATATAAGATAAATATTGTTTTTATAGAAATTCAAAATATCATTTTTGGCTGAGGGATGTCGACATGCCCCTAGGTACTATGTCGACATAGTGACAGTTGAAGTTCAAATTCAAATTTCAAAAGAAGTGTCTATTCGCCATAACTCTTCATGAATGGTCATGGCTGTTGATCTTCTATAAATAGGGGTCAGTTTCAATGAATTTTCAATCATATTTTTCTGGTTTTCACTCCTCTTCTTCTTCCACATTTCTTAATACAAAATCATACCATTACTCTGCCGAAATCAACATCGAATCATACTCGATTACTTCTAGTTTGATTCTACATCATTATCTCTACAAGGTTTTTAGTGCTATTCAGAGTTATAGGCTTCTTTGTAATCAATTGAGCGAGAAAAGGTGTGATTGTAGCCTTGGAAATCAATCAAGCGAGAAAAGGTGTGATTGTAGCCCTGGAAATCAATTGGGTGAACTTGTTGCCCCGGAAATCAAGTATCTCTACCCAGAGGATTGTCATTCTGGAGGGTGTACCTCGTAGCCTTGAAACCGAGGGTTGTAATTGTTGAATTGTTGTTGAAAGGAAATATGTACTTGTGTTGTGGGACTGGATGTAGGGTAACTCCGAACCAGTATAAAATCCGATGTGTTCTTTCCTTTACTACTTTTACTTTATATTTGCATCTGTGTTTGATTCTGTGTTCATATCTGTGTCTAATTAGTGTATATATTGTTAATAAAGTTAGATAAACTCAAAAAGATTAACAAATTTCTTTAAACACTATTCACCCCCCCCCCCCTCTAGTGTTAATTCTAGCCTTAAGATCCTTAATCTGCATTTCTCACATTTGGTATCAGAGCTTTGTTTTCAAAAGTTTCATAATCTGAATTTTGAAAAAGTTTTTAAATGGATATTTTTGAAAAATCTGTTAAAACTAGTTTAGAATTGTTTAAATCATCATTGTTCCATGAGTCTGCATATGAATGTTATTCAAATTCTAGTTGTCTACCCAAATTTTATAATGTGCAGGAAAGATGCTTTATGGGTATTGAGGAATCAATCCACAATGGACAATCTGTGCAGATCAAAAGGAATAAGTGGATACTTGATAGTGGTTGCTCTAGACACATGACTGGTAATCCGGATATGCTGAATAATATTATATACAAAGATGGAGGACTGGTTAACTTTGGAGACAACTCGAAAGGATACGTGATTGGCATCGGCAATATCGGTAACTCTGAAACTCCTATTATTACTAATGTTTTGCTAGTTAAGAATCTGAAACACAATCTGCTAAGTATAAGTCAACTATGTGATAAAGGATATAAAATTAAATTTGAAAAAGATAAATGTCATATTGAAGATAATAACTCAACCATAATATTTGAGGGAACTAGGAAAAAGAATATTTATATTCTTAGTATGAAAGTTTCAAATGATAACCTATGTCTTTTGGCAAATACAAGTGACCCTTGGATTTTGCATAAGAGATTTGGACATTTGAATTTCAAACTCTTATCTAGACTGTCAAAACATGATCTAGTAAGAGGTCTCCCTAAAATGAATTTTAAAGTAGATAGTTTATGTGATGCATGTCAATTAGGAAAGCTTAGAAAAAGTTCATTTAGATTAAAAGATATGATTTCAACTTCAAAACCCCTTGAGTTACTTCATCTTGATTTATTTGGTCCATCTCAAATTCTGTCAATAAATCATAGTAAATATGTTTTTGTAATTGTAGATGATTATTCTAGATTTACACGGACAATATTTTTGAAACATAAAAGTGATACTTTTGAATGTTTTAAATTTTTTACAAAAAGGATTCAAAATCAATTATCTTTAAAAATTATAACTATACGTAGTGATCATGGTGGTGAATTTGAAAATGAAAAGTTTGAGGAATTCTGCAATAGAAGGGAATAACTCACAATTTCTCATTTCCAAGAACTCCACAACAAAACGGAGTAGTTGAACGTAAAAATAGAACGATTCAAGAGTGTGCGAGAACTATGCTTTCAGATAGTAATTTACCAAAAAACTTTTGGGCAGAAGCTGTTGCTACCGCCTGTTATATTTTGAATAGAATTTTAATTAGACATTTAACTAATAAGACACCTTATGAACTTCTTCATGGAAAGAAACCTAAGGTATCATACTTCAGAATTTTTGGAAGTAAATGTTTTATTTTAATACAAAAGATAATTTGGATAAATTTGATCCTAAATCCGACAAAGGAATCTTTATCAGATATTCTAATAGAAGTAAAGCTTATAGAGTTTTTAATTTAAGATCTAACACCATCGAAGAAACAATGCATGTTTCATTTGATGAAAATTTAAAAGATTTTGAAATTACAAATGATGAAGAGGATTTAATTACTCAAAACCAAGAGTCAACTGAAACTAATAATGAATTAAATCATCCTAATAAAAGGATTGGACTTTAAAAGATCACCCTATATAAAATATACTTGGAGATATGCAATCTGTTGTTAAAACTAGAAACCAACTAAGTCAAATGAGTAATGTAGCTTTTATATCATCTATTGAACCCAAAAATCCTAAAGAAGCATCAACTGATGATTCATGGATTTTGGCTATGCAAGGAGAATTAAATCAATTCACTAGAAATGATGTTTGGGAACTTGTTCCTAGACCTGAAGATAAAACTATAATTGGAACTAAATGGGTCTATAAAAATAAAATGAATGAACAAGGTGAGGCTGTTAGAAATAAAGCACGATTAGTTGCCCAAGGATATTGTCAAGAAGAAGGTATAGATTGTGACGAAACCTTTGCTCCTGTAGCAAGATTAGAAGCCATTAGGATTCTACTTGCTTTCGCAAATCATAATAATTTCAAATTATTTCAAATGGATGTTAAAAGTGCATTTTTAAATGGATTTGTAAAAGAAGAAGTATATGTTGAACAACCACCACTTTTTGAAGATGAAAATTTACCAAACCATGTGTACAAACTTAAGAAAGCTTTATATGGTCTAAAACAAGCTCCTAGAGCCTGATATGATAGACTAAGATCTTATTTATTACAATCAAATTTTGAAATTGGTAAAATAGATAATACTCTTTTTATTAAAAGAAATAAAAATGATATTCAACTAGTTCAAGTATACGTAGAAGATATTATTTTTGGTTCAACTAACTTCGAAATGAATAAAGAATTTTCTGAAATAATGACAAAGAGTTTGAGATGAGTCATATGGGTGAATTAAACTTCTTTTTAGGATTACAAATAAAACAGTTAGATAATGGTATTTTTATTAGTCAGGAAAAATATGCTAAAGACCTAGTTAGTAAATTTGGTTTGACTACTACGAGTGGAAAACCCACTCCCATGGCAACCAATGAGTACCTTAGTAAAGAGGATCTCTCGAAAGATGTAGATCAAAAGTTGTATAGAGGAATGATTGGATCACTACTCTATATCACTGCTAGTAGACCAGATATCATGCATAGTGTTTGTCTCTGTGCAAGATATCAACCTCATCCTAAAGAAACTCACTTAAAAGTTGTAAAACGTATCATAAGATATATTAAACACACCTCTGATTATGGCTTATTTTATCCTAAAAATGATTCATTTGATTTAATATCATACTGTGATGCTGACTATGCTGGATGTAAATCAGACCGAAAAAGTACAAGTGGAACTTGTCACTTTTTGGGACATTCTCTGGTTTCCTGGTTTAGTAAAAAGCAAAATACAGTTTCTTTATCAACAATTGAAGCAGAGTATATTTCTGTTGCTTTGGCTTGTTCTCAAGTAATATATATGCAACAAACCTTAAGAGATTTTCGATAAATATCTCAAAATCGCCAATTTATTGTGATAATACTAGTGCAATAAATTTATCTAAAATCCTACTCATTATGCTCGAACTAAACATATTGATATCAGACACCATTTTCTCAAAGATAATATAAGTAGAGAAGTAATTACTCTCGACTATATCAATTCGGAAAATCAAATTACTGATATTTTAACAAAACCCTTAAATGAATCTACATTTACTAAATTAAGAAGAGAATTAGGTATTTGTTCTATAACTGAAATATAAAATAAAAATAACGAGTATAATTAAAATTAATTCAAAATAAATTAAAAGGGCAAAAATTCAAGGATCATGTCGACATCCCTACTAGACCCATGTCGACATATAACGATTTTATTTTTTAAAAATTTCTCCCACCAAAATTCAAAAATTTAGTTATATATTCTTCTCTATTTCGAATTCTTATTCCTTCTCTCTGGTTTCTCTTCATTTTCTATTCTGAAATATATAAAATAATGGCATCTTCCTCTAAATCAAACATAAAACCAACTTTCTTATTCCCCTCTCCTACTTCTGGTCCATTCCAATGCTCTACTCTCGCACGTGTTACTAAATTGGAGGAGTCTATGAAGGATACTCTTCAGATGTTGACTGAAATTCAAGTGACTCAACTTCGTATGGCGAAAGAACAAGAAAGGCAAGGCAAGATTCTTAGGAATTTACAAAAATTCCTAATGGATAACCAGGCCAACCCTATCTTGATCGATGAAGACTCTTCACTCAATCAAGAACATGAGGTCAGCGACGAAGAAGAAGAAGAAGAACCAATGGAAGAAGCACACGAGGAGGATAATGACCAAGTAGTATGCGTTGGAGAAGTGTGTTTCGACAAAAATGGGAATCTTATCGAACAACGTGGAAATTTCTGTTTCCACTATCCAAACTGTTCAGTACATAAATCCTCTATGATTAGAAACACACATTAGTTTCTTTTCTTTCTTTCCGTTGTTAGTTATGTTTTTTATGTTTTTCTAACGCAAATGTAAATACAACCATACTCGTAATAAATAAACTCGTGTTCTTATATGTGTTAGTATTATTGTAAATTCTTAGTTAGGATAGTTAATAGTTTAGGATTATATTTGTGTATTAGATTTAAGTGTTAATTATTTATGATAACACTATCATTATAATAACACGTTATAGAGTGATAAGTTTTAGGGGGAGTTATATAGTTCGGAGTTATCTAGTTTAGAGTTAGTTTTTTTGTTGATGACAAAGGGGGAGAAGTATAAAATAGGGTAGTTAGGCATAGATTAAGGGGGAGTTGTTAGTTTTAGGGGGAGTTATTAGGATAGAAGGAATATTTTATAAACAAAGGTTGTCATCATTAAAAAGGGGGAGATTGTTAGTCCATGAGATGATGGTTTTGATGACAACAACCTTAGAATAGATTATAAAATATAAATACTAACATTACAAGTTTAGATATATATGTATATGCAGGATTTAACCATGCAGGTATAAAGAATGAAGACTGTCAGTATAGAGATTCAAGATACGGAGGTAGAAGACTCATGAGTATCAAGATTATCAAGAGTTCAAGAGTTCAAGGTTAAGTCTGTTTTATTAGGAATATTTGTTAAAACTCGTAGAGAAGCACTAGCATCTTAATATCCAATTTATTCGTAGAATGGAATCCACTTCGAGCCTGTTAAAGGGATGGAACCCTAAGTAGGATGGAACCTACGAAAATCTAGTGGGACATTGTTTTGTATCCACTAATTTTAATTCAAATGACTTTACAAAATTATCTTGTTTTCAAAATGATTTCAAAACTTTCCTTTTAAAAGATTCAAAACTCTCTATCCTGATTTTAAATAATTTTAGCCTCAAAACATCTTTAATTTCAAAGTCAAATTACTCCTGATTTTAAATGTCTTTTCAAATAATATATTTAACTTTTAATATTTATACTTAGATTTAAATATAAAATTATAGTTAAATTATGTATATATTATTCTTTATATTTACTTATGAATTTCAACTATATTCAAGTATATTTATAAAGTTTTAAATAGTTTTTATATAAGATAAATATTGTTTTTATAGAAATTCAAAATATCATTTTTGGCTGAGGGATGTCGACATGCCCCTAGGTACTATGTCGACATAGTGACAGTTGAAGTTCAAATTCAAATTTCAAAAGAAGTGTCTATTCGCCATAACTCTTCATGAATGGTCGTGGCTGTGGATCTTCTATAAATAGGTGTCAGTTTCAACGAATTTTCAATCATATTTTTTTGGTTTTCACTCCTCTTCTTCTTCCATATTTCTTAATACAAAATCATACCATTACTCTACCGAAATCAACATCGAATCATACTCGATTACTTCTAGTTTGATTCTACATCATTATCTCTACAAGGTTCTCAGTGCTATTCAGAGTTATAGGCTTCTTTGTAATCAATTGAGTGAGAAAAGTTGTGATTGTAGCCTTGGTAATCAATCAAGGGAGAAAAGGTGTGATTGTAGCCCTGGAAATCAATTGGGTGAACTTGTTGCCCCGAAATCAAGTATCTCTACCCAGAGGATTGTCATTCTGGAGGGTGTACCTCGTAGCCTTGAAACCGAGGGTTGTAATTGTTGAATTGTTGTTGAAAGGAAATCCGTACTTGTGTTGCGGGACTGGATGTAGGGTAACTCCGAACCAGTATGAAATCTGGTGTGTTCTTTCCTTTACTGCTTTTACTTTATATTTGCATCTGTGTTTGATTCTGTGTTCATATCTGTGTCTAATTAGTGTATATATTGTTAATAAAGTTAGATAAACTCAAAAAGATTAACAAATTTCTTTAAACACTATTCACCCCCCCTCGAGTGTTAATTCTAGCCTTAAGATCCTTAATCCGCATTTCTCACATATTTAACCTCTTTCTATAAGGACGTGTACTTAAGAGTATGTACATAAGGTTAAGTTTAATTTAATTTAATTTAAAACAAAGTCTACAAAATCATTCAAGATAAGAGTTGATGAAACAACCCCTGCATATCCTAGGTCGAGGAGTTGACAGGTTGTGTGAGTCGAGGTATTTTACGTAATAATTGTTCGCGAGGGATCTTGTACGGATCATTCCAAATGAGTTTGAGACCGATCAATATTGATTAACCAATTTATGTTGTGAACATAAGTTTCATAAACTTAAAAACCAAACCAGTTTTATACATATACATACACGCGCATGCACACGCACATGCATATGTGTGTGTGTATGTATAGGCAATTCATAAAATATTTATGAATACCTAGTCCATTGCACTGAGAAATAATTGTTGTTTCAAGAAACACCAACTTTGGGACGAAGAAATTTCATTTAGAAATTTCTGGTAGTAAAATGGATATGGATACAAACCAAAAGTAAAACTGATTACAAAGGATAAAATAAAATTAACCAAGCCTAAATGTACACAACTAATTAGAATGTGTGATAAGGACTTTCATACATTAAAGGAAAACTACGATTTTCTTATCAATGTAAAGAAAAGAATTTTCTCAGTTGTCAATAGGCTATTAAGAGTATTGACTCTACCATATGGCATGATGCGCAAATTTGAAATAGATTCCAGGTACATTATCAAAATATGATTTTGATTTTTGTACCCAAAGGGATATGATCTATCAACCACAAAATTGTCTCCAAGGAGAAAACCAATGCAATTGTAATATGGTAAGCTATGTTGATAAAATAACATCATAAATTTCAATTACTGAAATTGACGTAACAGATTTGTCATTCAATGTACTCAAATTAATTCGAATTTTACTCGCAAAATTATCGCTAGATATGATTATGAGTTTTGGTATATGTATCTTGAAACGGAAATTATAATTAATGATTTAGAATATGATGTTTGCACTTAATAACCAAAGTGTCTCGAAGTCAGCGGGAGAAATTCCAAATTTGTGGGTTATCGGATAAGGATCCAAGAACTGATACAAAACATTGTTCAAAAGCATTAGAGTTGAGCAAGTATTTTGATAGAAAAATCAAATAGTTTGAATTTTTGTCAAATGCAGAGAAGCACGTGTCTATAAGAAAACACTATAATGGTACCAAATTATTTCAAATCTATAAGTAAACAACAAACATATGATTGTTAACAATATACTCGTGTTAAAATCGTTTTAGTTTGGTTGTTTAGTTCTCGGTATAGGATTTGAGATTAACATCTTTTATAATCAGTATAAAAGGATGTTGGGATTGTCCCGAAACGATATACACAAACATCATATTAAAGTGTTTAATATGAAGCATGTAAGATGGATTTCTTATGCATTGACGATAGGTGTAACAACCCGCATATTTTACGATTGTATATTTAAATGATTTATTTAAATATAGCATCGTTAGTCGGATTTAAGTCCGAAATGTTACTTTTTGCAAAAAGTCGAATTAGGACTCGAGATCACTTCAATTGAGTCCAAAATGGCATTTGCGACCTTTTTAAGTATAAACATTGATATGTTTGGAGTGGGGTTGAATTTTGATATTTTTCTATTGGGCTTTGGGTTTGGGTTTTCAGCCCACTACCCCAACTTATCTAATATCCTAACTCCACCCTCCTCTCCTCTTCATTCATTCTATTATTTTCCTAACACTTAAACTAAAGAAAAATGAGGGAAGAGAAAAGAAAACAAAATTCCTAAACCCTAGTTTCCTTTGCAAATTCAAGTACTAGCTCCAAAATCTAAGAGAAGCTTAAGTAAGCATCCTCTCCATCTTCTCGATCTCAATCTCTCTTCAATTTTCAGAATTTCCTATAACCTAACTTAGGGAAAACTTCACCTTTGATAATAGATTGAAGATTCTAGAGGTGTAGAGAAGAGGAATTGATCTTGCCTTGTTTTAAAAGCTTCTCCTTCATTGTTTTTGGGTTTAAAGGTGAGTTCTTTAACTCACATCTACGTCTATAGCTTTCATTGTTGTTAGGTATGAATTCTTAACATCTATTCATGTTCATTTGCTTTTGATTTGGATTGATTTGGTGAATTTTCCAATTTTTGGTTTTTGAAGTCCAATTTTGTGAAAATCCTTTTATGGATGCTTGAACATGTTTACCGGGGTGTATCGAAGAACCTATAAGGCTGGGTTGTCACTTGGCATAAATCCCTAGTCACCATTGCTCGATCGATCGTTTCCGGTAGGATTTCGCCCTTCATAGGGGCAAGGCCGAGAATACTGCAAATCGCAGTTCAGTCGACTGAACTGTAGGTTCAGTCGACTGAATCTGGGGGCAGAAAATTCCTGTCCCTGTATCTGTCGACTGACCTTTGTGTTCAGTCAACTGAACCTGGGGACAGAAGATTCCTGTCCCTGTATTAGTCGACTGACCTCTGTGTTCAGTCGACTGAACCTGGAAGCCGAAAGTTTCCAAGCATAGAATCAGTCGACTGATCACTGATTTCAGTCGACTGAACTTGCTTATCTCAGCCAATTTTGCCGTTTTGTATGGATTTCTATTTTTTAAATGATTCTCGTTTCTCCGATTAGATGTTATCGTTTTTGTTGACTTGGATGATTTCTTGTTCGGGATTTTTGGGAATATCCATTTTGATGGATTTGGTATCGATTTTATTTGGATTTAATTCACATCTTCGAATGTGAATTTCTAGTGATTGATTGTTTCTACAATCATTTTTATGGTTTGTCACTTTAAATGCAAAGGTATCTATACTAGTAGTAAATATCAAAACTCTTTCATCAAAACGATTTCAACACTATTTTAATACAAAGCTTGTTTCTAAAAAAACGATTTCTAATCTGTTAGTATATACAAACCTTTACCTCATTCGTATGAGAAATCTAATTAAACGACTTAGCAAAACAAGTGGTATGAAACGCTTGCGTTTACTTCGTCGGTTAATTCTTGGACTTGTTCGACTGAAATCTTACGACAATTTTCGAGTTGAAATCTACAATCTGTTCGTAAATATTTAAGTTAAGCCAGTGGTTATGGGATATGAAGCTAAACTCATCTATTTACTAACTTAGTGTGATTCACACTTTTTATTGATCAATGGTGATCATTTTATGATTTAGACTAGCGATGTGCGATGTCTATTTGTTTGTGAGGGGACTAAAAACCCCATTTGTGGAACTTCGGTTCAATTTGGTGGGGTAGCGACCCATGGTCTTCGGGCCGTTTGTGGAGCTTCGGCTCAAACTTGATGGTTAGCGACCATGGAATAACGTTCCGTTTGTGATACACGTGTTGGTGAGTTTTCATGC
Organism: Allium fistulosum; assembly: GCA_030737815.1. Taxonomy (NCBI): domain Eukaryota; kingdom Viridiplantae; phylum Streptophyta; class Magnoliopsida; order Asparagales; family Amaryllidaceae; genus Allium; species Allium fistulosum. The sequence continues at coordinate 525,789,207 of CM060902.1, forward strand.
TCCCGTTTGTGATAGGCCTCCCCCTTTGTGATTTCTGGATTTCTGGTTGTGATTTCTAGAATTTGTGTTTCACCAATTTTCGTGGTTTGCATTGATAAGCTCTATCAATATTTGTGTTTTGGTGAATAATTTAAAGAATGTGATTCTTTTTGGTGTTTTGAGATGATTTGAGATATTGTATTATTTTCGTTGTTAATTGATGTATACTTGACAAAGTATGGAATTTTTGTTATCATACGTTTTTGGTCATATCTCTTATCCTATATCATTTTATCTGATATTTATAGCTAGACTGATCCGTTTATTATTTTCTTCTTAAATAATACTCGGGTCAGATCGAGGTATTTCAGGTGCTTCCGCTTGACTTCTTATCAGGGATGATCATCTGATTTTTGGGCTAACTACTTTAGAATTAGTAGCTTTTGTTTTTATACATTCGAGATAGAGACTCCTTGATGTGTATATATATATATATATATATTCTTTTGTCTACCACTTGTACCTATTCTTTTGTGATGTAGTGAATCTAGTTTGACCACTACTTTGATGTACACTTTTATGTGTTATATTCATATCTGTTTCCGCCTTAGTGTTATGAATATCTGTGACTGATTTGTGTTATGTTTATTTCTATATATGCTTCTGAAGGCCACCTAGCCACTATGTGGTAGCTTTGAGTTTGTATTCGATATGTCGGATTTCCCCTTCAAATGAAATGTAAGTTATATTATCTGACATATCGGTTCTCGCACAAAGCAATTACACAGATGGTCGCTCCTCAACAGCCTTATTCTTCATGCTAGTCGACGGCATTACCCCGTAGTGTTCTTGGCTAGCATGAGTATAGAGGTGGGGCGTCACAGCTTGGTATCGGAGCCAAACTTCGGAACAATGTAGAATAATCTAGCAAGGATCATTGTCCTAAGTCTTTCTTAGGAATCATGCCATAGGATTTAATTCGAGTCTTTGTACCATTCTATCCTATTTCTTTTTATGATGCCTTGTTTTATCAATCAAGTTTGTTTGATATTCATTTTGTGAATAACCTTTTTCCTCTTTTTTCTTTCTTAAAGAAGAGAAACGGTTAGATCAGGCCATCCCAGCGCCGGACAATCCAATGCTACTCCTCAGGATGGAGTATTTATGTCTACTCAGCAACTTCTAGATCTTGTGAAAAATGCTCAAGCTATCGGTCCCATTCTAGAGCCTACTCATCCTAAATCCGATTTTGCACGCTTGTGCAGTGATTACACCAACTTGGGTGGAAAGCCTTTCAAGGGTTCCGAGAGCGTTATAGAAGTCCAAGCTTGGCTTAGAACATGCGATCGCATCTTTTCCCACATGAATCTTATTGATCTACATTGAGTCCAAGTGGCTTATAGCATGCTCCAAGAAAGAGCATTAGATTGGTATGAGCTTTTGATTTCTGAAATTATTGAAGTGGATCTCACTTGGGAGCAATTCCGGGAAAGGTTCGAGTTAAAATTTGTGCCGGAAGCTGAAAAAGTATCTCTAGCTCGACGCTTCATTGACCTTGTTCAAGGTGAATCTTCTGTGACGGATTACGTCGCACCTTTCGAATCTCTATATAAATATGGGGTCGAGTATATTAATACTCCATTGAAGAAAAATCAGAGATTTGTCTATGGTTGAATAAGAACCTCAAAAAGCCATTACTTCTGAAATTAGAAGTTTCTTTCGATCAGCTTGTTGATATCGCTCTTCGACTCGAAGAGGCCGATAAAGAAAGTGATGTTGAAGTCAAACAAAACATCAATAAGAAGAGGCCTTTTAAATTCAAGCCTAATCCCAACAAGAAAGGGAAGCAAGCAACTTCGGTAGCAAAGACTCCTACCTCTAGTCGTGGAGAATGTTACAATTGTGGTTCTAAGGACCATTATGCGAACAAGTGTCCGAAGTCTCTTACTTACCGCTATTGCCAGGGTTCGGGTCATATTATATCTTTGTGTCCAAACTTCAAAGCAAGTGTTAGTCCCTGAGAAGTTGGTTTTGATGACAACAACCTTAGAATAAGATTATAAAATATAAATACTAACATTATTGTTTAGATATATATGTATATGCGGGATATATATACAGGTACCAAAGAATGAAGACTGTACAGTATAGAGATTCAAGAACTGATGAACTCAAGATCGAAGATATCAAGATTCAAGACTCATGAGTATCAAGATTATCAAGAGTTCAAGATTTCAAGATAAGTAATTTAGTTAGGAATTTTGTTAAAACTCCTAGAAAAGCACTGACATCTTAAAATCCATTTTATTTGTGGAATGGAATCCACTTCGAGCCCGTTAAAGGGATGGAACCCTAAGTAGGATGGAACCTACGAAAAATCTAGTGGAACATTGTTTTGTATCCACTAACTTTTATTCAAATGTTTTACAAAATTATATCTTGATTTCAAAATATTCCTTTTTAAATCAAAAACATCTATCCTGGTTTTAAAATACTTTTAGCCTCAAAATAATCTTTATTTTCAATATCAAATTATCCTTAGTTTTAAACTATCTTTTAATTATATATACCAAAATATTATTCTATATACTTATTTATGTATTTTAACTATAGTTAAGTATATTTATAAAGTTTAAAATAATTTTAATACAAGATAGAAGTTATTTTCAAAGAAAAACAAATTACCAAAAGTAACTTAGGCTTGTCGACAACCCCAAGGAACCCTTGTCGACAAGGTGACAGTTTATTTCAAAAGTTTGAATTTCAAAGGAAGTGTCTATTCGTCGTATCCTTTCATGATTGGACATGACTGTTGTTCTACTATAAATAGGGGCTGTTTTAAACGAATTTACAATCATATTTTCTATGATTTCACTCCTCTTCTTCCACATTTCTTTATATACATTTTTACCATTACTCTGTCGAAATCACCATTGAATCTAACTAGATCATCTCTAGTTTGATTCTCTATCACTATCTCAACAAGATCCCAGTGCTATTCAGAGTTATAGACTTCTTTGTATTCAATCGAGTGAGAAAAGGTGTGATTGTAGTCTGGAAAATCAATCGGGTGAACTTGTTGCCCGTAAAATCAAGTATCTCTACCCAAAGGATTGTAAATCTGGAGCGGTGTACCTCGTGGCCTTGAAATCGAGGGTGTAATTCTAAGAATTGATTTTGAAACAAAATCCGTACTTGTGTTGCGGGACTGGATGTAGGCTAACTCCGAACCAGTATAAAATCTAGTGTGTTCTTTCCTTTATTGCTTTTACTTTATATCTACATCTGTGTTTGATTCTGTGATCATATCTGTGTCTGAATATTGCATACATTTGTGTTCAAATTAATATAAACTCAAAAAAAATTAGTAATTCCTTAAAACACTATTCACCCCCCTCTAGTGTTAATTCTAGCCTTAAGATCCGTAATCCACATTTCTCACATTTGGTCAGAGCAAGGTTTTCAAAGTTTCATAATCTGAATTTTGAAAAATTTCAAAATGGCTACCAACACTAGTACTGTTACTACTACCAACACTGGTTCTATTACCTCTGTCACTAGTTCATTTGTAGAAGGTCAGTCTACTGTCAGAGCACCACATTTTAATGGCAGTAACTATGCATATTGGGCATGTAGGATGAAAATATATTTAAAATCTATAGGACTAGACACTTGGAATATCACACAGACTGAATATTTTGAACCCACAACTGGTTTTGCACAGTGGACTGCTGAGCAAAAGACCGTCGCACAAAATAACTCTAAAGCTATGAATATTCTGTTTTGTTCACTTGATAGGAATGAATTTAATAGAGTGTCAGTTTGTAAGTCTGCATATGAAATCTAGAAAACTTTGCAAGTTACTCACAAAGGAACAAGCAAAGTAAACAGACCAAAATTTCCATGCTCACAAATCAGTTTCAATTATTTAAAATGAATCCTAATGAGTCTATTCCAGATATGTATAGTAGATTTTAGGATATTGTGCATTCTCTAATATCCATGGGAAAGGTATTTTCGAAAGAAGATCAAGTCAGAAAAATCTTAAATTCTCTTACTCCAGAATGGGATCAAAAGACACTTGCGATCGAAGAGGCAAATGACATCAGTACCTTAAAGATAGAAGAATTAATTGGAAATCTAATATCGTTTGAAGTCCAAATGCTTGGGAGAAGAGAAAGCAAAGCATCTGAAAAGAAATCAATTGCATTCAATGCATTGACCGATGGATCAGACTCAAACAGCGATAATGATGAAGAGATAGCCTTTATGACCAAGAACTTTCGGAAATTCCTGAAATACAGAAAGATGAATAATCTCAAGAGAAACAACTATAAGAACTTTGGTAATCAGAATGTAGTGCCAAACTATATCAAATGTTTCAACTGTAACGAACCAGGCCAAATCAAAAGAGACTGTCCGCATCCAGATAAGCAAAATCTTCCTATAAATAATGATTCCGCAAAGAAACAAAAACGTGCATTTACCGCTACTCTAGATGACTCAGACTCGACCTCAAGCGATGATGATCAGAAGACAGATAATTCAAATATGTGTTTCACGGTAGTTCACGACTCCGACGAATTCAGAGAAACGGACTCAGAAAAAGGTACACGTTTACAATACATTGGTTGAAATTGCATGCTTGGGATTGGATGTTTGATTGGTTGATTTTGAATTGATGTGTCATTTGAATTTTAAAATTTTTATTATTATTTTATTATATTTTTACTATTATTACTTTATTTTATTTTTAAATAGTATCATTATATTTTATGGAATATATTATAATTCTAGTAATATTTCAGATATTATATAGACATTAAAAATAATAAATATATATATTAGAATACTTAAGAGAAATAAATCATGAAAATTCAGCGACACCTGTCGACAAGGCCCCCCCACGTTGTCGACAAGGGTACAGAAATTTGAAATTCAAATTTGAATTCAAATGTTTGAATTTCCCTCCATCTTTTCACTTTATTCAAGTCTCTAAAAAGTCACCTTTTGACCAGAGAATCTGTCCCTTGAGAATCTATTTATTTACTATCTCTTATCACAACTTTTCACTTTCATTTTCAAATTCAAACTCTTATTTCAAAATATCAAACTCTCTACTCTCTACTCTAATGGCTTCTTTAAGCAACCCTTCCACAATGAGACTTTCTAGAAATATAAAAGAGCAACTTTTCAATAATCCGGAGGCTATAAAAGCATATATCAACTATGCTAACTATGGAAAAGTCCATCCCGAAAAGTTTGCTTTATTTCAAGATTTCTCTACTTATGAAATCGATTCTCTTTTTGCAAACAACCAAGTTCTTAGTCTTGTTGATGCTTCACAAAATGACTTTGTTTATTATCCAAATCTTGTTAAAATTTTCGATGCAAATCTCAACCGTGGATTTTATAATAGAAATGATAATGAAATTTGGAGTAGTGTCAAAGGCACTAGAATCATTTTAAATTGTGATGTTTTGGGTACCATTCTCAATTGCAAGAGCACGGGAATGGATCTTTCTAGTTTTAATATCGATGAAAATGATCATGAGACATTTCATCACATTTTCGAAGGAGATGATAACTTTGAATTCATAAATCGAAACTTTCGACCAAAAGCAAGAATTGTTAATCTTCTTTTACAACATTCTTTGATCCTAAGACCGGGGAGTTTTAACAATCCAACTTCAAAAGTTTGCAAAGCACTTTTTGCTATTTTTGGAAATTATGATATTAATTGGGCGCAAGTTATTTTGGATGAACTTCATCCCAAAAATTTTGAAGTGGGAGAAAACACTTTGTATCATGGAATCTATATCACTCGGATTTTTAATTATTTTGGAGTGGATTTCAAAGGAGAAGAATTTGTTTCAAGAAAAGTTTTTAATCACTCAAACATTTCTCTTATGAAAATTTCATATGTTTTTCAACCATATGAGACTCTTGCCGAAAAGGAAGAGCGTTTGGCTCATGAGGAGATGGAAGAGGAGGAAGAAGAAGAAGAAGAAGGGGATGAAATGGAAATAGAAGAAGAAGAAGGTGAAACATCCTTGGAAAGTATTGACTATCCCTCTAATCCAACCAACAAAACCTTACTCAAAAATCAAAAGACCATTGTTGAGAATCAACGGACTCTTAAACGGTCTGTTAGTAAGAAATTGGATAAAATGTCATCCAAGATGAACAAGTTTTTCTCCAAAGTAAGAAAGAAGCTTGGATTATCTTCATCTTCGTCATCCTCTAACTAGTTCTACCTTTTCATGTCATGTTGTATTGGTTTTAGTTTGTTTTGATTTGAATGTTCATGTAGTTCTTAATGTTTAAGCATTGTATCGTTCTATTATGAAATGAAATTGAATTACTTTTTTATTATCTAGCTTATCTTATCTCCAGAATAAATGTTAGTATATTATATATATATACACACAATTATTCACAAAATCAAAATGAGTCATCAAAATTAACTGACCCCTGTCGACAACCCCCCAGAGACCCTGTCGACAAGTACTGGTCAGAAATGACTTTTCATTTTAAATTTGAAATTTGAATAACTACCTTGTGTCTATTCATTTCAAACAAATTTATACACCTATAAATACATATTTCTTCCAGAATTCATCACTCAAAATCATTTCTTATCTACTCTATCTATATTTCTTCTCACAAACTCAAATATGGCCGATCTAATTCATAGTTCGACCGAGAATCTTGAAGAAACCCTTAATTCTTTCAAGAATATTCTTTCTTTCATTCTCCGTAATCAGCGACACTTAGAGTTGAGTCAAATGCAGATGATCAAGGAGAAAGAAAAACATTTCAATGCGATTCGATGGATGATTTCCTCCCTGCACAAAGATGATAATGAAGCACATCCTCCAGTCTCTCTCACCAATGAAAATGAAAATTGGGATGTCATTAAAGCAGACCCTATATTTAGAGAAGAAGGATGGGTGGAAGTACCTCATAATGTTTGATTTTATTTGATTGCTTTGTTTGATTTAAATTGATTGCTTGGATTGATTTGATTTGATTTGGTTTGGTGTGGATTGATAATTGGTGTGCAAAACATAATATATATAAATACACATTGATATTTATATGATCTTTGATTAGTTATCATGTCTATCAGTATAATTATCTCTTAATCTATATATTATATACTCCATTATATATTTTATTAATGCAGGTACTTTAGTACAAGAATAAGGGGGAGTTATATAGTTTGGAGTTAGTTTTTGTTGATGACAAAGGGGGAGAAGTATAAAATAGGATAGTTAGGCATAAATTAAGGGGGAGTTATTAGGATAGAAGTAATATTTTATAAACAAAGGTTGTCATCATCAAAAAGGGGGAGATTGTTAGTCCCTGAGAATTTGGTTTTGATGACAACAACCTTAGAATAAGATTATAAAATATAAATACTAACATTATTGTTTAGATATATATGTATATGCAGGATATATATACATGTACCAAAGAATGAAGGCTGTACAGTATAGAGATTCAAGAACTGATGAACTCAAGATCGAAGATATCAAGATTCAAGACTCATGAGTATCAAGATTATCAAGAGTTCAAGATTTCAAGATAAGTAATTTAGTTAGGAATTTTGTTAAAACTCCTAGAAAAGCACTGACATCTTAAAATCCATTTTATTCGTGGAATGGAATCCACTTCGAGCCCGTTAAAGGGATGGAACCCTAAGTAGGATGGAACCTACGAAAAATCTAGTGGAACATTGTTTCGTATCCACTAACTTTTATTCAAATGTTTTACAAAATTATATCTTGTTTTCAAAATGATTTCAAAATCTTCCTTTTTAAATCAAAAACATCTATCCTGGTTTTAAAATACTTTTAGCCTCAAAATAATCTTTATTTTCAATATCAAATTATCCTTGGTTTTAAACTATCTTTTAATTATAATATATTTAACTTTTAATATTTATACTTAGATTTAAATATAAAATTATAGTAAAATTTTATATATACCAAAATATTATTCTCTATACTTATTTATGTATTTTAACTATAGTTAAGTATATTTATAAAGTTTAAAATAGTTTTAATACAAGATAGAAGTTATTTTTAAAGAAAAACAAATTACCAAAAGTAACTTAGGCTTGTCGACAACCCCAAGGAACCCTTGTCGACAAGGTGACAGTTTATTTCAAAAGTTTGAATTTCAAAGGAAGTGTCTATTCGTCATATCCTTTCATGATTGGACATGACTGTTGTTCTACTATAAATAGGGGCTGTTTTAAACGAATTTACAATCATATTTTCTGTGATTTCACTCCTCTTCTTCCACATTTCTTTATATACATTTTTACCATTACTTTGTCGATTTCACCATTGAATCTAACTAGATCATCTCTGGTTTGATTCTCTATTACTATCTCAACAAGATCCCAGTACTATTCAGAGTTATAGACTTCTTTGTATTCAATCGAGCGAGAAAAGGTGCGATTGTAGCCTGGAAAATCAATCGGGTGAACTTGTTGCCCGTAAAATCAAGTATCTCTACCCAGAGGATTGTGAATCTGGAGCGGTGTACCTCGTGGCCTTGAAATCGAGGGTGTAATTGTAAGAATTGATTTTGAAAGGAAATCCGTACTTGTGTTGCGGGACTGGATGTAGGGTAACTCCAAACCAGTATAAAATCCGGTGTGTTCTTTCCTTTATTGCTTTTACTTTATATCTGCATCTGTGTTTGATTCTATGATCATATCTGTGTCTGAATATTGCATACATTTTTGTTCAAATTAATATAAACTCAAAAAAATTAGTAATTCCTTAAAATACTATTCACCCCCCTCTAGTGTTAATTCTAGCCTTAAGATCCGTAATCCGCATTTCTCACAGCATGAAGGAGGGCAAGCTAAATGTTGTACAAGCCCCTACTAACACTTCTCGTAGTCAAGGTATTTCTCATTCTATCCTTGATGGCATTATTATATTTCGTGATCTTCCTATTCGAGTTCTTTTTAATACGGGTGCATCTCACTCTTTTATATCAAAAGAACTTGTTGATGCTTTGTCTTTGAATGTTATTGGCTTGATGACTTCATTGAGGATTGCGAATTTGGTTGGTGGATGCGCAACACTCAGTTTACTGTGTAAAGATGTCGAGATTATTTTATGTGATTACTCTTTCCATGTCGATTTGCATGTTATGTGTTACTTAGGCTTCAGAATGATTTTGGGAATGGATTGGCTTAACCATTATGAAGCCCATATCCTATGTCCTGAGCGGACTATATATCTTCGACATCCTCAATCTGTTAAGCAGATTTCTCTTGTTCTGAAAGATTCATATTCAGATTCCAATTCGAAAGCATCCTTGTATTCTCTAAATCCTCATGATGACGATAATGATGATGAGGAAGATGTCATTTCCCTCATTCACATTGTTTGTGAATTTCCCGACATATTTGAGCCCGTTTTAGGATTACCACCTAAGCGAGCAATTGAGTTCTGAATTAATCTAATCCCAGGAGCTCTACCTATTACTCGTCCTCCTTATCGTATGTCCAATAAGGAAAATGAGGAGATGCGTAAACAATTATCCGAATTGGAAGCAAAACAGTTTGTTCGTTCTAGTTCCTCTCCATGGGGAGCTTCGGCTATTTTTATGAAGAAATCGGATGGTACACTTAGGCTTTGCGTTGACTACCGCAAGCTTAATGATCTCACCATCAAGAATAAATATCCCTTACCTCGGATTGATGATCTATTCAATCAACTTAGTGGTGCTAAAGTCTTTTCATAGTTAGACTTAGCAACCGGTTTTCATCAGCTCTGTATTGCAGAGGATAGCATTCCTTTGACATCGTTCTGTACTCGTTATGGATCTTATGAATGGCTTTTTATGCCATTTGGTTTGACGAATACTCCAGCTTATTTCGTTGACCTTATGAATCGAGTTTTCAAAGACTTCCTCGATCGATTTGTTCTCATCTTTATCGATGATATTCTTGTTTATTCTAAAACCGAGGAAGAGCATGAGAATCATCTTCGGATTGTGTTGGAAACTCTTAGGAGCAACCAATTGAAAGCAAAAATTTCTAAATGCCACTATTGGCAATCTCGTGTGAAATTTTTGGGGCATATTATTTCTGAATCCGGAATTTCCGTGGATCCTTCAAAGATTGAAGCGATTCAAAATTGGAAGAGACCGGAGAGCGTGATGGAAATTCGTAGCTTTCTCAGATTGGCGGGCTATTATCGTCGATTCATAAAAGACTTTTCTAAAATTTCTGTGCCTCTCACTAGTTTGACAAAGAAGGGAGTTAAATACATTTGGTCAGACAAATGTGAAGCTGCTTTTCAGAAATTAAAAGAACTCCTTTCCAATGCTCCTATTCTTGTGATTCTCGATGGGAACCAAGACTTTATTGTTTATACCGATGCTAGTCGTGTTGGTTTGGGTGCCGTTCTCATGCAAAAGGAACGTGTTATTGCTTATGCTTCTAGGCAATTAAAGCCTGCCGAGACTAGATATGACACTCATGATTTAGAGCTCGCGACTATTGTTTTCGCCCTTAGAATTTGGCGTCATTATCTTTTGGGAGAGAAATTTGTTCTCTATACCGATCGTAAATCTTTGAAGTATTTATTTTCTCAAAAGGAACTTAATTTGCGTCCACAACGTTGGCTCGAGTTCCTTGCATCTTATGATCTTGATATTCTTTATACTTCCGGAAAGGGAAATCTTGTTGCCGATGCCCTTAGTCGTAAGCAACAAGCGGTGGTTTCTATGATGATATTTGAATGGAATGATCTCAATACTTTGTCCACTTGTGAGATTCGAGATTGTGAATCCAATTCGTGTTCATCTCTTGTATTATGTAGCCTTGAGGCTCATCCATCTCTTTTAGACCGCATCCTTGAAGTTCAGAGGCTTGATTTCGAATTGGTTCTTCTTAGCCAAAGTTGTAGGGATAAAATTGATATTGAAGGTTTGAAAGACTTTGATATTGATGCTCGTGGTGGTATTCGAAAATTTGATAGACTTATTGTGCCAAATATTATTTATCTTCGTAAAGATATATTAGAAGATCCTCATCGTTCTAAATTTACCATTCATCCCGGTAGTAGTAAAATGTACGCGGACATGAAGCGACTTTATTATTAGGATGGAATGAAATCTGACATTGCTAACTTTATTAAGCGTTGCATGACTTGCCAACCCGTAAAGGCCGAGCATCAAAGGCCCGATGGTTTATTGCAACCTTTGGAAATTCCAATATGGAAGTGGGATCAAATTTCCGTGGACTTTATTGACGGTCTTCCTCATTCTCGTTCGGGTCATGATAGCCTATGGGTGATAGTTGATAGACTTACCAAGTCCGCCCATTTTCTTCCCGTTCGGTCCAATCAGACCGTACCTATTTTGGCTAAACTCTTTGTCAAGGAAATTGTTAAATTGCATGGAGTTCCTACTTCTATAGTTAGCGATCGTGATCCATTGTTTACTGGTGGATTTTGGAAAGGTCTTCAAAAAGCTTTGGGAACGAAGCTTAATTTTAGCACCGCTTATCATCCTCAGTCCGATGGACAAACCGAGCGTGTAAATCAAACTCTTGAAGATCTTCTTCGTGCATGTGTTCTTGATTTTGGTGGAAGTTGGGAAGATCATATTTCTCTTGTTGAGTTTTCCTATAATAATAGCTTCCAATCTAGTATTGGTATGGCACCTTTCGAGGCACTATACGGAAGGCCATGCCGATCTCCTTCGTGTTGGCTTGAAGCCAGTAAGAAGCTGGTTTTAGGTCCAGATTTTATTCGGGATGCTACAGAAAAGATTAACCTTATTCGTCATAGGATGAAAGAAGCTCAAAGTAGATAAAAATCCTATGCCGATAATCGAAGAAGGAAATTAGAATTTTCTGTGGGAGATTTGTGTTTATTCGTGTTTCACCTATGAAGGGTGTTGTGTGTTTCAGTCAATCGGGAAAATTAGCACCTCGATATATTGGCCTATTTCCCATCACCGAACGCATTGGTTCCGTGGCTTATCGCCTTTTATTACCGGCTCAATTTTCTGCTATTCATGACGTGTTTCACATCTCTCAACTATGAAAATGCCTTCGAGATTCCGATTCTATTCTTGAGCCCGGTGTTATTGAAGAAATTGAAGTTTCGCCTAATTTGACTTATGAGCAACATCCTATTCGTATCATTGCTTCGGAGGTTAAACGCCTTCGAAATAAAGATGTTCCTCTTGTGAAAGTTCAATGGTCCTCAAATCCTAAGGATTGCTCTTGGGAATCCAGAGAATTCATTGAGCGAACACATCCAGACATACTCTCTCGAGCTCTTTGAGGTGAACTTCTTATTTCAAATTGCCTTTTGTGTTGATATGCTTTTATCGTTGTTACTCTTTATTTTCTTCTTAAATATTGCATGGATGCAATTTCTTTAAGGGGGGAGTCTGTAACAACCCGCATATTTTACGATTGTATATTTAAATGATTTATTTAAATATAGCATTGTTAGTCGAATTTAAGTCCGTAAAGCTACTTTTTGCAAACAGTCGAATTAGGACTCGAGATTACTTCCATTGAGTCCAAAATGGCGTTTGCGACCTTTTTAAGTATAAACATCGATATGTTTGGAGTTGGGTTGAATTTTGCTATTTTTCTATTGGGCTTTGAGTTTGGGTTTGGGTTTGGGTTTTCAGCCCACTAACCCAACTTATCTAATATCCTAACTCCACCCCCCTCTCCTCTTCATTCATTCTATTATTTTCCTAACACTTAAACTAAAGAAAAATAGGGGAAGAGAAAAGAAAACAAAATTCCTAAGCCCTAGTTTCCTTTGCAAATTCAAGTTCTAGCTCTAAAATCTAAGAGAAGCTTAGGTAAGCATCCTCTCCATCTTCTCCATCTCAATCTCTCTTCAATTTTCAGAATTTCCTATAACCTAACTTAGGGAAAACTTCACCTTTGATAATAGATTGAAGATTCTAGAGGTGTAGAGAAGAGGAATTGATCTTGCCTTGTTTTAAAAGCTTCTCCTTCATTGTTTTTGGGTTTAAAGGTGAGTTCTTTAACTCACATCTACGTCTATAGCTTTCATTGTTGTTAGATATGAATTCTTAACATCTATTCATGTTCATTTGCTTTTGATTTGGATTGATTTGGTGAATTTTCCAATTTTTGGTTTTTGAAGTCCAATTTTGTGAAAATCCTTTTATGGATGCTTGAACATGTTTACCGGGGTGTATCGAAGAGCCTATAAGGCTGGGTTGTCACTTGGCATAAATCCCTAGTTGCCGTTGCTCGATCGATCATTTCTGGTAGGATTTCGCCCTTCATAGGGGCAAGGCTCAGAATACCGCAAATCGCAGTTCAGTCGACTGAACTGTAGGTTCAGTCGACTGAATCTGGGGGCAGAAAATTCCTGTCCCTGTATCAGTCGACTGACCTCTGTGTTCAGTCGACTAAACTTGGGGACAGAAGATTCCTGTCCCTGTATCAGTCGACTGACCTCTGTGTTCAGTCGACTGAACCTAGAAGTCGAAAGTTTCTAGGCATAGAATCAATCGACTGATCACTGAGTTCAGTCGATTGAACCTGCTTATCTCAGCCAATTTTGCAGTTTTGTGTGGATTTCCAATTTTTAAATCGATTCTCGTTTCTCCGATTAGATGTTATAGTTTTTGTTGACTTGGGATTTGGTATCGATTTCTTTGGATTTAATTCACGTCTTCGAATGTGAATTTCTGGTAATTGATTGTTTCTACAATCATTTTTATGGTTTGTCACTTTAAAATGCAAAGGTATTTATACTAGTAGTAAATATCAAAACTCTTTCATCAAAACGATTTCAACACTATTTTAATACAAAGCTTGTTTCTAAAAAAACGATTTCCAATCTATTAGTATATACAAACTTTTACCTCATTCGTATGAGAAATCTAATTAAACGACTTAGCAAAACAAGTGGTATGAAACGCTTGCGTTTACTTCGTCGGTTAATTCTTTGACTTGTTCGATTGAAATCTTATGACAATTTTCGAGTGGAAATCTACAATTTGTTCGTAAATATTTAAGTTAAGCCAGTGGTTATGGGACATGAAGCTAAACTCATCTATTTACTAGCTTAGTGTGATTCACACTTTTTATTGATCAATGGCGATCATTTTGTGATTTAGACTAGCGATGTGCGATGTCTATTTGTTTGTGTGGGGACTAAAAACCCCGTTTGTGGAACTTCGGTTCAATTTGGTGGGGTAGCGACCCATGGTCTTTGGGCCGTTTGTAGAGCTTCTGCTCAAACTTGATGGTTAGCAACCATGGAATAGCGTTCCGTTTGTGATACACGTGTTGGTGAGTTTTCATGCTCCCGTTTGTGATAGGCATCCCCCCTTTATGATTTCTGGATTTCTGGTTGTGATTTCTAGAATTTGTGTTTCATCAATTTTCGTGGTTTGCATTGATAAGCTCTATCAATATTTGTGTTTTGGTGAATAATTTAAAGAATGTGATTCTTTTTGGTGATTTGAGATGATTTGAGATCATGTATGATTTTCGTTGTTAATTGATGTATACTTGACAAAGTATGGCATTTTTGTTATCATACGTTTTTGGTCATATCTCTTATCCTATATCATTTTATCTGATATTTATAGCTAGACTAATCCGTTTATTATTTTCTTCTTAAATAATACTCGGGTCAGACCAAGGTATTTCAGGTGCCACCGCTTGACTTCTTATCAGGGATGATCATCTGATTTTTAGGCTAACTACTTTAGAATTAGTAGCTTTTGTTTTTATACATTCGAGATAGAGACTCCTTGATGTGTATATATATATTCTTTTGTCTACCACTTGTACCTATTTATTTGTGATGTAGTGGATCTAGTTTGATCACTACTTTGATGTACACTTTTATGTGTTATATTCATATCTGTTTCCGCCTTAGTGATATGATTATCTGTGACTGATTTGTGTTATGTTTATTTCTATATTTGCTTTCGAAGGCCACCTAGCCATTGTGTGGTAGCTTTGAGTTTGTATTCGATATGTCAGATTTCCCCTTGAAATGAAATGTAAGTTATATTATCTGACATATCGGTTCTCGCACAAAGCAATTACACAGATGGCCGCTCCTCAACGGCCTTATTCTTCGTGCTAGTCGACGGCATTACCCCGTAGTGTTCTTGGCTAGCATGAGTATAGAGGTGGGGCATCACAATAGGAATCATCATACTTGTTGTATTGTCTATAGTATCAGATTTTCCTTATGTATTTGATACATTGTGCAAGTATCAAATCTGAATTATGATCACAAAATGACAGTTTAGAGTGTTCTCGAGTATTTACGAAATACTGGAGAATTGTTTATAAAAAATGAACTCCTTATGAAGGAGTGTGCGGACTCGAACTTCATGTGATATTGAGTACAATATGTCAATCATAAATTCATGTTCAATCTTAAGTTAAGAACTTAAGTTGGAAATATTCTAAACAATAAACAGTGGTTGGTTTAACCAAAGGCTAAATACATCTCCTTGAATAGCACTGTGATAAAAGAAGTATAAATAAATGTGTATTTATAACCGAGCTAGAGATGATTCGAAATGTTGAGAATTCCATGACATTGTTATATGATAACAATGTTGTAATATTGTTGGTAAAAGAAGTTTAAGCTCGCTAGAGGACAAAAACATACCCCAAAGGGTTCCACCTAATAAATGCAGTTTATCAACATCCATGAGAGTTAATTGACAGAGTAGATAATTAAAACAAAATAACTACCTCTTCACAAAGGGACTCACCTGATTAGTTCTGAGAAGATCGAAGGAGTTGGAATAAAATTTCATAATTGACCCCAGGTGTAAGTGGGATATTAATAGAGTTGAGGGTAGGAGAAATTATGTAATTAGTTACATATATCTAACTCGATAACTAATCTTGTTCATAATAAAGGCGTTTGATTTCTGTGATATACTTTGTTATGGTATTACATACTTATCTAAACTTGAGAATATTTTTGAACTTTAATGTGGACATTCCACTTTGATTACAGTTAAATCATGACATATCGTCTACCGAACGACTATAGTTAGGTATGAGTTGAAACATCGAAAGTGAAATACTATTGAATAGAAAATTCATCCCCTTAGTTATATATTCCCATATGACTGCTCAATCATATTCGCAACCGAAACTAAGGCAAATAAAGCAATTTACAGAAGAAAAATCAAGTTAACACACAACTAGTAGTCTCTTATGTTAATTACCCGAATTAGGCAGTACATGCATTTTAATTGCTGATCGCACTAATTTCACTTGGAATAACATTAAATATTGTTGTTTTAAGTAGCATCGAGTTGATTATAATAAAGTTGGATTGGATAAATAATATGATATAGTTAGGGGTATGCCTTAGGGGTAATTATGTAATTTGTTACATATATCTAACTCGTTGACCAATGTTTGAAATAAAGGTGTTTTCTTTTATTATATACTTAATATAATGTGTTATATCAATTGATTAATTTAATTAAAATATATTTAATAGAAAATCCATAAATGATATGTTTTGATGATAGTAATTGTAAAGTATTGTAACCGAGAGTAATTTATCACAATGAAAATAAATATACCATTTTAAATATTTCTGGTTAAGATGTATTGAGACTGGATACTGATACATCCATTAAGACTAAAGTACGCAACGCTCTTCAAATGTTGGGCAGTGTATTACTTATGGCTGCTGAGGGGCACCAAGGGGTTACGTACTGTAACGACCCAGAATTTTTGATAATTTAAATTTGAATATTTAATTGATTTTAAATATTAATAAATGGAATTTAGAAGTCGAATGATTTATTTTTCGAATATTGGATTTAATCTGATAATTTAATCGATAAATTAAATAGTGAAATTCCAGAGATAATTGAAAAATCGAGTTGAAAATGATTTGTAAGACTTTATTAAATCATACTGGATTTATAGAGATGTTGCAGGACTTTTAAAACCGAATTATAAGTAAATCTGTGAAAATCGAATATTTTAATATTTAATTATCGACTGTAAAAATAGCCAATTTTCGAACAGTCTCAGAATTGAACGAGACCAGTTCCATTGGATCCGTAATAGTTAGTTATTACCGGATTTCAAAATTCGTAGCAAACGGAGTTGTCATTTGACCGTGGCAACTCGAAACGCATCGATATCATTTTAATTTTAAATCGTCGAGTTAAAATAGTCATTTTTCGAACAGTCTCGGATTTCGACGAAACCAGTTTCATCGGATCCGTAATGTCATATTATTGTAAGATTTCAGATTTCGTAATTTTTGGATTTACCGTTTGTTCGGGGCAAGTCGAAACGCCTCGAAATCAATTTGAATCGGTTTAATTCAAAATCGATCGTCTTTCTCCGTATCTCGCACAGACGATCGAATTAGCCTCCGAAACACGTTCCATTGTGTTCGGAACGCGGGGTAAACCTTACGAACGCCAGGCGGCACGTGTAATTTGGAGATCGTTTGGAAGAGTCGTTTAAAACGAATTTAATATTAATTTAATAAGTATATACGTATATATATATACGTTTAACTAACGAAACCCTAGTCTATTCTCGTGGCCGCCACTTTCGTTTTCTATGGCCGAAATTTGTCGATTTTCTTCCTTTAATTGCTTCAAATCCGTAGAGAATTAGGGGAAACGTTCAACTGCAATATCGTAGAGGGTGACGAGCTCTTTCGATTCATACGGCTGTGATCATCATCGGAGCATCGTAGGAGGCGCAGCTGGCCAGGGAAGTCGCGCCGTTCAACCTCGTTTCGCGCGCCATAGGGGAGACCGGGTCGCGTGGGGTTGCAGCCGAGAGTGGGGTAGGGGGTTGGCTTTCGATTGGCAGTGATATGATGGGCCCTGGTTCATCGTAGGTGGTCGCGTCATTAGGGTTTGGAGGCGGCCTTGTTGGGTTTCTTGCGTGCAAATACTGGGAAGAAGATGATGTTGGTGGCCCAGATCTGCTTTAAACGAAAGCAACGGTCCAGATGTAAATAGGTTAAATTTGAAAAAAATTGTAATTTTTAATTATATTTAAAATTGTACGATGTTTAAACTGCTATAACTTTTTGCTACGAGGTCAAAAACGCACGAAACAAATTGCGTTGCAATCGTTTTGTCGAGCACTACGCTATGAAACTGGATTGGAAGCCATTGGAGTCAGTGAAAATTTCGGGTAAAATTAAACGCACGTTTAATTTTATTCGAAATAAAAAGCTGGAACAGAATTGAAATCAAGGTGAGATCTTCTTACTCAAATCGAATGTGGAATTTTTGCAGTTATTATTGATTGATATGATTGCTATATTAGATGTGATATTAGATATTATAGGATATATATCTATATATAGCAGTATATACATATTGGCATATGTATATATTGGATTGATTGATTTCCCGCCTCGTATAGCGGATGAGACCCTATTGCGCCGTTAGTAAGCGGATTTTTATAAAACCTATATACCGCGATAATTCCGTACTGGAGCGGAATTGGTATTGTGCTAACATCTGTGGATGCAGGGAAACGGGTTGGAGGGATCCGACTGGATTCCTCACCAGTAGTTATTTATTTACAGATATTTTGATATATTCTGTTATCATATGATGATATATGATATTTGACTGTTGTGATGGACTGATTGGTGTTTTTGCATCATCGGATTCAGTTTTGAACTTTAAAAATGACGACTTTTAATTTAAAAGGATTTTTAAAGTGATTTTTGAAAATATACGTTTTATGGAATTTTTGAATCGATTTATAAACGTAAAATTTTAAAGTTATAAAAGTTATAATTTTTAGTGAAATATAACCGAAGTGTTGTTTTTGAAACAAAAGTTGATTTATTTATAAAATGGTTTAAGTTGGGATTTTTGAATAACTATAAACGATTTGTATAGAAAGATTTATAAAATTGATATTTTATAAATCAAAAATATTGGACTTATAAAACGAATTTTATAAGTGTTAAAAATGAAATATTATGAAATCCGTAAGTGAATGAAATTTATAGATTTATAAATTGTGAAGTTGTAAAATGGATGAAACTGTAGAATAAAAGATTTATAAGAGATTAACTTATAAATTGGATTTTTACCTTTAGATGGAATATTTATCGAATTATTAAAAAGAAGATTTGTAAGTTGAAGTTGTTATTAAAAACAGAAATAGAATTTATAAACGTTGTTTTATAAATTCGAGATCAATTGGATTTGATAAATTAAATATAGAAGATTATCAAAGGAGATATATTCGCGATTTTGGATAGCGAATTATTATCGAAATAAAACGTGTAGAAAATAGTGAAATGTAAATAGTAAAGTATATTCACGATTTTGGACAGTGAATATATTATTGAAAAAAATGGTTATGTTTGGGAAAGCGATATTATAAAAATGAAGTTAATTGTTTTAAAAGATGTTTTAAAACGTGTTAAGTATCGAAATCATAGATTTCAACATTTATTGTTGAAATAGACGTTTTCGAGAAATAAGGAAATGATGGACTATAACACTGTTGTTATAGTAAATGATTTCCGAAAGGAAATGTTTTTAATGTAGTATTGGGATTTATATATCTATCTAAATTCGAATCCCTATACTAGTGATTTTGAGTCGTCGTAACGATGTTTTACGCAACATTCGTTTTGACTCAAATTGATGTTGTTATAGAGAATGATTTCCTTAAAGATTGAAATTTATACTTAATATTGATTTAAGTATATAGAATATTTTCCAAGCGTTGAAAATAAACGTTTTGTGAAATACTTATTATTAAATAAGTATGGAAATGTTTTTCCAATATGAAAAGAACTGTTTTGAGATTTTATCTTCAAAGATAAAATGAAATGTGGAAATTGATTTGAAATTGTTTTCAAATGGTTAAGTGTGGAAATAATATATCTAGTAAAAGATATTTTGGAAGATAAAATAATTTGGGAAAATTATTTGGAATCTGATGATGTTGCGCATCTTTATTGATAGTTAAATAACCGACTATCAATAATTACCTTTAAATAGGTATTTGTTGTGAATTGGATGAATTTGAATGCCACACTTATTTTTGAATAAACGCTCACTATTCGGGTTAGCCGGGAAAGGACCATGGGGTCGTATAACCTATTCCGAATACGTGATACGTCGTTATGAATCGCATTTGCTGACCGGTGTTGAAGACCGGATATTTTTGAAAACGGAAGGATTACCGTCGAGTTACTCTACATCGGCTGATCTCCGGTTTAGAGGTTTTATCACCCTTAGTGACGGGAAGTCCGGACGTGATTAGAAATTTATCCGGAAATGCAAGGGCTTCGTGAGAAGTGCCTTCGGTTCTGTTCGATCCCGGAACAGACTTGTATGGATTGTATGTCTGACATTACACTTTGAGATATAAAGCCGATTTCTTTCAAATACATATCTGTTGGTGGCGGAGAATTTATTCTCTTAGCTTAACACCCTTCTCTGAGACGTACGAGCTCAGAGGTTATGTAGTTGAAATTCATCAGCGATATATCCCAATTTGGTAACGTGGCATACTGAGTGTTGCTGTAAAATGATCAGTGTTTGATCATTTGTGATATGATCATTTGTTTGATCTTATATCTTAATGATCATAGGTTGATCATTTTGTTTGACCCGAAGCCGGGCTTTTTGAGAAAGCGTAGCTTTGTGGACGAGACTTCGTCGAGCCTCATACCCCGGAAATGGTCGAAACAGGAATGTTGCGGCAAGGTTATGAGGGTCGCGCCCTTTAGGGTATGTCATTTCCTTCTGGAAAGGGGTGGTATCATGGTATGGAGCCCAGATACTTACTCATGTGGATACACTTTCTTTATGATGTGTGATGTTGGATATCGAGCGCTCGGATAAAGGTCCCAAAGGACCGGGTGATGACATATTCGTGAGTTACCTGTTATAGGGGTAACCCGGCCTTGTTTGGCAGAGAGCAGTTTGTCTCTCGGGACGTCCAGCCAGAGGCGATCCTATTCGGCAGGAGGAAAGGAAGTTCCTTAGCCTGACCATTTGTTGGAAATCCAAAGAAACAATACGTGACGTGTACGGTTTTAGTTGTATTACCTGCTATGGAATGTGGCGGTAACCTGCTATTGAACATAGTAGCTATAGTAGGCATACGATACTGGTCGTATGTTGGCTAAGATTAATATTATACTTTCGAAATGTTTTCTACACTATGCACTAATAATAATATCAAAAATGATTTGATTTTACGTAGTAAGCATCTTTGACTATCATAAGAAGAAATCTCCTCCAATTCTGCGTTTGCATTGTGTGTGTGGTGGGAGGTCTTATGGTAGTTTCATTTTCCAAAAGCATTTCGAATTTACTTTAAAATTATCCTGTTGTTTATTTTAAAGAATAACTGTTTTACGATCTCACACCAGTCACCATGACTGACTCGGAGTTTATTGTTCCCTTCTAAACTCTGGGTGCCCACCAATTTCCACACGGGCAGTCTAGAGTTAGGTTATCAGGATATTCTGGATATTCTGGAGCTTTGGAAGCAAGCTGGATGACGAGACGTAGTATTTGTATCTGATAGTATTTATTCCGCTGTGTATTCTGTATGAGGACAAGTTTATATAACTGTCCATTGTTGTATATTGACTCTGATTGATGTATGTATAAAAAGATATAGTTCTTTGTTTTAAAAGACTAGTGATTATCTATTATATATTGTTCCGCTGTGATATGTGAGATTCTGATATTGTTTCTGTTCTGATGTTGTTCTGTTGTTCTTCTATCTTTTCTTCTACCTCTTCTTTTAAAACCCTAATGGTTCGGTTTTTCGTTCACCTTGAGTAAATCGATGGAGATTAGTGTCGATTCAAAGGGTACGGAAAAGCGGGCTATTACACGTACTGATAATTATTATATAACTATGGAATAACTCACTCGATAGTTTTAAGTTGGTTAATACAACTAAGGTCAAACTGAAAATATTGATGTGATTAATTTACACAGTTCTCTCGACTTGAGAATACTGTCGATCTTTAATATGAAAGCTCAACTTTGATTATAGTCAAATCAAGGCATGAAGTCTATCGAGTGACTATAGTTGGGTTGAGTGGAAGTATTGGAAGTGAAGCACTATTCATGTAACAACCCGCATATTTTACGATTGAATCTTTAAATATTTCATTTGAATATAGAATCGTCAATCAGATTAAAATTCCGAAAATCTACTTTTTGCAAACAGTCGAATTGGGACTCGAGACCACTCCCGTTGAGTCCAAAACGGCGTTTGCGACTTTTTTAAGTATAAACATTGATATGTTTTGAACCAGCTAGAATTTCGACCTTTTCACTTAGGGTTTTGGTTTGGGTTTCAGCCCATTTGCCCAACATATGAACCCAACTCCACACCACACCTCTTCACTCCTTCATAATATTTCCTACAACTTAAGCTTTAGTAAAAATGGTGGTGGAGATGGGAAATTAAAATCCTAAACCCTAGTTTCTTTAGCAAATCCAAGTTTTAGCTCCAAATTCAAAGAGAAGCTTTGGTAAGTATCTCCATCTTCTTCTCCAACTCAATCTTTTTTAATTTCAGAAATTTCCTAAACTTAACTCTGGAAATGTTCTTCTTTTGAGCTTAGATTCAAGCTCCTAGGGTTGGAGTTGAAGTGTAGTTGATCTCCCTTTGCTTTCAAGCTTCTCTTTCATCGTTTTTGGGTTTAAAAGTGAGATTTTTATCTCACATCTATGTCTATAACTATCTTTGATGTTAGGTATGAATCCCTAACTCTTATTCATATTCAATTGCTTTTGATTTGAATTGAATTGGTGAACATTTCAATTTTTGGTGTGTTGAAATCAAAACTTTGAAAATCCTTGCTTTGATTTGTGAACATGTTTATGGTGGTGAATCGGAGAGCCTATAGGGCCGGATTGTCGATTGGCAAAAGCCCCTAAAGTCCATTGCTCGACCGGGTGCAAATGGTGAGAGTTTGCTCTTCCATTTGGCTGAAAACAACCGTCACCAGACGTCTGCAGGTAAGCTCAAACGTCTGGGGTCTGTTTTAGCGAACTTCCTGAAACTTACTGCAGACGCTTGAGCATATACCCTAGACGTCTGGAGTATGTTATTTCCAGAATTTCCAACAGTTTTATATTGTTTTGATTTCCAACCTTTATCGATTCAAGGTTACCCGATTTGTTGTTATCAGTTATTATCTTCTCTGATGACTTCTTTTTCGGGATTTTTGAGAATGTCCATTTTATTGGAATTGATATCGATTTCTTTGGATTTGATTCACGTCTTCGAACGTGTATTTTGGTGATTTATTGTTTCTACAATCATTTCTATGATTTGTCACTTTAAAATATAAAGGTTTTCTATACTAGTAGTAAATATTCAAACTCTTTTACAAAGATGATTTCAACTCTATTTTAAATATAAAGCTTGTTTTCAAAACCGTTTCCAATCTATTAGTATACACAAACCTTTACCTCATTCGTATGAGAAAATATAATTAAACGGCTTAGCAAAACAAGTGGCATGAAACGCTTGCGTTTACTTCATCGGTTAATTTTTGAACTTGTTCGATTGAAAATCTTGTGACAATTTTCGAGCGGAAATCTACAATTTGTTCGTAAATATTTAAGTTAAGCTAGTGGTTATGGGACATGAAGCTAAACTCTTATATTTACTGCCTTAGTGTAATCGACACTTTTATTGATCGATGATGATCATTTTGTGATTTAGACTAGCGATGTGTGATGTCTATTTGTCTGCGAGGGAGACTAAACCTCATTTCTGTGGAACTTCGGTTCAATTTGGCGGGATAGCGACCCATGGTCTTTGGACCGTTTATGGAGCTTCAGCTCAATTTTTATGGTTAGCGACCATGGAATAGCGTTCCATTTGTGATACACGTGTTGGTGAGTTTTCATGCTCCTGTTTATGATAGGCCTCCCCCTTTTGTGATTTCTGGATTTCTGATTGATGATTTCTAGAATTTGTGTTTCACCAACTTTTGTGATTGGCATTAATATGTTTGTCAATATTTTTAGTTTGGTGAATAAAATAAAGAATATGATATTCTTTCTGGTGCTTTGAGATTTTGAGATATTATATGAATTTGTTGTTGATTAAATCATATTTGTTCTAGTATGAAATTATTGTTATCATACGTTCTTATATCATCTCTGCTTATATCTCATTCCTTTATCTGATATTTATAGCTTGACTGATCTGTTTATTATTTTCTTATTAAATAATACTCGGGTCAGACCGAGATGTTACAGGTGCTTCAGCTTGACTCCTTATCTAGATCATCTGTCTAACTACAGAATATTTGTAGTTTTTGTTGTTATACATTCAAGATATAGACTCTATGATGTTTACGTATTCTTTTGTCTAGCACTTGTATCTATTCTTTTGTGATATTGTGGATCTTATTTGACCACTACTCTGATGTACACTTTTTGTATTATATGTTCATATCTGTTTCCGCCTTTGTGATATGAATGTCTGTGACTGATTTATGTTATGTTTATTTCTATACTTGTTTCCGAGGCCCACTTAGCCACTGTGTGGTAGCTTTGAGTTTGCATCGGTATGTCAGATCTCCTCTTGAAACGAATTGCATGTTATACTATCTGACATATCGGTACTCGCACAAGGCAATTGCACAGATGGTCGCTCCTCAACAGCCTTATTCTTCGCGCTAGTTGACGGCATTACTCCGTAGTGTCCTTGGCTAGCGTGAGCATTGAGGTGGGGCGTCACAGCATGGTATCAGAGCCAAACTTCGGAACAATGTAGAATAATCTAGCAAGAATCATTATCCTAAGTCTATCTTAGGAATCATGCCATATGATTTAATTCGAGTCTTTGTACCGTTCTATCCTATTTCTTTTTATGATACCTTGTTTTACCCATCAACTTTGTTTGATATTCATGTGTGAATAACCTTTTTCCTCTTCTTTCTTTCTTTCTTAGAGAAGAGAATTGGTTAGACCTGGCCATCCCAGCGCCGGTCAATCTTGTCCTACTCCCCAGGATGGAGTATTTATGTCTGCTCAGCAACTTCTTGATCTTGTAAGAAATGCTCAAGCTGTCGAACCTATTCCTGAGCCCACCCATCCTAAATCTGGGTTTGCACGCTTGTGCAGTGATTACACCAACTTGGGTGGAAAGCCATTCAAAGGTTCCGAGAGCATTATAGAAGTCCAGGCTTGGCTTCGAACATGCGATCGCATCTTTTCTCGCATGATTCTTATTGATCTTCATCGAGTCCAAGTGGCTTCTAGTATGCTCCAAGGAAGAGCATTAGACTGGTACGAGCTTTTGATCTTTGAAATTATTGAAGCGGACCTTACTTGGGAGCAATTCCGGGAAAGGTTCGAGTTGAAATTTGTGCCGGAAGCTGAGAAAGTATCTCTAGCTCGACGCTTTATCGACCTTGTTCAAGGTGAATCTTCCGTGACCGACTACGTCGCTTCTTTCGAATCTCTTTCCAAATATGGGGTCGAGTATATTAATACCCCATTGAAGAAAAATCAGAGATTTGTGTATGGCTTGAACAAGAGCCTCAAAAAGCCATTACTTATGAAATTAGAAGTTTCCTTTGATCAACTTGTTGATATCGCTCTTCGACTCGAAGAGGCTGATAAAGATAGTGATGCTGAGGTCAAACAAAACATCAACAAGAAGGGACCTTTTAAATTCAAGCCTAATCCCAACAAAAAGGGAAAGCAAGCAACACCGGTAGCAAATACTCCTACCTCCCGCCGTGGAGAATGTTATAATTGTGGTTCTAAGGACCATTATGCATAAGGCTACTATATAATAATAAAACCTATATAATATATGAATGTATAAACAAAGGTAGAATATTAAAGAAACCCTAAATAGAATTAAGGAATATATACATACGTAAATGTATGTATATCGTGATTTCCAATGTGTTTGATACTTGAAACACGAGGGTATTTCATAAGAAGTGCATTATTCCATAAGTCGATATTGCTCGATATAATATATGGAAGATTATGAATCTACAATATAATGCTGTCCTCTACCATATATATTAATAAATTACTTGCATACTCCTTAGTTGCTGAGCAAACTCAAGCTAGTGATGTTATGTGTAGTATTATTAATATATTGATTAAACAAAGTAAGATAACTATATGTATTGGTTGAGCAAACTCAAGGTACATATACTATACTTTGGCTATCATGATATGGTAGGCACGGGTGAATAATTTTCATTTCGATTTGTTGAGCAAACTCAAGGTCAAAGTGAAATTAGGACAAGGTACCAAGGGTTAGGGGTTGTATATTATACAATCGATAAGGTGTTATCCATCATCCGTGGAACTATGATTTGTTGTGCGAACTCAAGGTTAGAATTCCAAGATGGATGAATCCTAACACTCATTTGTGAAGTCGAAAAACTTCTATTGTTCACTTAGGGTTTGGTGAAACATAAAAGACTGTGTGAGAGCCTTATTAAAAAAAATGAAATGATAACATTTAACCTTTTTAATATTATAAGAACATATGATATGTAATGTTATAATAGTTTACATTAATAAATCTGTGCATTTAATTCGATTAATAAAACTTTTATTAATTAAGATATACAATTAAAGATTGACAAATAGAAATATAATATTATAATATATACTTACTAATAAATGCTTCTTGCATGTTAGCGTTTCAATACCTATGCCAGTGCCTGATTTTACAACTACTAAATACATTCGTAATTTGGTCGCTTACACGTTTATATGGTGCATTCTATGAGTTTCAAACTCTAAAGTAGTACAAGACTACGAATATTTGTTCTATATACTATCACATATAAGTGTTATACAAGGAATGGTCATAGTTCGTAATGTACGATACTTCGATGAAGTTAGTTCATTCAAAATAAGCTAATAAAAAGTATTATGAGATCGAGTATTCAATTTGATTGATTACAAAAGGATTGTATTATGTTAAATGCAACACAAGATCAAAACTATAATATAAATCTAATAACTCGATCATTGAAACATCAGTTTGATCAGTTTACGCAAAGTGCAACATATTTGATATCCTTGAATTTTAAGGATAATCGAGTGCTCATTTGTAAAGAGTTCATTATGATATTATAGTAATGGATTTTTTTGAATGATTTGACCATTTAGAAATAAAAACGAGTGTACAAGTATATATGTGATTTAAGGTACAGTTGAGATGAAGAGAGTAAATAGTCATTTCTGTTTCATAAGGAAACATCGAAAACGAGAATTATAATAATAATAATAATTGGTACTTAACATTAGAATGAGAAATATGATTTCTATTTCAAAATGTATTTTTAT
Organism: Allium fistulosum; assembly: GCA_030737815.1. Lineage (NCBI taxonomy): Eukaryota > Viridiplantae > Streptophyta > Magnoliopsida > Asparagales > Amaryllidaceae > Allium > Allium fistulosum. The sequence continues at coordinate 525,816,558 of CM060902.1, forward strand.
ATGGAAAATTGTTTTCTATGAGATTTATTTGTTTGAGTTCAAGATATTTGATCAAAGAACTCTCCACGGTAAACTAGTTGCAGTATATGAAATAAATAACCTATATCAAATGAGTGATGGACCTTCGAACTGAGTACGCTATTATAGTAATTGAGGAAATAGTGGGAGCATGTCATATGGCACTTATTGAATACATCAATTTACGAAAATTGTTTTCGTACAACATATTGAACATTATTTATGAAGTAATGACTATTTTTCGGTGCTGACTGAAAATTAGACATAGTCATATTTCAATATGAATATTATGAATATTCATAATGAAATACAACTATGATATGGTATTTATTTTCATTATAAAAGTAATGGATTAGAAAATACAAAAGAATCTAGAAATTGTTTACAATTATTTTAGAATTATAAACTAAGCTGTAGCTTTGAGAAATAGTTTTATTATATAATTATGAATCATATGATATTGGTTTATTATATCTCAAACAATTAAGGGCTATGCACCCATTTAGTAAAAGCATCATAAGAGTTGATGAACTCTTTGGATTAATATGTATGGATGCATGTAATCATAAGTCTATTAATACCAAAATGGTTCCACGTACTTCATTATATTCAACGATGAGTTATCACAGACATGGACATATGTATTTGATATGCATGTATAAATGCTAAGCCCATAAAATATACAATGGAAGTAAATAATGTAACATGCGATTAAAATGATTTGATTTGATCGAATGTGTGAGTATATTGGAAAGAGTTCTGAACGTACCTAAAAATGAATAAAGATTCAATCTCAAAAGTCATTCCTTCCCATAATACACAATGATGTATCAATAAGAAGTAATCGAACTTTGTTGGACAAAGTACGATTAATTGTGAGTGAAGTTGAGTTAAATTCTTTCTATAAAGTTATGTACTTAAGAGTAATACACAAGATTAATATTATTTCATCTAAATAATAGTTTACAAAATCATACAAGATAAGGGTTTATAAGAAACCTCAACATATCATAGGCCAAGGAGTTGACAGGTTGTGTAAGTTGAAAGTCTGCACGTAATAATTGTTCGTGAGTGATCTTATATGAATCTCCCCAAAAAGAGTTTGGGAATGACTGTCATTGGATGACATATTTATGTTTTGAACATAAGTTTTGTAAACTAAAACCAAATCATTTTTATATACAAGGAAATTCATAAATTTTTTATGACTATCTATTCCATTGCACTAAGAAATAATTGCTGTTTTAAAAAAAACCACTTCATAATGAAGGAATTTCTTTGAGAAATTATCGGCAGCAAAATGGAATTGGATATGGTCCAAAGACAAAATTGATTGCATGAGGTGAAATATATTTGAATAACCTAAACGAACACATGTCCAAAGATAAAACTGATTGCATAAGGTGAAATATATTTGACTAACCTAAACGAACACGTCACATTAAAGAGTATTCTCATATATTTAAGAGAAACTATGAGTTTCTTATCAATGTCAAAAATATATAATCCTCGGTTGTTTAATTAAACCATTAAGAGTATCGACTCTATGATATGGTATAATGCGCAAATATAAAAGAATTCTAAGTATGTTACCAAAATATGATTTTGGTAGTCGTAACTAAAGGGATGTGATCTATTAGCCGCGATTGGGTCTTTATGGGCAACATTAATGCAGTTGGAATTAAATGAGCAATGTTGATAAGAATAATCTTGTAAATTTTGATTATTGAAATTAGCGTAATAGATTCATCATTCAACGTGATCAAGTTATTTCAGATTTACTCACAAGATTATCGCTTGATAAGACTTGGCGTTTTGGTACATATGTGCTGAAATAGAAAATTCTAAATAATGATTTAGAATAGACTATTTGCACAAAACAACCAAAGTATCCCAAAGTCAGTGGAAGCGATATAGACGTTGTGAGTTTTTGGATATGATCTAAGAAATGATACGAAAGTGTCATTTTATAAACATCAAAATTGAATAAGTATTTTGACAAAAATATCAAATAGTTTGATTCTCAATCAAAATGAAGAAGAAGCGTATGTTCATTAGAAAAAATGTTAAAAGGTACATTGATATTTCTAAATCATAAGTGAACGACGCACTATTGATGGTTAACGATGTACTTGTGTTAAAATCGATTTTAGTTGTTTTAATACTCAACTTTGGATTTATAAATGGTGTCTTCTATAGTAAGTGTAAAGGATATTGAGAATGTCCTAAAATGATATACAATGATACCTTATTAAAACGTTTAATACAAAATATGTAAGATGGATTCCTTATGTATTAGCAATATGAATTATCATGCATATTATGTTATCTATGATATCGTGATTTGTTTATGTATTTGGTACATGAGGCAACTATGAAATCCAAATTGACATCACTAAATGATATTTTGGAGTATTCTTGCGTATTTACAAAATACTAGAGAATTATTTAAAGAAACAACGAACTGCTAATAAAGGAGTGTTCGGACTCAAACTTCATAAGTGATACTGAGTATAATATGTCAATAATAAATTCAAGTTAAGAATCTTTAAGTTGAAAATGCTCTAAATGAAACACCGTGGCCGGTTTAATGAAAAAAGCTAATTACATCACCTTTAATAACCATAATAAAAATAATTATATAAATATAAATGCATAAATTTATAACTGAGCTGAGTATGATTCCAAATATCGAGAATCCTATGATATTGTTATATGATAATAATATCATGATATAGTTCTAGCAAAACTTAGAGCTCATTAGAAATCAAGAAGCATACCCCGAATTGTTCCATATTAGTTTATCGACGTCAGAGAGAATTAATCAACGGTGTAGATGATTAAAGCATAATATCATACCCGTTCATTGGGGACCTAACCCAGTTGATTTTGAGAAAACCGATTAGAGAAATTGGAATAAGATTCCATAATTGACCCCAAGTGCAATTAGTAGATTGAAAAGTTAGAGGTATGCCATATAGGCAATTATGTACTTTGTTACATATATCTAACTCGTTGACTAATTTTGTTCGAAATAAAGGTGTTTTCTTTCTATTATATACTTGATATAATGTGTTATATTAATTAATTTAATTAAAAGTATATTTAATAGAAAATCTATAAGTGGCATGTTTTGTGATAGTAGTTGCAAAGTGTTATAACTGTTAGTAATTTATCACAATGAAAATAAATATACAATTTTAAATATTCATAGTCAAGATATATTAAGATTGGATATCGATACATCCGCTAACAATAGAGTACATAACATTCTCCAAATGTTGGACAGTTTATCACTCATAGCTACCGAGGGCATCAAGGGGTTACGTACGGATAGTTATTAGATAACTGCGGAATGACCCACTTGATAGTTTTTTGTTGGTTATTATAACTAAGGTCAAATAGAAAATATCGATGTGACTAATTTACACAGTTCGCTCGACTTGAGAATACTGTCGATCTTCAATATGAAAGCTTCGCTTTGATTATAGTCAAATCATGGCACGATGTCCATCGAGTGACTATAGTTTGGTCGAGTTGAAGTATTGGAAGTGAAGCACTATTCAAGAGAGGATTTGTCTCCTTAGTTATATAAGGCTAGTATCATGGTCAACTCAATTCGATGACTCACATTGAGGGGGAATTAGTATGAGACGCGATCCATTATTTTCTCTCTTTCATCCACTATTTAAACACCCTAACCCTAATTGAACAGAATCTCTTGGCTGCCACCATTCCCATCCATTACCGGCTGATTACACCCTCGAAAGCTCAAGCAAATCCAAATCAAATCAATTCAAAAAGGCAATTGCTATTTGATAGTCAAAGGTCCACGTTTCAAGAATTAACAGTCCACCGAATCGAAAAGCTTTCAAAGGAGAGAGGGTTCATCATTACAAGATGTGCTTCAAGGCATTGGGTTTAGATATGTTTTTACTATATTATATATATAGTTTATAATTTCTAGATAATATTTTATTATTCACAAGTATTATTATTATTATTATCCATCGTCTATGGAGCTATTGTTTGTTAAACAAACTCAAGGTCAGAATTTCAAGACAGACGAATCCTTACACCCACTAATGAAGTTGAAAGACTTCTACGTTTCACTTAGGGTTTGGTGAAACATAAAAGACTAGTGGGAGCCTTACTAGAAAAATGAAATGATAACATTTAATCTTTCTAATATTGCAAGAACATATGTCATTACAAGATGTGCTTCAAGGCATTAGGTTTAGGTATTTTTTTACTATATTATATAGTTTATAATTTCTAGATAATATTTTATTATTCATAAGTACTATTATTATACTTTAGTTAGGTGATGATTCTTATATGTATTGACATTGTCACATACTAGATTGGTTATATGCATGCATTCATTTAATAATTTTTTTTCCACATATAGCTCAGATTTGCACAACCGAATAATTTTATTTCTAATAATTATTATTTTATTATATATATATTAATATATCATTTAATTATACTTATATGTTTTGTATTTAAATATAACAATATTTCATGCTAATAATTAAATATATATTTTATACATGTATATTTACAGTAATTATAATTTGTGGTAGTTGTAAAATATTTTTTAATAATTATTTACTATTATTTAAATCAATGTACTATGTAAATAATTTATATAAAATAAAATATATTTCAAAATTAACTTTTAAATTTTATAAAATTAATTTATTAAGAAATAAGCTCTTGGCAATAAAATGAGAATCAAGAAATCAATTTTCATATTTTTTAATTTTTTTATAATATAGGGTCGAAAATAATTAATTAATAAAAAAAATTCGGCTGAGAAAAATCATGGAATTTTTTTCCAAACCTCTAGATATCATGCTAGGTTTTTTGAAAATTATAATTTGAATAATATGTATCGAAATATGTTTATTAATATTTTATTATTTTTTGACTAATAATAAAATTTTATTTTTCTATGCATACAATCTGGAAGTGTCTAAAGTTAAAAAAATTATTAAATTTAATTATATATATATATTAGTTCATAATTTAAAAAAACTTTTATATATTATGTATATATATTATTTAATATTTATTACAATAATATATATATATATATATCATTAGTATTTTACACACACACACATATTTATATATATACATATATACGCGTGTGTGTATGTTTTAATATTTTCATTCTCATAAAATTATTTAAATAAAATTAACAAACACATTCATATATATATATATATAATATTTATATACATAACAAGTTTAAACACACATATATTTGGACAACATACAATACGTATCAGATGAGCTAATATGTTTGTTGCGATGTAAATATCAACACCTATATGTGGCCATGTTATTCCTTGTATGGATTATCATGTTACATATGCACATATGTACATATATGAGTATGATACATAAATGTACATTTATAAGTATAAAATATAAATCAAATAAAATTGTATATATTTATAGATTTAAATAAAATAGGAGATTTTGTTTAAATAAAATTTAGAAACGTTCTATATAAATTAGACCTCATAGGCCCAACATAGATCCAACAAGGGAATTTTTTTAAAATTCACCCATAACTTCCGCTACGAGCTGGTCTATTTCCAACATAATACACCCGAATCATATATAATGTGGGTTACAAATTGTAACACATAGCTGATCCGAACTAGATTGAGTTTAGACGGGTTGGTGGGTTTGGCCGATTTAATATGAGTTGTGTACCTTTACAGTTAAAGCACTTAACGGTTCCACAGTAGTGGAAGTGCAAAAAGTTACAGCAGGGATTAATCATGGATATTGCGGAAAATAGCGGAGGTGCAAAAAACTTTATTGGATATAAAACATAATATCTAAAGTTAATTTATTCTCATTCTCACATCATTTGTGTATGAAAAAGAAACATCGTTTAATCTTATTTAACAAAATCGATGAATATCTTGATTTATGCAGTCCATATGTAATGACTATAATAGATTTCTAACTTACGTTGAACACTTATACCTTAAAAACTAGATATTTACCCTAGCTTTATTGATGTGAAAAAAAGAGAACTACTCAAATAACCTTTTTATATTACTGTTGCTAAAACGGATGCTAAAATGTCTTGATTTAGCGAGTGTAGCAGAAAACAACTGGGCTTAAAGCGAATGTATTGTCGAATGGCATATAGATCCTTATTAATTCTCCTCTTCAGTCAACCTAAATGCACAACCTACATATGTTAAGCCCAATGATTTAAGCCCAGAGAACTTGCCACACGTATTTCCCATTTTACCCTTGCCACAATTTCACTTTCGATCTAGGGTTTGATTCATCGCTTTCGATTTCACTAATAGCTCTATTTTGCATTCAAATAATTTCCACTTTCAATTCACTAAAAACAAGCAGTTTTCCTCCTGTATTGGTCTTGATTATAAAATAGTCGTATATTTATGAATTAATCGAATAAATTGACTTTAGTTATGGGTAGTAGTGACACAGAAGCCTCCGAAAAAGCGCCGAAAGCTTCAGCTTTAGCTCAGGTTCTTAATTATTATGCTATGTGAGCTGTTCAATATGATTTTGTTGAGAAAAGTTTATGTTAAGATCGTAGATTTTATTTCCATGATAGCACTAAGAGATTTGTTATATACAATCTTGATTGATAGTGGTTAAAATTAATCTTTGTTTGTTTGGTTGAATATAGGATCAAACTCCAGTTGCTCCAGCATATGGTGATTGGTCTAGCTTTCAGGTATTTTTATTCTGAATGTTTCCATCTTCATTTATGAAAATCTGAATTTAGGCAAATAATGTGACTGTGATTTTAGTTATTTATATTAGTAGCGGTCACCGATGTATTTATGTACAATTTGATTGGATATAGGCGTATTCGCCAATTCCACCTCCTGCGTACTTTCCTTCACCCATGGCATCGGGTTCCCTGGCTCAACCTTACATGTGGGGACCTCAGGTGCTATTTTATTTATAGTTGTATTTCATTAAAATAAATGCTGCTTTATATGTATTTGTATATGCATTTTTATGCTTTCTGATGTTAAATTTGTGTAAAAGTGTTTGAAGTCAAGTACTAAAATGCAAGTAATCGAATTTTGGGATATATGCTACTTAAAGACCAAAATACATGAATTTTTGTTGTATTAAATGAGTAGTTTTTGAGTCCTTGACTGTAATATATTTCAAGAACGAAGGAGGATGAAACAAGATGTTAGAGGTAAAAGTGGTTCAAATTTATGAACATGAGTCAATAAAACACATGTTGCATGAGAGATGAAAATTTGATCCTACCAAGTGACCAGAAGAGCCGCCTTGGTGGTGAATTGCAGGAAACAGCAGTTAAACTGTACCGTTGGAACAGTTGAATTTTCATGCAAATAAAGCTCTTTCTTTCAAACAACATCAAGGCCTTGAAACTCTTATATGATTTTGATGTCAAGCGAGGAAGTGAAAGGGAGTATGATATTATCCTTGAAGATGAGTAATGCATCTCTGATACAGGATCGGTTTGTCTTAGTTTGATCCGACCTCCATGCGACCACAATGGTTAAATTGGATACGTATATTATTGTGTGTGAGTGCTGTGTTTTGATTAAGACGCTATCTGTATTTAAACTTCTCAATTCATATAAATAATAACATGTCCCTTCAAAGAACATGGAGGTTTACCGATTCCTTACATGGTTCATGTGCCATGCGAGGTAATGTGGCTATAGGGAAGACACTATTGATCTTGGAGATGAGCAATGCAACTCTGATATTGGACCGATGCTTTTTGAGAAATAAGGCATCTTAGTTCAATCCATGTGATGATAATGTATACATTAGATACGTTTATGTATTGTTAGTGGTTGTAGACTTGTAGTGCTTGGCATAAAGCATAATCTTTATTTAAACTTCTCAATTCATATAAATAATAACATGTCCCTTCAAACAACATGGAGGTTTACCATTTCCTTACATGGTTCATGTGCCATGCGAGGTAATGTGATTAAGACACCGTCTTTTAGAGCTTCTCAATTCACGTGCAATTAGCTACGCATGATTAGTTGCCACAAGCTTTGTATTTTGTCTTTAGGATGTATATGCAACTTATTTTCATTATTTTACTTGATTTTCAGCCCGTCATGTCTCCTTATGGTACACCTCCTCATCCATATGTCATGTATCCTGGAGGAATGTATGCTCATCCTTCTTTCCCTCCGGTAAATTCTTTCGTTCTTGACTCCATGTTCAATATTCTTTCTTTCAGTATTTTTTGTTTTGTTTTGTTTTTTTTGTTTTGATGCCCCTAGCAATTATCTATTTATAATTGAATTTTGTCAGGGTTCACACCCGTTTAATCCATATGCAATGCCTTCTTCAAATAACAACACTGAAACCATTGTGAGTTTTCTGCATAAATGATCCTCTGAGGCATCTACATATTGATTGAACATGATTTTTTTTAACTTTGTTTCACAGGGAGCAGCACAAGGAGGCGGCGAAGGTGAGGGTAAATCATCTGAAAGCAAAGAAAGAAGCCCCATTAAGAACTCAAAAGGAAGTTTGGGAAGTTTAAATATGATCACAGGCAAAAATAATAATGATCTTAGTAAAACTTCAGCTAACGGCGGCTTTTCTCATAGGTTGGTAACAAAGCTTGCAAGAACTAATCCATTGTTAAGTTTATATGCACTTCATGGATACTATTACTGACAAGGATATTAATATATGCAGTGGTGAGAGTGGAAGTGGAGATTCGTGCGAAGGAAGTGATGCCAATTCACATAACGAGGTATAACTTAAACTTAGATACCCCATTTGCTCTAATTTTTCATAATGTTTTAGAACCTTAAACGATTTATACCATTATGTTAAATAGGACTCTCAACCAAAAACATCCGGTGGCCAGGACTCCATAGATGGTAACTAAAAATCGTATTCCCCCTAGAATATATAATCTCAAATTATCTTAAGACATTCAAATTTGTCATTCCTGAAGCAGGGTCACACCAGAATGGTAATCATATGCTTGTTTCTCAGAATGGAGTGAACCATACACTTCCGCAGACTGGAGGGAACCAGATCATACCAGCTCCTATAGCTGATGTGCAAAGCTGCGCTGTGGGTCCCACAACAAACTTGAATATAGGAATGGACTACTGGGGTACTTCAACCCCAACATCTATTCCTCCAGCACAGCAAAAAGTGCCTGTTACTGCAATTGGAACTATGGCCTCTGGCGGTCCCTCTGAACCATGGATGCTGGTACATTTTTTATGCAGTTATGCTCATGCTTCTATTTATATCTTTTATGTCTTAATTTTATAACAATCTATTAGAACCAAATCAATTTTGTTTTTTGAGTTTTATAGCAGGGTTTTTCCCGGGGGTTGGGGGTTTTAGGGTTGTGTTAAGGCTAATATCTGTATTAGTATCATGATGGTTTTTGCAAAAGAGAGCATTTTTCTTGTTACGTATAATTTGAATCAGAACTTACAGTAATCTTCATATAAAGCAACTCATTATATAAACTGTGATGTAAAATATTCTACGTTTCAAAATATTGATTTGATCATCTGTGATAGCCCTGTTAGAGCTTATCGAGCTCAACAGGTATCTTGACATGTGGATTTGAAACATTGTCTTAAATGCAGGATGAAAGAGAGCTTAAGAGACAAAAAAGAAAGCAATCGAATAGGGAATCTGCTCGTCGATCCAGGCTACGCAAGCAGGTATAAACCATTACTGAAATCAAGAAAAAAGAGTTGGTGTTTATAATTATTGCTCATTAATCACAAAACCACCCTACGTTCAATGATGTATCTTATATCATCCGGTCTCTGTTTTTTTAATTTTCTCAAATATTTACAAACTGTCAGTGCACTTCTTTTCTTCGATACTACAATGACCATCGATTCTTTTTTTTCCTCTTTTAAACAGAAAAAAAGTACATAATGTTTGCACTTGTGCTTTTGCAAAATGTTACACATTTTAAGTGCAACATATTTGGCTTTTACATTGTTTGTGCATAGATTATGCAATTTGTGGTTACATTCAAATATATGCAAATAATTTGCATTTCTCATACAATAATTATACAATTTGCACTTTTATAAAATGTCCGCACATTTTAAAGTTGCATAATGTTTGCATTTTCATAAAATGTGTTTTTTTGCATTGTTATATATTTTTTATTTTACATTGTTAATTTTGTGGAGTTCATACCATTCGCAGTTCCAAAGTTTATATCTTCATGAAATGCGCATAATGTATACATTTATCTTGAAATGTGTTTATTTCGTACATTTTCATTGCTAAATATTTATATTTAGTATTTTTAAAATTGATTTTATGCGTACAAATTGCTATGTTGTTTTAATGAGTGTCCTGCTTAAATTAAGTATCACTCTTGCTATGAATTTTTTCTTTGCAATTTTGTTATATTTTATATGTTTCTCTGGGAAGTGCACAATATTTGTATTTCCTATGATTGTTAACATAGGTTGTTTTTTTTTTCTAATTAAATACGCAGTGTCATTTTCGTAGTTAAATATGCTAAATTTTGTAACCAATGCTGTTCTTCAACATGGTAGTATTACCACGTGTCCATTGGCACAATTATACATTGGTAAATGGTAATGGTATTAAATGCATCAATATGTGTACTCATGAGTACCAATTGATGTATGTACTCTAGGGCTGCCGGCGGATCAGATCCAATGGAGTTAGGCAATAGTCAGTCTCCAATTTATGGTTGGATCTTAATTTTTTGATTTGCATCCGATCCGACCGACCTAATAAATCCGATTCAATGCTTATTTCTTGGATTAGATTGGATATTGGTTATTGGTTGTGGTAAAATTTCCAAATTGATATGTACTTGTGGATCGTTTGTATGAGGGTCGTTAATTTATATGTTAGATCTTATTTTATCAAATACAATTTTTAATACATATTTTAGAATTTTTTGCTTTTAATTGTACATACTATAATATTCAATTTTCATTGTCTAATTAAATTTCATTGCGGATTCATAACATTATTTTAAATAGTTGTTTGTGTTAAAAGTTTAAGACTGTAAACGTGTTGTTTGTTGATTGAATGGATAAATTATCTTCTTGTCGCAAGTCAAACAAAATTGAAATTAAACATAGAATATAATGTAGTATAATGCTATCTTAATCTAGCCTTTAATTGGGTTAATTTAGATTGAAAAAGATCATTTTATCAACATTTAACTTTAGAACCGCAGAGCAACTGATAGACAAAAAAACAAACAAGCCCTTAGCAGCTGGACAAGAACAAAAAATATTATATTAAACTTTTGAAATAATAAGTATTTAAATAAAATAAAATAGGTGTGATTTAAAAGTTAAATTTTATACATGTTAATTAGTTAATCATAAAAATACGAAGATATTTAAAAAACAGCGAGTTTGAAATTCAAAGTAAAACATGAAAAGCTACCAATCAAAACTAAGTGAGAATTGGAAAAACCATAAATGAAAAGTGACTGCATCAAAATTAATCAAATCTATTAATTTTAAATCAAAAGTGGATATTTACGTAGTGTTTGGTTTGAAAACGATTTTTGTGTTTTGCATTTTCAACAATGTATTAAAAATACACGAGAGAGGAGAAGCAAGCGGAAAACGGTCGTTTGAAAAATAATTTTAACATATAAAATTGAAAATAGCTTTTTCTTGTTCTCGGCCGTTTGGGAAGTATCAAAAACTATCTTCTCTCTTCCCCCTCCCCTTTGTTGGAATGGTTAGGATTTTACGGTGCTTCATTCTCTTCCACTCCATTTGACATACGAATTGACAAAATATAAAATTCTTTCAAGCCGAACACTATCTTAGTTTTTGATAATTCAAATTAAGTTAGATTGGTTATTCAATCGAATTTGAGCTTAAGGATTCATCAACCGATCAGCAATAATTGAATTTTTACAATTTGAATTCAAGCCAATCCAATTTATAAATTGGATTGGACATTCTATCTTTTTTGGACTGTATTGGATTCAGTCCGCTGGATAATCGATCCATGTGCAGTCCTATGTAATTGTAATTACTAATCACTAATCCATTCATATTGATGATTGTGATTATAAATGCATGATGTAGATTAGCTGCTCCCAAAATTCCCTATCCCCATGTATCTACCAAATCAATGTTTGATACACAATCGTATGTTTTGCAAATAGTTCCCTGCAATAATGTAGATTGGACATTTTTGAAAAAAAAAAGAGGTTTGTGATTGGCTGGGCACAAGTGAGAGGGAATTTTAGGATCAAAAGAGTTGAACTCATGAAGAGTATAGATCAACTGGTCCCAAACTATTCCCATGTGCACATCCAATCAACATTTGACCCACAATTATATATTTTGCAAATAGATCCATGCAAAAATTTAGATTGAATTTTTTTGGAAAATAAAATAAAATAAGGATTATGATTAGCTGGGCAGACATGGGTATAGAGAATTCTAGAAGATTTGAACTCATGAGTGCATTGGATTGCAATTACCATTATGTTCATGCATATATGTCCAATTAATACACGTTTGTTGTAATATTATAAAGTGTGAATATGTTATATAATGTTTATTATATTTTGTTTAGTCCCACATTATGGGATAGGTCCAATGCTATGCTCCATGGTCTATATATAAAGGAGGCTATGTAATGTAAATCTATGACTAACATCTGAGTAATAACATTTTCTCCTCTCTCCTCTTTTCTAATGACTTCTTATCTCTTTTTAGTTTATAACACATTATCAGCACGATCTCTACAAAAAAAAATTATAGATCTACAATTGTGATAATCTATGAAATCAGATCTATTCTTTTCCAGATCCAATTATAGATCTCAAAACGGTAAGTCATTTTTTTGATCTGATTGATCTAATCTTCCAAATCATTTTTTTAGATCTCATTCCATTCTAATTTATTGTATTAGTCTTATCTTTTAGATTTTATTATATTAGTCTTATAATTTTAAATCTTATATAGATCTAAACTTTGAGATCTCATTCTTATTTTGTTAGTTATTATATTTCAGATCTAATTTTTCGTTGTTGCTATTTTTCTGATCTTATTGTATTGTAGATCTCAATATCATGCTTATTTTTACGTTTTTAAGTTCATTTATTTTGGAATGCAATTTTGAACTTGACAAAATTTGATATTGTTGATCCAAGCAAATTTATTGAATTTGATTGTATTTAGTTTGGACATGAATTTGAGAAATCAATCATGGTTGGTAAATGGAGTTTTCATTTTAAAAACCTTTTAATTTGATTTAGATTTGAATGAAGGCTTTGAAAATTATTTTCATATATGATTTATATTTCCAGAAGAAATATTTTACCGTTTCTTAGAGAAACAAATATAAAGATAATACGTATCTAGAAGATCGTATTAAGTTTAGATCTAACATTGATTTTGATTTAGCACATCTGAAATGAATGGAAACATTAGTAAAAGCTTACATGATAAGCTTAATATCTTCCAATATTTCCTTTAAAAAAGGAAAAAGGAAAAAAGAATTGAGAACCTGCAGTTTCTATAATGATAAAAGGTTGAGTTTCCATAAATCAGTGAATTACAAATTTCCTCAAAATAAAGAACCAGAAGTTCTAACTAAAAAAAAGAGGGTCAGAAAATTGTCAAACGGAAATAGGTTTTGACAACAACCTGAAGTTGTGCAAAAAAATTATTTTAATAGAAGTTGTATAACTCAAAGTGTAAGACCTGAAGTCTTGAATTATGAAAAGACTTTCTAATAAAGTTTACAAGTTCGAATTCTTATCAGTATTTTTTTAAATTTATCAAAATGTACAAGCTTCCAAAAAAAAAGAAAAAAGAAAAAAGGAGAAGTTTACACAAAATTTGAGAACCTGAAGTTCATAACAAATTAATGAACTTGAAGTTCATGAATTAGAAGTCCGAAGCTCTATTGAAATTATATAAAATGATAAGGTTGTACTTCTTGAAGAAGTTAAAGGAAATTAATAAATCATCATATGAGATAATGATGCTGCATTCAAGTGATTACAAAAATCTCCAAATGAGTTATACCTTACCTTATATCTTCACATTTATATTATATTAACCAAATATCCTGAAGATATTATGTTATATGATATTTCAAACATCACCGGATTGAAAAAGTAACTATTAATTTAGTCTTGGAAAGGGACGTTTATTATTTGGTATGAATAGATAATTCATATACCATACTATTTATATACACGATTATGTGTGTGTATTAATCTCTTGAAGAGATGTTTTAGAGATTTATTTATATTTATATTGCAAAATCCAACATCCCAGAAGAGATGTTATAGGAATTTTATTTTTGTTACATTGCAATTCTTAAAAGGAAACACTATATTCCCTGAAGGAATATCATATAAAAGTTTCGAAGTAATAACAATAATTTATCCCTAACAAAAGGGAATTGTATACCAATATTACACTCCAGAAGTAGTGGTTTTATCTTCACATCTTACTTTCATTTGGTGCATCTAATTTTGTTACTGTATTTAACGTTTGATATGTCATTTAAAAGATAGTTACAACAAAAATCTCCAGTAGGGATGTTTTATGTTATTGTAAAGGTAGTAATTATGTAATTTCTACAAAAGAAATATTGTACATTGATATGACATTCCAATAGTGCATATATATCTCTATAAGAGATAAATTCACTCCAGAAGTGGTGATAATAAAATATGCCTAAAAGAGACTAATAAATTAGGAAATGATAACATATCTCTAGAAGAGATTTGTTTATATATTTGGTAACTTTATTAAACTAAATAAATGCATAGAAATTTGATTATGAAGGATCCTAATTTAGTTTAGATTAGATCCTAAAAGTTTGAGAGCTATGCAACATGTATCATATATTTCATTATAATTATATCAAACCTCCCAAATAGGTAAGAAATTAAATTATTTCTAGAATATATTATTCTATGTTCATGTCTAATTATATCATAAAGGTCATGTTCCTAGTTATTATTTCATAAGAAATATTACACGCATAATCATTTCTTGAAGAAATATCTTTAAATATTCTTCTGAAGAGATAGTCTATATTTCATATCATAATTTTCATGCAAGATATATACGGTCTTGAGGAGATCTGTATTTGTAACAATCCAAGTATCCAGAAGATACTCTTATTATTATTTTTGCAAAACTCTCAAAAGAGATGTGTAGAAATGTCTATATGCAATTATAAATTATTCTTTGATAAGTAATCATAATTAATGTTCAAAATCGATATTTAGAAATAATTGAGGAATAAAACTCAACAACTTGAAGTTGTGTGTATATTTTGTTCGAACCAGAAGTTCGATATGGTTCCAAACCAAATGTTTTGAATATTATCATGCGGTTTTGACGGATTCACATTGACATTGATTTATAAATAGAAATTAATAGTTTGGATCATTGTAATAGTTTGTTCTAAAAAAAAATCACTATTTCAAATGAGAAAGAATATGAAAATTTATATATATGTGTAATACGTGGACGCACGTATACATCCATATATATAAATATTGAGCTAACAACCTGAAGTTTGTTATAAGCTCATTTTATAGATTATGCATAGATATTATTTAGTGATTTAAAATTCAATCAACATAAACATTGAATGACCAGAAGTCATGCATGTATTCAAATGATCTACACCATAAGTAAATTCCTCTAATTGGCTAGATCAATGAATGAGAACAAACTCTAATAAGAAATATCAATTGAATGCATTTTATCAATTGATAAAAGAATTATCCTCCTATTATTAATATGTATGGTGTATTTGCTAGTAGCAATATCATAATGGATCAAAATGAGAATCCAAAGATGATTATTATTTAATGTGACAATGTTTGTCAACATTGAGGGGGATGATAAAGGGATACAAGCTCATTTTGATCATCAGTGTTAAATATTTATTAAAATATATAATGATGCAAAATATTAAGTAACTTGAATAAATTATCAATAATATCCTTAGTAGACTTTCTCCAATATAGATTTGCATCCATGAGGGATCAAAATGTATAAATTAACCACATCTGAAATGTGGTTCAAAAATCAGTTCAAAATATTTTTGAAGTAAGTAATAAAGATGCTAAATAAAGGAGGCGAGTGTTCTTGAAGAAACACTAAAGGGTGCTCTGAAAGAGATCCATGACATGATTGTCAAATAACCTTAGAAGTGGTTTAGGTACCTAAAATATGATAAATAAAGAGATCTCAATAAATTATATCTAGAACTGACAATAAATAATCATTGATTATAAATTTATAAATAATAAACCGCTTATGTTTATAAATGGATTAAAGATCCTGGATTAGAGAAAAACTTGATTGGCCATCATGAAATTCTCCTAAATAAGAAATGTGGATCTGTAGTCCACAAAATAAAATTAGAAACATGTATATAAAGTGGCAAAAGCACACTAAAATTATTAAAGCACATATAGTATCAACGACATGTTAAGTGCTATGGGCATGTTATTTTTAGAGATAATTGAATTGATTGAAGCAGTGAAAGTGTTTGAAACACTTAAAATATCCCGAAGGTATACATATTGTTTAAATCATAATAAACAATGAAAGTACACAAATTCCTGAAGAATATAAATAACTTTGGTGGTTATAAAGAAGGTAAGAACAAAGAGCGTAGATTACAACTTCTTTTAAGTATTGTTATAATGAAAATCTTGATATAATTCGTGATGAGTAGATTAATTTCTATTTTTAAGTATTGTTGTAATGAAACTCTTAATATCCATTGAAGTGGTAGTTGTGATATGCAAATACTTATTAAAGTATACAAATTCCTGAAGAATATATACAACATTTATAGTTATAAAGCATGCAAAAGACATGAAATGTAGATTACAACCTTTTTCAAAGTATTTTTGTAATGAAAATCTTGATATACTTCAAGATAAGTAAATTACTTCCTGCTTTTTAGTAATGTTGTAATGAAAATTTTAATATTCATGAAAGATGTATAGTTGCAATACGCAAAACTGATTTGAAGCACAAAAATGAAAGCACATGAAGTGTTTTTCATAAAAGTAGCATACAAAATGCATAAAATGCAAATCATATTTGGAAGAAACAATCTTAGAAAATTTGATTGTATCGAAGGAAACTATTAATAAATTGTATTATTAATGAGATACATATTTATGGATCCAGAAGTATCTATAACCAATTTTTTATCGAAAGACGAATATGAATTCAGAGGAAATTTTAAATCAGGGGGAGCATTCATAAGTATTTTATAATGCACTCTTTTTCCTTAACTAAGATTTTTCCCACTGGGTTTTTATTAGTAAGGTTTTAATGAGGTATTATCTTGATCCAGAAGTATCAACTCCCCAGTAATATTTGAAATAAGTTATAATGTATTCTTTTTCCTTATTTAAGATTTTTCCCACTGAGTTTTTCTTACTAAGATTTTAATGAAACATTATTTTGATCCCGAAGTATAAACTCTTTAGAAGGAATATCATTTTATGATATATATTCTTTTACAAGTCGCACTTTTTTCTTGTTTAAGATTTTTTCCATTGGGTTTTCCTGACAGAGGATTTCAATGAGGCAACATACAATATCTATATAGCTGAATGGATATATGTAAGCAAGATAATAATGAAGGGGAGCAATTATCATATATGTTTCAAAGTGACAACTTCAAGTTAACAGAGCATTCAAAATTTTGAAGACGCATATTCAAGGGGGAGTGTTGTAATATTATAAAGTGTGAATATGCTATACAATGTTTATTATATTTTGTTTAGTCCCACATTATGAGATATGTCCAATGCTATGCTCCATGGTCTATATATAAAGGAGTCTATATTATGTAAATCTATGACTGAGTAATAATATTTTCTCCCTCTCCTCTTTTCTAATGGTTTCTTATCTCTTTTTAGTTTATAACAACGTTAACATTACCATCTTTAATAAGGAATTACTAACATGACTGTGCTAAAACACGCCCAATTAATGGTTTAATTCACAGTGGTGGACCCCACATTTCACTTATTGCATGAATAAAATAATTAAATCTTCCAATCGAAAAGCGAGTTGAGAAGAGTGAAAGCAGCAGGCAACAATAACAGGGATTGTTAATCAAGTCAAGTCAATCTGAAAGCATGCAATTTCAAAATATGTGCAGTGATAATTTCTTAATTAATTATACTCTATGAAACTGAGTACCTTTGACTTTAAAATTTGGTTTTTACTTTGAGCAAGTAACATGAAAGCATGTAATTTTAACAGTGTGCTAGAAATGTTAACATGTGTCCACTGGGTGCATGTTCAGGATTCATGCAATTTTATTGCCATTATTAATTGCAAATGATCAATTTCAATATAAAGTGTAGATTTTTACTTTAAGTTTTAATTTTCATCTTCATTGCAATAAACTCGTCTTTTGTAATAAATGAACCTTAACATGTGCGGTTCTGTCTTAATATTTAGGTGAAATTTATTTGCGGTTCTGTCTTGATATTTCGTACATACAGGCTGAATGTGAAGAACTGGCTCAGAAAGTTGATGTTTTGAAAGAAGAAAACGCTTCTCTCAAGGCAGAGTTAAACCGAATAAGGGCCGACTACGAACAGCTTTTTTCTCACAATGCTCTACTTAAGGTGACAAACCTTTACTTTCTCTTTATTTAGTCGGATTTTGCTAAGATATATACATGCGTATTTGCATAATACAGGAAAAACTTGGAAATTCGTCTATCGACATAAATGGCCAAGATAATACAGGAGGTCAATAAGAAACTTTGAACCAATCTATACATACTCTCACTCACATTGCCTAGTATGATATGGAAATGAGGACTATAGTTTTTATACAGTTGATAGTCAGCAACCACCAATATTTCTCACTGACTTTTCTCCCTTCGACTGGCTTTTTTTAACAGTCTAGTCTTTGCTGAATTTTAGTTATGTTGCGTGTCTGGTTTGTGTGTTTGTTTTGTGTGTTTGTGTTGTAATTTACTAATTGCTGCCACAATGTAATGTAATTTATGGGTAAATGCTGCTTTTATTTTTTTTAATATATTCAGCGCAACTTGCTTCGGCACACTGAACTGGGATGATTTAATAGTGTTTATATTCAGCAATACTTGTTACTTTGAAAGAGCATGACAAATGCGCAACGGCTTGCTCTTTGCATTGCTTTCACCAAATAGTTGCTGTTGAGCATAGTCTTGATGTGGTTTTCTTACATGGTGTATTAGTTTATGCATGCACGTAAGCTGTGCTATCAAGGGTGCCGCATGAGTTCTGTTTGGTTGCCGTTTAGCAATTTTGATGTTCTTTTTGTTGTTCGCTTTATTCTATCCTTTGTTTGAGACGACGTCTAAACGTTAAGGTAGTGTTTGGTTTAAAAACGAATTTTATGTTTTCGGTTTTTAATATGTATCTCAAATATGAGAAGAATAAAGGGACGACGGAATGGATGATAGAAAGACGGATGAGAGGATGAAGAGGATAGAGAGACGATGGAATAATGGATTGTTTCACATTCTTGTGTTATTTTTTAAAATGCGGGAAATAAAAAAAAATTGTTTTCTATTTTGTATGTTAACTTCGTTTTCTAAATCGATCGTTTTCGACAATATAAATGTGTTGTGTGCATTTTTGTATGAGCGAAAATCCAAAATTAAAAATAACAAATCAAACACTACTTAAGTTTTTCTTGGCACACTATTTGAGCATAAAGTTTTTCTTGAAGTGGTAAATAATTAGGCTTTTTTGGTGTAACTTTTATTTTACATTTACTAAATTGAATATAATTACACTAGCTCATCTTGTAATATAATTTCAAAATTAGTTGCACTATATTTAGTACCAAAATACAGAGAAAATCATTCAATACATATTCTTTTATTACTCAAAATAAATGTACGATTTTCATGTCTTTCAAGAGCTTGTTCGATTTGTTTTGTGGTTAACGAAGATAAACATATAATGATAATTACTCGTTAACTTTTCACTTCTTCAAAATTTGGTTTTAATGGTTCTTCCTTTTATTTTCTTATTCCATTTATTTTTAAATTAATTTAAATATATTTGGAGTATAACCTAAAACAATCTACTGCAAATAAAAAAACTAAACAGTTCATAATTATTGTGCTATTTTTTGAAGTCATGATTATTAAGTATACAAATATTTAGTTATAGTTATGACATAAATTTCATTATGTGTAAATCTTATTACTGTTGTAAACTATAATAGTATATATATATTTTTTAATTTATCGACGATAAACTTTAATTGTGCGTGTGTGAGTGAGTTGGTGATATGCCATGGCGGCAACAATGTAAATTTGTTATATAAATAACTTTGTAAATTTGTTTTCTATTATACACCGTGTTATATTATGATATAAATAACTATTAATTAATTTAAAGTATGTATGTATAAGAAAATCCTTAAATGAAATGGTACATGACTGTAACTACAAATACTTGCAACCGTGAGTAATTAATCATAACTTAAATAACGTTTGATTTTGAATATTTCCAGTCGAGATGTTTCGAGAAAGGATTTATTTTGAAAATCCTTAAATAATATTTTATTCTGAGTACGTAACGCTCTTGAAATATTGGGCAGTGTATTACTCATGGCTATTGGATCATTAACGGGTTATGTACTAATTGGATACTATAGAATGACTCAACCGAAGTTTTTCGTTGGTTGATAACAACTAGGTCAAACGAGAAATCCCAGTATGACGGTGTTACACGGTTGTCTTGACTTGAGATTACTGTGTAACTTCAACGTGAATACTCCACTGATTATAGTCGAACCATGACATAACGACCATCGAACGATTATAGTTGGGTCCGAGTTGAAGCGTAGGAAGTTAAACACCATTCAATAGAGAATTCGTCTTCGTAGCTGTATGAGGTTAGTATCACGATAAACTGTAGTTAACCCAAAGTCAAGACCTCTTGTTACAGTAAAACAGAACCAAAGACTTTGTAGTTGGACAAAATAGTTGTATACATATATTATTGGAGTTTTGACCAATACCAAGCTTTAAATATCTTAAAGTGATATAGTATTAATGAAGAGAACATGGTTATCTTATATCGTCGCTTAACAAAACAACTTGAGTTGATCTAAAATTTGATTTTACCAAAAAGATCTATAAGCGATAAATCCAGCTAAACTGTCACACCATCAGCTAAGGTGAAGTGTGAACATTAATATTTGAATTATTCAGTATTAACCATTGTCTGAATTCGCACATGTGAGTAACACATCGTATCTGTGAAATCTTCGAAATATCACTCGATTTAATTAGTTTATAATGTGTTATAAATGAATTAAATTAATTAATATTTAAGAAGAAATAATTATGAGTTTATTCAATGTTTGTAGTGCTTTTAGCAATTAGGTAGCTTATAGAAATTTTATGGGTGACACTAGTAATTAATCGGGTGTACGTATATGTTATATATGCACGCATCAATATATATTGATATATGTTCAAACAATGTTATATATATATATATGTGTGTGTGTGTGTAATTAAATATGTTGAAAATATATTGACATATTTGTCAATATAGGGCCGGTCATATACGGTCAAGCAGAGAGGTTCAATTGAGTTTGAATTGGTATTGGAGATTAAGTAAAGAGAGCTAGATATTTTTCTTTTGGTTCTCTCTATAAATACTCACTCATTTTCTTTTTGGCCTTAACCTTTTCAACCTTGGCCACCTACCCATATAGTCGTGCCATCCATTGCTCCATCCCCTCCAAATCGAAACACTCTGTTATGTATTGCATATGTATATTATTTTATTAAAATTCTAGGATAAATAAATATTTAATATGAAGTTAATACAAGTTGACATGTTTTAAATTATAATTTAATAAAATTAATTTTTTTTTTCGGCGATATGTATTGTAAATTTAATTTGAAACTTATTTTAAATATTAAATCATTTTATTATTTACATATTTATCATTTAAAATTATATATATAGTTTTCAATATGTATACATACATACATACATACATATATATATATATATATATATTATTTAATCAGTCCATTTTCAAAAAAATATATATTATTTAATTAGTATAAATATCATTTATACACTTATTTGTAATATTAAAAATCACTATTAACCATATTTTTAAAATAAAAAACACTTATTTCAAGTGTATGAATAAAAATATTTCAAACATTATTAAATATATTATATATATATATCAATAAATCAAATATATAAATATAAATATATTTTATTTAAAATATTTTTGGTAAAAAATAAGTTAATAAATTTGGTAAAATGAAAATATTTGACTTAGTCGAAGTACTAGATATTTATATTTTAAATTTACATGGTATTTTGAAATAGTCAAAATTGATTTACAATTTAAATAAAATAACTTTAACCTAGTCATATTAATTTTGAATTAAGATATTTAAAAATTTAAATTAATATTTTACTTAGTCAAAATAACTAGATTTATTAACAAATTTAAACTTTAAAATATATATGTATATGTGTATGTATATATATAATATTTCAAAATTATTTATTTATACACGTATGTGTGTATAATTTTATAAAATTATTAAATATAGCAACAAACACCCACACAAACACATATGGTATTATGAATATATGTATAAAAACCATATACCCATATGTTGATATATACAAATATATGTATATACACATATATGTATATACTTAGGTATTTATATTACCTCTTGATATGTATATAAAATTATTATATACATATGTAAGTATATCACACACACACACACACACACAATAGATATATATCTTGAAAGAGTTAGTGGTATGCCATAGTGGTAATTATGTACTTATTAGATACATATAACTCTAGTGTCAATCGTGTTCGTCATAACGGTGTTTGTTTTCTTTTATGTACTTTATTATATTATGATATAAATAGTCAAGTAATTAATTTAAAGTATATCATAAGAATATCCTTCACTACGCCATAGATTGCATACTGCAACACCAAGAAGTGATGCAGAAAGTGCCAAAAAATGTGGCTTTAGGCTAAAAATGGGCAAAGGCAACACTTTCTCGGTGATGCATTTTGCCGCGTTGCCGTAGAGTTAAAGGCAACATCTTTGCGGCCCTATGGCAACATCGATTCTATTGTTGCCACAGGTACCAAATTTACTAAAAGTGGGCCCCACAATCTTGGCCCCAACATGTGGGCCCACATTGTGGGGCCCACTAATTCTGTGGCCCATCTTTACGAAATCCTATTGTGGGACCCATATTCATTAATCTATGGTAACACTTTTACCATCCAATGATAACACTTCACTAGTTTATTACCACATTTAACATCACATACTGCAACATTATATCATATCTATGGCAACACCTTTTGCAATTTAAATTGGAAATGTACTGCGACATTATATTACTGCAACATTATATCATATTTATGGCGACATTACACTGCAACAAAGAACTTTTCATTTCAGAATAACCAGCAACACAAGTTTTACTTAGTAAAGTACAAAATAACAAACAGACTTAAAAACATAGCCAGTGTATTCATAGTTACAACCAGTACATACTAAATTCTACTTATTAACAGTAGATTCATATTTGCGAGCCTCCAGTGCCATCAGTGCCTCCAGTGCCATCACTGGAGACGGTCGCACAAAGATCCCCAATATCAATTTGCATGTCAGGGTTTGCAGACAGTGCTTTAACTACAAAGGTTGCAGACAGTCATTTTTCATCAATCATCAAAGCACTGAAATCATCCAGACACATTAAAGGAAACATAAAATTTTAACTTGAGATACAGACAATTGCTAAGTTATGATCTAGAGAAAAGAGCATTCATCATTCATTCCTATGTCAGCCTTAAGATTCTTCACTTAATCTACTAATTGATAAATTGGCAGGCAAACGGTTTATCATATGAAAATTAAACTTCCAATGGGCCAACACATATTAAAGAAACATTCCTATGCCTAGCACAAATTTCAAATACATAGTACTCACAAAATTTAGAGTACATACTACTCAAATGAGGTTTAGAACATTGCATTTGAATAATAGAACAAGGTTGCATTCTATGGATGACATGGATAAAATGACTGGTTTTTAATTATTTGCTAATACCAGTGTTTGAACAGAAACAGTAAGTGTAAAATGTGTGATGATTATTTTCCACCATATGTTGAAAAAGAAATAACTAAAAGTAGATTGCTCACCTGTATTTTAAAATATACAGGAATTGCTCAGCTTGATCATGATCAAAAGTTAATAAAGGAAGAAGCGATCTTGGATCAGGATAGGGTTGATTACATGACTCTTCATCTTGCCAAACTTTGAGCTGCTATAGAGTAAGTTAAAACATAGAAAAAAAATTCTACTACAATATATACCTGCTAAGATGGAAGCAAAAATTTGGGAAAAAAGGAAAAGAATTACTTATGGTGATATTATCTTATATGCAGGGAGGGTTAAAGTGAAAGGATACGTTGCATGGTCACCGACAGATAACTTCGAGTGAAATGATACCAATTAACTTATTGAACTCATGCTCATTCAGTCTTAACTCTTAATTGATTGGTAGAAAAATTAAAATACTACTTAATAAAATAATACCTATGTTTGAGATTGATAGGCACAATGAATCTTGACAAGTCAGCTAACCACTTACATGTATTTGGGTTCAACTCGGACCATGGGTTCAACTCGGACTCGATAACATCCTAGAAACAATACAGATCATCTGTTCTTATCGCTTAAACTGATTTTATGAACCAGTAAACTACTATATATCCAAAACAAGTCGCACATTCAAGATTTTATGCTATTAAAGATTAATATATAATTCACAAAGTTAATCTAAACCATTTCCAATATAATTTACAGCATGAATATGCATTTTTATAAATATGAGATCATATTACTAGCTGTATAAAGAGATACGGTTTTCCAGTTTACTTTCATTCCCAATTTTGAAACATACTGATGAGAAAATTGGACTGTTCATAGTAAAATTAATAACCAATGTCATGAATACTCTCCATTACAGACCATGATTCAGTGGGGTGAAAATAATAACAAACGGTAATAGGATTAATTAACAATAATTATATGGACAAAACTAGCAAATAAACTGGAGAAATAACCATATGAAATGGACAAAATTTCAGACACAAACTTTATCTCTAGCATAAATAATAACAGACATTTGAGAATTTTCTATTGACTTGGGCCAATACCTAGAGTCTCAAACACAAACTTGGACGGTAAATGTTGACAGGGACGCGGAAGATGATCTTAAGGCTATTTAACACTAGAGGGGGGGTGAATAGTGTTTTAAGAATTTCTTTAAAACTTCTTTGATTTAAATTGATTTAACTAACTTAATGCAAATACACAATCACAGATCAAATCACAGAATCACAAACAGATGCAAATATAAATAAAAAGCAAGTAAAGGAAAGAACACACCAGGAATTTCATACTGGTTCGGTGTTACCCTACATCCAGTCCCGCACAACTCGTACGGCTTTCTATTCAATAATAATCTAGATTACAATCCCTCGATTCCAAGGCAACGAGGTACACCCTCCAGATTCTCAGGTCTCTGGGTAGAACCACTTGATTCACAGGACACAAGTTCACCCGATCGATTTCCAAGGACACGATCACACCTTTATAACCCTAAACAAGTTTCTTTGAGTACAAATGTATCTATAACTCTGATAAGCACTGAGATTCTTTGAAGAGAGTGGCAGAGAATCAAACTAGAGATATTCTGGTTTGATTCACTTAAGATTTCGGCAGAATATGGATAGGATGATTAGAAAATAAGATAAGAGAGTAAAGAGGAGAGAAAATAAAGAAAGTAGTTACTGGAAAACGTCCATAACAGTCTCTATTTATAGAGAATGAATGGATGTGTCCATTCAAAGAGATTTAAACGAATAGACACTTCTTTTGAAAACAACCTTTGCTATAACGGGAAGCATGTCGACATGACGAGTAACTATGATGTCGACATGGTCTATTAAAAATGATGATTTGCTTTTCTTTGAAAATGATGATTTAAAACATATGCAACTTTATTCAAATGGACTCTATGTATTTGTAGAAGGTATTTAGAAGTAGAAATACTTATGAATATATATATGTATATATACTAAAATATATTTAAAATCAAAGTATATAAACTAAAGTAAATATAATATTAAAATAGATTTTGAGGCTAAAATATCAAGGACAATTTTGAAATCAAAATATAACAAAATGATAAATATGATTTTGAGGCTAAAACATTTTTGGAAATGCGAACGAAGGTTTTTCTTTTGAAAAGGAATATTTGAAAATCATTTTATGAAACAAGAGATAATTTTGAAAATCATTTTGAATCAAAATTAGTGGATAACAAAATAGGGCTACTATCCGTTCCACTAGATATTTCGTGAGTTCCATCTCACTAGGGTTCCATCCCTTTAACAAGAATGAAGTGGATTCCATTCCACGAGTAAATTGGATAAAAAAAAATGATAGTGCTTTCAAGGAGTTTTAACAAATATCTAACCTAACTATATTATTTGTCTTGAACTCTTGAATATCTTGAATCTCATGAGTCTTCAATCTTGAACTCTTGATCTTTGTCTTCTTTACTGTACAGTCTTCTTTTGTTGATACCTGCATATAGATTTCCTGCACATATATATTTTATAACACTTCTATAGTTGTTGTCATCAAAACCATTATCCTATAGACTAACATTCTCCCCCTTTTTGATGATGACAACCTTTGTTTATAAAATATTTATATTCTCCTTATAACTTCCCCTAAATCTAATAACTCCCCCTTAATCTATGCCTAACTAACCTATTTTATACTTCTCCCCCTTTGTCATCAATAAAAAAAATGACATTAACTCCCCCTAAATCTATGATATTAATGATAGTGTTATCATTAATGATACTGAAACTAGATATAACAATGCTAAATATTGTATACTCAGAATGATATATGAGTAATATAAGAATGAGAATAATAAGTGTAACCACAAATTATTTTATTCATATCACTATATACATAACTGTTAAATGAAAAGAAAATGCATACAATAAGTAGACAAATCAATCAAACATAAGCACACCTATTTATGTCTTATTACATAATCAATATAGTAAGTTATCATAAATCAACCATGTTTAAAACCAAATCAAGTATTTCAAATCAAATCAATTTTAAACCAAATCAAACAAGTTAAATGTTACGTGGAACTTCAACCCATCCCTCTTTTCCAAAGATGGGATCCGCTTTGATTACTTCCCAATCTTCATCGTCCTGGAGCAATGTCTTCGGTGGATTTACTTGGAGATCCTCTTTGTTGAGAGCGGAGATCATCCATCGTAGTGCATCGAAATGCCTTTCTTGTTCCTTTATCATCTGCATTTGACTCAGTTCTAAGTGCCTCTGATTTCGTAGAATAAAAGTAAGAATGTTTTTGAAGGATTTGAGAGTCTCTTCAAGATTATCACTTAGATTTGAAGAGGATGAAGCCATTTTGACGATAAGTAAGAAGGAAATAAGTAGATAAGAGTAGAGAGAAGTTATGAGAAGTTTTCTGGAAGAAAATAGGACTTAAATAGACAGGAAAGTCGTTTGAAATGAATAGACATAAGGAGTTATTTTGAATTTCAAATTGAAATGTCCATTCAGAATATTACCAGTATATGTCGACATGACCTCTATACAGTATGTCGACATACATAGCAGATTTTGCACATCTTATTTTTGAATTTTCAGTGTATATACATATGATTTATATATATATTACTTGATATAAATAAGAGTGACAGTAAGATAAACAGAGAATAAGCTTCATTTCATACTAGAACAGAGAAGTACATGAATCTCATAGAGAAAACATAAAGATACAACTTTCAATATACCAAATTTCATTGATATACAAAAAGTAAACTCTAGAAACTAGTAGATGAGGATGAAGATGATGAAATATTGAGCTTCTTGTTGACTTTGGAGAAGAACTTGTTCATAGTATTGGATATTTTGTCCAATTTTTTGTTTACGGAGTGTTTGAGAGCTTTTTGATTTTTCACAATCACTCGTTGATTGTGAAGGAGAGTCTTGTTTGATGGTCGTGTGGGAAAATCAATACTTTCTAAGGAAGTTTCTTCACTTTCTTCCTCTTCTTCTTCCTCACCTTCTTCTTCTTCACCTTCTTCTTCCTCCTCTTCCTCTTCTTCTTCTTCCTCCTCATCTTCTTGCATTTCCTCATACCCCAATCGTGCTTCTTTTTCCGTTAGTGTTTCGTATGGTTGAAACACGTGCGGAATTTTCATAAGTGAAATATTGGAATGATTAAAAACCTTTCTTGGAAAGAATTCTTCACCTCTCATATCCACTCCAAAGTAATTAAAAATTCTAGTGAGGTATATTCCATGATATAATGCATTCTCTCCCGAATCCAAGTTTTTGTGACGAAATTCATCCAAGATAACTTGTGCCCAATTAATATTATAATTTCCAAAAATTGCATAAAGAGCCTTACACACTTTTTGAGTCGGGTTATTGTAATTTCCCGATCTCGGAGTAATAGTGCGTTGAAGGAGAAGATTAACAATACGAGCTTTTGGTCGAAAAAATTTGTTTTTGAAATCCATTTCTTCCTCAAAAATATTGTGAAAAGTTTCACGATCGGTTTCCTCGATTTCAAAAGAAGAAAGATTGGAACCGGTACTTTTACACCCAAGTATGGTTCCTAAAACATCGGTATCCAAAACAATTTGTGTCCCCTTGACACTACTCCACACTTCATCATCCCTTCCATTATAAAAACCACGATTTAAATTTGCATAAAACATTTTGACAAGGTTTGGATAGCAAACAAAATCATTTTGGTTATTGTCAACCAAGCTTAGAATACCATTGTTTTGAAAGAGAGCATCAATTTCATAAGAAGCGAAGTCATTAAAAATAGCAAAACTACCCGAATGAACTTTTCCATAAGTTGCATAATTAATGTATGCAAGTATGGCATCTCTATTATTGTAGAGATGATCTTTGGTGGCTTTTGACAGCCTCATTCCGGCTACGTTGCTAGTGGATGCCATTTTTGAAGAGATAAGAGTGTTTGAAGATAAAAGTTGTTTTGAATTTGAATTGAAGATGGAGATAAGTGTTGATAGAAGATAGATATAAAGAGGTTGAATAGGTGGATTCTCTGGTCAAAGAGTCATAACTATTCAGAACATAGGAGTTAGTGAAAAGGTGGAGGGAAATTTGAATTTTGAATTCAAATTTAGAAATCTGATTTGCTACAGGTATGTCGACATTACCAATAAGTGCCATGTCGACATGCACATCAGATTTTGCAAAAATGATTTCAAGCATGTACAAGATATATATATATATATACTTATAAATATTATGACTATTGTCTGAATATATTTTGAAAATATATTATACAGAAAATATATAAAAATAATATTTTATAAATTTTTTAAAAGATATTTGAAAAATTTTAAGTTAATAAAATCAATTATATACTTAATTAATAAACTATTCTAAGCAACCAATTTTCAACCAATTAAAATAGTAAACGTGTACCTTGTTTGAGTTCCATATCATCCTGATTATCTGAATTCTGAGTTGTCATAAAACACATATTTGCCAATTCTGTTTTCTGTTCATCATCACTTGAGGACGTATCTGAATCATCCAGTGTTGCTGCAAATGCTTTCTTTCTTTTCTTTGAATATTCTTTGTTTGATTGAGGAGTTTGCTTTTCTTGATGTGGACAGTCTCTTTGATAATGACCAAACTCATTGCAATTGAAGCATTTGATGTTGTTGAGTGATTCAGTGTTATTTCCAAAACTTTTTCTCTTGTGATTATTCATTTTTCTATACTTCAAGAATTTTCGAAAGTTTCTTGTCATGAAGGCTATTTCTTCATCATCATCACTAGAGTCTGATTCACCAGTTAGTGCATTAAAGGCAATGGACTTTTTTTCTGATGACTTATTCTCCCTTCTTTCCTGAATTTGAACTTCATATGACATCAGATTTCCAATTAATTCATCAATCTTTA
The DNA here is from genome assembly GCA_030737815.1 of Allium fistulosum. Classification (NCBI taxonomy): domain Eukaryota; kingdom Viridiplantae; phylum Streptophyta; class Magnoliopsida; order Asparagales; family Amaryllidaceae; genus Allium; species Allium fistulosum. The sequence goes on from CM060902.1 coordinate 525,846,745, forward strand.
AGGTACTGATGTTATTTGCTTCTTCAATCGCCAGTGTCTTCAGATCCCATTCTGGAGTGAGTGAATTCAGAATTTTCCTGAGTTGATCTTCTTCGGAGATTGCTTTTCCCAGAGATACTAGTGAATGAACAATATCCTGAAAACGACTATACATATTTGGAATAGATTCACTAGGCAACATCTTAAATAATTGAAATTGATTAGTAAGAATAGAAATTTTGGTCTGTTTAACTTTGCTTGTTCCTTCATGAGTAACTTGCAGAGTTTTCCAGATTTCATATGCAGTTTTACAAACAGATACCCTATTAAATTCATTTCTATCTAGTGAACAAAATAAAATATTCATGGCTTTTGAATTGTTTTGAGCCACTTCTCTTTGAACGGTCGTCCATTGAGCAAAATCAGTTGTGGGCTCAGTGTATTCAGTTTGTGTCATATTCCATGTTTCTAAACTAATGGATTGTAAATATATCTTCATTCTACATGCCCAATATGCATAGTTACTGCCATTGAAAAGTGGTGGTCTGGCAGTGGACTGACCCTCTACAAATGAACTAGAAATACCAGTGTTGGTAGCCATTGTTACTTTTCAAAAATCAGGTTATGATACCAAATGACAGGGACGCTGAAGATGATCTTAAGGCTATTTAACACTAGAGGGGGGGTGAATAGTGTTTTAAGAATTTCTTTAAAACTTCTTTGATTTAAATTGATTTAACTAACTTAATGCAAATACACAATCACAGATCAAATCACAGAATCACAAACAGATGCAAATATAAATAAAAAGCAAGTAAAGGAAAGAACACACCAGGAATTTTATACTGGTTCAGTGTTACCCTACATCCAGTCCCGCACAACTCGTACGGCTTTCTATTCAATAATAATCTAGATTACAATCCCTCGATTCCAAGGCAACGAGGTACACCCTCCAGATTCTCAGGTCTCTGGGTAGAACCACTTGATTCACAGGACACAAGTTCACCCGATCGATTTCCAAGGACACGATCACACCTTTATAACCCTAAACAAGTTTCTTTGAGTACAAATGTATCTATAACTCTGATAAGCACTGAGATTCTTTGAAGAGAGTGGCAGAGAATCAAACTAGAGATATTCTGGTTTGATTCACTTAAGATTTCGGTAGAATATGGATAGGATGATTAGAAAATAAGATAAGAGAGTAAAGAGGAGAGAAAATAAAGAAAGTAGTTACTGGAAAACGTCCATAACAGTCTCTATTTATAGAGAATGAATGGATGTGTCCATTCAAAGAGATTTAAACGAATAGACACTTCTTTTGAAAACAACCTTTGCTATAACGGGAAGCATGTCGACATGACGAGTAACTATGATGTCGACATGGTCTATTAAAAATGATGATTTGCTTTTCTTTGAAAATGATGATTTAAAACATATGCAACTTTATTCAAATGGACTCTATGTATTTGTAGAAGGTATTTAGAAGTAGAAATACTTATGAATATATATATGTATATATACTAAAATATATTTAAAATCAAAGTATATAAACTAAAGTAAATATAATATTAAAATAGATTTTGAGGCTAAAATATCAAGGACAATTTTGAAATCAAAATATAACAAAATGATAAATATGATTTTGAGGCTAAAACATTTTTGGAAATGCGAACGAAGGTTTTTCTTTTGAAAAGGAATATTTGAAAATCATTTTATGAAACAAGAGATAATTTTGAAAATCATTTTGAATCAAAATTAGTGGATAACAAAATAGGGCTACTATCCGTTCCACTAGATATTTCGTGAGTTCCATCTCACTAGGGTTCCATCCCTTTAACAAGAACGAAGTGGATTCCATTCCATGAGTAAATTGGATAAAAAAAAATGATAGTGCTTTCAAGGAGTTTTAACAAATATCTAACCTAACTATATTATTTGTCTTGAACTCTTGAATATCTTGAATCTCATGAGTCTTCAATCTTGAACTCTTGATCTTTGTCTTCTTTACTGTACAGTCTTCTTTTGTTGATACCTGCATATAGATTTCCTGCACATATATATTTTATAACACTTCTATAGTTGTTGTCATCAAAACCATTATCCTATAGACTAACAAATGTTAAATATATCTAAAAATGAAAGGGTAACTAAGGGTTAATAGACAATAAAACTCCTTTTTTGTAGCCCGGCCTGCTGCCATGCTTGTTGCCTTTGAAGGTTCCGGTAGTAATATTGGAACTGGTAGTGATATTGGAATTGTGAGAAATAGATTAAAGTAAGAAAAAATGCATGTAGAAAAAATGAGGCATAGGATATGAAGATCGAAGAGTAACCTTATTTTGCTCAGAAGAAAGGTCTTCCATGCACTCAATCAGAAACTCAACATTCCTCTCCATGAAAGGAGTTGTTGACAAATTTAGGCGATCATAATCATACTGTTAAAGTATAATTTCTGAGATATGTTAAATAAATAAGACAACAAATAAGAACATTTCTGAAAATATGAAACTGAGATTAGCAAGACCTGTGTTACAGGAGAATCAGGCTCTAACTCAGTAATGAATGCACTGATAAGTGTGGAATTTGAAACATCGATCTATAATAAAATATAGCAAAGTGTATTATCGATATTAAAAACCATGTATTACCTTCAGGTCCTTGGTTTTCTGATTAAATTTTTATTATTATGACAAAACTTCTTCCTTGTATGAAATCAGACCATGATCTACTGATTAATATGCCAGTTTGGGTTAGGACTGTTGTCCTCACGTAAGCGATTGAAGGGGACTTATAACCTACCTTCCGTTTGCATTATGTCAAAGTCTCCTTCTGCACCTGTTTCCATATTGAAGGGATATCATTCTACTTCGGATGTTAATTCAAAAACTTTCTCTGATCACTCATTTTCACCTTTGCGTTTTAATTTTTCTTATATGCCTAGTCTGTCTGAAAATAAATGTGATAATTTAAATGTTTCTTTAGTGCAGGATTTGAACCAAAGCTTTGATCCATTAAAAAAGGATGAGTCTAAGGTGCAGTGTAGTTCATTGTTGAATGATCAAGAAGGCCTACATTTTGAGAATACAGTTATTCAATAGAATCAGGATTACAACTAAGTCCTCTAACACTAGTACCGACATTCCTACTAGCAGCACCAATAAGGAATGTAAACTTGATCAGATTAATAGAAGCCTATTAGTCATTAAGAATCCTGAGTGGGAAGATAAAAGAGAAAAATAAAGCCATGGATTAAAGAAAAACTGGCATACAAAGCATAAAATATGTTGCAAAACAACAAATATTTTTCTTAAAAAAATTACCAACTTCAAACCTCGAAAAGTGATTTTAACCAGATCCAAACAGAAACAAACAAAGAAAAGAGTAAATAAGAGTAACAATAAACTAACCCATCACTTCAAAACAAAATCATGAGCAAGCCTATCTCCAACTATCAGATCATACCCCTAATGAATAGTTACTTCTTCATAAATACACTAAATTGAACAAGTAATTTAATAGATTATCAAATTCCATTCAAAAATTATGGAGGGGACCAGTTATTTTGATGGTGACAACAATCAACCTTCAATTGTAACGGGAGTATCAATCGTCAATCCAACAATTCAGGGTTCATACTGGCAAACAGAAACAACAAAGAAAAAATAGAAATAAAATTACCAATCAAGAGCAGTAATAACAACACGAGCCCAAAGAGGAATGAACCCACCACTCAAAATCTTAATAGCAATAGCGCTACCAATAACTTCCTGGATATCGGCACCGATTAGAGCCAACTCCGCCATGACCCACAAAGCAACGCTCGCCCACTTCAGATACTCCTCCATGCAGAGTTCAGCCAAATGGTTACCAATGACAACACCGAGCCTCGCACTAAGCATCTGAATCAGTAAACCCATAACAGTAGCCCACAGCAAAAGCCACAGTAAGGAGTAGCCAGCAATCGCTCCTTATTGTAAATCGCCCTCGAGATTGCCTGGATCTAGGAATGCTATGCACATGAGGAAGCCTGGACCAGTGAATTTCCATAGTTTTCAGAAAGAGAAAGGAAGCCGAGTTTGGTGGTCGTTGGAATCGGAGTCGGATTCGTCGGAGACTGAAATTCGGACCTTTTCGTCAGAATCGTAAGCGTGTTCGTCGGTGGTTTGGTCGGATGAAGGAGTCGAGGATGATGGTAGAAGCTTTGTTGTGATTTCTTTTGACATTGTGGCGGTGGCTTGATATTTTTCTTTTTGATTATTCTGAATAAACGGAGAGGTTGAGGGGCGGTAAGTGTTTGACTCAAACCCTACAATATTTTGTTAACTTTTGCCGCCTTATTTTTGCTTTCCGCGTGAAAAATTATTTCAGCCCGCTTTTTTTTCAGCCCACACTCAATTTTTATAATATTTTTATAAGTTTGTAGCTATTGCAACATAGTGTTGATATATATGCTAACATCCTGAAGCTAATGTTGTAATAGGCAAAAGTCAGCATAGCTATCGTTACATTGTAGCTAGCAACATCTTGTATTTTCGTTGCAATAGGTCATCTATGGCGTAGTGCTTAAATAAAATGTTATGTGATTTTAGTTGCGAAGGTTGCAATAGAGTAATTAATAATCACAATATGAAATAACATTTTGTTTCAAATTTTCCTGGTCAAGATGTTTCGAGAAATGATATCGATACATCCCTTGATAACAAAGTGTGTAAGCTTTCCAAATATTGTGCAGTGTATTACACATGATGCTAGGAGCACCAAAGGGTTACATATGAAAGTGTTGATGGATCGTATATGTCAAATGGGACTAAATATTATGCAACTAATAGTATGAATAGCAATAAATAAAAGCAATCACACCAGAAATTTTATACTGGTTCGAAGAACCCCTCCTACGTCCAGTCCCTAAGCACATCTTAGGAATTTTACTAGAAATGCCCTCACTTTATTTAGATGAATAAGTTTACACGTCTATATGCCTAAGCACCTCTCAGGTCTACACTGACTTCTTTTGTATAAACAGGTTTTTGACAATAGTTGTGACTGGTTAACTGATTTGCCTAACTCAAATACAAAATCTTATATAACCACTTGATATGATTTCAACTTGAACGAACAAGGTTGAGGAGTATAAGGTTGTAGTATGTAATAAGAAATTTGAAAGCACAGCAAATAGAATTTGGTGTTAGAGATCAGAAAGCAAAAGGTAGGATAGAAAGTTGTGGTCTAGAGGCTAAATACAAATGTTAGAGAGTTGTCTTAAAAGGTAGTAATGTTTCAGAAAAGTTGCAGAGAAAAGATACGACGATCTATAAGAGAAACGACAAAGAGACACAGTGGAAACTAAAAAGTGGTGGACAAAAATTCCTTTAGAAATCCATCACCAACGCACCGGTCATTTTCCTACCGATCGGTCAGTGACTGGTGACTGATGGGACCGATGGGTGAATCGATGGCCTGGTTAGCGAAGGAATTCTAATAGTATGTTTTCCTATTTCTTCATCATTTATACTTTGCAAATTCTAGAAAAAATTTCAAAAAATCTTGAATAAGTTTTCAGAGTTGGGCATGAAATTTCAGAAGTTTTGGAGATTATATGAGTGGTTTTTACAATATATAACTCTAACGGCCCTATAAAATCGATAAACTAAAAAGCATACTCCTTTTCTTTCTTTGACTATCAGTTTCAACTCCATATTTTCTTCATTACTTTTTTATTATATATTTATCGCCTCAAACATCTTGTCTTCTTCCATCTTTGCTATACTTGAATAAGTAGCTATCCGTTCTTTTATCTATAATAACAATATATAGAGTATATTTCGTTGACATCATCAAAACATAGGTTCTAACAACGTACTTATAATTATTGGATAACTATGAAATGAATCGAGAGTTCCCCATTGGTTAATAACAACTAGGTCGAACGTGAAATCTCATGGTGATATTTTTTCCTCGACTTGAGAATACTATGGAACTTCAATGTGAACACTACACTTTGATTATAGTTAAAATACGACATCGCGATCCATCGAGCGTCTATTGTTGGGTCTGAGTTGAAGCATTAGAAGAAAAATCTATTAAATAAAGAATCTATCTCCTCGGTTGTATGAGGTTAGTATCATAGTCAACTATAATCAACTTAAAATCAAAATCTCTGGCCAAAGCAGAAGAATTAATAATAAACGTTACTTATTGAACCAAAGACTTTGTTTATGGACTAATTGAGTCGAATATGGTTAATATTAGAGTTTTTATCAGTACCCGTCTCCATACATCATAATGTGGTATAGTGTTGATGAAAAGAACATGTGTAAATTATTGTTGTCAACATTATTATGGGTTATTATAATATAAAATATGATTTTACTAAAAAGGTCCGTAAATGATGAATTCGACCAAATTATCACACCACTAACTAAGGTGACGTGTAAAAATTAATATTTGAATTGTTCAAAATTAACCGCTCAGTAAATTCGCACCTTTAAATCTCGCAATCATATTTGTGAATTCTCCAAAAACCCAAACGATTTAATTAATTTATAAAATATTGTAAATTAATTTATGAGAAATATTGATTATTATTTAATTTATTTGATGTTTTGGAGTTGTTTTGAATTATTTGATGCATATATAAAAGTTATATTTGCGCGCATCGATATACGATATGGGTGTAACTTTAAACGGGTTTAAGTAAAAGATAATCGTTTGAAGGAATTTTTAGAAACTTTCTGTCGTATGGTGGCGATCTTGGGCTGACCATATCAAGAGAGAGATGGGAGGAGTTGAAAATTGATCAAGGATTAAAAGGTTAAGCTTTTAAAGAAAGAATAGGAAACGTTTCTATTCTTTCCTTAAATTTATTTTCTATTCATTTCATTATTCTATTCTCTTTTTCTTTATTCCTCCTCTTTGTCTTCAAACCACGACAAAAAATTTCTTCATTTTTTTCCAAAATTTTTTCAACTCAAAATCAAATCAAGACATCAAATAAAATAAAAGGCTAGGTGGTTCACCATTCTCTTGCAAAGTTAGGTATAGATTTACTTAGAGATCCAAGGAGAAATCTCACTTCAAGGTGCTACAAAGGTCAAGACTTTTCACGTACAATTCTTTTATTTTGTTTATTTACCATGATGTTCAACTCTGACCATATTCACATATATGTGTATATTGATTGCCATTTGTTAAATCTAATTTAAAATCTCTTGTGTATTGTTATTTAAATATAAAAACAATCTCGCGTTCAATCTTTTTTGTGCATTCAAATTGTTAGCTGGATCGAAAATTATTAGTTAATGTAGATCTGAATTATTGTAATAAAATTTACATTTTTCATCACATTTTAATTCACTTGTGGTTATGGATTTAATATTTAATTAATTGAAGAGTGTGCATGTATCCATATGCTTCATCTTCATGCCATCCAAAATGTAAACCAATTTTAAGTTAAATCTTTTGGATAAATTATTTTGTTTTCAAATTATATATTCAATGTTTATTGTTTAGTTAAGTATTTGCATTTGAAATTTAAATTCTTAAATTAGGATATACATATGTTTGTATGTTTGCAATATTTTAAAATTAATCATGTTATTAAAGCCATATATTGATTGTGATGATACTTTATAATAATTTTTTTTCATGTTGGATGCATATTTTCAAATCTATATTTTAAAACCTAAAATATTTTTGTTATGATTGAGTATAGAATTATTTCCATACAGATATTTAACCTATTATTCATCGGTGTTTGTAAAAGTGGAAATCTAAAATATTATCTTATTTTATTTTCTTTTTAATTCTGATTTGATTAGATCTAAATCAACGTAAAATTCATTTCCATCTTCACTTTAGCATCAAGCATTCTCTTATTTTAAAAGTGCTTAATTTTATTACAAATATTTATTTTATGTACATAAATAAATTTATAAGTGACAACATAAATATCACATATATGTATATATTCGTCTAAAATATATATGTATATGTGTGTGTATGGTACTATAAATATCCATATACACGTATTATAGTATATTAAACATCATTTATATTTCGATATTCATATGAAATTATCATATGTATATGTTAGTATAACATATATGTATATACAATGGATATAAATCCGAATATATATATATATATATAGTTATACACGTGTATTATTTCATTATGTTATGCTTGATCACTAAATGTATATATGATACGTTCAAAATAAAACATTTAGTTAAATTAATTGATGTGATATTTTAATAAATATAAAATAATGTTAAAGAAAATACAAATTTATTTAAGGGACAGTTTGGCACAAGTCCCTAATAAGTTTCAAAATACACAAAACCCCAGTAAAAAAAGTTTGTAAATTAGGTCCCTAGAATTAAGTTATCGAATAATGACATACACTTATGCAATTATTCAGTGAATAATTGCAGACATTTATGCAATTATATCAAAAAATTACAGACATTTCCACAATTATTCACTGAATTCCGGAATTATTCACTAAAAAATTGCGGAAATTTCCGCATTTTTCTCAAAAATTTGTGGAAAATTCCGCAATTATTCACCAAAAAAATTACGGAAATTTCCGCAATTATTCATCGAAAAAATTGCATAAATTTATGTAACTTTTGGATATAATTGCATAAATATCTGCAATTATTCAGTGAATAATTGCATAACTATACGCAATTACTTAGTAACTTAATTCTAGGAACCTAATTTACATACTTTTTTTACTGGGTTTTTTGTGTATTTTGAAACTTATTAGGGACCTGAGCCTAATATTCACTTTATTTAATGCCTAGATTGGATCTAGTGAAACCCACTTGACTTCATAAGCCCAATATGATCCAAATATGGATTTTTTTGAAATATACCCATTTCACACACTATAGAATGGACCGAGTTCCTTCAATGGTATCAAAGCCCATAAGGTCTATGAAGTCTAAGTAACCGGCATTAGGGGCCAACTAATGCACTTTTCTATATGATGGATGTTTATAATAGCAGTGTTAGTCTTCGCGTTGGATTAAAGAATACTTCCCTCCTTGGCTACCGGTTTAGTCCAATGGGTGGAGTGTGTAACAACCCGTATTTTTGATAATTAAAAATATTCAATTAAATAAGATTTTTTAATAAATTTGTTAGGAATAAAAAAAGATTTTATTGATACAAATTAAATTATAATACAAGTTATGAGCTTAATTAAAATTTCTATTAATGACATATGTTTGCAATAAGCTAAGGATGATAATATATGTTAGTGTTTGTTTTAATGATATTAGTTTGAATGAAATTAATAACTGTCTGTATGTAAATTTCCAATTGACTGGAATAATAGATGTTTCTTTATTAAAGAAGAAATCCTATGTTTATTTATTTAAAATGGTTATTAGCTGAAAGATTGATTGCAGAGATGAGAAACTATTATTTAGTAAGAAATGTATAATTCTTGTTTGTATCCAATTGTGTATAAATATGTTTAAATTACTATTAGATGGGAAATAATTGTTCTATTTCTCATTACATTTATTTAGTCCATTTTGAAATTCACCTTTGCAATCAATTGAAATTAATGTATTTGAATAATTTCAATTAACAGGAAATTATTATCAAGGACAAAATTTCTCAACATTTTAGCCTCAAGGACGGACCTTCAGTATTTTAGCCTGAAGGACAACTTTATTTAGGTATCAGTTTTTTACAGTTTTTAGGTATCAGTTTGTAGTTATCGGTAGCAGTTTTTAGGTACCAGTTTTTAGTTAGGTAGCAGTTTTGGAAGAATGTTTGTCCTTATGAATAATTTTGAAAGAATGTTTGTCCTTATGGATAATTTTAAAGGAATGTTTGTCCTTGTGGTTAAAAAATTGAGGTCGTGTCCTTGAGGCTAAAAATATATAAATTTTTGTCCTTTAAATTAATTCCCCCTTCAATTAATAGGAGAGTAGACTCTAAATTGTAAATTTATAAGTGTAACTAAACGTAGCTTATGCTTTGTGAAAATGTAAGGAAAGTTTGATTTAATGAAAAGAACATTTTTATTAAATAAAACGAATGTTTGATTTGTGAATGTAAGTTTAATTTCATTAAAATAAAGAATAGAATGATTGATTTAAAGGAAAAAAATGTCTACTTCAACTATGTTTTACATACAGACTGATTACAAGAATAGGAGAATCATTTATTTAAGTAAGTTATTTATTACACTGGTGTATAAACAACAAATTTATAAACGTGTTTAATGACTAAAGGAAACAATTGTTTTGTATTTCTTCCATTTTAGTTTGTTTGTTTTGAAATTTAACTTTGTAATTAATTGCAATTAATGCAATTGAAATATTTGAATTAGAAGGAAAGAAACCGTTGATTACAATTAATAGATTTAATAAAAGAAACGTACATTTTGTGTTAAACAGAAAGGGTGTTTTAATGGAAATATAAGATCATTTTGGGAAAACCAAATTGAACGTTTTCATTTTTAAAGTAAGTATAATCTTATTTATTGTGTGTTGATAAAAAAATTAAAAGCGTACAAAATTTCATTTTCCTTTGATTTGCAAACTTACCCATTCCTACGTACATTTCCTTACGCATTATTAATGCCTGAAGCTTTCAAAACAAAATGTAACATTCATTTTTGTCCCTCCACCTTCATTTCCGTATTATTAAATAACCTGCAATTTTATTTTTTCATTTACGTATTGTTTCTCCTGCCACCTCATATTTAGTTAGTTCAAATTGTTTTTTACTGAAGGTATATTCTTATCATAAAATTATTCACGTTTTAACTTGTCCCTTCATTTTTTTGTCACCACCTCATTTCCTATGTTTAGATCTCCATTCAAATCTTTCTTTCCTCAAATCATTTTAATGTGAGCAAATTCAAAAGCTCTCATTTTTGCAAATTCAAAAGCTTTCTTTTATGAAACATGAGTTTCATTTTTTTTTCTTTTTTTCATTTTTCCTACACGTCCTACCCTTATCTTAGTTTGTTCTTCCATTTTTGCCCGAAACCTCATCTTGGGAAAAACATAAGTATTAAACTGTATTTATTTTTTTATAAAACGTGTACCAATTATTATTTTAATAATATTTCTTATAACATGAATATCTTTTGCTTATAAATTACAATCCACGTGCAATTTCATCTGTTGGATTCATATTTAAATTCCGGACAACATGAAATTGATTTGGCTGAATTTGGAGACTGTTGAGATTTTGCGCTTCTGTTTGGATTTTTATGGGCTAAAATCAAAGGTGAGTGATTTAAACCACTCCCGCAATACTAAATCTTCTTATGTTAGTTGAATTGAATTTTTGAAGTGATGAGAATTTTTGGGTTGCGGTTTGGTAGTTTAAATTTTACATTTTCACTGTAATTGAATTTATATTGAATTAAATTGGCATTTAAATTAATATTAGATTTAATTGCTAGTTAAGTACCTGATAGTGATAACCAATAAATTATTGTGATTTATTGGCTGATTTAGATGTTGACTATTGTTGACATTTTAGATGATTGGATGTTTATTCATTTTTATATATCTCTGTTATCACTCTGTATATTAAGTGATAGCATATAAATGTTTAATTAAATTATTTCGAATAAATTAATAAATAGGTTGAAATGATATATACCTATGACACTTTGATTTGGATTGAAATGATATATATCCATCCTTATAATTAAAATTGAAATAACTGATCACTTGGTCATAGGATAGAAAATTATATATGGACATCGGATTGGTTAAATTAAATGGTTTTAAAATCTTGAATTTTGATTTTTAATTAAAGGGTATTGTTTTAAAGGAAATAAATTGTGGATTTATATGAATTAAATTATTTTCTAATTCAAGCTTTGAAATTTTGAAACTAAAATTGGTTAAAAGAAATTGTTTTAAGAGTTGATTGGAAATTTGAAGTTATAATTGATATATGACTTTAATTTTGAAAATTAAATTATTTTAAAGATTTGGATCTTAAAATTGAACAATGAGGGTTAATTTTATTTTAAGTGTTTTTAATCAGTGAATTGAAATTGATATAAATTGGAATGGTTTAAAAAAAGAATTGAATTGAGATTTAAATCATTGAATTGAGTTGTTGAATAAAATCTGAAGTTAAAAATGAACATTTCGAAAATTAAAGTTAATTCGAATTGAAATTGAATCAAGTTGATTTGACATTAAATCTAAATTGAGTCAATTGAATTGAAAGATTGGAAATTGAGTTTGTTGATTTAAAATTGGACATGGGTCCAGATTTGTTGAAATGGAAAGAAACAGTTTGATTTGATACTATTTTCAAAACAAATTATTTTAATATAAACTGAAAAAAGTCTATCCTTTTTACTATTCAAATTATTTAGATTTTTCAAACTATTTTACCATATAAACCAATTTTAATACTCAATCCATTTTATATTAAACTATTTTAAATCTCTAAACTATACAAACTATTTTAAACTATTTATAATTATTCAAACTATTTTCTAAAAATTTCAAACTGTGCAAAGTTGGAATGTTGATATTTAAATCGTTGATTTAAATTTACGAATGTGGTTAAATGAGGTTATAACCTACGATGGAACTTGAAATGATATTTTCTAGTGAAATGACATATTTTGAGTAAATATGATGGTTTGAAATGAAGGATATTTTGAATCGAATAAGATATTTTGATATCAAATATGAATCGTTTTCGAAATGTAAAAGAACTAACCGGTGTGAAAAATGACGTTTGGTTGTTAAAGAGACCGGGGCCTCTTATTGGCGTACTCTCTGTCAATATTGGAACCACTTTAACAACTGTGTACGTGGTGGATGTTATCCAGAATGAAGTGGTTGAATTGGAGGTGTTTCCTAGATTGAAGTAAAAGAACGATGACGGATAGCCTTGACTTTCGAGTAATAATTAAAATGACTAAAATAGGAGCTATACCGGGCCAAGTGGGGTCGCTCCCCCTATCGAACACGCTTCTTTGAAACCATACCTTTTACTTTGTGATTTTTTGGTGGCCACCCTTGTAATGACCCAAGATTTTAGGAATCTATTCTGAAAAATATAAATGAATTCAAAATAATTTTTGAATAAATTTTGAAAGGGGAGTGATATAGCTTGATAGTGTATCAGTATGTGTGTACATGTGTGCACAGGAAATGCACATGAACTAAAGCTAAAATCCCTGAACTCTAAGAATAAATACATATTGATATGTATGGGAATATGTGTGTATATATATATATATATAGATTAAATCCTTAAAAGCTGAATGCATAAGTAAATATACATATATGGATGCTACTGAATATTTTTGAGTATACATGTGCATGTGTGTGTCAATACAGAATGAGGTGTAAATATATATATGGGTGTGCTAATTATTTCAGTAAGACTTATATATAAATATATATGTGTTAATAAAATTACTAGAGTTCAATTCAGCAAAATAAAACATACCAATATATTTTATAGATAGGCAGAAAGAAAGAAAGAATTAAGATATAAAAAGAACTAATCCTCTTATAAATAAATAAAGGAAGTACATGCCATTTACATGAAAGCTAAAAATAGAAAAAATAAGATAAAATAGAGAAATGCTTGGTATAGGCAGAATTAGGAAGAGTATTTGATAAATAATAAAATCAAGTCACATTTTTAGCATGATTGTGGACAAAGGAAAAAGTATTTTCTGAAAAGCAAAATTCTGAAATTAACCAAAAAAAAAAGAATGTAACCACTTTTCTCTTCACCTAAATTAAAGCCGGGAAGGGTAGAACTTTGGGTTTAAATAAAATGCAGATAACACAATTTTTCTGGTGGGCAAAAATGGCTTTAGCCAATACCCAAAACCCTAAGGAAGACCCTGTATATATACATGTATATGCAGCAGCCTCCTCTCCTTCTCAGAAAAGAACTTTGAAAAAAAAAGAAACAACACCATAGAAATCATAAGGCAAGGGAAGGAAAAGAGCTTGAGGCTAAAGGCAGAAGTTCATCAATTAATTAAGGAAGCAAAGAAGAGAGCTAGGTGAGAAAAATCACTCAAAAATCTAAGGCAATAAGTCCTAATGTAGGCAGCCAGTTATAAGTAATTTTCTTAAAAGAGTATTTTCATATATGAATGCTTATCTGTGAATTTAAATCTGAAAATGTTTTGATCCTCTTTGGTTGTTTTACTTTTTTATTTATAAGAAAGTTTTATGTGTAGTTAGTATACATATATGTTTTATAAATCCAGATCTCTGATATGTTAATGTTTAGGAACATAAACAAATACCCAGAAAATAAAATGTTGAAAATAGGCAAGTAGTATTGGTTTTGGCTCAACCCAGAAAGATGTAAATAATGTTGAGCTGCAATATACTCATGTATAAGTGCTGAGGCTTGAGACAAAAAGGAATTAGGGGTGCAATAGGGTTGCCTATGTGCTGATGCTCCTGATTCAATGAAAATATATATATATGTTCATATGCATAGCAAACAAAATTTTGTGATTCAGTGAAACCAGGTCATTCTGAGTTTAACTCAAGCACAAATGTTTGCAAAAAGAAAAACTCTCTCAGAAGCCATAAGCCAATGTTAGTTGCCTAAACCCCTTTTAAAAATACCAGAATGTATATATATATATATATATATATATACAGAACCTTATTTTGTAGTCACCAATGGTTGTTTGCTTGTTTGTCTCTGTATGGTTATGAATAATATGAGATGCCATGATATGGATGTTTTTAGTTAGTAAAATGGATCACTGAATGGTTTAGTCATGAAAAATCAAAAGAGTTATTATTAACTTAAACCTGATTAGGAAATTGGGGTCAAGAACACTGCAGGAATGACTTGTTTTCTTGAGTAATACAAGTTGACACATGGCTTGTTTAAGTCCTGAGATCTTTGTGTAATGGAGTGAATTAGTTCATTACAGTGTGTCCATTGATTCATAAATATTGCAGATGAGACCAGGATAGATAATTATACCAAGGGAATAATATTTGAGATGATGAGAAAACTGGAGTTTTTCCCAGAATTGAAATATGAGGACGGAATAAATGATTTAACTCATATTGGTTATTTTCCTGTTTGGTATGAATGATTGTTTGATTATGAATGAATTGTATGCTTGAATGTATGTGCCATATTTATATATGTAGTCTCTGGAAAGAAAAATTAAAGTGTGCACCTGCACAATGACACAGAGCATGCACACAAGTATAACCTGATTCCAAAGGGTAGAACTTTATGTATATGTATTTAAATTGATTTTAACCTGATTAACTAATTGCTTTGGTGAATTTTCTCATACCAGACATGTGTCTGACCCTAGTGTGCTAATGGCATCTGGGGTGTCTCATTTAAAATGAGGCAGCTTCAAATGCTTTTTCAGGGATTGCAACAACTAAGTAGGAGTAGGAGCAAGGCTTTGAGAAGAGGATTATAGCATGCTAAACTTAGTTAGATAAGAGCCAAAATGATAAAATCCGCATGTATTAATGATTTAAATTGTTACTTGTATTAAGTGTTGAATATGGGATGGATATTTTGTTAAGTATTTTATTAAGAGATTGACTTGTATCTGGAATTTATGAATCTAGTTAATATCTGATATTAAAGAAGTTAATCAAAATATCGTAAGTGGATTTAGTAAGAACACCATGTTGAAAACTGAATGATTACATTTTATAAATGTATTAGTCAATTTTGAGTCTTTAGAAAGGATTTAAGTTTTGGGAAATCTGGATAGTTGATTCTCAGAAAAATTAAATGGTTTTATCTTTCAAACATGGTAAGTGTATACAAAAGATAATAGGCATAGGTTGAATGTTTTATATGACTGCAAGGTTCCCATAATCTAACTTGTTTCATACAAATGTTTCATGTCTTATTTTTAAATAAAGGAAGGATCTGTAATAAGGGAATTGAAAGCCAGATCCAAATAGTTGCAGTTATATATGCACATAAACATGTTTTGTGCAAATATTAACACACCTTTTCCTTTGTATCTGTAATAGGAATCTGAATTTTCATTCAGATTTTAACCAAATGCATTTTAAATTCCAGACAGATTTTATAAGAAGAAAATCAAACATGAATGGAATTTTTATTGCATATAACACTGTACTATGGGTGGATTGATTAAATCCAATCAATCCAATCTCCTCTTGTTTTCCAGAACTCTGATTTAAACAAGAGAGGCATATACATCCTTACATGTATGTGCTTATCTTTGTGAAAGTACTGATATATTTATATTGGTTAATTGTTTTGATCCTGGATATATTTTGGTTTGTTGGAAAAAGAAAATGACCCTGGAAAATATAATTGTAATAAATGATCAATCTATATATCATCTCTGATAGTTCTAAGGAAGTTTAAATCGAACTTAAAAGTGTAAATGAATGTAGGTGGGCATCCAGACACATATAAATTGAATGTGCATATGCATGTACATAGAAATCGAATTTAGACGTCTGAGATTAAACTTAGACGACAGTCTAAATAATTTAGACGTCTAAGGTTAAATGTAGACGTCTGTCACAAAATAATTAGATGTCTGAATTCAGTTCAAAATGTCTTTTTCTCTCTGTTTCAATTTTTGATCTCTGAGCCATCTGTCATAATTAGATAGACGTCTGTAATTAAGTTTAGACGCATGTCATAAGAATTTAGACGTCTGAACTGCTGATTTTGCCTAATTTGCCTATTTAGAAAAGAAATAAGTGGCTATGTCAATAGCTTGTATGGCATTTTGATTTCTACGTGATTTAAATTCCCTTTGATGGAAAAAAAAATCCTTATGAAATTAGGGTAGAAATAGGAGGGTCTTTTCAACCCTTCATTATGGGAGTGTTGTTTCAAGGTGGGGGGTAGCTGCGGCTATGCGTTTCCACTAGTCTAGGAGGGCAAAACGGTAGAATCCTACCCTGGATATTACCTCGCGTCCCTTGTCATATTTTTCCTGATCAAGCCCACTACAACATTGGTCCGTGTTGTACCTATAGAGTGCTCCCTGATAGCCCACTAGTTTACGGTGGAGTTTACAATACTGTACAGACTACAATGCTTATATAAAAATGTGTTAAAGGGGATAATGGTAACGTCTTAAAGCTATTTTAATACTTTACATTACTGATAGACACTACATATATATAGCATATTTTACTACCTATAGATAGTTGAACGGATCCTTAGAAGATGGAAAATCCCGTAACATCTCTTAAATTATTGCACGCACGTTATACACTGGATAGGAGATGTAAAATCCCGTAAACATCTCTGAAGCGGATACACTCATATTTACTTGATGTTGATTTAACTTACATAAGATTTTTTTAGTTCCGACTCGAGTGTTTTGTCTTTTCATTACGCTCGGGTCATCTTGAGCATTTCAGTATTGAAGACTTTATTTCTGGAGGACGAAGACGGAGTTTGGTATATTATATTATTAGCAATTTTCCTCTGCATCATTATTGGTATGTTGTTGTTGTACTCTAATTATGTGGAAAAAAAATTGTGCAATCAAATATATATTGTAAAACAGCTTCATTAACTGTTTATTTGATTATTATATTTTGTCATTCTGTTGTGAGATTCTGTGTTTGTTTTCCTTCCTTTCTCTTAATTTTCTTATTAAACCCCATTGACAATCCTCCCTTTCGAATGGTTTGAGTTAGACATGTGTGATTTATTGTCGATTTAAACCGTCCAAAAAGGTGGGTCGTTACAGTTAGTATCAGTGCTTTGGTTTATAGATACCTTAGCCCGTTCGGGGTTAACTCATTAGAGATATAGTTATTAATACCCTAGAATGAGTTTGAGAGTGTATATGAGAGAACCTACTTGTTAGTGCTATAAAAAAAATTGTTTTATATTATGTTAATTTGTTCTGTTGAGTATTTATGAATTCTAGTCGGTACATAGGACGCTATGACATCGATAGGGATTTCTAAACACTTAATAGAGTAGACCGACACAATATTGTTTTTGAAATATAGGTAAATGAAATAATTTTACCTAGTATTATATTTTAGATATAAAAGAATAATTTTTATAAATGGATATAGTTGTATGTGATATGTTTGTTTGTTAGGAAATGAAATTCTATAAATATTGGTTGCAAAATAGGATTTACAAATAAAGTAAATATGAATTGGAAATTTGAGAATTTAAGTTCCGGAGTTTTGAAATTGGTTTTCAAAAGATTTTGGAATATAATATTAGTATTATTCGGAAAAATTTCGTATATAAATATTTTCAATGTGATTTGAAAGAAATGTTTTAATTTTTTTGTAAAAGGAAATAAGTTATGTACTCCCCTTTTCTATCGCTGAAAAATAATTTCGGTGATGACTGCGCAACATCGTCGACCTTTATTTTCGAGTCACAAAGTGGGATGGCCACTTAGTAGCTTTGCTATGCATTTGGGTCGATAAACATGCTTAGATTTTTAAATTTCCAAATATGATTTGATATATGTAATAGATATGAGTATGTATATATAGTATTTCAGAGTGATTAGAAATGAACCTGGTATTTGAATTCTTAATTTCATGTTAATTAATGATTTTCAGTTGTAGAAATAAAGTGAAATTTTAATAGTTGGAAACTTCTAAAATGAGAAAAAAGAAATTAGAAGCTAAGTGTTTAATGAAACTATAAAGGAATTAGAGATTTGTAACTTGTAAATTAAAAGATAATGAAAATTAAGAAGATGTAAACTATTGAACATTTTTATTAACTGAATTGAATAAGATAAATTTGTATAACACTTAATTACTTTCTAAAAACATATAAAAACCTACCAGAAATGTTTAAAAAGTTGTAATGTTAAATATGAATATGTAATAGAATAGTATACAAGTAAAAGCTTAAGTGACAAAAATGATCCATAAATAGATTTAATATTAAATGATACGATATATGAAAAATAAACGTGAATCAAAGAATAGAGAAACTTAGGTGTGAAGTGATTCATTAATGAATATTAATATTAAATGGAAATCAAGTTATATAAGTATATAAATGTGAATTAAACTACAAGAAAATTATGTAATACTTTAAGAATTTATTTATTGATGATTTTAAATATTGAATGGGAAATAATCTATGTAATTAAATGAATGTAAATTAATAAAAAGATAGATATTGTATGAATTAATGAAAATTAAAATAAAGGGAAAGTAAATGAGGTGAAAAAACCCCAATAGAATAAACTTAAAAAATATTTAAAATTCTATATTGTTGGCTTATGGGATGTATGGGAAATGATACTTCAATTTGTTTAAGGTTGTATGCACAATCTATTAAGCAATTATCTAAGGTTGTTGAGTGTAAGGTTTGCTTGGTAGTTTATTTATCACACTTGTACAATGGAAAGTTTCTGAAACTAAACAAATCATTAGTTTTGGTTGCTATGAATGTGTGATGGATACTTTTGTTGCATATGATGGTTATGCTGCTTTTGTTGCATATTATTATGTATTGTATGTTGCTTGTTCTATAAATTGAAACAACTAATATATTGCACTTTTACATAGTTTAACACTCTTTTGGATTATGTAAGTGAAATACAGGTTTATGGAAGCAATAGCTGTTGCTTTTGGTTTCATAAATAGAGTTTTGTTTGTCCGACAAATAGGTACGTTTCAGATTATGGTTTTTGAAACAATATTTTATTGTTTTTTCTATGGTTTGGGATGTTTATTATTGAAATATGATATATATAATGGTAATCATTGATATTATTAAATTTTCGGACCTAACCGCGCAAAGGAGACTCTACTGAATTTTTTTTGTAAATTTACGACTTATAAAATTTTTCATAGAAGTTGAGTTATTTTCAAATTTTTATTAAACTTAAATATATGAGTTTAATTGTTTGTAAATTGATTATTTTGAATAAAAATATATCAAACCTCTTGATTCTTTCTTGTTCCTTTTCGGGGACGAAAAGTTTTGAGTGGGGGAGATTGTAACGACCCGTATTTTTGATAATTAAAAATATTCAATTAAATAAGATTTTTGAATAAATTTTTTAGGAATAAAAAAATTAAGATTTTATTGATACAAATTAAATTATAATACAAGTTACGAGCTTAATTAAAATTTCTATTAATGACATATGTTTGCAATAAGCTAAGGATGATAACATATGTTAGTGTTTATTTTAATGACATTGGTTTGAATGAAATTAATAACCGTCTGTATGTAAATTTTCAATCGATTGGAATAATAAATGTTTATTTATTAAAGAAGAAAACCTATGTTTATTTATTTGAAATGGTTGCTAGTTGAAAGATTGATTGTAAAGATGAGAAACTATTATTTAGTAAGAAATGTATAATTCCTGTTTGTATCCAATAGTGTATAAATATGTTTAAGTTACTATTAGATGAGAAATAATTGTTCAATTGCTCATTACATTTATTTAGTCCATTTTGAAATTCACCTTTGCAATCAATTGAAATTATTGTAATTGAATAATTTCAATTAATAGGAGAGAGTACACTAAATTGTAAATTTATAAGTGTAATTAAACGTAGCTTATGTTTTGTGAAAATATAAAGAAAGTATGATTTAATGAAAAGAACAATTTTATTAATAAAATGAATGTTTGATTCGTGAATGTAAGTTTAATTTCATTAAAATAAAGAATAGAATGATTGATTTGAAGGAAAAAATATATATGTCTATTTGAATTGTGTTTTAGCATACAGATTGATTACAAGAATGGGAGAATCATTTATTTAAGTAAGTTTTTTTAATACACTGGTGTATAAATAACAAATTTATAAACGTGTTTAAATTACTAAAGCAAACAATTGTTTTTTATTTCTTCCATTTTAGTTTGTCTGTTTTAAAATTTAACTTTGTAATTAATTGCAATTGAAATATTTCACTTAGAAGGAGAGAAAAAGTTGATTACAATTAATAGGTTTAATAAACGAAACACATGTTTTGTGTTAAATAGAAAAGGCGTTTTAATGGAAATATAAGATCATTTTGGAAAACCAAATTGAACATTTTCATTTTTAAAGTAAGTATAATATTATATATTGTGTGTTGATAAAAAAATTAAAAGTGTACAAAATTTTATTTTCCTTTGGTTTGCAAACTTTTCAATTCTTACCTACATTTCCTTATGCATTATTAATGCCTGAAGCTTTCAAAACAAAACGTAACATTCATTTTTGTCCCTCCACCTTCATTTCCGTATTATTAAATAACCTGCAATTTTATTTTTTCATTTACGTATTGTTTCTCCTGCCACCTCATATTCAGTTAGTTCAAATTGTTCTTTGCTGAAGGTATATTCTTATCATAAAATTATTCACGTTTTAACTTGTCCCTTCATTTTTTTTGTCACCACCTCATTTCCTATGTTTAGATCTCCATTCATATCTTTCTTTCCTCAAATCATTTTAATGTGAGCAAATTCAAAAGCTCTCATTTTTGCAAATTCAAAAGCTTTCTTTTATGAAACACGAGTTTCATTTTTTTTCTTCTTTTTTTCATTTTTCCTACACGTCCTACCCTTATCTTAGTTTGTTCTTCCATCTTTGCCCGAAACCTCATCTTGGGAAAAACATAAGTATTAAACTGTGTTTATTTTTTTATAAAACGTGTACCAATTATTATTTTAATAATATTTCTTATAACATGAATATCTTTTGCTTATAAATTACAATCCACGTGCAATTTCATCTGTTGGATTCATATTTAAATTCCGGACAACATGAAATTGATTTGGTTGAATTTGGAGACTATTGAAATTTTACGCTTCTGTTTGGATTTTTATGGGCAAAAATCAAAGGTGAGTGATTTAAACCACTCACGCAATACTAAATCTTCTTATGTTAGTTGCATTGAATTTTTGAAGTGATGAGAATTTTTGGGTTGCTGTTTGGTAGTTTAAATTTTACATTTTAATTGTAATTGAATTTATATTGAATTAAATTGACATTTAAATTAATATTAGATTTAATTTCTAGTTAAGTACCTGATAGTAATAACCAATAAATTATTGTGATTTATTGGTTGATTTGGATGTTGACTGTGATGGATGTTTATTTTTTGACATTTTAGATGATTAGGTGTTTATTTAATTTATATATCTCTGTTATCAATCTATATATTAAGTGACAACATATAAACTGTTATTTAAATTATTTCGAATAAATTAAGAAATAGGTTGAAATGATATATACCTATGACACTTTGATTTGGATTGAAATGATATATCCGCCCTTATAATTAAAATTGAAATAACTGATCACTGGGCCATAGGATAGAAAATTATATACGGACACCGGATTGGTTAAATTAAATGGTTTTAAAATCTTGAATTTGGATTTTTGATTAAAGGGTATTGTTTTAAAGGAAATAAATTGTGGATTTATATGAATTAAATTATTTTCTAATTCAAGCTTTGAAATGTAGAAACTAAAATTGGTTAAAAGATATTGTTTTAAGAGTTGAATTGGAAATGTGATGTAATAATTGATATATGACTTTAATTTTGAAAATTGAATTATTTTAAAGATTTAGATCTTAAAATTGAACAATGGGGGTTAATTTGATTTTAAGTATTTTAAATCAGTAAATTGAAATTGAACTTGAAATCGATATAAATTGGAATGGTTTAAAATAAGAAATGAATTGAGATTTAAATCATTAAATCGAGTTGTTGAATAGAATCTGAAGTAAAAAATGAACGTTTCGAAAATTGAAGTTAATTCGAATTGAAATCAAGTTGATTTGACATTAAATCTAAATTGAGTCAATTGAATTGTAAGATTGAAAATTGAGTTTGTTGATTTGAAATTGGACATGGGTCCAGATTTGTTGAAATGGAAAGAAACAGTTTGATTTGATACTATTTTCAAAACAAATTATTTTAATATAAACTGTAAAAAAATCTATCCTTTTTAACATTCAAATGATTTTTACTTTTCAAACTATTTTACTATATAAACTAATTTCAATACTCAATCCATTTTATATTAAACTGTTTTAAATCTCTAAACTATATAAACTATTTTAAACTATTTATAACTATTCAAACTATTTTCTAAAAATTTCAAATTATGCAAAGTCGGTATGTTTATATTTAAATCATTGATTTAAATTTGAGAATGTGGTTAAATGAGATTATAACCTACATTGGAACTTGAAATGATATTTTCTAGTGAAATGACATATTTTGAGTAAATACGATGGTTTTGAAATGAAGGATATTTTGAATTGAATAAGATATTTTGATATCAAATATGAATCATTTTCAAAATGTAAATGACCCAACCGGTGTGAAAAATGACGTTTGGTTGTTAAAGAGGCCGGGGCCTCTTATTGGCATACTCTCTATCAATATTGGAACCTGTTTAACAACTGTGTACGTGGTGGATGTTATCCAGAATGAAGTGGTTGAATTAGAGGTGTTTGCTGGATTGAAGTAAGAGAACGATTATGGATAGCCTTGACTTTCGAGTCATAATTAAAATGACTAAAACAGGAGCTATACCGGGCCAAGTGGTGTTGCTTCCCCTATCTAACACGCTTCTTCGAAAACATATCTTTTACTTTGTGATTGTTTGTTGACCACCCTTGATTATGGGAGTGTTGTTTCGAGGTGGGCGGTAGCTACAGATACGCGTTATACCGGTCCGGGAGGGCAAAACGGTAGAATCCTACACTGGGTATTGCTTCGCATGCCTTGTCATATTTATCCTGATCGAGCCCACTACGACTTTGGTTTGTGTTGTACCTATGAAGTGCTCCCTCATAGCCCACCAGTTTACGGTGGAGTTTACAGTACTGTATAGACTACAATGCTTATATAAAAATGTGTTAAGGGGGATAATGGTAATGCCTTAACGCTATTTTAATACTTTACATTATTGATAGGCACTACATATATATAGCGTATTTTACTACATATAGATAGTTTAACGGATCATTAGGAGATGGAAAATCCCATAACATCTCTTAAGTTATTGCACGCACGTTATACACTGAATAGGAGATGTAAAATTCCGTAAACATCTCTGAAGCTATTACACTCATATTTACTTGTTGTTGATTTAAGTTACATAAGATTTTTTAGTTCTGACTTAAGTGTTTTGTCTTTTCATTACACTCGGGTCATCCTGAGCATTTCAGTATTAAAGACTTTATTTCTGGAGGACGAAGACGGAGTTTGGTATATTATATTATTAGCAATTTTACTCTGCATCATTATTGGTATGTTGTTGTTGTACTCTGATTATGTTGAAAAAAAATTGTGTAATCAAATATATATTGTAAAACAACTTTATGAACTGTTTATTTGATTATTATATTTTGTCATTCCGCTGTGATTTTTTGTGTTTGTTTTCCTTCCTTTCTCTTATTTTTCTTATTAAACCCCATTGACAATCCTCCCTTTCGAATGGTTTGAGTTAGATATGTGTGGTTTATTGTTGATTTAAACCATCCAGAAAGGCGGGTCGTTATAGTTAGTATCAGAGCTTTGGTTTACAGATACCTTAGCCCGTTCGGGGTTAACTCATTAGAGATATAGTTATAAATACCCTAGAATGAGTTTGAGAGTATATATATGAGAGATCGTACTTGTTGGTGCTATAAAAAAATGTTTTATATTGTGTTAATTTGTTCTCTTGAGTATTTATGAATTCTGATCGGTACATAGGAAGCTATGACATCGATAGAGATTTCTAACACTTAATAGGGCAGACCGACACAATATTGTTTTTGAAATATAGGTAAATGAAATATTTTACATAGTATTATATTTTGTATATAAAAGAATAATTTTTATAAATGGATATAGTCGTGCGTGATATGTTTGTTTGTTAGGAAGTGAAATTCTATTACTATTGGTTGCAAAATAGGATTTACAAATAAAGTGAATATGAATTGGAAATTTGAGAACTTAAGTTCCAGAGTTTTGAAATTGGTTTTCAAAAGATTTTGGAATATAATATTAGTATCATTTGAAAGTATTTTTGGATATAAATATTTTCAATGTGATTTGAAAGAAATGTTTTAAAAGAATTTTAAAAGGAAATAAATTCTGTACTCTCCTCTTCTATCGCTAGAAAATAATTTCGATGATGACTGGACAGCATTATCGACCTTCATTTTCGAGTCTACAAGTGGGAAGGCCACTTAGTATCTTTGCTACGCATTTCAGTCGATAAACATGTTTAGATTTATAAATTTCCAAATATGATTTGATATATTTAAAAGATATGAGTATGTATATATATTATTTCAATGTGATTAGAAATGAACCCGGTATTTGAATTCTTAAGTTCTTGTAAATCAATGATTTTCAGTTGTTGAAATAAAGTGAAATTTTAAAAATTAGAAACTTCTAAAATGAGAAATAAGAAATAAGAAGCTAAGTGTTTAATGAAACGGTAAAGAAAGGCAAATTCTATTTCAACCCGAGTATTTACTTAGTAGCCCCCCAAAAATTAAAAAAGTTTGTATACCCAAAAAATAACTTAGTAGTCTCCTACCATTTCGAGAACTACTTTTCTCATCACGCAAAACGTGAAAAATTGAATTTTTTCTTCACTGATTTAGAAACTAGGGTTAGAATTTTTTTCTTCACTGATTTAGAAACTTAGTAGTGAAAAATTGAATTTTTTCTGAGTAAAGTCTGTAAACCCAAAAAATAACTTAGTAGTCAAAAATTGAAAATTTTCTTCACTGATTTAGAAACCTAATTCATATTTTCTTCAGAATTATAATTAAACAAGTCTGTAAACCCAAAAATAACTTAGTAGTGAAAAATTGAATTTTTTCTTCGCTGATTTAGAAACTAGGGTTTTGAAGAAGCGGTGGTTTAGACAGTAAGAAACTAATGTAAGAAGATATGAAATTGAGAAGAAAGAAATTACGCAACTTTCTAAGGGTATTTTAGTCTTTAAAATTTTATTTATTTTAGGGGGGGCTACTAAGAAATTATCTGTGTTGAAATTGAATTTACCGTAAAGAAATTGGAGATTTTTAACTTGTAAATTAAAAGATAATGAAAATTAAGAAGATGTAAACTATTGAACATTTTTGTTAACTAAATTGAATAAGGTAAATTGGTATAACACTCAATTACTTTCTAAAAACATATAAAAACCTGCTAGAAATGTTTAAAAAGTTGTAATGTTAAATATGAATATGTAATAGAATATTATACAAGTAAAAGATTAAGTGACAAAAATGATTCATAAATAGATTTAATATTAAATGATACCATATATGGAAAATAAACGTGAATCAAAGAATAGATAAACTTAAGTGTGAAATGATTTATTAATGAATATTAATATTAAATGGAAATCAAGTTATATAAGTAAATAATGTGAATTAAACTACAAGAAAATAATGTAATACTTTAAAATTTTATTTATCGATGATTTTAAATATTGAATGGGAAATAATCTATGTGCGTAAATGAATGTAAATTAATAAAAAGATAGATCTTGTATGAATGAATGAAAATTAAAATAAATGGAAAGTAAATGATGTAAAAAGAAACCAATTGAATAAACTTAAATAATATTTAAAATCATGTTGTTGGCTTATACGTTGTTTGAGAAATGATACTTCAATTTGTTTAAGGTTGTATGCACAATCTATTAAGCAATTATCTAAGGCTGTTGAGCGTAAGGTACACTTGGTAGTTTATTTATCACCCTTGTATAATGGAAAGTTTCTTAAACTAAACAAACCTTTAGTTTTGGTTGCTATGGATGCGTGATGGATATTTTTGTTGCATATGATGGTTGTACCGCTTTTATTGCATATTATTATGTATTGTATATTGGTTGTGTTATAAATTGGAACAGCTAATATATTGCACTTTTACATAGTTTAACACTCTTTTGGATTATGTAAGTGAAATACAGGTTTATGGAAGCAATAGCTATTGCTTTTGGTTTCATAAACAGAGTTTTGTGCGCTTGACAAATAGGTACGTTTTGGATTACGGTTTTTTAAATGATATTTTATTATTTTTCCCACGGTTTGGGATGTTTATTATTGCAATATGATATATATAATGGTAATTATTGATATTATTAATTTTTCGGACCTAACAACGCAAAGGAGACTCTACCGAAATTTTTCATAAATTTATGACCTTGAAATTTTTTCATAGAAGTTGAGTTATTTTCAAATTTTTATTAACCTTAAATATGTAAGTTTAATTGTTTGTAAATTGATTATTTTGAATAAAAATATATCAAACCTCTTGATTCTTTCTTGTTCCTTTTCGAGGACGTAATGTTTTGAGTGGGGGAGATTATAACGACCCGTATTTTTGATAATTAAAAATTTCAATTAAATAAGATTTTTGAATAAATTTGTTAGGAATAAAAAAAATTAAGATTTTATTAATACAAATTAAATTATAATACAAGTTATGAGCTTAATTAAAATTTCTATTAATTACATATGTTTGCAATAAGCTAAGGATGATAACATATGTTGGTGTTTATTTTAATGACATTGGTTTGAATGAAATTAATAATTGTCTGTATGTAAATTTCCAGTTGATTGGAATAATAAATGTTTCTTTATTAAAGAACAAATCCTATGTTTATTTATTTGAAATGGTTGTTAGCTGAAAGATTGATTGCAGAGATGAGAGACTATTATTTAGTAAAAAATGTATAATTCCTGTTTGTATCCAATAGTGTATAAATATGTTTAAATTACTATTAGATGGGAAATAATTGTTCTATTTCTCATTACATTTATTTAGTCCATTTCAAAATTCACCTTTGCAATCAATTGAAATTAATGTAATTGAATAATTTCAATTAATAGGAGAGAGGATACTAAATTATAAATTTATAAGTGTAATTAAACGTAGCTTATGTTTTGTGAAAATATAAGGAAAGTTTAATTTAATGAAAAGAACTTTTTTATTAAATAAAATGAATGTTTGATTTGTGAATGTAAGTTTATTTTCATTAAAATAAGAATAGAATGATTGGTTGAAAGGAAAAAAATATATGTCTATTTGAACTGTGTTTTAGCATACAGATTGATTACAAGAATAGGAGAATCATTTATTTAAGTAAGTTATTTATTACACTTGTGTATAAACAACAAATTTATAAACGTGTTTAAATGACTAAAGGAAACAATTGTTTTGTATTTCTTCCATTTTAGTTTGTCTGTTTTGAAATTTAACTTTGTAATTAATTGCAATTAATGCAATTGAAATATTTCAATTAGAAGGAGAGATAAAGTTGATTACAATTAATAGATTTAATAAAAGAAACGCACATTTTGTATCAAACAGAAAAGGTGTTTTAATGGAAATATAAGATCATTTTGGGAAAACCAAATTGAACGTTTTCATTTTTAAAGTAAGTATAATATTATATATTGTATGTTGATAAAAAATTAAAAGTGTACAAAATTTCATTTTCCTTTGGTTTGCAAACTTTCCCATTCCTATGTACATTTCCTTATGCATTACTAATGCCTGAAGCTTTCAAAACAAAACGTAACATTCATTTTTGTCCCTTCACCTTCATTTCCTTGTTATTAAATAATTTACAATTTTATTTCTTCACTTGCGTTTTGTTTCTTCTGACACCTTATATTCGTTTAGTTTAAATGGTTTTTTGCTGAAGGTATATTCTAATCATAAAATTATTCACGTTTTAAACTTGTCCCTTCATTTTTTTATCGCCACCTCATTTCTTATGTTTAGATCTCCATTTCAAATCTTTCTTTCCTCAAATCATTTTAATTTAAGCAAATTCCAAAGCTTTCTTTTATGAAACATGAGTTTCATTTTTTTCCATTTTTCATTTTTCCTATACGTCCTACCCTTATCTTAGTTTGTTCTTCCATCTCTGCCTGAAGCCTCATCTTGAGAAAAACGTAAGTATTAAACATTGTTTATTTTTTTTATAAAACGTGTACCAATTATTATTTTAATAATATTTCTTATAACATGAATATCTTTTGCATATAAACTATGATCCATGCGCGATTTCTTCTATTGGGTTTATATTTAAATTCCGGACAACATGATATTGATTTGGTTGAATTTGGAGACTGTTGAGATTT
This sequence comes from Allium fistulosum, assembly GCA_030737815.1. Taxonomy (NCBI): domain Eukaryota; kingdom Viridiplantae; phylum Streptophyta; class Magnoliopsida; order Asparagales; family Amaryllidaceae; genus Allium; species Allium fistulosum. The sequence goes on from CM060902.1 coordinate 525,875,824, forward strand.
TGCGCTTTTGTTTCGATTTTTATGGGATAAAATCAAAGTGAGTGATTTAAACCAATCACGCAATATTAAATCTGTGATGACCCGCAAATCCGTACCCCTTCGAGCTAGCAATATTCCACAACAATTCAGCTCAAAGTGGAACAGAAGTTCGAGTCTTCGGGTTAAAGAAGAAAGAGGTAGAAGAAGAAGATAGAAAACAACATCAGAATCTCACATCGCAGCGGAATAAAATATAATAGATAATAACTGACCTTTATAGAAAGAAACTATATCTGTTTATACATACATCATCAGAATACAACATCAGAGTACAATACAATCAACATCACAATTTAGGACAGTTATAATAACTTGTCCTCACAAGACTGAATACACAGCGGAATAATAATCAAGTACAGAAGTACGTCTCGCCATCCAGCTCGTCTCCTGAGCTCCACAGCATCATAACATGTATCTGTAATACTCGGTCTGACCCGAGCATTATAATAAAATAACACCTGAGTCAGTCTAGAAAACCAGCGTGAGAAAACACACTCAATTGGATTATTAAAGTTTTCCAAACCCTTTGAAATTAAAGGCATCTCGTAAGACCACGCCACAAATAAACATGTCGGGTTTTTATCTTACGATAGCCAAAACACTTTTTATCAAATCCGTCTGATATTATAATAGTGTCTATTGAAAGTAAAATAGAATCTAGCTGAAATGCTTGCATCTCACGTTTCAGCAATAGTTGGGCACAATCAAAACCGTATAGGCGCGTAGGGAGAATGGATTTCCAACTAATGACCAGGCACTGGGGTACCACCTGTCACAGTACCTGGTATAGATCAGTGTACCGAGGACCACGCCCGATCCCCTGCAACACAAGGCCGGAACTACCCCTTACGGGATAATCCCAAGTAAGATCACCCCACGGTTGGGATCAGCAACCGCACCACTAAGCCGAAATAAAAGGGACATCTAGACAGGGATGACCTCGCCCTAATGTGTGCTACCCACATAGCCTTGCTGCATAACCCCTGGTTTTTGGTCATTCCTGGTTGATGAGGCTCGAGGCTAAGCGTTACCTTTTTAGAACATTTCACTTAGAATGCTCACCGTCCACCTGACGATGTTCTGAAAGCATTCTTCTATACAAGTCCGTCCCGGGTTCGAACGAAACCGAAGGCACTATTCCTACTACATCCATTTTGGAATCATCCTCAGGATTAATAGCGACTAGCCCTTGCACTTTACTGCTCCATCTTCGATTCCAAACTCGTTTCCCCATGAAACGTACAAACCAGATCGAAGTGGTTTTCGAGAAATACATCCCGATCCCGGTCTCTTCGAAACGATCAGCGCATTGTCTAATATTGATAGTCGGTTATTTAACTATCAATTAACATCCACAAAACATCCAACAAACATAAATAATTTCCCAAATTATTTATTAATCTCAAAATATCTTCGCAAGATATATTTCCACTTTTCAACCCTTTGAAAACAGTTTCAAACCGTCTCTCTCACGGAATAAATTCCCAAATATTTATTTCCACTGAAAACACCAAGTACAAACACTTTAGATTTTTTTTAAAATAATTTAGAAACACTTTATTATAAAATATACTTTAAATTAAAAACTACTTTAATACTTTATTCAAAAATATATACTTTAAGAATATTTTGAATAAAGCTACTTTATAAAATATAAAACTAAATTTTTATCTTTTAAAAACACAATACCAAGTTACCTTTAAATAATTACTACTAAATTAAATTTGAGAAATACTTACTTTTAAACTTTAAACATTTAAAAATAATAAATTTTATAAAACATACTTTAATAACAACTTTAAAACCTTTAACTCATACTTAAAAGTTTGCTTTGGAAACGTACTTTGCTATCCAGGGAAAAACACTTCTCTTTCACATCTTTAAAAATAAATCACTATTTATTTTTAAAATTTTTTACCCATTTCTTTAATAAATTCCCACCGTGAATTTATTCTTCCAAATATCCATTGATATATTACTTCACTTTTATAAACCCAGTGTATAAATTTGATGGTCTCATCCATCTTTTAAACACAGTTTCAAACACTTTATTAAATTTCAAATCAATTTCCAAATCATCTCCATTTTTAAAATAAATTCTTTTATTTACCCACTTTATTTTAAAATTCCATTAATTCCAGATTTGACTTTTTATTATGATTTAAATCTTATTTAAACTGAAATAAAAATTTCTTTTATTTCTTTCAAATTCCTTCTTATCCTTCCAAATAAATTTAAACCTTGAATTTTAGAATAAATTCTTTGTTCCTTTAAATAATATCACCTAAGTTTTAAAATTCATTATTTCCCTTTTATTCAAAATCTGCTTTCCCATACTCGGAATTTATTTAATAGAATTTAAAATCACTTTTCCTTTCCCAATTCATTTTTATTATTATTTATATTCTCTATAATTATTCTGCTTAAAAATTCCCTCTTTTATTTTCTCATCAAAAATCTCATCTATATATTTTTGGTATCTCAGTATACCCAAATATATTCAACCAAACACAGCACCCAACATTTCCAATTACCAATATAATTCATCACAGAATATCAAATAATCATAACACAGAATTATTTGAATCAGTCTAAATAAATTTGAGGAATCTAGATGGATCCCTCCAACCTGTTTCCCTACATCCACAGACGTTAGCACAATACCAATCCCACTTTGAGGTGGAATATCGCGGTATATGGGATTAATATAATATCATCCGCTATTATGCGGCGCATAGGCTCTCATCCGCTATTATGCGGCGCATAGGGTCTCATCCGCTATATAATGCGGGAAATCAATCACTCCAATATATACTATACACTACTATATAATATACCACATCCAATCAATTCAACCATTCAACCAAATATTTAAATTTAACTATTAAATTTAAATTAAACCCAGATGAGTGAGATTAACTCACCTTTGCTTTTAATTTGCAATCTACTTCATTATTGCCTTGGTTTTCCGATTTTTGACCTTGTACAAACATCATATGGTTTATTAATATTTGAAACAATTGGATAAATCAATTTCCATTTTAATAAATTTTAATTTACTAGTTTTATATAAATATTGGCCTAATATTTTTCTCTTTTAAGTTTGCAACTACAAAGTTTAATTCACCATTAAATTTGTAAAAAGAGATTATCCATATATATATTTTAAAATAAATCAGTAAGTTATAGTATGTATATATATATATTTTTTCTATTTATATATATAGATTTATATATTAAATTAAATTAAGAGCAGAACTGTTCGCTCATTACAGAAATATTTTCTAAACTACATATACATACATACATACATACATACACACACACACACATATATATATATATACCAAATTAAACTAAAATAGGTTTATACTCTACTGCAAAATTTCCTCCTAATATATATTTACATATGTATTTATTGAATAAACTTTTAAATTGAAAGAAATAGATTCGATACCTTACCGCCTCGCGCTTCGACCAGATATCGCGCGTCACCTACATCGCAGAGCCCCGACCCCCATGCGAAACCCTGCTCGCGTGTGAGCCACGCATCAAATCAAATCGCGAAACCCCCACTACCTCCTTACTACGACAACCGCCGCCCCAAATCTCAAACGAAATCGCGGCCAAGCCCCTTCGAGGTTGCTCCTCCTCTGTCGATCGAGTCGAAGACATCGCGCCTCCCTCCATTTGATCGCGAGCAGCTTACCTTCGCCTATGCCAGAGGATCGCCGCTACAGGCTTCGCGAGCGATACTAAATCATTTATATATTTCTTTTTTCGAAGAATTAGGGAAGCAGCTTCGAACCGAGGAAGAGGATGGGTTTTTGATTTAAAAGGGAAGAGGAAGAATGAACTTGTTCGAACGAGAGAGAATCATTTTATTCGGCCATTTTTTTTCGTTCTGTCTGATTTCTTCTGAATGATGTTGAACGAGAAGAGGGATTGTATATTTGAGAATGAAGATGCGTGTTGGAGAAGGAACGAGAAAGCTCGGTCTACTACAGTGATGGAGAAATGAAAAGGTCTGATGGGAAAGAATTTCAATTGAAGAAAATTGACTGGTCAACCAATATATGGGTATTTTATTTAAATTTAAATTTTGAATCGACTTGAATTCATAGCTTAAAATCTTGACATCCTATTGAGGCGTGCTGCTAGGCGTTTGTAATGTTAAACCCCTATTCCGAACGCAATGGAAAAGGTTTCGAGTCCTAATTCAATCGTATGGAGAAGATAGCTTTTTGGACCAGTTATTATATTAAACTTTCGATATAAATTTCAGCGCGTTTATATATCGTATGCTTACACAACAACTCTAATCACTATGAAATTTGAAATCCAATAATAATACAATATTACGGATCCAATGGAATGGGTTTCGTCGAATTCCGAGATTGCGCCTCGGAAGGCTATTTTTAAATATCAATTTAAACGGTATAATTTTAAAACTAACAAAACACTTTCGAATTCAATTTAAAAGCTTTCATTATCTTCCGTACTATCAATATAAATTTTACAAGCCTTCAAATTATTTTTAACAGACTAGAAACCCCAGATTTCGTATTTTACCCAATTTCCAATTATTTAATTCAAAAATTAAATTGCCAATTAAATATTGATATTTGAAATTCAACTTAAAATTAACCTTTTGAATATTTAAAGTCAATTAACTATTCCATTTTCAAATATCTAAAATTCTGGGTCGTCACATTCCTCCCCCCTTAAAAGAATTTCGTCCCCGAAATTACTAGTTAAGAGGAATGCTCCGACCCGTATACTATTTTCCCCAACCCAATAGTTTCTAACGACTTCCAAAACAATCTTTCTATTCAAGACACTATCACTCTTGCTTTATTTCTAAACTCATCCATAGGTTTCTAAACAATATTATTTACCCAACCATTCAAACTTCAATTCAAAACCAAATTTTAAATTTTCAAAATTTTCTCAAAATTTTTCTAACACCCTAAAATTTTGAATTTTTTTGCCAACGTCTCCTTTGTGCGGCTAGCTCGGTACAACCACAAAATGCCTCTATGGGCCCCCAAATTCAAAAGAAAACAAAAGCCAAATGGCTAGACAAGAAAATGATCAAATTTCATACAGAAATTTTAACACATACCTTTGCCGGTCACATTTCAATTTATGAACTGAAATCAAAAATCCCAATTTCCTTTTTGCTTTTTAAACACCCGTGTCCTACTTAGCAATAATATCCAATTACAGAACCCAAATCATTTTATCCATTTCTTTTTACAAAATTTTCCATATTTGCTTTACTTAAGCCCGTACGATGCACATATATCATCCGTACGCAATACTAAATCCGATCGCTCTCTCGATCACACAATTTCATTTCCGAACTAGTATCATCCACCCGACTCTCTAGTGCGGACTCAGATCTGGTTTCTTGATCAAAAACCGTCATTCTCCTTGCATAGTCACAAACTATGATAGAGAATTTCCAAAATCAATCAAAATCCATATCCAGGGTTCGCCGTCGTAAATCGAGTAAAAAATCCTAACTCGGATCGATATAACTATCTCGAAATTCTATGCTCGAATTCTGGACCAAACCATTATGAGAATAAAATAATATACGCACATCCAACGTATTTATTTCCATTGATTATTAAACATATCAATTTCCTTTTATTCACATTCATTTTTATTGTTATTCACTTATTCACAATTTTCCCTTGTCACAACTTTCAGTTTTAATCTTCATTCAATTATTCACTCAGTATATTCCTAATACCAATTTACTTAAGAATTTCATCCTTCATTTCTTAAGTTCAATATAAATTTTCTTATATTTATTTTTACTTCACTACTGGAGTTTATATTCAAATTGAATTCCAATTCCATATAAATTTCAATTTGCTTCAATTCATTAATTATTTCAAATCTAAATACTTTCTCCCAATTCTCATTCAGATTTTCATTTTCAATTCTACTTGAATTCAATTTGTCTTCAAACTTTGAATATTGAATTTTATCAACAATCTTTCCTTCACAACTGGTTCATATCACTATTTAAATTAGTTTCACTAACTAATTTATTTTAAAATCTCAAATAAAAGTTTATTTGCAAACTTTTTCTTCCTTTAGTTTCTTCGAACAATTTCTTCGATTTCACCTTACTTCACATACACAATTTTTAAATTAGATTTCAATATTCAGTTTCAATTCTATTTGCTTACCAATTTTAAATCATTTGTCGTTAGTGAAAATTTTAAAAAATTTCTAACTCCCAAAATTTTTAGAAAATTTTGGCAGAGTCTCCCTTGTACGGAGGAGCTTTTGAAATTTTGAAAAGAAATATAAATATATATACATCGACCCACATGGTCGGAAAACAAAAAACAAACAACAGTTCATATTTCCTATCTTTTTATTGCGTAGGCGTACCTTTATTTAGCATTTTTAAGCAAGCGGCTTATTTATTTAGCATTTTGCGCGATCAAAACCAGCCAAACGACTTTCCTGTACCTTACTTACTCAATTCAAACATGTAAGTGTCAAATATATGCAATTTACAACATTTCATTTGCGTTTACAAAGCTAATACATGAATTCTATAAACAGTGCATGTTATATAGTTTTTCATAAGCACATATAAGGTTTCGACACCTATTCCAATTGCATATTTGCATAATTTTTATTCAACACCATTTTATTTAGGCTCGTCAACCTTCCTTGCTTGTATATTAATAACCATTTCCAAATTAATTCAACTTAAACTTTATTTAATGGACTTTCATTTCACCGAAGCCAAGCTTCCATAAATTTAGACTTAAGTTAATTTACTTCAAATCATTCCAATTTCATAACTTAAGTTCATTCTATTTGATTCTCCTCAAATTCCATCTAATTCAAATTGCCCATTCTCAATTTATTTTTAAACTTATTTCATTAATAGCAAGACCAATTAAATTTTATTTAAGTAACCATTTTACTCAATCGACTAACAATTTTTCAAATTCACTTTCATTTAACTTGATTCAATTTCATTCCAATTCAATTTAAAATTTAAACGTTCTATAAGTTTTTCACTTATTTAAATTCCATTTGCTAACTTCTTTTAATTTATTACAATTAATTAGCTTACATTCCAACTTATTTTATTATCACGTTTACTTTAATTTAACTATTCTCCAAGTTAAATTTTACTCTAAACAAATTTCAAGTTTTTTTAAGTTCTTCAAGCCCATTTATTATTCCATAAACATTTTTAATTAACATCCAGAGTTTTAACCAATTTCTCAACACTTCAAAGTCACCTTTGAAATCAATTATATCCAAAATCCTTTGGTATAACCAACTATTTCTTTGAATTTCATAACCAAAACCCAGTTTTGCAAACAAACATCAATCCAAAACATCCTGGTAGCAATTCCTCTCTTGGAAACTCGAAAATGAACACAGATGATGTCGCGATCATCATTGGAATTATTTTCCAGCGACCGAAGAGAGTTTAGTGCTTTTACCTCTTAAAACATTTCCAAATATTCTTAATTTCAAATCTCACCAGATTTCAAATCCAATTCAAAATATTTCTCAACTACTATCACCATTATTACTCCCAATCTTTTGAAAACCATTTTCAATCCCAAAGAAATTTAAAACTTTCCCAAAATACCAAATTCCAAATCCATCCAATTCATATTCAAACATTATCCTGGGATTTTCATCTCGATTTATTTTCAGATATTTCTTTGGAACTCTATTTGTTAACCCACTTTTTGGCAAGGTCGAGATATCAAGGAATTAGCAAAAAATCAATGATTACTTGTTCCGAATATTAGTTGTATACCGCAGGTTCACTATGGACATCGATGAATTTTGTCCAAGTCCAAATCAAGTTAGAATTGATATGACACGACGATCAAAGAGGAGGAAGCCAAAGTTGCAAGTTTCAAGTCAATCGGACTTCATATGCTCAAGTTATGATCGATACAAATTTCAGGAATCAACCTCGCTCGGGTGTCGCTTAGCACACCTCACTCGAGTGTCGCTTAGCACACCTCACTCGGGTGTCGCTTAACACACCTCACCCGGGTGTCGCTTGACACACCTCACTCAAATGACGTTCGGCACAACTGCTTTGTTCGGCATATAAGGAACGTTCGGCATCCATGAACGTTCGGCTATTCTACGATTCGACACGAATGGGTCAACTGGTATTTAAGGTCGTTCGGCATGTAGAGCGTCCGGCCTCACTCCAATGCCGTTCGGCACACCTCACTCTAATGTCGTTCGGCATACCTCCACTCCAAGACCGTTCGGCATACCTCACCCCAGTATCGTTCGGCATACCTCCACTCCAAGACCGTTCGGCATACCTCCACTCCAATGCCGTTCGGCACACCTCACTCTGATGTCGTTCGGCATACCTCCACTCCAAGACCGTTCGGCACACCTCACCCCAGTATCGTTCGGCATCTGGAGACGTTCGGCATGATGGAGGTTCGGCACTAAGGATCGCTCGGCATTGCACCTTGCACCTCCATACCTCAGTACCTCGCACCTCCATACCTCAGTACCTCGCACCTCCATACCTCAGTACCTCGCACCTCCATACCTCGGTACCTCGCACCTCTCAACGTTCGGCATTCAACGTTCGGCATCCATGGTTCGGCATATGGAGACCACTCCATTTGGGCTGAGGTACTCGGCTGCCAGGCCCACCAGGGAAGTCCAACCCGTCTTTGTCTATAAATAGAGAGGCAAGGGCACAGTAAAAGGGGATCCTCTCTCCTACTCTCTAACTTTCTATTTCCTAAGGCTAAGGCTATCCTACCAGTTTGTAACTGTAATTGATTCGAACATCAATAAAAAGGAAATTTCTAGAGTGGACGTAGGCCAGAGTCAGCCGAACCACTATAAATTCTTTGTCTTTACTGCTTTCATTTTAATTTCTGTTATTCTTCATATTAACATCCTCTACATACATTCTATCTGTGAGCGGTGATTGTTATTTGGTGCTTTCATTTGCATTTGGGGGTTAGTGACCAATTTTGGCGCTAACACTTTGGTGCTTTCACTGAGAATTGAACTCAGGGAATTTTGGAGCTAGGAACTTGGATTTTAGAAAGCAATGGCTAAGCCATCAACTAGGAAGCAAGCGACAGGAAGGAGCAACCAGGAAGGGAGTCAAGAAGCTTCCTCTGGAGCTGGAGAGGGCCGAGCCTCGATCTACATCACTCGAAACGAGATGGAGGCAATGATGGACTCGATTCACGAAAGATTGATGAAGAGCCAACAAGAAGCGATGCAGAGCTTCTTTGAACAGATGAGAACAGCGGAGCACAGAACTTAGGACCGGCTGCAGTTGCTGCCGATATGGGGCAGGAGACTAGAGCTACAGAGAACGCTGAAGGTCAGAACCAAGAACAGAATGCAGTGCCCGAAGGCAATCAACAAGGGCTTGGGGGCAGACCCTCAGGATCTGACATTGGAAGACCCACGGACGGAGCTCAGCAGGCTAGAGCTAACGCCAACATTAATGAACCACATGAAGAATATTACCCAGAATACCCTTCGAGACCTGGGGGGCAGGATAGAGGCATGTTGAGGGGACAACCCCTTGATGGAGATGAAAGGATGGCTGGATTAGTGCGGCGAATAATGAGAGGAGGATTGTCAAGCGGAGGCTTAGAGGATGTCTGTCGGAGCCCGTTCACTCCGAATATCAGGAATGCGAGGAATCCTCCAAAGTTCAAGTTACCCATGCTGGATACTTATGATGGAAAGTCAGACCCGACCATGCACGTTACCAGATACATCAGGCATATGGAAGTGCTGGGGGCATCCGAGGAAGTGATGGCACGATGCTTCCCTTTATTTTTATCAGATTTGGCTGCGCTTTGGTTCAGACAACTAGAGACTGGATCAATCAGGACATGGGGTGAGCTAGTGGAATGCTTCATGAGACAGTTTAGGGTCCATGTGACGCGACCCAAGAGTGTGATGACTTTAGCCTCGATAAAGCAAAGGACCGGAGAGTCCATAAAAGATTTTCTATTGCGATTCAATGCAACGGTGGCTTCTGTAGATCGCCCGGATCCATCAATGATTTTGATGGCGGCAGTAGCAGGAATTGCAGAAGGCACCGAATTCAAAGATTCTCTGACCAGAGACCCACCGCAAGATCTAGGAGAGTTTTATCATGAAGCTGAAAAATTCATTCGACTAGAGGAATCACGAGCCGAGAGGCAGGAAATAAACACTACACGAAGCGAAGGAACCGCAGGAGGACAGTCTGGAGCAGACAAAGGAAAGAGAAAGCAGGACGACGCACAGGACGGTCCTGATAAACGGAAGAAATTCCGAGAACCCAGATTCAGGCAATACACCGGTTTGACGGCAAGCCTGGAACGAATTTACACTGAAACTCGGGGGCAGCTCCCTTATCGAAAGCCGCCGAGAAGAGATCCCACAGAGCGGGAACGCAGAACTGGAAAATATTGCCTATTCCATGAGCTGGATGGGCACACGACCGATGAATGCCGCCACCTAAAGGATGAGGTGGAAGAACATGCTAGGAGTGGTAGATTGCCACAATATGTCAGAGAACCGACAGCAGCGGTAAGGCCTGAACAGCCACCGCCTCCACGTAACAGGAACGATCCAGGATCGGGATCACGACTCGTCATCAACTGATCATGATGGCAAGGGCCAAGTTCAAGATATGAACTCTGGTCAATCACTTTTCTTAGATTTGCTTTCAAAATAAAACGGCTATTCCACTCACTCATGTATGGGAACCAGAGAGATCCCTAGGCATGCTCTGAGATGGTATAGACCGTTCAGCCCGTAGAGGCGTTGTTTAGTTTTTCCCTAATGTTTGAGATTGAACATCTAGGGTCTGAATTTAATAAATAAACTTGAATTTCCTGAATAAGCCTTTGACCGGAGAGTTAAAGGACGAATATTACGTACTGATACAAAATGATGATCGCTTTATGACCCGACCCGGAGAGACGGGGTCCGGAGTGCAAGAAGTGAGTTGCTTCGCCGGAGAGCGACAAGATCGACTCACTTAAGCATCGTCTCTCATTCACCGGAGAGTGATTGGATCGAGATTCGATAAGAGCCCGGAGAGGCTATGATCGGCCTAACGATTCTGGCTATGACATCGCTTAATGTTCAGAACTGCTGAACCGGAGTGCAGGAAGTGAGTCGCTTCGCCGGAGAGCGACAGAATCGACTTGCTTAAGCGCTGTTTCCCCTTCACCGAAGAGTGATAGGATGGGATCCAGCAAGGCCCCGGAGAGGCTATGATCGGCCGACGATTTAGGCCAAGATATCGCTTAATGTTCAGACACACTGAACCAGAGTGCAAGAAGTGAGTCGCTTCGCCGAAAAAAGACAGGATCGGCTCACTCAACGTTGTTTCCCCTTCACCGGAGAGTGACAGGATAGGATCCAGCAAGAGCCCGAAGAGGCTATGATCGGTTTAGAACAACCAAGACATCGCTATATGCCCTAACTGGGGCCGGAGTGCAAGGGATAGAAAGCAACGCCGGAGTGCAACATGATCTTTCTATTCAATCGTTAAGTCTGGAATGGACTTAGCAAGGGTCCGGAGTGACCATCGATAGTTCAGAGAGGCTATAGAATTTGGTTACTGACTTCCGTAAGTGGAAGTAGATACTGATTCGGCTTCGAACAGCCATAAATCTGATTGACAATACTAAAGAAATAAATAGAACATAAGCTCACTGCATTCGATCTGAAGCTATTCAAAACACGCCTTTTACCAAAGGCATGTTTTGGGGGGCAAAGTGTTAACCCACTTTTTGGCAAGGTCGAGATATCAAGGAATTAGCAAAAAATCAATGATTACTTGTTCCGAATATTAGTTGTATACCGCAGGTTCACTATGGACATCGATGAATTTTGTCCAAGTCCAAATCAAGTTAGAATTGATATGACACGACGATCAAAGAGGAGGAAGCCAAAGTTGCAAGTTTCAAGTCAATCGGACTTCATATGCTCAAGTTATGGTCGATACAAATTTCAGGAATCAACCTCGCTCGGGTGTCGCTTAGCACACCTCACTCGGGTGTCGCTTAGCACACCTCACTCGGGTGTCGCTTAACACACCTCACCCGGGTGTCGCTTGACACACCTCACTCAAATGACGTTCGGCACAACTGCTTTGTTCGGCATATAAGGAACGTTCGGCATCCATGAACGTTCGGCTATTCTACGATTCGACACGAATGGGTCAACTGGTATTTAAGGTCGTTCGGCATGTAGAGCGTCCGGCCTCACTCCAATGCCGTTTGGCACACCTCACTCTAATGTCGTTCGGCATACCTCCACTCCAAGACCGTTCGGCATACCTCACCCCAGTATCGTTCGGCATACCTCCACTCCAAGACCGTTCGGCATACCTCCACTCCAATGCCGTTCGGCACACCTCACTCTGATGTCGTTCGGCATACCTCCACTCCAAGACCGTTCGGCACACCTCACCCCAGTATTGTTCGGCATCTGGAGACGTTCGGCATGATGGAGGTTCGGCACTAAGGATCGCTTGGCATTGCACCTCGAACCTCCATACCTCAGTACCTCGCACCTCCATACCTCAGTACCTCGCACCTCCATACCTCAGTACCTCGCACCTCCATACCTCCGTACCTCGCACCTCCATACCTCGGTACCTCGCACCTCTCAACGTTCGGCATTCAACGTTCGACATCCATGGTTCGGCATATGGAGACCACTCCATTTGGGCTGAGGTACTCGGCTGCCAGGCCCACCAGGGAAGTCCAACCCGTCTTTGTCTATATATAGAGAGGCAGGGGCACAGTAAAAGGGGATCCTCTCTCCTACTCTCTAACTTTCTATTTCCTAAGGCTAAGGCTATCCTACCAGTTTGTAACTGTAATTGATTCGAACATCAATAAAAAGGAAATTTCTAGAGTGGACGTAGGCCGGAGTCAGCCGAACCACTATAAATTCTTTGTCTTTACTGCTTTCATTTTAATTTCTGTTATTCTTCATATTAACATCCTCTACATACATTCTATCTGTGAGCGGTGATTGTTATTTGGTGCTTTCATTTGCATTTGGGGGTTAGTGACCAATTTTGGCGCTAACACTATTTCAAACGATAAATCACATTTATAGTTTACGTTTACAAATCTCATTTGTATATGAATTTATTTCTTAGCTTTTAGTTATGATTTCAATTTCTTGTTCAATTTTCTCACAATAGTGATAATAATTTAATATTATCACTCCCTAACAACAAAGCAACCATATATATATATAATAATTACTAAAAATTATTTCTTTCATATACAAAAATAATTTGGGTAAAATTATTTCATTTACCCTATTTTAAAACAATACCGTGCCGGTTTATCTTGTTTAAGAGTTTAGAAATCCCTATCGATGTTGTGGCGTCCCACACATCGACCAGAATCCATAAACACTCAACCGATAAGTCAACACAGTATAAAATCAAATTTTATACTCACTAACAAATACGCGCTCATATCTATTATTACACTCAAACTCATTCTAGAGTACTACGGACTCTATTTCTAATGAGTAATTCCCAACAGAGCCAAGGTTATCGCTGGCCTTCAGCTCTGATACCACTATGATGAACCGCAAATCCGTACCCCTTCGAGCTGGCAATATTCCACAACAATTTAGCTCAAAGTGGAATAGAAGTTCGAGTCTTCGGGTTAAAAAAGAAAGAGGTAGAAGAAGAAGATAGAAAACAACAACAGAATCTCACATCGCAGCGGAATAAAATATAATAGATAATAACCGACCTTTACAGAAAGAAACTATATCTGTTTATACATACATCATCAGAATACAACATCAAAGTACAATACAATAAACATCACAATTCAGGACAGTTATAATAACTTGTCCTCACAAGACTGAATACACAGCGGAATAATAATCAAGTACGAAAGTACGTCTCGCCATCCAGCTCGTCTCCTGAGCTCCACAGCATCATAACCTGTATCTGTAATACTCGGTCTGACCCGAGCATTATAATAAAATAACACCCGGTCAGTCTGGAAAACCAGTGTGAGAAAACACACTCAATTGGATTATTAAAGTTTTCCAAACCCTTTGAAATCAAAGGCATCTCGTAAGACCATGCCACAAATAAACATGTCGAGTTTTTACCTTACGATAGCCAAAACACTTTTTATCAAATCCATCTGATATTATAATAGTGTCTATTGAAAGTAAAATAGAATCTAGCTGAAATGCTTGCATCTCACGTTTCAGCAATAGTTGGGCACAATCAAAACCGTACATGCGCGTAGGGAGAATGGATTTCCAACTAATGACTAGGCACTGGGGTACCACCTGTCACTGTACCTGGTCTAGATCAGTGTACCGAGGACCACGCCCGATCCCCTGCAACACAAGGCCAGAACTACCCCTTACTGGATAATCCCGAGTAAGATCACCCCACGGTTGGGATCAGCAACCGCACCACTAAGCCAAAATAAAAGGGACATCTAGACAGGGATGACCTCACCCTAATGGGTGCTACCCACATAGCCTTGCTGCATAACCCCTGATTTTCAGTCATTCCTGGTTGATGAGGCTTGAGGCTAAGCGTTACCTTTTTAGAACATTTCACTTAGAATGCTCACCGTCCATCTGACGATGTTCTGAAAGCATTCATCCATACAAGTCCGTCAAGAGTTCGAACGGAACCGAAGGCACTATTCCTACTACATCCATTTTGGAATCATCCTCAGGATTAGTAGCGACCAGCCCTTGCACTTTACTGCTCCATCTTCGATTCCAAACTCGTTTCCCCACGAAACGTAGCGGATCGAAGTGGTTTTCGAGAAATAAATCCCGATCCCGGTCTCTTCGAAACGATCAGCGCATTGGCCAATATTGATAATCGGTTATTTAACTATCAATTAACATCCACAAAACATCCAACAAACATAAATAATTTCCTAAATTATTTATTAATCTCAAAATATCTTCGCAAGATATATTTCCACTTTCCAACCCTTTAAAAACAGTTTCAAACCGTCTTTCTCTCACGGAATAAATTCCCAAATATTTATTTCCAATGAAAACACCAAGTACAAACACTTTAGATTTTTTTAAAATAATTTAGAAACACTATTATAAAATATACTTTAAATTAAAAACTACTTTAATACTTTATTCAAAAATATATACTTTAAGAATATTTAGAATAAAGCTACTTTATAAAATATAAAACTAAATTTTTATCTTTTTAAAACACAATACCAAGTTACCTTTAAATAATTACTACTAAATTAAATTTGAGAAATACTTACTTTTAAACTTTAAACATTTAAAAATAATAAATTTTATAAAACATACTTTAAAACAACTTTAAAACCTTTAACTCATACTTAAAAGTTTGCTTTGGAAACGTACTTGGCTATCCAGGGAAATACACTTCTCTTTCACATCTTTAAAAATAAACCACTATTTATTTTTAAACAAATTTACCCATTTCTTTAATAAATTCCCACCGTGAATTTATTCTTTCAAATATCCACTGATATATTACTTCACTTTTATAAACCCAGTTTATAAATTTGACGGTCTCATCCATCTTTTAAACACAGTTTCAAACACTTTATCAAATTTCAAATCGATTTCCAAATCAACTCCATTTTTAAAATAAATTCTTTTATTTACCCACTTTATTTTAAAATTCCATTAATTCAAGATTTGACTTTTTATTATGATTTAAAATCTTATTTAAACTGAAATAAAATTTTCTTTTATTTCTTTCAAATTCCTTCTTATCCTTCCAAATAAATTTAAACCTTGAATTTTAGAATAAATTCTTTATTCCTTTAAATAATATCACCTAAGTTTTAAAATTCATTATTTCCCTTTTATTCAAAATCTGCTTTCCCATACTCGAAATTTATTTAATAGAATTTAAAATCACTTTTCCTTTCCCAATTCATTTTTTTATTATTTATATTCTCTATAATTATTCTGCTTAAAAATTCCCTCTTTTATTTTCTCATCAAAAATCTCATCTATATATTTTTAGTATTTCAGTATACCCAAATATATTCAACCAAACACAGCACCCAACATTTCCAATTACCAATATAATTCATCACAAAATATCAAATAATCATAACACAGAATTATTTGAATCAGTCTAAATAAATTTGTGGAATCCAGTTGGATCCCTCCAACCTTTTTCCCTGCATCCACAGATGTTAGCACAATACCAATTCCACTTCGAGGTGGAATATCGTGGTATATGGGATTAATATAATATCATCCGCTATTATGCGGCGCATAGGGTCTCATCCGCTATATAATGCGGGAAATCAATCACTCCAATATATACTATACACTACTATATAATATACCACATCCAATCAATTAAACCATTCAACCATTCAACCAAATATTTAAATTTAACTATTAAATTTAAATTAAACCCAGATGAGTGAGATTAACTCACCTTTGCTTTTTATTTGCAATCCACTTTATTATTGCCTTGGTTTTCCGATTTTTGACCTTGTACAAACATCATATGATTTATTAATATTTGAAATAATTGGATAAATCAATTTCCATTTTAATAAATTTTAATTTACTAGTTTTAAATAAATATTGGCCTAATATTTTTCTCTTTTCAGTTTGCAACTACAAAGTTTAATTCACCATTAAATTTGTAAAAAGAGATTATCCATATATATAATTTAAAATAAATCAGTAAGTTGCAGTATGTATATTTTTTTTATATCTATATATTATATTAAATTAAATTAAGAGCAGAACTGTTCGCTCATTACAGAAATATTTTCTAAACTACATATACATATATTTATATATACCAAATTAAACTCGAATAGGTTTATACTCTACTGCAAAATTTCCTCCTAATATATATTTACATATGTATTTATTGAATAAACTTTTAAATTGAAAGAAATAGATTCGATACCTTACCGCCTCGCGCTTCGACCAGATATCGCGCGTCACCTACATCGCAGAGCCCCGACCCCCATGCGAAATCCTGCTCGCCTGTGAGCCACACATCAAATCAAATCGCGAAACTCCCACTACCTCCTTACTACGACAACCACCGCCCCAAATCTCAAACGAAATCGCGGCCAAGCCCCTTCGAGGTTGCTCCTCCTCTGTCGATCGAGTCGAAGACATCGCACCTCCCTCCACTTGATCGCGAGCAGCTTACCTTCGCCTATGCCAGAGGATCGCCGCTACAGTCTTCGCGAGCGATACTAAATCATTTATATTTATTTTTTCCGAAGAATTGGGGAAGCAGCTTCGAACTGAGGAAGAGGATGGGTTTTTGATTTAAAAGGGAAGAGGAAGAATGAACTTGTTCGAACGAGAGAGAATCATTTTATTCGGCCATTTTTTTCGTTCTGTTTGATTTCTTCTGAATGATGTTGAACGAGAAGAGGGATTGTATATTTGAGAATGAAGATGCGTGTTGGAGAAGGAACGAGAAAGCTCGGTCTACTACAGTGATGGAGAAATGAAAAGGTCTGATGGGAAAGAATTTCAGCTGAAGAAAATTGACCGGTCAACCAATATATGGGTATTTTATTTAAATTTAAATTTCGAATCGACTTGAATTCGTAGCTTAAAATCTTGACATCCTATCGAGGCGTGCTGCTAGGCGTTTGTAATGTTAAACCCCTATTCCGAACGCAATGGAAAAGGTTTCGAGTCCTAATTCGATCGTATGGAGAAGATAGCTTTTTGGACCAGTTATTATATTAAACTTTCGATATAAATTTCAGCGCATTTACATATCGTATGCTTACACAACAACTCTAATCACTACGAAATTTGAAATCCGCGGATCCAATGGAACTGGTTTCGTCGAATTCCAAGACTGCGCCTCGGAAGGCTATTTTTAAATATCAATTTAAACGATATAATTTTAAAACTAACAAAACACTTTCGAATTCAATTTAAAAGCTTTCATTATCTTTCGTACTATCAATATAAATTTTACAAGCCTTCAAATTATTTTTAACAGACTAGAAACCCCAGATTTCATATTATACCCAATTTCCAATTATTTAATTCAAAAATTAAATTGCCAAATAAATAGTGATATTTGAAATTCAAGTTAAAATTGACCTTTTGAATATTTAAAATCAATTAAATATTCCATTTTCAAATATCTAAAATTTCGGGTCGTCATAAAATCTTCTTATGTTAGTTGAATTGAATTTTTGAAGTAATGAGAATTTTTGGGTTGCTGTTTGGTAGTTTAAATTTGACATTTTAATTGTAATTGAATTTATATTTAATTAAATTGATATTTAAATTAATATTAGATTTAATTGCTAGTTAGGTATCTGATAGTGATAACCAATAAATTGTTGTGATTTATTGGTTGATTTGGATGTTGACTGTGATGGATGTTTATTTGTTGATCTTTTTGGATGATTGGATGTTTATTTATTTTTATATATCTCTATAACAACCCGCATTTTTGGATAATTAAATAACCAAAATAATTATAAATAGTGAAAATGAGCATTTTTGAAATTGTCAAAATATGGCTTCGAAACTTATACCATTGAGTTCGTGGCGATTTTCTGATTAATTTACATATATAATATGCCTCGAACGGACTTCATATGAAAAAGTTATTGACGTTCGAAGTTCCATATCAAAAAATAATTATACTTGTAAATGTGCGTAAATATATTTGTTTATAAATATATGCGCGTATAAATTTCAATAATACCGCGCGTTTGAACTTTAAAATAGATGCACGTCATAATGGAAATTAATCGACATCAACAATTAGAGGTAATTAATTAACATTAGTTGGCAATGTTAATCAAATCGACAATTAAAGAAAATTAATTTACATTAATTAAAAACGTTTGAATTTCAAAATAAACATGTGTTGTAAAGGGAATTAAATTTGCAATTGAAGGAAATTAATTAGAATGCATAGGCAGGGGTTAAAAGTTAACGTTTAGTAATTTGATTTTCGCGCAATCTCGAGCGTTGTTTCTGGATCCAACGATTGGCAGCAAGCCTGTGACGTGGTTGCACCAGATTCAATCCTAAAATCCGACGGTCTGAGAATCCCAAACTTCACTATAAATAGAACCCTAGGCCTAGCTATTTTCTCACAATCAGATTTTCTCCCAATTGGGTTCATTGCCTGAGGCTGAAACCCTTAATAGAAAATTTTATAGGGAGAATATCTTTTTAATAAAAAACATTAGACGCCTTAAAAGTGGATCAGGTGAGGCCATGGATTAAAGCTAAGGACGATATGTGAGTGGATTTAAATTATATCTCATTTATGTTTATGATATATAATATCGTTAGATTCCCGTTAAATATTTAATTCAGCATTTATTTCAGTAATTAGTTACTAGTTAATTATGTTGAAACCGTAAATTTGTAAGAGAAGTGTACTTATATTTAAATGTTATTTATATGGAAAAAGAAAGAAATCCAATTAAATATAAGTAATATTAGGCTTAGAAGTTGTAGAGAAATGCATAAGCCTAAAAGTGAGAAATTTAGAGTAAATTATGTTAAAACGGGAGAAATGAATTAAAAAGGGGAAAATCTAATAACTTGATTTGGAAGTTAGTGATAGATTAGTTAGTTGGTTTAGAAAAGGGAATACATTTCCATAGTTTAATATTGTAAGAATAACGATAAACGTAATTACAAGAATAAAAGCAAGAAAAATGGAATTAGTGCAAAATAGAGACATTACTGTATTTTGCATTACCCAATGATTAAAGAAACAATAAAGAACTATCTTGCAGTTACGAGTTATTGTTTATAGCATTATTTAGTATTAAAATATGGAAATGGAATTTTAGCACAGTTTTTGTAACCAACCAAATAGAATAGAACTACTTCCTAGAATAAAAGAGAATAACGTGAAGCGTTAAAGAAATTAAAGAAGAGGAAATAATTAAGATATTTATTTGACAAGACTAGAAACAATAAACAGAATATGTGACTAGATCTGCATTTATTGCGCAGATAGTAGAATAAAAAACTATGACGCCCCACCTCTATGCTCATAATAACAAAGAGTATTAAAAGGAATACTGTCTATTATTACGAAGAATAAGGCTGGATAGGAGCGACCATCCGTAGTTGGCCTTACACTAATATTGGTTATCTCGATAGAAGTGGTATATACTTTTTATTTTTCATCTATCATTTATTTACTCCCATCGACACACCCAATACTAGTATAAAACGAACTACGACGGTTCATAATAGTTTAGGACATTAGATATAACAATAACACAGATAATATAAATGCGGAACACAGATAAAAACAAAAGTCTCATATATATATATATATATATATATATATAACTGATGTTAGTTAATACATAGTTGACACAATACATATGATACAACTACAACTGTCGACTCTAGAAGTTATATATACAAGTACATTATCGACTAATATACATGAATACATATCGTTCTATACAATGACACGACTACTACAAAATGACACTGACTACTTCAGAAGATGTGAAAAGTCTTCAAACCCCGAACAGCAACTCAAAGAAGGAAATCTACAACCTGAAATAACTCGGGTCTGACCCGAGTATTACATTCAAAAGAAAATAATACACGGGTCAGTCTAATTCAAACTAAGTTATTAATGCACAGAAGCAATAATAATCAAATAGTCAAATAGACGACAGTCACAGAAACCTCGTATATCCGACTCCTTGATAAAAGAATCAAATAACGGCAGATATAACACTAAACGGTGTTAAACAATAAATCAGCAATCCAGATCAATTTAAACAATTGAAATGTCAATTTAAAAACAACAGTGCTGATTGGCTGCAGTACACGCTAACGTGTACTGCCTCGCCAATACAGTCTATCAAATACTCAGAAGGTCAATGAATCCAAAAGCCAATAAATCCAACTCAAATCAAAATGAACCATTTCAAAATACGCTTAATAGAACAGAAACAGATGGCATCAAATTAAATTAAATCTCGGTGTGGCTGCAGTACACGCACGCGTGCACTGCCTCGCCACAAAAGAAAACTGCACATACAACCAAGCAGTGCACAGTCGTGAAACTGAAATTTCCAAAATGAAACAAGAGCTAATGTACACGAACAAGAAGACCACAAATACAAGGCATCAGTAATAGGCACAAAGCATTTCATAAGTCAATGCCAAATGCCAACATGAAACTACACTTTTACAATGTCAATGCAATATAAGCATCGAACAGCAGGTCAAAACCTTGAACGAGTCAAGTTAAGGCCGATGAAAAATTCCCAAAATTAGTTACGAACCAAAGTCGATGTCAAATAAATTTCGCAAACAAAAGTCAAGCACAAAGGTCAGCCAACGATACATGTACAAAGAGCAACACTGTGTATACTGTGGAATGCACGGGTGTGCAACAGGAAGTGTACACACGACAGTAATGACCCAGATCAAAACCAACATCGCGAGCTAGACAATGCATGTAACAACCCGGCATTCCGTACCCATTTTCTTATCGTCTCTTGACGATTTAATCTGGGAACGAATAGCTTCTGGCATTTTAATCAAATTGAAATTCAGGGATAAAATTTTGTTATTCGCTATTTGGAATTTTTAAAGCCGTTCTAAATGTTGAACGAGCTTTAGAAAGATTCGTTAAGTGTCGTTTGGGTTTAAACAATAATCTCGGCCCATGATCTTTTGTTTTGAAACCGTGATTTCACTCAACACCCAAACAACCCATCTCCTTTCCCCTTTTTCATTCAATTGCGTTCAACCCGATTCAATTTTCTTTTGCTTGTGAAATAATGGCGGCTGAGAAAAAACTTCTCTCGTTCGATCTGGAAAGATTAAGGCTTTTGTCTTGTTCGTTCTTTCAATGCTTGCTAGGGCTTTCGTTCGCTCTGATCTTCGGGCTTTGTATGTCGAAGCATGCGATGGTTTCGATTGGATGATTTTCGATGTCGCCTGTCTCGATCGAAGTTTCTGCTCTTCGTGCTCGCTCGTAGAAGAAGCCCCTCTGTGGTGACTCTGGCTTCGTCTTCGCTTCCATGGCAAAGGTGAGTTCATCTCACATCTAATTCCAGCTCCAGTTCTTTCGTTTTGATTTTTGTTAAATTGCTTTGCCGTGATGACCACGGCTTTGATAATGTTGCTCCGTGAATTCCTTGCTCTGACCTGTTCGACTTTAGCTTCGATCATTTATAACTTTGTTAATGTGATGTTGTTTACGACTTGGTTCGTTTTCGTGATTGCTATGGCTTTGGTTTCGATCACTTGGTTGATTTCTTCTTTCTGGACACCGTGATTTCTGGAAATTGCAGTTGACCTTGTAGACTTTGATTTTGGGAATTTCTGGTCTTGTGATGTTCACGGCTTCACCTTTCTGTAGCATACTGAATAAAGTCCATATGCTTGCTTTCCCATATCTATTCCATTACAATCTGTACGTGTGCATACTTGAGTCTAGTTGTCACGAGCACACTCTTGCCTACACTTCAGTTCACTGTCTAGAACTTCTGGCCAGATTCAGTTTGCAAATTGTTTTGTATATTTTTATAACTAGAACCTTTGCTTGAATTGGTCTCGGCCTTGATTTGAAACTGTTTAGTCGACTTCAATTACTTTGATTATGTGATACTTTTTGATGGCTTCAGCCTTGATTGATACTGCTTTTCTTGGTTTCTTACTTTACTCTCTCTGGTTTCATGTTGATGTCCTGGAATCAGTTACTTTTCAAAGTTGCCCTGTCTAGTTTACATAAAATGCTTACCTGACCCCTTGCATATGTTCTCTGATACATTTCGAGGCATGTTGGTATTTGCTGGTAGTTACAGCTTGCACTCTGAACACTTGTGTGTATTTTGCCTTGTTATCCCCTGCCTCTAGTAGCACTGTGCTTGAATCTTTTGTTAGGTCATCTGAACTGCTTTTCGAGTTACCGTTGCATTATGGTTTGTCTGACCCTGTTTTGATTTGATAGTGCAGTTGCCTCCCCACTTGAACCTGAATTGCATTCATTCGGCATACTGCCCCCAGTTCACTGTTTTATGCATTGAGTTGCACCATTGACCTTGAGCTGCTGTAGTCTTGTGCTCCGGTCATTCACTTGTTGCTTGTCTATCCATTCATAGTTGCATGTTGTTGTTGTGCACTTGTCAGTGTAGTCTTCATCTTGTTGCACTTAGTATCACTTATGACTGTAGACATTGTGTCCTCGAGTCTGACTATTTTTGTGTTCATTTCTGAGTGATTTCCAGACTAGTCTGCATCTCAGTGTATTACCATTGACTTAGAGAACTTCCTTAGTTGTTTTAGATCATTTCATTGAAGCTGTACATGTTAAAAGTGTAGGCTTACATATCCATATTGCATACGTACTGATCTGGTCTATCTCCTTATGAAATTACTGTTTGGACCCGGTTGTGCTTATGCACTTCATTTGTATCACTTGGTACATCCCTGACCTGTTGCATTTGTTGTCATGGCACATCTCTGGTTCATGCCTGATTCACTGTTGTAGCTGCTGTATATAAGTTCTGCCAAACTTTGGACTTGACTTCATTCGTTCGTATAGCCTGTATGATTCCAGTTTGTACTTGCCTTGTTGAACTTGTACACGCATGTGTCTTGTTGCTGTGGCATTCTAGATTGCATTATTGCTGCTACATGAATTTGTAGTTGTTCTATTGCCTTCTGATTCACTTGACCATTTGTATACATACTTTCAAGTATGTATTCAGATGTATGTTCACTTTTGCATATCCATGTGTCATTTTCGCTTGCATCTGTTCATCCCTGAGCACTTGCTGACCTGCTGCATTTTCGTAGCAGTTTTACTCTTGTCCCTTGTGGTGACTTTATACTCTGTTGTGGCGAGGCAGTGCATGCGTGCGTGCACTGCAGCCACACCGAATTGACAGATTTTAATCGATATCTCTTTTATTCTTAATTCATCGACCTGTTGCGTAATTCGTAGGCTGTATTGGCGAGGCAGTACCCGTTAGCGTGTACTGCAGCCAATTAGCATTGATATTTTTTAAATTGACATTTCAATTGCTTAAACTGCGTTGGATTTCTGTTTTGTGGATTAACACTGTTTAGTGTTATATCTGTCGTTATCCAATCCTCGTATCGAGGGTTGGATATGCGAAATTATTGTGACTGTCGTCTATTTAAATTATTACTGCCTATATGCACTAATAAACTGGTTTGAATTAGACTGATCCGGGTATTATTTTCTTTTGAATGTAATACTCGAGTCAGACCGAGTATTTACAGGTTGTAGATTTTTAGCTTTGGGTTGCTGCTAGAGCTATGAAGACTTTTTATATCATTTGAAGTGGTCTTCGTACTGTTGTAGTAGTCAGTGTGTCTGTTTTAAGATGATAATGTATTCATGTATATTAGTCGATAATGTACTTGTATATATATAACTTCTTGAGTCGACAGTTGTAGTTGTATCATTTGTATTGTGTCAAATGTATTGTAACTGATATCAGTTATTGTATATATGAGACTTTTCGTTCCATCTTTATTCCGCATTTATGTTATCTGTGTTATTTTTATATCTATTGTCCTAAACTATTATAGCCACTGTGTAGTAGCTTTGAGTTTGTATCGGTATGTCGGGTTTCCTCTAAAAATGAAATGCAATGTTTTATTATCTAACATATCGGTGCTCGCACAAGGCAATTACATAGATGGTCGCTCCTCAACAGCCTTATTCTCCGTGCTAGTTGACAGCACTACACCGTAGTGTTCTTGGCTAGCGTGGGTATAGAGGTGGGGCGTCACAGCTTGGTATCAGAGCCTGGGGTTTAGGACAATTATAAAACATAACTTAGATGGAGCATGTGTTACAACTATTTGTCGATGTTTTATCTCTCATCTTTACATATGATTATTTTTGACTGTTAGGTATGAATTCCTAACGCTTATTCTTGTGTTTTCGGCTCTGAATTGATTTAGCCGATGTTGATTTTGTTCGAATCTCAGCAATTTTGAACTTGTTCTTTTGTGTTTTCCTCATCTGGGTTTCCTTTCGACTTCGGTCACTTTGTTTTTTTTGAGAAATTGCTAATTTCTTGATTCTCAAGACTCTGATTTTGTTTGCCATTGGTTTCTTTGATAATGATGATTGATTCATTTTGTACTCGACGGCGGCTATTAACTGCTGGCTTCGACATTGACTTGGTTCTTACTTTTGTTGAAGTCAATTATGCATTTCTACTCGTATGCTTTGTTTTTCCAGTTGATATCGATTCTTCTTTCCTAATTAGTTGTTATCACCTTTATTGATTTTGATAACTTCTATTTTCTGGAATTTTTGGGTGTTCCTATTTTAATAAATTCAGTATCGATTTCTTTGGATTCCATTCACATCTTCGTATGTGAATTCTTGTGATTGATTGTTTCTACAATCATTTTTGTGATTTGTCACTTTAAAAAAATATAAAGGTTTTCTATACTAGTAGTAAATATTAAAATCCTTTTCTCCAAACGATTTCAAAAAAAAAAAAAAATTATTTTACTACAAAGCTCTTTTCCTAAATCGTTTTCCAATCTATTAGTATATACAAGCCTTTATTTCACTCGTATGAGAAATTGAATTAAACGGCCTAGTAAAACAAGTGGTATGAAACGCTTGCGTTTACTTCGTCGGTTAGCTCTTGGACTTGTTCGATTGAACCCTTTTTGTGACAATTTCCTAGTGAAGATTTACAGCTTGTTCGTAAATATTTAAGTTAAGCAAGTGGTTATGGGACATGAAGCTAAACTCATATATTTACTAGCTTGGTGTGATTGACACTTCTTTATGATCATGACGATCATTTTTATGATTTAGACTGGACCTCATCGGTGTGATTTCGTCTCACACATATCTCGTGGGCTTTGAGGATTGTCTAGACACCAGTGTGTGATTTCGTCTCACACATATTGCACGGTTAGACTAGGCCTCATCAGTGTGATTTCGTCTCACACATATCTCTTGGGCTTTGAGGGTTGTCTGGATACCCTTTGTGTGATTTTTATGATTTAGACTAGCAACTGTGCGATGTCTCTTTGTCTGCGAGGGAGACTAGACCCCGCTTTGTTGTAGGGTAGCGCCCTACGGTCTTCGGGCCATTCCTGTGTGAAAATTTAATGGATGGCTTCCATGAGATAGCGTCTCGTCATGTGATACCGGTCGGTGAGTTTTCATACTCCCATTTTTGTGATAGGCCTTTCCCCTTTTCTTTTTATGATTTAGACTAGCGATTATGTGATGTCTCTTTGTCTGCGAGGGAGACTAGACCCCACTTTGTTGTAGGGTAGCGCCCTACGGTCTTCGGACCATTCCTGTGTGAAACTTTATTGGTTAGCCACCAAGAGATAGCGTCTCGTTCATGTGATACCGGTGTTTTGGAGTTTTCATACTCCCATTTTTATGCTAGGCCTTCCCCCCCTTCATGTGTTTTCTGGATTTCTTGTGATGATTTCTAGAATTTGTGCTTCACCAATTTTCGTGATTTCTATTGACAAGTTTCGTCAATTTATGTGTATTGGTGAATTCATGTGTTATTGACTTGTTATGAATACAAGTTTAGGGTATGATATCCCTTTCTATCTTTGAGAAGATTCTTGTGACATCTTTGATGAATGAAAATTCATTTGGTATTATATTTTGATGCCAGTTATTTTAATGAGACTTTGACGTGTTAACTTCGGTAACCGTCAATTTTGAAATGGATTTACAAGCGGTTCTCCCGCAACACTGATATTGCTAATTTAATCACGTGTTTTCAAAATTCTTTATTTTTAAAAGTTGTTTCAAAAATATAAATTAAAATTGTTTTCAAAATTTTTACAGTTTACAATTTTCAAAAGAACGAGGAAGCGATTTAAACGTTTCAGCAAAATCGAGGACTATGACCCCTTTCTTTTACTGATTCGCTTAATTCCGGACTTGTCCGTTTGAGAATGTGAAATGTTATTTTTAAAACACACAATCTTGCACCTTCAAGGAAACGATAAAGAGATTTAAACGATTTAGCAAAAGTAAGGAGTATGGAACCATACTTTTACTACTTCGGTTAATTCCGGACTCGTTAATTGAATATTTGTGATTTCTGATTATCGTTTTTTGATAATCAGATATTTGTGAAATTTGATTATCCTTTGTGATAATTAAATATTTTCCAATTTAATTATCGTCTGAGATAATTAAATATTTTTCGATTTGATTAATCGAATGTTTGTGTTTCTGATTATCGTTTTTGATAATCAGATATTTGTGAAATTTAATTATCGTCTGAGATAATTAAATATTTTTCGATTTGATAATCGAATACTTGTGATTTCTGATTATCGTTTTTGATAATCAGATATTTGTGAAATTTGATTATCGTTTGAGATAATTAAATATTTTTCGATTTGATTAATCGAATGTTTGTGTTTCTGATTATCGTTTTTGATAATCAGATATTTGTGAAATTTAATTATCGTCTGAGATAATTAAATATTTTTCGATTTGATAATCGAATATTTGTGTTTCTGATTATCGTTTTTGATAATCAGATATTTGTGAAATTTAATTATCGTCTGAGATAATTAAATATTTTTCGATTTGATAATCGAATATTTGTGTTTCTGATTATCGTTTTTGATAATCAGATATTTGTGAAATTTAATTATCGTCTGAGATAATTAAATATTTTTCGATTTGATTAATCGAATGTTTGTGTTTCTGATTATCGTTTTTGATAATCAGATATTTGTGAAATTTAATTATCGTTTGAGATAATTAAATATTTTTTGATTTGATAATCGAATATTTGTGTTTCTGATTATCGTTTTAGATAATCAGATATTTGTGAAATTTGATTATCGTTTGAGATAATTAAATATTTTTCGATTTGATAATCGAATCTTTGTGATTTCTGATTATCGTTTTTGATAATCAGATATTTGTGAAATTTGATTATCGTTTGAGATAATCAAATATTTTTCGAATTGATTAATCGAATATTTGTGTTTCTGATTATCGTTTTTGATAATCAGATATTTGTGAAATTTGATTATCGTTTGAGATAATTAAATATTTTTCGATTTGATAATCGAATATTTGTGTTTCTGATTATCGTTTTTGATAATCAGATATTTGTGAAATTTGATTATCGTTTGAGATAATTAAATATTTTTCGATTTGACAATCGAATCTTTGTGATTTCTGATTATCGTTTTTGATAATCAGATATTTTTGAAAATTCAATTATCGTTTTTGATGATTGAATATTTGCGATTTTGAGATTTGAGCTTCGTCTTTTTCTCTGACGATTAAGGTGAGTAATTTGATTTACTCACATTCAATTCGTGCAGTACGTGATTTCTGCTCTGATTCCTTTCTTTCAATTACTAGAACTCGATTGATTCTTGCTTTCGATAGTCGTCTGATTTTGACTCCTTGATCCCCACGATGATGATTCTTTTGATTTGAATCAGTCGAACTTTTTTTGATTCTATATCTGATACTTCCATAATTCTAATGCTTCCCTATTGGCATTTTCTTTGCTTATGCATTCGACATTGTTATGTTCTTATGGTTGTTACCTCTTTCCCACTTATCCCTTAGGATTGCGAGGATGCAATTTCTTTAAGAAGGGGAGTCTGTAACAACCCGGCATTCCGTACCCATTTTCTTATCGTCTCTTGACGATTTAATCTGGGAACGAATAGCTTCTGGCATTTTAATCAAATTGAAATTCAGGGATAAAATTTTGTTATTCGCTATTTGGAATTTTTAAAGCCGTTCTAAATGTTGAACGAGCTTTAGAAAGATTCGTTAAGTGTCGTTTGGGTTTAAACAATAATCTCGGCCCATGATCTTTTGTTTTGAAACCGTGATTTCACTCAACACCCAAACAACCCATCTCCTTTCCCCTTTTTCATTCAATTGCGTTCAACCCGATTCAATTTTCTTTTGCTTGTGAAATAATGGCGGCTGAGAAAAAACTTCTCTCGTTCGATCTGGAAAGATTAAGGCTTTTGTCTTGTTCGTTCTTTCAATGCTTGCTAGGGCTTTCGTTCGCTCTGATCTTCGGGCTTTGTATGTCGAAGCATGCGATGGTTTCGATTGGATGATTTTCGATGTCGCCTGTCTCGATCGAAGTTTCTACTCTTCGTGCTCGCTCGTAGAAGAAGCCCCTCTGTGGTGACTCTGGCTTCGTCTTCGCTTCCATGGCAAAGGTGAGTTCATCTCACATCTAATTCCAGCTCCAGTTCTTTCGTTTTGATTTTTGTTAAATTGCTTTGCCGTGATGACCACGGCTTTGATAATGTTGCTCCGTGAATTCCTTGCTCTGACCTGTTCGACTTTAGCTTCGATCATTTATAACTTTGTTAATGTGATGTTGTTTACGACTTGGTTCGTTTTCGTGATTGCTATGGCTTTGGTTTCGATCACTTGGTTGATTTCTTCTTTCTGGACACCGTGATTTCTGGAAATTGCAGTTGACCTTGTAGACTTTGATTTTGGGAATTTCTGGTCTTGTGATGTTCACGGCTTCACCTTTCTGTAGCATACTGAATAAAGTCCATATGCTTGCTTTCCCATATCTATTCCATTACAATCTGTACGTGTGCATACTTGAGTCTAGTTGTCACGAGCACACTCTTGCCTACACTTCAGTTCACTGTCTAGAACTTCTGGCCAGATTCAGTTTGCAAATTGTTTTGTATATTTTTATAACTAGAACCTTTGCTTGAATTGGTCTCGGCCTTGATTTGAAACTGTTTAGTCGACTTCAATTACTTTGATTATGTGATACTTTTTGATGGCTTCAGCCTTGATTGATACTGCTTTTCTTGGTTTCTTACTTTACTCTCTCTGGTTTCATGTTGATGTCCTGGAATCAGTTACTTTTCAAAGTTGCCCTGTCTAGTTTACATAAAATGCTTACCTGACCCCTTGCATATGTTCTCTGATACATTTCGAGGCATGTTGGTATTTGCTGGTAGTTACAGCTTGCACTCTGAACACTTGTGTGTATTTTGCCTTGTTATCCCCTGCCTCTAGTAGCACTGTGCTTGAATCTTTTGTTAGGTCATCTGAACTGCTTTTCGAGTTACCGTTGCATTATGGTTTGTCTGACCCTGTTTTGATTTGATAGTGCAGTTGCCTCCCCACTTGAACCTGAATTGCATTCATTCGGCATACTGCCCCCAGTTCACTGTTTTATGCATTGAGTTGCACCATTGACCTTGAGCTGCTGTAGTCTTGTGCTCCGGTCATTCACTTGTTGCTTGTCTATCCATTCATAGTTGCATGTTGTTGTTGTGCACTTGTCAGTGTAGTCTTCATCTTGTTGCACTTAGTATCACTTATGACTGTAGACATTGTGTCCTCGAGTCTGACTATTTTTGTGTTCATTTTTGAGTGATTTCCAGACTAGTCTGCATCTCAGTGTATTACCATTGACTTAGAGAACTTCCTTAGTTGTTTTAGATCATTTCATTGAAGCTGTACATGTTAAAAGTGTAGGCTTACATATCCATATTGCATACGTACTGATCTGGTCTATCTCCTTATGAAATTACTGTTTGGACCCGGTTGTGCTTATGCACTTCATTTGTATCACTTGGTACTTCCCTGACCTGTTGCATTTGTTGTCATGGCACATCTCTGGTTCATGCCTGATTCACTGTTGTAGCTGCTGTATATAAGTTCTGCCAAACTTTGGACTTGACTTCATTCGTTCGTATAGCCTGTATGATTCCAGTTTGTACTTGCCTTGTTGAACTTGTACACGCATGTGTCTTGTTGCTGTGGCATTCTAGATTGCATTATTACTGCTACATGAATTTGTAGTTGTTCTATTGCCTTCTGATTCACTTGACCATTTGTATACATACTTTCAAGTATGTATTCAGATGTATGTTCACTTTTGCATATCCATGTGTCATTTTCGCTTGCATCTGTTCATCCCTGAGCACTTGCTGACCTGCTGCATTTTCGTAGCAGTTTTACTCTTGTCCCTTGTGGTGACTTTATACTCTGTTGTGGCGAGGCAGTGCACGCGTGCGTGCACTGCAGCCACACCGAATTGACAGATTTTAATCGATATCTCTTTTATTCTTAATTCATCGACCTGTTGCGTAATTCGTAGGCTGTATTGGCGAGGCAGTACCCGTTAGCGTGTACTGCAGCCAATTAGCATTGATATTTTTTAAATTGACATTTCAATTGCTTAAACTGCGTTGGATTTCTGTTTTGTGGATTAACACTGTTTAGTGTTATATCTGCCGTTATCCAATCCTCGTATCGAGAGTTGGATATGCGAAATTATTGTGACTGTCGTCTATTTAAATTATTACTGCCTATATGCACTAATAAACTGGTTTGAATTAGACTGATCCGGGTATTATTTTCTTTTGAATGTAATACTCGGGTCAGACCGAGTATTTACAGGTTGTAGATTTTTAGCTTTGGGTTGCTGCTAGAGCTATGAAGACTTTTTATATCATTTGAAGTGGTCTTCGTACTGTTGTAGTAGTCAGTGTGTCTGTTTTAAGATGATAATGTATTCATGTATATTAGTCGATAATGTACTTGTATATATATAACTTCTTGAGTCGACAGTTGTAGTTGTATCATTTGTATTGTGTCAAATGTATTGTAACTGATATCAGTTATTGTATATATGAGACTTTTCGTTCCATCTTTATTCCGCATTTATGTTATCTGTGTTATTTTTATATCTATTGTCCTAAACTATTATAGCCACTGTGTAGTAGCTTTGAGTTTGTATCGGTATGCCGGGTTTCCTCTAAAAATGAAATGCAATGTTTTATTATCTAACATATCGGTGCTCGCACAAGGCAATTACATAGATGGTCGCTCCTCAACAGCCTTATTCTCCGTGCTAGTTGACAGCACTACACCGTAGTGTTCTTGGCTAGCGTGGGTATAGAGGTGGGGCGTCACAATGCACCAAAGACAAGGCAGCACCGCAAGGCCCAGCGATTAACAGAACACAGGCCAATGACACAAAATCAATGATACAACATTGCAAAGCTAAATGCATATAAGGATGCAGACTTGATATTCAAGCTGCAGATCAAAGATATAATGGCAGTAGTCATAAATGAATTAAAGCAGTCTTAACACATGGATGAAAACCAACAACAGTATACAAGTGCAAGTACACCATTGTCTGGACCAACTACCATCAAGCAAACAACCCTCAATGCACAAACTCAGGAAAACAGTGAAACAGTAAGGGTGCAACCCATACATATATTCATGTATGATCACAGAGCACAAAGGCATGAAGCAATACAATGTCAATTCAGAAATCAAGTGAACACAACATGTGTGTACAATTGAAGACGTTAATGTATTAGAGTTAAAACATCAAAACCAACATGCTACAGTTTCAAAATAATCAAACCAGTTCATACTTTTACAAATTTCAAAATGGTTAAAGTCACACAACAACAGTTCAAAGTAAAAGTCACATGCTGTTCGAATTTTTATGACCAGATAATATCATCTCAAAAACAAAGCCGTGGCCGATTCAAGGCCAAGAATCGAACAAGTTAAGTTATATTAACTTGAAAATAAATGCCAAAACCCAGTCAGGGAACAAACCCATGCTATTCAATTAAATTGAAAAAGGCAGTAATCAATCAAACCCATACTATACTATAAATACATAAAAAAACTACCTGCTGAATCCCAGACAAGCAAACCAGCAACTATCAAGTTTCAAAATTAGTGATACAACAGTACAAACCAAACTGCACAATCAAGTCGATGAACGAAGTCAAGTTCAATATCAAAATAGTGATGACCAGAAAACATAGTCATGGCATTAAAACAAAATCAAATGGACCGGGGTCGCACGCATATCACGAGTTCGAAAACAATTACAAAGTTAACCAGAAACAAAGACGAACTCGAAGCTATCAGATAAATCTCAAGCAACAACATACATATATTGAATGTCAAACACCATAAATCGACAACTCAACAATTGAAAACGAACGAGAAAGAATATCACAGAATTCGAGCACTAATAAACTAGAGGTAGGAATTAGATGTGAGTATAATACTCACCATTTTCGACGACCAAGCCAAACGTTCGACTCGACCAACTGGAGGCGACCGCAAGCAAAAAGAAGTAAGAAGCAATCGATGGAGTCATGATCGAAGCATCGTTTGATCGAGTCGTTGGAGCTGGCGCCTTCGATCACACGAAGCTCTAGTTTGGGGACGAACGAGAAATAACGAGGCCGCCACCATTCTCTTTCTTTCGATTTCTTTTGTTAGGGTTTTCTCGAATGAGGAAAATGAAAGGGGTGGACGGGTTTTAGCCTTAGTAAATTTTCACGGCTACCAAAGAGAAGACCAAGACAAAATGGGAAGCCCAATATCATCTCTAACCACGAATAACAATTTTTATTAAAGAATTTTAACCCGAATAAATCTCAATTGCAATCAAACAATTTTCACATTTCAAATCCGATTCGAATTCCAATAACAATTATCAACTGAATTAAATCATCATTTTGACGATAATTGAAATTACAAAAATCTCGGTTATTACAGACTCCCCTCCTTATAAAAATTGCGTCCCCGCAATTTTCATAATTAAAGGTGTCAATAACAATTACTTTTCTAACATAAACTGGTTAAGCTAGAAAAATAAGAGTCAATAATTCAAATGCCAAAGAAATCTTCTAATTTCAATAAAAGAGATTCACAAATCCTTCAACAAAATCTAACTATCAACAGATAATTAGGAAGCAGCAAAACCGAATAAATGCAATTATCAGCAATCTTCAATTATCAACTAGATAATTAAAATACAGAAATTCACAAAACATCAATATCTAACTATTGATACGATAATTAGAAAACAGCAAAATCCAATTATCAACAAGGATAATTATACAACACAAATCGCAATTCGCAAAACTGCAAGCATCTAGCTATCTAACAGATAAATAGAAAACACGAACTTTATAATCAGCAAACTCTGACTATCAACAGAGATAGATAGAAAACAGCAATTCAATACAATCAACGTAATCTAGAATCAATAAGAAACTAGAAAATCTCGTATCAATAAAATCAGCAACCATCCAATAATCTAAACGATAGTCAGAAAACAAATCAACAAATATTTAATTACCACAAACGGTAATCAAATTTCAAATCAATAAATATTCGATTATCAAAAACGATAATCAAATTTCCAAATCAATAAATATTCGATTATCAAAAACGATAATCAAATTTCCAAATCAACAAATATTCGATTATCAAAGACGATAATCAAATTTCAAATCAACAAATGTTCGATTATCAAAAACGATAATCAAATTTCAAATTCGACAATTATTCGATTATCAAAAACGATAATCAAATTTCAAATTCAACAAATATTCGATTATCAAAAACGATAATCAAATTTCAAATTCAACAAATATTCAATTATCAAAAACGATAATCAAATTTCAAATTCAACAAATATTCGATTATCACAAATGATAACCAAATTTCAAATTCAACAAATATTCGATTATCAAAAACGATAATCAAATTTCAAATTCAACAAATATTTGATTATCTGAAGCGATAATTAAATCTCAAATCAGTAAATATTTAATTATCTCAAGCGATAATTAAATCTAAAATCAACAAATATTTAATTATCTCAAGCGATAATTAAATCTCAAATCAATAAATATTTAATTATCTGAAGCGATAATTAAATCTAAAATCAACAAATATTTAATTATCTCAAGCGATAATTAAATCTCAAATTAGCAAATATTTAATTATCTCAAGCGATAATTAAATCTAAAATCAACAAATATTTAATTATCTCAAGCGATAATTAAATCTCAAATCAGCAAATATTTAATTATCTCAAGCGATAATTAAATCTCAAATCAACAATTATTTAATTATCTCAAGCGATAATTAAAAGTAACAAATATCCGATTATCGAAAACGATAATCAGAACTCATATCAACAAATATCTAATTATCACAAGCGATAATTAGAAACAAACAAATATCCGATTATCAAAAACGATAATCAGAACTCATATCAACAAATATCTAATTATCACAAGCGATAATTAGAAACAACAAATATCCGATTATCAAAAACGATAATCAGAACTCATATCAACAAATATCCAATTACCTGCAGATAATTGGAAACAACAAATATCTAGAAATCAATTAAGAAGACTAGAAAATCAACATAAAAGCTTGGATCGATCCCATCAGATGGCGAGTTTTTAATTCGCCGCACGTGCATCAACAAATGGCCGAAGCCTACCAGGTACTCAACATAATTTTTTTTTGACGCCCAACAAATGACCCGAAGGTCCAACAAATGACCCGAAGGTCCAACAAATGACCCGAAGGTCTAGTACTGGTATTGACCCGAAGGTCCAACAAATGACCCGAAGGTCCTCATAGTGGCTCGAAAGCACACGAAAGCATCAAAATATTTCAATTAACGAGTCCGGAATTAACCGAAATAGCAAACACACATGTCCCATACCACGTGTTTTACTAAATCGTTTGATTCTCTTCATCGTTTCCTTGAAAGTGCAAAATTCATCAAAATCATCAAACAACAGATATTTCAATTAACGAGTCCGGAATTAACCGAAATAGTAAAAGTGTGGTTCCATACTCCGCACTTTTGCTAAATCGTTTAAATCTCTTCATCGTTTCCTTGAAAGTGCAAAATTGTGTATTTTGTAAAAATACACTTTACATTCTCAAACGGACAAGTCCGGAATTAAGCGAATCAGTAAAAGAAAGGGGTCATAGTCCTCGATTTTGCTGAAACGTTTAAATCGCTTTCTCATTCTTTTGAAATCGCAAACTGTAAAATTTCTGAAAACAATTTTTATTTCTTTTGTAAAAATAACAATTCACATTCTCAACTGAACAAGTCCGGAGTTAAGCGAAACAGTAAAAGAAAGGGGTCATATCCTCGATTTTGCTGAATCGTTTAAGTCGCTTTCTCATTCTTTTGAAAACGCAAATTGCTAAAATTTTATAAAACAATTTTCATTTTAAAACGATTTTCCAATCACGTGATTAAAACAGCAAATCAGTAACAATTTCGGTAAGGAAATCGTACTTCTCAAAATACCGTAAAAACGGTCACAAAACAGCATTGCGGAATAACCGCTTGAAAATCCACTTTTAAAATTTGACGGTTACTAAAGCCAAAGCGACAGTAATTTTAAAACGTCAAAATCACATCAAAACAATTTACATCAAAATATAATATCAGAGAATTTTCATTCATCAAAATGCCACAAAACACCATGCTTCAAAAATTTAGCATTGGTGTAAAAATCCCGTTATAAAAATAACGGCAACAAAATACGTTTCATAACCTAGCATCGGTTCAACGTAAAATAAATACAGTAACGTGCAATTCATTTGCACGCACATTACAATATAAACAAGGAAATCATTAGAGTGTATCTTCAATGAAGACAACTCAAAACAGCAAAAGCTAATCAATAGATGATTAGTACAAAAGAAAGCCAACGGAAATTTCAACAAAAATCACATATCTGCAATTTCTTCGAATCCTCAATTCGGATTCGAAATTCTCAAAGAAACAAAATAATTACAGCTATGTAAACAACAAATGAAATTCATATCAATTTCGTATTTCGATTTTTAAATCAAAAAAATTATCAGTTGTACTCAGCGAAGACAGTTTCACTGTTTCCGCTGCGCACTCTGATAAATAGAACACAAATCAATCAAATCATCAGAACACAATTTCATCAAAACAACAAAACACAACTCCACTTTTATTTTTAAATAAAGATATTTAAAAATTCCATCAAAATTTCAAAAATTTAGTTTTGACTCAAATCACAGATAAAACATCGACCAATAGTTGTAACATATGTTCCATCCAAGTTATGTTTTATATTATGTCCATAAACCCCAAGCTCTGATACCAACTATGACGCCCCACCTCTATGCTCATAATAACAAAGAGTATTAAAAGGAATACTGTCTATTATTACGAAGAATAAGGCTGGATAGGAGCGACCATCCGTAGTTGGCCTTACACTAATATTGGTTATCTCGATAGAAGTGGTATATACTTTTTATTTTTCATCTATCATTTATTTACTCCCATCGACACACCCAATACTAGTATAAAACGAACTACGACGGTTCATAATAGTTTAGGACATTAGATATAACAATAACACAGATAATATAAATGCGGAACACAGATAAAAACAAAAGTCTCATATATATATAACTGATGTCAGTTAATACATAGTTGACACAATACATATGATACAACTACAACTGTCGACTCTAGAAGTTATATATACAAGTACATTATCGACTAATATACATGAATACATATCGTTCTATACAATGACACGACTACTACAAAATGACACTAACAACTTCAGAAGATGTGAAAAGTCTTCAAACCCCGAACAACAACTCAAAGAAGGAAATCTACAACCTGAAATAACTCGGGTCTGACCCGAGTATTACATTCAAAAGAAAATAATACACGGGTCAGTCTAATTCAAACTCAGTTATTAATGCACAGAAGCAATAATAATCAAATAGTCAAATAGACGACAGTCACAGAAACCTCGTATATCCGACTCCTTGATAAAAGAATCGGATAACGGCAGATATAACACTAAACGGTGTTAAACAATAAATCAGCAATCCAGATCAATTTAAACAATTGAAATGTCAATTTAAAAACAACAGTGCTGATTGGCTGCAGTACACGCTAACGTATACTGCCTCGCCAATACAGTCTATCAAATACTCAAAAGGTCAATGAATCCAAAAGCCAATAAATCCAACTCAAATCAAAATGAACCATTTCAAAATACGCTTAATAGAACAGAAACAGATGGCATCAAATTAAATTAAATCTCGGTGTGGCTGCAGTACACGCACGCGTGCACTGCCTCGCCACAAAAGAAAACTGCACATACAACTAAGCAGTGCACAGTCGTGAAACTGAAATTTCCAAAATGAAATAAGAGCTAATGTACACGAACAAGAAGACCACAAATACAAGGCATCAGTAATAGGCACAAAGCATTTCATAAGTCAATGCCAAATGCCAACAATGAAACTACACTTTTACAATGTCAATGCAATATAAGCATCGAACAGCAGGTCAAAACCTTGAACGAGTCAAGTTAAGGCCGATGAAAAATTCCCAAAATTAGTTACGAACCAAAGTCGATGTCAAATAAATTTCGCAAACAAAAGTCAAGCACAAAGGTCAGCCAACGATACATGTACAAAGAGCAACACTGTGTATACTGTGGAATGCACGGGTGTGCAACAGGAAGTGTACACACGACAGTAATGACCCAGATCAAAACCAACATCGCGAGCTAGACAATGCACCAAAGACAAGGCAGCACCGCAAGGCCCAGCGATTAACAAAACACAGGCCAATGACACAAAATCAATGATACAACATTGCAAAGCTAAATGCATATAAGGATGCAGACTTGATATTCAAGCTGCAGATCAAAGATATAATGGCAGTAGTCATAAATGAATTAAAGCAGTCTTAACACATGGATGAAAACCAACAACAGTATACAAGTGCAAGTACACCATTGTCTGGACCAACTACCATCAAGCAAACAACCCTCAATGCACAAACTCAGGAAAACAGTGAAACAGTAAGGGTGCAACCCATACATATATTCATGTATGATCACAGAGCACAAAGGCATGAAGCAATACAATGTCAATTCAGAAATCAAGTGAACACAACATGTGTGTACAATTGAAGACGTTAATGTATTAGAGTTAAAACATCAAAACCAACATGCTACAGTTTCAAAATAATCAAACCAGTTCATACTTTTACAAATTTCAAAATGGTTAAAGTCACACAACAACAGTTCAAAGTAAAAGTCACATGCCGTTCGAATTTTTATGACCAGATAATATCATCTCAAAAACAAAGCCGTGGCCGATTCAAGGCCAAGAATCGAACAAGTTAAGTTATATTAACTTGAAAATAAATGCCAAAACCCAGTCAGGGAACAAACCCATGCTATTCAATTAAATTGAAAAAGGCAGTAATCAATCAAACCCATACTATACTATAAATACATAAAAACTACCTGCTGAATCCCAGACAAGCAAACCAGCAACTATCAAGTTTCAAAATTAGTGATACAACAGTACAAACCAAACTGCACAATCAAGTCGATGAACGAAGTCAAGTTCAATATCAAAACAGTGATGACCAGAAAACATAGTCATGGCATTAAAACAAAATCAAATGGACCGGGGTCGCACGCATATCACGAGTTCGAAAACAATTACAAAGTTAACCAGAAACAAAGACGAACTCGAAGCTATCAGATAAATCTCAAGCAACAACATACATATATTGAATGTCAAACACCATAAATCGACAACTCAACAATTGAAAACGAACGAGAAAGAATATCACAGAATTCGAGCACTAATAAACTAGAGGTAGGAATTAGATGTGAGTATAATACTCACCATTTTCGACGACCAAGCCAAACGTTCGACTCGACCAACTGGAGGCGACCGCAAGCAAAAAGAAGTAAGAAGCAATCGATGGAGTCATGATCGAAGCATCGTTCGATCGAGTCGTTGGAGCTGGCGCCTTCGATCACACGAAGCTCTAGTTTGGGGACGAACGAGAAATAACGAGGCCGCCACCATTCTCTTTCTTTCGATTTCTTTTGTTAGGGTTTTCTCGAATGAGGAAAATGAAAGGGGTGGACGGGTTTTAGCCTTACTAAATTTTCACGGCTACCAAAGAGAAGGCCAAGACAAAATGGGAAGCCCAATATCATCTCTAACCACGAATAACAATTTTTATTAAAGAATTTTAACCCGAATAAATCTCAATTGCAATCAAACAATTTTCACATTTCAAATCCGATTCGAATTCCAATAACAATTATCAACTGAATTAAATCGTCATTTTGACGATAATTGAAATTACAAAAATCCCGGTTGTTACAAAAAAAGTAAAGCAGTTATTATGATAAGTAACTTATGACAGCTGGACGTAGTTGTCACGACCGAGATTTTCGACCTTCGAAAATCGACATCAATACGTTCACTGTATTACATGTCGAGCAATCGATTGCCGGAAATACCAGATCGTTAGGGAAAAAGAAGAAAGTGGTAGAAGAAGAAAATAAAAACAACAATACAGAATCTCACAATCGCAGCGGAATAATATATAATAGATAACAACATGTCTCTATACAAAAGAAAACTACAACTATTAATTATACATTACATCATCAGAGTACAATACATCAATAACTCAATACTGGACAATTATACAACTTGTCCTCACAAATACTGAATATACAGCCTATAATACACAACGAGATATAATCAGATATGTGTAATACATCTTCGTCATCCAGCTCGTCTCCTGAGCTCCATAGCATCCTATCCTGTATTTCTAATACTCGGTCTGACCTGAGCATTATAATAAAATAACACCCAAGTCAGTCTGGAAAACCAACGTGAGAAAACACACTCAATTTGAATTATTAAAGTTTTCAAAATCCTTTGAAAATCAAAGGTATCTCGTAAGACCACGCCACACATAAACACGACGGATTTTTACCTTACGATAACCAAAAACATTTTATATCAAATCCTCTGATATTATAATAGTGTCTAAGTACAAATACTTATTCAAATAGCTGAAATGCTTTCATCTCACGTTTCAGCATAGTTGGGTACAATCAAAACTGTACGGCGCTTATCGGAGAATGGATTCCATACGAATGACTAGGTACTAGGGTATCACCTGTCACAGTACATGTCTAGAAACAGCGTATCGAGGACCATGCCGGGATCCCCTGCCACACAAGACCGGACCATCCCTAACCTGGATAGACCGAGTATGCTATCACCTCGGGTGTTCCCACCCTTTTTCGAGCTCCTTCCATAAACCATAGTAATAATATCCGAGGGTATCTAGAAAGGTGATAAACATACCCTAATTGGGTGCTACCCACTTAGCCTTGCTGCATCTCCCCTGCTTTTCAGTCATTCCCGGTTGATGAGGCTAGAGGCTACGTTTACCTTTCTAAGGAATTTTTTACTTAGAATGCTCATTTTCCTCCAATAACAATGTACTGATAGCATTCATCCATACAAGTCCGTTCTGGGTCCGAACGGAACCGAAGGCACTATTTCTACTACCTCCATTTTGGAATAATCCTCAGGATTAGTAACGATTAGCCCTTGCACTTCACTACTCCATTTTCGACTCCATGCTCTTGTTTTCCATTCAAAAACGTATTTGTTGGATCAAAGTGGTTTTCGGATAGCTTATCTGATCCTAGTCTCTTCAAAACAACGTTCGATATTTCCGGTAAACTCAGCCCCGGTTCTCTAGGAAATAAACAGACGAAAATAAGATCGGATATCACCTCCTAACCATTAGTGGACGGAATTTTCTTATAATCGTCCTAGAAGAATGAAACGAGTTTATATGTATAGTATAGCACCTCGAACGGTAACTGTACCATATAGTTTCCGTATTTCTCCTAGATATTCCCAAAGTTATATTTTGGGTCTAGATTTTGATAGTCGGTTATTTAACTATCAAATAAACAATCATTCAACCAGATATTATCCTTTCCATTGAGAAACACTAAGTCTTATTCAATTTAATTTCAATCACTTAAATCTCTTTATCCAAAATATATACTTTCTTACCGAATTTTGTATATTTACAAACCATACTTTTCAAAGATATTTGGAAACCTTTAAAATAATTTGGAAAGTACCACTGCGGTATCAAACCATGGATTCACAGCTTAATGGTTACATCTATATCCCAGAGAAATCCAAGACTTAACTGCAGGCACTCACTGCCTCCGATTTCGCCATGCGAGTATACCATTACTTTCCGAAAACTTTTAATTTTTTTTTTTCAAAATAATACTTATGAAATTTCTATAATAATTTTCCAAGTTAAATTTAGGTGAATACCCTTTAAAATAAAAGTTATTATATAATATTGAATATTGAACAATTTATCCCTTAAAATAATAATACTGGTTAATCCTTAAATAATAATTAACTTACTATAAACTAACTTGATTAATATTTAAATATACTTTAAGAAATTTAAAACAACTAAATAATTAATTTTCTGAAATATTCTTTAAACACTTTTAAATTTTCTAGTTAATACTTAAAAATCCTCCCCGTTTTAAAATAGCTGAATTTCTCGATAAGATATATTTTCCAATCCCAATATAACCAATCTAACACCTATAAATCTCTTTCGATTTATTTCCAACTCGATTTACATCCCAATTCCGTAAGTTCCCTTTCACATTTCCAAAAATAAATCTACCATTTATTTTTAAACCAATTTAACCATCTCCTTATAAACCCTCACCGTGAATTTATAATTTCAATTTATCCACTGATAATTACTTCACTTTATTTATAAACTTTGTTTATAAATTCTATAGCCTCACTTTCCATTTATAGCGGTTTCACAACGCCTAATCGATTTTAAATTGATTTCTAATTTTAAATTTCATTTTTAAATTAATTTCCCCAAAATAACCCAACTATATTCCCCAAACCACTACATCTGATTCTACTTCCTTTTTTATAATTTAAAGTCTTATTTAAGATCTAATACGACAATCCCATATTTTATTCTCAAAATCCCCTTTTCATTCTTCCAACTATTTAAATCTTGATTTAAAAATAAATCTTTTAGACTTAAACAATATCGCTTAAGTTCTATTATTTAATAAATCCTTTTATTTACATTATTCCAAAAATCTCTATTTTCCATATTCCGAAATTATACAATTTTTTTTTAAAAATCAAACTATTTATTTACCCAAATTCATTTCTTTTAATTAATCCAAATTTCAATATAAATACTTCACTTCAAAATCCCTTTTAAATTTCTTTTCAAACTCAATATATATATTTATGATATTTTAAAATATTAAAATCTAGGCCAGTAATACCGTAGCATCCAATAACTTCAAATTACACAAAAATCTATCACAGATTTTCAAGCAAATCATATATCACTATATATGAAATTAAATTCAACATTTTTGAGGAATCCAGTTGGATCCCTCCAACCTGTTTTTCTACATCCACAGATGTTAATACAATATAAAAATACTAATCCCACTTCGAGGGGGATATCGCGGTATATAGGGTCATCCGCTATTATACGAGGCGCATAGGGTCTCATCCGCTATATATATGTGGGAATATCAATCACTCCATTATATATATATATACTACTATATATAATATCACATCCAATTGATAATAATTTATCAATTCTATCAATCAATCAATAATTAGTTTTAACAGTTAAAATTAATTATGGTAATCCAAAATTGAGTGAGATTAACTCACCTTGATTTTTTTATCGCTTTCGTGTTCTAGTTCCAATTAATTTGAACGCATTTGAATTTTTCTGAAAATTTTAGAAGCTCCAAATTCGTCCAAACCATTTCCTATGCATAGATGATGACATCACGATCCCAACGTAACTTGAATCATCCGAATGAAACCTCGTATGCATGAGATACGCTTTTTATAAGTTTGATTGTAATTTATATAAACAAATTCCTTTTTTTAGTAAAAGGGAGACAACCCATACCCATAACCGGCTCGCTTGCTACAGTGCCTTCTCCCTTTTTTTCGAATGCCTGCACATGAAAGAAAGACATGCACGCTGTCGTGCACTTGCACACCGCCGACCACCGTCGAAAGCCCCCGCACCCATCGCCAAACACCCCTCTTCGCTCGAGCTTTTCGACCATCACCTCGACGTCGCCTCCCATGCACTGTACCAAAATGCGACATGACCCTACCTCGGCCTGGAAAATGTCGCAACCCCCAACCAGGCATCGCACCATCACAAACTCGACCCACGTCTACAGTTCGGTTCGAGATGCTTGAATATGATCTCAAACCCTCCAACCATCGACCACAACTCCCCATAACCGAAACCCTAGCTCGACTGTACAAAGTCGAGCAACCCAATTTTGACGTCGCACCTATCGACGCTCATACCAGATCGAAGGTGAATATGAAATAGGATTTTGAAAGTGGTTTCAGATTTTTTTATCAAGCATAACTTGAGAAATATTTTTTTTCAAAGTTTTCATTTCTTTGTTCTCTTTTGTTTACTGCTAACAGTAATGGTCGCGTGAATAAAAGGGGAAGGAAGACTTGATTCTTACGTGTTTGAATAGGCTAAGGTACAATGATTTTGAAAGGAAGAAAAGCTGATGTGAATAGATTTTGACTGCTCAACATATAATATATGATTTAAATTTAAATTGCCTTGATTTCGCAACTTAAAATCTTGACCTCCTATCGAGGCATGCCGTTAGGCGTTCATAATGTTATACCGCTATTCCGAATGCAAT
The DNA here is from genome assembly GCA_030737815.1 of Allium fistulosum. Classification (NCBI taxonomy): domain Eukaryota; kingdom Viridiplantae; phylum Streptophyta; class Magnoliopsida; order Asparagales; family Amaryllidaceae; genus Allium; species Allium fistulosum. Next base: position 525,920,392 of record CM060902.1, read on the forward strand.
GGAAAAGGTTTCGAGTCCTAATTCGATCGTATGGAGAAGATAGCTTTTTGGACCTAATTTTATATTGAATTTTCGATATAAATTTCAGCGCGTTTCTAACCCGTACGACCAAACGATAACTCCAAACGTTACGAAATTTGAAATCCGATAATAATACACTATTACGGATCCAATGGAATAGGTTTTGTCAAAATCCGAGACTGTGCCCCGGAAGGCTATTTTTAAATGTAAATTTAAATGATATATTTTAAAACTGAACAAATCACTTTTAAATTCAGTTTTAAAAGTTTTATTATCTTCATTATTATTAATATAAATTTATGAGCCTTTAAATTATTTTTAACAAGCTTAAAACTCCAGATTCAATATTTTACCCAATTTCCATTTATTTAATTCAAAAATTAAATTATCTAATAAATTGCTATATTTGAAATTCAAGTTAAAAATTAACTTTTACATATTTAAAATCAATTAAATATTCCAATTTCAAACATCCAAAATTCTGGGTCGTTACAGTAGTCCTAAGTTAAGATTGTTATATAATATAAGAGAACTTTTTTTTGAGATCATGGGGAACCTTAAGATCATGGTATTCATTGATACTCAATTAAGTAAACCCCACGCCGTGTGTCTACCCCGATTTTATTTAGTCGTCGCACACGGATGCTTAACGTTGAAACTCCCACTGATGGTTTGGCGTTGGGATTCGAACCTGCCCGGACACAGTCCTTTGGTTCCCATCTCCCAGCTCCCAAACCAACCGAGCTACGAACGGCGGGTATAATATAAGAGAACTTAAGAGAATTTAGTATCATAATAAAAGAAGACAGACTAGAATAGAAAAGAGACACTTGCAATTACATTTAAAACAAGTAGGTTTTAAAAGAAAGAAAAGAATATAAAAGTGACAATTACAAGTATAATTGTAACAAGTAGGTTATAATTAAAAAGAAAGAAATAAAAGAGGCTTATTTTATCAAACTTAGATCTTGGATTAAGTTAATAAGCAAAATAATAGAAGTGGTCCATACCGGTAACATTCCCTTTCAGGTCTAGGACTGATGGTCTCACACATAGGTGGGGCTGGGCATGCTGATTAGGGTAAATAAGTAGCCAACAAAATAAGAAAAATAAACTAAACGCATAGTAAAAGATTAGACGTAGGGTCTAATAAAATGGTAAGGTGCGTTTGGAGTAGCCCAAAGAGAATCTGGATAAAGAGTCTAATGAAGCAGTTCATCGCAGATTTTTAGTACAAAAAGAGCACGTCCAACTTAGTTAGTTTGGACGAGAAGGAATTACGAGACTTCAACGGGACGTGAGGCTACTCTAGGATGACCCTTTGGGGTAGGCCTAATGAAGCTACACCCCTAGAGGCAGGTCTATTACAATCTCTGTAATCACTATGTATATTAAGTGACAACATATAAACTGTTATTTAAATTATTTCGAATAAATTAATAAATATGTTGAAATGATATATACCTATGACACTTTGATTTGGATTGAAATGATATATATCCATCCTTATAATTAAAATTGAAATAACTGATCACTTGGCCAAAAGATAGGAAATTATATACGAATACCAGATTGGTTAAATTAAATGGTTTTAAAATCTTGAATTTGGATTTTTGATTAAAGGATATTGTATAAAAGGAAATAAATTGTGGATTTATAAGAACTAAATTATTTTCTAATTCAAGCTTTGAAATGTTGAAACTAAAATTGGTTAAAAGAAATTGTTTTAAGAGTTGAATTGGAAATGTGAAGTTATAATTGATATATGACTTTAATTTTGAAAATTGAATTATTTTAAAGATTTGGATCTTAAAATTGAACAATGAGGGTTAATTTGATTTTAAGTGTTTAAAATCAGTAAATTGAAATTGAACTTGAAATCAATATAAATTGGAATGGTTTAAAATAAGAATTGAATTGAGATTTAAATCATTGAATTGAGTTGCTGAATAGAATCTGAAGTTAAAAATGAACATTTCAAAAATTGAAGTTAATTCGAATTGAAATTGAAATCAAGTTGATTTGACGTTAAATCTAAATTGAGTCAGTTGAATTGAAAGATTGGAAATTGAGTTTGTTGATTTGAAATTGGACATGGGTCCAGATTTGTTGAAATGAATAGAAACAGTTAAATTTGATACTATTTTCAAAACAAATTATTTTAATATAAACTATAAAAAATCTATCCTTTTTAATATTCAAATTATATAGATTTTTCAAACTATTTTACTATATAAACTAATTTCAATATTCAATCCATTTTATATTAAATTGTTTTAAATCTCTAAACTATATAAACTATTTTAAACTATTTATAACTATTCAAACTACTTTCTAAAAATTTCAAACCGCGCAAAGTTGGAATGTTTATATTTAAATCGTTGATTTAAATTTGCAAATGTGGTTAAATGAGGTTATAACCTATGTTGGAACTTGAAATGATATTTTCTAGTGAAATGACATATTTTGAGTAAATACGATGGTTTTGAAATGAAGGATATTTTGAATTGAATAGGATATTTTGATATCAAATATGAATCGTTTTCGAAATGTAAAAGGACCAATCGGTGTGAAAAACGACGTTTGGTTGTTAAAGAGACCGAGGCCTCTTATTGGCATACCCTTTGTCAATATTGGAACCACTTTAACAACTATGTACGCGGTGGATGTTATCCAAAATGAAGTGGTTGAATTGGAGGCGTTTGCTGGAATGAAGGAAGAGAACGATGATGGATAGCCTTGACTTTCGAGTCATAATTAAAATGACTAAAACAGGAGCTATACCGGGCCAAGTGGGATCGCTCCCCCTATCGAACACGCTTCTACGAAACCATATCTTTTACTTTATGATTGTTTGGTGGCCACCCTTGATTATGGGAGTGTTGTTTCGAGGTGGGCGGTAGCTGCGGTTATGCACTACCACCAGTCCAGGAGGGCAAAACGGTAGAATCCTACCTTGGGTTTGCCTCGCGTGCCTTGTCATATTTATCCTGATCGAGCCCACTACGACTTGGTTTGTGTTGTACCTATGGAGTGCTCCCTGATAACCCACCAGTTTACGGTGGAGTTTACAGTACTGTATAGACTACGATGCTTATATAAAAATATGTTAAGGGGGATAATGGTAATGCCTTAACGCTATTTTAATACTTTACATTATTGATAGACACTATATATATAGCGTATTTTACTACATATAGATAGTTTAACGGATTCTTAGGAGATGGAAAATCCTGTAACATCTCTTAAGTTATTGCACACACGTTATACATTGGATAGGAGATGTAAAATCCCGTAAACATCTCTGAAGCTATCACACTCATATTTACTTGTTGTTGATTTAACTTACATAAGATCTTTTAGTTCTGACTTGAGTGTTTTGTCTTTTCATTTTGCTCGGGTCGGCCTGAGCATTTCAGTATTGAAGATTTTATTTCTGGAGGATGAAGATGGAGTTTGGTATATTATATTATTAGTAATTTTCCTCTGCATCATTATTGGTATGTTGTTGTTGTACTCTGATTATGTTGAAAAAAAATTATGTAATCAAATATGTATTGTAAACAACTTCATGAACTGTTTATTTGATTATTGTATTTTGTCATTCCGTTGTGAGATTCTGTGTTTGTTTTCCTTCCTTTCTCTTATTTTTCTTATTAAACCCCATTGACAATCCTTCCTTTTGAATGGTTTGAGTTAGACATGTGTGGATTATTATCGATTTAAACTGTCCAAAAAGCTGGGTCGTTACAATTGGTATCAGAGCTTTGGTTTATATATACCTTGGCCTGTTTGGGGTTAACTCATTAGAGATAAGGTTATTAATACCCTAGAATGAGTTTGAGAGTATATATACGAGAGAGCGTACTTGTTAGTGCTATACAAAAAATTGTTTTATATTATGTTAATTTGTTCTGTTGAGTATTTATGAATTCTGGTCGGTACATAGGACGCTATGGCATCGATGGGGATTTCTAAACACTTAATAGGGCAGACCGGTATAATATTATTTTTGAAATATAGGTAAATGAAATTATTTTACCTAGTATTATATTTTTTATATAAAAGAATAATTTTTATAAATGGATATAGTTGTCTGTGATATGTTTGTTTGTTAGGAAGTGAAATTCTATAAATATTGGTTGCAAAATAGGATTTACAAATAAAGTAAATATGAATTGGAAATTCGACAACCTAGGTTCCGGAGTTTTGAAATTGGTTTTCAAAAGATTTTGGAATATAATATTAGTATTTTTTGGAAGTATTTTCAGATATAAATATTTTAATTGTGATTTGAAAGAAAATGTTTTAAAAGAATTTTAAAAGGAAATAAGTTTTGTACTCCCCTCTTCTATCACTAGAAAATAATTTCGGTGATGACTACGCAGCATCATCGACCTTCATTTTCGAGTCACAAATCAGGAAGGCCACTTAGTAGATTTGATATGCATTTGGGTCGATAAACAGGTTTAGATTTTTAAATTTCCAAATATGATTTGATATATGTAAAAGATATGAGTATGTATATATATTATTTCAAAGTGATTAGAAATGAACCCGGTATTTGAATTCTTAAGTTCCCGTTAATTAATGATTTTCGTTTGTAGAAATAAAGTGAAAATTTAATAGTTGGAAACTTCTAAAATGAGAAATAAGAAATTAGAAGCTAAGTGTTTAATGAAACTGTAAAGAAATTAGAGATTTGTAACTTGTAAATTAAAAGATATTGAAAATTAAGAAGATGTAAACTATTGAAATTTTTGGTAACTAAATTGAATAAGATAAATTTGTATAACACTTAATTACTTTCTTAAAACATATAAAAACCGACTAGAAATGTTTAAAAAGTTGTAATGTTAAATATGAATATGTAATAGAATATTATGCAAGAAAAAGCTTAAGTGACAAAAATGATTCATAAATAGATTTAATATTAAATGATACGATATATGAAAAATAAATGTGAATCAAAGAATAGAGAAACTTAGGTGTGAAATGGTTCATTAATGAATATTAATATTAAATGGAAATCAATTTATATAAGTAAATAAATGTGAATTAAACTGCCAAAAAATTATGTAATACTTTAAGAATTTATTTATTGATGATTTTAAATATTGAATGGGAAATAATCCATGTAAGTAAATGAATGTAAATTAATAAAAAGATAGATCTTGTATGAATGAATGAAAATTAAAATAAATGGAAAGTAAATGATATGAAAAGAAACCAATAGAATAAACTTAAATAACATTTAAAATCTTATGTTGTTGGCTTATGGGATGTTTGGAAATGATACTTAAATTTGATTGAGGTTGTATGCACAATCTATTAAGCAATTATCTCAGGCTGTTGAGCGTAAGGTATACTTGGTAGTTTATTTATCACCCTCGTACAATGGAAAGTTTCTGAAACTAAACAAACCATTAGTTTTGGTTGCTATGGATGTGTGATGGATATTTTTGTTGCATATGATGGTTGTACTGCTTTTGTTGCATATTATTATGTATTGTATGTTGCTTGTTCTATAAATTGAAACAACTAATATATTGCACTTTTACATAGTTTAATACTCTTTTGGATTATGTAAGTGAAATACCGGTTTATGGAAGCAATAGCTGTTGCCTTTTGGTTTCATAAATAGAGTTTTGTTTGCCCGACAAATAGGTACATTTCGGATTACGGTTTTTGAAACGATATTTTATTATTTTTCCCATGGTTTGGGATGTTTATTATTGAAATATGATATATATATATATAGTGGTAATTATTGATATTATTAATTTTCCGGATCTAACAGCCCAAAGGAGACTTGCCGAAATTTTTCATAAATTTATGACTTAGAAAATCTTTCATAGAAGTTGAGTTATTTTCAAATTTTTATTTAACTTAAATACGTAAGTTTAATTGTTTGTAAATTGATTATTTTGAATAAAAATATATTAAACTTCTTGATTCTTTTTTGTTCCTTTTTGGGGACGAAAATTTTTAAGTGGGGGAGATTGTAACGACTCGTAATTTTTATAATTAAAAATATCCAATTAAATAAGATTTTCAAATAAATTTGTTTGGAATAAAAAAAATTAAGATTTTATTGATACAAATTAAATTATAATACAAGTTACAAGCTTAATTAAAATTTCAATTAATGACATATGTTTGCAATAAGCTAAGGATGATAACATATGTTAGTGTTTATTTTAATGACATTGGTTTGAATGAAATTAATAACTGTCTATATGTAAATTTCCAAATGATTGAAATAATAAATGTTTCTTTATTAAAGAAGAAATCCTATGTTTATTTATTTGAAATGGTTGTTAGCTGAAAGATAGATTGCAGAGATGAGAAACTATTATTTAGTAAGAAATATATAATTCTTTTTTGTATCCAATAGTGTATAAATATGTTAAATTACTATTAGATGGAAAATAATTATTCTATTTATCATTACATTTATTTAGTCCACTTTGAAATTCACCTTTGCAATCAATTGAAATTAATGTAATTGAATAATTTCAATTAATAGGAGAGAGGACACTAAATTATAAATTTATAAGTGTAATTAAACGTAGCTTATGTTTTGTGTAAATATAAGGAAAGTTTGATTTAATGAAAAGAACATTTTTATTAAATAAAATGAATGTTTGATTTGTGAATGTAAGTTTAATTTCATTAAAATAAGAATAGAATGATTGATTTAAAGGAAAAAAATATATGTCTATTTGAACTGTGTTTTGGCATACAAATTGATTACAAGAATAGGAGAATCATTTATTTAAGTAAGTTATTTATTACACTTGTGTATAAATAACAAATTTTAAACGTGTTTAAATGACTAAAGGAAACAATTGTTTTGTATTTCTTCCATTTTAGTTTGTCCGTTTTGAAATTTAACTCTGTAATTAATTTCAGTTAATGCAATTGAAATATTTCAATTAGAAGGAGAGACAACGTTGATTACAATTAATAGATTTAATAAAAGAAACTGTTTATCTGATTATGTTGAAAAAAATATTATGTAATCAAATATATATTGTAAAACAGCTTCATGAACTGTTTATTTGATTATTATATTTTGTCATTTCGCTGCGAGGTTCTGTGTTTGTTTTCCTTCCTTTCTTTTATTTTTCTTATTAAACCTTATTGACAATCCTCCCTTTTGAATGATTTGAGTTAGACTTGTGTGGTTTATTGTTGATTTAAACCGTCCAAAAAGGTGGGTCGTCACAGAGTGAGTCTAAAAGGTTGGCCCAAATGACCCAGATCATTTCGGGTCTTGGGTTAATTTTCAATTTATGATTTAGTAATTTAAAATATATTTTAAATTTAAATGTTTAGTTTGAAATATAAAAGGAAATTTTATAAATGTTATAAAATAAATCTATTTTTTTTCAAATTATTTTTTCAAATTATTTTTTTTAATTTAATTAATTTAATTAATTAAATAAGCAATTAATTAAAAGTTAATTAATTATATATATATGTATATATAAATTGATATACCTATATGTAATTATAATATTTATAGTTTAAAATTTATTTTAAATCGTGTAAGATAAAATAGATAATTTATTGAAATTTATTAAATTATTTAGTTAAAATTTTTAATTAAATAAATGATTTATTTGGTAAATAAATAGTTAAATTATATATATGAATATATATGAAAACAAAACTATAAAGGTTATAGTTTAATAATTTAAAATGTTTTGATTTTCTCAAACTTGTTTTGAGAAATTAAACTAAATAAAATTATGAAATTTATTAAATATTTAATTAATTAAACAGTTAATTAATTAACATACATACACACATATATGAAACTATAATGGTTATAGTTGAATATTCTACTTAAATAATTTAGGATGAATAAAATAATTTTTTTGAAATTTTAAATAAAATTTAATTAAATTAGTTAATCAAATTAAAGAATTAAAATTAATTAAATATGATTTAATTAATAAGATCAAAGTTAACTAAATATGATTTAATTAATAATATACATATAAATATTATATAAGTTGATTAAATTATCAATGGTTATAAATAAATTAACCTTATATAATATGTATAAAGAAAAACACATGGAACTGAAATAAATCTAGAAAAGATTTCTGGGGTAAGTACATACATAAGGTATGTACACCGTGATTTTAGATGTGTCCGATACTTGAATCATGATGGTATTTCATGACAAATAAATTATTCCTTAAATCTATTTTAATATTTACATTAAAGATTATGAATCTCTAATATAAAACGTTGTCCTCTATCATTTACATATTGATAGATTACTTGCATATTCGCTAGTTATTAAGCAAACTCAAGCCAGGGATGCTACGTGTAGTACTATTAATATATTGTTAGACTGGGTAAGATACATGCATGTATTTGTTGAGAAAACTCATGTGTAGGTCATCGCAAAATGATTGGTAAGAGTGAATAATCTCTTTTGATTCATTGAGCAAACTCAAGGCTTAGATCGAGATTAGGGCAAGAAACAAGGTTAGGAGCTATATATGATACTATCAATAAGGAGTTATCCATTGTTTACGAGCCTGTGATTTGTTGAGCAAACTCAAGATTAGAATCCCAAGGCAGCCGAGTCCTAACACTTACTAGAGGAATGGAATGATTTCTATATTTGCTCAACTCAAGCTAGGGATGCTATGTGTAGTCCTACTAATATATTGTTAGGCGGGTAAGATACATGCATGTATTTGTTGAGCAAACTCATGTGCATTATATTTAGGTCGTCGCTAAATAATAGGTAAGAGTGAATAATATCTCATGATCAGTTGAGCAAACTCAAGGCTGAGATCGAGATTAAGGAAAGAAACAAGGTTAGAGTAACGACCCGTAATTTCGCTACTTCGAAAATGAGGGATCTTGTTTATTTTAAATTTAAAAGAATTTAAAACTTAAGTAAATAAGTTATGTATAATAAATAATAATAGAGGAATTATTTATTCTAATAGTTAATAATTTAAAAAGTATAAATTTGAATTTTAGAACAAATCAACAAAAGTTAAGTTTTGTTAAAAATAAATAAAGGCTTAAATAAATGGATTTAAATATTTACTTGAAAAGTTAAATCTAATTAAAAACACGTAATAAAGATAATAAAAGTATATTAAAATATTTAAAAATATGTTAATAATCGTTTTACAAAAATAATCAAAATTTGTCGCATTTTGTCAGTTTTACATACACTGTAAAAATAGAGATTTTGATATTATTTAAATATAATTTTAAAATATGAATAGACATGTTTTAATTTATTTAAAAGAAGTAAAAAGTTCATTTTTAAGTTTGGTTTACTTTAAAATATAGTTTAACAAAAAGGTCAATTTTTAACTGTAAAATTTGTCAACAAAAACACCGTTTTCAACCAAAACAAGTTGTCGTTAAGTTGTTGCAATATGATATGTTTTCTAACACATATATACAACTTTACAAACTTTTAAACACTTATACATTTAGCATATAAGACACAAAAGTTATATTAGGAAAGTAAATAAAATAAAACATAAAAGAAAGGTGTAAAAGCATGATTTGACAAAAGAGTGTTTAAGTAAGCTTAAGGAATAACATCATTACACTTATATCCATCACCATAAATGCACAAGTCCTTTCTTACATGGAAAATGAGCAAAATGGTTTTTTAGTAATTTGGAAAGTAAGAAAAGAGGCAAACATCATTTCTTAAGGACAAATTCACATCCTAACATCATCTCACATTTAATACACTTTTTATCATGCCTTGGAAAGAGTTTTAAAAATGGTTTAAAAGTCAAAAAAGTAGATAAGGGTATTTAAGTCATTTGCCTTTCAAAACTCAGGTATAAATAAGCATGCATACCTTGCATTCTTTCACACTTCATTCCTGTCACATACCGAATTTTCGACTTTCGAAAATTCGACATCGATACTCACTTTATCGACTGCCGAGCAATCGAGTGCCGGAAACTCCAATAGTGAGGGTTTTAAGAAAAAGAAAAAAAATAGAAGAAGAAGAAGATAGAAGAAAAAGAGAAGAAAGAAAGAAGAAGAACAACAGAAAACACATCAGAACAGAAAACAATATCAGAATCTTACACATCGCAGCGGAACAATATACAATAGATAATTACTAGTCTTTTAAAACAAAGAACTATATCATTTTATACATACATCAATCATCAGAGTCAATATACAACAATGGACAGTTATATAACTTGTCCTCATACAGAATACACAGCGGAATAAATACTATCAGATACAAATACTACGTCTCGCCATCCAGCTTATCTCCAAGCTCCAGAATATCCAGAATATCCTGATAATATAACTCTAGACTGCCCGTGTGGAAATTTGTGGGCACCCAGAGTTTAGAAGGGAAACAATAAACTCCGAGTCAGTCATGGTGACTGGTGTGAGATCGTAAAACAGTTTATCTTTAAAATAAACAACAGGATAACTTTAAAGTCAATTCGAAATGCTTTTGGAAAAATGAAACTACCATAAGACCTCCCACCACACACACAATGCAAACGCAGAATTGGAGGAGATTTCTTCTTATGATAGTCAAAGATGCTTACTACGCAAAAATCAAATTCTTTTTGATTTTATTACTAGTGCATAGTGTAGAAACATTTCGAAAGTATAATATTAATCTTAGCCAACATACGACCAGTATCGTATGCCTACTATAGCTACCATCTAAACAGTGGTGACCACCGTACGTAAATGACAGGTTCTACAACTAATACCGTACAAGGTGCGTATTGGAGTTTGGATTTCCAACAAATGGTCAGGCTAAGGAACTTCCTTTTCCACGATGGGTACGTCTCTGGAATAGACGACCCGAGAACCTAACCGGATCTCTGCCAACACAAGGCCGGGTTACCTCTGCAAAAATAGGTAACTACTGACACGCGTATGCCATCCCTCGATCGTAACCGATCTTCCCGAGGATCCCCGATTTCCAACAAACCACATAGATAATAATGCAGCAACCACATAGGTTAAGTATCTGGGCTCCATACCATGATACCACCTCTATCCAGAAGGAATGACATACACTAAGGGGCGCTACTCCCTAGAACCTTGCCGCATTCTTCCTGTTTCGACCATTTCCGGGATGTGAGGCTCGACGAAGTCTCGTCCACAAAGCTACGCTTTCTCAAAAAGCCCTGCTTCGGGTCAAACAAAATGATCAACCTATGATCACAAAGATATAAGATCAAACAAATGATCATATCGCAAATGATCAAACACTGATCATTTCACAGCAACACTCAGTATGCCACGTTACCAAATTGGGATATATCGCTGATAAATTTCAACTACATAACCTCTGAGCTCGTACGTCTCAGAGAAGGGTGTTAAGCTAAGAGAATAAATTCTCCGCCACCAACAGAAATGTATTTGAAAGAAATCAGCTTTATATCTCAAATTGTAACGTCAGACACACAATCCATACAAGTCTGTTCCGGGATCGAACAGAATCGAAGGCACTTCTCACGAAGCCCTTGCATTTCCGGATAAATTTCTAATCACGTCCGGACTTCCCGTCACTAAGGGTGATAAAACCTCTAAATCGGAGATCAGCCGATGTAGAGTAACTCGACGGTAATCCTTCCGTTTTCAAAAATATCCGGTCTTCAACACCGGTCTTCAAATGCAATTCATAACGACGTATCACATATTCGGAATGGGTTATACGACCCCATGGTCCTTTCCCGGCTAACCCGAATAGTGAGCGCTTATTTAAAAACAAAGTGTGGCATTCAAATTCATCCAATTCACAACAAATACCTATCTAAAGGTAAATATTGATAGTCGGTTATTTAACTATCAATAAAGATGCGCTACATCATCAGATTCCAAATAATTTTCCAAATTATTTATTTTCAAAAATATCTTTACTAGATATAGGATTTCCACACTTCTAAAAATAAATCAATATTTATTTTTAAACAGATTCCCTTTTCTTTTATAAATTCCATATTGAATTTATATCTTTCAAATATCTACTGATATACGATTTTCAAATCGATTTCAATATTCAATTTCAATTTATCTTTAAGAAGATAAAATCTCAAAACGTTTCATTTTATTTTGGAAATCATTCCATACTTATTTAAAAATAAGTGTTTCCCAAATCTATTTATTTTCAACACTTGGAAAATATTCGATATACTTAAATCAATATTAAGTATATATTTCATTCTTCAAGGAAATCATTTTCTATAACAACATCAATTTGAGTCAAAACGAATGTTGCGTAAAACATCGTTACGACGACTCAAAATCACTAGTATAGGGATTCGAATTTAGATAGATATATAAATCCCAATACTACATTAAAAACATTTCCTTTCGGAAATCATTTACTATAACAACAGTGTTATAGTCCACCATTTCCTTATTTTTCGAAAACGTCTATTTCAACAATGAAAATGTTGAAATCTATGTATTCGATACTTAACACGTTTTAAAACATCTTTTAAAACAATTAACTTCATTTTATAATATCGCTTTCCCAAAACCATATCCATTCTACTTAAAACATATTCACTGTCCAAAATCGTGAATATACTTCACTTAACCATATTTAAATCTTTTCTACACATTTATTTCAAGAATTGTCCACTATCCAAAATCGTGGGTAAAATTCCCTTAATAACCTTCTATCTTAAATTCATCAATTTTGATTGATTTATTTCTGAATTTATAAAACAACGTTTATAAATTCCATTTTCTATTTTATATAACAACTCCGGTTTATAAATCTCATTTTATTAACTTCTAAAATTCACTTATAAGAATAAGTGATTTCGGATTTATAAACAACGTTTATAAATCGCATTTGTACTTTATAACGATTTCAACTTTTAAAAGAATCATTTATGAACAAATTCGATCAATATTCCATTTAAAGGCAACAATCCAAGTTATAAGTAAATTACTTATAAATCCTTTATTCTACAACTTCATTCATTTTTAACTTCACAATATAAATCTATTAATTTCATTCACTTATGAAATCCATTTATACTTCTTTTTAACACTTATAAAATTCGTTTTATAAGTCCAATATTTTTGATTTATAAAATATCAATTTTATAAATCTTCCTATACAAATCGTTTATAGTTATTCAAAAATCCCAACTTAAACCATTTTATAAATAAATCGACTTTTATTTCAAAAACGACACTTCGGTCATATTTCCCTAAAAATTATAACTTTTATAACTTTAAAATTTTACGTTTATAAATTGATTCAAAAATTCCATAAAACGTATATTTTCAAAAATCACTTTAAAAACCCTTTTAAAGTAAAAATCGTTATTTTTTTACATTTCAAAACTGAATCCGATGATGCAACAACACCAATCAGTCCATCACAACAGTCAATATCATATATCAATATGATAACAGAATATATATCAATATCTGTAAATAAGTAAATACAGTTGAGGAATCCAGTTGGATCCCTCCAACCTGTTTCCCTGCATCCAAAGATGTTAGCACAATACCAATTCCGCTCCAGTACGGAATTATCGCGGTATATGGGTTTTATAAAAATCCGCTTACTAACGGCGCAATAGGGTCTCATCCGCTATACGAGGCGGGAATCAATCAATCCAATATATACATATGCCAATATGTATATATTGCTATATATAATAGATATATCCTACTATATCTAATATCACATCCAATAGCAATCAATAACTGCAATCCCAATAAATTTTGAGTGAGAAAAATCTCACCTTGATTTTAATTCTGATTTCAGCATTTATTTTGAATAAAATTAAACGCGCGTTAAATTCTACCCGAAATTCAAACTAGCTCCAAATGGCTCCAATCCAGTTGCATAGCGAAGTATACGACGATACGATCCCATCGCAAAAAATCTCGTCCGAAACGGACCTCGTATGAAGAAGATATCTCATTTCAAAATTTATACAAATTTAAATATCACTAAATTAACATTTTAATTAAAAATTTTAAATCCTATCATCACAACCGTTCGTTTCTTTTGATGCAATCCTGGCCGGCCCCTGATGTTCTTCTCCCAGGCTCGTACTCGAACGAAGGAAACCCAATGCCGCCGATTAGGGTTAGCAATCGTAGCCACCACGCTCGACATCCCTACGATCAACGACTTCCACGCGAATGCCCACGGTGAACTCCACCTCCACCAGCCGACCGCACGTGCACGGCCTCCCCTATACTTCGAAAAACGTGCCTAAAGCCGTGCAAAACGCGAGCCTATAACTTCCACTACGCTGCTCCGTTTACGATCTTGACCGTTGGATATCAAGATGGCAATGCCCTCTACAATTTATTAGTTGACAATCTTTGCTAAAAACGTGTGGATTGGGAGAGATTAAGGGATGAAGATAAGAAGATTTCGGCCATTGATAGCTTGAACTGGCGGCTACGTTTCAAAACCCTAGGGTCGTTTTTCTTTTGCAAAATGAAGAGAAGAGGGGCTTTTATAGAAAATTTAACGATTTACTATTCATCGAATTTTTTTCGAACTCCGATTCGAGCGTGCCGGCTGACGTTTCTAAGGTTTACCCCGCGTTCCGAACGCAATGGAATAGGTTTTGGAAGCTAATTCGGTCGTCTGTGTGAGATATGGCAATAAACGATCTATTTAAATTAAACCGATTTAAATCGATTTCGAGGCGTTTTAATTCGTACCGGACAAACGATAAATCCAAAAATTACGAAATTTGAAATCTTACAATAATATCACATTACGGATCCGATGAAACTGGTTTTGTCGAAATCCGACACTGTCTGAAAAATGACTATTTTTAACTCGACGATTTAAAATTAAAACGATATCGATGCGTTTCGAGCTGCCACGGTCAAATGACAACTCCGATTGATACGAAAATTGAAATCCGATAATAACTAACTATTACGGATCCAATGGAACTAGTTTCGTTCAATTCTGAGACTGTTCGAAAATTGGCTATTTTTACAGTCGATAATTAAATATTAAAATATTCAATTTTCACAGATTAATTCCAATTTCAATTTTAAAAGTTCTATAACCTTTCTATAACTCCAGTATGATTAAATAAAATTTTACAAATCATTTTAAATCACATTTAATCCAGATTTCAATTATCTCTGAATTTAACTATTAAATTATCGATTTAATTGTCAAATTAAATCCAATATTCGAAAAAATAAATTACTCGACTTATTAAATCCATTTATTAATATTTAAAATCAATTAAATATTCGAATTTTAATTATAAAAAATTCTGGGTCGTTACAATTCCTTACTTCCTTCTTCACTTTCTTCTTCTTCTTCATCTCCATCTCCAAGGCCGTACCCTCCCCTTTCGCCCATGGCCAGACACTTACTAAAAAGAAAAAAAAAGAAAAAGAAAGAAATAAAAAGAGAAGGAAAGGAAACGATAAAATTCGAGACGCTTGGAAATAACACGTTAGTTCGAGAGGCACATAGCTTACATAAAATATTGACAGAGTGGAAATGACGGTGAGAAAATTCTCATCGCTATATGATTTAAATTGATTATCAAGTTAAATTATTATGTTAGATAATCACCGTTTATATTATGGATGTTTGGATATGTTTGTGTTATATTTGAATAGTTGCAAGTGTTTATGGTTATGATTATTTATCATATTAGTTTGTGTATAGACCATAATTATATTAGTGATAAATGTTAAACTCGATTATGCTCATTTTGATTAACTATCACCTTTATTAAATAAGGCCCAAATTTGGTGATATGATATACTTTGGAAAAATAAGTCTCCTTTTAAGTGGAATTGAAATTAAAGTAAAAATAAGAGAGAATTTGAAATTAGTGAAATTGGATTTAAAATGGAAAGTTAAATTGAAATTGAGATGAACAGTGAAATTGAAATCGACTTTGAAAATTAAAAGTGAGATTAAGCTTGAAACTTAAACTAGAATTGAAATTAGATTTTAAATCTAAGTTTTAATTGAGTTTAATTTGAAGTTAGAATTGAAATTTAATTGAAATTGGATATTTAAAATTTAATATTAAAGTAATAGGAATAAAATAATATAATAATATGGAAATAGTGAAAATACATTTTAATACTTTAAAAAGTGAAAATATTGATTTAAAATTATTTGTAATGGTTTTATAAGTAATAAAATTTAGTTTGAGTAGATTATTTCAAGTATTGAAAAATAAGTTAAAACTAGGCGCGTCGTGTAACGGTAGTTCGCGATTTCGCACCGAAAAGTTCAAACTAGTGTATAGAGTGGAATATAGCTCGAAATTCTTTGAGATAAGAAAATTCCGGACTATTATATCCATATCTTCTAAACGAAGAAAGAGAAACAAAATTTTGATAAGTAGATTTTGAATTAAGTCCAAATCAATTTTCTAGAAAAATCGCGCTAGTGCTGTTGAGTGACCATAACAGGAAATCTTTTTAAATGGACGTTTTTAATGATGCAGAAATATGGAATAAATTTGATAAATCTATTTAAATAGTTTAGAAAAGATTTGAAGTGGAAAATATGAATTTTCAAATATTAAAAAGTTGTTTAAATCAAATAAACTTATAAAGCACTTTCCGCAGCACCTTCTTTTACCGTTTCTACGACTTTTTAAAAGAAGGTTTAAACTTAACGATTTTTCCTAGAATCTATTATGAATGTTTTGAAAAGGAAAATCAAGTGTTTGAAAGATAACTTGGAATATAATCAATTCCAAAATAAAATTGATAACTGAGTATTCGAAAACGACTAGTACATTTGTCCCGCTTGTGAGATCTGGGAAGATAAAACAAGGTGTTTAACTAAGGTTAGGGATGGGGCAACCAGTGACCTGAACTTACCTAACCTATGTTTTCTTTTCTTAGGCGAGGGGTGGAACAGATCGAAAGAAAAGCCCGGATGCTCTAAAAAGATTATGTTAAGTTTTCCAAAATAAAAGAAGATTAGTATTATCCAAAATTTAAGCAATCTCCAAATTGAATAAACTACAACTTGGATTGCATAGAGATAATCTTCTTATATTGGTATTAAAATCCAAAGAGGGAACTTGTCCTATTTGTGGAATTTAAAAGGCGATCTCACCGTTATTCTGCCCATAGCACTTGTTGAATTTGGAAATTAATATTGAGTAAAATTAGAATGATTCTATGATCCTATGTACTCAATAATGTTTGCTAAGATTTATTTTAGGATTTACAGTAAACGATGCCTTAAATAACATTGTTTTTGACCCGCCTAAAAGTTAAGGAATTTGGATCGAGTTTTAAGTGAGGAAATTTGAAATATTATCCAAAGCAAAAGAATGAATTAACTTAGAATTACTCTAAGACAAAAGGAAGAGATTTTGAAATCATCCGAGAAGAATTAACGTGAAAAGCGACTTAATAAATCATGTATACTCATATTCACTTTTTTATCGATAATTGGATTTCGAAGGAACCAGGGTCGGATTTGGGTGATTCCTATCCGAAAACCACTTTGAACCAGTTTACGTGTTCGAAGAATGTAACGACCCGTAAATTTAAAGGTTTTAATAACGTCAATAAACTGAATTTTTGTGAAATTTTAAATAATTGAATTTGGTAATAAATATTTGATATTTGGAATACGTCTATATATTCATTGCAAATGGTAAATTCTCATCAGATAATATGGAAGTTTATTTTATTGTGTAATTTTATTTAAATTTAAATCAGTTAATATTAGGTGGTAACAAAATATTTTCAAAACCTGAATATTTTTATACAATAAATTTGTAAATCAACTTCTGAGTGACATGTCATATTTCGTTTCGTCAAATTTGGACTGCTATTGCTCCATTTATCTTATTATCGGCGTTTTAGCAGCATTTTCGGTACCGATTATTGACTTTTGATAGGATAATCGTATCACTGATATCTGTATACTGTTCTGATCGTCTCGTCGTGCTGATCTCCTTGGTATGCTCATTTGTGTGTCCTAGAGTCCGGTACACCGCGGAATCCGCGAAACAATTTACAGTATCGGTTTAGTATTTGGGATTTTGGTTTTCCTTACCTTTTTATATTCCACCGTCTATTAACCAATATCCTGTGGCCTTTTACAATTCCCAGAACTTTTGCTATTCCCACTATTTTATATTTATTTCAGTTCATTCATTTTTTTTCTTATCCGTTCATTTGGATAGAAGAAGAAATAATAACATTATATATTTTTCTTTCAAAACTAGATCTGCTCCTAGCCTCTCTCCCCATTCGAGAAGACGCCACCGCCATCCATCCCACTTTCCCTCGCCCCTACTCCTAGTCTCTCTCCCCACCATACCAGAGCACGCATCCCCAAACTCTCCATCACTCAACCACCTCCGATCCTTAAGTAGCAGCTCCACCCTCCCCCTCATCTCCTTCGGCCTTCATCCCACCACAAACCGAACCCAAGCACTCAAGCCTCTCCCTTCTTCCTTCGACAGCTCGCAAACCCTATGTCTCTTCTCCCTCCACCCAAGTTCGCCAGACAGCCACCCAGTTTTCCCCACCTTCGAACATTCTAAACCTAAGCATGCAGTTATTCGGTATATATATATATATTGCACGATTGATATATGTTAATAAGCCCATTTATTTTTTTCTTTCTCTTTCGCTCTGTTTTGCCTAATATATATATAGAGTTCTCATGTGAGTTATATTTTAAAAGTAATATATTATGTGGTACTAATCTTTTGTTATATGTATATATATCAGTCTATACGGGTTATATGCTATAAAAAAATATGTGTTGCTTTGTAAGTTTCATATTTATATATAATGTTTATATATTAACATATGTGTATAGTCTATTTTATAGGTATAAGTTTATTTAATAGTTATATATAGTATATTGATAAGTTAGTTTATATATTCAGTTATATAAGCTGATTTATATATAAGCTATATTTGTCTATGTTAGTTATTTTCACTTTTGCATGAAACATGCTTCTTTCAACAGCTCATTTGCTTTATATGCAATATATATTGTATGTAAATTTATATTAAGCTTATACCTTCTGTCTGCATGAGTACAGAGGTATATATATGTGTTTAGATCTTTAAAATGGGTTTTTGTAATAATTTCAATATATAATTTATGTTAATATTTCTAAATATAGATTCTTGAGAAAAAAAAGGTACAGTATGATACATACTATATTATATGCCAGTTTTGGGTTAGTTATATAAACAAATATATACGTTGGAATATTCTATTATATGTTTAAAAATATTTTGATCTTTATAATATATAAATTTGTTTCATTGATGAGAGGCTACTGGAAATTAGTATTGATTTTTAGATATGTCATATATATAAAGATTTGATTTTATAAGCGTTTTAAAGAAATTATTGATTTTATGTATAATATATATAAGTTTTACAAGATAGTGATCTGTTGAGTTATTGTACAATAGCTTATATAGTTGATATTGATTTATACTGTATAGGTTTTGTTTGTTTATATGAAGTATATTATATAAAAAAACTATAAGATCTGTTATATGTATATGGTTTCAAAATGTTGCATTTGGGTTGTCTTGCTTTATATATATATATATTTGTAAATAATAATAATTTTGAATTATATATGTATATCTTATTTTAATATATGTTTGAATTTAGAATATGATTCTTTTTTTCTTACATATATATAGTTATATATATACATACATACATATTTATATATAATTTCACTTATATAACTGATCTTCATCAATCAAGCTTTGATTTGATTTGGTCGATTCTAAACTATCAGCTTTGCTCGTCAAATTCGTGTTCAATATTGCTTTGCTTCGAAATTCGTGTTTGGATTCATAGCTCAATTTCTCGTTCATCTCTAGCCTCGAAAGGTGAGCAATCACTCACGATTGGCATTCTTATATCCATTAAATTTGATTCCATTTGAAACGACAATTGAAATATGCTGTTGCTAGTTACTTAACTGCTATATATATATGATATGCTATTATCTATAACTGTTCACCTATGACATCTGACACCATGATCTGTTATTTGTATTTTATATGTTATCGATGATATATGCCTGTTATTGATATGTTATATTATTATCATCACTGTTCTCACTCTGCAAGTTCCCTATAAATTTAGAATTCCTTATGAGTTGAAATGATACATACCCAAACGATTTTGTGGAATATGGGAAAATCGTTATGGGTTGAAATGATAAACCCAAGCAATTTTCATTGATTTTAAATTTTAGGATTGCGAGTTGAAATGATATATACCCGTAGACATTTAAATTTCGGGTTGAAATGATAAATATCTGTATCACTTGGCCATAGGATAGAAAATTATATACAGACACCGTTGGTATATATATATATATTTTGAAAATGATTTCCAAGGTTTTGAAAGGAAATATATGGTTTAATAAATATTGATTTTTAGATATTATATATATAAATGTTATTTTTATAAAGATTTAAATTTAGATTTTAAAATAATATGTTTTGAAAATTTTAACTTATAAGTTAGTTTTGAAAAAATGTAAATTTCAAGATTTTACTTGTATTTTATTTATTTTAAAAATATATAAAAATAAATTTAATATAAAAATAAATTTAATAATAAGTTTTAATTTAATAAAATTTAATTTAATTAGTATATAATATGTTTAAGTATTTACTTAAATTTATATTAATATTTTAAAAAAATAGATTTTTATAACGTTAATAAATAAAGGTTGGAAGAATAAAGTAAAATTAACTTGAAATTTAGTTGGTTAATACTTGAATTCAAATAAGGATTTATTTTAATTCATTGATTTGAGATTCTTGAAAAATATGATTTATAACTTGATTTGATAAAAAGTGATTAAAGGAATATTCTCAAATTTTAAATAAAATTGAGATTGGATATTTAATATTGATTTAAATTAATGAAGAGGGATTTTAATAAAATTGTTATCAAAATGATTAAGTGAATACTTTACAATCTGAATAAAATTAAAATTAAATGTTGAAATATAAATGAAATTGATATTTTAAATGTTTGAATATTTAAACTTGAATCTTTGATTAAATTGAAATGGTTAAACTAGAATTTGATTTAAATTTAATTTATGTAATTTAAGGTGATTTGAATCGATTTGCGAAATTTGAGGAAATTATTTTATTATATAAAGTATTTTTAATATATAAACTATTTTAATATATAAAGTTTTTTAATATATAAATATTTTAATCTATAACTATTTTAATATATATACGATTTTCAATATCTAAACTATTTAAGTTGAAAGTGTTATGATTTCAAAATGTTATGATTTCAAAAGTGTTATGATATCAAAACAGTTATGATTATAGAAGTGCTATGATTTCAAAAGTGTAAAGATTTCGGAAATGTTATAATTTTTAATGTGTTACAATTCTGAAATGAATATGATTTAAAGTGAATAATGATATCGAATTTGATATGGTTTTGAAATAAATATGATATTTTGATATAAAGTATAAACTGTTTGAAAAATGAAATGACCACGGTGTTATAATAACATTTGGTTGTTAAAGATACCGGGATCGGATATTGCCATACTCTCTGCCAATACCGAAAACCACTTTAACAACTGTGTACGTGGTGGAGATTCCAGAAATGAAGTACGATGGTTTGGCGAACAATTTCTGTATAAGGTACGACGTGACCCTGACTCCCGTGAGTCAGCATAGATGTGACTAAAACAGGAGCTACACTTGGGCCAAGTGAGGTCATTCCTCCGATCGGACATGCTTCTTCGATACCATTCTATTGCTTTTGTGATTTGATTGAGTGCATGTCACGTACCGGAATTTTCGACTTTCGAAAATTCGACATCGATACTCACTTTATCGACTGCCGAACAATCGAGTGCCGGAAACTCCAATAGTGAGGGTTTTAAATAAAAGAAAAAGGTAGAAGAAGAAGAAAAGAGTAGAAGAAGAAGAGAGCACATCAGAACAACATCAGAACAGAAAACAATATTCAGAATCTTACACATCGCAGCGGAACAATATATAATAGATAAATGAATATCATTTAAAAACAAAAGAACTATATCTGTTATTACATTACATCACATCATATCATCAGAGTCAATAAACAACAATGGACAGTTATATAAACTTGTCCTCATACAGAATACACAGCGGAATAAATATATCAGATACAAATACTACGTCTCGCCATCCAGCTTGCTTCCAAAGCTCCAGAATATCCAGAGAACCTAATAATCTAACTCTAGACTGCCCGTGTGGAAATTTGTGGGCACCCAGAGTTTAGAAGGGAAACAATAAACTCCGAGTCAGTCATGGTGACTGGTGTGAGATCGTAAAACAGTTATTTATCTTTAAAATAAACAACAGAAAATTTTTAAAGTCAATTCGCAATGCTTTTGGAAAATGAAACTACCATAAGACCTCCCACCACACACACAATGCAAACGCAGACTTGGAGGAGATTTCTTCTTATGATAGTCAAAGATGCTTACTACGCAAAAATCAAATTCTTTTTGATATTATTATTAGTGCATAGTGGAAAACATTTCGAAAGTAGAATATAAATCTTAGCCAACATACGACCAGTATCGTATGCCTACTATAGCTACCATCTAAACAGTGGTGACCACCGTACGTAAATGGCAGGTTCTACAACTGATACCGTACAAATCACGTATTGGAGTTTGGATTTCCAAAAAATGGTCAGGCTAAGGAACTTCCTATCCACGATGGGTATGTCCCTGGAATAGACGACCCGAGAACCTAACCGGATCTCTGCCAACACAAGGCCGGGTTACCTCTGCAAAAATAGGTAACTACTGACACGCGTATGCCATCCCCCGATCGTCACCGATCTTCCCGAGGATCCCCGATTTCCAACAAACCACAAAGAAATAAATTTTGCAGCAACCACAGAGGTTAAGTATCTGGGCTCCATACCATGATACCACCTTTATCCAGAAGGAATGACATACACTAAGGGGCGCTACTCCCTAGAACCTTGCTGCATCCTTCCTGTTTCGACCATTTCCGGGGTGTGAGGCTCGACGAAGTCTCGTCCACAAAGCTACGCTTTCTACAAAGCCCTGCTTCGGGTCAAACAAAAATGATCAACCTATGATCACAAAGATATAAGATCAAACAAATGATCATATCACAAATGATCAAACACTGATCATTTCACAGCAACACTCAGTATGCCACGTTACCAAATTGGGATATATCGCTGATAAATTTCAACTACATAACCTCTGAGCTCGTACGTCTCAGAGAAGGGTGTTAAGCTAAGAGAATAAATTCTCCGCCACCAACAGATATGTATTTGAAAGAAATCAGCTTTATATCTCAAATTGTAACGTCAGACACACAATCCATATAAGTCTGTTCCGGGATCGAACAGAACCGAAGGCACTTCTCACGAAGCCCTTGCAATTCCGGATAATTTTCTAATCACGTCCGGACTTCCCGTCACTAAGGGTGATAAAACCTCTAAATCGGAGATCAGCCGATGTAGAGTAACTCGACGGTAATCCTTCCGTTTTCAAAAATATCCGGTCTTCAACACCGGTCTTCGAATGCAATTCATAACGACGTATCACATATTCGGAATGGGTTATACGACCCCATGGTCCTTTCCCGGCTAACCCGAATAGTGAGCGTTTATTTAAAAACAAAGTGTGGCATTCAAATTCATCCAATTCACAACAAATACCTATCTAAAGGTAATTATTGATAGTCGGTTATTTAACTATCAATAAAGATGCGCAACATCATCAGATTCCAAATAATTTTCCAAATTATTTCATCTTCCAAAATATCTTTTACTAGATATAAAATTTCCACACTTAACCGTTTGAAAACAAATTTCAAATATTCAATTTGCACATTTCATTTTATCTTTGAAGATAAAATCTCAAAAACAGTTCATTTCATATTGGAAAAGCAATTCCATACTTATTTAATAATAAGTATTTCACAAATCATTTATCTTCAACATTTGAAAATATTCGATATACTTAAATCAATATTAAGTATATATTCATTCTTTAAGGAAATCATTCTCTTTAAACACATTTATTTGAGTCAAAACGAATGTTACGTAAAACATCGTTACGACGACTCAAAATCACTAGTATAGGGATTCAGATTTTAATAGATATATAAATCCCAATACTACATCAAAACATTTCCTTTCGGAAATCATTTACTATAACAACAGTGTTATAGTCCATCATTTCCTTATTTTTCGAAAACGTCTATTTCAACAATAAATGTTGAAATCTATGATTTCGATATTTAACACGTTTAAAACATCTTTTAAAACAATTAACTTCATTTTACAATATCGCTTTTCCAAAACTATCCATTTTACTTAACAATATATTCACTGTCCAAAATCGTGAATATACTTCACAAATTACATTTCAACCTTTTCTACACATTTTTATTTCAATAAAAATTCGCTATCCAAAATCGCGAATATATCTTCTTTAACATTTTAATTTATCAAATCCAATTGATTTTGAATTTATAAAACAACGTTTATAAATTCTATTTCTATTTTCTAACGACTTCAATTTAATAAATCTTCTTTATTAATAATTCGATAAATATTCCATTTAAAGGCAAAAAATCCAATTTATAAGTTAATCTCTTATAAATCCTTTATTCTACAGTTTCATCCATTATATAATTTCACAATATAAATCTATTAATTTCATTCACTTATGAAATACATTTATATTTCTTTTTAACACTTATAAAATTCGTTTTATAAATCCAATATTTTGATTTATAAAATATCAATTTTATAAATCTTTCTATACAAATCGTTTATAGTTATTCAAAAATCCCAACTTAAACCACTTTATAAATAAATCGACTTTTATTTCAAAAACGACACTTCGGTTATATTTCACTAAAAATCATAACTTTTATAACTTTAAAATTTTACGTTTATAAATCGATTCAAAAATTCCATAAAACGTATATTTTCAAAAATCACTTTAAAAACCCTTTTAAAGTAAAAAATCGTTATTTTTACATTTCAAAACCGAATCCGATGATGCAACAGCATCAATTAGTCCATCACAACAGTCAATATCATATATCAATATGATAACAGAATATACATCAATATATGTAAATAAATAAATACGGGTGAGGAATCCAGTTGGATCCCTCCAACCTGTTTCCCTGCATCCACAGACGTTAGCACAATACCAATTCCGCTCCAGTACGGAATTATCGCGGTATATGGGTTTTATAAAAATCCGCTTACTAACGGCGCAATAGGGTCTCATCCGCTATACGAGGCGGGAAATCATCAATCCAATATATACATATGCCAATATGTATATATTGCTATATATAGATATATTGTAACATCCCTAAAATTTTCGACTTTCGAAAATTCGACATCGATACTCACTTTATCGACTGCCGAGCCATCGAATGCCGGAAACCCGGAAAGTTATGGTTTTAAGAGAAAAAGAAAAAGAAGAAGATAGAAGGAAAAGAAAAAAGAAGAAAGAAGAAGAACAACAACAGAACAACATCAGATACAGAAACAGAAAACAATATCAGAATCTCACATATCGCAGCGGAACAATATATAATAGATAATCACTAGTCTTTTAAAACAAAGAACTTTATCAGTTTATACATACATCAATCATCAGGGTCAATATACAACTCAGTACAACAATGGACAGTTATATAACTTGTCCTCATACAGAATACACAGCGGAATAAATACTATTAGATACAAATACTACGTCTCGCCATCCAGCTTATCTCCAAAGCTCCAGAATATCCAGAATATCCTGATAACATAACTCTAGGCTGCCCGTGTGGAAATTGGTGGGCACCCAGAGTTTAGAAGGGAAACAATAAACTCCGAGTCAGTCATGGTGACTGGTGTGAGATCGTAAAACAGTTATTCTTTAAAATAAAAAACAGGATAATTTTAAAGTCAATTCGCAATGCTTTTGGAAAATGAAACTACCATAAGACCTCCCGCCACACACACAATGCAAACGCAGACTTGGAGGAGATTTCTTCTTATGATAGTCAAAGATGCTTACTACGCGAAAATCAAATTCTTTTTGATATTATTATTAGTGCATAGTGTAGAAAACATTTCGAAAGTAGAATATAAATCTTAGCCAGCATAGGTACCATTATAGTATGCTTGCTATAGCTGCCATATTAGATGGCAGGTTCTACAACTAAAACCGTACAAGTCTCGTATTGTTTCTTTGGATTTCCAACAAATGGTCAGGCTAAGGAACTTCCTATCCACGATGGGTACGTCCCTGGAATAGACGACCCGAGAACCTAACCGGATCTCTGCCAACACAAGGCCGGGTTACCTCTGCAAAAATAGGTAACTACTGACACGCGTATGCCATCCCCCGATCGTCACCGATCTTCCCGAGGATCCCCGATTCGCAACAAACCACATAGATAATAATAATGCAGTAACCACAGAGGTTAAGTATCTGGGCTCCATACCATGATACCACCTTTATCCAGAAGGAATGACATACACTAAGGGGCGCTACTCCCTAGAACCTTGCTGCATTCGTCCTGTTTCGACCATTTCCGGGGTGTGAGGCTCGACGAAGTCTCGTCCACAAAGCTACGCTTTCTCAAAAAGCCCTGCTTCGGGTCAAACAAAATGATCAACCTATGATCACAAAGATATAAGATCAAACAAATGATCATATCACAAATGATCAAACACTGATCATTTCACAGCAACACTCAGTATGCCACGTTACCAAATTGGGATATATCGCTGATGAATTTCAACTACATAACCTCTGAGCTCGTACGTCTCAGAGAAGGGTGTTAAGCTAAGAGAATAAATTCTCCGCCACCAACAGAAATGTATTTGAAAGAAATCAGCTTTATATCTCAAATTGTAACGTCAGACACACAATCCATACAAGTCTGTTCCGGGATCGAACAGAACCGAAGGCACTTCTCACGAAGCCCTTGCATATCCGGATAATTTTCAATCACGTCAGGACTTCCCGTCACTAAGGGTGATAAAACCTCTAAACCGGAGATCAGTCGGTGTAGAGTAACTCGACGGTAATCCTTCCGTTTTCAAAAATATCCGGTCTTCACACCGGTCTTCGAATGCGATTCATAACGACGTATCACATATTCGGAATGGGTTATACGACCCCATGGTCCTTTCCCGGCTAACCCGAATAGTGAGCGATTATTCAAGAATAAGTGTGGCATTCAATTTCATCCAAATCACAACAAATACCTATCTAAAGGTAATTATTGATAGTCGGTTATTTAACTATCAATAAAGATGCGCGACATCATCAGATTCCAAATAATTTCCCAAATTTATTTCATCTTCAAAAATATCTTTACTAGATATAAAATTTCCACACTTAACCATTTGAAAACAATTTCAAATCAATTTTCCACACTTCAAAAATAAATCAATATTTATTTTTAAACAACTTCGCTTTCTTTTATAAATTCCGTATTGAATTTATACTTTCGAATATCTACTGATATTCGATTTTCAAATCGTTTTCAATATTCAATTTCAATTTATCTTTAAGAAGATAAATTCTCAAAACATTTCATTTCATTTTGGAAAACATTTCCATACTTATTTAAAAATAAGTCAGCAATTCACAATCCATTTATTTTCAACACTTGGAAAATATTCGATATACTTAAATCAAATTAAGTATATATATATTTCATTCTTTTAAGGAAATCATTTACTTTGACGATATTTATTTGAGTCAAAACGAATGTTACGTAAAACATCGTTACGACGACTCAAAACCACTAGTATAGGGATTTGAAAATTAAGATAGATATTTATAAATCCCAATACTACATAAAAACATTTCCTTTCGGAAATCATTTACTATAACAACAGTGTTATAGTCCACCATTTCCTTAAATTTCTCGAAAACGCCTATTTCAACAAGTATGTTGAAATCTATGCTTTCGATTCATAATACATTTTAAAACATCGTTAAAAACAATTTAACTTCATTTTAAAATATCACTTCTTCAAAAATGAATCCATTTTATTCAATAATATATTCACGGTCCAGAGTTGTGAATATATCTTTTCTTTAAAAATCTTCTATAAAGAAATTTATCCAATTCAATCTATTTCGAATTTATAAACACGTCTATAAATTCCATTTCTATTTTAATAACAACCTCGACTTATAAATCTCCTTTTTATTAACTTCTATATTTTACTTATCAAAATAAGTGATTTCGTATTTATAAACAGCATTTGTAAATTCCAATTTTTTTTATAAGAACTTCAATATCAAATCAATTTCAATTATTGATTTCTAAATTTATTTATCACTACTAAATAAATTCCTTATTTTCTCAAATCATTCAATATTCCATTTTTAAATGGATTCTTCAAATTGAAATCATTTTACATTAATTTCACAACTTATTTCAATTTACCAATTAAATTTCAAACTGAATTTCCAACTTATCTTCTTTTAAATAAATTCCTTTTTTTAAGAAAATAAATTTCAATCGTTTCTTTTAATCTATTTAAAAATCCAAATTTAAATTAATTTCTTCAATTTAAAATCACTGTTTTATGAAATCCATTTATTTAGCATTTTCCACTTTATTCTGGAATTTATTCGATACGATTATAAAAACAACTTTTATACTTTTAAATTCTTTTCTTCAAAATTTCTTCAATTTCAAAAATTGATTCACTTAGAAATTTTCTACTTGAATCTCAAAAATTCAATTTCGTTTATCTTTAGAATCTAATGATGTCAAACATCCATTCAGCTAAATTTTAGCTTTCAAACAATTTCCAGATATCAATATGATTAATAGCATCACTATAATCATTCACAGATTCATATCACAATAGAAATAAATTCAATCAATGTGAGGGGTCCAGTTGGATCCCTCCAACCTGTTTTCCTGCATCCACAGATGTTAGCACAATACCAATTCCGCTCCAGTACGGAATTATCGCGGTATATAGGTTTTTTTTATAAATCCGCTTACTAACGGCGCAATAGGGTCTCATCCGCTATACGAGGCGGGAAATCATCAATTCAATATATACATATGCCAATATGTATATATTGCTATATATATAATAGATATATCCTACTATATCTAATACCACATCCAAATAGCAATCAAACAGTCAATAATAACTGTAAAAGAAAATCCACTTTATTCTTGAGTGAGAAGATCTCACCTTAGCATTTATTTTGCAATCCACTTCCATTTTTTTTTGATCATTTCTTCACGGTTTAACCTTGTATAAATATTTATAAAATTCATCAATATTCGAATAAATTGACAATAAATTATCGTCTGTAAATTTTCTTTAAATCAATTCTTTAATTTTTTTTTTCAAATGATTTATTTTAAACAAATTCCCTATTAACTATTTAAATATACTGAACACTTCATTACTATTTCCTTTTAATAAATTGATTTCATAAGAAAATTTAAATTCAAAATTTATTCTCCTTTAACAAAATTTATTCTAACAAATTATTTTATTCCAACAAATTTTCCTTTCACCTAAATAAATTAAATTTAAACTGAATTTCTATAAATTTTAAACAGATTACTTTTAACAATTTTACCTAAGTAGAATTAGATTTTAAAACTAAATTTAAATACTGGGTTCACATTTTTTTCTATATGCATGAATAAATCAAAAAAAAAAAAAATACCTTACTGTGAAAATCGAACCCAGATCGAAATCCAGACGAACCCTAGCCTCACCACTGCTCGTGTCGCCATCGCGACTTCGCCAGTGCCACTGCTAATCCCCTGAACGAAAACGCCTCCAAACCCAGTCGCGAGCCTCCATTTACGTGCTTGACTTTGAAAATCATCGCCTCGCGATGCCTCCCACTCGCTTGCCCACGCACCACGAGAACCACCTGCCAGCGATCTAGCGTCGCCGATATCCCCAGATTTCGCGACAAACCCCAATCTCAGAACCCCTACGCGGCGCCTACACTCGACGAAGCTGCCACGTGACTCAATCGCGACACCATGAGATGCTCCCCAGCTCCGAACAGATGCAGCCCCCATCTCAATCGCGACCTTCATCTTTGCGAACCCTAGGGAGAGCTCGAGATTGTGATTGTAGAAGGCTTGGCCTCGTATCCCCTCCATCGGCGATCTGCTCACGATGAACTCGAATTCGATGTGGAGACCTTTCCTTGGTTCGACTAGAGGGAAACGGCTTCGATCATTAATTTGTAACCGAGAGTAACCGAGAACGAAAATGTTTCGTTCTTTTTTTCTTTCGTTTTGTTATTTTTGGTTTGAATCTGAGAGAGGTATGGATTTCGTGAGGGGTTGCACGTTTATTCTCGTGATTGCAGGCGCGATCTCAGGCGTGAGGTAAGGGAGAGGAACGTGCTGTCTTTGACTTAGCTAAAAATTTAAATTTAAAATTTAAATTCAATTTAAATTTTCAACGCGTTAATGTGTCGTGTGCTCACGTATCAACACCGAAAAATACGAAACTTGAAATCTGACAATAATTCAACGTTACGGACCCAATGGAACTGGTTTCGTCGAATTCCGAGACTGTTCCCTGGACGACTATTTTTAAATATCGATTCGAACGATATAATTTCAAAACTGAACGAAACAGTTTGAAATTCAATTCTGAAAGTTCTATCACCTTCAGAATTATCAATACGAATTTTAAAAACTTTTGAAATATTTTTCTTCAGCTTAAAATTGTAGATTCAAATTTTTATTCAACTATTAACAGATTAAATTCTATAATTTAATCGCCGATTTAAAGTTATATTCGGGATTCAAATTAAATCGTCGTTCAAATATTTAAAATTAATTAAATATTCTCAATTTAATTCGTTCAAAATTCTGGGTCGTTACAGACTTCCCCCCTTAAAAGAATTTCGTCCCGAAATTACAAGTTAGGAAAAAATGTCCTTAACTCGTCTACTATTTTTCACAATTCAATAGTTTTATCAATTTTTCAAAACAAATCTTTCTACTAAAGATTCGTTATTAATTCAATTAACTTTCTAAACATTTTCATAATTTTCTAACATCATTGTTTTCCTTAACAATTCAAATTTAAATTCAAATTCAAATTTAAACTTTCAAAAATTTCTCAAAAATTTTCTAACGCCCTAAATTTTCGAAAAATTTCGCCAGCGTCTCCTTTGCGCGGCTAATACGGCACTACTACAAAACGTCCCTACGGACTCTCAGATTTCAAAAAGAAAAAGAAAAAGCCAAGCGGCTAGAGAGAAATCATCAAAAACTCATATCAAAACTAAAATACATACCTTTTTGTCGAGCAATTCAAATTATCTGTGAAATCAAATTCAATTCCCTTTATACCTGTATATCTACTAGCCATTATATCTAGTTACATATATTCAAACCATTTCGTACATTCAATTACAAAATTTTCAATATAACTGCTTGTTATATCATTTTTACTTCACTATTGAAGTTACATATCAAATTTCTTTCAATCTTACATTTCAATTTTCATTTGAATTCAATTTATCTTCAATTTTGAAATATTGAATTTTATCTTTCAATTATAGCTGATTCATATCACTATATTTTTCACTTAGTTTCACTTTGTTTATTACAAATCAAATTCAATTCAGTCTCATTTACTTACAAATTCAAAAGGAATTTTAACATTCCATTTCATTTTCTGGCACTTGTAATCGCAATTTATTCATTTATTCACTAATTTAGTCCTTTTCGATTTGAATCTTATTCCGATCAGATTTCAAATGTTTTATAAGTTATCAACTTATTTACATTTCATAAATATAGTATTCCAGAGTCTTACCAACATTTCAAAAATCTCTTTTGAAAACAATTCAAATTTTCCTTTGAATTTTCTAAAACCAAACCCAAAATTTTCAAAACAAACAATTTGGCAGCAATTCCTCTTTTGGAAACCCGAAAATGAATTCTAATGATGTGGCCACCATCATCAGGATTATTTTCCGGCGACCTAAAAGAGTTTAGAGCTTTCATCTCTCTAAAATACTTTTCAAAACCTTCGAAATTCATTTCCAAACCAAAAATGATTTAAACTTCCAAATCTCCAAAATTTTCAAATTCTTTTCAAAACATTTCCAAAAACTTCTCTGGAATTCCGTTTCATTTATAAATCACATTTATAATTTATATTCTCAGATTTCATTCGTATGTGAAATAATTTCTTAACTTTGGAGTTTCGGTTTCAATTTCTTATTCAATTGCATATAATAATGATAACATTTCTATATTATCACTTCCTAACAATCATGCAACCATATACTATAATACTTTATAGAAAAACATTTCTTTTCTATACAAAAATAGTTTTGGGTAAAATTATTTCATTCACCCTATTTAAAACAATACTGTGTCGTCTTGCCTCGTTTAAGTGTTTAGAAATCCCTATCGATAAATATGGCATCCCACATACCGACCAAAATTCACAAACATCTCAACGGATAAGCAAACACAATATAAAACATTTTTATATTCACTAACAAATACGCGCTCGTATCTATTATTACACTCAACTCATTCTAGAGTACTGCTGACTCTATCTCTAATGAGTAACATCCAACAGAGCAGGGTTGTCGCTTAACCATACGCTTTGATACCAAATGTAACATCCCTAAAATTTTCGACTTTCGAAAATTCGACATCGATACTCACTTTATCGACTGCCGAGCCATCGAATGCCGGAAACCCGGAAAGTTATGGTTTTAAGAGAAAAAGAAAAAGAAGAAGATAGAAGGAAAAGAAAAAAGAAGAAAGAAGAAGAACAACAACAGAACAACATCAGATACAGAAACAGAAAACAATATCAGAATCTCACATATCGCAGCGGAACAATATATAATAGATAATCACTAGTCTTTTAAAACAAAGAACTATATCAGTTTATACATACATCAATCATCAGGGTCAATATACAACTCAGTACAACAATGGACAGTTATATAACTTGTCCTCATACAGAATACACAGCGGAATAAATACTATTAGATACAAATACTACGTCTCGCCATCCAGCTTATCTCCAAAGCTCCAGAATATCCAGAATATCCTGATAACATAACTCTAGGCTGCCCGTGTGGAAATTGGTGGGCACCCAGAGTTTAGAAGGGAAACAATAAACTCCGAGTCAGTCATGGTGACTGGTGTGAGATCGTAAAACAGTTATTCTTTAAAATAAACAACAGGATAATTTTAAAGTCAATTCGCAATGCTTTTGGAAAATGAAACTACCATAAGACCTCCCGCCACACACACAATGCAAACGCAGACTTGGAGGAGATTTCTTCTTATGATAGTCAAAGATGCTTACTACGCGAAAATCAAATTCTTTTTGATATTATTATTAGTGCATAGTGTAGAAAACATTTCGAAAGTAGAATATAAATCTTAGCCAGCATAGGTACCATTATAGTATGCTTGCTATAGCTGCCATATTAGATGGCAGGTTCTATAACTAAAACCGTACAAGTCTCGTATTGTTTCTTTGGATTTCCAACAAATGGTCAGGCTAAGGAACTTCCTATCCACGATGGGTACGTCCCTGGAATAGACGACCCGAGAACCTAACCGGATCTCTGCCAACACAAGGCCGGGTTACCTCTGCAAAAATAGGTAACTACTGACACGCGTATGCCATCCCCCGATCGTCACCGATCTTCCCGAGGATCCCCGATTCGCAACAAACCACATAGATAATAATAATGCAGTAACCACAGAGGTTAAGTATCTGGGCTCCATACCATGATACCACCTTTATCCAGAAGGAATGACATACACTAAGGGGCGCTACTCCCTAGAACCTTGCTGCATTCGTCCTGTTTCGACCATTTCCGGGGTGTGAGGCTCGACGAAGTCTCGTCCACAAAGCTACGCTTTCTCAAAAAGCCCTGCTTCGGGTCAAACAAAATGATCAACCTATGATCACAAAGATATAAGATCAAACAAATGATCATATCACAAATGATCAAACACTGATCATTTCACAGCAACACTCAGTATGCCACGTTACCAAATTGGGATATATCGCTGATGAATTTCAACTACATAACCTCTGAGCTCGTACGTCTCAGAGAAGGGTGTTAAGCTAAGAGAATAAATTCTCCGCCACCAACAGAAATGTATTTGAAAGAAATCAGCTTTATATCTCAAATTGTAACGTCAGACACACAATCCATACAAGTCTGTTCCGGGATCGAACAGAACCGAAGGCACTTCTCACGAAGCCCTTGCATATCCGGATAATTTTCAATCACGTCAGGACTTCCCGTCACTAAGGGTGATAAAACCTCTAAACCGAAGATCAGTCGGTGTAGAGTAACTCGACGGTAATCCATCCGTTTTCAAAAATATCCGGTCTTCACACCGGTCTTCAAATGCGATTCATAACGACGTATCACATATTCGGAATGGGTTATACGACCCCATGGTCCTTTCCCGGCTAACCCGAATAGTGAGCGATTATTCAAGAATAAGTGTGGCATTCAATTTCATCCAAATCACAACAAATACCTATCTAAAGGTAATTATTGATAGTCGGTTATTTAACTATCAATAAAGATGCGCGACATCATCAGATTCCAAATAATTTCCCAAATTTATTTCATCTTCAAAAATATCTTTGCTAGATATAAAATTTCCACACTTAACCATTTGAAAACAATTTCAAATCAATTTTCCACACTTCAAAAATAAATCAATATTTATTTTTAAACAACTTCGCTTTCTTTTATAAATTCCGTATTGAATTTATACTTTCGAATATCTACTGATATTCGATTTTCAAATCGTTTTCAATATTCAATTTCAATTTATCTTTAAGAAGATAAATTCTCAAAACATTTCATTTCATTTTGGAAAACATTTCCATACTTATTTAAAAATAAGTCAGCAATTCACAATCCATTTATTTTCAACACTTGGAAAATATTCGATATACTTAAATCAAATTAAGTATATATATATTTCATTCTTTTAAGGAAATCATTTACTTTGACGATATTTATTTGAGTCAAAACGAATGTTACGTAAAACATCGTTACGACGACTCAAAACCACTAGTATAGGGATTTGAAAATTAAGATAGATATTTATAAATCCCAATACTACATAAAAACATTTCCTTTCGGAAATCATTTACTATAACAACAGTGTTATAGTCCACCATTTCCTTAAATTTCTCGAAAACGCCTATTTCAACAAGTATGTTGAAATCTATGCTTTCGATTCATAATACATTTTAAAACATCGTTAAAAACAATTTAACTTCATTTTAAAATATCACTTCTTCAAAAATGAATCCATTTTATTCAATAATATATTCACGGTCCAGAGTTGTGAATATATCTTTTCTTTAAAAATCTTCTATAAAGAAATTTATCCAATTCAATCTATTTCGAATTTATAAACACGTCTATAAATTCCATTTCTATTTTAATAACAACCTCGACTTATAAATCTCCTT
Organism: Allium fistulosum; assembly: GCA_030737815.1. Taxonomy (NCBI): domain Eukaryota; kingdom Viridiplantae; phylum Streptophyta; class Magnoliopsida; order Asparagales; family Amaryllidaceae; genus Allium; species Allium fistulosum. The sequence continues at coordinate 525,955,967 of CM060902.1, forward strand.
TTTATTAACTTCTATATTTTACTTATCAAAATAAGTGATTTCGTATTTATAAACAGCATTTGTAAATTCCAATTTTTTTTATAAGAACTTCAATATCAAATCAATTTCAATTATTGATTTCTAAATTTATTTATCACTACTAATTAAATTCCTTATTTTCTCAAATCATTCAATATTCCATTTTTAAATGGATTCTTCAAATTGAAATCATTTTACATTAATTTCACAACTTATTTCAATTTACCAATTAAATTTCAAACTGAATTTCCAACTTATCTTCTTTTAAATAAATTCCTTTTTTTAAGAAAATAAATTTCAATCGTTTCTTTTAATCTATTTAAAAATCCAAATTTAAATTAATTTCTTCAATTTAAAATCACTGTTTTATGAAATCCATTTATTTAGCATTTTCCACTTTATTCTGGAATTTATTCGATACGATTATAAAAACAACTTTTATACTTTTAAATTCTTTTCTTCAAAATTTCTTCAATTTCAAAAATTGATTCACTTAGAAATTTTCTACTTGAATCTCAAAAATTCAATTTCGTTTATCTTTAGAATCTAATGATGTCAAACATCCATTCAGCTAAATTTTAGCTTTCAAACAATTTCCAGATATCAATATGATTAATAGCATCACTATAATCATTCACAGATTCATATCACAATAGAAATAAATTCAATCAATGTGAGGGGTCCAGTTGGATCCCTCCAACCTGTTTTCCTGCATCCACAGATGTTAGCACAATACCAATTCCGCTCCAGTATGGAATTATCGCGGTATATAGGTTTTTTTTATAAATCCGCTTACTAACGGCGCAATAGGGTCTCATCCGCTATACGAGGCGGGAAATCATCAATCCAATATATACATATGCCAATATGTATATATTGCTATATATATAATAGATATATCCTACTATATCTAATACCACATCCAAATAGCAATCAAACAGTCAATAATAACTGTAAAAGAAAATCCACTTTATTCTTGAGTGAGAAGATCTCACCTTAGCATTTATTTTGCAATCCACTTCCATTTTTTTTTGATCATTTCTTCACGGTTTAACCTTGTATAAATATTTATAAAATTCATCAATATTCGAATAAATTGACAATAAATTATCGTCTGTAAATTTTCTTTAAATCAATTCTTTAATTTTTTTTTTCAAATGATTTATTTTAAACAAATTCCCTATTAACTATTTAAATATACTGAACACTTCATTACTATTTCCTTTTAATAAATTGATTTCATAAGAAAATTTAAATTCAAAATTTATTCTCCTTTAACAAAATTTATTCTAACAAATTATTTTATTCCAACAAATTTTCCTTTCACCTAAATAAATTAAATTTAAACTGAATTTCTATAAATTTTAAACAGATTACTTTTAACAATTTTACCTAAGTAGAATTAGATTTTAAAACTAAATTTAAATACTGGGTTCACATTTTTTTCTATATGCATGAATAAATCAAAAAAAAAAAATACCTTACTGTGAAAATCGAACCCAGATCGAAATCCAGACGAACCCCAGCCTCACCACTGCTCGTGTCGCCATCGCGACTTCGCCAGTGCCACTGCTAATCCCCTGAACGAAAACGCCTCCAAACCCAGTCGCGAGCCTCCATTTACGTGCTTGACTTCGAAAATCATCGCCTCGCGATGCCTCCCATTCGCTTGCCCACGCACCACGAGAACCACCTGCCAGCGATCTAGCGTCGCCGATATCCCCAGATTTCGCGACAAACCCCAATCTCAGAACCCCTACGCGGTTCCTACACTCGACGAAGCTGCCACGTGACTCAATCGCGACACCATGAGATGCTCCCCAGCTCCGAACAGATGCAGCCCCGATCTCAATCGCGACCTTCATCTTTGCGAACCCTAGGGAGAGCTCGAGATTGTGATTGTAGAAGGCTTGGCCTCGTATCCCCTCCATCGGCGATCTGCTCACGATGAACTCGAATTCGATGTGGAGACCTTTCCTTGGTTCGACTAGAGGGAAACGGCTTCGGCCATTAATTTGTAACCGAGAGTAACCGAGAACGAAAATGTTTCGTTCTTTTTTTCTTTCGTTTTGTTATTTTGGGTTTGAATCTGAGAGAGGTATGGATTTCGTGAGGGGTTGCACGTTTATTCTCGTGATTGCAGGCGCGATCTCAGGCGTGAGGTAAGGGAGAGGAACGTGCTGTCTTTGACTTAGCTAAAAATTTAAATTTAAAATTTAAATTCAATTTAAATTTTCAACGCGTTAATGTGTCGTGTGCTCACGTATCAACACCGAAAAATACGAAACTTGAAATCTGACAATAATTCAACGTTACGGACCCAATGGAACTGGTTTCGTCGAATTCTGAGACTGTTCCCTGGACGACTATTTTTAAATATCGATTCGAACGATATAATTTCAAAACTGAACGAAACAGTTTGAAATTCAATTCTGAAAGTTCTATCACCTTCAGAATTATCAATACGAATTTTAAAAACTTTTGAAATATTTTTCTTCAGCTTAAAATTGTAGATTCAAATTTTTATTCAACTATTAACAGATTAAATTCTATAATTTAATCGCCGATTTAAAGTTATATTCGGGATTCAAATTAAATCGTCGTTCAAATATTTAAAATTAATTAAATATTCTCAATTTAATTCGTTCAAAATTCTGGGTCGTTACATATATATCCTACTATATCTAATATCTCATCCAAAACATCAATCAATCAAATCAATAACTGCAATACAAATTTAAATCTGAGTGAGGAGATCTCACCGTGATTTCAATTCCGATTTCAGCATTTATTTCGAATAAAATTAAACACGCGTTTAATTTTACCCGAAATTCAAACTAGCTCCAAATGGCTCCAATTCAGTTGCATCGCGTAGTATTCGACGATACGATTCCAACGCTTTTCGTTTCGTAATTTTCCGACCTTGTATGGAAAAGATATACAATTTTAAAGTTTATACACATTATTACATAATTAATTTACATTTAATATTACATTTCCTAACCTAAGCAAATCCTGGCCGTTGATTTTCGTTGCCTCCATCAGGCCCATTCGCCACAATCATCTTCTTCCCGCTCCAGTACAAAACATACGCAAGCTACAGAGAGGCCGAACCCAACTTTCACGTCCTAGGGTTTGAAACGCACCCTTCCACGATCGATGAAACCTCATCATACCACTGCCAATCGAAAGCCCATCGCCATGCCTTCCTTCACCGCGAGTACGGCCAAGCTCGGTTAGCCCATCACCGTGAAAAACGTGCGCGACACGGCTATGAACGCGAGCACGCAGCTCCTCTTATGGTCAACGAGAACCAACTTCACCGTACGGATCTATCGAGCTCGAGATGCTCTACCACTTTGCAGTTGAACTCTTTCGCTAATTGTTTATAGATCGAGAGAGATTAAGAGGAGAAATTCGAACAATATTGGCCATTAACAAAACAAACGGCGGCTGGCTTTGTTATGAGCTAGGGTTTGGAGAATTATTAATGTATATAAGGATTTTAATATTATTTAATTAAGAAAATTTCTCGATTTAACAGTTAAAGCAAACGGCCTCCAATCCTCACGTTCCGACAAGCTATCCTAGGGTTTTTCCGCGTTCCGGACACAATGGAATAGGTTTCGGAAGCTAATTCGATCGCATGTGTGAGATATGACAATAAACGATCAATTTAAATTAAACCGATTTAAATCGATTTCGAGGCGTTTTGGCTTGCCCCGGACAAACGATAAATCCAAAAATTACGAAATTTGAAATCTTATAATAATATCACATTACGGATCCGATGAAACTGGTTTTGTCGAAATCCGAGACCTTTTGAAAAATGACTATTTTAACTCGACGATTTAAAATTAAAACGATATCTATGCGTTTCGAGCTGCCATGGTCAAACGACAACTCCGATGGATACGAAAATTGAAATCCGATAATAACTAACTATTACGGATCCAATGGAACTGGTCTCGTTCAATTCTAAGACTGTTCGAAAATTGGCTATTTTTACAGTCGATAATTAAATATTAAAATATTCCATTTTCACAGATTTACTCCAAATTCAGTTTTAAAAGTTCTATAACATCTCTATAACTCCCGTATGATTAAATAAAATTTTACAAATCATTTTTAATCACATTTAATCCAGATTTCAATTATTTCTGGAATTTCACTATTAAATTATTGATTTACTTATCAAATAAAACCCGATATTCGAAAAATAAATCATTCGACTTCTAAATTCCATTTATTAATATTAAAAATCAATTAAATATTCGAATTTTAATTATCATAAATTATGGGTCGTTACAAACTTCCCCCCTTAAAAGAATTTCGTCCTCGAAATTACCAAGTAAGGAAAATAAGTCCTTAACTCGTCTACTATTTTTCACAATCCAATAGTTTTATCAATCTTCTCAAACAGATCTTCCTACTAAAGATTCGTTATTATTCAACTCGTCTTCCAACTTCAATTATAAGTTTCAAACAACATTGTTTAACTTCTCAATTCAAATTTAAACTTAAATTCAAATTTTAAACTTTTAAAAAATTCTCAAAAAGTTTCTAACGCCCTAAATTTTCGAAAAATTTCGCCAGCGTCTCCTTTGCGCGGCTAATACGGCACGACTACAAAACGTCCCTACGGACTCTCAGATTTCAAAAAGAAAAAGAAAAAGCCAAGCGGCTAGAGAAATAAGTCATCAAATCTCATATTCTAATTTAAATACATACCTTTTTCGAGCAATTCAAATTATCTTCGAAATCAAAATTCCAATTCCTTTACACCTGTATATCCTACTAGCCATAATATCTAGTTACAACATTCAAACCATTTTGCAAATTCTATTACAAAATTTCGATACTTCTTATATCATCTTTACTTCCCTATTGAAGTTTCATATTCATTTTCATTCAATTTCACATTTCTAATTTAATTTGAATTTAATTCACAATTCCAACCTTATTTGGATTCTATTTAAATTCTGAATATTGAATTTTATCAATTATCTTTCATTCACAACTGCATCATTTGAAATTAGTTTCATTTACTAATTTATCACAAATTGTAATTCACTTTATTCAAATTTGTTTTCAACATTCAGTTTCAATTCCAGTTTTATTCTTCATTTATAATATTCAATTCAATTTATTGCCTACAAATTCGAAATGAATTTTAACATTCAATTTTATTTTCTCGTA